>CM029928.1:18900053-20309053 GCA_017639245.1 Myiopsitta monachus
AATTCTCAATAACCTCACAGGCGGCGCTGGTAACAAAGCCACAGATTCCTGAACTCCAAGAAAATAGGAAGCATAAATATTTCTAGTTTGGAGGAGTTGCTGTGTATGAGCTTGATTAAATAATGCGTATGTTTTGGGCTTCTCTGACAGCCCTTCTGTGAGAGGTGCACCTGTGAAGAGTCTTTCTAAGTACCACATCCTGCTGTGAGGGCAGTGGTGAGTCCCAGGCATACTGGACACAAATTTCATTTTACAGTTATATCAAGAGCCCCCTGGAGAGATACGTCTTAGAATATTAGTGTCTTCAGCAGCACAGCCATTAAAGCAAGCACAGAGGGAATCACCCATCTGCACAGGCTCAAGCATAAGAACATTGCTGCAGAAGCTGATCTCCAGACTGATGTTACTATTTAATGTAGCTTCTAGCAAACTGTGAATAAAACTCCTGGCTTGCAGATGACAAGTTGCCATGCTAGACTTGCAAGTTCTTTCAGGAAACCAAAGCAGACACAGCTGCAATCAGGCTGCATTAAGCCAGGCCTGCAGTCCCAGCGCAGAGCAATGACTTCAGGAGAAGAGGCTGATTCTAATGACAATGTCAGCGGGCACGGACATCTTCTGTTCATATCACATATTCCTTATTCATATTTCTTCCCTTTCTTTATGAATCATAAATAGCAGTGATTTAGGGCAATACACACTTTTCCAGGTGATGAAGATATATAAACATATGGTACTGCTTCATTATGCAGTGGGCTACTGCTCCCAGAATGAGCAACCAGCAGACCCAGTCAGCTCGGAATTCTCCAAGCAGAGCTCTTGGGGTGGATGGCTCTGGGATGGCTGTGCTCCATTGACAGTTTGAGGACTAGTGCTCCTGCAGTTGGGGCAGGGAAGCTGTACCAGCAGTGTAACGGTGCCTTAAGGATTAGAAGAGAGTGTGGGTTTCTGCTGCCTGCCCAAATAAGCCTGAGCCTCCTTGCCTTTGCTAGGGAGTAAGTCTTTGTCACAATTGAAGTAACGACATTAAATCAGTGAAAAATAATCCAACTCCCTTTAAATACGTAAGGATCAATTATAAAGTCATTTTTTAGCATCGTGAGTACTTTTAAAACTGTCCAGGAACCTCGGACTTATTATTTGTAACCAATTGGTCATTATTTGTATGTAATACAAAGAGCAACATTTTAAATGTGATTAGTACTTTTAGCATCCACTGTTGCTTGCCCAACTTCAAAGCTCCTACTCTTTGATAACTTTTTCTAAGCTACTGAAAATCAAGCTTCCTATCATTCCTATCAGGTCAGTGGGAGGAAGGGTGTCTGAAATCACTGGTTGCTTTTAAACAAGTTGGCTTTGGAGAAGGGAACACTGCTCAAAACAGTGAAGATCATATCAAGAGGATTTTTTTTTTTAATTATGTAAGAGGTAATTGGCAGCAGAAAGAAGAAATTCAGCTTTCTGTCAATAAGTTGATCTCAACAGCAGGTCTTCATTTAGGCAGTATTTTTTTCTCTGGTACTCTGACTTGAGGCACAGTCTGCTCACTGAAGTGACTGCAAGTAGGAGCAGTTTGGTTGATGTGCTCACAGCATAACACGTTTGGGAGCAGGTTTTTTCCTTCTTCACTCTAGCTTTAGGATAATGCCTTCTCTCATCATCCCTTTAAAACTGTGGGCAGCTGAGGCAATGGTTACCTAAGAAGAGGAGCAAAATAAGGGAAGTGAAAGTAGCTCCTGTGTGTGTGGCAGCTATTTTCACGTGGGTGATGCCTTCTGGCATTGTGGATAGCACACTCTGGCAGCCTGCGCTCAGTGCAAGCGTGAACAGTCACCTTTGCAGGGCTTCACGCGTAGCATCTGGGGGTGCCATGCATGTCTGTGTGAAGCTCTAAGTTTTGTGAGGGGTCAGATACTGTTGTCCTCTATACTATGGTGAGCTAAGCCTCTCATACCCGTTTCTTTATCTGTTCTTTTGCATATACAGGAAAAGCAAAGAAAGGCTTTGAAATACTCCAGTGCTAAAACGGTTTAGGCTGTGCTTTTGTTGAGGAATGGAGGAAATCTTTCTTCATCATCAGGGTTCAGAACAGGACTCCCCAGCTAGTTAAAGCCACTATCAGACACGTGCACAGAGATATAATCAGGCTGAGGGTAGCATTTGTGGAAATACCCCAGGGAAGAGGAAAGAAGCACTGTGTGCAAACACATGTATCTACATTTCCCCCAAAGCCCTTCATAACACAGATCTGAACTGGAGAGGAGACTTCATTCTGAGATTCTCCCTGAGCTTTTCTGGGTATTAATGTAGAAACTTCTGTGGGTATAAAGCTGTAACCATGACTTCTGTGTGCTTGCTCTGATGCAGCTTACATTCAGGGTGCTCTGCTCCATTCCTTGTGATGGTAGTCTTTTCAATTCTTTGCCCATGTTTTTCTATGCAATCTGAATACTCCTATGGGGGTGATTCCATTTTTGGGCCGTATTCAGCAGCCAGCATAGTGCTGGAAATTATCACTGCAATGCAAACACCTGGCAAAGTGAGCTGAAGTGTACCTCTAGTGTTGTAAAAACTCATTTTCAGGATATCGACAATCCTTGCAATCAAGGAACATTTTTGTCAATGGGCCTTATTATATTGCTCTCTATGATGCAGTTGGGGAACTGGGATAGGGGGACTTCACATAACTTTTGATTGGACACCTAAAAAAGAAAATAATTTGCTATTACAAACTATACATGCAATGAAGTGCAAGAAGATGATGCAGGAAACTTTGGGGTTTTGAACACATTTGCTTGGCCTCAGAGAAATCTCCTGTTTACCTTTGCTATTCAATGGTCATTTGCACAATTTCATTTTTCTCTTTCAGATGTTTGAGAGTATAAAGTTTTAAGCTGAAGGTTAACAGAAGGAGATATTTTTCTATCTGCCTTTTTAATATAAGAAAATTTACTATGATTTAAATTCAGGTAACATAGACAGTAATATTTACAAAGACCTTGAAGAAGATGTCTCTTACTGATTTGTCAGCATGTTCTAGTACAAGTCTTGTACAACGAGAGGCAACTAAAGGAGTGGTTTCATGACGTAAAAATTCTCTTTTGCTCTTCTGGAAAGGATACCCATTTGAAATGAGCAGACACAGAGTGGTTTTCACGGATGTGTGCACTTTACATATGTATGTTCCTTCTCATGTAATCAGTACTGCTACTGATACTGTTGAGGCTTCTAGACAAGTATCAGCCATGTGTTTAATGTTGCTCATCTTCAGAACATGTTCTGTATATTCCCTACTTGGCCTTCACACCTCCAGTAAGAGAAGAAAGGATTTAAATAATGTCTTCGTTTTATGAACTAGAAAAATTGCAAAATCTGTAAGTTGGACACCTATAAAAGTCCAGAAAAAAAATAATAGCATATTAATTACTTTATCATTCAGGAGTAATTTTAAAAAATATAATTTAATGGTATGATATAGGTAGCCTGAAAAGACTCTAAAAAATGGTGAATGGATGGAGGGCCATTCCTGAGTGAACGGGGAAGAATCCAGAAGTACGTTTATCTCTGACTGTGGAAAAGGAGGACTGGAATTGTTGAAGATGATGTGAAAAGATAGGAATGGAGAATGAGAGTGTATAGAAGAGTCTGACACATAAGTATGTGGAGATTTTAGAAGATGAAATGTTGGAGCAGCAGGATTCATGGTAAAATGTTCTGTTTGTGAAGCATGTATGCATTTTGCAGTATCAGTGTGTGATTGCTTATGGCAGTAATTCTCAACTGTATCTGTCAGCTAGCATATTACCTTCAATATTTTATTTCTACAGGTGTCTGTTTCTTCAGCTGGGAAAAAGAGCCGCATATAGTCACTAATGCTTCATCAAAGGCTTGGGATCACAGTGTTATGGTTAATTGTTCCTCTCTTGTTCTACATCCTGCCCCAGAAAGGCTAAGAAAATTGCCTGCAGGTTGAGCCACTGCACCATATTGGTGTATCTTGCCTGTGATAATATTGTCTCTTTATATGATAACTTTGTCATCTCCCGTACAGGCAGGAAGAAGGAAACACTTGAACTTCTGCAATACATGTAGTTGCAGCAGTTCAAGCAATGAGAAGCTCCAAGGGGAACCTTGCTGCCTTTCCTTGAATCCTTACTGTTAGGGCACTCCAGCTGATGCCAGCAATGTTTTAACTCCTTTTGACTTCGTTGGCTGGTAAGTCATAATGATTTATTATTATTGTGGTAATAATAAGTCATGCCTAGGTTTTTGTTTACTTGCCTGGAAAGGCTAGTATGTAGCGATGGAAGGCATGGCTTTTCAGCTGACTGGCTGCGTTGTGCTGGTTTTTCATGTGAGCTAGTCTACCAAGCTCTGACGGTAGCCTCTGGAGAATGATATCTCATGCTTAGTGGATAAAGTTATCCCACTGCACTTGAGGCATCTAGCTGAGGGATCTCTGGAGCTTTGCAGCTGCTAAATATCTGAGTCCCAGATACTTAGGCCCATGGCTCAGCTCCATATTAACCTTTGTCCCATGACAGCGGCCTTGAAGGCTCAGATTTGACCAAGCTCAGGGTAACAGTCCAATAAACACTTTGCATCTTCCTGAGGAGTTTTTAGGGTTTAAATGCTGACCACACCTTCTTAATCTGTATGATTTTTCTTAATGTTAGAAATGCTATATTGTAAAGAATGTGGTGGTCATTACAAGCTTTACTAAATAATGAAATAAGAGGGCAATGCAGCTGCATGAGATAGGGGAATAGATGAGGTGAACCAATTATTCTCCTACCAGCCACAAAAAGTCTGTTTATGTATGAGTTATGTAACCCAAGCTGACACTTCACCAAGCAATCCTTCAGCTGGAAATTATGAACACCTTTCCCATCTCACCACACATGCTATTTATCAAGTCCAGGGATACAAAAATACAACTTTGAGGATAGGTATGACGAGTTTTTAAAAGCCAGGTTGAGAATCTGCATCGATATTGAACTTGCAAGTAATTTAAAGACAACTCTGCCTAATGTGAGCAAAGGTGAGGGTGATGTGCCAGGATGTAAAATAAAGAACAAAAAAGACAAACCAGAGTTATTAGGTAGAGGTGTCAGTTAACTGTACTTAAAATAGTCTTCATGTTGCAAGCCACCTAATGCCTTAGTAGCTGCTTAGATCAAAATGTTTCATTAAGGAGAATTTGCCCTGAACAGGCTTCTAAGGCACCAAGCCCTAAAGGTTTGTGTCTTGTAGGGGAAGAAAATAAGGTCTGGAAGAAGTAGGTCTGCTCCTCTGTCGCTCCCCTGAGATGTACAAAAGTGGAGGTTACCCAGTGCTGCCAGGGTGCTGAGGGGGCTCTGCGGTGTCCTGGTTTCAGCTTGGATAGAGTTAATTCTCTTCCTAGTAGCTGCTGCAGTGCTGTGTTTTGGCTTTAGTCTGAGAACAGCGCTGATAACACCAATGTTTTAGTTGTTTCTCAGCAACACTTACCCTGATCAAGGACTTTTCAGTTTCTCATGCTCTGCCAGTGAGGAGGGGCACAAGAAGCTGAGAGAAAGCAGGCACAGGACACTTGACCCAAACTAGCCAAAGGGATATTCCATTCCACAGCACGTCATGTCCAGTGTATAAACTGGGGGCAGTCACACATTGCTGCTTGGGTCAGGCTGGGATCGGTCGGCAGGTGGTAAGCTATTACATTATGCATCACTTGTGTTTATTTATTTTTTTGTTTCCTCTTTAAGTTTTATGTTCTCTTCCCTTGTTATTTCCCTCCTCATCATTATTATTAGTATTGTATTATACTTTAGTTATTAAAATGTTCTTATCTCAAGCTGTGGGGTTTACATTCTTTTGATTCTCCCTCCCATCCTGCCCAGGGAAGGGAGGGAGGGGCTTGAGAGAATGACTGCATGGCGCTGGCTGGGTTGAAACCATGACAGGCGTCCCTTGGGCTGTAACAGACCATGGAGGGTTGAAAGGTTTTTGTCGGTTCTCGCCACACTTTTTCATTCTCCTTCCAGGAACGAGTTTTCCAAAATGTTCGTCCCAGATATATTTGTGGCTAGGCTTATGACTTTTTCATCTCCTTTTATATATCTGGTATAGTTTAACCCTAGCCAGCTACTAAGCCCCACAGAGCTGCTCACTCACACACTCCCTCCATGCCAGGATGGGGGAGGGAATCAGAAGAGTAAAAGTGAGAAAACTCGTGGGATGAGATAAAGATGGCTTATATAGGTAAAGCAAAGCTGCTTGTGCAACCAAAGAAAAACAAGTAATTCATTCACCACTTCCCAAATGCAGCAGGTGTTCAGCCATCTCCAGGAGAGCAGGGATCCATCACATATAATGGTTAAGTGGGAAGACAAATGCCATCTCTTTATATGCTGAGTATGACACTGTATGGTATGGGGTAACCCTTTGGTCAGTTGGGGTCAGCTGTCCTGGCTGTGTCCCCTCCCAGCTTCTTGTGTACCCCTGGTCTACTCACAGGTGGGGCAGGGGGGGGAGGGTGAGAAGCAAAGAAGACGTTGGCTCTGTGTAAGCGCTGCTCAGCAATAATTAAAACATCCCTGTGTTATCAACACTGTGTCAAGCACAAATCCAAAACAGAACCCCATATTTGCTACTATAAAGAAAGTTAACTCTATCCTGGCTAAAAACAGCACAGTACCACAAAGAAAAAAAAGGAGATGCTCTTTAGGCACTGCTCTGTCTCTCCTCTCACATCTGCGTCTTCAGAATCACTAAGTATGTTCTAAAATTTAAAGAATGATAAACAAATATGCTGCTGAGGTGCAAATTGCAACATGATTTAACATTTTTTCAGTCTTTGGCTTTATTAGCATTGGTTATTATTGATAAGTGTGAAGCAATTATGTATATAATTATAAAAAAATAATTACTACTAGCATCATTTGCCAGGTGGGAGTGTCTTCTCCTCGGGAGCCAACCACTGAAATAACCAAAGGGGCTATAGGTTTCACATCTAACCCCATCAAACCTCATTTGCTTCAGCCCTTATTGTTTCCTCCATTCATGCTGTAAAATGAGGTTATGTTTACACTTCTGACTTTATTTTTAAAACACTTTAATGAGTTTCACTATTTCTCCTTGCCCATGACAGCAGTAGCCTGGAAAACCTGTGCCTAGTACTGTCGGATGTCACTGCTGGAGCAGGCTGTGAGCACAGGTGGGAAGGATATTTTTCTTTCCTTTAGATAAGGAGCCTGTATGGATTAACAGAACAGTAAATAAGTCTGTTCTGTGGATAGATTATATCTAATTAGAGGTTTGTGAAGTTCTGGCTCTAATTTACAACCTATGAATTTTGAGGGAATTTTGGTTTTGAACAAATGCTGAAGTTCAATGCAAGACTTGGCTCTGGCCACTGAACTACCAATGGCTTCCATGCAGTCTCAGCAGTTGACCCAGATCAGCTGAAAAATTTATCAGACAGCACTTGGGTTTAGGTTCAGAGAAAGTTCACGTATCTGTCCATTGTGCCGAGGTTCTGAATTATAATTGCAGATTTGCAACATTCTAGTTTTATTGTCTTTAAACAATGCTGTATTTAGGCTAACTTGTGCGTGTTTCTGTGTTCAGTGTGAAAAAAGATCAAAAAGCCCCTCCTAGATTTACAGAAGAGACTAGGGTAATATTTCCCCTTCTACAGAAGCCTCTGTCTTCTGATGTCAAACCTGCAAAGTTATATTTTTTCCCATTTTGTATGTATTTTCTTATTTCCACATCCCAACCAACACAGTTAAGATGTCAGAAGTCTTTAGTTCAGACATAAACTAAAGCCTACAGAATTTTTATGATTTTGGGTGAAGGAATAACTTTATTATCAAGTTGCAAAAAAAAACAACAACCCTACTTATTGACATCTAGGCTTAAGTTTTGGCATTGAAGCTCTCATGTGACCAGGGTAGGGGGAGAAGTGGAAGACTTTGGGCTCCACAGAAAGGACCACACCCCACCTATATCCATGAGCTGCACAGATGCCTTCTCTGCACGGGAAATTAAATCTTCATTGACAAAAACTGTTGAGAAAATAAAATATTGATCTTGCTTGTGAGACTTTTATGTTAGTCAATTAAATTAGTACAATACCTTTCCTACTAGTAAAATAAGAGTGCCATTACTATATGGAAATATAATGTTCCATAATATTTTTATTGTGAGACAGGGGATACCTCTTACAGCACTCAGAAGTACAGTTTCTGCATGACTATAAAGTTAGTTGTGATCCATAAACAGCAGATATAGATCTCAGATATAGCTTTGAAAATCAGTTTAAAGGAAAGTGCCTTATTCTCTTTGCAATATGATATCAAAGTAACATCATTTTAAAAAAAATCATAATCTCTAATTTTTTTCATACTGAAAGACAATGAAACATCATTCTCATATTTAAATTGGAATATGAGTCTGACAATATTTTTGCTACTGCGTCTTCTAAAATTAAAAACCCTTTCAAAACTAATAATTAGCCAGAATCCATGTCTAGTGAAACTAGACACAGAAATGTGCAAATATGGGCATACATGGGTGGCTAGTGAAACATAAGGGACCTAATACAACTGAGATTTGGATGGGAGAACTGTGTTGCGGCGTGACTACATCTCTCCCAAATGATGAGATGTGAATGTGACTTGGCAGGTGCAAATGGCAGCTGTGGCTTCCTTTTTTAACCAGGCTAGTCCTTCCTTTCTCTCAAGTCTGTACTTTCTTGGAAGTACCTGTGGCCTCTGGTATACTCCTGACTTTATAAATAAGCAAGCTAGGCACCCAGCTGAGGATATTTATGGGTACATCTCCCACACATTTTTTTAAAGTAAGTCTTTAATGAACAAATCTATTACATAACATAGACATGAGGCTACTTCATCTCATATGAATTGCCTGTGATATGGAATGTACCTACAAAATAGTAAAGAATTTCCACGTTAAAGTGCTTAGTAACATATTGTTTGAAATATGGAATCCTGGCATATCCTCTCACTGCAATTTCTCCCCCCCTCTCCAACTCCCTCCCCCCCATGTGTCTTAATAGGGAAAACAGAGCATATTAGTCTACTGGGACACAAATAGCAGCTGCTATTATGATCAAAGAGTTCATAATATCATTTAATAAAACAACTGTTCAGTTGTTTCACTGATTCATAGGAGAGTACATCGTATGCAGCTCCCTTCTATATATCTGACCAGCCGGTGTTCACTCTCACTCTTTCTGCTCTTTTAAAACATCATTACTAATACTTTCCTGTGAGGTTGTCCTTTTCATCCGAAAGCTATGTCTTTATACCCCTTATCTTTGGATCATCTTGACTATAGTTCCAGACTTTGGCTTTGACTATCTTGTTATCAGGAATGAATGCTGGGCCTTTGAGCAGCGTTAGAGGTTCTTCACTACAGAGCTATCTTCTTTAACAAAGCTTAAAGGACAGAGTATCAAGACCGAGGTCTTTATTTTTCAATAATGGGACAGTCTTTTGTAGCTGATATTTAAGCTACCAGTTTGGAAGCACTCCCCAGGTTAGTTTTAAAGACAGATTAGATTTTCATTTCATTAGATTCAGAAAGTAATTAACTCTCTGATCTCCAAAAGTGTAAGCTGGGTTGCAGAAGCACATTCTTTTAAAAATTATCATGGCCTCCATCTTTCCCAGTGCATATCACCGCTTAAAAAAATATGTTTAATTCTTCCTATTTTTGTTATTTGTAAGAATAAACTATTTATATTGGGGCAAAGATTTTATTATGAAAATTGGTGCAATTTTATAATACTTTCAAGAAGGAGTAAACATTTGTAATGATAGAAGTTAAAGCACTGAGAGCATAGAAGACTAAGATTCAGCAACGAAAGACAAATCTCTCTAGTAATGGCATGTATAAATAGCTCACAAACAGTATGCAGCGCATCTTATGGTCTGATGGGTATAGCAGTTTTGTGCTACGTGAAGTTATTTAGCCTGTGGTCATCTTCCTTTCCAGCAGTATGAGCTGTGAGACTGCTTCTTGTTGAGGGGCCAGTCTCAGAAAATTTCCTACCTCTCTGAGATTGCAATTTTCCATAAACCTTTAAATAAACAATAGATAGAAGTGATTTTTGGTTATAGATTGTTTTAAGTGACACTTTGATGAACAGGTTTCGATCATTTCTCAACTTCTAAGGCATCCAGTACTATCTTTCACCAGTTCTGCAGACAAGATGAACAAGAAGCCTTTGATAATAGCAAAAAAAAAAAAACCAAAACCCACATGCATTTAGACACATTTAAAGGGTTATTAATTCAGTGATCAGTAAATTAGAAAGGGTTGACTTGTATTAAGAAAAACTACAGAAGGAGTAAGATATGGCAAGTCTCATATATATCTTACATCATTCTTCACATCATCCGTGACCTTGACCCGTAAGCATTATCTCAGACATCTAAGTTACTATATTATGAAAGTATTTTTCCACAGTTGAAACACTAAATAATGCATAAAAGACTTAGTTCCAAATACTGCAGTGTAGTTGCTTCAAGGATGGATCCAGAAATATTTATAGTTTGCTTGCTACTGAAATTTTCCTTAAAATAAGAACCCAAAGCAAGAGATATCTATTTACAAATTATTTTGGTGCATGCTAGTTCAGTAACTGGCATAATGTACAAGCAGACTAGACTTCTACCAGTTGTACTATCTTACTGGCATTGCACAGTCAGAAGTAGTTTATGTTCTCTGCTTTGATTAAATCCTTTTATTTTACTGTGGCAATTTCATCTCTTTCATTTCTAAAGCTCAAGATGTTTGGCTTTCTTGCCTTGAGACTCGTGTGTGTTTTAGTGACATCTTTCATTTCTTACTTGCAGTCTAGAAGTGTGAGCTGCAGTAAGACCTAGTTTGGTTAACTGAAAGATGACAATAATGACCTAAGAGGAGCAGAATTTAATTTTCTGTACTTTCTCTTTTTTTCCCCAATGAAAAGCAAGAGATTCTTCCCTTTCTTTTGAGTTATGACTCACTTCTCCAGATTTTGTTTTGATCTGAGTAATTAGTGGGGTTTTGTCTTTTATTCTTTATTTTTAGCAGCCACAGTCTATCTCCCACTTAGTTGCTGACATAAAAATATTAGCAGAAAGATGTTGCCTTGAAGGGTAAGGAAAAACCATTCACAAAAATCTCAATGAGGATTAAGTGGGATTCATCCAGGAAAGATCAAGGGTTGGAAAAAATTGTTATTAAACATGTTTATAGAGTAGTTTGAGAATACAGCATGTTCCCTCTTCCAGTAAGCTCACAGCTTTGTGGGGGGGAGAGTGAGGAGATGACTGGTGAGGAGAAAAAGGAAGGAAGGCTCCTTAAAGGAGGGAGTTGAGGGAGGAGTGAGAAGTTATTTGGAGTATAGGAAATGTGCAATGGTGTTGCACACAGAAGGGGACACAATGTCAGGAATGAGAGGAGGCGACTAAAGATCTGAGGGAGCCTTTAACAGACCTCATCACAGTGTTGGCCTGCTCCTTAGCGAGTGAGACAAGGTGTGGAGGAGGCTCGAGACGCACTTCTAGCTCTCTGTCTCCTTAGGGGCTGTGAAATCTTATGAAAACCTGTTTCCTTTTAAGTTGCTTTGTGTAAAAATCCCAAATAAAAGTAATATTAAGTGGGATATTGGTAGAAGATATTGAACAACTCTATTTTTATGGAAAAGTCAAGTACTACGTGATTAGAGCTAATAGCAATGATATCTTATAGACACAATGTACTGGGGTGAAATACAGGATTCTGTGAATTTAAGCATAGACAGAGATGACTCTCTGCTCAGCCCGTGAAAGTGAGAAAATCAAAGATGAGTTAATGCAGTGCAATAATTATTGCATTAGGAGATAATAAATGAAGCTGATAAAGAGGAAATCCCACATCCATCCAGTGACCAGTAAGGTCTCACTGGGCTCCCTTTTCTTCTTTTTGCAGGCCTGATGGGCTTAAAACATGAGGACCAGGTTGCTTCATAGAGGACAACTGCTGGATATTAAGACAGTTAGGGTCACAAACCTCACAGCATCTTCATGTGGCATTGCAAGCTCTTAACAGATAGAAGTTGAAATTGAGGGAATTATTTTTCCTTGTTCACAAGTGTTCATCATCTCCTTCCTTGTCCTTCAGATTTCCTCAGATGGGGACTGAGGCTCCCCAAACATCCATACATTGGCAGATTGGTCCTGGCCCTGTAAAAGGGTTGAAGACCCCTTTTTCTCTGATTTGGAACTCCTCTGGGGGTCAGAGGGATAGAACTGCCTCCTTGCTCACAGCCACCCCCTCCAGTTTTCGACTGCATCCAGAGTAGCCACAAATATACATGCATATCTACAGAGGAGCTGAAAAAAGAGTCCCCTAGCACAGAGTCTATTGATTTCATATGTAAATGTCTGGAATAATTACCCTATATTCTTTAAAGACTGCAAGCAAATAGTTTTTTATTTTCTTTTTGTATGTGACCATCATGTCCAAAAACACAAGCATTCTGGATAATGAGTCAATATCTAATTAAGGACATCACCAAACTACACTTATTTCTCAGACTTAGTATCTTCCCACCAGGAATATTCATTAATCTCTCACTGATTAATTACTGTAAAGACTTATGCTTCTGGATAATTATAAGATGTGTGATAATAGATCAGACCTTTAATCCATTAAATCTGGTATCTTGCTTCTGACTCTGACCAATAGCTAATGCACCTCAGAAAGGTGAATAACTCCATGCTGCAAATACTCTATTGTGGAATGTGGAAGAAGGAGCCCTTCCTCACCTCACAGGGTAATTGCTTTGAAGTATGAGATATAATTACCATTATCTTAGTCCATGTAACTATATGTCATAAAATGATGAGTACTTAGTGTGTGGCAGACTGAAAATAGAAGGATCTGAAGTAACCTCTGTTGGGTAATAGAGCTGATGTGCATTTAAATGTGGTCAGCCATACCAAAACTTTGGAATCCTTTACTCAGAATCAAATCTTAAGATTGCACCTGGCATCTATTTTCAATGTCAGAAAAAAATATGCTTCTGAGAAAGCCACAGCACGTTTTAAGAGTTTAAGATACTTCAAATTATTTCCTGGTTTGTTATGAAAAGTGTGGCTGGACATTTACTGTAGTGAATCATCTCAAGGAAGCCTCACAGGGAGTGTCTGCTGCTGGCTTGAGAGGCAGCAGGGTATAAGTGCTCGTGACATCCTAGGAGGACTGCAGGTAGGGGCTGGTGCAGTCATCTCTGCAAGGGCCAAATGCAAGGGGCCTGTCTTTGGTGTTGGTCTGAGAGGATGTTTTTGATAAAAGCTCTTTGATATAAAAGAAGATTCTTTGCCTTCACAGAACTGTTATTCAGTATGATTTTGGCCTGTTGAGCAGACCTAAGCACACTTTGCACAAGCTACAGCTTCAGCCAGCAGTACCTCAATGCACACAACTGCAATAACCGCCAAGGCTTTATGCTGCTTTATGAAAAGGACCAGTAGGGTGGAATAAGTGAGTTTGTCTAAAGCACAAGAATGCTATTTGGGATACTATATGGTTCAAGTTGGGGGGGGGGGGGGGAAGAGAAGTCCTCTAGGTACAGGAGAAGTGAATTTATTTTTGTGTGATACTTTAACTGGTGGTGTATTGAGGTAGAATCTTACTCTGGCAGAAGGAACATCAGCTGTCCTCATAGATTTCTCATCTATGGGACACATAAATGCAAAGCAGTGATAGCCAATCTCTGCCCACATGACTAGCACTCCTGCAATGGAAAGTGGATGGGAATGTTGGATATTGATGTCCCATCCCAGTCCTTTGATTTCAATGAGGGTTTTGGTTTTTTTTCTCCTGGCTGCTGAAAGCAATCAGGATTTAAACCAAGATTTTTCTTCCTGACTAGATTTTGGATACAGGCCTGGGCTCTGATTTCACATAGGTTTCATGTGATGGTAACTAAGTTGAATTAAGTGCACTTACTCCTGGTTTACACAGACATAACTGAAAGCAGAATCAGGTCTTACATGTTAACACATATGGGTGACCGTATAACCAAGTGGCATACAGTAGGCACCATTAAAATCTTGACATTTACTGCTCCTAGTAGTTAAATTTACTGTGCTATTTGCAGTATTCCCAAGTCTAAGAGCAGGAAATCCTTTAAATACTGCAGTAAAAGTAAATCCCATGATGTGATAAATATCAGGATTTAAAGGAACCAAATTTTGTTGTTGTTTTCTTCTTTTTTTATTGCTATGTTCAAACTTTTGTGTCCTTTTTTTTTTCCTGCTTTGATTGTGGTGATTTTTCTTTTTTTTTTCTTTTTTTTTTTTTTGAAGCAGAATCCTTCCTGTTTTGGCACTGTCTGAATCCTGCATTGGTGGGATATTTTCTTACGTATTCTTTGGAGTGAGCTCATCTTTCCAAAGAGTGTGTGTGCTTTGAGATGCCTGTGGGCATCCCTGCTGGAACCACCTACTTTCTTTTTGGTTACACCTTTTGGTGGGGAGTAGAGAGGCTCTGAGAATTGGGCTACTGGTTCTCCACCACTCAAGGCTTGTGCTGGAGTGGAAACTTACCAGGGAGCTGGTGATATCAGCTTTCCAGTGCCTTTGTTAGAACCTAGCCCACCATTCTGAAACTATCTTCACAGATGCACACAGCAGCACTTTTCCTTCCAGTGAAAAGACAGAAATTATGAAGAATAGTGGAGGAGATTTTAAGCAGAATAGGCACTTTTGAAATGATACCAGACCAGATTTAGCAAAATACTTAGGTTCCTAGAGACAGATGATTTTGCAAATCTGCCTGATTCACACAAACTTTGACTCTTAAGTCTCAATCTACATTTAGATGGTTTTGTAAATCCTACCAAATAATTAGTCACATCTTTAGACGCCAGAAGACCTTCTACAAGTGTGATCTGTGAGTTAGTTTATGAGCAAATTTAGGTCTTTCCCATGAGAGCATAGATTCATTTATGTGGTGAGGTAGTATTCGTATAAAATACACCTATCATTTTGAACAGCAACAGAAGCCTCTCTCACCTTTCCTTCCCTTCTGCCTGCTCTCCTCTCCACCCCCAAACTAAAAGGAGCTGGTTTAGGACTGGGAGACCTGTAAGAATAGTAAGAAAACTATGCAAATTTGGAGCAAGTCAGCGCTGCAGGATCACCTCTACCCAGTTGTCCCATCCAAAACAATCTCCACTTTTGTTATGACAAGGAAGGAAAAAGAAACAAAGAGTGACAGTGAAAGAAGGAAAAAAAATGAGAATTACTGCCCTGGCTTAAGTGCACAGTCTATTTTTGGAGAAGGATTAATAATGTACTGCCAGTAGACTGGTTCCTCTCCATGCGCAACAACTGTTGGGGATGTCCTCTCAAATCTGGCTACTGCCTGGTTAGCTGGCATGTGATATAAAGCAGGAAATACAAGTGCGCCAGGCATATGTAACTGTGTGTGTGCCACTGCTGGTCCGTCTGCAGAGTAATACTGCACCTGCCAGTTTCTTTAGCTGGCTGGGTGGAGGAGGGAAGTAAGAGAGGTATGTGTTATTAGACAGGGAAAGCCCAACATCTTCTCATTTTCCTTTCATTGCTCTGCTCTTGTTTCCTTTCTCTTTATAACAGAGTTGAACAAAGATCACAGTATGTTTTCAAAAAATGGCTCTTTGTGACTGGATACTTTTGGGGTACTGATCATGCAGTAAGAACGCATGTTAATATTTTTAATGAACAAAGCTGTCAGTATAAGCAGGTCTGTACATCTCTGGGTATCATTTATCTTGAATTGAAGCCCCATTTTTACATTTAGGGGATTATATTAATAATTTCAGACCTTTTCCACAAAAAATCTAAATTGCCTATAAGCAATACATTTCCTTACTGTTCATCCATCATTTTTCTCCTGCAAAAATTTCCAACACCCATTAGGAGCCTTAAATCATGAAACCTAACTGCTCCTGAATAAATAAAATTTGGAACTTGATATGGATGACCTACTATTTTATTGTGTAAGTGACAGGGGCCCAAGCCTGGGGATGGAATAAAGCAACACCAGCTGATATAAAGGGTGCTTCATCCTCAGGATAGATAGCAGAATCATCACCCCAATCATCTTCAAAATTTGCAAGTATTCCTGAACTGTGTTTTTTTGTGTTTCCAGAACTCATACTGTCTCTAAGTGAGAGAAGAAAGTTTGCATGTTTTCTTGATCCAGGTTAAAAAAAAAATGTTATTGCCCTGGGGCCTCTCCAATGACACTAAGAAACTGTTGTGTTTCTCTATTTCCACTTTTTTTCCACAGCAATCTCAGTATGTCATCATTTCCCTGCAAAAAAGATTTGTGAAATCCAGATTTCTGTGGAACCCATCAATGGTATTCTGGAAATAGCAACTAGAGCTAGATTTCTGTATCCTCAGTATGTGTTAGGTTTAGCTCTTGCTAGTAAAAAGAGCATGTGCTTTTGTGTCAGATCAGATCTATTACACAGAGCACACAGGCCTCCTTTTTCTACTACATTTGTATGTATTTGACTTTTGTGGTCATGTACAGGAAAGAAGAGTGATGGGGCAGCATTAAATGTCAATGCACATACATTCATGTCATGCCCTTCTTGTTGTCTCCTCATGGTGGATTTATTAATTCAAAACTTTCTCTATCATCACAGGCATGATGTACATGCGCACAATACCAGACTGCACAGCACAACAGACAGGCATACAATATCCATGTTTGTGGTGGTGATTGTGAAATGGTAACAGGTCAGGATTACTGTTTTTATTGCCTGGAAGTCAGGTTGTGGTGATTCATGAGACAGCTGTTAGAGGCTGATCGTATTAATAATGTGAGCTCTGAAAACAATGCGTGGCATTGCTAAAAGCTACTTCTCATATGACATGGTGATGGCAGAGCTTTTTGGGTCTTACATGTTTTCACAAATCATACATCACAGGCCTAAATAATATAGATCATTTCTACATATTTTATTATTAGTGTGAAATAAATGTAATTATAACAAGTTTTTAAAGTGCCAGGTGGCTTGTATTGCTTTTTTATCAGGTATTTTACTGCTGCTCCATTTCACACTTATCTTAAGTATATTTACTCAACACCTCTGACTTCAAACAGCCAAACTCTTTTATCTGACTTCACAGTATATTTTTCTCACAGTGGAGAATGTCATTATCATTTTCTCTTGACATTGTTTTCACCACATTTTCTTACTTCCATTCTTACTCTCTCATGTTTCTGTTCCCTTTGGTGTTTCCTGCAGGCACATGTTTGGCTTGACTAGGAGCAGAATAATTTCGCATGTAGCACAAAAGTAGCCGTGTGGCTACATTGCTGTGACCCAGTCCTTTTTCAATCTATTCCTTTCAATTCTCCTCTAGTATTCAATATTCAATTAAAAAATACAAGTCCTTTGGGGCATAGTGCACATTTTTGCAGTGTTCTGAGAGACATCAAGTTATTTTGGGAGGTAGTAGATAAAGTGCAAGTATGTCACAGTAGATACCAGTACCCAGATCTGCCTTAGAACAAGAAAGTAACTGCTTAGCAACTAAATCAGAGCTTCCTCAAAATAACAACTAGGAAGTCCAATTATTCACATTAAGTGGTATATTTTTGATGGGATACAATGAGATATAAAGCACTCTGTAGCAGAAGTAAAGATGGTAGAATCTGTCCTGAAATAAATGAAAAATTGTGTCCCAAAATCACAGCAGACTGGTTCAGTCAAAGGTCAATTCATCTGTGATTATGAAGGAATTAATTTTCTAGAGACCAGCAAAGCAACAAGGCTTATCAAACAATGCTATTTTCCACCAAGAAAAAACATCATGGCAGCCTCTGTCTTCTACTTTCATACATTTCCATTAAAAAAAAAAAAAGGCAGAACATCTTTGCAGGGATTATTTTAAAATACTGACAAGAAAACTGAAGAGGTGAAATTTCAGTGAAACTCTAGCTCCATTACGACCACAGACATCCTGACTTCTGGTCATGGCGCACTCCTATATGCTTCCCATTTCTCGCCATATCGCAGTGCTTAAAACTATATGCATTGCACACCATCTCATGAGATCTGCTAAGCTTTCATAACCACCTCATCCCTTCTCCTCTTCTCCCCTCTCACCAACACATTGCATTTTCATGCTGTTATTAAGCTTCCAAGATTGGTACAAAGTGGTGATACTAACGGGATGTTGGTGTTCAGCTGCTTTCCTTACACCCTGCATTATAAATATATCTCACTGTCCAAACACATGCACATAGGATCTGGAGAGTGCTGAAAACCCATCCCTCTCCTGACTACTGTGACAGTGATAACAGCCCAGCAGTTCCCAAGGATCTAGCTTATAACAAGTTTCTTTAAATCAGACAAGATCCTAAGTGCCTGTCATAAGTCAGTCATCCTTCAAGTGCTCCCATTTCCTCCATGTGAGCTCTTTACAAACTCATCCATCTGTGTTTATATGTAGGACTGTGGTGAAAACCCACTGTAAGACCTAGGCCTACAAGAAGATACATGGGTTAGGTGTCCTGTCCCTAGACGAGAAATGCCACCTGTGCTATATAAAACACCATTTCACAAGGGTACTCTCTACTAATCCCATAACAACTGGGCCCTGTCAAATCCCAAAGGGAGTTTGGCAGAGTAAGGTGGAAACTGAGTAGCTAAGGAGAACTGCATCTTTCAGAAGCTTGCTGCTGCTCTCTGGCCCTGGTTTAGATGTTGCAGAAATTCAGCACTGCAGCAACAGAATCAGTGCTGTTCTTAACCTTAGCAAACAGAAAAAGCTCATCAGCTCCTGCATTCATACTCCACTTTCTCAGGGGAAGCCCTTATCACTTGTTCAAAGAGACCCGGGAGTTGGCCATTTCTGAAAGGCTATGTGCTGTATCAAGCATGTACCTTTAAGTCACATCAGAACTAAATAATCAAGTTGTGATTCAGTGTCTGAGTTGCAAAACCAAGAATAAACATGTATTTCCAGTTGGCCAGAAGCAGATGTGCCCTCCCCCCTAATTTTTTTTTGCATGAATTAGAAAACAAAAAAATGCCCCATTTTAATAACAAAAAAAAAAATCTCTTTATTTTGTGTATTTTTGATCCATTAGAAATTTCATTTGCTACACTTCAGAACAAAATGTACCAAACCAGAATGCCATAATACTGCTTTTTAAAACAGTGTATCTTTAGTGTAGCTTTAACTTCATCATCTATTTTTGAGTCTTTTTATGGTTTAAACTATTCATTAAATTTAAACTAAATATGTGGGTAGTTGTGGTCAGCCTCAGGCTGTGTGTTTGGTGACTAAACTATTCTCAGGGAAAAAAATACCCCACCCTAGTTTACAATATATAATCCTTTATTTACCATTGACTTTTGATAGAAGTAGGCAAATACTGGTATTTTGGTTCTATTTATTCCTATCACTGCAACAAGGCTATACAGTGTTCCTCTCCTTTTCCTTTAAGAAGTATTTTTCTCTAACCAGTGTCTTCTTAAACTAATGGTTTGGGAATAATCCTCTCATGTAACGAGTGGTGTCTCTTGTCTATGCATCATTTGAATCCTCACCGATAACCTCTCTAGGAATCTGACTTCCCTGTGCGTATCGCAAATGTATAGGAATGTTTCCTCAACTTCCTTTCTCTGGCTTGCTGCAAGCTGTAATATGCAGGTTTCTCTCCTTGTGTTTTCTTATTTTCCTTTGTAGACTGCTCTTGTTAGTTTTAATTACAGCAGTGGAGGACAGTATGCTAAAGAGCTCCCCAAGGAGGTGGCACTAATGGTCACATGTCCCCCCTGAGTGACAGCATCCGTTCTGGTTGCAGTACTATAAAGACAGGGGGGCAATTCTTGTATGGATTGGTAAACGGAATTTATGTGAGAAGATAAATTAGCAGGCATCTGCGTTTCCTATTTGAATAGGCTATGTGTGACTCAGTAAGCCTTTTGTTCAGTGGGCTAAAAAATGGCATGCAACTCCTCATCAGTATTGAAATTTTAAAGCATATTAAATTACTATAGCATAATTTTGAGGAGTGTAAAGAAAAAAAATGTAGTGGATTTAGCACTGTGCCTTTCAAACCAACAACCCCAATGCTTAAACAAAAATGTATGAAAATAATAGCAGGAAAACCCTGAATGGTTTGTATACAGAAAGAAGCTAAGACACATGTGAAATACTATTTTCAGTAGTGGTTTTATTACAGTGTCAGCGCACACTATGTGTGCATACATATGCTACAGATTCCTGTTGCTGTTTTTGTGACTTGTATAAAGCATACTGAGATTTACATCACAGGATGTAACTTTTGGAGGTGTTTTTACGCCAACCTTTGCCAAAATTCAGGACGTGATTTTTAGTTTGCACCCGCTGTTGCATTTGCCAGCATTTTTTTGAAGTAAGAACACTAGGCTCTGCATATTGTGCACTGTTAACATACGTTATCTGTGCCTCGTGGCAGTATTCAATCAGATGAATAAATGGAACAGTATGTCAATGCACAGTATGATTGGCATTCAGAATCTTAAGGAAAAGTTGGTATTGCAACACCTGCATAGATGCTGTCATAACATCAAGGAAAAGTAATAATATCCTTCTTGTTTCATTGGATCAAATGCAAATAAAATAACCATGATCTAACATGGAAGGCATTTTAAAAAATATTTTTAATGGTTTTTGAAAAATAATTATAATTAACCACACAAAGGGAACTGGAATTGAAATGAAATATTTACATAGTGCATGCTAAGCCTTTGAGTGAGATGGTCTTTATTTACTTAGTCTACAAGAAACAGATTACAACATTCACCTCTCCAACAAAGCAAGCAGCATGGACATTTTTTGGACACTATCAAATACTGCTGCTATCAAATACTGCTACTTCTATTACTGTTGTTAATAGCAATTATTATTGCAGGAGGGAAAATGACATATTTACAATAGCAGGTGATATCAGAGGAAGTTATTTTTCTTATGAGGGCCTCTAAAGAACCAAGTTCTGTGCCTAAGGATAAAACAGAGCATCTATTATCAAGATCTATTAAGAATAAAGATTGGAATTTTCCATGTTGTCCAACGCTGCGATGCTCTTGTTCCCTTACAATGCCAGCCGAAAGCAGGGAGGGAGTGGAGTGGGAGAGGAACAATAGATCAACAGTTCTCTCTATGTTTAAAAATTCACAGCACCTCTGCTACACCAGAATATTATGTGACAATAATGTTAGGCCTCTGATTTATACCAACAGATGCAGGGAAATTCCAAATTAGGGCTGTCGTTCTCCCCTCACTGCAGATCCTCTGTTGGTGCAACTTTATGTAGCACCTCTGAGTTCGGTGGAGAGATGCCAGTTTACATCAGCTGAGGATGTGGCCCACTGTGGTGCAGAGGCCTTAGTTCTGTTTAAATCAGAGCCACAGTTACGGGTAACACAGTTGTTCCATACTTAATATATATTTACAACACACAGGTGTAAACCACACAGAGGAAGGTCATAAATTTGGAAGCTCACTATTAAAAAGCCTCCTGGTTATGAATGGATTTTTAAAATGTTCCCTTTGTTTTATCTTCAAAAGATGTAGACTGTTGGAAAAATATGCAAACACTATGCCTTTAAAACACCAAATGCAAGTGAGTTTTAATAACCTATCAGGATCTTAGTCCATCATAACATTTAATCTGCATTACATCTCACTTCCTAATCGCTACTTTCATTCCAATTGTGAGCCGAGAGGGTGGGGGAGAGATGAGAATTTCAGATAAGTGCCAGTAAAACAAGTTTGCTCTACAGCTGGCAAGCGCTGTGCACACGTTAACTGTGCCTTATGGCAGTATTCAATCAAATGATTCTATAAACTAAAAATAATCATCCTAATACTAATACCTATTATTCTTCATTGTTACTGGTCGCTATGGTGCTGCATCTGACTATGAAGAATTCACCGCCATTATTACCCTCAGTGTCTCTCTCTCTCTGAAATGTGATCTAATTGCAGAATCCACACCTGTTCGACAGTTCAATAGAAGCCTGCTTTTGATGGAAGCAGACTTTCAAGCACACACACATGCTCATACACAGGCACACGCGCGCACACAGGCACACACTTGCACACAAATGCGTGCACACACAGGCATACACCCCAATTCACGGAAGACTTCAGCAGGAAGAAAAATAGAGTGTGAGTTGATCAGAAAATAATATTGCAAGGAGTAAAAAGAAGGGGAAAAAAAAAAGCTTGTGTTTTGTGGTCATTGGAAGATTGCTGATGGGTGCATAAATAAAGCATGCTGGAACATCTGTTCTTTGTTGTGCATTCAGCTTTTTAATGTCTTCAAAGAGCAGCACTGACGCATCACTGACTACCACTCCCCATTCAAGCAACATTTTACCAGAAAATAATAAACCTTCCTGGTGGGGTGCAAGGAGCCAAGGCATTTGGGCAATGCCATTAATTTGGAAATATCTCTTTTTCTGGGATTTTTAAATATCTCTCCCTTTGAACGTTGTTCAATTTTTAGGATCCAGCCTGGAGTCCCTATCAGCCTGAGCAGTAAATCAGCCTGAATATTCTACTCAAGCCTTTTCTTTCTGTACCAAAAAAAGAAAAAATAGAAAGGAGAAAGCTGTTGTCAAGTCGAAGTTTATACACATTTTCCCTCTCCTCTTAATTCTATTAATATTAAAAATTCTGTCCAGAGGGATTCTTTTTCCTTAAGTTACAGTATTTATTTATACTGGTAAAATTCAGCAGCAATGAAGACCCCTGACAGTTTAACAATATTGGCTGGTTATTTTGATACACTGTGCTAGGCAGCAAAAGATTAAAACCAGAGCATCCTAGACGGAGAGAAACCAGCTTGAATTCTAAAATAAAATTTTAGCAGCATGGATTTCTCTTGCCATAGGCTATGAGGCTACTATGAATTTCAGATGCATCTCCAGAGCTGTCAATGAGGTGGAAAGATGGGATTGGCATTACAAAGATTTGTTGCAATGTGATTCAATGTAATTGCAATTGAAGGTATAGCAACATTAAATTGCAGCTGAGAAAGAGCTGCTTATGCATGTACAGTATATGAACAGACATTTGCCCTACCACTCTAGGACCATGACAAGATTTTTTTCTGTAGTACTTCCTTCTGCTTTGCTCTTTCTTTCTAGGTCACAGCTCAAAGATATTGGAATACCAATTAGATGCTAGTGGGTTACATTTATAATGAGCCTGACAATGGTCTTGTGACAAAATGCTTCAGAAAACACAAACACCTTTTAGGACAGTTTGGTAATTAGACACTATAATGTCTCTGTTTTATTCTAAGAGGTGTTTTGCCTCTTGATTGTTCATCTTTATTTTATCTGCACTGACAACTAACCATTGTTACAGAGTCCAGTGCAGGGAGCAGAGGGTGATGATTCAGGCATACCACTGACATCAGCGGGTAAAATTCCTCTTGCTTTGGTAGCAACATCATCAATCTCTAAGAAGCTTCTTAGCAAAGTTTTGTTTTCTTAGTCCAACTGGAATCTGATATTAGAGCTGGAACCTGTTGCTCCTAAGGAAAACAAACCATGCTACTTCCCTGCCCAGGGCAAGAGGCTTAGAACTAGGTGATCTTAAAGTCCTTTCCAACCCAAACCATTCTATGATTATATGATTTTTTGACTGGAAAAGGTATGAGATACATACCTTCCTCCTCAGCATATAATAAAGCCTGTGGCATAACTGTGTTGCCACTAACATCAAAGGGGGTGTTGCTGTCAATTTTAATAAAAGCAGGAATAGTATCACCAAGATCATTAAAGTTCTTGCAGTGCTTTGAGATCCTCAAATGCAATCAGATAAGAACAGTGGCACTGTATTTATCACAAGCATTGAAAAACTCAAATAAATACATCTGGGGCTCACTGAGGTGAAGGAATAATCTTCCTATGTATAAGATCCCTGGTCCCTGCAGCTCCTGAGTGCTTGACATTTTAGGAATAGATTTAACTCTCATAGAATCCCTGACAAAAACAAAACTATTCTGATCTTGTGGCTGGGAAACTGAGGCATAGAGCACTTGGAACAGCTTTCAGATGGAGTCTGCCACAGAAATCAGTCTAGAGCCCAAGAATTTGAATGCCACCCACTTCCGTCAGCTAGCTTCTTTTCTGCTCCTGCCACAGGGCTGGCTTCTGCTTATAGATGGCTCTACCAGCATACTCATACCTGGTCAGCAGAGTGGTGAAGAGAGGAACATGCCCCTTCTCACATTTATTTGGCATCCATGGTTTTGTTCTGATTCTGCTCTTGAACCCAAGAGTTGTTTAAAAGGGGCGCAGAATGGGAAAAAAACAAAAACATGAAAGGAAATATTTTTACTTACAATGGAAGGAGGGCCTGTTGACTCTAATAATGCAGTATTTAAATGTGTCTGCTCTTCTGCTTAGAGATTCTTTTGCAGAGTTCCATTACGCTGTACTTTTGCACAGTAATTGCACATTGACCATTTAATTACATAAGGCTGTCACCTTTACTCATACTCGGTACATGGCTTCCGAATAGTCATTTTGGTATCAAGGAGGTGGGGGTCAGTTCACCTGGTAGCAGTAGTCAGTATGAGAATAGGGGGAGCAAAATCCGGCCTGCAATAATTGCCATGTAGCGACATAGTGTTTACATAGTAATTACCTTATTATTTTTATGAAAAATACATGATTATTTTTGTCCTCCAACCCAGAGTACAGGCCACACAGAAATTACTTTTGGGCATAAGTATAATTGTACAAACACACTTTTCATGCCTCTGCCTCTTTTCTACATGTACACAGTTTGATGTTTCACTGTGTACAATTACTATGGGTATTTATCACTGCATATTATTTAAGTCCTCAAAGAAATAGTTGCTTCCTGGTACACTGGCCTCATACATTAAAAGGTCATAATGAAGAAAATGTCTGAGTTGTTTGTTTGTTCCCAGAAAGTCATCAAAAAAAAGATTTACTTTTCTAAGCCCATGATTCTTGTATGCCTTTATCCCAGGCTTGTTGGGGCAACGGGTCAAATCCTTTTGCCTCTGGGAACATCTGATAAAATCATATTTTAAAACTAAAATGGAGTCAGAGATATATACGTGTGTTCTTGACAGATGGGGCCAGACACACTCTGTAGTCTGAAAAGAATACATTGACTCACTAGCTCATCTTCTTTTCATAGTGTGAAGTACTCCATTAATGACATTTCATGATGTTTAAGATGTGGGTAGCATTGCCTGTAAAGACAGAGCTGGAGGGAGGGAAGAGAAAGAGATAATATTAGAGAATCAACATGCCAATGTACAACAAAGGCCAGTCTCAATCCTGAACTGAAACTGTAGGCGGATTTTTGCAGCACTTGTGACTGTTACTAATTGGGACCAAATCCGAACATTCTCCAACATGGCTCAAAAATAGCTTAGACCAGACACAAGGAGTTATTTTCAGTTTCTAGACATTGCCATGATTGGCAGAAAGTGAAAGAGACAACTGCACCTGAGCCTTGGATGAGAAGGGACCAAAACATCTGTTAGCATGAGTTTGTTTAATGTCAATAGGCTTGTGTCAGTTGACAACTGAAGAGAACCAGACCCAGAACAGGCTGATAAAACTATGATCAACTGGAATACAATAAATACCTTTAAGAAACATGTTATTTGAATAACAGTCAACAAGAATTCAGGTGAGAAAGGCCTCAACGAGAGAGGCATTAACTTCATATTTAAAAGGTGGATATTCTTTTGATTGTTCAATCTACTTTTAATGTCATATATGAGCACCCCTGAAATCTACTTGTCTTCCCTGTATGCATTGATCATTTAAGAAAAAAATGGAACATAATACAGCACAATTTCACATAATAATCTAACCCCCATTTTTAATGGAAATTGTCGGATATCCTATTTGGTACTTGGCTATTTATGTTAATATGTTACCTGAAATCTAAGTAGATTTGGGTGTCTATTGCACTGAAGACATGACAAAGATTTATAAAGCTTCATCACAATGAGTAGAACTCTCTGAGAATATTGACAGTGACTAATGCTGCCTACCTCTCAATGGCAGCACTCTATACCTTACCCATTTTCTACAGAGAACAATCATATTACTACCGATTAGTTCTTTCTTTCCATAAATGAAAACCCCTCTTGCTTATTGATTCACTTAGTTCAGTCGTTTATGATACACTTGAGTAGATATATTCTAGTTAAAAAAGGCTGGGATATTTTCTTCTGGTCAGTGATGGGGTTGGAGAATCAAGTTTACAATCCTGAGACATTTCGCATCTTTTATAAAACATGCATACTCTTTTGCGGCTTCTAGAAATATTTTTGGCCTTCGATCTCCATGTCACTCAGGACACATAGAACTGGCCAAGAGAAAACCAGCCAAAGGAACACATCTTCTTTTAGATAACTTCATGTTCTCTGCCAAAAATATGCAATTCATTGTGGCAGATCCTTGGTTGTGGATGAACAGATAAGGAGAAGGAAAAGCAGGAAATAGAAAGTTGGGGCTGTTCAGCCTGGAGAAGAGAAGACTGCGTGGAGACCTCATAGCAGCCTTCCAGTATCTCAAGGGGGCCTATAGGGATGCTGGGGAGGGACTCTTCATGAGGGACTGTAGTAAGAGGACAAGGGGTAACGGGTTCAAACTTAAACAAGGCAAGTTTAGATTGGATATGAGGAAGAAATTCTTTACTGTGAGGGTGGTGAGGCACTGGAATGGGTTGCCCAAGGAAGTTGTGAATGCTCCATCACTGGCGGTGTTCAAGGCCGGGTTGGACATAACATTGGGTGGCACAGTTTAGTGTGAGGTGTCCCTGCCCCTGGCAGGGGTTTTGGAACTAGATGTTCTTAAGCTCCTTTCCAATCCTAACTATTCTATGATTCTATGAATAGAAGAAAGAATAAGCAAACAGAAAATAGACAAGGGGGAAAAAAATATGAAGTATGGTGACAAAGAGAAGTAAAGAGTAAGGCTTCAGAAAATGTTTTTTGGTGGACAGTGATGTATGAAGCCTTCTTTAAAGCATGTGATATGCTCTTTAGAAATACTAAATAGCTCACCTTCTCCACAAGACACAATTTTTTTTCTTCCCTAGACATGTTTGCTACCACTACCTACAGTTATCTGAGAAGTACAATGGAATTTTCTAATCTGTTATAAAACTCTGGTGGACTGAGTCTATTCTCTAAAGAGTAACTGCAAACTTCAGCAACTAAATACCTGTATGGGAGCAGCAGAGAAGTTTAGAGGAGGAATATGATTTCATCTTGCAGACTTCAGAAAGTACTTAGCAGGATATAGCTGACAAGCAATTACCAAAAGCTATCTTCTTGTTCATTCTGGCTCAGTATGGAATTCTGTAGACATTGAATGCTCTGGAACCAGTATTGGAATGTGTTAAGAGGGCAAAACAACAACAGATGACAGTTTTCACTCGTCAAGAGGACTCTGGAAACACTGAATTTTGGGGGCCCTTCTACAGCTAAAAGATAGCCAGCAGCAACATTGTGACCTTTCAAATTGTTTCCCTTGGGATGTCTGATAGGCCTAACAGTGGTCCCGGGAATAAACCTCCTCCCCAACCTTTGTCTAGTTCCACTTAAGAGAGAAAGCTGGACTTGAAACAATGTCAGAAGTAAAGGTCAGTGCTTTATTTACGTGAACTTTATGTGATAGATTTCAACCCTCTGCTTTCTGTTTACTTCCCCAGAGACCTCTGCTTAAATCATTCTATCTTCTGAACTACTTCTTAGAGATGATTTTTCTTCATCCAAAAACCAGAACTAAAGCAAGTCTTTTAAGACACATATTCAGGCAGTAATATGCGAAATAACGGCAGGCTTTGCTCCATAATTTGTGTGCTTTTCCTCTGATATCTGAGATTTACCAAGGTTTCACTATATACCACAGAACAAAACATATATTTGCTTCTAGGAACGAGAGCAAAATCGGCATTTGGAAGAAAGTACAATTGAGTTCCTTATTTTGCAGGGAAGAGTTGCAAATAGGTCTGTCTTTCCAAGCATTGCGAAATCCCCAGAAGAAAAGCTCTTTATTACATGAGCTCCTGTTGGACCTGAAAAACTCACTGATCCTTCTGGAACAGCCTCTACTTTCAACCATACATGCTTTTTTCCTCTAGCTGGTAGATAGGGAAACTTATTTAGCGAAGTTGGGGTTTCATCCAGTGACTCCTTGTATCAGTGGGAATCTTTCTACCGACTTCAATGAGAACTGTGTGCAGCTCTCGAATTGCTATCATTTTCCAACTAGAGAAGACACTTGAGCATCTGGTGCTGTTCTAGCAAGCTTCTTACACAGCTTTGGTGAGAATTTTGAAGCTGACATAGAAAGAATTTTCCAGGGCTCACAAGCTCTTTGTATCCTCTTTTCTTTTTAGAAACACTGCTGACACGCCTGTGATACTGTTTGAATATGAAAAAATAGAAGAGAAAGCTATACTGAGCATTGTAAAACATTCTGGGCAAGCGTTTGCTTGAGTTTAAAAATGGACTTGCTTCTCTGTGCTTATACAGTTTTTTAGCACTTCGGAAGAACTGAGATATGTGTTTGCTCTTGGAATGTGGAGTTCACCCCCCCCCTTCCTGCAGGCAATACGGGTCTGGGTTGTGAAGAAATAGCCATGCTGAAGGCAGTACTGGCACAGGCCTCCTGGAGTTTCTTCTTCCTGAGTTTGGGCAGACTGTTTCTCTATCTCCAACTGTAATTACTGATTTCTATTTTGTGGGCTGAGGGACACAGGTGTGTAAGTAAGGTTGGGGTGCCCAGGGGGTATATACACATCTAATGCAAGTCTAATCCTATTAATCTGTACTTTTGCTTTGGAAACAGATCTGCCTTTTTTTTTTCCATCCTAAGAAATAAATCTTTCTATTTTTCATTATGATGGCACTGATGACCTACAAACAGGAAAAACACCATGTGATCTGTGTGATTAGTAACAGTGAGGGGACACAACTGGAATTTGCATACCCAGTGTCAAATATTCACACTAAGCTACCTGTGCTCTCGCTGTACGGTAAAAACCTACTCAAACTCTGTGGAATGAGAAGCACATTTAAGAAAAAGCAGTCTGCTCACGTATGTGCCATTAGTAGAAAGACTGGCAAATAAATTATCTACCGTGAATTACGCACTAATACAAGCACCTATGTGATGTGTGCCTGTGTGAATTCATTTACACTTGTCGAGGTATATGCATGCATATGAACATAAGTGTATCTCCTCTCTCCTTACCTCTCTTTCATACACTGGTACAGTAAGCATAACAACTGTCATGTTACTTTTCAGACACCAAGAATCTCATCTTTTGTACAGGCCTGAGAGTACTTGCTTTTTTCCGCTCTTTCTAATAATTTCAGTAAGGCTCTCTCTCTGATACCCACTTCCAAAACTCCCACTCACTTACCTCGGAACAAATCCAGCCATGCTTGTACATGTGCATGTGTTGAACAAGCCCTCATAAAATGCCTATCACATCATTATTTTGTTTAAACATTTTTATTTCTCCAGAGAATTTAAAATACACAAACATGTGATTCCATGAGGAAATGATCCAAAAGAGATTATAAATACAGCTATAAATGTCAAAGTTCTCAAAACATTTCACTGGCTCTATCTTCAGAAGAGACTGTTTACACAGAAAACCAACGTCAGTGTGTTTTATTATTGTTATTGTATGTTAAATGTTACAAATGCAATCTGTTTGCCTTACACGTAAACCATAGTCTCCAAATATCTTTAAGAATCACCTCTAATAGTTGTACTCAGAGACAGGAGTATAATTTAATAGGATATTAAGCAATCTCTCCACGGCAGAAAAGGTTTTTGGGTTTCATACCACTCTCATCAGAGGCACCTATCCTTAATGTCCGCAGAAATTAGTATTTTGCACTAGATTATCTCTCTTGGCTCCATGTTTGTGAGAGGGATTGGAATACAGAAAGTTCAAAGTTCAGACCTTTCAAAACTTGTGTTCTTGCAGACTTGGGACAAGGTAATTTTTATTTATTAAGAAGAACCATCAAAGTTCTGCTTTTTTTAAAAACGTAATTTAAAATATTTCTTTCTGCATCTGTCTTCAAAGTGATGCCTAAGAGACCCCTACTAAATAGTTCACACTCCTTTCCTTCTCTGATGATAGGGGCTCCCTCCAGAAATGGATGAGTCTGAATTAAAAGAATGAAGCAAACAAGCACCAAATCTCTTGTAAAATGCAATATACCTAAATATGACATTGTAAGTATAAAACCCACAGCATGGAATGAATTCTAATACAGGGAAATAGAGTAGCATATATCTGAAATTTGTCATGGATATTTAACTTGTTAGGAAAAATGTTAAGGCTGGAAGATCTTTTTCTTTGGTCTACTTGAATGTTGATCACAGCTGTTTGCTGCAATTATGGAAAACAAAGTAATATTTAAATTTCAAAATTTCTTTTTAAAGGCTGCATAGGAATGTTGGATATAATTTCCCCAGAGTCAGAGGAACCATTTTGTCTGGAGAGTGGTCACAGAACATCCATTTTATGTTTCACAAGCTGAAATGTCTTTCCCTATATCCTCTACACTTATTTAAAGGCAACATCCACAGAACTCGAATGTGCCGCAGGGGGATATCGGGGTGTCACCAGTGCCCTAGCCAGTCATGAATGCATTTGTTAAAAGAACACACCTCTGGAAGAAGCCGTATCTTACTATCAGAGAAAGAAAAATTCCTCACAATTCTCTAGCAATCTTACATACGGGAAAAAAACTTCCTTCCTGACCGCAGATCAGAATCAAATCCCAAATATAAATAATAAAGTATGAAAATAAAGGGTTATGTGTTCCTTGTCTTCTTAGTGTTTTTGTTGTTCACCTTTCTTTACAAGAAGAAGAAGAAAGGGTTTGAAGCACACATATTTCAACATGCTTCAGCACTGTCTGGAGTGAGAGTTATGGTCCTAAACCCTTGAATTTAATCAGTAGCAAAGGGTAAAGTTTTGCTTTTAAACATTCATCCTGACTACCCTCTAAACTAACAGAGCTTGGAGGAGAATAAATAAAGCATAAGAACAATCTGACCACAGCCCCCTCCAGATCAGTGGTCCTACGGGAACAGTGCACAAAAGGGAGAAAATCTGACAGCTCAGTGGGGCCAAATAATTTGCTATTCAGTTTTGGTGATGAAATTTATTTATTGGCTACAGCTCACTGGCCCAATAGTCCAGGATTAGAGGTTTATCTCCTGAAAGTAGAATGTTTAATTCTAGTTTTGATTTTACCCCAAAACAAAGTCTCTGTAATTCTGGTTTTATGATTTATTGGCTGCAGTTTTCCCGAGATGAAAGTAGGAGTTCAGCAATCTGTTCTTGGAAATCCAGCATTTTGCAAGGATTCTCTGTCAGCAAACATGTGATAAGCAAAGACATTTTCTTGAGTTTCAGGCCAGTGGCTTATTCACAAGATACTTTCCTCTTTGAAAACAGGTCTTCACTCTCACTGTGTTGCTCTATTGATCAATCTGTTTTGAGAGAGAGCGAGAGCTCAGAAAAAGGAAGTTTCTTTTTTGCCACATTAAAGCAACTGAATTTGCTTAAGCCAGGCATGATTATCCTCCAAATGAAAAGGGTTTTACCCTAAGTATCTTGTAAGCTTTTCTGGATGCTCCTGCAACACAGAGGGAAAGGAATCATCTAAGCTACCAGAGACTAACAACTCTGCAGAACAATTCCCTGTGGCAGAGGGAATGAACACATTGCCCCCTGACACAAGTCTTTACCCACATCAGTGAATATTTTGTGTCTGTACTAGGTAGGGAAGTAGGGAAATTATTGGGTTTTCCCAAGCTTGAAGTGAAGGAAGTATGTGAAATACACAGCCTTCAGAGCTATAGCAGCCTATGCAGCCATGTCTAAGTACATGGGCACATTTATTCCCCCAGCACTCAGAGTAAGTGCTTACCCTTCAGTGGGGCAGGATTTTGTAAAGGATTTTCAAGTCCTTGAGGCCATCCATGGAAAACTGATCCACAGGCAGATGTTTCCTGTAGGAATGTAGTACATGGCAATGGTGAAAGAACATTTTCAGCTCTGATCTGTTCTCAGCTTCTTCTGGACTTCTACTAAAACTCATCTTTTTGTGTCTTACTTGTCCACACAGAATTAAAACCACATTCATTTTTCATCCTCTTGCATCTATTGGCCTCTCTGGAGCCAAAGAGTGAACTGAGAACTTTGAATGAGAATTTCTTTGTTCTCGTTTAAAGAATTACTTGATAGCTAGCCTGTGGCTGAAAACATAAGAGCTCCGGTCTGTGGCCTCTAGCAAAGGTGCACAACATTGGAATTCTGGTAAAAGCACCCACTTATAGCGACGTTACAAAATAAATTACTTAGTTTCCCACCTTACTGTTTAGTAACTTTTGTGTTTAGTACTAACAAAAAACTTGCCAGTAGTAGAGAAAAAATCAGAAGATGCTTTCAGAAATCAGACACACAACCCCGAAATATACTTAATCTTCAAAATAGTAACAGAAATTTATCAGACACAGGATTCTTTTCTAAGACTGGCAGGAGTTCGTTTTGCCCTCTGGGCTGGAAACACTAAACCAGTCATACCACTTTCTGCACTGGACAGCCAAAGACTTTCTGTGAGAAAGAACAGGGTGGGGAGAGAACCATGCTTTAAATCTTTCCTCCCTATTGATATTCAGAACCCCTGGAATAACTGAAACTAAATTTTCTACATTTAAAATTTTGTGTTCCATTTTCCCATGCTACATTTTATCAATCAGTGATTTTTAGATTTTTTTTCCTCCAAATTCCCAAGATGGAAGAAGTAGAAGAGAATTAAATGCACTTGAGTATGTTTTTTTGCTTCAGCTTGCAATCCTGAACGGGTTATTCCATTTGCTGTATTTCAACTTTCACTCTTGTGAAAATCGGAAAGAAGAGCTATTTACTGCAATTATTTCCCTACCCTCCATTCAAGTCTAAAACAGTGACAAAAGCATAATGGATCACTTTGTTCATTGAATAAACAACCCACAAATGCGACTTTACAAGGTACATTCCCAGGAAACAGATCTATAAAACTGGTAAATGCACCAAGACCCCATCAGGAATGTTTGAACTAAATCTTAATTTGTCATTCCTGAACACTCCACATGCCCCTCTAAATGAGTTATGTACTACATCATCGACAGGAAATATAACAGACTGCACACTGGAGATATCAAAAAGGGCTAGTGGGAATGTTTTATTGAGCATTGCACAGGTGTTAACAATAGAGTGGGTAACACAGATCAAAGGATTGTGCAGAAGCCACTTCATAAGTTATAAACTGTTCTTCATCTACCTTGTCTGTTAATAAACTGCATACCTACTCTGGCTCCTCTGTCCACCCTGTGAGTGATACTTCCATAGAACAGAGGTGAACAGCAATGATACCACTGCTAACTTGATTCCACACCTTCAATCCAGATGGTTTTTATGACAACTTAGAGCAAGTTTGAAGATGACCTAAATTCTGATTAAGATAAGTCTGTAAAAAAAAAAAAACACAAACAAACAAATACTCAAAAATAACCCCAACTCAATTTTCCACTCTTATCAGGCCTTCTACATGGTGAGAATGGCACAGTGCAAGTGCGAGATATCCCAAGTGGACAACATCTCAGCATCATGGTGACGCTGTGCACTTGGGTATCTGAAGGACTTCCTTAGCAATGCAAACCAGATTGGAAGAGGAGTAAGGAGGAAGCTGCTCAGTTTGGAAACAGCTTTCAGGCCTCCAAAGAGTGTCCTGTAGAAAAAACAGACAGTAAGGAGCTAGTTTTCAGATACACAATTTTCCTTCTAACAGGCACTGATTTATAAGAGGAGAGAGATCTGAGGTTACTAGGTGATTGACATGACACAGTGTTACCCTAATATCTGGACATCCACCTTCTCAATCTTTCCTCCCTTCTTTTCTATCCACACTGGATCCCGATTATCGAAAGAAGATATGAAAAACCAAATGACTGAGACTATAGTGTCTATCTCAGTAAATTTTGTTAGAACTCTAATTTAATCTGTTCTGTTTTTGTTTCAGTTTGCAGGCTCTCTCCCCAGTTTTCTGTATGCTTGAAAGCTTTGCTTCAGATCAGTAGTCATGGTGGCAAAGTCCTGGGCAGTGGGCTGAAACAATTTTATCTCAATGTGATAAAACAAAAGTGCATTACAAACAGCAGTGACAAGGCTTTAGTATTGGCAGTCTTACTGAAAAAAGGATGTGAAAAATGTCTGCCCACCGGGCCCAGAAGTTGTCACTGTACTGACTGTGCTACAGAGGCACTCGTGTTTTTTAAGACCAAAGAAACAGATGGAGACAGAAACACTGATTTCCATGTATACATTCTGTTAACATCTTCTCAGCTTAAAGTTCGTTTCACGTCCTTGAGCCTTCCAAATAGCACAGTAATGAATATGGAAGAAAAGTGCATGTTTTTGACTCAGCATCAACAGAGTACAACTCAGTACTCTGTGAAAACTGCAGAGAAAGAGCCCTCCTCCTAAAGGTTATTATTTTTATCTGAGGAAGAGTCACATAGCAGGCAAGGCACAATGTCTACCATGCTAGGCATTGCACTGACAAGCATTGGGGCAATTCTAACTCTGAGCTCCTTACAACAACTTTTAATTGTTTTGCTTGTTTTATAAATGAGCAACAGAAGCAAGCAATGGTTCAGGGACTGCGCTCCATTCCAGTGTCCAAACCAAAGGAGTCATCCTCCTTCGTGCTGCTCCCCCATGAAGGAGGTATTGGCTAATTGCTGACTCCTGGTATCTGAGCTGGAAAGAGAGGTGCTCCATTTAGAAAAACCAACCTATTAATATACAGGGCAAGAAAATTAAAACACTGCACCCAGGCACTTCCATTTTGCAGTTTTGAAAGCAGAAGCAGACTTTTTTCCCCCTAGTCTATTAATCTGTTCTTCCAATGAGTCAGTCCCACAAAGATGCAACTCCCCAGGCACACACCCTGCTAGCAAACCTGCATCTGCAGAAGGTCTCTCCTTACGCTAGATGCAAATCTTCCTGGAAGCTGGGAATCATTTGACTTATGAGGTTCCTGTCTCCTATACCCAAGTCATTCATCTAATTTACATGTATTCAGCTGCTTGTTTGTTTGCTTAGCATGCTAAGTATCAGTTTTTAGAGAAATTCACCATCTATATATGCTCTTTATTGGATGTGCTCATGTGTTACACAAAGGCTGTTTCGCTTGCTGACTCCCTGGAGAGAATTGTGATGGGGTCTCCTATGCACCATGTGAGGACTTATTTCCATGCTGTATAGTAGTATGTTATACTGTGCATCTTTATCCACCTTTTCTGTTGGGCTGACCCCTTTGTTCCATGGTCTTCTCCTTTTCTTGGCAAATGAGATACTGACATTGTTTTTCATTCTTTCTATTTACAAAATAAACAAATTATGAGCAGTATTCAACACAGCAGGCTAAGTGGGGCAGAGAATTATCTTACACACTGTTAGGAATCACTGAAAGAACAGTTAAATCCTTCCAGGGAAAACTGGTCTCCAGCCAGAGCTGCGGTATAACCTTTAAAACTCAAGTTCAGTCAAACACAAAGTTGCCCTTAAAAAAGAAAGTCTACTATCTAGAGGAAAATTAGAGAAAAAAAAAAAACCCAGACTGCTTCCTCTTTTTCTCATAAAGAAACATGGTGCTTGAGGAACACATATTTGTACTTGGGCACCTTCTAAAATGAGGCTAGACTTTCAGAGATGATGACTCAACTTTCCACTGGTGATAGCAGGTTTGGATCAGGCCTTCTGTTTGTACATGCTTTGTAGGTAAACAGAAACTTTAACATCTCTTCCCTGTAATCCTCTCATACATGCAGAGAACAAAATTCACCATGTGAAGTAAGGAAGGAATAAAATAAACATACAGGTCATGCTTGCCAACAAAAGCAAACAGCAGGCCCTCCAAAGCAGCCTAAAAAACCTGCCTGTGAACACTTCTGGAGTGTCAGTGCAGTTTTAACATAGCAAACCCCTTCTGGGACTACCATGATAATTGCTGCAAGAAAAATCATTTTCATCTGGTGGCTACCTATGCTGTATTTCAGGCCAGTGCCTTGATTATCCTTAAATACCTTTGACCCCAGAGAAATTTAAATTTAACCTTTTGTAATATTGCATTTGCCAGTTCCAAGTTACCAAAACCAATATTTTAAGTTGCATGTTTGGTAGACTACGTGACCTATATGTAAGATATAATTGAGACTTGTCAAAAGTTTCACAAACAGATCTGAGAACTGATCAATGTTTTTAATGTCATATGTTGCAGAGTGGATTGACCAAGTTAAAAAAAAGATGACAACAGCTTTCCATCCATCCGCTTTCATAGGGCACCATTTCAGCCTCTACCCCTGACTCCTTCCTATTTACAGCTGCAGATAACTCCTAGCTAACCAGAGAGGGGCAAAAAGCTTTCTCCTGAAGAAATGCTACTCCACATGTTGGACTGTAGCACATTCAGGATGAAAAAGAAATTATCCAGTCATACCACCTTGAGATCCAGAGGACAGAAATGAATGGTTTATATGGTGTCTCTCTAGGTACTCAATAGCATCTCCGTAAGAATGCTATCCACAAGGTAAATGTTATTTTTCACAATGCTTTCTGGAAAGCTGTAGTGCAAACACTAGAGTAAGTTCAAAACCTCTTCTATTGAGGGCAGTGAGAACTGGAAGAAAAAGACCTACAGCTTATGAAAGCCTGGAGAAAAACCTGAGTTGTGTAAAAAAATGCTAGAATAAGTGAGAATCTCAATTTGCCCTTGAGCTATCCTCACTTTTTCTTATTAAAACTTGGGGGGAAAAAATGACAACAGTTCATGTATTTTATTAACATCTTTTCTTCCCAGGAGAATTAGTTGGGTGCAGACAACAAGGATGGAGAGGATTAATTTAGTCTAGTTCCTAGGGTATTAATGATATACCTAGGGTATAATTAGGGTATAGTTAAGAATCCTGGGTTAATTATAGGAAATGGAAAACCAAGGCTGAATATTTGAAAAAATTCTTTCTGTCTGTACTGAGCTGTGGAATAGTTGCCCAAGAGAAATGTTCATTGTTTTGCATAAGTAAAAAAGTGATGGACTATAAATTGGGAAATACATCTTATAAATGTCTTTGCTTTCAAAACATGCTTCTCATTTTAAGTTCCAGATGATTCACATCTGTTGGTGTCCTCTGGTTTTCACTTGTGCCTTGTTTATATCAGAAATAGGAGATTATGAGATTGAGGTTAAAGATCTGTTCATGTGCTTGAAATCATAAATCATTTGATTTTCCATGCATCCCGTCTGCTATTGTTACTGTTTCAATGACAATTGCTCAGCTTTTTTCCCAACATAGTCTCTAACCTGTTGCTTAGGGAAAATGCGAACTCTGCTGGGAGCTGCATCACAAGAAGCGACCTTTCCGCAGAAGGAAGGTGGACAGGATGCAGGAACAAATCTCTTCTAATTCTAACCCTGGGGGGTTATCTGAAAAGTACAAGGAAAATTTCAAGAGGACGAACAGGATGAGGAAAGGAATGAGTCCCACTACTGCTAGAACAGGAAGGCCAGCCACAATGAAGCCACCATTCTTTTGGCTGTGAAGGCGGTTTTATTCTGGCATGCCATCTACCACCTTGCTCAGCCAGCAGCATGGAGATATACAGAAATTCTTCCAACTGCATTAGCTAAAGGCAGGGAGAAGTTACAGGAGCAATAACATGGTTAAGTAAGTGCTTCAACGACTCCTTTTACTTCAGTAAACTGAACTCCAGACCCCAGCCCAGCAGGAAACTTTGCAATCTCTCTGAACATCTCTGAGGGCTTCCTACAGCATCTGCAATCATCCCTTAAAGGTGTTCAGGAGCTTGCAGGCACCAATCTGCCCCAGAGTGCAAACAAAAGTATCCAGGTGAAGCACAGGCAAAACCATTATTTGAAATGTCCTTTTAATGACCACTAGTATTGACCAAACCTGAATTATTTGTGTACCTTCTCCTCTGGTGGTACCTGGTAGTGCACTTGCTTAATCTGAGTTTCTTGAGGACAGAGAAAAGGGAAGACTGAAAATCGCAACTAGTATTTTGAACTGCAGAAGAGTGTCCCTTGTTTTCTCTTGCTCTTTGCAAGAATCATAGAATCATAGGTTAGGGTTGGAAAGGACCATAAGATCATCTATTTGCAACCCCCCTGCCATGGGGGCAGGGACACCTCATGCGAAACCATGTCACCCAAGGCTCTGTTCAACCCAGCCTTGAACACCGCCAGGGATGGAGCATTCACAACTTTCCTGGGCAACCCATTCCAGTGCCTCACCACCCTCACTGTAAAGAATTTCTAAGAAGCTAATAGCTGTCATCTTTCTAGGAGAAAGCGCACTTACAGTTGAATCTCAGGAATTTTACAACAACTCTTAAAAATGGTTTGTTTATTATTTTGGGTTCTTCCTGTCTTTCCTTCCCTCACTCCCCTGATTTGCTTCAGAGAAGCAAAGTACACTGTACATAAACAGCTACAGCAAAAAATACTTTCTGTCTTTTCTTCAGATTTTTACATACATTTTTAATGACTTTCAGTCAGACACACTCTGTAGTTGTAATAAAGCAATGGATGTTTATTATTATTACTATTACATTATTATTATACTGTACACTATTATTATTGAATTGTAAACTTAAACTCTGTGGTGCATTTTTACAATTTTCTGTTATTTGCAAGTGTTTGGGGAGATCGTTTACATAAAACACAGAACTGATGGAGTTTTCATGCACCCTACAGTGAATTTCACTTTGTAGATTTGTTTTAAAAGAGTAATGTCACTCACTTTTGATTTCCTTAGTAATTTGCTCTGCCTCTTGTTGGTCACAATTTTAATTTAAGGAAAGGATTCAATGTCTCTGAGACACTGGCAGATCCTGCCAGTGAATCCCACTGCCTGTGGGAAGTGCTGATTGATATTCAGAGCTTTAACACTTCCCATTTTGCTGAAGGAGGACTTTCATCACAGACATTCTAGCTCTTTGGGCCCTATTTTTCATTTTTTTTATATCCTAACCACGTGTCTCGTGCCGTGCCACAGCTACAGTACTGAATTCCTCATCAGAGAGCTCTCTGAGAGCAAGATAATACTTCCGCAGTCTCAGCAGTTATAACGTCCTCCGGGAGGTAAATATCAGTTGTGGAGATCGACGGGACCTACATTCTTCCCAGTTTGCACTCTTTTCCCTGGTGCAACAAAAAAGTTCCAACTTCTCCTGATGGAGATGGAATTTGTCTAAGATTGTTCATCTTTCCATGCCCTGAAACAAATACTAGTTTGTCAATAGACAGATTTCAAAGCCATCTGGACATCTGTAGAGATTAGTTCTTGGAGGGCAGCAATCGTCCCTGCTGTGATGCTGGGTAGGCAATGGTATTGAAGAGTTTGCAAGCACACCTACAGCTCTGTAGGGTACAGCAGGTCACAAGGCACGTAGGTATGAACTGGAGCTGAGCAAACGCAAAGGTTATGATGGCTTTAGACATGAAGATGATGGACTTGTTCTTTCAGATCTGGTTCACAGATAATCCATTTTATAGATACTTTCTGCAAAGAATGAGTCAATGGGTGGTTTGAATGCCTGGGATGATTTGGCCTGTGATTGTGTGACCCCTGTGAGGGAGTTTGTTTGTCATTCTTAACTGCTCTCTTGCTGCTTTATGTGCCAGCTCTTTCCCTCCATGTCCTTTTCAGCTGGGAGAAGTTTATATGCTGAATAATATGATAACCAGCCGTTGCTTGACTTAAAATCTTGCTGCTGGGCTGAGCTAAAAGCCTGTTGTAAGTTTAGAAAGCAATGCACAGACTTTACTTTTCTTCCCAGCACCACACAGAGACATTAGTAATATGCTTACATTTACATTAGTCATGCTTACATTTTCAGCAGCTTCCTCCAGTTAGCTAAAAGCTTAACCTCATGTTTCCTTCTGAATATGACTGACATGGGCCACAATGTATGTGGCACTGAAGCCATGACAGTTTCTGATAATCTTGGCTTTTTTCCTCAAGAAAGAAACTGATTTGTTTTTTATCTGCTTTTGGCAAAAGCAAGGTAGCAGACAAAACAGCTACCATGGAAAGGTGGGACAGAGGCTTGTGGGAAGGCAGCATCTTCTGGCAAAGAGCTTTAGGAAAAGCTCAAAGGCCCCAGGGGTGGACGTGCTTTTTCAGCATTTCTTGGAGAATTGAAAAGGAAAAGACAATGGATTTAATCTCCAGTCAGGCTATTCCTATTAAAGCTCACAGTAAAGGTAGGAATGTCTCAATGAAAAGCTTGGGCAACTTCGAACCCTCTGAGACCCCAAGAGGAGATACCACTGCAGCCTGGTGCCACATGTGTGCAGCCATGAGAAGCAGGAAAGCAAAGGCAGCCCTGAAACCAAGCTCATGGGAGTTAAAGCAATGGAGTGGAAAATCACACTCACCAGGGCAAATCCCCTCGAGGACACACTGGCAGCACAAGACTCCCAAGGAGCTTGTGGTGAGAGCAACAGATAGCAAGGAAGATGAGCAGCCATAGTGGAGGTGAGCAATGGGATCATGACCAGTGGTTTCTTGGCTGAGATACTGAAGTCTGATTGTGATAGCTGTGGGAATATTTCACCTCCATGAAGGGCAGTGGGCCGGAGGAGGAAAGCAGTGACTTGTCACCTGTGCTGTCACTTACCCCTACCAAGGGAAGATTTGGACTATGGCCAGCATGCTCCAGAGGCTTGTAGTTAGCCACAGGGGATTATTAATATGCTATTATTCTACTTCTATTTTTTGTTCCTCTCTTTTTCAACAGATGTTCTGCCATTTAAATCCATGTGCTTAACTCATGGTTGTGAGATAGAAAAACAGAGTGCTCCATGTGCACCCAAGCCATGGGTTGTCTTCGATTTCTGGTTTTAGAGTTTATGACGGGGTTTAAACATTTTAGGGAGAATTCCCTAGAGGCTGCTTACTGATGCCAAAAAGCATCCAAGCAGATGAGTTGCAATTCCATGACTTGATGTGAGTGGGAGAGCATCCCTGCTTGGCATATCTTGGCCCTGACTTCTTCCTGTGCTCACACCCCTCTCCAGTAGCAGCTGTACTGCTGGGCCAACCCTGCCCAGCAAAGGGGAACATTCCCAGAGTAATTCTCCTTGCATGCAGCTATTGATCCTACCAAGCATTGCTCTAAATGATCACTTACAGCGTGGTCTGTAATCAGGATGAAGCTGAGATTTATTGAAGTTCCCCTCCTCAAGAGCCAGGGTATTTTTCTGAATTCAGTGGGTCCCCATTTGCCTGGTGACAGGACTGTGTAGATCCTCAATTACCGCCTTCTTATTTTTGCAGCAGTAGATTCTTCTTCTTGAAGACTAGAAGGGCAAAGCCCTCCAAAACAAAAACCCTCATCAGAGGTTAAAAAAGTCCCAAAACACTAATTAAAATAAATAAGGACATAGTGAGAATGTTTGCCCATAAGCAAGTTCTTGCAAGCTGTATTTTTCGACATTCCAGAAAATAACCACTGAAAATTTCACTCTTTTTTTTTTTTTTTTTGCAAGCATCTACTTGCAAAGTCCTTTCAGTAGCATGGTAGTTTCTCTTAAACATTTAGCACATCCCTGTTTGCAAAAAGGCAGTGAATATTTTCTTAGCACATTCTAAATTACTTGAAGCTTTTTGCTAAAATAACAAATTAGTGCTCACCTTAGCCAAACCCACAAATATTTGTACAATTAAACAGCAGGCTTTGTAGTCAGAATAGGAACAGCATTCTCTTGTATTTTGTGGCGCCAAGCAGATTTTTTTTTGTCCCACTAGATTAAGTTAGATTAACCAATCAGATAGAAAGAGCAACACTGAATGTATGTACAATAAGTGAAAAGCTGCTTTTTTAGAAAAGCTTAATTCATTAGTTTTGATGTTTGGAAAAACTGAAATGCTGTGGAGGTGGAAGGGAAGTAAGGTCTTTTCTGACAATGATACCCATGGGTTTTAGAGGATTAGAGATGGTAACTATAGCATACAGGTGGGTCAAAACCAAGTGACTAGAAAGAAAGCAAGGTGGCATGCTACCTTCCATTATGCCTCTCAGAAATACCTCCTTTTTAGACCTTATATAAGTTATTGTTATGTCAGTTACCTGCACCCAGTGTTTCTTGGTTTTGCCTCCTGTCCATTGTAGGCAGCTGGGAAGAAGGCAGAAATGAGAATAAAACAGGCTGAAAAGGGAAAGGAGAGACATGGACTGTTTCCTCTACCCAGAGCAGATCTAAGAACTGCTCCAAAGGTGAGAGAACTGTGCCAGAAGAGAGATTTTAGGGTAGGATTGACATGCCAAGAAATGACTGGTAGGGAAACAGATTTCTGTACAAGGCAGAGGAGAGACTCCAGTGTAGACACAGGGCAATGCCTCTGTGATCCTGCCTTCTCTTGCCTGCAGGACACATCTTTGGGAAAGACGCTCCCTGCTGGAGTAGAAAGCAGTGGGATTTATGTTGCGCATCCATGTCCACTTAATTTACTATTTCCTGCGATGACTGAGGTGGGAAAGAGGGTCACTGACCATCGAAAGTGACTGTGCTATATTATGTATGATGCATCATCCCTTCATTGATAGATATGACTTGTTCACTCTCTTTGTAACTCACTAAGAACAAGCAAAGGCCAGATATTTCAAAAGTAGTTTTAAAGTGATGCACGTAGCGGATAAAGTGGCTGTTACCCTACCCCCCAACCCCCCCCCAAAAAAAAGCCACCAAAAACTCACTGCTATTCAGCGGAAAGTGTTGACACACTGGAAACTATTCCACTGCTTTAATATAGAATTTCAGCCTTTCTGTTTCCAGGGATATTTTCATAAAGACATGGTCTTTATTGCTTGAGAGATCATCTGCTCCTGCTGCTTATTCATCACTTGCAGCCATATAACACACAGTCCTCTGTGACATCATAATCATCTCCAGAGCAACTAATTATGATGCCACTATCACAGGAGTGACTTCAAGTGAGGAATAAGCAGCAGGAGCAAATGAACTTGCTAAGTAACAAATAGCCTGTTTCCAGGCAAATGTCCCTAGTAATAAAATAGGAAGAGGGGGGAAACCTACAGAAAACATGACACATGGTCAGAAATATTCGTAAATAGAACATTTAACAAAGTTTTTCACAAACGCCTCTTTGATGTCACATGTTTAACTTTCTTCTCTGGGCCAAATTCCGAAAAACTGGAATAACTCCAAGGATTTGAGTCATTTGTATTGGCAAGGAAACTAACTGCACCAGATTACTTCAGATTTACCCCAGTGCAACTGAACTTACTATGGAAATAGAATTTAAGTGGCATCACAAAGGACTTTTACGTTCAGATTAGGCAGAAGACAAGGAACCCAATCAAAATTGACAGTTCTCAAACAACAATGGTTTTAAACTGATTTACTTAGAATTTGGCTTTGTAGAGTCAATGGTTATGAATACATAAGCATGAAAGACAAACCATCCTCTCACCTGTGTTACAAGGCTACCATGAAACCTAACGGTAACGGCTAACCATGAAAAGATGGCCCTGAAAAAGAAGATTAAAATGGTAATGGTGACTTTGGCAAGAAAATACCATGGCGAACCTCAGGTTTCTTGTGGATCCACTTGGTTTCAAATAAAGGGGAAAAGAAAAAGAAGGAAAAGATTTTTTGGAAACTGAAGACTGGGTGAAGAAGTAGCACGGCTGTTTATAAATTTTTTTTTAATTTACAGAAAGTATACTCTATATTGAACAACAACAGATGTCCTAGGAGTGAATGTAGGGCCATAATTCACTCTCAAGGCTCTGCTGCTGTTCATAAACTGCTCAGGCGCTGTCTGACATCGGCAGAGTCCTGCAAGTGAATTACAGTCCCCTACACACACTGGGGCCATACATTATTGGATGCAACGGGCAGCCAAGACACAGTTGGCTCCTGTCATGAACTGGTTTGCAGGCAGACTGGTAGTGAAGGAGAAATTTTTATTAATCAGAGGTATTTTTTCTAAGCACCTTTGCTACATGCGGGATACGTTCTGGAGCAAGTGTTGGCTGCATTAACTTCGGGATTTGCTGCTACAGTAGAAACAAGTTGCTCTGAGGAGCATGTTAACCTCCATGAGCACACGATGCCTGGATTTCATTTATTTCTGCCTGTGCAACACCATGAGAGTAGGAAAGGACATTAGTGCCCACAAAATGGTCTGGGGAACAGGTGTTACAGCCGATGGCAGGTTAAAATAGACGTGGAGGCTCCAAGAAATAGCCATTTCCCAACTACTAGAGAACAGCCCAGATGGTAGATATCCTGATATCAGTGAATCTTTAATACTATCTCATAAAGATTTAAAATGCAGTTCAATTTCAGCACGGTTATACACTCACATCTTACAGTCATACCAAAAGCTCCCTTAATACAATATGGCTGCTTGCACTTAAAGCAACTTAAGCTAAGGATCACTAGTAAATAATTTGTTTTATGCTAAATTTCTCTGAAGAAGTATTTCCCAGATGTAGTAACTTTGTTCTTACCATTTTTCTTCAGAGATTTAAGTAACCCACAATCCCTTTGCATCCTATTAGATATCTAAAATGCTACATATTGCAAGCAAATTTCTCCAGAACTCTTCACCTGAAAGGAATATTCAGTTTATTTTAGAATCGGTGATAACTATAGAAAACCACCATCACCCCCCCCCCCAAAAAAAAAAAAAAAGAAAGCTTTACTACCACTCCTGTCCCCATCTCCCATAATTACCAACCCCCAGAGGCTGATTTTGAAGCCATCTATCTGGAACAGGCACAGCTGAAAGGAGTGGGAGGAGAGCAGTGACTCAGCACTACAGACTATAGTGCAATTTGCTCTCTTTTATTTCCACTTCACCATTAAGAATCTAGACAGAAAGGTTAAAATGAGGAACATGGCAAGAGTCAGGGCAAAAGCCAGAACTGTAAAGAAAACTGATGGTTTGGGTTTTTGCTGTTGTTTACTTATTTGCTGGGTTTTTTTCTTTTGCAAAGCACTGGGGTAAGATTGGACTATAAAAGCCTACCTTTTAGGTGAACCTACTAATATGGGCCAGGCGGGTGCTAGGAATAAATCGGGAAAATTCTGTGATAGCTTTTATCAATGTGTTAAAGAGTCATATTTTAACTACTTCTTTGTTTTCAACACAAAGGAGCTGGTGTGAGGCATCAAATTTGGAAGAGGAAAGAAACAGTATGCTAATGTAATTCATGGTCAGATGATACAAAGTCAAAAGAAGTTGCAAATCTGAGTGAAGATAGAAAAATTACAATAGGCTATAGAGAGGCTAGAAGCATTGGCAAAAACAGCATAAAGGGATTCAGTGTGGGGAAAAACAGTAGCTCAGATAGAACAATAGAGGCAAGTGATCCAGAACATTGAAATTCAATGGAAAGCAAAAATATGGAAAGCAATTGCTCTGTAAAAAAGGAAATGTTGTTACTGGGCAGTAATTAGATAGGGGTTTGAATTGCAAATAAATCAGCCAAACAGAAAAAAAAAAGAGAAAGGAAAAAAAGGACAAGTGCAATATCAGACTGTATATGTCAAAGTGTAACATGAGCAGAAACAGTGGTTCTTACGAAACTTGCATTGACTCTTCCGAATGTCAAACTAGCAAAGGAAAAAAATGTTAGCAAGTCATTAATTTCTTTGAGTCTTTTGTGAGGAACTTCAGAGTTGTTTTATCTTTTATTCTCCAATGCCTTACAATCAGTGGGGGAATATTCCACTCTAATTTGAAAAATGCAGGTGCCCAAATTGAGTCCAATAGAGGTAAATATGTTGGACTACTCCATGGCCTGACTCTCCCCACCCATATGCAAGTGCTGAATATTTTTCCAGGTATCTCTGTTATTAAATTGCCTATCTGTTGACATCCCCGTACAAACTGTTACTGCAAGTTTTTTCTGCCATGAAGAAATACACTGGTCTCAAACCAGTCATCTGCATGTTAAGCTGTATTTAGAACAAATCATTTTAAAGCAAAACAACAACAGAAACAACAAAAGAGCCGGGCTGATTTTTTTCTAGATTTTTAACAAAATGTTTGATGTTGTAGAGATTTCCAAACAATTAATGTAAAATTGGGGATTGTTGTTCCCATGATTTATTTACCATCTATAGAGAACTCAGCTGTGGTGCTGCTGCTATTGCTACTTTTCCCTCTGCATTTAGAGTTGAAAACTGGTAAGCTCTTTGTTGGAGCACATTTCCATTGAATTAAAGTGTGCTAGAACTGCAAGGTTCAAGCTATGACAGTGTGAAACAGTCATTTCAACAAAGCACATGCAGAAGAGGCTGGCTTGTGGTCTTTCTGGCTTTTTTCTCTCCAATACATTGTGCAACCTTGGGAAGGCCTGAACAGCTGTGTTTTTAGATATGGCTTGCTTCTGTGGTAAGGAAGGTAGAACTGTCCCCGCATCAGGAACAGGCAGATCCCCTGCGTTCAAGGGCTGTTTCTTGGGGCTGCTGCTCTTGCTGACTCTTCAACACTCCCCACTTGCTTACCCTCAAAGGTCATTTCTTCTTGTAGGCTTCACGTTCCACTCTAGAAAACTGCAGTAGTGAACTTGTGACGTGATGTGTTTGTGTCTAAAAAGTGCAAAACAAACAAAGCAAGGCAAATAGCTGATTTTCTGTGGAGCACTGTGTCAAAAGGGGCTTTTCCACAGGGGAAGAAAATGTCCATGTTGCAGCAGATACAAAGAATAACTTGCAGGGTGCTCCAAATTTTTGTTCTGTATAGCTTAATAGAAAGAGAGTTGTGCCATCAATGATGTATTTAAAGAGAGCTTTAGTAGTGGGGATATTTTCATGTCGCAACTTAGTAGAATTGCTACCATTTTGCTCCAGTAAACCCATCTCAGCAGTGGAGGGAAGGAGGGTGATTGCAGGTCTGTTGTAGACCACACCACCGTCACCTCCAGCAGATCCCCCTGGGTCACTTCAGACAGTAAATCTTTGCCCTGGCTTAAGAGACTTCTTTGGTTACTCGTTTCCTTACAACATGATTCATATAGAGCTGCAAATGTTGAGCTGTTTTTATTGGGTTTTCTTTTTGAAAAGGCAGATCTCAGAGCGCAGGTGTAGCCACTGGGCCCCAGGTTTCTGCTTGCTCCAGCCAGAGCCAGGCCTTCTCTGGCCTTCTTAGGTTTGATAAACCTAAATTACCAGATTTAGTTCCCCCTACACTTTGCACATCCTGAAAGGAGAATCAGTTGACTGACTGTTTTTATGTATGTATATAGTATGGAGGGAAGCAATGCAGAGATTTGTGACAGAGCTTGGCGGGGGGGAAAGGAGGATATTTTGTTTGTCTGTGCTTTCCTCAGCTAGAAGGGCACTATTCTTTTTTCAGTGGTGCTATGAATCCTATTTCCCTTGTCTCTTCTTTTAATATTGTAGGACTGCTTTTAATGGTGGCAACCTAACCGGAATTAGATCTAATAACAGCCACAGTATAGAGAATCCTAGATGCAGCACCACATACATGAACTAGACTGGGTATTCTTCAAAATTGTAAAAACGAATAAGGAAGGTGTGAAGTTAGGGGGTTGATTTATATGTGGAAAACTAGTGCCAAGAATATTGTTATGGGCCTGGCTCCTAGAGGCAAGATTTGTTAGCAGAAACTGTCTCCAAATATTTATGCTTGGCTGAATAATTGCTAAATAATTCCAGTTCTCAGCTGGAAATTCAGGATCAGGCCTAGCCCGAATGGGTGGCTGAGCAGGATTGTACGCTGGTATTTTTTACAGCAGGCCTCTTATTCAATGACACTTGTAACTTTCAGGATATAATTAATCTCCTTTTATAAAGTGCTTTTCATGGTCTGTCATTGGAACACTTCTTTTAGAAGTATTTCTTTAAAATAAATGAAACACTTAAAAGCAATATATTCAGTGTTATTTACTTGGGAATTAGTGAAGAAAGTTGTGCTTTTCTGCTTTGATTGTATACTCTGCTTTGCATGAACTCTATTTTTGTCAGTTTACAACTTTGTGTGTGTGAGTAAGATTATGCTATTACTGTCATTATTTAGGCTTCCGCAGCTTAGGGACAAGATTTTTTTTAATGTTCTTTTTACCATGTTGGCTAATACTTACTGTGCTCAAGATTAATGGTGGGCTCCCTGTAAGGAGTTTTTTATGGAGAGACTCTAGAAGAAATTACCTCTTATGAACATACAGGGAAGAGAGAGCTTCATCACTCAATGCAGCTGGGAGACAGACGTCTACAGTACAATATTCTTGTATTTTCCTCATCTCAGAGCAGTGTTACACTGATGTGGCAAAGGGGACTATTTTGAGTTTATGATCATGAAACAAAGAAACATTTTAAAGGGACCTTGTCAAGATTGGGAATTCTGACATTGGTACAGGCCCTCCAATAGATTGGCTTTTGGTTACCTCTGTCCTCTCCCCCAGACCATCCTCTCCTCCCCATGAGACCCCTTCTGTAAATCTGTTGAAATAACCCACTGTTGGGATTCATAAAACAACTGATTGCAGCAAAAGGGAGAAGAATTGCTTCTGGGCAGAGGACCTCCAGGGCCTGGAAAGGAGCAGCGGGCATCACCAACTATTCTATAGACATGTTGTGGGATCTGAGGGCTAGGGATACCAAACATTGTGTTCTTGGCATCAGTAAGTCAATGGATTGCAGTTTTCAAAAGCCCTTATCCTCAGAAGTGAAATGGTGCTGATTGCTCTTGAAAGTCAGGTGCCAGGAAGAAGATACGTTTTTCCCAAATAGCGGCTGAGGGATTTGTCTAGGCTTTTACATGCTTGGATTTGCAACTCACTGGCGTCACCAGACCTTTGGACAAACCTGCCGTGAGTTGCCATAGTAGAACCAAAATCTTTCCTTGTCCTCTCTTCACTCAGATCCCTTTTTTAAAGCGCTGGGATGCCAGAAGCACTCCCTCTCCAAAGGAGTGAGAGGCAGTTCTCCAATGTTAACAAATGACTGGGGCAAAAATGCACCCCAAAAATTGAAGACTCTAAAGAGGCATTATGGGACTTATGGAAGATCAGCTATCATGTATCACTTACATGTACAAAGCAGCACCTATCTTCTGAACCAGATATATTTTGAATATTTATGCAGAAACAGCTCCTTTATGCATTTTCAAATGTTCCTGATCTAGTTTAATCAATTAAAACAACATTAAATGCTTTTGAATATCTCAGCTCTTTCTCTTATCAATATAATTCTCAAACGTTTTCTTTTCAGAGCCCAAGGTGATGAAAAATAGATTCATTTAGTCTATTACTTCTTATAATTGTGGCTCCAAGTTTTTTTTCCATAATTTTGAAGCCACAAGAAGACTTTATGTGGCTCTAAAACTGCTGTTGGTTTTCATACCACAATACTCAAGGGCATATCTCTCCTTCAGGCTGCTATTGTTTGCAATCTGGAGATAAAGGCACACTTGATAAAACTCTTTTAATGATGCTAATATTAATACTTTGGCGGAATACTTTATCCTCTAGTAATAGCTTTAAAGAGTTTGTTGAGATTTTGTCATCTCATACATTTTAATAGAATATTAGGTTTGTGATTAACAAGAAAAATATATCTACCTGTTACTTTATTTTACTTACAGTGTCATATAACGGCTGCCAGTGGAATAATGTATACCTTGCACCATATGTAGCTCAGTACTCGTGATGAATACTTGATGCTTCAGACAGAAAGTGAGGTGCAAACTAGTTATGAGCATTAGCATAGGCCACACTGTTCAGTGTCAGTCCCTTGGGAAGCTTTTCATGGAGATAACCTGCTCTGAGGGCAGGGTGTGAAGCACTTCTGTCTGAAGGAGGGAATGCCCCCAATCCCATAGGTAACACAGCTGCTCCGATACTCCCTGTGCGAACATAAGGTCATTTTCTTATCTCTAAACCAGCAGCATTGTGTAGGCTCTGGAGCTAAGCCAGGAGCTTGTAGTTTGTCCCTCTCAGCTCCTTTGGAAAGATTTTATGCTCAAGGAAGTAGGAATATTGGCTCGAGAACACTTAACTGCAGGGCCATGAAGAGGAGGTAGATGAGTCCGCAGCTGTGGCAAGGTTTTTTGGCTGGAAACATCGCTGCTAACTGTGTGTGACTGCAGTTGCTGAAGCCATCCATTGCCCCTTGGAATGAAGCTCAGGTTAGTCTCAGGGCAGGGAGAACCCACACTGGCTCCAGCTCTTGAGGAGCTCATGTTGCAGAGTATGCAGCACAGTATGGCATCTGGATCATTGCTATAGGGTCTGCTCTCATAAAAACTGGGATAAAGAAAGAGTTTGGGGCTGATCAGAGCTTAGGGACATGCCTTCACTGCTGCCTGTCTAACAGTCATGACGCACGCTTCTTTGGCTCCCATTTCTAACCCACTTTTGCTGTATTTGTAATGGATCTCCTGAGTCTCAGCCAAATCAGCCATTCTCTGGGCTTTAGATTCAGGTGATCACAGTCACATTTCAGTGTACGATCTCCTTCAGAGATAGGAATACTGATGACATTAACTATTGAATCTACATCCAATTCTCCAACAAATATTCAGGCTGGCTAAAATGAAGACTTCAAGAAAGGGACTTACGCTCCTACATGAGAAGCCTTCCCATAAGCTGTAGCATTGCTAACAGGGTTTCTTAAGAAACATGGAAGCAGACCTGCTTAAGGGAAACCTTATCTGAACAGTCAGTGGTAGCGAGGAAGCATTTGCCAAATAGGCCATATTTACTTGCCTGTGGGAGAGTAGGGGAGCAATCTCTGGTCCCCTTGGTGGAGGGCAACGCTGCTCTGCCCGGCATGGGTCTGCCTCACAGTGATGTGAGCGATATCGCTATCCTTGCACGGGTCAATCACTTCAGATGCTATTGCATTCCCAGCTGCATAATTTATTGTGGCTGCCACATGAGGGCTAGTGAAGACAGCCAGAATGAAGTGCTGTGCCAGCAACAGCCTTGGTAAATTAGGTAGTGATGGGTCTGAGCAGTAAGATTCTGATACGGATCTGAATTTTGAACAGCTCGAGTTCAAGGGAGCTGGGATCCTGGTTTTGAGCTCTGTTCCATTTAGAATTACAGCAAATGAACCCATCACCATTTTGAACCCAATGTTTCACACTGTGATAGTGGCTCTGGGAATGCTTGATGAGCTGCTGTCAGTCAGAGCAATAAATTGGCCAGCTTTTTGTCAGCTGATGAAAATGCTGCAGGAAAAAGTGCAGGCTCTAAATGTCCTTTGGTCTTTCTACTCTCAGGCCAAAAAGTAAAAGATCTTCATAATAATATAAATAAGAATGAATTCCCCATATTCCTCTCTCTTTCAAGCTGGTAAAACAATCCTCTTTTTGCAATGCTCATCAGAGCTCAATTCTTTGTGTCGCAGCCAAGTATAGCAAAGCCACTGCAAAACAGGGAAAATAAACATCCTCTTCTTGCTTGTCATTTGAGGTTATCTTAGCCTGATTCTAGCTGAATGCCACCTTGCAGAGCCTCTTACAGACCCCAACTATTTCTTCACCTGAAGGAACTTGCCTCCTCCTGAAAAGTTCTTTGGAGAGAGAAGTTTTCATCCATTGTATCTGGAAGGATTTTAATCTTGATGCTAGGCAATGTGCAGGATTCATGCTTCATGACAAGCTTCCACCATGAACTAGCATGGGACTTTAAACCCTTTAGGAGTGGTGTAATGTGTCAATGAAACATAATCCTGCTTGGAGTTCCCTAAAAAGATCAAATGGTTGGTGGGCAAATCAGAAAGACTGACTTTGCTGTTAATTCAGCAAGCTCAGTCTGTGCAAGCATTTGGATTGTTCTGAGTGCATCTTTTAATCTTTCAGGTACACTATCCAGTGTGTAATTTTCAGGTGGCACTTCAGTGGTATGTTTAGCCTAGGAATAAAGCTTCATTGCAAAATAGTGTATGTTGGTTACTTTGCAGGAGCTGCAGATAAGGTGATAAACTTTGCCAGGGAGCGTAGCATGACAGGATGCTTTCAGGTTGCATTAAGAAAATATTCTATAGCCAACATGGTAGCCTTCTTTTATTAAGTGATGAGCTGGACTATTATTTCCACTAAGCGTGACAGTCTCAAGTATTAACCGCTTCCTTGACCTGTGTTAGACGTCCTATAGTTATAGGCATGAGCACTAGAGACATAGAACTAGCAAAAATGAGTGATTTCTTGCCGAATGCTCAGTATTCATGAAACTGACTTTTTCCTTTCTCTTTCTGCTGCTCCAGAATTAGTTAATATAATTTTCTGGACCTCTATGGCTAAGGAAACTATTTATCAGTTCATTTACACTTTGATTTTGCTATTCTAGATGCAATCATTATTTCTGGGAGTTTTTTCTTTCTTTTGAATTTTTCTTCCAGCATCATTTCTCTTTCAGATAATTCACATTGCCCAGTGTAACCTTGCTATCAAAGATAATGTACTTTCTGAAAGACTCTTTAAGTCCCTTCTTCTATGAATAATCCTAATTGCTTAAACAGCCCATATGGCTTCCATGAGATTACTTGTTTAAATAATGGTTTCTCTCTCTTGCCTTACTGTCTCTTTCAATCCATCTGGTAATCCAAGGTTGCAATTGGCCACAAATACTTCGTTAATTTGGTTTTGCAGTTCAAAAAGGAAAAAATAATAACTGAATGAAAGCTTCTTTGCTCCCTTTCTGAGGCTCGCACTCCTGGACAATTCAAAATTCTAGTGAAAACCTCTAGCAGAATTTTGACCTATTTTCAGCTTCTCAGCTCTTCTGACTAGTTTTTTTTTTGAACTCCATTTTCCCAATTATTAATCTACTGACCTTACCTAATACATATGCATGACAGTAAGTCTAACAATATCAGACTACCAATATGATTAAGTAAACATGGTTATTCTGAGGAGGGTATTTCTGTCTTGACGGTACCATCATGTATTGTGGCCCTACAGAGCCTTTTAAGCAGTTGCTTTTTTCCATCTCAGGAGAACTTTTCAAGTGTGACAAGGTGATAATCTATAATAGGTTTTCTGCTTACAGAGTACTCACAGGGTTTTGAAGCTGATAACTTTAACTAAAGATATTAAGCATTCTTGAAGGAAGCATACCCAAAGAAGAGTAATCTCACTTCAAATGTAGAACAATAGATCACCAATTTAAGGCTAACTAACTGATGATTGCAGATGTTCAGAGATCATGGCTAATTACATCACAAGCTGGCAACCACTGGATTCTATGCTGTTTCTCAAAAATAAGTGACGTTGCTCCTATCCAAGAGGCTGCCACCACTGTCAAGAAGCTAATAAAAGATTCTGGGGTCTCAGTGGATCTGCACTGGGGCCAACGATGTAACTTTCAAGGTGCCACTTTACAGATACAGCCTAATTTTTGAGTACCCAAGACCTAGACAGCAGTGCCCCAGTCACAAACGTGAGTTACTGTCTGTTCCTCCTAAGAACAATCATGCTTGCTAGTATTTGATGGGAAATTTTGTAGGGAAATAGGGTGCTTATGGTAACAGTAAAAGTTACAACATTATTAGAAGCATTCTGCAAACAGTCTACTGTTTGTTCTGTGAAACTTATCACCAACCAAACATTGGAAGAGTTTTACCTATTTATTCCATTACGTATCAGCAGTGAAGAAAATGAAATATTCTACATTAGTCTCACGTTAAATTTTTCAAATAGCCCAGTTGTAATGATCTGTATTCTGAGAGAACATTTGTGCAAGAAAAATTGCATATTCCATATAAAACAGCGACCATTTTTAGTGTTGGTTGGATGTTCTGCTTCTTATATCAAAAGCTGATCATAAGAAATTAAACACTTAGCAACTGCATTAAAAAAAAACAAAACATGTTGGGAGGGGAAAAACTGAGTGCCAAGGGCTCTGAAGTTTCACTTTCTAAACACAAGACTTCATCTTATGTTTCATTACAGTAAATGGCAACTTGACCTGCAATTTGGGGAATACAGCCATTATGAAATGCGGTGTTAAAGATCCATTTTTTAGGAGTCCATTCTGTGCAGTTTTTATGATACATTATTTTTTTATGAATTTCGAATGTCAGCTGTTTCATGAAGGAAACAATTTCTCTCAAACAGATCCAAATGGAGAATAAAAAAAAGGGGGGGGGGGTTTAGTCAAGACCAGACATTGCAGAAGTAGTCATACTTCAGATAGTAGGAGCTCTAAAAGGGCAGCGCAGAAAGTTACCATAATAAATACAAACATGAAGTTTCAATAAAACATGGAATCTAGTATTTGAAAAGGCAAACCCTTTACCTGTTATAAATTATGGCAGTAATTTCTAGCTCATAACACCTCACAAAGCAATTGCGATCGGGAAAATCTTCATTGGAGTGAGAGATGCCTCATCAGCTGTGCTGGAGCACTTGCTACACTTGCACCTTCCTGAAATTTCCTATAACCATGACACTTACTATCCTGCTGTTTACTCACATTTAAGATTAAGAAATTATTCATTGTTTAATACAGCATGTAATGCCTCCCCTAGAAAACACCTCCTCTGTGCAAACATACCATGTATTTATTATGAATGAAACTCATTAATAAGTAGTGCAATCAATATTTGAGCTCTCACAGACATCAAATCCTAGGGGTTGCCGTTTGGCTGCTGTTCATCTTAATGTCAGGATTTGGAGAACAGGTTGTACTTCAGCAGAGGTATCAATTTCCATAAGTCAGAATCAGAAGTCGTGTCATCTGTTTTGCCATCTATCTATCTACTAAATCTTTCATCTGTACCTTACAAATATTCACACACGCTGCTGTCACTAGTTATGGCTGCAGTACTTACTGGCTTCACTTCTGTAGTTTTCCCCACCACTGTGTTTATGCCCGAGTCGGGAAGATCTTTGTCAAATAACTTCTCATTGGTTTCCTCATTCTTAGTCAGACTCCCATTGCCATCCACACTTGTCTGAGGCACTTCAGTGTAGTCCATCTCCCAGAACCATCCAGGCATCAGGCTACATAGTCTCACTGTAAGTAAACATATAATACAGTATAAACTAAGAATGTAACAAGATCAAAAGTGTAAGCAGAGTTCATAATGTCCAGCAAGACTCATCAGTTGTGTGAAGGCAGATACCCCAAACCATCACAGGAATATATATGCATGCAATTTAATTCTGTTACACAAATATTTTAGAATGTCATTGCAACACTTTCTAAACTGAAATTTCAGTCTTTTATTTTGGGCCTGTTAAGCAATACAATATCTATGTGTTCCTACAGGAAACATAGGTATAGATTTCATGGCTCATTTTCTGCTATAGGCCTAGAAATCTTCGCCTCTCCTTATTTTTCACATTGTTTTTCTTTAGATATAGAAGAAGCGTAGCAGTCCAATGTGGCCTGTGTAAATCAATGTCATTCCATACAAACAAGCAGAGCTACACTGATTTACACCAGCTGAGGCACCAGCTGAAGCCGGTTGTAAATTTTGTGGTGGTTTTTGACTTCTGGCTTCCTCCTTCTTCAAGGATGTATGTTATGAGGTCTCTCTTGTAAAAGCTGGACAAGTGCATTGTTCTATTCCTTCTGAGAAGCTGTGTGGGTTTGTGCCACGTGTAACTCCTAAAGGTATTTTTAACTGTCCTTGATTGTTCTACTAAGTCGGCAAGTAAGCATAGTTCTGAAGAGACACAGTTTTCTGACTCTGACTCTAGCCTTCCATGCTTCTTTTTTTTGAATAGCAACATCTGTAATGCATGACATGCTAATCAAATAAATGCTACTTCAAACAGTGCATAGCTGAACTTCATTTTTAAGGAAGAATATTCTCCTCTTTTAAGCATCACTGAAAGCTTATACACAGAAAAAAAGAACAAGTTATCTGCTGAACTGTATCAGCGTCCTCTGATATAGCCATCTTTAAAGCACTCCTTTGGGTAATAGTACTAATTAAATCCTGCAATGCTTATTCAGTCTTCTGTCCATAAAAACTCCCACTGATGGGATGTGAGAGTCCTCTGAAAAGCAGGGCTAACTTTATTTATGTGTATAGATATGGATTCAAATGCCTAACTTACTCAGACTTGGAAAATGTTGGCCTCTATGCTCAAGAACCACAGAATAAGAGACTTCAGAGATGGACTGACAATCAAATAGGGTCTTTCTCAGCCTCCTACCAGTATAAAGAAACTACAGTGTATACTGCTGGGTAGAATTTCTTTCAAGGGGAAAAAGAATAAGAAGCCTTGAAATAATAGAAAAGGAAATCAATAGTGAGATTCCACAGTATAGAAGGAATTTGTGGGACGTGAGTTCAAGGTAATGCACAATTACAAGGGTAACTATTTCAACTATTCATACATAATGCTCTGTTCCCAAATATTTGTAACTGCTCTGGAGAAAAGCTCTACATAAAGCCATCAATATCAGAAAATCTGAACTGGCTTGTAGAAGCATTGTTTTGATGGAAAAAACCCAACCAAAATAAAATTAACTATACCGTAATGTAATCTAGTCCTACGTGTATAAGGGTAAGTCCTTAAAATTTTGTCAGAGTTTGGTGGATGGCACATGGCACAATGGTGAATCTTCTGTCAGCTGTGGTTTAATATCTGGTTGATACCAGATTTCTGTGATTTGAGCAATAGATTTTTTTCCTACCTGAATTAGATCTTGTTAGGAAGGGCTTTGTGATCTGCCTGGATCTTTCCAGGTTTGGGGGACGAGTCCTATATTTTCCATTGTTGTTTGCATGCCAAGTCATTGTGAATGTCACAATGTCTTAATAATGTCTTCACAATGTCTTAATAATTCCATTTGACCTTGCCAGACCCTAGCACCTCTGGTTTTGAAAGTATAAAGGAAAATAAGTGAGACTGCCGCTCTGAAGACTTTCAAAGCTGTTTACATTTTGATGATTTGGATTTCTAAGTCCTGAATGTTAAGCGTCTAAATCCCTTTGGCCTTGCGAAGCTAAGAGGGCTGAAGAGAAAGGGGGGTGGTTTCTGTGTAGCACTTGGAAGAATATCAGATAGTTTATTTTTGCCTGTTCATCCAGCTGCTCAGCCATTTACCATCCTAATAAGTCTAAGTAGGCAACCTTCTGTTTCCCTAAGGAGTCTCGATTGCCTGTGGCTACGTGGATTGGTCTCTAATAGCCAAGATATCCTATACACAGAGGGGGTCGTGCTAGTGCACTGACATTTGCTTGGGGAAGGGAATTTGCCATCACTGTCCATCTTCTCAGCTGTTTTGCAGGACATTTCTGTTCCTTCTGAAAAGGCTGCGGATCCCCCATGTTAGGCTCCTACCACCCGCAGAGATAAGCCTCTTCCCTCTGCTTGTCTGTGGGCATTGTGCTATCCTGGGATACAGGAACTCTGCACCCCGACATGGGATTGGGGCTGATGCAACTCAGACATCGCCCTGGAGAGCTGCTTGGTATGCAGTGTGCCTGCTGTGCTTGGCAGCCTGGTGTTTCATGGCTAATCAGCATGTGTTGGAGCACAGGCAGCACCATTTACGGTGGTACTGACCCTCAAATGTCCCTTTCTGGAAAGCAAGCGAGGGTCAGATTAAAGCAAATCTCACGATGGAGGTGGCTAGGCGGGAAGCTTTATTTAGTCTTGATCCTGGGTCCAGGTGGCCTCTAGCACAGCAAAAGCCAGCTGGGAGACTGTCCAAAAAGAAGGGCAAAGACAGCTTTGGACACCCTGGCAGCCAGTCCCTATGGCCCCACCAGCCCTGTCCGCAGCCTCTCTGGGCTAGTCAGCGGGCTGGGAAGCCCATAGGATAAACCATGCTCTCCCCTCAGCCTGCGCAGCTTGGTCTCCGGGGACAGCAGGCATTTATCTGATGTCAGTTACATCAGTCTGACATTAATATCTCCAGCAATTAGTGCTTTGACAAATCAGTCATGAACCGCAGTTTTAAACTGATTTTAACAACCAGAGCACACTGCTACTAGGAAATGAAAGCAAATTTTTCAACAGTAATATTTTAAGGCATAGGAAAGAGAAACAGTACCTGTTGCTGAGTATTTTGCATCATGTTTTAAAGAAAACGAGATTTGTAGTTTTGTTACATTTTCTCCTTTTTTTTTTTTCTTAGTAGTAGAAGATCCATTTTTCAGGCTGGACGCAAGACAGCAGATGAGAAACTCTCAGGCTTGTAATTCCCTTGAACAGGCAGTGAGCTTGCAAAGCAATTATGGGCTTCTGTGGATTAGGATAAATAACCTCTTTGAACTACAGTGTTGTTACACACAAAACCAAAGCATATCCTACAGCAATCTCAGCTGTACTTTGGTTCAGTTTCAACTTGCCAAAGACTAACTCAATATATGACTTTCTCATAAGCTTAGCATGGTGTTACATTCTCATGAGTACCCAGAAAGAACTGCACCTGTGTCTGGAGATGGTGGGAGACCAAGGACAGCAAAGCAAGAAGACATGAAGAATCCCTTTCCCAATGAAATTTGGCAGGAATTTTAGGAAAATAAAACCCAGACTCAATACTTCCAGGAAGATGACAGAATATGTGATTGACTGAAGGTTTGCTTGGATCTTAGTGATTGGGTAGCTAAATGTCACATCTTTGATTCCCATGCATCTGTCATGACATTGCTTTTATTCCCTGACACAGAAAGAGATGTGCTAGCATCCTCTTTTAGGCTTCTGGAAGAACTCAGTGGTAGGGATAGGAGAAAGGAGCAGATCCCATGTTTCAGTAGACTTCGGGGGCTGCTGGCAGTGAAAAAAGGAAGTGGGATAGTTAACGAAAGCAGAGGATAGGGAGCAACAGCATGCTTCATAATGAACAGGTTTTCTCCCAGGATCAGACTCCAGCCTGTGGGGTTGTGTGGGAATCCCACTGTCGGACCAGGGCACTTCATCTGAGCCCTCTTCCACTTACCATCATTAAAGAAACCACAATCTTTTAAATGAGACACGACTTAGCCATTACTTTCTGGTTATGTTCCAAATGAGTAATCATATATTACACAGGTTGCACACTCTTCAGGGAGAGTTTTTGATCTATACTCACTATTAATAACAGGGACCTTTGCAGAGGTAGGTGATAGCTGATTAACATTCTTCCCAGGACCTTCTATGTTTAGATGTTGTGTTGATAATGCTGTCTTCTGGTACAAGTGCTCAGAAATAAAACTCTAATATAATCGGCAAATTAGCTGCAGAATAATAAGCTTCATTACAGCTAGCCAGCTACTCCAGCCTTCTGCTTTTATCAATGAATTAAAAGCTCTTCATCTGCAGTTATTACTGTAACATGACACGGTGGCATTGCTGAACAGTTGAGAAGGAGATTTTGCTGCGATAAGCATGGTCCCCTACAGACTCTGTGGTTCTGCAGCATGCATCCCTAGCCATGGGTTTGTTCTCCATAATCAAAGATTTCATTTAAAAATAAAACTGCATTAAATACAATGTGCCTGTAAAGGCAGCTTTTAAAATGGTCCTCCAGTGTAGGACAGCGTCAGGATGTCAGTCTGAGTCTGCAGGCAGACAGGAAATTATCAAGCCTAATTCAGTCTCTGCAACCTATGTATTTTTGCAGGGGACAATGAGAGAATGCTCAGGTTCCTGCATAAAGAGTAACCGTAGTAGTTAACGTTTATAAAAATCATAATTTCTCTTTGGACTTCTGTATTTCCCAGTGGTTCTGTGTGGAGCACGGGGTCTTCACTGTTGCCAGTCTTTTTCTGAATTATTTGTATTTGTCCTAGGTAAAGATTGTAACTTTCAATCCTATTAGTTTCTGCGATTTAGATATCTATGCTGACACTTTCTATGATATATTTCCCATGATGTTTGCTAGAATCCTATCTAGCCTTTTTGAGCTTGTGTGAGTAAACAACTCTATGATGAAAAACTGCTTGAAAAAGATTTCGAAAAATAATTTAAAATCAGATGTCAGCTCAAAATCTGATTGGAAATCCCTGCAGAGTTCGGTAGGAGTTAGCCCAGGCTTACATCTCCCATGTACCTAACAAGAACGCTGCTCATTTTGAAAGGGATATTGTCACTCCTTGGCTTCAGCAATAACCAAACCCTATCTTTTCCAGGTGGAAAGTCCTTTGAATGGTGGTTACCAGACACAAGGACCTTGTGGGAGGGATGGCAGAATGGATGTCTTGGATACTAGATGCCCAGGCCTGAGAAAATCCATTTGAAGCAGGAAGTCTGCAGAAACCTCCTAAAGCAAGTCCTCCTGCATTTTTCCTGCTCTAGCAATGGTAACAGTGAGATGGCATTGTACTGGCTCCTATTAAGGTTGGGAACTGCTGCAAGAGAAAGTAAGACCAGAAGAAGACAAGAGAGATGTGTTATGTTGAGGCTGGACTGCAGCCACCCTCTTCCCATTGAAACTTTTCTCAGGTGTTAAAAATCAAAAATGATCACTAAGTAACGCAATAGCACACTGAGCAAGCAGGGATACACAACCCTTTTCTCTTAAAACCCTCATTTTCCCACTCCATCTCCAATAAATCCAGTTACAATGTTTTTGTTATTCTTCCCCCCTTCTTTCTTAAACTCTTCTGAAGGTGTTCCTGTACGGTACATTAGCTGAGACACTGGAAGCAGCCTGTGTTAACTTAGTACAACCTAATATTCCCTGCTGGCACAAATAGAGAGTTGACATGAAGAGGCAAATGAGTATCCAGCAGATGCTCTTTAGGCTGCATTACAGTTCAGGAAAAGTTGTATGCACTCATATGTTACGAATTTAAAGCCGTGAAAAAGCCATTCTTTCAACATCTAGAAAGTCCTTCTTCTTTTTTGGAAGTTTCTAGCCTTTAAGCTTCATTCTGCAAGGATAAGCGTATGCATTGAGTGCACCCTATGGAGTCAAGAACTTGGAAGATCTTTGCAAAGACCCTAAATCTTTTTCAAAATGAAAAACCTGAAAGCAATCTCAGCCTGCGTCTCAGTGGCTTTTGAATGCTTTAGACAGGACTACACAGTTCAGTATCTGGAAAAGAATAGCTGCCTTTTTCCTTTTTTGCAGAAAATTGTATTTCTGAAATAAATGCTTTTGCTGAATTTGATTTTGTGTGCGTGAGAAAAGCATCATTTTTCAATGAAAAAGTTCAGCTTCTGTGCAAGAATACTCAAAGAAATGTATTTGGGTTTTGTCAGTTAGCATGACTTTTTTGGTGCATGTATTTTGAAATACCAGTTCAAAATGAAATGCAATTTTGAATTTCTTCCAGACTTGCCTGTGGGAAGACAACATTTTTCTATTAAACAATTATTTTTCCACTGATTTTTTTTTCATAAGAAAATGTATGCGGGTTTTGTTGTGTTGTATTTTAATCAGCTTTAATAATGATTAATACCAGACATCAGTTTTTACCAAGTCTTTGTTGGCACATGCCACAGATAGCACATATATTATATGCTGGCTCCAAAAAGAAACAACCCAATCCAGGTAACATTAGCCTTTGCAGGTGCTGATGGAAGGTAAGACAGGAAACGCTCTGCTCCTCGGACATCTCAGCTGCTCATTGCCAAGGAACAGAGGGGGCCTGGCGTCACCAACTAGACAGACTTTTCCTCAGCTGAATCAGTAACACTGATGGTATGCCAGAATTTGTGGCCTTCCTGGTCATCGATATCCTCTGCTGGACAAAGGCCAACTGTTTTCATCCAGGCCAAGGCAGTAGTTTTCCAATGGATGGTCCATCGAAAGAGCCAGTGAGTATCTATTGCATTAACTCCTTCAAGGAATTTTTATTCAGCTCCACTGGGGCTGGTTGGTTTGATTTCTGTTGCACATTCATCTCTGTGTAAAGATGAGGCAGGACTATTTCTGCGCCAAGGAGAGGCCCATCATTGCAGGAGACAAGAGAACAAACATTCTCACAGTATAATCAATCTTATAGAGCAGATGGATACAGTAATTAGAGCAAAAACAATTTTGCCAAGAATATTAACATTTCAACAGTTTATCAGAAAGGGGGTGTTGACACCGGTCAATAATTTTCTGATTATTGCAAAAACATCTTAAGTTGTTGACTATTTTGTGCGAAATAGGACAGACTAATTTTGGCCTCCTGACCTTGTTTACAGCAATGGGAGGTAGCATTGCCACCAAAATCTCTTTCACAAAAACAAACAAACAAACATGTGTTTTCCCATGATTTGAAGGTATTGTAAGCCACAAAGATGTATGGGGTTTCCAAAGAGCATATTTATTTATGTTTTGCTCAGTCTCATGATACTTGGGTGCATGTTGCAAAAAATTAAACAACTGTTGCCAACAGTTAGCACAAGTCAAGCTTACCCATTCCTCCCCCTCTTCCCATGTATGGATGAGATAAACACTCTATCTATGAGCCCAAAAGAAAGAATAATAATGAAAAAGAACTTAGAAGAATCCAAGTCTGTCAAAGTTTAAAACACTCCCTTCACTGGGGAGGAAATAGCTCCTATTTGGTTCCTACCAGCTAAGTGAAAAAAGGGCAAATCTTTTTGAGACAGGGAGGAAATACTGGAATAAAATGAGTATAGGTGAGGGGTGGGACATTCTGCTGCCATTAGCATATATTTCAGTCATCTGTCTTTAATTTCCTTTTTTTCCACCCTCTACTGTTTCTTCGATTTTTTCAGTATCAAGGCAATCCTTCCCATTCATGTTTTCTCCCCCGTGCTCTTCCTCACTTGGCTCTGCTGGCGTTCTTCACTTGGCTCTGCTGCTGCTCTCCTAGCACGGTATCAGTGCTGGGCCATTAACACAGTTACACAGCCCCAGTGGCTTGAATCATTATGCTGTGCCAGAGGACCCTTTCACATACCTGCTGGAAAGGATCCCTCTGTGGGGCAACAACGTGTCTTGATATAACTGTTGATTGCACATCTGGATGTGAACATTTGAGAGAAGTCAGCACAAATCCCCCTAAACAATTTCTGACCCTATAGGCAGCCCTATAGCTCACATTTGGCTATTGTGAAAGGACTGAGATGCAGACTTGAATTCACTTTGTGCCTTGCTTTCCTTTAATGAATCACAGGAGCTGGGCTCTGACAGAGCCCAGGAAGGGGAAATCAGCAAAAGAAGGGAATTCCCTTGATGTCAGAAATGCCCTCCATCCTACCTGCCAGTGTTGAAGAAGTAGATAGAAGACCAAGCACATGTCCAGACAGAAATCTGCAGTTACATCTGCTCATCTTGCATGCTGCATGCAATTTCTTACTAGCAGCAGTAACACTTAGCAGCTATAACTTTGCAGTCCTAAACTATGGTGGTACAGATGGCTTGATACCAATGAGCAGTGCTTGCAGCAAAACTAAAGAGGTGTTGGATAGGATGGCCTTAAATCACAATTTTAGCCTGAGTCTCAGTGTGAGGTGAATATAAGGCCAATTCCTACCATAAGTCAGAACAATACAAAACCTGTTCCATGTTCTGCTTGGCTGCCCTTGACCTCTGTGGGACCACAGCAGAAATGAGAGCTCAAGTGGATGAGTGTTTTGCCCATACACTTTTTTTCTTCCTGGGCAGAGTCTTGTCCTTGGGAAGTGAGGTGAAGAGGTTCAGTGGCCAAAAGTGTGAAGGTTGGCACCAAATTGCTTGATCCTCCCCTCAGAATAAGCATTTATGACTTGTGGCATGTTTCCTCCTTTGTTTTTCCCCTTGACTTTATTGCAGTGGGTTTGCTGAAGCAAAGTGAGGTTCAGGAGGCAAGTTTGAAAAAGCTTGCTGTAGATTCTTGTTCAGCAAATAAGTTGGGATCCAGGGGCTGTAGGATCCCCAGTCTGAGACTGCTCCAGATATCTTTAGGTTGTAGGAACATCTGCCCCTGTGCCTATTTAACAAGCTTAGGTGTTAAAACTGACAGTCAGAAAACTTTTCTGCCAGGTCTTGAGCCTCTTAGTCATTTGCTGGCTGTGTGAGGGGTAGAGCTGCCCCAGTTTACATTGTGACCACACTGGGTGGGAACTGAATGTGGCATTTCACATCCTTCCTTACAGCAGCAGAAGCTCAAGGTTTTTATTATGATGTCTATAGAAGAAAGTAGCTTTTCCCCTTGCCCTAGCAAAGTAGCCAGAGACCATCAGGAGGGTGGCTTGGCAGCTGTGGTAGAAAAGGGGCAGCTGCTACTCAGAGCTCTTGCAGCTGCTCCATGCTGGACCTGGTGGGTTAAAAGTCTGGACTTAAAAGTCCTTGTGAGAATAAATATCCCATCTACTAGCTGTCTGGCAGTACTTGTGATCAACAGCTGATGAATTGATTAAACAGGGGAGACAACGGGTAAGCAGATAGACTTATATTTGCAAAAATAAGAGCAAGCAAAATTGAAGCTAAGTCACTGGAAATCTGCCCCTTTGCATCTTTAAAGGTCAGAAGTGTGGAACAAAGATCAAGTAGTGCAGGAAGTGTCAGGGGAATAAATGCCCTGAAGGGCCTGAAACAGCCTGAGTTTTGGTCTTCAATCTTTGTGCAAAGCATCTCCCAAAAGGAGATGGAAAGGAGGAGGGCAATCTGAAGCCAAGCCCTAGAGCAGACAGTGGCAGATGCCACACACTGGAGCAGTGCTCCATGGAACATGATGACAGCCCGAGGGTCTGCCTGCACAGGAATGATACATTGGATTAGGCTATTCACCCTGGCTTCAGGAATGAGCTGCATCAAACGTGAAATGCAATCACATTGCTTTGATCTGCTTTCCCACAGTGCTTTTTTTGTCCAACAGTGTGCTTGCAAGTGGTGTCAGGCTCACGTGCTTTGTAGTGCCCTGGGGAGGTACACCAAGCTGCAGTGACCATCACTCTGCTCATTGCTCCCCAGAGCGTGCTGCAGAAAGCCCAGTGACAACTGGAGGAGACCTGGGATCTGCCATCAAACCAGTACATTCCTGTCATTCTTCTCCCAGCCATCCTATAATGCACCCTAAGAAGATTGGGAGTGATGTTTCATCAGGGGATGATGAAAATATGTACATCTTTTTTTTTTTTTCAATCATCCCTGAAGCCCTCACCTTTCCCTGGTGTGAACCTTTCCAGTGGGCTTTTGAAGAAGAGAAAGGAACAGGTCAGCTAAACCTGAATGGAAGTGGGATGTGCCCAGAGGAGTTTGAAAGAAAGGTGGTACCACATAATAAAGAATGTCCTAGTTTTGTAGGTGAATAGGGTCAAAGAAGCCTTACTTTACTCTTGCTGCAGTTAGAGTATAGTTGTGAACAGTGGCTGCACTGGTACCATGGCAATGGCCAAAATGATTTGGGTATAAATTTCTATGCTGAGTGTGTGGGAAGGAATGTTTTGTAAATACAAGGCGACTTACTCCTCAATGTAATGATTCAGATCAGTTGTTTTAAAATCTGGTTATGAACAAGATAGAAAATAAAGCACACTGACTGTATTTAGCGTACCTGACCAAGAGCACAGTGCACATTTCAGCCCATTCAAATTCATCTCCCTTGTGACTATGGAGGACTCAAAGCAGCCCTGTCTCTGGCTGGATGCCAGACACTGCCCACATGGATACCATCAGTGGGTCACAGAAATACAACACTTCAGTGTATTCTTCACATGTTGTCCAGCACTATGGAGGGGAAAGCAGTCCGAGGCCTCTTTAAAAGAAGGTCAGATCAACCCTTTGCTTTCACAAATTCTTCGAACTTTTTCTAAGCCATTTGTGCTTTTAGTATGAAGGGGCGCGTATAGCAGTGAGCGCAGCAGTTACAGCTGCTCCCTTTTGCTGTTTTTTAATCCTGATAGGTGACGATTTTAACGTCACCATTAGTCGTGTTAGAAGAAATGTGAATTTTATTTGGGTATTCACCTTCCATGCACCACATGATTTTCCAGGTATTTCCTAGAGCAGCAAGCTGCCATTACCTTTTTCTAAGCCTTCTCTGGTTAATCTTTCCTCTGAAACACCATTCACTCTTTTGGCATTTTTGCAGGACATCCAGTTTATAAACCACAAAGTGCTCCTCACTTAGTTTTCCCTGATGGCTAGCTCAGATCCCCTTCAATTTAAACTAGTCTAGCAATTCTCCAGTCATCTCTAGGCACGACTTCCTCCAGTAAGTTTTTATCTAGATATTTCTTCTCACCTTTTCTCCTTTTCTGTCTCCTTCAGCCCCTCATCTGATATTAAATCCTTATTAGGCTGGGGATATAGCATTTTGCCTACTAAGGCAAGCCAGCAACACCTGTACTTATTTCACGGTCCAAGCTGTCATACTGATAACGATAAAAAATCACTTTTCCTACACTTGTGGAAGGACATCCTCGTTTACCTTTCCCTGCAGTGGTTTGCCCTAAGGTAAGTTGTTTTCTAAATTGCTTTCCCTGGGTAAAAATGTTGACTGCAGATGAAAGGCTACGTTTAGGTTGATGATGGGAGACAAAAGAAGAGTTAAACCATTTTGAGGCATGCTACATGCAGAGGAGCCCCCTCAAGATGGGGCAAGAAGGGACACACAACTGTGGGTAGTGATGCTAGTGATCAGGATGGTCTCCTGATGCAAGGGGGATGTGGAAGAGCAGCATCTTTAAGGCTGGTCCTGCAAAGACTCTTTATTTTGTAATGAGAATAATAACTTCATAGGATAGTTAGGGTTGGAAAGGGCCTTAAGATCATCTAGTTGCAACCCTCCTGTTATGGGCAGGGACACCTCCCACTAAACCATGCCACCCAAGGCTCTGTCCAACCTGGCCTTGAAAACTGACAGGTATGGAGCATTCACAACTTCCCTGGGCAACCCATTCCTGTGCCTCACCACCCTTACAGTAAAGACCTTCTTCCATACATCCAATCTAAACTTGCCCCGTTTAAGTTTTAACCTGTTACCCTATGTCCTATCACTACAGTCCCTCATGAAGAGTCCCTCCCCAGCATCCTTCAGTGCTCTCTTCTTTAAATTCTGTTCTTGGAGAAGGTCTCCTGCTAAGTTGGTAGGACTCTGCATGAATTTCTCTGGCCCCAAGAGTTTCACATCATTGCAACTGATTCTTTAAGATAACTATAGCAGCGTGAATTCTCCCTCTGAAGCTTCTTGGGGCAACTTATTTGCTCTAAAACCTCAGAATTGTGTGTCAGCTTATATAAATCTGTGTGCACACAGAGGTATTGGTTTTTTCTATTCTCTTGAACTGTGATAAACATCTGGGCCATACAGTACATTTTGATTTTTTTTTAACTCCCCTGCGCATCTGGTCTGAGGAGGAGTGGAGCTGTAGGAGACAGCTCAGAAGAGTAAGCTCAAGGCTGAAAACATACTGCTTGTGGTTGGATGTGATCCTGGAGGAAAATGAGAGGTTTTACAGCCTGGATGTTGCTTTAGCACATTATGTGGGTAAGCAAGTAATCTGGAAAGAGAGTCTTAACAGCATCTGCCATGGTTGTTGTTAGTCTGCAGCTGACAAAAAGAATCCGGCATGTCCTGCACACGGTGACAGTACCAGAGGACAGTAAGGGGACCACTTCTGCCAGCTGAGGACAGCTGAGGAGGCTTTTGCGTTATCCTAAATATTGCCTGCTGTCATGGTTTAAGCCTCACCCAGGTTAATAACTCACGAAGTTTTACTAATTTACTCTCTCACTCACTCCCCTCTTTCTTCCCCCAGTCCCGGGGGATGGGGAGGAGAATTAAATGAATGTAACTCGCACAGGTTGAGATAAGAACAGTTTAGTAACTAAGGTATAACACAAATCACTGCTGCTACCACCAGTAATAATACAAGAGAAATACAAGGAAAGAGAATACAACTGCTCACCAAGCCCGACCCAGCCAGTGCACCCTCCAGCAGTGAACCCCCCAGTACCAAAAACCTGGCCATGCCGTGCACCCCCAGTCCACTCCCCCCGCCCTCCGGGTCTCTGCCCCCCCGACCTCACATCCTGGACATGACGTGCTGTGGTATGGAATAACCTCTTTGGTCAGTTTGGGTCAGGTGTCCTGTCTCTGCTTCCTCCCAGCTCTCCCCTCCTTCCCCATTCCCCTCCTCCCTGGTATAGCACGAGGCCAAGAAAAATCCCTGGTCAAACCAAAACACCACCAAGCAGCAACTACAAACACTGGTGTCATCAGCGCTGCTCCCAGGCCCAAAATCAAAAACACAGCGCTGCACCAGCTACCAAGAAAGAGAAAAATGACCGCCACTGCTGAACCCATGACACCTGCCAAGGCAAATCCCATGATTGGAGACTCTTGTACCATTTTGGGACAGAAATATTTTCCATGGAGTCTTGGCAGTACCTGGAAGTATTCCTGGGTATTGCTTTAGTACAGCTTGCAAAAAGAGCCTGTTCATCCATGCAGGGGTAGCTATTGTGACTTTACCAATGCTCACATCTTTGTTTGGCATCTTCCTCTTTCCTTTTCCTGCTCCCATCCGAGATGCATGTCCCTTTGCCCCCTCTACTCCATCAGCTCAGAAACTATTTATCTACCAGCGGGTTTGCTCAAGTTGTCACTTCCTTTCCAATGCAAGTGGACTATTCTAGCAAGTCCTCAGGGCTCAAAGTGTAGATGATAAAGGGTAGGTGACATCAGATACAATACAGGACTTGCTGCTTCAAGCTAAACTGTGGCATATATAAGTGAGTGCTAGCATGTAACTGGGAGAGATGAAATTTGGGCAAGATGACCCAGAGCAGGAAGGCAGCAAAGGCCAGGCCAATGTGAAACAATGCAGAGTGGGATAGTGGGAAGAATGCCAGCAGCAAAGCAGGAGGGAAGGCTCCCGTATGAACCTGAAAGCAAACAAACTCGCTGCCAAGTAGCGCTAGTCTTGCTCCAAGGAGGATCACTTATTGCAGTTTGAATTATTAGCTCATTTGTTGTAGTAAAAGAACTGTGTGGACACAAGGCACTGTGAGGAGGCCAAACTAAAATTACATCTGTGTGCGAAAAAAGGCCTGGGAGAGTATTTATATCCCCACTTTGCCATGGGACTGTTATTCAAAGTACAATATAAATCATTATGTAAAAATCAAAATACCTTTGGTCTCTGCAATGTGCCCAACATCAAAGCACAAGTTCAATAAGTTAAGCAGAATTGCTAATACTTGATATGCAAGTAGATCTTCTGTAGTGTCTAATTTATACTGCTCTTAACATATGGGGCATTTGCTTTGGCAAGTGAACTCAGCTATGTTTGATGCTTTCCCAGCATACAACCAAAGTACTGAGTAAATCACTGAAACAAACCCACTGGTTTGGGGGAAACTTGCCTTCTTTCTCCATTTGCTGCACCTTCCCACCTTAAAGAAAAAATTAAGTGGAATGATTTACTTTAAAATATGGACTTTTCTTCTGCATCATCTGACCAATTGAAAGCAGCTATACAAGACACCAGTCCAAAATCCTGCACTGTAGGGTAGGGAGTCTTTATAACTATAAGCATCTTTGTATGTATGATTGGGGTTTGAAGCTGTCCCCAAGCCATGGACTTAGAATATGGGGCCTCTTTGGTTTTGTTTCAGGCTTGAAAAGCTCACACTGGGCACTCTAGCATATACACATAAATCTTGTCAGTTAAATATAGATTAATGGGAATCAGCAGGGAGTAAAAATACTCCACTTTTAATAGCAAACACCATAAAACATGGCAAAAACTTCAGTTTTGCAACAAAGAGTAAGTCCTGCCATCCCCACTCAGTTCCCTCTTTTTTTAGGTATTTGGACTTCTTTTCAGCTTAAATTCTATTTGTAATAAGCAGTACTCTTTCTCTATATTTTCTTAAATATATACAAAATAATCATTTCATACACTTGCAGTGAAGTCCTACTCATTGAGTTTTACCAACAACTTCCCAACCAACAGTGTTCTGTTGTCTAAATTTGTGTTCTTCCTTACAGAAGTCCAGTTTGATTTCTTAATCTTTGCAGAAACGGAAAAAGGAACAGACAAGGACATAAGCTAATTTTGCAGGTAGTCTGACTGGTCCATGAGTCAAGGTGCACATGCTTGTAGTGGCTTAACTCTGAACAGTACAGATCTCTCACATCTGCATAAAGTTGGGATCCTTCATACCCGATCACCTTTGAAAATGCTACTGAGGATTTAACAAAAATGGTTTTGGTCACTTAGGCCAAGTTAAAAGAATGTACTCACAGCCCACTTACTGGGACACAAAAAGGCAATGGTTCAAACTTCTGCACAGGCAATATGTGATTACAGAGGCTGAATTATTTGGAAGATAACCTCAGCTATGCTAGGAGAAAGAACAAGATAATGGAAAAGAAACAGCTATAAAAACCATCTGCAACCACACATGGCCTCCACTTCAGCACCCATAAAACTTAAAAGAATAAAAGGAAATTGCTTTCAAAATCACAAAGACAATTTTATAAACATTTCTTCTTATGCTTTGGTAGCGTGTTGGACGTGTTGCCCTGTTTCTGGTATTAGGAGTGCTGCATGTATTAGCTTTTAGCATGAAGAGGAGTATATTCCAGGTGAAGTCTTACTTCACCTTCCCTCCTACCCTGCATAGGCACACATATTAGTTTAGAAGTGTATTCCTTTTTTTTTTTTTTCTTTAAGCAGCCCTATTGTAATGGTCACTTGGCACTTCAGCCAGCCCAAGGGTGCCAGTGGTATCATCCTGCATGTCAAAGCAGCTTGCACTGCCTGGGCTACATTTCATCCTGTCTCACAGCTGTGAACAGGAATCTGTCCTGGCTCTACATGGCTGCCTGGCTGTACAAAACAATGATCCCATTTGAAATAAGTGAAGAAATCCAAGGATGATCACAGTGGCTTCCCTGGGCTAGGCTTAGGTTTTGCCCTTCTGCAACCAGCATTGATTTGGGCTATCAATGGAATGCCAAATTACACATCCCTGTCCTTCCTAAGGCTTGTTTCCATCCTAGAGAGGTATTAAGCCTCATCTGTTTTAACTGGACTGGTTCCCAAGCCCGAATAATGGTGCAGCCCCAACAGAGTCCTGGAAGCAGCCAAGAGGTGCCCCAGCTGGGAGCTGCTCAATGAACCCCAAGGGCAGTGAGACAGAGCACCTGGGCAACCTGCAGCAGTTTTAAATGCGTGGACTGAAAACCTGCTTTGCTGCCCAATATGTGTCTTCCTAAAGAGCCTAATAGAACTAAGTGAGAAATTTGCTGAAACCTAAGAATCGTTTGAGCCTTTGAAACCTGAGGTTTGCAAACTTTCTGTCATTTTAGAAGAACTGAACTGAGTTTGAATCCTGAATCACACCGGGTACAAGCAGTTTCCCTCTTAGGAAAAGAAGAACAACAGCGTGTGCTCCCCAACTTCTAGCTGCAGACTTTTCTTTAGCCTAGACATGAGCCCTGCATAAATTCAAAGCTCACCAATTGTCATGGCTTTATCAACAACCTTATTAACAATCATGAAAAATAATCTTGCTTAGAAGGGGACCACTATGTGCGAAGCCCATCTTTCCTATTTACTTTGTGACTATTAATGTTTTTTTTAATGTTTATACATTAGTGCAAGGAATAGTGTTAGCATAATTCTAGTGTAAAATAAAATCAGCTGTATCCATTATAAGTGCATTACTGCCAGGAACTGTAAATATGTTTATGCCTGATAGCCTTTTGACTCAATAATATCCTGCTATCTCTGTTGGGCAGGCAAGTTTTTAAACCAAGACAAGACAGGTTATGATTTTCATAACCAAACTCGGTTTCCTTTTGAAGTACATTATCTAAATTCAAATTTTAAGGAGGTCATTAAAAAAAAATCTGCCTGTGATTTTAAAGGAGAACAATTGAAATGTCATCTTCAAAGTGGCGGCAAGAAGGTACAATGTGCACTAAGAACAAGTCATTCCTCCCAGATACACACATACACAGACAAACCCTGCCATATCATACCATACAAACAATTTTAATTGTGTAGTTACAGTCAATAACCACTCCTAGTCAGAACATTTCTGCATAAAGAAAATTGTGATACACTTATAAAAACAGCCAGCTGTAACAAAATAACTGGTGTTTTCATAGCAATAAACTCATAAAAAAGAAATACACCTTTATACAGAAAATTTATACAGCTGTAGCTTTAAAATTGATTGTAAACCAAAGGAAGACACATTGCAAACATCAATTATTTTCACATTAATTGCATAAGTTTCTAAGGTGATCTATTAGTTTTATTTACCTAAGCTTATTTGCATGATAGTAAAAATTGCATACAACAATAAGAGTGAAGCTTATAGTATGAATTGCTTGGATAACATAGAGCACTTTTTATAGGCAACTGTGTAAAGCACATTTTCTCTATTTAAAACTTTTAAGACACTTTGTTTTACTGCCCATCAAAATACATTTATAAATAGAAAAAAAAAAATCAGTATGATAACAAGAGAAGCAATATTACATTTAACGGAAACTTCCAAAAAAATTAATTACAACATGATGCTGCAGGATCTACAAATAAATAATGAGGACTAAATTGTGTTTCACATTTTCTTTTTCATTTTCTTTAAAACCATGTAACAATGAGAATAGAAAAAAAATACAGTGACCTTTATTTCCAAAAGAAAACAAATCTGAATTACGGCAGTGCCATATAATACAAGGCATTTGTTGGCATATGTTATCTTTAAACTGCATTCCACAGTCTATAGTTCTTTTGTAACATACAATAGTACAAGAGTAACAAACTCTTTTTATTTCATTTTTTTAAATAAATGTGAGTTTCCAAAGATCAAGTGTGGAGTGCTACAGTAATAATTAAAAAACAAGAACAGAACAGAAACTAAAAACAGTAAATCACAAAAGTTGTAATGCTTGTCTGAAGGCTCCAGAATCAAAATCACTGGTATCATGCTTATTGGGTACACTCACAGTGTATCCAGTGAACACAAATTAATATCAAACAATCCTCAACGCTTCACCTGTTGCTGCGAAGCAGTTTGTAAAACAGAGCAAAACATCTAGTGCAGTCTGCATTATCCTTTTTTCAACTTTTGTGCAAGTTTTGGAAGAGTCATTGGCCAAACAATGAATAATAAAGGTTTTTGACAGAACGCAAGATGGAATTTTCATTTCATTAGTAAATACCAGTGGCACTGTTGAAAGAAAATAATACTTTTAGATCAGTCTTTCAATTCAGCATTAATCTCTGTGTTCCCTTCTACCGATAACTCTTCTTCTAGTTTAACTGAAAAAAGAGTGTTTGCATTTTTGTCTTGGATGCTGTCTTCTAAATCCTTGAGCAACTCTTCTTCCTTGTACTCTGCAACATCCACCTCCAAACCAGAATTGTCCTTCAGCTTCCCATGGTGCTTGAGATAATATCGCTGGTTCTGAAAGAACTTGATAATGGTGTACTTGGGCAGGTCAAGCTGAGCGGAGAGAGTCTGGATTGCTTCTTCATCTGGATACAGGCCTACGTCTTGTATGAAACTCTGTAGGATCCCTAGGGCTTCAACAGAAATCTTTGTTCGCGGTCGGGGTTTCTGACGATTTTCATCCTCAGATTCAGCTGGTGATGCTACTGTTGGTTGCCTTGGGGGTAGTCTGGGACCTGGTTGCTGCTGCTGTTGCTGCTGTTGTTGCTGTTGCTGCTGCTGCTGCTGCAAGACAAAGCACAACGATTTTTTTGTACGTTTACTCTTGCTTACATGTTATGCTACCAAGAAAATCCAAGGTGTATGTGTGGGCTATTGCAAAGCTATAAACAAAGGCTTAATAAGTTTAAAGAACAAAAACCTAACCAACCAACCAACCAACCAACCAAAAAAGGTCCATTACTGTTGAACCTGAATTAAAATACGAGTAAGTAACTCTGCATACTTCACAAGTGTCTGTGGGTGAGCAGAGGCAGGGATAAAGGGGCGGTGGGATAGAGAGGTGGAAGGAACACTCTGGCTTTGTCTGACTGAAAATGCCTATGATGTGACATCAATGCGGATAGCTGACAGATTTTAATGAACGTGCTCCATGAGTCAAGTGCAGAGAAGGCAAAATGCTAAGTAGGTGACATAGTGAGGATTAACTTGACCAGCTTAGCCAGAACTGTAGCGAGGGCAAAGTGAGAAAAGTGCCAGATGAGGGCAAACAAACAGGAGCTCTGCCAGCAGCAGCAGCTGCTGCCCAAAACCAAGGGCTGCAAATCTCTAGCAATAGCTAGACTAAGGGACTGGGGGATAGGGGACAAGGAAAGTATTTTTGCTAAGAGCGGAAATACCTCACTGCTGATCTGACCTTGGTGTGAACAGAAGTCTCATCGAACTTGCAAACATTATGACAGAATGTGTTACCTGGAAGTGCCTACTGTCACACTGTCAAACCCAGCAAGGACAAAGTGACCTGGAGGTGGGATATTTGCATTTCCCCTTCAGGCTCTGAGCTCTCTTGCCTGTGGTTTCAAAGAGGGTCTGTCTTGCCCGTGTTCAAGTATCCCAATGTATATACAGGGAACAAATACATTTACCTGCTTCTGTGTCTGTGCTGGGGATTATTTAGTTAATATTTATAAAGCACTACTGATGCAAAGTTCTAAATAAATTGCACTATTATTATTAGAAGGGAACATGCTGCATTCCAAAAACTCAGGCAATAAAAATGAGCCAGTATGCACATCAGAAGAATAAGATAAAGCAAATCATGATGTAAATAATTAACAGGAGCTTAAAATGAAGTTTTGCAAGCATGGATTCAGAAACACTCTTAAAAGGTGAGCCCTAGGGAAAGAAATGCTTTTCTCATCTACCACCAGAATACAGCACACTACAAGATCATGTTTGAAATCAAAAGTAAATTTATCAGCTACTGGTTTTGTTGACAATTCTTTGCTTCACAGCACAGGAAGCACTGGTTAGTAAGGTATTTTGGATCAGCAAATCTCTTGTCATATGGTACAAACCACCAGTTATTATTAAAAAACAGCAGCAGCAAAACAAGCAGTTGCTATCACTACATTTAATTTCCTTTTGTGAGTCTCCCCTCAACAGTTTTTTGTGTGATGGTAGGGGTTTCCAAGCTTGCAGTTGCAGCTCATTTGGAGATCCTAAGAAGCACAAAATACTGTACAAATAGTATTATAAGTATTGGAGGAATTATAATTCTGCACACTTTGCAGTGTACTTGTGGTTGTAGAGACATAGGTTGCAACACCCGGTTTAGAAGTTTTAAGTGATGATATTATTGTAAGATCTGACACAAATGCCAGTGGAATTAGGACTATTTCCTCATCCCTCTTCACATCCTTTCACGTTTTATGGTCTGTGAGCAGTCCTATTCAAGGCTTCAATCCCAAAGAGATTCAAGACTACTCCCAGCACATTATATTCTTATAAGACTAAAGGCTTTGTATATACAGTTTGAAAACTTGTGTCTTAGCTACATATTTATGCATCTACAACAATTGCCATGTAGAAGAGCAGAGACAAAACTCAGGCCCAGTCTCCCAATCCTCACTCTTAGAAGTCATATTAAGAGATTACAGTGCAACTGCTTGTGTGAATAATATTTGCGAGATCAAACACACAACTTTCATCAACAAGGCAAGAAAATCTAAGTAAGTGGCATAGTGGTTGAATGTTTATACTCTGCATAAGCTTCACCTTTTATCCCTTTAAGAAGCGATTTTATTAAAAACAATGTACATTTTCAAACAAATGCTGCTTTATTACTCAATATACATCTTTCTCCTTTGGCTAAATCAAACAGCAGGTTTCCAGGCTTTCACAATTACTTTAGTACTTGATATCCTTAGGGATTGTCTTATTCAGTTTGCTTTATCTTTAATATATACTCAAGTTGTTTCTGGCTGCAAGATAACTCTATCCTTCCTAGCTTTGTAAATATTTTTCTGTATAGGCAAGACAAATGATACACTGAGTCTCTGCTGAGGTTGGGAAAGCATGGGGTAATATCTGCCCTTTAAGAAGGAGCAGTGAAAGGGCTGACCTCAGGTCTTTTGTGAGAAGGGATTAAAAAGTCCCCAGCTTGGAGAGGCAGCAGTCTGCACGGCCAACCTGGGCTATGGTACTTAGCAGAACAGCCAGTGAGGCTTCCAGTTTGCAGTGCCCGAGGGAGCAAGCGGTGTGCTCCCCTCTGGAGGAGGGGGCACCACCAGCAATGCCCCAGAGCAGAGCATAGCTGTTTCCAAGCCCAGTGGCATAGGTCCTGCATCCCTCTTCTCTCTCCCTGACACAGTGCCCTTGTGCCAGCTCACCTGCGGAGCAGCACCCAGCCAAGGTCCAGCGGTCAGCAGGCCTGGTAAGAAAGCGCCTCTATGCTCTCCTTTCCCAAGGATGGTGGGAGAGGGGCTCTGAAGAAAAAGCAAACAAACATTGACTCACCCCAGCCTCGACTGGGGATAAAGTGGGATGAGGAATCCTCTTCCCTTCATTCCTACCCAGTTCGAGTTGAGCTTTTGAGCAGCAGGACAACAAGGTCCTCCTGCTTTGCTGGTAAGGAGTTTGACAACCAGCGCCGAACGCCCCTGCCTGTTGGTCCTGCTGTCTGTCCTGCCAGGGAGAGCCAGCATGGAGGCTCACCCTGCCCCCGCACACAACTGCCTCTGCACCACCGCATCCACCTAACCCAAACAAAAAACACGGGTGGTCACACGCTCTCCTTTGAACTCTGGTGGTGGACAGCAGCGTGCTCTTATCTCATACCGGGAGACCTGCATTTAGCCTGGCTGGGAGGAAAGAAACACTAATTTCCTTTGCTTCGTTTAAAGCTTTATTTACTTAGCGCTCTGCGGGATTGGCCAAGGTAAACTAACCTGAATCTGTTCTGCTGGCACATGGATAATGTGGGAAGGCCTGTCACCATGGTGATGAACTGCATTGCTTTCTTGTTCATAAATGGCATCACGTTCAGGCTGAGGAAGACTGAGGAACCTTCGGATCATGGAGAGATTCTCCCAGAGGGTCCTGTTCTCTGGTGAGGGATCTTCTTTCCAACGTAACAGCTCACAGAGCCACCCCTTGAAGATAACACCAGCAAAACATTAGTTTTTTTCCTCACTTCAGGAGGGGCAAAACGAGGGTGAAACACGTACTTTAGAGGTGCTGCATTCTTTCACACTCTCCCCAGTAGGAAAGGGCTTTCACTGTACAGGCTGGGCTTAAAGCAAACACTGATACACCGAGAGGCTGCTGTGCTATCTCACAGATCCTTGCCAACTGCAAGTGTTTCAGAAAGCACCTTCTTTTTGGCCCCTCACCACAGTGGTGTTGTTTGCTTGCTTTGAAATAAATGGTTGCTGAAGGCAGCATCCCTCACATGCTTCTCAGTGCAGGACAGGGGTTTCACTGTTGTCAGTATGTTCTCTGTGCTATTTTCTTTTATGCAAGGGTACACCTGCCCGAGAGCACTGATGTGTTTCGGAGATGGCTGATTGTCTGCTGAGCAATTTTTAAAACCCTGGTACTACTAAAGACAAAGAAGTACTTCAAATACCTGCCTTGACTGTGGGGCTGCCTAATTCAAATCGTAGCAGCACAGGAGCTCCCTAACGTCCTCTGAAAAGACAGGAATCCTTTCACTAGACACAGACAAGTAATATCTTCCTGTATCTGCTACAAGTACAGGTGCCTCTGCAGGTGAACTTACTGCAAGTGATGGATGATTATTTCAGGATTTTTCTTATAAACCCAGAAAAAACCTGCTCTCTCAGGTTTATGTACATAAACCGTAGGGTTGGGGGGGGGGGGGGGGGAGCAAGCTATGCCCAAGCTTCTGATACAACCTTTATATCATTTCCACACAGCAAGCTGCCCTCCTATTCAGACATGGTTTTGGGATACATACTACAAAGTCAGCTACAGAATCTCACACAAGAACTGCAGTGGTTGCTAATTTGCTTCTAAAGAGACATACAAGTTCATCTTGAAAATTTAACAATTCTTTTCTTATGTCTTCTTAAAATTTAATTGAGGATTTTTTTTAACTGTGCACTGGTAGCTTTAAGAGAAGAGTGCAGACACTCCAGCTGCTACAGTCTGCATCAGCAGCAATTTTTTGGTATATTAAAATTTGGAAACAAAATATTACATGTATAAAACACGCATACTTCCTTTCTTTTTGCTTCAAGGAAGGATCTGTTTTCAAAACTAGGTCCATGCAATTTTATTTCTTAATGCTGTAGGAAAGATAATGTGACATTTTATTGAATCAATAAATAATATAAATGTACAGAAGCTTTTAGATCGTTTTTATATATACTGGTAGTTGGAAGATGGTTTATCCAGACTAGTTTACTAATACATACAATAGAAACAGATACAATATAGATGTGTATTTTCTTGAAGACATTCGTATATTTAGCTAACAGTTAATAAATGCAGTGTAAAAATATTGCCATGATAGAAAGACGTGAAAGTAAACAAACAATCTTAATGCAATCATATTGTATACAAAAATATTTAGTGAGGTGTGTATAAAAATTTGAAGTATATTCTCTTGGATATAAGTGGAAAACTGAACAAATGACATAGGAGAAAATGCCCCTGAGAAAGAGAAATAATCAAAATGACAAATGTTAAGAGAGATGATGGCAGCAGAGCAGAGCAAGCAAAATTTTAAATGGGACCAAAGTCTATCAGGTTCTCACTAGGTGTGCGAGGGAGGGAGGAGAGTAGTAGCAGAAGGGTCCCTTCACACCCCATTCCTTGATCACACACTAAGGGTGGATGCTGGGTACTGCCCCGGGGTTTAGCAAGTTGACTGGGAAATATGGCCAAATGCCTTCAAATAGAGCACCTAACATACAGCCTGTCCCAGCTGGAACCGAGTGGCATGTTTTTAAAACAGGATCGAGGGTCTATGGATTCTCTCTCCCCACTATAAGCCACCCTGTTAACAAACTAATGCACGAGCTCCCCGTGACCCTAACAAAATCAACTTGTTGCTCACAGTTCTCTGCCCACCTTGCCTCCATGGGTATCTGTGCTGCATTATGCTCAACAGCAGTATTCGTTTTCTGCAGGGAGTTAAAATAGAAATCAGAAAACATGGGTAGTTTGTTGGGGCCAGAAGAGAGAAGATGATGTAGGGAAAGAAATCTAGATATTTTAATTGAAATGCAGGTCTGAAAATTTTAATTAAAAGCAAACAAAACAAGAATAAAACACACACACACACACACACAAAACCCACCCAAGACCCCCAAACCAACCCCCCCAAAACCAAACAAGCAAACAGAAAACAGACCCTCCCCCCCAAAAAAAAACAAAACAAAATGACAAAACCCAACAACAGAGGCACAGAAATAATCAGCCCATCCTGAAGCATAAAAATTGCCCTTTGGTTGTCTGGAGTTTGCAGTGTTTCACACTGAAACTGTTGGCCTTCTTTCTGATGGTGGTGAAACAGGGAGCAGAGCTGACTATTGTGAGAGCTTGGTGAGGGTAAAAAAAAGACAAGACAACATGTTCCCTTCCATGGCACCTATACAGACAGACTGGAAAAGAAACTGCACCATGCAGTTAGAAGCTGCACATATTTTGCCTGGTGTTCACGTGAACCACAGATATTTTTTGGGGAAAAAAAAGCAATTCCATTTTGTGTTGATTCAACATAATTCACAGCAATTTTTGTTAACTAAGAAATTCCTTCTTTCCTGTCTTCTCTGTTTCTACTTTTACTAGATCAGACCTTACTTTTGTTAGTTACTAACAGTTAACATTCTATTTCCAGTATTTCTCTACCAACTTTTGCCATTAATTCCTTGTGTAAAAATGATTTGATGAATTGTAACCTGAAACATGTCTTTGCTAGCCTTTCGTGGAAGCAGTGATTTTGAGATAGTGAAATCGGATGCTCCTGACACAGTACACAGAATAGACTGATGTTCCACCAAAGTGTCTTTTCCAGAGGGTTCATCATGTTTTTAAAGAAGTAGACATACTCTTATGAAACATACTATGGGCCACACGGAAACAACCAACTGAATTCTTCTAAAATTACAAAGATATAAACAGTTCTTTTTCCTGGTATTTCTGAAAATACTTATGAAAGTTGACCTCAAATATTCTCAGAACAGACACAGTGAATGGGCAGTAACAGAGACTGTAGGGCTTTACTTTGTTAAGAGACTAAAAACTTTGTACCAATATGCTTTGTTTTGGCTCAAATTGACCAAACCCCCCCATAAGTATTTCATTTAGTTTCAGGTTCAGAATTCTGACATAAAGCTCATTTGCAGAAGTCAGCTAAATGAGAATGCATGAAATGCTTTTGTCAATTTTAAGAAATGCAATCACACAGATTTTTCTAATAGTGAATATTGTTTTGTTTCCATTTGACCTAAAGAAGTCTAAACTGCTGTAGTTAATGCAGTTCAATTTACAAGTGAATGTAACACGGGCTGATTTTTCTCTTAAGATACCCATGTAAGCCGAAAGCAATTTCTGTCTAGTTCAAATAATTTATTTTGAAGGAGGGCTTGGGCTTTTAGTTTATTTTCTTTAGAGTCTTACAGGAAACGGAAAGGACCACCACAAAATAATAAGGAAATCTTTGTAACTCAGATTAAATCACAACCTGTTTATACAGCATATACAGTGCACCATTCAAAAAAAAAAAAAAGGCTTAAAATAATTAAGCTGATCTATCTGTGCAGTAAGGCAAACCCCCCAAAACTCTGCAATGACATTGGGAACAACCTTGATTTTAAAACAGAGTAAATTTGCCAGGCAACATTACACTGAATATAAAGAGAGTACAAAGCAAAATATAAACATTAGCCACATGTAAATATGTTTGGAGAACTTTCAGGATGTTACTACTTTTCAAACTGACAAAGTTTAATTTGACACCTTCTGTTCTAAAACCTTTGTTTCTATTCAAAATCACGCCTTTAGCTGCTATCAATCACTGTGCTCTCCCTATTACTTAAAATACTGGCATGGGCCCTGGATAAGCTGAAAATGCCATGCAGATGAATTCTGAGATAATATGTTCAAACCTGTTATATACAACACGAATCCTGTAAAGTTATGTATTGTAAACCTACATTTATTGGGAACTAAAAGTCTTAAATCCATCTGCTACAAAGAAAATACTGTTATGCACTTTCAAGTAACCAAGTACCATCTGCAAAGGTCTTGCTACAGTAAGCAAGAAAATAGTGAAAAAAAAAAAAAAAGATGCTAAACCTAAGATATTTAAAATAAATAAGAGTCTTCTGTCTGGTTTTCTGATAGGGATTAAGTAAAGAAACATAAGACAGTAGGAGAAAAAAACCCGTGAAAGCCGAACTGCCAAGCTATTGCTGGAAAAGCGCAAAGAGGATAACTGCCAAACATTAGACTCTGCAAGGCCCATGAGCATGCTTATTTTAAAGAAAGCATCTATGCTTTTTATCTGTGCACCCAAATGCTATTTTATTCAGCCTGACCTGTGCTATATTTAAACAAAATCTTCTGCTCTTTCACATAGAGTTTCTAACAAATTATTCCTGCATTCTGGTATCTTTCTTATTAAAAGAAAAAAAAGAGATTTGAAATCTGCACTGAAGGTGTAAATACCCTAACTAGATCAAAGAGAGTAGCATTACAATAATGAAAAACATTCTCTGAGCAAAGCTTTCCAAATCAGCAACAAATACATCTAGTCTGCGAAGAAAGGGCTTCAAGGTAGAGCAACTAAACACTTTCAATTTGGTGAATTTGTTATAGTGATAAAAATTTGCTAACTCATTAATATTTCTTACAGAATAACTAACAAAGACTCCTAATTATTTAGAAGACCTATAATTTGCCTAAAAAGGCAAAACATTTTAGAGTGTAACTGCTAAGACACGAACAGCTTTTCTTTGGTATAGTATATCTACGATTATTTTGTGTCATTCTCTGGGGTATATAGTATAATAAAAATATATGGTGTAAAAAAAAGCAGTCTAAATAGGGAGATATTTGATACAAACATTTTAGTAGAAAGTGCGAATGCATTTCAGCATCTACTGCGAACAAAGACTAAGTACATAATCCATTAAACAGTACTTCTAACTCAAAAAAATTGAGTATTGTAGACTAAACTAAAGTAGGCATTTTGAATGAGCACATTTTCAGCAACAAACTATAAAGCTAGCAATTTATCATTCAGCAAATAATTTTCTACTTTTAAAAGAATCTGTAAGTGTTACTTATGCTAATGAAGACTGGTTTTAATCTGCCCACAAACATGCTAATAGAGGGCAATTTTTTTTTATTTACAATGCTGAAGGCACTCCAATTTATAGAATACAGATATGGAATTACACTTAGTAAAATGGGCTCTTAATTGTCTGAGCAACCCAAATCCTTCACCTTTACCACAAAAGCTTATAGACAAGGAAAAGAACTACTGGACTAAACTTTAAATACTGACTAAACTTTAAATATTGACTTTTTCCCCTTCAAAAGCCATCCAACTTGCTTTACAAATGTCATTATTGTTCCAAATGCTTGCATTCATCAGAGATATTTCCATTTCTTTTCAAAATAGAATCCATGTATAGAAGAGAAGAAAGGCTGACATCACCCCTACTGTATATGTGCACAGTCTTAGTCTTTAGTATTAAACTTGTAAGCTGCTCATTGCACAGAAAGGTTGCTTTTGGAAAAGTCATAATACTTTGAATGAGATACATAATGGTAGCAAAGGAGTACTGAAAGCATTTTAAATTATTTACTAGGTTAAAAGGGTGAAATGGTACTTTAAATACATCAAATTTCATCATCTGGGCCATTTTTTGGTGGCAAAGTGGTATTGATCTTTCCAAATGCTTAAAATTAACTATTTCCAGAAGGTCATTATTTGATTAAAGGCATTAAAGTTGAGGGCAAGAAATGATGCACTTTGTCTTCTTTCCCATTCAAATAATCTTGTAATTTAATCAGAACTATCCCTTCATGTCCTGTAATAAAAATGTTTGTCTTAAGATATTGTTCTTTACCTAACATATTAACCTTTAAATGTTATGAAGTTCTTAAGAATAATCTCTGCTTAGAGAAGATTCTTCCATAATGCAATGAAAGGATCTCCAGCATTTAAATTGATAAGGCCAAATTTCCCCTGCACATTGATTGGAAAACGCATTAAACCCTTCAACTGAGATTTCTCACAGTGTTCAACATGATCGAAAATTCAGGGAGTTCTGAATCAGTAAGCTCATACATATGGCATTGAGAAGCAAAATAAGCAAATGCCACTTCAGCACAAACAAATGTGACAAATAAGTAACAATGGACATTGCTTTAATTTATCTGGGAAAATGCTGTTTGTGTTACATCACACTAACTGGAGAAGTACAGCAGAAAACACCCACCACAGGGTAAGAACCGAGCATTTAATTCAAAATTCATTTTCTGGCTGAGATTACTTAAACCTGACTTCTTTCTGGGTGTAATACCTGTGAGTTCAGACATGAAAACAAGCCTAGATGACAACAGTGCTCCCTTTTAGCCTTTAAGTTCTTGAATTTCCTGACTGCAACAAAATTTATTCTGACTGCAGGTTTCTCTTCTAAAATACAGAAATTGTCCCGGTTATCTCCTATGCAAAACTGCATAGCCCTAAATGCTACATGGAAGAACTGAAGCCTGTTAAAAGAAAGGCTACTTTCTAATGTTTTATGAAAAGTAGCACTCTACTAATCTAGACTTAGTACGTTTTGATACTGATAAATACATTTGTTAGTGAAAATCCTCTCAGTTTAGATGGTATTTTCAAGTAATTTCAAACGCTGACTTCTGTAAGGCACATACTTTTGAGCCATTTTAAAACTGCTGTGAACAGTCAACACTTGGATTTTTCTCACAAAACTGTGTCCCTTTAATTCAAGAAGCAAAAGCTCATTTTCAGCCTGTTCCAGCAGACCAGTAGAGATAATAGAATATGAATGCCTCTTCTTGAGATGTGGCCTTAAGTGATAATAAATGTCCCCCCAAAGATGGTTGCTTTAGTATTTTATTTACACTAATCAGCCTTAAGATTCAGGCTTTGCCTTTGAGCATTTCCCTAAATCAGAGAAAGTTTGAAACCTGAAGCTGTCCTTTATCTTCAGATATTTCTGGTTTATCTATTTTATTGGCTTTCCTAACTAAAACATTGAAAGGGGAAGCCAGATGTGAATTTTAAATAAATCTGTATCTGCCATCATAATAGATGAGATTTAGCAAAACAAACAAACTGAAAACCCCACAACCTCATAGGGCTTTTCAGAAGAAAGGTAAACTTCACTAGCAGAAAAAAATTCCTTTGAAGAATACTGAAGCAGATTATGTCATTTTCTTAAATGTCTTATCCAACCTATTATTTAGTTACACCATCTGTCTGGCTGTTACCTCTACCTCTTCTTTGTTGAAAGAGCAATGACCAAACAGCTAGCAGTAACACTGATTGTGTTTCATCACATCATTTTGGTGCTATCTGGGGGAAAAAAGATTCCTAACATCTCTTTTTCCCTCTGCCTTTCCTCCTCCCTAGCTGCAGCATTTAAATACGTATTTCTAGTGCTGTAAACATCCAAATACATAAATAGGAAACAGAAACCTGCGAAAACAACCTCCAAGATTCAATGAGCAAACAAGTACAGAAACAAAATGACCTGAAGAGCTGTGGCCCTGCTCCCACAGTCTCATCTGTCGTATTAGACCTCTCATTCTAGCTGGAGCCACGGTGAGCAGCCAGGAGCCAGTGCTACCAAAAAACTCGTCAGATTAAGGTCTGAGACTGTATCAAACCTGGTGGGTACACTGCTTGCTTATGAGCACCTGAGACGTACCACCAGCTCATCAAAAGAAAAAAACTAAATATAACTCTAAAACTGACTGAAAACATAAGTATCATTACTTTTGAGTAGAGAGGGAATTGAGTAATCTGAATGAAGGGCTTCTCCCAAGCTTGGTTTCTCTGCTCTCAGCCTCCTCCACCTTTCCTTTTCCTTGTTCAAATGTATATTTCTTACAGTATTGCCTTCAATTGCCTAGCGATGATAGATAGGCACAAGCTCTAATCAGAAACATAACGTGCATGCCTTTGAAATCTTACATAAAATGCAACTGCATTCATATGTAAAATGAAGAGAAAAAAGTAATAGATGTAAAAATCAGTGCGTGAAGCTTTATTCTGCCTTCCTCTACTCCAGATCCTTCCTCTTTCACACACACAATTCAATTGGCATTGTAACCATGAGACAATGTGTGACAAAAACGGACTTAACAATAAAAAATAGTCTAAACAAAAAAACCCAACTGCTAATTATTAAATAAGTCAGTCTTAGTCTGGTACATTACTTTTTATAGTACAGGCATATAAAATGGGTCAGTGGGTTTCACAGAGGGTGACCAGTAATATATAGACCTTTATCTTCTGTTTAAGTAGAGAGAAGTACTGATTTCACTGCAATACCGATGCTTCCCTTGAAAGTAAATACAACCCTAAATCTAACCACGACCCTTAATAGCCCATATTTATTTATTCTTAAACATGCAATCAATTTTTGTATGGCAGCTATATCTGCAGTTTAGTTAGAGTCTTTAATAGAAAGAGCCTGGCAATTTTAAAAATCCTTTCTACTACTATCAATTTACAAGTGAACAGCAAATGTTTATTATTACGTTGCTTACAGAGATTTAACGTTTCCCTTGGGGAAAGATCTCCAGTAAAAAGGCCATAGGGCTGAAGTGTCACTTCCATAATTATACATCTGTATATTACATTGTTGGATTTTCTTAAGATTGTAATTTTCCAGAAGGAGTAATTTAAATCCATGGCTTCTTGTCATATGTTTTTTCTTTCCAAAATTCGTTTTGGATCGGGGGAAGATCTACCACACACTGAGGAATCACAGGCTCACAGATATTTGGACTTCATTGTAAATTCAGTTCAGCTGACAAGATGTTCCAACAAGCGACATCATTCCAAAACATACACAGCTCAAATCCATTCTCAGACATCCTTTCACATTTTTATGGCCTAACTAAATGTTTTCATGGAAATTTTAATTAGACATTTAAATATTCTGAGCAAAATTTCTTTTAACTTGTCTCTTGCAGTTCAGCTGGCTTCTCTGGCTCTCAGTTTTGTAGTGAAGAATGCTTAATGCTCTGATAATGCCAAGGGTGAGTGGAGTCTTAAGGAAACTGAAAAGAAACTTTTCCCTGACTTTCCTCTAGATTTTGTTAAGCACAGAAACAATCAGAAAAATTAATAACACCCATTACCTTTATGCAGTTGAAAAAATATCTTTAAGATCCGCACCTGTGAAAGACAGACACCTCCCAGCAAATGAAAAGGGAGCAGCCAGAAGCATATATCTCACCCATGGAAAAATAATGGCAGTGAAGTCCTCAGAAAGCTAAAATAGCCTTACCTGCAGCATGCTTGCTTGGGGCACAGACTTAAAAGAATAGGGAAGCTGGATCAAAAGGGAAGCTGGAGAGATCGGATTTCCCCTGCCTGGATGGGAACCAACACAACAGGGTTTTCCTGTAGTTTGCCATCAGGATGGGGACAAGAGCAGCCATGAGAGAAAAGCTCCTAGGTAGAGCAGCTCTTAGCCTTAGACTTTTCCTCACCAGCCAAGGAAAGTTCCAGCCAAACTGAGCCTCAGATGTATTTTCAGGCCACAGCACTTAGATCAAGCACTGCATGGAGCAGGCACACTTCTTCCTGTCCCGATCCCTCTGTCCCTTCCCCCAGTAAAAAGGATCACTCTTTATTTAATATGACGAGAGAGTCTTAACTACGAGCAGCAAATGATTTATCAGAGGTGAAGCAAACTGGCTGCCCCAAATCAAAAATAAAAAGAATCTCACTTAGCCCTTCATAGCTTAAATGAACAAAATAACTGGGTTTATATAAACAAAGTTCCTGTACCTGTAGACCTTTGGCTTGTGTGTTACATATATTAAGAGATGCTAAGCACCAGGGCTCAGCAAAATGCCTAGCCACGTAAGTAAACCCACAGATTTAACTGATATGTTTGCAAATCTTGCTCAGTTGGGGTCCAAAACTTTAGCAAATTTGCAAAGGACCATTCAACGTATTTACTTCACAAAGATCCTGAAAGCTATTTTCATATGCTTCTCAAATTCCGTCCTGAAGTAAGGGAACATGACACTGCATGGGAATAAAACTGAGATGAACACTGAATAACAATGTGTTTTCAAATAAAATTTGGCAGATTTGGAATTAGATAAATATTTGCAAGTTGGAATTTTTCCCCACTTAGCTAACTGCATGCTTGCCCTAGCCTGCACATATATGCCAACAGCCTGGGGTAATTCCTAACCAAAAATCTAAAGTTTGACTTAGAGGTTAAATTGGAAGAAAATAAAAAAAAAATGAGAGACTGTGAGAAATTATTTGGGAACAGTGAAATTAAAAATTATCTAGAACAAAACATTGTCTCCTTCATCACTTGCACCTAGAGATCCTGAAACGTTCTGTCAGGTGTAGTGTGTTTTGAATTACCAGTTTAACATGAAGGGAGAAAACACACATCTATTATTGCTCACTCTTTCCTTTGCCCAACAGTCCTTCACCTGAATTGTAATCAGTCACTCCTTTAGCAAACTGCTTCTCAGACCGTTACTGTGTATTTGCATTTGCATAAGATACCTTTCGCCTTTGCAGCATCGTGTTTAGCAGCTTTTGTTTTTTCTGGACGAGTTTTACCCTGTCATTTCCTGTTTAGTTATGGGTTGAGCTCGCTTTTGTTTTCTGCGCTGTTTACTTGGTACCCTGCTTCCCCACTGCCGGGAACCACGGGCTGCTCGATAACTCCTCAGCCTCCTCCTCAGCTCTGCCACTACAGCTTTGTTTTCATTTCCATACATCATTAACTCTCATACAGCTCACTCAAACTTCACCCCCTCCTTTTTTTTTTAAGTGTTTTAGTTTCTTTATGTTAAAATACTGATACGCTGAATCTTCAAAAGACTCCTGAACCAGTGATCTTCCCACAGCAGGCACGAGCATCCTGAGAAATCAAGAACACAGCTCTTTGCCTAGCAAAATCTGAGTCACCATGTGGGGAGAGGAACTATGTTTCACCCATGAAGCCAGTAGCACTGGCAACCAGCCCTCAGCTTCTCACCCCCAGCAAAGCCCAAGGCCTGGGGTGCCCATTCTGTGCCCCAAACACAAGAGGATACTTGTACAAAGTGACCGTGCGAGGGGATGATGTACCTGGGATATGTCTCCTGCATGCAGAGCCAGCAGGAGAAAGAGGCAGATGGAGTGAGAGTGAATGGTGAGGGTGTACATGGCAGAGGAGCAGGGGTGGAAGAAAGTCAGAGGAAAGCTAAGAGGAGAGCTGTAAAGAGAGGAATTACTGAAGATGGCAAGAGGAAAACAAAACAGAAGGTGAGCATACAAGAAAGCATGAAGAGAGATTAAGAAAATCCATCCTGCCAGGAACAGCACCTCTTGTCATGCAGACAGCAGGTGCTGCTTGGGGAAGAGCTGATTCACACATCTGGAGTGTAGGAACCAAAATACCTCTACCTAAGAATGAGAAACTAAAAATAAAAGCCTCAAAGGAGGTGGGAGAGGGTACCATGCTTTTTTCCTTTCAGCAACCTAGTGCTTCCTAACTACACATTTCTTAAATAGTTTTGTGAAGAAATAAGAGCTGGATTTCTGGACCCTTGCAAGAATCCTGACAGTTCATTTCAGCATTCTCTCTCCCAATGCAAGCCCTTCCTGCCTTAACTTTTGCCCCACTCAGACTCATTTTCGAGACACCTGCAGCCATAGCACCTCCAGGATAAGATTTCCCCTTTGCTCGAGGTCTGCACAGACCCAGGGGACTCAGTAATGGAGATAGCACTGCCGCAAAGCAAGGGACACTGACTGCACACCTACGCTGACCTACCCCAGCTCAACTCTGGGGGACTCGTAATGCAGCCTATAACTGCTGGCCAAGTGGCACAAGCATGGGTCTTTAACCCACTCTGCAGCAGTCTTGAGGGCCATCGATGTAGCCAAATTTTCTGCTACAAGCAGTGCCTTCAGTGGCTTTCAGAAACTATCCTGCTCACCTTCTTCTGACTGACTTTAAACAGAGTCTTAGCTCCAGTCTTCTCCACTTTCAAAACTGCCGCTGCATCACAGATCACTGGCAATGACCACTCTTAGTAAAGCTACATTTTCTTTAAAACCTCTCCTGGAAGCCTTATTGCAGATTAGCTTTGATGAATTTCTATCAGATTCGCTGGACCACTCCTCTTGCCTGACAATACCTTCAACAGCTTCTGGGGAATCTGCTCAGTTCCATTCTGCACACTTATATTTTCTCTTGTCCTTGCTGTGAGAATTGTTTTAGAATCTCATAATCAAAACTTTGTATCAAAATTGCATTAATTTTGTCTCTGTGTAGGAAAAGCAGCCAACAGTGATCTACTAAAGGATAGTTTTAAAAAAACCCAAACCACCTTAATATTGAAGGCTGTTTAATTAGGGGAAGCTGAACAATTTAACTGAAAAAAAAAGATTTATAAAAAAGCAAAACCATTTACAGACAATATCTGGTTTCCTAAAAGCTAACCTGCATCTGTTCCCCTAAGAAATGTTTTAATAAAAAAAGATAAGAGAATTTTTGCCAAAATTCTAGACACTTTGAGGACTCTCTTTTAAAATGAATCTTTTCCCCAAAGGAAGATGGAGGGGAAGATTTTATTAGAAAAAAAAAAATTAATGGTGAAAAACTTGGCAGAAAATTTTATTTCTACTAAATTTAGGCAGCAGTGAAGGCTACATTTTTGGTTAGAAGCTCTTCTTACAGCAAGGTGTTTGCTGGCATGTTATTTTAAAAAGCCAGCAGAGTAGGATGACTTCTTTAATAAGTGGGCATAAAACCCAGAGATTAGAAAGTCTCAGAGCGAGACACAAAACCCCCTGTGCGGTATCTGATTTCTTTGCCAAAGCAAGGAAGGTTTTTAATAAAGGTCATGGAGAAATAATCTCCAAAGACGGCAGTGTCTCTTCCCCCCTATATGTTTACTCTTTTATTTCACTCGTTTACAGTGAAAGCAGACCTTAACATACACACACACACACACACACACACACACGCACGCACAAAAGGAAACAACAACCAAAGAGGAGGGGGAAAAAAAAAAGGAGCCTGAAATTTTAGTTACACCACATGTGGTTTTCATTTGTGAAAAATGAACAAGCTGTTTGTGGTTAAACTGTCTAATCTGCTGTTATCAATCTAGCGCTGCATTCAAGATTTACAGGATACATCAGCTTCTGTGCCACATTAGCTGTAAAAGGGAGAGGGGGTGGGAGGAAAAAGGAGGAGGAGAGAGTTTATCCTGAGGAATAATATTTCCAATGCAGCCACACTCACACTACATCTGGTTGTGCTGGTAGCGGCAGTTAAATTGAAATATTTCACAGCGTGTGTCAGAAACATGCAGAATGGTAATTATGACAGATCTGATTAAGCCTGAGTGCCACTAGCTCCCTGGCCAGCTCCGGTTGTGCAGGTGTGACCTTGTGCGTGCCTGCGTGTGTAAATAAAATTAATTACAAGCGAGAGGGCGAAGGCTTCGGTGACATCACAAAGCGGAGAAACTCCCAAGGGGGAGACCTAATGGAATATTTTCCCTCAGTCTAATAATACAGTTCATATTGACTTGAGGTAATTAGTGGGATCATTAAAGCAGTTTTCCCGGCGTATTTGGCTGCCTGATCAGATTAGTGAAAATGTTCTTCAGAACAAGCCCTGTGTGGTCTGCCAGAGAAGGAGGAAATAAAAAGCAACAAAGCATATTTTGGAATGATAAGCAGTGCTGGACTTTTTGCACGGCATTTTGCAGGCCTGGTCTCAGGAGCTGGGGCTCCCAACTCTCCTGACCGGTAACATCTTTCATCCCAGGCGCACGTATTCCCGTGGCGTGGCATCTAAGACTTTCTAGATTTGCTCCTCTAGCCTTCAAAACTATACCCTCGCTGCTTAAAAAAATCAGATAAAAGCCTTGTGGAGCTCCTGGCCTCTAAAGAACTGTATTAAGATAACTGGGGGAAGGAAGAAGAATAAATACATACTCAGCTCCCCCTTACCTATCCCCCAAAAGCCAGTAGAAGATTGAAGGTACCAGTTTGAGAATTGGTAATGGTTTCATTTCATGACAAGCTTACCCCAGCAAAAAAAACAGAGAGAAAAAAGAAAAAGTTTAACTATGATATAAAGTCTTCCACAGTAACAGAACACAGAGCCCTAATCAAGAAATGGACCATTTGTTTAAAAACAGTCTATTGAGCATGCTCTACCTTGCAAATGGAATATGCCAAGCTCTGTCACAGATGGCAAGCTTTGACAGTTCCCATCCGTAGCGTCGATACTCGACAGTTCAGCACAAGATCAGTGACATTCTGTCTCATTAGAGCCACGCTAATTATCACAGCTAGTTTCAGGGGAAACCATGTGTTGCAATGGTCAATTTGAAGGAGTCTGTGCATCAACAAACTGGTAATAAGGATCAGACACCTTATTATATGACAGCATGCTGCCTATGATCTGATTTACTGAATCAGAGGTACTGAGGCAACACTGAAGCCTGATGGGTTATGGAATCGCGTGTACACAATGCGTATCTGAAATATGCTTTAAAAATAAAAGGGAGCTATATAGAAACAATACAAATAAAAATTTTAAAACAGTGAAGTTATAATGAGGACTTCTTTCATTTGTCATTAAGACATGCAGAGATGTTCAAGATCTTGTCAGCCAGTTTTTATCTTTAATCAAATCATATAAGATAAATAATTCAAAATGAAAACTGTGAAATTATGGATTATGCTAAATTACAATTCATTCCATACTCTGATTTTTCAGTTTCAATAACATGTACCAAACATTCCTTATGTTGTGCCGTCTTGCTGCTTTAACAGAATTTCATATTTTGTAAAGAGCTTCCTCTACTTGGCTCTCTTTTCTCATTTGTACATTTAATGACTTCAACTTGTACTTCTAGCTCCTCCCACACATTCATGCTCCTTCCACCAGACAAAAATCAGCCAAGAACCCCTCTTTGCTGTTTCTGGCCACCTGCAGGACCACATCCTGCCAGGCGCTCAGTGATCCCAGCCCCAGCGCCTCCCAGGGACGTGCTGCAGACTGAAGCTGTGACAGCATTAAGCATTAACTCCCAACCAGTGCAGGGCAGGTGTGCACCGCATCCCTCCAGGGAAGCTCTCCTTAGGGCTCAAATATACAGCATTTCTTGAAGCCACTACCCCGTTCTTTAAATGGCCTCTATGGGGATTGTAAGCAGCTTCCAAACAGCTCGCGCTGCCACCCGCCTGCCTGGGAACCTCTAGCTGGACCCCACATGGAAAGCATGCTCCGGAAACACACTTTTTCATCAGTGTGTCAACAAATCCAGCCTTTGCCTTTCATGTTGAAAGGGCTGCCTGGCCCCAAGATGCTATCTGAAGAGGTCAATGTAACCCTCTTACCAGTTAAGTAATTTCTATTCTGTACCTTTTTCTTTGGCTTGAGCCATTTCAAGTTTTAATGTCTCCCCACCCCACCCCACCCCCAATGCAGATTTCCATGGGCAATTGCATATTTATACGAATCACCTTGGAGATTTTAAGGAGGTTCCTCTTCAGCGCATCTTTGTTTACTTTTTACTAGTGGGAACCCAAGACTCACTGAAGTCAACCCACTCCACCAAGGTCATGCCAATAACGTGGGATACGGCCCTTCTCCAGGTCTAGCCAGGTCGAGTGACAAGTGAGTTAACTGAACTCAATTTTGACAGCCTTTTTCTGAGAATTGATTAAAAAAAGAAAATCCTGAGGAAATTTTCTGAGGTTTTAACTTTTACTTCTGAGATGTTGTAAAAAAAAAAAAAAAAAAGAGGACACGAGGCAAAGGAAGCACCTCTTTAAGCATTCATTTTTGTTCCCACAATAGAAACCTGAAAACCTCTTTCCCTCTGACCTGGGTGAGACGGAACATACTATGACTCTGCAATGTGGTATTCTGTGGAAGAAACGAATCAGCTCTATCTGCCAAGTTTCACAGTTTCACTGAATGACACGCCGCTTTATGGGGCAATTCTTGATCGTGCACAGAAGCCCATCTTGCTTTCTCAATTCACACTCTTCCTCTCCAATCCCTGATGACACCTGATCCTATCCCGACTCCTGTTGCTCATGGCACCTCTTCAGCTGCCACAGCAATCACCCAAGGGTAGCAGAGGGGGGAGGAAAATAGAACAAAAAAGTAAAATGAAATAAATGAAAGCTGTTGTGCGGTGCACTTCTGCAGCGAGTGCTTTCTAACCACTGTATCTCACTTTCCCATGAGGGAAAGGGGTTTATTTCCAGGTGGACCAGTGAAAAAAGGGCAGATCTCAGCGCACTATTTGTTTCCACCTCGCGTCTCCCTGTGCAGTATTCCTCCCCACTCTACAGAGAATCCACTGTATGCCAAGGGGGAGGGGGGGAGGGGGAAGAAGGTTTTTAAGCCAAGATTTAAACCCAGGAAATGACTCAGCTGCTCTGAGGGAGACAAAGGCAGGAGAGGACCCGACAGAGACACAGGGTGATGGGAAAGGCCTGAGCCCACTCCTGCTCCCTAGGCTGGACCCTGCTGGGGCAGCCTGAGGTGCAGCGCCCCGAGGAAACAGCTTCGGAAATAAATTTCAAGATCTCCCTCTTAAAGCCACATTGTTACCAGAGGGTTACTCTTGGTGATAAAAAGGCTTCTTTTCCCCCCGCTGAATAGATTGTTCTATATCTGCGGTAATGGCATGTTACATCTTTGTGCCAGATCCACAATACCGTGCTTGTTCAGTGTGGGAAGCTGTTTAAAAATTACTTTCCTATTAGAGTATATAGCTTAGCCTCTAGATGGAAAAAGCCAGATCAAAGATATAGCATTTATAAAACTGCTGGTTAAAAAGATAAAAGTGAGATAACAGACATCAATTTTTCACTATAAATCTCCAGGTTTACTACAACATTAAAATTTCCAGTAAAAGCAGGGTTTTATATACCTGAACTCTAATGGCCTATTCTGAAAATATTTATGTCAGGAAAAGCATGGTATTTGCATGCCAAAAGCAATTTAGTGCCAATATTTAGCATTCCCTTCCCATTTAACTCCTTCCCTTCTACTCAGAGTGTCAGATGCTCTGCTTAATGCCTACCTGGAGCGCCTCTGCATGCCGCCTTTTGGAGGACACTCCACGTGCACACTAAGGTGAAAAGTCAAATACTTCTAATAAAATACCACTGTACAAAAAACTTGCCTGATGGCTTAGGATGGAGTCTCTGGCATGGACTGAACCAGTGATTTTACCTCTACATCTTGCATGCAAAACAACTCATTTCCAAGGGGCTAACTGCCTAACCAAAGTGAAAGATGAGGGCAGAAGGACAGGAAATTGGGCAACACAACGCAACAGCTCAGCTAACGGGTCAGAACTCTCCATAACAAGATGAAGTTTCTGGATGTATGTGTAATACTAAACTAGTTTTATTCTAGAACTAAAACTGGAGCACAATTCTGTGAGAGGCAAGTGTCTCACCTTCAACATACAGGCATTTTTATTCAGCGAGAAGGGAGGGCATTTTTTCACGTAGCCGGCCACACTCAGCAAATAACAGGATTGATGCTGCAGAAAAGTACTGAATTTACCTATTTATTCTACTATAAACTTATTTAGGTATAAAATGCAAGCTAATGTCCTTATAATGTAACATATCGGACTCTCAGAATAAGGAAGTTTATATTACTTCAGTTTCTGGAAACTAACTTTCTAAATTTAAGAAAGCTTTAGGAATGTAGGATGATTTTCAGAAAAGTTTTGCTTTCTTCCCAGCTTCATACTAGCATGTGTAGGCCCCAGTTTTTCAGGATAAGTCGTTAACATACATGTAACTTATCAAAACACAGCGAACAAACAGAAACACTAGAAGTCTCTACTTGCTTCATCTCTCTGGGCTTTTAGGTTTGGGGTTTTTTTTGGTTTTTTGTTTGTTTGCCTGTTTTTATGGAATAAAATTAGATGTCAGCATCTGTCACCATCAAGAAAAAAAGCACATTCCTGGCTCCCACATGAAAACATTGTAACCAATGCACAGTTACTGAACCATGACGCCTTAATGATCATTACACAAATCTACTTTTTTTGTTTGAAATAACATAATTAAGAATGTGCTTTTATAATTACTTGAATCAGGCTGTCAGGTTATAAATTTAATAAACCCCCAGTATGATTAAATTGTAAAAGTAACATGTACCACACAAATCTATGTGTGGATTCTTTTCATCTTGACTCATTCAGGTGTGCCGATTCAATTTTAGTAAACAATGTTGTTAGTTTTGCCATTCTGCCACAAAAAATCAACAACCTGGGAGCAGACACGGAGCACTTCGTAGATCCTTCTGTCTTTCTTTTGCCTGCATTTTTCTAAAGCTCTCTTTTCAACATAAGCGAAGAAAAAAATATCTATTAGGCAGTCAACTTACAATAAAAACGTAAGGTTTTAAATACTAACATTAGTTTTTTGCCAATTACAGTTCTAAAACTCCCCAAAGATATGATGTATTCAAGCAATTTGAATTACAATATCTTCCTTAGCTCCTCAGTAGAACCACAGTAACTTTTCAAGTATATATTTTGAATTTAAAATAATTTTAATTTATGCTGCAGATAATATATTGATCCTTAAGACCATAGAAACTTAAAAAATATACAGAATGCATACATCCTTATATGGGAAAAGAATTCAACATCTGAAGGAATATTCTAGTTGAGTCCCCAGTCTTGTTCCAAAGACAGTCCCTTTTCTTTGGGAAAGCCAACAAGCCACCAACAAAGTGTGCTATGAAACTACAAGTACGCAAATCGTCATTCACCTAAGCCAGAGCTCGACCTCACTAACACCACTGCAATCTCTTCTTGTTCCCTCCAACCCACCCGTGCCCTGCTCCATGACCTCTGCCACACCAAGTCCCCGTAGCCAGTTGGTTTGTTGGGCATCAGGTCTACATGTGGTCCTCTGTCAATCAGGCAACTCTTGCCAAATGCACTAACACAGCACAAGGGAAGAGATGCTTGGTTTTTTCCTCAGCACCAGCTAAATAGAAACTTCTGTAGCGCATCATTTAATAACTCTTCTGTACAAAGTGCTCTTGTCAGCAGAACATTATCTGCAGTCTCCTGGCTCAGACAAGCCCAGCCACCTTGCAGATGCTGGCTTCTTAGACACCGAATCTAATGTTGACCCAAATCAGTTTCTTAAAAAACAAAATTAATAAAAAAGCCCTGCAGCAAACAACTATCTTTGCCTACTGGCAGAGCTGTTTTAGATCACACACTGTTTTATACCACAACTCCAGACCACACTCAGGAGTTAATCAAGTTTTTATATCCAAAATATGATAAGAGCAGCAATGTCCAATTTTAGTGATATTAAAAACAAAACTACTAACCAACACATCATCCTCTAATATGTGTTCACTGGACTTTTCACTAACTGGAAGTGATTACTCTAGATTTCCAGTTCTAAGCAGGAAATCAATAATATCTCCAAATTAAAAACAAAACAAAACCCCAAACCCAACAACAACCAAAACCCAACAGCAAAACAACAATGGATCTCTCTCAAGCGAGGTTCTGTTAATAATATGTTTGATTAAGCCTCTTTTTTGTAAAAGGGAGACTTTGTTATCCCAAGAAATATTTCTCTGTACCATTGATAAGCCCCAATGCAGAATTTTTTATGATACAGATAATTCCTTAAATACATGTGGCTTGGCTACATATTTTAAGTTTATTAATTGGCTGACTAGTAGGCAGCTGGTTAGATAAGGCCCAATACATCCAATTTACTTAAGAGGTTACTTCTGTGAAGCAGTTTTCTACTACAAATGGCATTGCTAACTACAGACCGGGGCGCTTGCTTCACATGTAAGTTAACATTTCATTGCTTAAACTGGGGAGAAAGATAACCTCTGAGAATACAAGCATAATCTTCACAATAAAAGGGTAAAGAACTATGTATCTGGTGCTGTTTGTTTTCTATACTTGGTAACAAATTTTGTACAAGAATCTAAATTTTATACCAATGGTCTAAAAGTCCTGCACTGCATCTTCTGGAAGCTTTTGCGCTTCTCTTTGATTACCTGTAGGTTTTAAAGTCTGCATTGGAAGAGCTGTCCCGCCTAGCAATTTTAAGACTATGCACTTAAGTAAATATACTATCACACAAATCAGATCAGATCACAATTATGCGGACCGATAGATTGGCTTCATACCTTAGTTTTGTGGAGAACTGCAATGGAAAGGGGAAGGTGTAGAAAATGGACAGTTCTCTATCCCCAAGTCTTGACATGTAAATAAAGACATCTGAGGAGCACACAGGTTGGAAGATGCTGTAACATTCTATCATAATTAGAAACATTTCAAGAGCCCTGTAATTTCCAATCAAAATTACAGTAATTTCCGATATACAAGCCATGATTCATGACAGAATTTTTACATTCCATGGGAGATTATAGTGGCCTGATGTATGACACACTGAGTACAGCACTAACATAAACAATTCAGTTTAATGTTTAAACAGCACTTGGTGTTTAGAATCCTACAATAAAAGAAACATATTATTGTAGAAATTATCACTTTGACAGTGATTGAAGGGTAGGCAGGCATGTGGCCTATAAAGCTATAATTTTTACAGTCCACAGCTTGAGTTAAATCATTTTGATATAACATTTCCAAAATATCCCTTTAAATGTTCCTTACAGCATACAACATAAGAGACAACATCCTTTCTGTACAATGAAGTAAACTCCAAAACGTGAACAACACAGAAGTCAAAAGTCATAAACTGTTAAAAAGCAAACCAGCACTAAAATGCTGATGGCCCAAGAAACATTAGTCTAACTTCATTATCAGCTTTCCCTGGAAGATGCTATATTTTCCTACGAAACACTTTTAGCAAAGAAATACTGATTAAGTGCACTTAACATTTAATCTAGCATGAAAATTCTACATTGCAAGCACTGGTACCGTTTCTTTCAAATGCTGGTATAAACATGGTTCTAGTCTTTCCCATTTTTTGTATGTGTTTACTTACTTCTTGAGCACATTCTCACTTAAATCAATGCTTTTGCGTACTCCGGTGATCTATCTCAGAAGACATGTCACTTACGATAATCACACCCAACAAGTGCTCGCTGATTTCCCTCTCTTGCCACTAAACTTGACAGAAATTCTTCACTTGAAGAAAACAGAACAGGAAACCACACAACAAAGGCTTAAAACTGAATATGCAATATATGCACACAAGCAGGTAAACAAGCAGCCATCGTACTCCATAAAAATCATTCATGTTTTCTCAGATGGAACTGTATAACTGTAGTTTGCTGGGGTTTTTTTGTTTGTTTTTTGACATGGACAGTGCTGCTCCACAACCCATGCACAGCCTCACCAGTGAGTCTAAGTACTTCCACAAAAATACAGAACTCCAGAGTTCAACAGCGCCATGTAACTGCAAAACACCAAAGCCTAAAGATGAATTTGGTAGTACCACACACAACTTGCCCACAGCTTCTGCCATGTCCACGTTAGCTAAGAACTGATGAACCTGATGCTTTCTGAGACACGCGAGACTCATGGGCATGCAGCGAAAGCATCTTGCAGGTAGGGAAGAGGGAGGGATGCATCTCAGAAAGCTGCTTCTCAACCTGTCTGGTCAAGGGTAACCGGAGGTTACCTTTGGACACACAAGGAGCTCCAAATTGTGGTACAAGGCTGGTGTGCTAACCCAGCCATTGGTTGTAACTCACATAGGAACAGATCAAAACCAGGATGGGGGAAATAATCACACAGACAGGGAAGCCATTGCGCCCTGAGAACAAACTTTACCTGGCTTTTGGTTGCTGCAACCTTTGCAAACAGTGCTTGAGACACCTTAGCTCTCTTCATTTCCTGCTGAATCTCATCGTAAATGGAAGCATTAATGTTCATGGAATTATTTTCTGTCTTTCCATTCCTCTCTGTGGCAATAGTAGCAGTTTTGACCTAGAAAATAAATGTTATATTTTTCATTATGAAGAAGTTATTTTCTTTTCTTTCCTTTCCCAAGTAGCTCCCCTTTCCATTTTATTCCTTTTATTCAATCTTGCTCTGATGTTCTTTCAGCTTTTCAGAGATCTAACATTATAAGTTATTCATGGTTCAGACAACTGGGAAACAAGAAAATTCAGCATATTGTTAACAGGTGAGCGCATCGGAAATACGAGTTATCATTAACTGACCACTGTGACTTTCAACAGCACAAAACAAACTAGGTGCAAACCTGTCAAACAGTCTTGTAAGGACTGGTGAATCCTCACATGATTTCTGTACTCCATGCAACTTAAGTGAAAATTGTAAGTGCAGCACGAAAAACCTCTAATGAAATAAACCCCTGACAGATATAACTTGATTCGTGCCTCATGTCCAGTACACTCAAATGCATGATAATGCAGAAAAGTTGTGGCTTTAAATTTAACTTGAAAAAATATTACCTTACCAGTTGAATTCTTACACTGTTTTTAAGAAAGCAGTAATTTAGAATAATTAATATTTTAGCCATTCATTCATTAAATTAAGGTAGGGCTTTTTTAAACCTTAATTGTAGTTGTATTTCACTTATATACATCAAATATTTATTCTTCTTGCAGTCCAGGTTAAAAAAAAAAAAAGGCATGAAAACAAGACAGAATGATTATGCTACCACATCTGTGCTGCATCTGCAGCATTAAAGAAAACAACAAAACATACATCAGTAGTGACATGATGTGCAGAAGAAAATCCTTTCCTTCAGCCTCTGGAAAGGACTGAAGCGATGTTTCAACATCAAGAATCATCCCACCAGGGCTACAGAGCAGTTTCTGCAATATCAGTTGAGAGGTACAAAAAATCACCAGGTACTCAGCTTATCCTATAATATTCTCAATAGGTAAGGATAACATCTTTCTTTAGCAGCTACTTTTGCAATGCTTGCCCAAGATTAGTGGACCTAATGGACCACTAATCCTAAAGCAGACCAGAGAAAAGGAAAGACTGGATTTCTGCCAAGAACCGACAAGGTGATGATGCAAAATCAAACCTTTAGATTTCAATTCAAATCTACTGGTTCATACCGAAGCTCTTGAGAGCTGCATTAGTGTAGCCATGCAGAAGTTACACATCTAGCCTAAGTTAGTCCTTCAGGCTACCTTGAAATCTAAGGGACAGAGCTTGGCACATCCAGAGGGTGATTCAGCTGACTCCTAAGTAGGTGCCTAAACTCACACTTTCACTATCAGTTTAATCCAGTGCAAGTCAGCATCTTCCTGTGCTCTAAAGTCCCTTGAGATTCAAAGGGAAATCATGACAACATGATAATTTATCTTCTAATCTAACTCTCTATGAGCTTTCATATGTCACAGGTGTCACAATATGAGTGTCAAAGGTGAGAGACATATTTAGGCAAATCATCAACACACTTTTTCCTAGAAATGCCACACTCAAATAATTTGTGTTATCTGTCCTCCGCAGTGCTTCCAAGATAAAATAATATAGCCCAGGAACTGGGAGTGCATGCCACTTTTGCTGAGCCTGACTCGTCTATGAGGCTTTTCAAAAGGACCTGTGCTAACACATGCCCATTAGCTGCAAGGGGCAGAGCCCCAGCAAGAACAAGGCGTCAACACACACCTCCACCTGCCGCCTTCTGGCAGGCATTAGCAACTTTCTGGTATCTAAAAACATGAGTTCTAAATAAAAAGGAAAATGAAGAGAAATCCCAGAATGTGGCAAAAAGTTTGTGTCGTGATTGGCTTTCACCTGAAAACAACTGGTACTTTGCAGACATGACCTGGAGAGAGAGGTGTTTCCTTAATGCAGTGTGAAATTTTCAGGTAATGCTACAGTAAAGGACGGCCAAGCCTGGTCCACTGCCTGCTCAGAAACATTTGAGGCACCTGGCAGTGAGCAGTGTGAGAAGCAGCAAACGAACCTCCCTTCTTCCTACTGCTGAGCGTGCCTCACACTGTGCAAATCAGCATGTGGCCACAAGAGCAGGTGCAGCTCCTGAATACCATGCAGGGAAATCATTTGGGAATTCCAAAATCAGTGGCAATTTTATAACCTTTAAAGTAAAAGATAACTGACAAGCATTGGTGATGTTAAATATACAACTGGAGACAGCCTTCCCTGCTTGCTCACAAAAATCAGGCTAAGATAAACTACAAAATGAGAATGAGATGGTTTTGTCAACACACCTCCTTGGACCTCAGGTTTAAATTTTGGCAAAGTTATTTCACTCCTTCCCAAAGAAATATTTCTGACTTGTAATTAATCTTTCAGGGTCCTAAGGGGAAGATGAGAAGATGATGATATTCAGTTAGCACACGTAAGTCCATGGTATCTTTTGGGGAAGGAAACACTTTGCTCTTTTGATCCTGATCATAATGTCTCTTCTGTTAGCACACTGCCTTTTTGATTGCTACTCAGCTTCAAAAGACAAGTTTCACGTTGTAGCAATACTTCACAGACCACTTAACTTAGTTGCAAACACCCAGATAATCAAAACCAAGACTTGCACACCATGTTGGAGACATAATTTAAACTGTGCATCTTGGTCCACACTTTTCAACACCCAATTTACTACAGATATGCATTTAACCCAGGGTAATTACTAAAATCCTCATTCTGGTTAGTAAATCACATCTATTTTTATACAGGTACAACAAAGTCAACAGCATCTAATGCATCACTGAAGTTAAACCAAACAAAGTTCTGGTGACTTCAACTGGTATTGACTTAGGAAGTGAACAACAGAAACCACTAATACAGAATCATAGAATGGTTTGGACTGGAAGAGACTTTTAAGGATCATCTAGTTCCAATCCCTCCTGCCACGGGCAGGGACACCTTCCACTATACCAGGCTGCTCAAAGCTCCATCCAGCCTGTCCTTGAACACTTCCAGGGCTGGGGCATCTGCATCAAGAAGACGTATTAGACCCAGAAGCTTGAAGAGAATAGAAGTCTTAGAAGTTATAAAATGATCTGTTCGGGAATTATTAAGAGTTGTTGTTCACAGCCATCCCCTCACCCTCCCCAATTTATATCATTGGCCAAGCATAAAAATTCTTCCCCTGCCTCTTACTAATTTCTCTTCAAAGATCAGGTATAGACTCTGGCTGGACTGGATGGACCATCGGTTTGCTCTGGTCTGATGAATTCCATGCAATAATGCTAATTAACCTCTTGGAGAATATCCATACATAAAATTGTTTCATAATTTATACATAGCAAGCATCTAGGCTGTTGTGTTGAATTTAGAATTGAGTTCAAGACAGAGGCCGTTTGAAGCTGGGTTGAAAAAACACCCTCCTCCTCAAAAAACCCGAACAGAAAACAAAAAAGCCCTCAATGATGCAACTTCAGGACTTGGGAGAGGAGGTGGAAAAAGTATTCATTTTGGAGAGAAAAACAAAACAAAACATAATCTCTCATCTCATCCACACTTAAGCACACCACCCACACTTATAGCCACATTTTCTGTTTAGGAAAGAAACCATAGATCAGCTAATTTTTTTTAACTAGATTTTGCAAACACTAACTGAACAAGGGAGCTATATTTTACAAATGTAACACACCAAGAATCAGAAAATCACTTGGCCATCTTCCTGTCACCAATCAATTTAGTCTCCTAAAAATACTTGGGAAAAAAGCCCAACCCAAACACATCCATCCCCTCCTGGCCTGCCCAGACACATCTACTCATCAAATAAGACTGATTACAGTAGCAAGAAGTTCTAGATTAATTCAATTTTCCCAAACAAAGGACTTTTTTTTTATAGAACGGATAACCAATCTGAAGAGGTTTTCACAAATATGGAAGCTCGCTTCTTCCCCATCGAAAGTGAAACAAAAAATCTTATAACACATTCTCATAAGCACTGTTTTAGCTTGGGAACAAAAATCTTCTTTAATCCTGGTTTAGCTTTTAATATTACATCGTACATTAAAATTCATAAAGTAGTTCATTCCAGGCAAAACAAACTACTTTTCAGTTCTGCTCTGCAAATAGCACAGGAGGTACAATAAATGCTATTGCTTTCAGAACAGCTTTCATCAGGACAAGGTTTACTACTCCATTATTACAGTGACGCCTGGAAGTGCAGTTATAGTTAAGCATCAGGGTTTCCATTAACTCTCCTCCATGGTGGTTTTCGAGGGGTGGTGGTGAGAGGGTTGCATGTATTATTTTGTGCATTTTTACTTCCATTAAAATGCACCTTGGCACAAAGATATCAACCAAATTCTCAAATAACAATTTTGCTGGTGATGGTGTGCAATATTTGTTGATACTTCTTAAAACATCACCTTGTTAAAATGATATTCTGCTCTTGACATTACACAAACTCTGTTTACAGAGGGTGATAATGCCCCCCAAGAGTTAGCATAAATTTACTTTGGGGAATATGGGCTTTTTGTCCTCCTTCTAGGTTGAAAAAGTTAAAGTGTCTCAGTGATGCAGTACCTACCTGATGGAGGTGCTAACATCTACAAACTTCAGAGCCCAAGAGCCTGACAGCCCCAGGAGGTAGCAAGATGAACAATGTCCAAGGGAAAATCCTTGTGCATGCTGACTCCTTGTGCTCAGCCCACCAGCATGGAAGACAGTAGCAGACTTTTACAACTTGACCAGCTTAGGGAGCTATACATGTATCCTAAAAGCTCATGCATTAGAGGCTAATGATTTCAATAAAAAAAAATAAAAAAGTAAGAGTTCTGTTTTTTGTTTAAGTCAGAGAGAAAGCGAGAAGTGAGGGGGACAAAGAGCTTCTTAAAGGATTTCAAAAAAGAATTGGAAACAATCCAGATACATTAGCTCAAGTAGCAACTAGTAAGAACCCTGTAAAAATGAGATAATTCAACAAAGTTCCTTCTAACTCAGGCACCAGGGTTTCTGCGTGGTGAGTTCCTACTATCCTATCAGTCCTCCAAGGTCACTCTTTCTGTTTCTGGATGCAACAGGATGCAAAATTCACACAGAACAAGCCCAGCTGCTAAATGGTTAAGTCTTCTCTACTGTCTGGCCACCAGTTGGCAACAAAAAAAATGCAAAATAGATCCTTTTCAGGATGTTTATTTTCACATCCTTCTGAAACTGATAACTTGCAATTGCAAAATAAACTTTCATGTGTGGCATATTAGCTTCCATTTTTCATGGTTTCATAGTTTAATTGTCTCAAATGTTACACTGGTCTAAAGATTTAATATTAAATATGTTGGCTCTTGCGTAAATTGTGTTGTCAGGATAAACAGTCTATTTTGTCTTTCAATAGTCATCCAAGAAGCTGACAGCTAAGCTAGAAAAATTTCATACTGCATTCCTGTACAGTGAACTTTAAATAATTGCTTCTAATAAATTTAATAGTAAGGATGCTAGTATTTTTATTTCCTTAGTATCAAATATGATAAAATATGATAGAAAATATGATAAAATATGATAGAAACAAACTGCGGACTTGGGGGGTGGATATCAGAGCAGTAGTTTGCACTAATAATTTTGCAGTATCCTAACTATAATTTATTTCTGCTACGATTTGTAGTTATACTTGCCAGTGCAAAAATTAGAACAATTTAACTATTATTTCTAGCATTAAGTGTACTTATGTTACCAACACGGATACTTCAATTTGCAAACTCAGAGCTCTGAACATTCAGTAGCAGGTGGCAAGCGCTTCACATGTTTATAAGTGAGTAATTCTGGCAACATGTAAAACAGTAGCACAGAATTGCTACTCAGAGTTTGCTACATCCTCCATCCATCCACTAGGTAAAGTACACATGTTTTGCTGAATGACTGAGACTATAACAACCAGAAAGATGACTGTTTTGTTCTGTAGACATCAAGTATTAGTCTATAATGTTTTCTTGCTTTCCTTTTGAAAGGGATCAAAACTGCATGCTGTTTCCACTTTGAACTGTCACAATTAGGTTAACTATACTCCTGACTGTTACTAAAAAAATGAAATGGAATTATGAACAAGAGCACAGCAGAGACAGACAGATCCCCCCCTCCAACCTCTAAATTTGGACTTACAGTATGTTTTGTCAGTTAAGAAAACCCCTAAGTCTCACTTTCTTTCTGACTGCCAGGGATTTATGCAGTTTAAAGTGTGAATTAAAACCAATACAAGGACTACCTCTGACTTGACATCCTTCTGGAAGGTCCTGTAATTAACTCTGTTCTTTAGCTGTGAAATTGCCCAAGACCACTTGAGACAGAGTGAGACATTACCTTGGCAGAAAGAGATAAGTTAAGAAGGAGGGTTAGCCTTTGCTCTGAATTACCTGGGCTGTGGGAGCACGTACAGATATTAAAACAAACTCCAACGTTATTTTAAACACAGTTATCTATATTTAAGTATTTTCCACTAAAGAATTACTATGTAAATAGATTCTCATCCTTTATCTTGAAGAATATCTACAGTGTATTTCACAGACTAAACTTAGTTAATGAGAACAAAACTGGACCATTAATTTTAGACAGTCTGTTCTTTCTGCTAAGAATTTTTTCTCTTCTTGTGAAAAGTACTGCAGCAGGTCAAAGTCATCTGTCCTCGTTTTCCTACAATTCTGTTACTCGTTACTTTATTGTGGTCCTTAGTATCCATTAGCTGCAGGAAAATTAGAAAAATAATCTTGAGGAATTTATAGCATTGAGAATGAATATGGCAGAGAGTCATAGGCAAAAGCCTAAGCTTGGTTAGTAAAAAACTGCTGTGTTTATATACTCAAACATCACAAAACTCCCACAAGCCCAAAGCCTTGCTCTGTATAGCAAATCCAGACGGCGTATACACCATGATTCCCACACACATGCAGATCAGTTTGCTTTCTTCTTGCATAGGTACAATCTTGAGCCACATCAATGCAAAGTATTTCAGAAAAGACAGGTTTGTGGAGTGTTCACTCACAACCGTGTTTTTTTCTTTGTAGAAATCCTATGCATTCCTGCAGCTCACACCTGTATTCCTCACGTACCCTAAATTCACCATTAGAATTTCCTTGATAGAAACAAGGACTACACCACTGAATTTCTGGAAACCACTAGACCAGACTTTATCCCTGTGAGAGAATTAAACCAATAGCCTCCCTACATTTTACAGAAATCAATAGGAGTTTCAATCGAACAAGTACTAAATGAAGCTTTAAAAAACATATCCATATCTTTCAAGAGTGATGGATATAGCAAGTCTGTTATGTTACCCAGTTGTCAGTAGCTCAACCTGGTAAAAGTGTGCCCAGCATTTTGGGATGGAGTCTTCTTTCCCCATCCCTTTAGTTTTACCTGCTCATTTTCTGGAAGATAGTTTTTTAGACAATATGATGTACTCATACTTCTGCTTTCAATCCCACTCAATTTAGTGGTCCAAATCCTTCAACATCACTATTTGAACCTCTAAGGAAGGTTAAAAACAACACCAGAGAATCACAGATAAAAAAAGACAGCTAAAAGCCAGAATCTTAAATAATTAAATAAAATGAACAAAAAACTCTGTAGGGGCCATAATGGATAGAATTTATCTTAAAACTAGAAAACAGGTAGCAATAAACTGCTGCTATCATCCATTATACTTCTTAAATTTAATTTGTGATATGGACTGCAAATAATGATTCTACAAGCATTAAAAAAAATGCCAACAGTAAAGACGATCTTTTTAAGAAAGGTATCACCCAGCAGAACAGCAGAAAACACAAAGAGCAAATCTCAGGGACAGAGAGAGTGGTTTACTTGTGGAGGCCGGCTAGGTGGTGTGCTTATGAGAGGCGCAGGGCCCATTGCAGAGGCTGCATTCAAGCTCCTTTCCCTTTCGTCCTGGTAAATTCGATCTCGTTCAGCTTCTGGCAGCTGCAAGAAGTTCTGCATAGCCCGAAGGTTTACCAGCAAGGACTGCGAGGCAGTCTTGGGATCCTCTTCCTTTCGGAGGATTTCTGAGAGCAAGCCCTGTAGGGAGGGAAGAAAAAATATGCTAGAGAGTTAGCCTAGGTGAGCACCTGTAAAACTGCCCTCTCCAAAGCCACTGCTTATCCGTCCTCTTTCTTCTTTCCACTGAGCTGAGAACGAGAGCAGCAAATACACTATTCACTCCACAGAGGAATATATTAATGGCATTTTAGGTAGCGAGAAGAGAGCCTCAATTGTACCCTTAATTTTATTAAGCATCTGTTTTACATACAACATAAATTGAATCTGCCTAATAGGTCTCCTTCTTTTTACTGGCTTAACTTGCCATGAAATCTTTCACAGTCGACAGACTATCACAAGACATTAAGAATAAGTGAAATACAGATAGTCCAGAGGCATGACACTGGGGTGTTCTCAGGCTTCCCAGACAAAATGTATAGCCAACCTAAAAAAAATGGCTTTGCGCATTTCTAGCAATTTAAACAGCTCTTTGAAAGGAAGTGATATTTCACAACTAATCTGAGATGATAAACTCGCAACGTTTCTAAAGTACTACTTAACTGACACTGGTCCATGTGCTTTTACAAGTCAATATTTTCTTCTGAGAGTTGTATACTGGAGTTTAACAAGAAGTTAGGAATGCTCCCTTCTCCTTCACCTTCTTCCTCCCACCATACTCCTCTTTTGACCCAGAACAACTCTAGGTCTCATCCACCCCACTGCCTGGGCTATTTATCTGAATACCTGCCATGCAGGTCCCATTTTCTAATTCCATTCCTAATTTCCTAAATCCACTATTGTCCTTTGACCGCTTTCTAAGTCCAGCAAGGACAGATAAAAACAAGCACTGGGGAATGAGAAAAAAGCAGCATGCAGGGCATCCGTATAGCAATGTCAGAGATGGGCAGGCTGCAGGCAACAGCATGCCACCAGTGAGCAGCTTGTACAGACCACACCAGGTTTCCTACACAATCGTTTTATCTTGGTTCTCAGCAACGGAGCAGGCCTGGCCATCTGGGACTATTCTTCCTCTCTCCTCTTTTCTGGTGTCCAGAAAGACTTAGAAGGCAAATAAATGAATAACAGACAAAAGTGGCATTTGGGTGGAGGATAAGTTCTAAAATTTTTCTTAATAATTAGTTTAATAATAAATCTACTTGCTAGCAAATATGGAAATTAAATTCTTGTCTGCAATTTGTTTTGCTGCTGCTAAGTACTCAAATACAGTTACTGCTGCTTGCCAGTTGCAGGGTTACACGGCTCACCCTCCGAGAGAGGCGAAGCTGGCTGCTGAGCATAGGATGTACAGAATAGCTTAGGCTGGAAAAGACTTTTAAGATCATAAAGTCCAACCATTAACCAAGAACTGCTAAGTCCACCACTAAACCATGTCTCTCAATGCCACATTTACACATCTTTTAAATACCTCCAGGGATGGTGGCTCACCCACTTCCCTGCGCAGTGAGTTCCAACGCTTGACAGCCCTTTCCATGAAGAATTTTGTCCTAATAGCCAATCTAAACCTTCCCTGGTGCAATTTGAGGCCATTTCCCCTTCTCCTATTGTTTGTACCTTGGGAGGAGACTGACAGCCACCTTGCTACAATCTCCTTTCAGGCAATTGTAAACACATGTGATTTCTGACTGCTACTGTGCTGAAAACAACCGGGACTAAAAAGAAGAAAAAGAAACTAAACTCAAGTGGACTGGCAGGAGAGGAGGCTCCTTACTAACAGCCAGCCAGCCCAGTGGCAGCTACAGCAAACATCCTTGAAAAATACTTCAGCCCATAACAGAAAATATTTGCTTGTATAAGTCCTACCCACATAGTGGGCAGCTAAAAAAAGAGTAGAAAAGGCTGTTTTTCTTGTATAACTTTTTCCCCCTCATTGAAACAAGCTAACAAAGAAAATAAGTTTCTGTATTTTTCCTGTATTTGTCAGTATAACCATTGCTGCAGGACACCTCTTGGTGATTAGAAATGCCATTAAGCATTCATCCCCTCTCCTTCCCCCATCACTGCCATGGCTCTCTGCACGAGCTGGGAGCAGAGGAGACAACACAGATGCAGAGAGAGGAAGGGAGATGAGAGAGCGGGGGGAAGGCAAGGAGAAGGTGTTTGCTTCTAGGAGCTTTGAACCTAAAGGTCAGAATACAGTGAGGAAATAATATGAAATATAAGATGTAGTACCAGTCGCAGGCAGTCTTAAAAATACAGTTTGCCCACTTCAAATATTGCTTCCTTGCTACTTCTTCAATTTTCTGAGAACAAAACTTCAGCTAAAGATTGTTGGACAGGATGTAAAATAGGAAAACCCTAGAAAGAAAGCAACATCTCTCACATCCTGCCCCATGCTGACATGCAGAGATTTACTGTTCGTTTTACCAGGTTTGAACTGGTTTGCCAAAATACAAGTCTTGGTGCGATCTCCTGATATTGTACCTCAGGTTGAATAAAAGCTAAATGCTGTTTTGCAGAGATTATCAACACTGTTAAGCTCAGAGTCCTCACTGATCCTCCAATGTATTATTTCCTCACTGGAAATTCATTTTCTTAAAATGCTTCCCATTGGAAAAAAAGAAAGTTTACGTGTCACCACAAGTATAATTCATTACAAATTCCACAAAAATGTTCAATAAAAATTATCAGGGCTTTCAAAAGCTAATTATGAATCCTTTAAAAATGGAGATAAATGAAAGCATCTGTCAATATGAACAAAACCACTGCCTGTCTGGCCCCCAGTTTGTCCCCTCTTTAAATGTGATCACCGATTCAAATAGATTTTATCAGCCTGATAGAACTTCAAAGCTCCCAGAAGACATTCACCCAAAACATGCGGAACATCCCTGAACGCTATTCCCCTCCTCTGCAGGGTGTTCCCATCCCATGTCCAGGTGGAAGACTATTCAGAAGCTCCACCCATAAGCCTGGATCCCTGCCAAGTAAGTTATAAGCAGACACATTTATCTATGTCGCTTAGTACCAACAGGAGAGCTGTCATGATAGTGTAATAGCACCTTTTTACCTTTTATTCAATAGTGATATGGATAGTGTGCTTTTTCTTAAATTACACTACGAAGAATTATATGAATACAGTGGCAATTTCTGTTATACTTAAGCAGGCAAATTTCTCTCTACCACATAATTTACAGAACTCAAATTCAATAAAACATTACATGATGGTCCATTACTGTTATCAATTTTGAATAATCCATCTTCATTTTTCATTTTACTGGAAAATAAAGTGTGCCAAAGACAAAGTGGAAGGAAAAAAAAAAAGTGCCTGAAAAAGTGGTTTGTGTAAACTTGGATTTTGTTTTAAAATTACACAGAGCCATTTATTGCATCCAAGCGCTCTCCCTCGAAATAGGAATTGCCCAGAATTAGTATTAGCACAGTCCTAAATACACAGAAGTTTTCACATACGAGAGAAGGCATTATATATGAATGAAAGGCAACATATCCCGGCAGCTAATATCTTAAACAAGCATGGGGGTGAAGCAGAAAAGAGGGTGAGAGAAAAGGTATCTGGCAGAAACAGAGTAGTACCCAAACCCCTTGAGATTAAAAGCTGCCACTGGTGGGAAGAAGAAAAATCACAATAGCCAGGAGTGGCAAAAGCAGCAAAAAAGCACTCCTCCTCCTTTCGCAAAGACGGAGCCAAGAGGTCACCTCTGTACAGCAGCGCCTGGGTTTATGCAGCAAATGCTATGGTTGAAAGTGCACGCAGACACAGGCAGCCCTGAGTTACAGTTCCAGCCACAACCATGACTAACACAATTCCTTGCTCGCACAGTACATACATGTCAGCCTGCCATGCACCAGGGATAAGCTACACCTTCAAGTCAAATATCAGCCTTGCTTGTGGGAACCCAAGCTTTCCATTTCCTGACTCATGTTTACACTTACAAAACACATAACAGAAACGTAAAGGAGTTTGTTTATTTGTTTAGGGTTCTGAGGGTGGTTCAGCCTATGCTCCACTCCAGCTCTCCCAAAAAGAACAAAACAGAGCAGAGAACCTTCCAGTTTGACTGCAAATCTGCAGGGGCAGGCTGAGCCTCTGTGCTGATGAGAGGCTGTGGCAGAGGCTGGTGTGGGGCACCGTACTTTGGGGGCTGCCCTGATGCATAAGCACCATCACCTCTGCGGCTACTTGGTGCCACCTGGCCCAGTGAGTGGATCACAAACACCATTTTCTGGCCAGCAAAGTGCAAGAAAATACTCTTTTGAAAGAGCAGAGGTGTCTGCGCTGACATCAGCTGGAAAAAATATTGCGTATTCAGTCAAGCAGCAACTGAAACACAATAGGGTCAATTTACCAAAATTACCCTAGCTAACAGAGAGACGGACAGACACATTTGGTGAGCCACAACTAGTAGCCACGCTTGAGGTGAAACTCAGATTTGCCAGCCCAAATCCTGACTCAACAGACTTTTCCATGGTGCACTACAAAGAGGGATAAGAGGATTCAATCAGCTTCTTTGCAGCAAGTGAGCTGGAATTGCAACTGCTGAAGGACAAAACTTCAGACCTGTCTGCACTCTGAAGCCTTCTTAGAAGGACCACTGTAAAATTTCTTATGGGGAGAGGTGCTCCATCATCCAAATCTGCTTCTGTTTCTACAACTGTTCTATTGTGCCTGTGTAGATGCTAGTTTTCATTCAAGTCATAGCTATCTGGACTCCTCTGATTATAAACTTTGCAAGGCACTCCCTGAGAACTACACAGCTTTGAAATTACAGTTTTGAAATTAAGGGTAGGAGGGATGTTATCCAAGAAGATATTAAGGACACCTTGTCAATTTTACAAGGAGTGTCTGAGGGTTTTTTCTGCCTTATAAGTATATGATAGTTAAAAAAACAAACAAACCATAAAACAAAAAACAACCCCCAAAAAAAATAAATCCCCCCACAAGACATCCTATTTTTCAGACGTAATTTTACCAAATTCCTTCATTTGAGCTGGGAAGAGGTACAAATATTTCTAGTCAAAATTTTTGCTCCCAAATCAAAAATTCTTGAAAATCACAGCCAAGTGCTGAACTTCCACACTGAACTTGTAGAACCCACCCTTCCCATCTAAAACCGCCACCAAATTCTGTAGTCATATTGTAGAGCACAAGTCTTAAAACGAGAGGTGCCAACATGGTCCGTTGATTCCACCAAAGTCCATCTTTACATAAAGCTAAACTACTCTGAGTTTATCATTCACTTCCTTCCTTAACTTTTACACTGAAAGCAGATCTCCCCCCTCATCTGAGACCGTATCTCAACATCAGGGTTTTTTTTGTGCAGAACTCCTAACCAATTTCAGTGAGATCTTCTACCTTTAGAAACTGATGGCATGATATGGTCCCTGGATGCAGCTCAAATATGCTTATGACAGTTTCAAAAATGTCAGTGGTAAGCCTGAGTTAGCTTTTCATCTCAGAAAACAATAGATGGATTTAAACAAGCACTTTCACCTGCTCTAGCCAAAAAGGGAAAAGAAAAAAGACAAAGGATATTACATCAATATTAGAAAATAATGTCTAAATAGCATCAGCTATCAAAGTGCTGTCCTAATTTTAATTAAACGTGATGTATCCTTGAATAAGTTCTGGTGAATTCGTAAGTACAGCAAGCAGAACGTACATATTTTCATGTAAGAATCACAGGTATCGCTACTTGTGTTTATGCTTAGACATTAGCTTTTATTGTTGGTAAAATGAACAATTTTCAGTTTTGCAAAGGTGAAATGTGCCTACAACAAACTACTCTGGATTTCTGTGGGGCTTCACTTCATATGAAAAGTATACAGAGATATTTCTTGGCAACAATGAGGCTAATATCGTCCAGGCTCCTAGTATTTTTTCTGTTCCCTACATTTGCCACAATACATAACAAAAACTTACATAGCTATCTGCAAATATTAATTTGATTAACTAACACAATTTGTAGGACATGGAGAGACTACTCTGAGTTTTGTTGAGCAGATTTGATAGAAAATTGCCCAAATATGTTACATATCTCTTTCATATCTCCTCATGGGCTTTGTTTTCAATGTTCATTTTGAGGCTTCCTCACAGTTTTGGGTCACTTTGAACACATTTTAGCAAGCTGGCTAACCTCAACATCTGAGAAAGGCTTCAACAATATTTAATAATGAAAAGAAATAAAAGAAAAAATAAAAAGAAGTAATCAGGAATCAGTATTTGCACTAGAAATCTGGTTCTACATTTGCATTCATCACATCTCAAGAGCATCTTCTCATACTGTGCCATATAAATTCAACGTCCAGTCACAACCAATCATCCTTTTATTCAGGTAACAAATACTGTGCTCAAGCACAAATGCTAGATCAAAAGCTGTATGAAAAGCGAGCTGACAAAAAACCAACAAATTATAATTTGGAGGGGGAAGAAAGTTGAGGGAAAACAAGATGCTTTTAGGCAAGTCTGAGAAACAAGTAAATATTTAATAAAGTATTTATTTTCTGAATTATTTGCTTGACTTTTTGTCCAAGTAAGATGGCAGCTGCAAAGCACTGTGACTTGAAGCTACTATTACTAATTCAATGCTTTGTATTCTCAATAGCTAAAATATTAAACAAAATTCTATGTCATTTTTTTGTAAAAATAATAACTAAAATTGCCTGGACCTAACTTACACAAATAATCCTTGTCTGAGTTCATGTATCCCATGAAATTCTGTATGAGAGACCCAGATCTTGAAAACCTCCTCTGCTGCTAAAACGAAGACATACACACACATAGCTCGACAGAGAATTCACACAATGAGTCTACTTTCTCTTAGCTAAAGGAAGATGTAAAAATTTCTAAGGCAACAATAACTCAAAACACTTACAAATGACATGCTGATTCAAACCTGGTACCAGTGCACTTGAAATGGAATTTTTATTATCTAAGCCATGCAGGAAGACACATCAACATTTCAAGAGAAGCCCAAATTATGATTTTTTTTTACTGCATTCTATAACGGACAAACACTTGTTCCTTAGGCTTAAAAAGGTGGAATCCAAAGCAAATTTACCTACAACTTTTTTGAAAACATTTTCTGTACAAAAGATACTGTATTTTATTTTCTGTTATAACAGACTTCTAAATTTTGAGATTTTATTATTTGTATTGGATATACTGACATCTCTTCCATAATTTCTGCTTGTTTAAATTCCATGCAACATGGCATTAAGTTAAATTCATAGAGCAGAATAAATTATAACAGGGTTAGCTTCTAAAACAGGTGTAAAAAATAACACATTTTAGTGTTACTTATCAGCTTTGCTAAGGCTAGCTAGCTTTTTCTGCATTGAAGAGCTGAAGTATATGTTCTGACGTGGACATCAGCAATCTCAGCAGCTACTGTTTTTGCAACAAACTACAAAAATACATGTAGAGTAGATGATCTAAAAATAAAGCTTTTAATTTTTAATCCTTTCAGAAGCCTGAAAAGATGTTATTAGGACTTTCACTAAAATAAAAATAAATGAAAACAAGAATAAAAGACCATCTCCAGTATACCTGTAAAAGAAGACAGATTGTTCAGTGCATGAATGTGGTCAGTATACCTTCGCAACACAAAAGGCAATCTGTTGGGTGACTTTGTGAAAGGTTCTACACAGAGCTGTTCATTTCCTTTCCAGGAAAGATTCAGCTATTCGTAAACCATCACAACTGGAGAGTAACCAAGGTGTCTATAAGAACAGCAGGTATTTCCACAACCAGTCACTGAAGATTTCTGTACTGTACCAACACAGACACTGGTCCCACAAGGAAGTGTGGTTCCTTCACAGGAGCTAAGTGACAAGGCAGAAACGAGGAGAGACTTAAATGATGATAATTATTAAACAGAGAGAGAAAGAAGGGACTCTTGGATTACAAAAAAAAAAAAAGAGAAAAAAGAAGACTGACCTGAGTTCGGTTAAAAGCCACACGTGCAAATACTGCCTGTGAGATTCCTGCTCGTTTCAGTTCATCACGGACCCATTGGTAGATTTCGGAAGACACCTCTGTGTTTGTTGAGACCTGCTGCTCCAACGGCTTATTCATGGATCTACTGACAGGAGGAGGGTGGTTCAAGTACTGTTGGTTTAAGGACTGCTGGGCTAGAAGTCTGTTCACTGCATACTGCTGGTTCAGCAACTGGGCCATTACCAGCTGCTGATTTACCAGCTGAGGGCTAATGGGAGTAGATACAAGTCCAGGGTGCAGGTTTGGAAGCGGGGTCCGAACTGATGGTTGACTACCATGAGAAAGCTGAACAGGGGATGGAGGCTGTTCGGCTGTGCTCCCTGGGACCGGCTGCTGACCGAAGTTGACATGGTTGGCACCTTGCTGGGATAGTTCAGAAAGGCTATCCATCTCAACTACAATGGAAGAAAAACATTGAAAAAGCCAGCATAAGACTGAAAATCACAAACTTCACGCTCTTCCTGCTAATAAAAATAAACAAATATAAAATGGCACACTCAGGTTCATGCCTCCTGTACTCCCCAGCATAGATTAGCAAGCACATAATATCACTGTTGCAGCTATTTGCCTTCAAAATTCACCTACAAATAATGGTATAGTGAACTTTAAAAAAACCCAAAAAACCACAAACCAACTAAAAAACAAACCAACCAACCACACAAAAACCCAACAAACTGGTCATCATCATCACTGGACCCTTGGAGGAACCAGCAGAACATCAGACACAAAACCACTCCTTTGCTTTATGTGCTGGAAACCACATAAGGCAAATGAGTAACTTCCTGAGAGTTTTGCAAAGGCACAACGCAACTAAACCACAAGCGTGTGGCTGCAGAGCACATCCCCACAGCGACGGATGCAAAGGACTTTGGACATGGCAATAAGCAACTAGAGAGGAGGCAAAGATCAGACACGGGAAACCACTCTGTGTGCTGCAGAAGATGCAGGTGAAATGGGCAGTGCATCGGCGCAAAGAGTAGGGGGATTGTTGCAGGAAAGCACACCCTGACTAGAGAGAAAGAGGCCCCTGGTGACTGGTTTTGTTCTTCCTGTGGTGTCCCCCACCACGACATCTGCAGTTCCCAGCCACTGGAAATCTGTAACAAGCAGGGTGGGGGTGTGGACCTCCCCATGCTCTGCTAATTTCTAGATGCTGCATCAATTGTATGGGACTGCTAGGAACTAGTATAATTTATGTAAATTACACAGATGGGCTGCTTTATCTTGCAACCATGTATGCATGGGTTTTTTCAGTGACTTGCAACATGGTTGAATCTTTTTCTTGTATTAACTCATCTGCCTTGACACGCCCTCCTTTTTAATTAACAACACAGTTTTTTAAACTGCAAGAGTTCTTACAGAATCCCTCTTGTGTTTGATAAGACAATATAAATGACTCCAGGCTGATGTAAAGGACTTGCCTTTCTATCAATGTATGGCACTTTTTAATTTTAAACCATCTCAGTTCTAGAGCTTTGGCAATGCTGGCCTGCAAATAGCCTTAAGAAAGCGTGCTGTATTTACAAACCAAAATGCCAGTATCTTCACAGAAGTGTTATAGTGATTTTTTTTTTTGTTATAGTAAAACATATTTTTTAAAAAAATAAAGGCAATGTCTGAGCTTTTCAACAGTAATTATGATCTTCACTAACAGTCATTCAGTGCAAGACCCCCCTTCTGTCCACAGGGATTAGAGCCGACAGAAGAAATCAGCATCTGGATTCCCACCCGCAGCCTTGCTTCCCCCTCTGGCCTATCATGGGTAGAAATTTAATAAATGAAAATCAAGCCAGTTGTTCTGCAGAGAGGTTTGGTGTCCATAGCATGGATCAGTCCCTCAGTAGAGCATCAGCTGCTCCTCATCCATATAGCTTTGGGGGCAGTGCTGCCTGTCGCCCCAGCATTAGGTTACAGAGGAAAACACACCCCTATACATGTTTCCTATGCACTGACTTCACTGTTCCCCAATGAATGGGTGATGGACCAGTCCTGGCAGGTCAGGTAAGGAAAACTCTGGAGAATTGCGCAACACAGGAGCACTGCCACCATGGAAGTGGGAGGGCCTGCTGCAGAAAGGTCACCCTTCCATGCAGGTGCTCAGCTGCCTTGCACACAGACCACAGGAAACCAAGCGAAGTCTTACCACCGACTCTGGTGGTCTCGGAACAAGGGTTCGGTGTTGTACAGAAGGTACAAAGTCGATAACAGAAAGAAGCTGCCTTTTTTTCACTAGTGGAAAGTGGAGATCAACCCAAGTGGGCCATTCACTTGGAATAGTAATTCAAGCAATTATCACAAAAGTGATGCATTGTCTTCATTAAAGCCTTAAGCTATAAGAGGCAAGGAACCCGTTTTGGTAGATGAATGATTTTGCTTCAAATACTAAAAGCCAAGTCAAGCTCAAAATTCAGTCCAAATTGAGGTCCCATTTCTTCATTCTGTTGAAAACTATGGAGAAATTTTCTGATGTGAAGTGTTCAAAATCATGTTAACAGGTTTAAGAAATAGTTCTAAAAATGGGAAAATACAGAAAGATAAAAGGTATTACAGAATTAATATGTCCCACTGATGGATTTTTTCTCTCCAGTAATTTACTTGTGCTTACTACAACAAGCAAACAATTGTCACAAACACTATTTGTTTAAAATGAATTGAAATCAGGGTCCCAAAGTTACAGAAAGATGTGAGTTTATAAAATTATAGCATCTTTGTTGGCAGGCAGTAATAGTTAGAGAAGCCTGTTTCTTTAAATCTACATTAGCCGGAGCAAGAAAAAAATACGTACATTAAGAAACTCAGTCCGTCACAGTTCCAGGAACAGGTTTTTAAACTATTATTCTGGGCGGTAGAAGATGTCTAGATTTACAGAATGACAGCTTTACATCTCTGGCAACCCAAGTCAAGTTTAGCTGTTTCAATAGCAAATATTTATTTAAATGTATTCTTTCACTATACATGTACGTTCTACATCTACGCATCAAAAGCATCCTAAACTTATCATGAAGGGACCTGGCTTCTTATATGACTGTGACAGACCTCAATGTGACACATAATGGTACGTATCCACCATTGCGGCAAAAATTAGTTTTTTTGCTTACCCATCATATCTTTTGCCTTCTTGAAATGTTTATACCACCTTCCAAATTCCTGACATTTTGCTGCTGAGACATTTGCATAGTAAGTGCTGTTCACAATGGAAGAAATCATACTCTGTGTAAAAAGGGGAGAAGAAAAAAAAATCTGTAATACGGAGCAGTACAAGTCAAAGCACAAGTTATTTCAATTGTTGAAACCATTATATTTTTAGAGTTTGAGAACCATGTTGTATTTTTAATCCTATCATCCAAAGGCTTTCAAAAAACTCATTAATTGAGCATAAAACCAAACCAAGGTATATAGTAAATGGGAGGGAAAAAAAAACCCAGATGTACTAAGGGAAGAACAAAGTTATTGACCAAGAAACATCAAGCAATGGGATGAGCACTGGATGGAAGAGGCTAATCTTGAAAGTGCATTTTGTCTGTACTATTTCTGCTTTTAAATTTGACTGACCTTTCATATACCCACACAAGTTTACAGGCATACAAATCCTACACTGACTCCAAAAATGCAAGCAATGCTTCAAGTTGCCCATGCCCATTCCACTTGTGCTACTTATCACAGGGCAGACTCCAGAAAGCCATAGGATAAAAGGTTATCTGAATCACCTATAGGTGGAATAAAATAACGGGGGTTATAATAGAATAACACATGTACGTAACAACCTATAATGAATCCAGACTTGCTTTTCCTGAACAGGGTATTTTAAGTGATTTGCAGAAACAGGCTTATGAAAAGCTCTTATTGTCATGTTGTCGTGGTTTAAGCTAATTCTGTAACTGAATATTAGCTGTAAAATAGACCAAAGGATGATAGAGATGATTTTTTTCTCAAAGGTTCTCGAGATATCAGATAGCTACAGTGAGAAATTTACCTTCTGCTCAGTTCTGACCAATTTTAAAATAGTGGAATTTACAATGCATAAAACTTTCAGTTCCAGTACATTCTTGTACAAAATTAAGTAAGACTAAGGCTTGCAAAATGATATAATGCTCCAACTTGAAAATTATATTCAGTATATCATGTATGAAAAACAAAATCAGCAAATGTATTTTCAACAGACTGAACTTGGCCACACTTTAGATTTCTATGTGGAAAGTAGTTACTTTTAGCTTAACTACAGGACTTGTCCAGCATATTGAGGAAACAATGAGAGAAAAGAAGACAAAGCCCTGATTATTGCTTCTTCACTATTCAGCATGTAAGATTTAGCTATATTTGTGCTGTCATAAAATCAATGTACAGCATCAACCTTTTGTTACACAAACTGCATAACTCCTGGAAGAAAGAGTTTGGAGTAATAATGCAATAAATATTACAGTAAGTCTTGTTTTATAAGGCTAGTTCAGCTTCTCAGTAAAAGTATCTTGGTTATTGATCTTAGTGAAGTTCATTATAGCCATTTTCTAATGTATTACTCAGTAACAAGCTATTTGTGAAGGCTCAGAACTGCTAGAGTGAGGCAGTATTATTTATGCCAAATGTGGATACCCTCTACTCTCCAGGCAGCTGTTTTAATGTTTCTCTGAATCACCAAAATTCTCACCATTCCTTGATATTAATCTGGCATTTCTGAAATTAGCTAGAAGCCTTTTGTCAGTGGTATGAAAGGAGAATGAAATCTTAATAGACTACGGCAACTCTAGCCTGAATGACCTGAACCAAGCTCAGCTGAACCCAATTTCAATTTCCAGTATTATAGCAGTATCATTAATGTCTAATACTTACAAAATTATTGTTTAAGCTCTTTTACAGATTAAACCATTTTAAACATGGGCACGTGATACATAAATCCTGTGGATCTGAACTGGTGAATTATATGAACGCACAGTTACTCTACATGCAAAACCTGCAGATCTGCATGTGTAAAATGGGGAGCTGCACTTGCAACAGGCCACCATCCCATACTAGTCTGTGCATATTTTGAGGATGCCACTTAGGTTTCAAGGTGGTTTTCTCTCACTTTACTTTGCCCCTTTCAGATGACTTCTCCTGCCCAAATAACTTCAGTGAGTATGAAAACATGTATATCAATCATAATTTTAGTAAATTATCAATTATTGATGAAGATCTCTGTCTAGGATTTCCTAGTCCTCCTTTCCATGTTATTTTCAAAAGAATATATGGCAATAACAATGGCAGTTTGTGACATCCTCTTCTTCTTCAGGAATAAAATTAATGCAGTTACTTTATTTTACAACCAAATTTAAACTGGCCTGCTTAAATAACAGTGCTAGGAATTTCCCCTTCTTCGACACAATGTGAATTTCAGGCTCTGGTGGCTAATATTGGAATTTTATTTGAGCTCTTCAAAGTAGATTAAAAAAAAATAAAAATCCCACAGACATTCTCAACACATTTTAAAAAGAAAATTATCCTGCTTTTTTCTTTGAGAACACTTCACGCAAACATTCAAGTGATATTACCTATGCTAAGAATCCTCATCAGGAGAAATCAATGATTTATTTACTAATTCACTGAAGGAAAAATTTTACAAGCCAGATAAAATATTACTACCTTGTTAACTCAGAAAATAACTTGACAACATTGAATTTCATTGTTCCTATGCTTTATTTATTGTCATCAAACTTGCAGTCACGTCAGTGCAGAGAGATGCACTTTGCTACAGAAATTCCTGTATAATTCCTATTGCTGTAGAATTCCTATATGTTTTAATGGCAATCTACATATACGAATGCCCACTACGGTTAGGGCCTAAACCTGAAGATTAACCCTATGACCTAAGGGTCTTCAGAGATTCATGATCTAGACTGGAGAAACAGTGAAATTTTTCTTATTTCCTGGGTCATTACACAACAGGAGCTCCCCATGTCTTAGCTTACACTTATCAATAATCAAAATGAAAATGATTGCATTTGAAGCACATAATTTTCAGGTACAACTGTACATAGGCACTCCTTATCTATGAGGCACAGAGGTAGATGCTTTCCATGTAGAGGGATAACAAATACAAATATATCATACAAATCTTCAAATGCATCACATTCATCATTCATAATCTGATTTTTTTTTCACACGTCACAGAAAAAATTGACAGAACACACAACCAGGCCACAGGGTCTGCACTCTTAACATTATTTCTCAGAAGTTTATCCTTGAAAGTAAGTTGCAAGACTTCAAGATCCCAAACTTCTGTCTTTCCCCTCTCTCCATCCCTCCCCCACCCCAACCATGTCACTTGCAGTCCTGTTCTGAGAATCAGGAGATCGCATCTGAAATGGTGCCACCTTCACAGAAATCCCACTATTCTGGAATTATACCATCTGCTGCAGCCCAAGTGCTCTTTTTTTAGCCAAATAGGTTAATTATAATTAGGCATCCAACAACTGTGTGGAGGTAGGGGTAGAATGCGTTCTGAAGTTCAGATGAGGTTCACCCAGCGCAGTTTGAACCAAATCCCATTCTCTCAGGAAGATTAAATACCGGAGATTTGAAAATCAGACACCATCATTTTTCAAAGAAGTTGGGGAACTCCCTGGGGAAATATCTTCAATGTCAACCAGAACTCTTTTCATATGCCCATCAAATAAAACCTGATAAAAAGGTAGAATCAGACACCTTTCATATTGTGCCAGATTCTAATGCAAGGTGCATCCTGCAAGACACAGGAAGGACCAAAGCCTTTTGTGCTGGCTGGTAGGTGCAGCCACCACTGCAGGTGCTATCAGGAAGGCATTTCTGAGTCATTGCCTCCAACACTGCTCTCCAACCAGGTGAAGTATTGTCCGACCATCGCTAGAAGTATACTGTTGTCCTTTTTGCACAACAACAAAAACAATGTTAATCAGGTTAATTCAATCATCTAAACCAAAACTGTTCATGCTTTTCTGCCAAATCAACCAACCACAGCAAAATCTGTTATCAGTGATTGCTCAGCTTCCAGTCAAAAAAGCTTTTAACCCCCACAGTCCCAAAACTTCCCCTAAATAACCTTAAAATTATTTTTATATGGGTAGAATGAGGTTGTTTTCATGCCTCATGAAGGGGTAGCTGGGCTGCAGTATTTAGAGAGAACAAATACATGCGAACAGACTTAGCACAGAATAACAGACACAGCAGCTTCCTAAAACAACTCGGCTGAATTAGATATTGGGAATTCCTTTGCAAATGAAACATTTCCCTCAAAAGGAGCATTGTAACCAAAACTTATATAGGCCTTCCAGGTTGTTTAACTAGGAAAAAAAATCCACGCTTTTTCGCAACTCATTCATTGGTGTTCAGGGCTTCAAGCCTGCTTGGTGGAAGGGGCAAGGGCTGCAACAACTTATTTACACAATTATCTAAATACGATTAAACAGCTGATGGACAAATATTAAACTGGAAAATGTATAGTCATTTCAGCTTAATGTAATCCTCTTTCTGTAAACACCCAAGATGATTTTTTTTCAACCAGAACAGTCCTGACATCTCATAAGCCTAAGGGTGAATAGCAAGAGATTGTTTTTGATAGTTATAAATATTCAAAAGACATGCAGACCATCTGCTTTCATAATACAGGTAAAGCAAGACTGAAATGGTGACTGCTGTATAAAAATGGTTCTTTTAACAAAGTCTTCCTCTCCTCGAAAACTATAAAGACAGATGTCAAAAACTGTTTACACAGGGTAATCAGGAGCGTGCAAAATGTAATATTCCTTTTACACACAGTGCTTGCTAAAGACATTTTTTTTCTTTTTCTTCCCATCTGTGTGTTGCAACACATTTCTACAAGTTAAAAACATTTTTTCAAACAGAGATCTCATGAATACCCAAAAACATGCTATCTGGTTTCTGAATGCTAATTAATCTCAACTAAGGAATCTGATTTTTTTTCTGTAGGAAGGAATGCATGCTTTTGAAATGGAGTACTTCAACAATAACAGACACTGAAAACAGAACACCCCACAAGTTTAATTTTGCACTAGTTTGACATTGGCTATTTTCACAACTGTTTTACATTCAAACCCGCATCTGCTAAATCTGGCTGTAAGACAGACAGCAACTATTCTCCTGCTTTTCAAATGAGATTTTATTTATGTTTTACTATTTATCAAGTTTTTCAGTATAAAGCCTTGTAACAACATAATGGTTTTGTCAAGCGGTAAGTAGAAGATACCTTCTTCATCTTCCAAGCAAAGTGCGAACAGTGCTGCCCATAAACCCCACAGTCAATTTTCAGAGCTGAGACACTAATCTTGACAGTAACCTTTTAATGTATTGTATTAATGGCACAGAGGCATTAAGCACCTTTTTTATAATTCTCAATAAAATGAACATTTACTGAACAATCTGTCAAACTAGTGGCTCCATTTTTTAAAGCCAAACTTTCAAGGCTCTATTCTATTTTCTCTTCCGTGAATCCTCCACTTTACATCCCTAGACACCAGCAGGGGAGCATGTTCCAATGCTACAGCCCTTACAAGTCTTTGTCCCTAGGCTTAGTTTGAATAGTGATAAAGTTGCAGAACAGAACAGAACTGAAAGATTGGGGAGGGGGAGCGTGGGGGAATCTTTTCATAAAGGACAGAGGAACTTTGTTTCCCCAATCCTAGCCACTATCAGTGCCTTTTGTTTATGTGGAAATTGCAAGCATCAGTTTTAATACAAGCCATACTCTTAGGAGTGCTTATTTCCGAGGAGGTTCTACATTACCATTTTTCAAATGAGAAGGGAACATTCAAGCCCCAACCGGATAACATAAGATTATCCCCAAATCAAAAGAATTTAGCCTGCCTGAGCCTACGCCAGCCCACGTACTGCAAAAACTCAACCAGGGCAAAATGTTGTTCCTAGTGTTCTGGTATGGCAGAGAATTAGCATCTGCCACTCTGAATAAAAGCAGCCTAAATATATCCAGCCACTAGCTCTTTTCTGGACAAGGAATCATGAAATGGACAGTTTAACTGTGTATGAAGAATTATGTCAAATTCCTTGGTCCACTACCTTGAACTATAGCAAGTAATGCAATGGAATTTGTCACCATATGTCCTATAAACATGTAGGATAAGTAAAAACCCACAGATGGACGGAGAAGAAAAAAACTTTTGTTTGTGCCTTTGGCATTGCACTTGGATGGCTATCTGACCTCCAAACTGTTGCCAGGGTCAGGAGAAGCAAGGACCTGCATGGCACAGCAAATGCTGGTCATATAAGTTAAAACTGCCTAAAGGCAGACTTAAAATGACAACACAAGCTTTTCTACCAATATGTAACCACGTCTTTCCTCCTTCCTGCTATGCTTGTAAAGCCTAAATTATCCCCTCCTCCTTTTTTGCCTTTTGCTCTCTTTAAGTATTATAAACGTACATATTAATGTAAACATAAAACATTGAATGTAATGAGGAAACATATAAACCAAAAAGAACCCAAATCATATATACATATGTTTATGCATGTATAGGGATATACCCACACACAAGAAGATTTTGAAAAGCAGAAATGAGGATTCAGCATCTGAAGGAACTGATCCTTGCACTATTTTTACCATTTTGTAATGTAAATTCCCAGTTGCTGCATGACAGAGCAGCATTCTCCCAATGTTTTCCAAGCATCTCCCACTGATGGATATAAATAAAGCTCAAATAAAAAGCTGCTTCCCAAGATACTAGTCTTATATCTACAAAGGTTAAAAGCTTAAAAGAGAAAAAGATAGGTAGGTGGGAAATGTTAATTCAGATTTGAAGAACTTCATAACTGCTTCACAAGCTTTATGGCATAGTGCCTTAGACTTAAAAAAAGGAAAGAAAAAGGAGTCACAATCTCAACCTGTAAAAGATCAGGAGACATAACACATTTTTGTATTCACTGACAGATGTCCAACATGAATCTTTTTGAGAATCCTGATTTTTATTGCACACAGAAATATTGTAAATGGCGGGTACTTAACATTAAAAGCCCTGGCTAAAGTGCTCCTAAAATCAACCTGGATAAAATAAAAAATGCAACATAATCAGTATTTAATAAATTAATTCTCATTAATTTCATGGAATGAAAATGGTCCTATATTTTGAGGGGTGAATTATTAGACCCTAAGATTTTGATTTTGCAAGTGCCTTTGCCAGAAGAGCTCTGAAACCTGGGAGCCCCACAGGGTAAGGAAAGCACTATCCATTTTAGACAGGAATCTGCTTAAAGCTGTTCTGAAGTAACTAGATCGCTTTAAACTGCTCTTTTAGCTTGAATTGGGAATGCACGTTTTCAAAAGCTCCCTCCATTGCTCCTACTTCAGTGCCCACCACAAAGCTATTTTGGGGCATACAAGCAGAATTTCTGCTGGATGAAAACCTAACCCAAAAGCTATGCTCCAACCGTGGCTGGACCAGGGCAAAACTACTCCAAGGTACATCCCATAACGTGGAGATAGGGTCCTCCACTCCTTTCCCAGGTCGCTGCTGCTCCTACATGCGGCAATTCACTAGGTGAAGCCTGCATGCCTATACTCACCTCTTCTCCTTGGGATGCAAGGAACGAGACTAGAGGAAGCTGAAACCCAGGAGGACAATCCAGATCGTGCACAATGGATATGAATAGGGCAAACCAGTGTTTCTTGTACAGAAAAAAATCTGGAGTGAGGCCTTGGAGGTCTCAAAAACTGATCTGGTGAAAATCCGCAGTAAGAGACACCTTCAGCTTTCCTCTCAGGTGGATTGCTTTTATTTCCAATTACTCTGTTCCAGGTCAGAGAGTTTCTGACTTGCTTCCTATCTGGAAAAGCTAATCCTAATCCACATGCTTCCAAATGCTATCCTAATGTAAATGCTTTGCATGATAGGGTCATTTTAGATCTATTAATGCACTAAATTCAGCTTTGTGCACATAAACCTTTCCCACAAAACAATGCACACTCTCTTGATAGAGATGTTGACAATAGCTCTATCTTCAACGAGCCCCAGTGGTTGTTTTCACTACAGTTTTTGTAAAAGGCTCTTCAAAATTGCCTAGTGTTATCCATCACGTTAAGGAAGATTTCCTTGCTGGGAAATAGGACATGATTTTCAGCAAGTCTCTTCTCGGATTCCACTGTTCTGCTAGGCAAAGCATCAGATGTCTGGCATGAAGTCGAGCCCTAAGGCACAATGTCCAGACAAGAAGTCATCAGGCTCAGTAACACCAACAGTTGTCTTGCTGAATTTCTTTTGGTGTTTAGGATAAGCCTTTTCTTTGATCCCTTTTCCTACACAATTTTTGTAGACTTTTCAAGCCAAAAGGGACCATTTTAAGCATCTATTTGGACATTACATCAAAAGAGACCCTAGAAGTTCATCTAGCAGTTTCAGAATTCAGCCAAGATACCTGTGGCTGAGCTAGAGCAAACATCTGATACTGATCTGAAGAGTTCTTGTGCTGGATCTTTCACCATATCCCATGGTAATCTCTCTTAGTAGCTATGTACCTTTTTTTTTCTTTTAATGTGTGACTAGCTTTTAGCTTGAACTTCATCGATTTCCGCTCCTAGTCTATGCCAAATGTAACATCCCTTGCCTCTCCTTTGTTTAAATGGTTAAATGCCAGATTTATTGTTTCAGGCCATGTGCCTCTTTATGAGCCACCTGCACATCTGACTATTCTTAATCATATAGATACAAATTCTATGAGGATATTTATGCTGCTAAAAGCCTATAAATAATACACTATTTTCTGTCCTGAGAAAAATGTAAAAATTTGCCAGGAGAAAAATCAGTTATAGTATGAAATTTGCTATGGATTCTTAATTTCTGCTAAGCAAAGTCATATGACGGTGACATTTTAGGAAGCTATGTTAGCCAAGACACAAAGTTTTGCTTGTGTGTTGCTGCCTTGCACTAAGAGCTTATGAAAACTATAGATGCTCTGAAAAATCATAAAATATGCCAGATTCAATGAAGGTAAATCAAAGGAGAAACATTCCAGCTAGTTTTCCATGTGGAATCTGCACATGCATGTTGTGGGTCTACTTATTAACAGATTTTTTCTTAGTTATCCCTAATATTAAAATATATAAATTAGAAAAAATGTACGTAGATTAGGTTTAGCACACAAAGCTCATCCTTAACAAAAAAGTACAGAATAAGGAACACAGCTTTAGGAGCTTGGGGACATACTAGCTGGCAAGCATATTTTGGTGGGATTTTACTGTCATGCATACATATATACACACAGAGAACCACCCAAAATTCTGAGAGTCTATATATACTGACTCAAAAATACCACTAGGTAAACTTAGGGAGCTAAAAGCTCCTCTCCATTTCTAGGAAGGCCACTGACACTAACACCTTTCTCGTGTGCCTCAGTTTTTTGTCATTACAAAACCCATTCTTCTCCATGACAGTTTACTAAGAAGCAACAAATCCTTTGGAAAGGTGGCAGAGCCAGGCACAGGTTATGGTTTAGCACAGTGCAAGCTTACAGAAGGACTAAAATTCTCAGCATAGGAAATCTTAGGCCTCAACAAATAAAATAAAATAAAAATAATAGAGACAGGTGTATATGAGTAAAACCTTTCATCTGTTCCCACCCCTGGGGAATGGAACTCTTCCCTTTTGAGTAGTTTATCCCGTGGCTTGGAGTCAGGCAGGTCTGAGGTTGCCGCTGTCCTGAAAAACCTGTCTTCTGATCACTGCTGCAAGGCACTGAAGGAATCTGATACTATTTGTGCTGCTCATAAAGAAGTGTCCAAGGAAAGAGACACAAAGCTCACCCCCGCCTTAGGTTTTCCTACCATGTTTCTTGGAAATAAAATAGAAGAACATAATTATTAATTTAAAAACATTAAAAAGCATAGGGGAGGGAGCAAGCTTTGAGAATTTGCCCAGAGTCTGTTTGAAAAATGTATCTCTTTCCTTCTAAGTTATGATTAGAGCAAAGACATGCAATGAGTCTGGTCTGACAAGGTGAGAGTTGCTCATCTCTCAGCACTGCCACTCAGTAAGTGGGTCCTGCTTTGCCTTCATCAGGTAAAAAATGATTATGAATTCAAACCATTTTCTCCCAATGCATCTTTTTGCCTACACCCCTGTGTCCCCTAACACAGGCATACCTCAGCTTTAAATCTGCTGACAGTGACGCTACAGCACCTACAGAATTTGCTCAGCTTTTGGGTAGGTTTTATAATCTCACTGATCTCTGTGCCTCCCACCACTGCTAGTAATAACTGAACCAGTCAGGGAAGGTCTCTGCAAACCAGTCGCAGCAGTGATTAAGATGTAGACATACGTATCTCCTCTCCCTTTAAATAGAAGGCTTAATTGGTGATGTGGATAGCAGCTTCCTAATGGACAGAAATTAAACTCCATTTAATTCCTGAGCAGACACTTCCAATGCACAGGGTTTACCACACATTCGGAGCGGGGAGGGAGGGGGGAAGGAAGGAGCCGCATGCACAACTCTCTCTACCTCTGACAATCACTGAGGAAAAGCAACATGAGGACCAGAATGGCATAAGTGTGGCAGGTGTGAATTGACCTGCACTGGCAAAGCTGTGAGCTGGGAAACTTGCAAATCACATGATTGTGCAATACTTGGCTCCAGTCAGTGCTATCATGTTCTTTGTAAAAAAAAAAAAAATAAAATAAAAAAATAAAAAATAATAAAAAAAAATCTTAAAGACACGTACATCAAGTTAACGGATTAACTGTCAAGTGACATTACTGAAACAGAGACAATGTATTTCTTTATTGTTAATGAAATTCAGTTAAAAGTGAAGGAAGTGATAAAGAAAGTACTGTTTTGTAATGTATTTTACATAAGAACGTAATATAGAAAGGGAAGTGCAATTAAATCTTAATGTGGACTTCTTTATTTTTAGTTTATCATCTGGTTTACATTTTGAGCCCCTTTGCAGCAGTAAATTATGCTGGCATTTCTTAGGGAATAACTGCCATGTTAATTTAGTTTAATAAAATAACTGACAGAAAAGGGGGAAAAGAAGCAAGAAGAGAGAGTACCCCCCCAACACTCACTCCTTATCTTTAGCTAAGTATTTTAATGCTTTCTATATGAATTGTCCGTGGTCCAACTCCAGAACCATGTAATAATACAATACATTACAACACAGTACAATACAATCTTGGGTTTCTGTAGCGCCCTTCATGCAAGCATCCCAGGGTGCTTTACAATCATTATGAGTTAAAATTAAAACTGAAGCACATACAATTCCTAATAGAATAATTTTAAAAATGCTAAACAGAACAAATAACTTTTAAGTCTAGATTTAAAAGTCCCAACAGCCGGAGTTTTCCTTACTTCAATTGGCAATGAGTTCCAAAGCTAGGGAGCAAAGCGACTAAAGGCTCTCTCATGTTATGTTAAAGGATCTCTCATGTTGTTTATACTTGTGCAGTACTCTACAGCCAACAATTTGCCAATAAGACGAGAAAGAAAGACTTATTTGCAATCTCGCTTTAGGGAACATTGGAAGAGTTGCTTGTCAACCCTCTAATAAAGTTATGGGGAAAAAAATAAATAAATCAGGGTTCGCACTCAGCCATGACTGCATTAAGAAGCATATCAGAAACAAGAATGAATAAATACAGAATTTTGTAGCAGTGCATTACTTGACTGCCTCTAATGTAAAAAGGCGAGGAAAAAAAGCATGGTTTTATATATATATATATGTATATATATAAAAATAAAAGAACATCATCACAAGTATTTAAATGCGAGTTAGTCTATATAACATTTCAGGACCACTAAATGAAAACGGAAGTCAGGTAGGGCTCAGTTCTACAACAAGGGCACGTTTTAGGAGGAAAATGTATCAGAAGAAAATGTGCTGTGTTTCTTTTTTATTCTGTCACTTCCCTAAAGCTTGAAGTCCATAATGCAGATAACCATTCACATGACACAGTTCTCAAAATTGCTGAGATACAATCCCATGTGGTTAACACACAATGTGGGGAGCACAGTCACAAAATTGTTATTCCCTTAAAATGCATGGATTTCATACTTTGCTCACTGGAGAGCCTGGCGGAAGACAGCTGCTTGGATCTCCATACAGCTGAATTTAGGAGTATACAAAAAAAATAAGAAATGGACTCTCCTCCACTATTTCAGAAGCAGAAACACAAGACCTCATAACAGCACACATACTAAGGGACATACTGACACCTTACAGAGTCCTCTAAAATCAGAGACTGCATTTACTTGAGAAACAAGTTACACTGCCCTCCTCCCCAGATTAAGTCTAGGCCCTACAACTGTTTTGGAAAGGGATTCCTGACATCCTGATTTTAATGTTAATCCTAATGAAGAGGCAGAAAAAATAGCTAAACACTTGCAGACAGAATGACATAGATTTCACACTGAGAGTGTTTAGATGCATCTAAAGAACAAAAATCAGTGATCAAAATATCAAGCAATTGAAAGGTTGAGCGTCCTGTGAATGTCCTCACACAGCTCTACCCAACATGTGCATTTCATCTTTCCCATCCCATCAGCAATAGGCTCTGTGCTGCCTGTCCTATCTGGATGACTAAAAATCATGGCCACAAATTTTAATAGTTAATTGAAAATGTTTTAAAAATCCAGATACCACATCAGCGTGAAGAGACATCAGAGTGAATGCTCTTAAGCAACTGAGGGGTGGGATGATAGGCTCTGCCTGCCAAAACCTGAATCCAGGCCCTCAAGGATTTACTTCCCTGAAATAATTAATGACATCTTTAAAATCTAAAGTATAGTAACTTCTAAGTTACAGAAAAAGGAGCTACATTCCTTACTCAGGTTATTAATTACTGGAGGAGGGGAGGAAGAGGAGAGAAAGAAGAGAATCAGAAGCAACAAAGAAATCCAAGGACTTGATCTCAGGTCTAGGCAGGTAAAATTGAAAGGGTAAGGTAAAAAAGAAAACCAACCACCTTTCAGTTTTGCAAAGCATGAATTAAAAATTGCTTATGAAAAGTATGTATTTTGGCAGCTCTTAATAGCTCATTCCTTGGTTATTTATAGGTCTGGAAATGTTAGTTTTAGCAAATGCAGCTTTTTTTTTTTTTTTGTTAGGATTTTGGAGGTGGGGTGGTCAGAACAGCAGTGAGAAAATGTGAGAGGATTTCTATCCTGCTGCTTATTTGCTATGATGCCAGGTGCCTTTAGATCAGGTGAACTGAGAAACACTGATATTCTGAGCAAGCTTTCTGTCTGGCATCTCTGCCAGATCATATGAAGTCGGCATGATGTCGGCATAAAACAGCATGCAAATTCCAGGCAGGATATCTGAACAGAAAAGAAATTATATGATCTATATGGTGCCCATGTCAGATGCAGACAACCATGCACAACAGCACAGAAGTTTGATCAAAATGCAACCAGGATAGCTATATTTATCACAAGTGCAAAACTATTCAGACTTGGGTATCATACCAGCACTTGTTCTGTGTGCGCATACATTTCATGGAATGCAAGTGTATATCCCTCTATCTGACAAAAATGCCATTCCCTCTTCACCAGAAGCAAACTTAAGTAAAACACATTACAGGCACGGCAGAGGGGTGAGGGTGTGTAGACACACACGAATATCTTAAAAAATAAATTAAACATGGAATGTCTGTAAATGACTATGTCCGTAAGTATCACAGCCTCTGGATATAGTGCATGCAAATACTGCACGTCCCCTACAAAACATTGAATAAAAAAATAAACCATGATATTTGAGATTCTACTACACATCAGGCCTGGAATTTCTCATCCATAGTGCACTGATTATTGGTTGTATATATACCAGCAGCTTCAAAGGAATGGAGCAAAGGAAAAAAACCAAAACAAAACAAAAAAATCACCCACCTTCACATTTCAGGATACTATGAGGGAAGAGAAAAACCCCTTGCTTCAGAAGTGCTTTTGCGGTGGGTTTGGTAAAATGCCTGTTTGTGAATACTAACAACAGTCATTTACAAAAACCTTTTCATAGAAAAAAAAAAAAAATAGGCAAGGTAATACCAGTGGAAAAGTTAATGTCATTTGATAGCATATTTTCCAAGGGGTACCCAGATACTAATTCATCTCTACAATCTCTTCATTTGGCAGGTGACTTGTTGTCTTCTCTCCACGGAAAAGGTTAAAGGAACTCAAGATAAGGAGTACATCTGAATGTTCAAAAGCATACAATGAGTTAGTTCCAGAATTATTAAAAGAATTTGCAGCCGTTTCTCAGGCTTATAGCCCACGTTCTCCTCTCGCTCATAAAAGGTTATCTAACTATATGTGTGCATATATATATATACACATATATATATACAAAAAGAGAGAGAGAAAATGAGAGACAATAATTCAAGAGGGGCAAAACAACAAAAAAAAAACAAAAAAACAACCCTTATTAGCATTGGTATAAATACAGTCTGTAGTATTTCAATTATTTGATCCGTGAAAGTAATGAAAGACTTTTGCACTAAAAACCAAACCAGAGCAAAACTGTGAAGTATGAAAATTCTAGCACTAAGGCTGAGTAGAGAGATGGAAGGACTAACATTAAATAAATAAATGCAATAGGCCTGCCTGCCTGATCACTTTAGAGCAGCTCCCAGCAGACCAAGGTAGAACAGAGCTTCTGTGCAAGGGGCTGGAAATAAGAATTGATGGTAGAACAATTTCTTTACAGCCCTTTGGAGACTGGAGAGCCAAAACAAGTGGGAAATGATATCTAGGCCACTCACGAGAGGCACCAATTTAATGGAATGCACAAGATGGCCCAAAATTGAGTGCTAGATTAAATTCCAAGTTGCCTTCCCCAACAAAAGAGGTCTGAAAAGGAAGCAGAAATTAAGTAAGCCGTGCATATCAAACGCAAAAAGTCTTTCACCTGGCATGTGTGTATGTTGCTCCTCTCTACCAATAAAATCTGCAAACCCAAGGTAAAGCATGAAAATACACACTGCAGCATACAACTCAGAACAAGCTTGGTTCCTCCATACAAAATTGCAGCATGTTTTACCTTGCCTACTTGATACCAAAAATTTGAGACTAAAACCTCTGGATAGATGCTTGCAATTCCACAGCAATTCAGAGCCATGCATTTGCTCTGGTCCATCATGAGTACTTCAAGTTAAGCCAACGGTGATACCCTGCGGCACAGGCTCATACACTGAGTGACAAACCTGGCCTTCAGGGGTGGTCGCAGGACCCACAAAGTGAGACAATTACAGTAGGTTCAAAAGAGACCACGTATTTAGCTCTCCTAATGACAGCAAGAGTCACAGTGGCATTTTACCAAGGAAGACTTCATTCCTGCATGCCCTATGGTTTTAGTTGGACAAGAAAAGAAACAGGGGAAGAAAAAAGAAAAAGAAAAGAAAATCCACCTAAGTAGATGACACTGTTAAGTTTTCAAGACTCTATAATTAAGACAAACTGGATCTCCAAGCTTGTTTGCTGACATATTTTCAAGCTATGAAATATATCTGCAGTATAAAAATAGTCTACTTGGGTTTCTTTGCAGTACATAGAATATCAGTATTCTGAATAAATATGAGCAATTTTTTAATATACAAAATGCAAGATTAATTAAGAAAATACAGTAAATTCTAAGTGACAATTATGACTCTCAGTTTTCCATGCTTAGATGGGGCTTCAGAGATCACATACATTGAGCACAGCAACTTAAACACTTCACAACAAATCCTTCAGTACCTACACAAAATAGAGCACTGCTAATGACAGTGACAGAAAACGATAACTACTTTCATTTCCACTTTGAGTCATTTTTCTGCGGTTAATAAATTATATAACATAACAGTGTTAATAAGTTATGGTACAGTGTCACTGCATTAGTTTGCATTTCATATAGCATTACCTATGCCTGTGGAAGTACATAACGGGAGAGACCACTTCTCTGCTCTTAGAAGAATCTCCCATGAGGGCATTTTGAGGGACCCTCTAAGGAGACATTGCCTCCCGACCTCTGCCGTGCTCTTACTTCGCACCTCTGTTGCGGCAGCACACCACTGCATGGCAATTCACGAACTAATATGTTAATTAAACACAGACACTCTTAAATCAGTGTCCCTTCCATATGAGAGATATACAATAAGTTATTAGGTAAGCAAATATGGGAAGCATTCAGCTTAATTTAGTCCTGTGAAAAGGACACTATCAGATCAACACGTCCTCCCTCAAGCTCCCGGACGGAAATGGGTATATCTAAACTGACTGATGGGTTCTTGATCAACCACTGTAACAGCTGTTTTTTCCAAAAGTTAAGAATAAACAAACGTATATTGAGAGTAATGTGACTTGGTCTTTGAAGAAAGAAGAAAAGCAGAAGCTATTTTAATTCTTGCAACCCAGCTATCACAGTGCCAGCGAAGATAGAGACAACAAAATAAGCATTCTTTAAACAACAGAAACAAGCTGACGGCTTTAAGTATATTCTTTTAGTGCAAAACAGTAAACAAAGGGCCCAAAATCAGTGTTCTGTATTTTGGGGTTTTGGTTATCTCAACTGCTAACGTCAAGAGCTGTTATTAGGCAACATGGGTTTTGTCCATTAAAACTATTATATAAAAATCCAGCATAGTTTAAACTCCAACTTTTTAAAAGTGCAATGATTGCATTTTCTCCAGTACCATGATACTGTCACTCGTGAAGTATTAATTTCAAAAACTTTTTCTGCTTTATCATTGCACCATCTACATATATATAGAAGCTGCTATGGGAAACCTGGTGCCAAATAGAAATTAAATATTCCATCTCAATAGAATTTATTTGCTTTCCATCAGTATCAAGTACAAGCTAGCACTATTAAAATGGAGAAAAATCCCAAATTATCTGCAGCTTCCATAAGCCAGCAGTGAAAAAGCTCACATGCTTTTATAGTAGGTACAGACAAGATAACTTTGCAGACACACTACTGGGATGGTTTGCAACCAGTGAAAATAATTTTGATTATTTCCACTTCAAAACTTCCTATATTGGAGCCACTGAAAACAATCTAACCATAGGGGAACAAAAGCAATGGGAAACCAGACTGCTAATACATCCGCTGGAAAGACAGAGAGTAGTCCTTTATAGATTAACCGAAGTCTTTCAGAGGCGAAGACTCCAATATTCTCAGCAAGAGAAATAAAATCCCCATAAAAATACCTTGACTTCCTTAATTTCCTTTCTCCATTCCCTACCACAAGCAGCATCATTTATTTGTATACTGAATTTGCCTCTGCTGCTGCACAACAATACACATTTTTTTAAATTCAAAAGGTTAAAAGAAATATGATGTTCCCACCACAGCATCATTGGAAACCGCACTGCACAGAAAAATAAGTTGTGCCTTTACAGTAACTGGACAAAAGAATTACAAAAAGAACGGCAGAAAAGAACAATACTGCTAAGGCTTGAGGAAAGCATCGGTTCAATATTTAGCAATGCATAAATTGAGGTTTCATTTTTGTTCAGGTATATTTTGATTAGAACTAATAAATAACTGCTTTTCCTTTGTTTTTTTTTTTGCAACAGCAACACACCATCCAAGGAGCTTTATTCTTTATTCCCTTCTCATATAGCATGCCAAAGACTGTCTCATTTTATGAATTAGCATTTAAAACTACTGTAGGTTATCTAACAAACATTCAGATTCAGTAGTACTTTGGACAGCAGTAAGTAAAGAGCCTTTTAACATCTTCAACACATGTGCTTGAAAAAAGTAGTTGCATCAAAGCAGTTCAAAGACTAAAGACAAAAAACCAGTTAAAATCCAGTTTGCTGTGAGACAATTTTAGTGTGGTGTAAACAACCTTTCACGGCTCCCCATGGGAAATGTTGTAAGACTATGCTCAAAATGAATCAGGCATATTTATAAAGATCATGAAGTGGTCAAATGAATTTGCATTTTTGGCAGATTCACTCCACGGGTACTACTTGCTACAGTCTGTAGAAATCTCAAATCTCACATCAGTGTTGCCTATAGTGCTTTATTATTTCCTACATGTTATGCTAAGTACCTGTGAAAGGGGACATTCCTTGGCCAATGAACTCTGGTTCATATCCTTCAGTAAGTCCTTCAGAGCATTTCTTACTGTTGTGTGAGACCATTGTTCAGGAGGCAAGTCTTCTAGTTTAGGGCAACTATTTGAAACACAGATTAGAAAAGGGATTATTACAAGATTGCATCCTGCTGCAGAACATTCCTTTAAGACAGACAGATTTCATTTTGCGCATCAAGCAGATGCATCTGGAGATTGCTCTCGGTCTCCTGATTGTTCCGATTAGTTAATTACTTTATACAACACATCTGCTGTATTGATGCATGAATTATACATCAGCTGCATGTGGCGACTATTTTTTCATGTTACTTCTACCTTCCTGCTCTGATGCGCTTGGTAAAACAATTTAAGGTGTAATGCTTTCACACAACTGATCATGAAAAGCATTAATATATTAACCGTTTTTTACTTTTTTGTTACTGTGAATTTAAGAACCTAGACAGCAACAATAAGTGTGAGCAAGTCATTCTTCTACAAAATGCACACAGATGGTACTGTTCATGATATGCAAAAATATTTTTCTCTTAAGTAAACTTTATGTAAAATGCCTTCTTGTAATGCATCATTTAATTGACTAAAATGCAATATAGTTTTAATGAGATATCCAAAGAAAATCTATGTATCAGAGCCATAAAAGTTTTCTGCAATAGAATGCTCTAAGTTAAAGAAGAATTAGAGTAACTAAAAAGGAATTTAGATAAGCCTTTGTACTTTGAGCACACAGCACACTGGGAATTAAATACAAGCCATATGAACAGTAAGAGCAGACAAGTTAACAGTTCACGTCCCAGAACTGGTGTGCAACTTACCTGTGTAACTGGATTTTCAGTGTGACCACATGATACACGTCTTGCAGCATGTCTGCTACTGTAGCATCAGGGGCATCTGTCACATAGGAGAGTGGAACTGGATTCCACTTCCCAACCTGGATAAGCCCTGTGGGATTTTGATTTTTTGAGGGGAGGGGAAGTGGGCAAAAAGGGCAGAAAAAATTGGGGGAAAAAAAAGTAATTTACCTGTTAATTCATAGGGGCAAAAGAAATACCTGATTTTAACAAGACGACCACCTTTGTTTCAAGCCTCTTAAATCTGGCAAAACAAAAGAACACCCCCCAAGAAAACTCCCACCCACACATCACCAAGCATAGGCTTCATCTGTATTATGAAATTATACAAATGCATTATAGTAGTGATTTTTTAATAAGTATAGAAGTGTATTTTCCGAAGTTCCAATGAATTTAAATAGGATATGGTATAATACCAATCCTCTTGCTAAATTAGGAAGGATTTTGCTATGCAAGGACTGAGTACAGAAGAAAAAAAAAAAACAACCAAACAAAAAACACAATACTTTGCAGTCTATAAAACCGTCAGGAACAAAATAAAAGAAACAGAGATGGATATTCAGTCATAAATGCAAGTTGACTCTCAACAGTCCATCTGCTCAAATATGCTTTACACTTCCTTGTGGATCCTCAGTGGAGCAGATTATTAAGGTCAATAAGCATACTAATGATTCAGTTGAAGTCTTTTTTTTTCTTTAAAAAAAAAAGAGTTTACCTCCACATTCCCCACGAACAAAACGTGCAGTAACTAAACAAAAATACGTGAATGCAAAAAAGATACACGGAGACAGAATCTGCAAGAAGTTTAAGAAGCAAAACCTGCACCACGTTCCTGAAATAAATCCTGCCCCTCCCCCAAGACCCCACAAACAAACAGAATTCTTCGTACAATTTTGTAATCGAATTTACCTTTTGCTTGGGCAGCAGAGCTGTGAGAATATCCAAGTGATAGCAATGCCATTTCAATCAGTTGGTTGAAAAGCATATCCTTCCTCACCAACACAAATTCTGCATGCTCCTCCTTAGAATCGTACTCAATGGCATTTTCATAATGTTCTACTACACAGAAAACTGGAAGCATACTTCCTATTAAAAAAAATATATATTTAACATATTAAATTTGAGTTATAGTAGAGTAGGTGGGTCTATACAGCGTTATGTAAATAAAACCTGTACGAACAGGCAGAGGAGGCATCAAGAATCATCGCAAATATTTGATAAACATATTCCCCGAGTCCTTTCCCTTCACCCTCTCCAAAAAAAGAGAAAGTTCTACAAAACCTACATCTCTCTGAAAAGCAGAAATGCAAATTTACCTCGCTTGATCGGTTACAGATTTAAAGAATTACCTTCTATAGAAACAACAAGGTTGACTGAAGAGAAGTTGATTCTCTCTGTCCTGCCGGATTTGTTGTGAGCAGGCAGCATGAGAACCTAAATACATACTGCAGATGTCTTCACTGTAAGCCATTTTAGTACCAGCTACATAATTCTGTTCGTTAACATTAAAACTTTCTTAGTCCTGCCAAAAATATTTAATTGCTTTCAACATCAACAACAAATCACCTTGTGTGTTATACATTCCCTCTGAAAACAGTACACAAGGAAACAAGGCAAAAGTTAACACTAATTCGTGCTTCATTCACTGAGTGCACTTGAGCAGTACTTTCCCTTGCATCTTTAAGAAACAAATCAAGATTTCAATGCTGTTTTAAGAAGCGTACCCACAGTTCAGGGTTTGGTTTGGGGTTTTTTTGCTGGTTTTGTTGCCTCCTGCCCTTTATATTCCACATTTCTAGTATTCATTGCTATTTTGGGAAACCTAAAAGCAATTACTAATTTCCAGGTTTGTAACATCATACAATAAACCCTTCCCTACCCTGCACAGAATATTAGGCAAATAACCTTTTCCTTTTGCCTTTTTTATTTTTTTTCCCCTCCCTTTTGACAACAGACAGAGAAGTAACAAATGATCCAAGCTGGTTTAGGGACAAAGTCTCTGCTGGTAATCAGATTCCTAGACTCTGTGAAAATCCCTCCCAGCCTCCCAGACGGACACAGATGACATGATGACCTCAGACCCGCAGTTTCAGGCCCCAGTCCTGTCCTGCTGTTTGCAGCAGCACAGGTTAAGATCTCTTAATGACAGAAAGCAAAAGGGTTAAAAGCAGATGTACAGAACTGTCTTATGGCAGCCTGCCAGAGGGGTATCATCTTTAGCATAAATGATGACAAGGGTTATTTTAACAGGGCACCCAGGAACTCCAATTAGTCCTACAATGTTAATGCCTCTACAACCACTGCCCTCTAGACTTACTGAAACCTCCTAACCTGCTAAGGTGCATCAGGCATACTGTAGTACAAAAAGAAGATTTATTCTTGACAATAGATAAACGTTTTAAGACCACGTCTGTTGATTTATACTCTAATGTACAGCAAGAAATCACAATAAAAAAGATACCTCTTAAGCACGTATATTTAAACTACATCTGTTCACCAGAGAGTCAATCTCTGGCAAACAAACCCCTTCAGGCTTGCTTGGAAAAGCTCACAAACTCACTTCAGTTTGCCCAATAGGCTCAGCATGAAAGACAAGACTAAAGGCTTGCCAATATTTATGTAGCACAGGAAGGACCTTTTTCTTTTTTCTTTTTCTCTTTGGGCTTTTTTGGGGGGGTTTGTTGGGTTTGGGTTTTTTTTTTTTTGGTTGGTCTGCTTGTTTCTTTTAAATCTAAGTGAGACTTGGTCAGAAAAGGAGAGAAGACCAAAGCAAAAGCAGTACATGCACATTGGTGATTTCTTCATTGGTTTTAATTAAGCTGTGGAGAGCTTTCTAAAACACACACACGCTTCATCTGCAAAAAGGTGGTGGCTTTTATTTTTCCTCCCTTCCAGGCTCTCACAATTGATGTTTGACCTACTACCGCCTGACTCGGGGCAAGGGCTCAAAATTCTTAAGTAGTTTCACTATTAATACCTGAAGACAAAATGTAAACAAAGCTTCATTTTAACAAACAGTGCAGACTTATTGCAAACCAGCCAAAGCCTATTTGTTTTTCCCCTTATCAGTTCCTACAAATTAAGCTGTGATCAGACACAAAACTAGCAATGCACTGGTACTTAGCTGCGTATCAACACACTTTTTGCCAGGTACAGAGTCTCCCGAGTTGCAGCATTCTGGAAAACGTGGTACTTTAAAAAACACGGGAAGACCTCCTGGCCGAATTTTGATATAAAGCATAGATGATCAGAGGTGGATACTGGTAGTGCTGCACAGGTACCATCTGACTACAGATCAAGCCACTAAATCTTTTAGCAAACTGTCACTAGTGTCCTTCTGTTAATGTGAAAGATGTTATACAGGAGAGCACAATCTCAGCTGGCTGATCACTCCCGCCAGTACTTGGCAAGACCTCCAAGTGCAGCAACTTCATAACCTTCTAGTATTAAAGGGGAGAGCATTGGTCACTGCTCGCTGCTAAAAATACAGCATGATTTAAACCTGAAGGCAGTGTTAGAGCTTTTGCTAAGGTTTACGAGTCTGTGTAAACAGCACGTCTGCCATAAGGAGCAGTGAAGTCTGTAGAATCCTTGTCTAAAACTGTCCTGGCATTGAAGTTTGCTGTGCAAATATCACATAATACCAGAGACAGCTGAAATCTCCTATTTAGGAATTTATGGAACTTATATGTTTGCAGGCGTCAGAAAGTCCTTTTTATATAGCCCCACTGCTTCACTGTACAATGTTAATGCACTCTGCTTGAAAAGCCGTAATAAATTATATTTTTAATGCTCTTACCCTGGCTTTCTTAAGATGCATACATTCTTGGCAAACAATCAATAAATAGGGTAATCATGAGCAGAGGCCAAAGAATTTGCTGAAGTGCTGTTTTTCCATTTTTAATAGATAAAGATCTAACAATACGGACTGCTGTGTCTGTTCATTTCAGGATCAATATATTCTTTGTTTTCGCCAAACCGAGGAAAAAATAAATGATTGTACGATAAATGTTATGCATCAGACACAATGAAATTCCTCTGCCTTCTAACTTTATGCATTTCATAGTCCTGGTTGCATTTTGTACTTTGCTTCGCAAATGCAAGAAAAATCTGGATTATAAACATAACCAATTATACCGAGAAAAGTAGAGGCTGCTTTAAAACAAACGCCAAATTACACACAGCATATTTTGATTTAAATTAGCAAGCCTGCAGGACATGGTCAAAAAGGCTTACACATTTCAATAAGCAAAATTTATAGATTATTGTCCATTAAAAGTATTTTCAGTGCAAACAAAAGCCATCCATATACAAACATCAATGATTCTAAATGTGCCTTTTCCTTGTGTAAATGTCTAATTACAGCAAACCAGCCACTGAAAAATATGACACCCAAGTTGTTCATTGTTCAATAATGAATTGTACTTAAGAAAATAAACTGCAAAGATTGACATCATAAATGACTTTTCCAACGTGATACCTAAAGATTTATACTCTCTCCTTTAAAGCAACTTGCAACTGTTATGGAAATAGTGCTGCCCTTCCAAGCTTGGACCATCATTAAGAGGAAAGGCAAGAATTTGTTTTGGGGGGTTGGTATTTACTCTTAGATATTTTTGCATTTCTTAGCCCAACACTTATTCAAAGAATTAATGCATTATATTACTTCTATTTCAATGTAGGAATTTCCTTTAATAAGGGCAGCTAGCCTTTACCTTAACAAATATCAGACTCCACCCTGTAAAGCAAGATGCCCCACCCAAGCATGAAGCTTGCATTTCCCAAATGTGATTTATATCAGAGTTGGGAATATATAGTATTTTAAAATGGAGATTTAATCCTGAAATATAAATGAAGTAGAGTCTGCAAAAGTATGCTTTCCCCCCAAAAAAATATTATAAATCATATTTTTCCAACGCAGAATTATCAAAAGTATTACCTTTTCTAATATTAGTTTTCATCAGGTGTCCAGAGTGTTTTAAAGGCACTCCTTGCATTTTAGTTCCTGTACTTCCAAGTCTTCCTCTTCCTAATGGACTCCCATTCTGTTCCAAGCGCGCAATTTTGGCTGGTGGACCCTTCGGATCGCTTACATTGTTAGACATTTCTGAATGTTCTTTCCCCTGAGTTGCCTCGTTCAAATGATCCATACTCAGTCCCGCCTCTAAAGATCACCTGCCATGATTCAAAAAAAAACATATATATGTTGTACACGTGTGCGCATATGTATAAGTACACAGCATGCACATGTACAGAGAGAGAGAGAGATGTACCACAAACTCATAAGGAAGAATAAATAACTATTTCAACTGGAAAGAAGATGGCTTTTTTTAAAAGAAACAAACTTATTCTCCAAAAAATGACCTCATACCCCAGTTTACAGAGAAATCGCATCATTATCTGGTGGAATTATTTTTAAATGCCAACTAGAGTATCCCTTTAAAAAAATATATATCTTCAGAGATATTCTACTAAATCTGAGACAGACTGAAACTCACATAAATGATGATGATTGTCAAGGTACATGCTTCAACACAGCTATTGTTACACATCTCACAGAAAGGTTTGTTACAAATCCTGGGTGTTTTTATTGTGTTGAGAGAGAGAGAAAGAAAAGGATTCTAGTGAAACATTTCTCAATCTACTTGATCAAAAACATGGATGCACAACAGTAGAGAGATTGTTAAAACTTTAAGTGAGGGAGCAACAGATTTATTAAAGATGTAGAATATTATTCATTTATAATTCCTCTCCCCTTAAAAATAAAAGTTAAAAGAGAATTTAACATTTAGCTCTGGAAAGCAGTGGCGGGAGATAGTTGGTTTGAGTTTCCTAACCAATATTATACAAAGAGTTTATCAACTTTTGCGAAGTTCAAAATATGCATACAATTTTTTTTCAGATGTTAAGCTTTAACTGTTAAATGAAGTAGCTTACTGAATTAAGAAAAATAGCTGAGAAGAGAAGGTAGCATCTCACAAAACATGATGCTGGGGAAAAAAAACCCAAACAACCCAAACACAATTTCTACAGTACTTTTGAAGCCCTTAAATACAAAATAAAAAAGCCCTGGGTGATGCTATGTTACGTGCTGGCACAGCTATTTGAAACCAAAATGCAGAAGTAATTTTTGTATCAAATTAAGAAAAGGTATATGTTAGCACGCTTTTATTTCCCTTTTTATAAACTTTTGAAACCTCTGTCCATAAGTAACAATTCCCGTTAAATTCCTAAAAATCTCCCAAGCCTAGAACATAGCAGAGCAAGCTTTGAGAATTTTTGACACTCACCAGAATCTGTTTTACCAGATATATATATATATATATTTAAACACATAAATTAAAAATCAGTAGCTGAGAACAGAGACATCTTTCTGGTTCTCATTTCATTCATCAATACCGTTGTGATTCTTAGGTATTTTACCTTTCCCTGACTGAGAAAGGTGTGACTACACTGACAATTATGTATATAAAATAATCACTAAGGACAGGTGACTAGACATTAATTTATGAGCTAGTATTTATATTAGCAAGTACAAGTACTAATACTGGGGAAGTCTTATTTAGAAAGCCTGGTGCGAATCTGATAATTGCTACTTTCTTTCAGTTGCCTAGTAATTCAATATATTTTCTGCACATTTCATAGCAAAGCTATTAAAGCCTAAACAACTTGGGATTCTTGTACACACTTCTATGCCATTGATATACATGCCAGTGACGATTCTGTAAACTATTTTTTAATTCTTTGACTATCATGCTGCTTTTCCCAATAGGGTGAAGAAAGAGGTAATATATGAATCTGAATGTTTACAAGCAACCTCAAAAATGCCACTGAATAGCTGAAGTTCGGAAAATTGTTATGCCTTATGCTAAAAGGTGACAGGCTAAGGTTTACCATTCATCCTGATCCCATTTGGCTTAGGTTGTGCGCCTCACTATCAGTAAATGTGCCTATTTTAGCCACTTTTCAAACAGATTTTTTTTTCTTTTTTACTCTGTTAACTGCAGCCTAAGCAAAGAATTACAGGCTCAAATCGTTAACATCTTCCGATGTTTCTGCGATGCTAACATACTATAGGGCTGCTTTTCTGAGACTGGTCTCTCACAAGAATAAGAGGATTAACAAGAAAAAAAAAAAGGGGGGGAAAAGAAGGGGGGGGACGGACGGACACGAACCCAAACCAAAAAAAGCCTTGAACAAGAAAATCCTTGTCACTTTTGGCAACTTCAGAAGTACTCTAAGGCACCAAGGTTCTTTGCTACAAAAAGTATCTAGTCATCATGAGTCAGAATTGCACTACATCATGTACAGTGAATAAAAGTGATAGATCACAGTTAATACACTGACTACAACCAAAACACCAAATGGGTCATTTTCACTTGGCCTGAGAATACCCACCCATCGGCATCCTTTCCCCGCTTAGTCATCTTGTAAAAAGCTTTATGTTACAAAGCAAAATTACATGCACATAAAACACCTAATTTACTCATTTAAACTCCATGCCCAAGGCTAAAGTTCACTGAAACCTCAGTTTGGAATAGTGATGAGCAACAACCAGCGTGGCCTGCCCAGGAAGAGGGCTGCAGGGAAAAGAACTATCATCTCCGCTAATTCCAGGCCAAGAGTTTTGCTGGGTTTCACATTTAGGCATCTTTCACAACTACAAGTTTTCATCAGAAGGCACGGAGAGAAGAGCACAATTTCAAGGCACAGTTTCCCAGAGACAGCGTACACGTACAGGCACACCGCGCAATTTCTGAATGAGAGTCGGTACGGTATCTCCTTTTGTCGCGATGTAACGCCGCCAGTGTTATATTATTTCTTTCTCTCCTCCTGAATCAGCCCCCTCCCCATGCCTTTCCCCTCCTCTTCCCTCCCTCCCCCATAAAACCCCATAATCACATCTGAGAGAGGCTCCGCACTTATCCGTTCCATATGGCTCTCACAATCCAGGCCAAGCTTTCCCTGTGACCTTTTAAAGAGACAAAGAAGCAAAGTACTTATCTAGAAACAGAAACACTGCAGTTTTCTGAGTGAAATTAGCAAAACCGACCCGAAACTCACCACTTCAAAACTTGACAGCATATAAATAACAAAAACAAAGGAGGTTTCCTTTGCAGCCCGAGCTCTTGAAGAGGAAGAAGTTCAAGACTGATGTTTTCTAGGTCCCCCCCCCCTTTGGGGAAGGGGGAGAGGGGGGGCAGCAGACCTGAGGACTACTTCCCCTAATATTCTCTTATTTTTTTCTTTTTTTTCCTTGTTGCTATTTTCCTCTAGGCGGGGAGGGGCAAAAAGAGATAGCGAGAAACAGAGTAGCCATGAGCAAAAATGGCAATGGACAAAAAACAGAGATTAAATATCTTTTACGAGAGAGCCAGTTATCGAGGTTTAAGCAACGGAGGAAGGAGCTGAAGATCAAATTGCTCAGACAAGTGTAACGCTCAAAACGAGGAATTCATCATCACCATCAAAAAAGATAAAGTAGCAGGTTAAAATTGAGGTGGAGGGTGACTTAAGTCTAGCTATCGTTTCAAAAATCAAACCAATGCGTACAGGAGCAAGTGAGAAAGAGGGCTAGTGAAAAAAAAAAAAACCAAAACGGTAAAGGAAAAAAAAGGCAGCTTTTCTATCCAGTGTGAAGAGCAGAAAGTCTACTTCTAGGTTGTCACTTACACTATTATTCTCCAATAGGCACCCAGAGGAGCAGCACACACAGAAGGAGCCCGCTCCCCTCCCCCTCCGCAAAAATACACACCGTAACAGCCCCCAAACTTTCTGCGGAAACCTCAGCCCCAGAGATCGCTACTGGAGATTACAAAAACAACAACAACAGGAAAAAAAAGTGTAGAGAAAATTGCAGGGAAAGGCACGGAGATGCCACTTTGAATCTCGCCTTTGCGGTCCGGGGAGGGAAAAAAAAGAAGAAGAAAAAAAAAGGCAGAGAGGACCTGTCTCCTCTCATTTACCGGGGGCTGGTGTGCGAGGGGGAGGGAGCAGACGGGGGGGGGGGGGGAAGAAAAAGAACAGAGGGGAGGAAGGAAACACACACAAGGCACACCACCACCACTACAAAAAGTGACGAGGTTTCACTCCCTCCGAGTCCAAAACCAGGAGGAATTAAAATTTAAAAAACCCAACCCTCTCTATTTAAAAAAAAAAAAAAAAAAAAAAAAAGGAAAAAAGAAACCCTCCAAAAAATTGGTTCTGCTTCTGCAAAGGAAAAAAAAATCTGGGAACTCCGAGAAGAGTTACTCGCCAGAAGGGATAAAATATATAAAATAGAGAGGTTGCAAAAAGCCAACAACAACAAAAACCAAGCCAGCAGGAAAAAAATAATGACTGAAAAAGAATAATAATGGTAGGCTTTGTTTTTTTTGTCTCTTTTTTTTTCTTTCCCCCTCTAATTCTCTCTTCCCCTGGCTGGCTGACTACGGTTGTTATTTAGGCCGGTTTGGTGGTTGTTGCTGGATGTTACATGGATATATCTGTGTGTATGTGTGTCCCCGGACGGAGCTGCCTTGCTCTGCTCTCTTCCCCCCCCCCCCCCTCTGTTTCTGTCCCCATTAAATTATTAGTTGACTCATCACTACTCCTCCTCCTGCTGCTGCTGCCGCCGCCGTCCCTTGCTCAGAGCCTCCTCTCCGCTACCGCTCGCTGCCGCTGCTGCCGCTGCCGCTGCTTCTTCTTCCTCCTCCTCATTTTAATACAAAATAACACCGAGGCCACCGACTTTTTTTTTTTTTTGCCTTTTTTTTTTTTTTTTTTTTTCTTTTTCACCGCCCTAGACGGGAGGAAGACGCAGCCTCCCTGCTGCTGCCCGGAGCCCTTCCCGGCGGCCCCGGATCATCCGACGCGTCCTGGGAGAAAGAGAGAGAAAGTGGCAGAGGAGAAGGAGGAGGAGGAGGAGGTGGTGAAGGAGACAGGCGTGGGGGAAGGGAGGCCGGTGAGGACGCAGGGGAGGGGAGGTCGGCAGAAGCGAAGTGGCAAAGGGGGACCGCAGCGGAATGGGGGCTCCAGGCCCGGCCGGAGAGGGGGGGGGATCGGCCGCCGTCGGCGGTAGGTGAGCGGGGGGTGCCGGGGGAAGAGGGCGTGCGGCTTCCGGGCGCGCACGAATTTGCAGCCAGCTGGGTGCGGGTGAGGCGGCCCTGCCTGTGCCGCGCACAATGCCCGCCGCGCAGGCAGCGCGCCCCCTGCGCGCACGCACGCACATGGCAGATGGGGGCCTGCGGCGGAGGGGGGCAAGCCGGCAGGAGCGTGGTGTGGAGGAAACGGGGGGGAGAAGAGGAGGAGGAGGAGGGGCAGCGGTGGTGAAGGCTGAACAATATCCTGCCGGCGCCGCCGAGCGCGTTCACGGGGACAGCGCAGCTTCTGCTCCTCCGCGCGGAGCTTGCGCGGGCCTGGCCGCGGCAGGCAGGTGCACGGCGGCAGCGCTGCGGAGCGGGTGTGCGCCCTAGGAGGAGCGGAGCTGGGTTCGGAGGAGACCCTTAGGTCGTGGTGGCCACCGGGAAGCCCCCAGGCCAGGCTGGGAGGGGGCAGCTTTCCATGTCCCACTCCCTTCGGTGCCAGCAGAGGTGGAAAGAAAGCACCGGGCGCGCTTTGGAAAGGAGGCAAAGGTCGGGGGAAAAGGCCCCCGCGTTCATCGGAGGGCAGCCCCCCGCCGGGGTGAGGCGGTGGGCGCCGCGGGTCGCCAGACAGCATTCCCGAGGGGACAGTAATGCATCACCCCGCGTCCGCAAGGGTGAGATCCCCATCACTCCAGACGCGGGATGTCACACAAGTGTCGCCGCGGCGTGTCGGCAGCGCGGGAGCGAAACCGCCCGTAAGAGGTGCGAGCAGGAGGTGGTAACTATTGACAAACCAAACGACTGCGAGACAGACATAACTTTTTTCCCATCATGCACCTGGAAAAAAAAGTAACCCAACGAGACCAACTTGAACACAACAAGTTTGTACAAGCTACGAGATAAGAGAAAAATTAAACTTTCTTTATTGATAAAACGTGTAGCGTTTGAATATGCCATGTCTAAAAGGAGAGCTGCGTCATCAGCCACAGGAGACATGAGTTATTGCACAGGCAGACATATAGCTGAAGTGTTTAGGGTAGTTACTTTAAAACAAACAACAAAAAAACCCAACAAAAATACCCATAGCAAACTGCACATGCACACTCAAAGCAGCAGCAAAAGTAGGCAAATGGGAAGGTGAACACCAGTTCTGTAACACACAAAATAGCACTGCCTCTGAACAAAGAAAAAGTGAATCAATAAATCTATGAAGAACAAAATTATCAGTACACACACATCACTAACTGTAAAAGAAGAGGAATGCGGTGGGACTGGGTAAAGAAACAAGCTCACATTTACCGAAATAAGCATAGAGGGCATGCAGGAAAAAAAGAAAATGGTAATAAGGTGAAATACATGAAATATTTATCGCATTCAGCAATGCACAAAATAGATTATAATCTCAGAAGCAAAGAAATGCAACACTGGAAAATGAACCCACTGTTACGTAATAGTGTTACTCGAGGCAGAGCGAGTGGTGGTGGCACGTACATAGGAAACACAAAAAGTTGTACCTATGTCACATGTCCTGAGAAAGGTTACTAAGATTGTTACCGAGAATGCTGAAAAGGAGGGGAAAAAAAGCCCAAGAAACATGTTTCACAAAGAAAAACAAGGGAAATGTAGATGACATCTTCTAAACCGTAGGATCAAGGGATAACTGCTTAGCAGGCTGTTTGTTTAGAAACTGATCTTTTTCCATAAAGATAGATGGAGCCTTATTCAGTCTCTCTAACAAAAAATAAAAATAAAAAAAAATTAAAAAAGGGAATGTTTATTTCCCGGTATGTTCAAATACTTGGAGGAAAACCGGTGTTAACTAGTTGAATTCCAGCTTTGCCAACACAAAGTAAAACATCCACGTTGTATCATTTTTCATCCTTTTCAGGAGAGCCTGATACACATAAACTTCAGCAGTGAGCAGGACTGACCACTAAAGAGGAAAATGATGAAGGATGAGAGAGTTTCAGCTGGCACTATGTTGCCTGCAGCCTGATGGAGGGAGAGGGCATTGAAGATAATTTTTGAGAGATGTGGAGCTGATTAGAATAGAGCAGATATTTACAAATGATTTGGAACAAGGTTTGGGACTAAAACACCACCTTAGAAAAATGATTTAGAGATATGAAGTTAACAAAAAAGAAAAGGGGAAAAAAAAAAAAAAAAAAAGGAACCAGAAAACAAACAAACAAAACCCCAAAATGAAACAACAACATTTAAATCTGCTCTAAAATAACCTTTGCTTTGGTGTTCACAAACCAGTCCCTTCATGGCCAAAAGAAGTCCCAGCCCTTAAAATGTTCAGGTTAAAACAAAGTGATTAATCTAAAATGCAGAGACAGTGAATTAAAGGAGCAGGGAGATAACAATCTGATAATACAGGAGCACAGAAGGCCTAATAATGATATTATTACACACACTAACCAAACACTGACAAAATATTCTGTTAATTATATAATCATGCATATGCTTCCTATGCTTGAGCTACATGATTATGGAAAATAACTCTCTTCTTGAAACTGCATATATGTGCTAAACCTTATAAACTCCCTACAAGATGGATTAATCTAATTCCCCTACACCACTTACGCTTGATAAAGTATTTACTACAGGCTTGAAAGGTTGAGCGTGGAAGACTTGCTTTGACTAAGAAGCATGAGTTACTGAAGGCTGCTATGTCTTGACGTATGGACAACAATCAGATATCTCTTATCAATACCAAACTACTTGGAATAAATTCAAGATACAGATATCTGATTTTCATTTGACCTATTCCAATTTGCACTTCACTGTGTCAACTTTGATATTAAAATGTTCCACTAGAATAAAGATATTTATAATAAAAACATATATAAATAACAGAAGATGAATAGATATTGTCATGGATACATATGCAGGCAATCATTTAAACATGCGGCAATGGTAACATCACATTTTTCATAGCTTCTAGTCAACATTCAGCAGACAAATATATGCTTAATAAAGCTTATTAATCCTTAATAAAGTTGCTGCACTGTGTTTATGATATATAAATGTTTTTTGCAGCAGGTTGTGTTGAAATGAGACAAATACTTTAAAAGTTGGACTGCATTTTTGCAAGCCCACAGTGAATTAACTCTCAAGCAGCAGTCTCAGTAGCTGCAAAACAAAATAAATTCTCTAGTGTAGCATGCTGCCTCGGTGCCTTCTAAGGTCTCTATTCCAATCTTTTCTTGTTCAAAATAAATTAGGAAATATGAGCCCAAATCTTGAGGCTTGGCTCTTGTGCAACACAAACAGAAATGACCTGGCAGCAGAGCAAAACCAGCATGTCTGTGTATTCTCTTTTATCAGATTTCTTTGGGGAGATCAGGCTGATTGGGTTTTATACATACGTACTTCTGACAACTCTGCAGCCATTTGGGTAACTCATGAGCCCCAGCCCATGCTGGAGGTAATGCAGAGCTGTGCAGAAGCAGTGGGACTGCCAGGAAACTCACTTTGGTGGGGATATGAATATTCCCCACTGCAAGGGGTGATGTGTGCACATCTATGGCTAACAGTAACTGCTGGACAGCAAGGCAATGAAAATACCAATCTGTGGTTGTCTGAAGGTAAACATCTATGGCCCAAAGGTGGATCTCTTCCCAGTGGGCTCATGCCTAATTGCCACCTGGGTTAGTAGAAGTGAGGGTTAAGGGGAAGGATGCGCCCCGCTGTCCTTTCCCACGGTTGCCTATCTGTGCACAGTCACTGCTGCGGTGTGGACCCAGTCCCATGGCCCTATAAGTTTTGCACCTCTGATTAAAGTCGTTTTGCTGTCTCCGCAGAATGACTTCCCCTCTGTTTTGTCCTGAACAACAATAGTTGCCCAACACTGTTCAAACACTTTAACCAACCTGACTGCGGCAATCTCAATTTACATACGACCCAAGAATCCGATGCGCACCGATGTGAATCACAGCGTTCTGTGACATCCCCCACGCTGAACTCAAAAGTTACATACCAACCTAGATTTTTTTTTTTTGACTGCAACCTGCCCCAGCCTGGATAGGATGCCTGTCAAAAAGCAAAAGTGCTATGAAATGAAATTCATAGCACTGAAAGGCATCGCACACAAGCTGTCGTCCCCTCTCACATTTTGCATGAGCAATTTCTGCTCGTTTGTGTTCTCTCACACACGATGTCCTCAAACAGTTACGTAAAATGAATATTTAACTTGCGATAGTCAGCTGTATTGAACTGCACTTAATTGCTTATTAAGTGAAGTAAATTACCCTTACAATATTCGTCAGAGGTGAAAAACCTACATATATGGCTACATGTAATGCATTCATTAGTTTATGGACCCCAAATCCCTTGGAAAGTATCAGATATCTAGACAGTGTCCCATGGTGCAGCATTTTGTAGCTGGATGTCTCAGCTAGCTTGCAGATATGTAAAATCATATACAAACAGACATCTCCCTATTGATTGCCTCTGTGACGAGGCTCGTTTACTCCCGCAAACATTTTCTGCAGTGTATTTCAATCACGTAATCTTTTTTGAAAGGAGTTGAATAAGAATATGCAAAATGTGGTTCTGGATAAAACAAGTTACTTTAAGTCAAACTACTGCACCATTTTGCATAAGTCCCTTTCATAGCTGTATGTCTATTTTGACTAAGATGCTCGTATAACTGAAGTAAATACATACATTTGCTGATGTGGCCCCAGTGGTCATTTTAGTTTGTCCCTTGGTGCCAAATGAGTCACAGAAGGAAAATTATGGAGTAAAACCCAACAAAACTGTTTGGAATGATGAACTGAAGGGAGAGCATGACCGCTAATAAGAACAGAAAGTCTTTCACCTCTGATTACCACAAGAAATCCTAGCCAGTTTAAAGTCTAATAGATGGGTGTCCACTTCCCCATAAAAGATAACAGCAATGAATATTAATAGATTAATCGCATAAATCTTAATCTGTGGTTGCACAGTCTCAACCTGCTATGTGGACAAGTGGGGTTCACTTCCTAAACATACTGGCATTGTAACTACCATAGGCAGTATCCATACATTATTGAATATAAGCTAGTATTTTTTATGACAGTGGATTTCAGAACTGCTTCAAATAGAAAGTTAAATTAAAGAAAAAAGCGTTTTGTAGATGTGGACCATATCCTCTTTCATCCCTAACAGTAGACTAGATCCTTGATAAGTCATGCTCATAATTTCCATGTGGAAGCTACCATTCTTTTTTGTGACACAAAAGAGAAAAAACAAAAGAAAGCAATAGAACTTTATATAATAGTAATTTTTGCAATTAGGTAGCTGGAAGAAAGGAGGAAAGCTGGTATCTTAGGACCAGGAAGTTACTTGTGTCTTAACTGTATGTTCAGCAGGTCACTAATTTCACAGCTTTCTCCCCAGAGGTATAATTTTTAGGCCTATCATATGAAGATATTTAATGTGGGACACGAAGAGATGAAAAAAGAGCAGTTCCTGTTAAAACTCTGATCAGCGTAGCACTAGATAACTCCTAGGCATGAGACAGGCAAATAATTGTTACCTGAAAGGTCAGTTGGTAAACGGGTTATTTTAGGGATGTGTGCAAGTAGAAGCTCTATTAATTTAATAGTGTGTAAACCATGATCCCCAGACATATAAATCTGTAGTTTCAGTTATTTTCGCTTGTTAAAAGCAGATACACCACGTTCTCTCCAAAGTGGTTTGTAATTTTGTTGACTGATTCCACTTCTCTTCCCTTTCCTGACTACATCACCTCCGTCCACTGCATTTTTTCCCTAATTTGATCCAACAATTCTAGGTGAGGATGAATTTCACACAGCCCAAGTAAAGCCGTACATTGTGGTAGAAAACAGTCTAAACCATTGTGCTTAGCACTACAGAGGATTATTCCAGCATTATTAGCTAGAGATTAGATGCTTATGCCATCAAGCTCAAACCACAGTGACTTCTTACATAGGAATACTTGATCAACAGGACAATTATCTTTTTCTTTCACCTGATAGTATGAACAAAATCTACTGACAAAAACTGAAAGCATGGAAGAGTTTAGGTCTAAGGAAATGGTTAGAACTGATTGATGACTTGAACTATGTCAAACTTTCATTATGAAACCCAAAACCACATGAAATGTCCTGTTTCCAGTTTCATTGTTAACTCAGAACTCTGCCCAGGTTCTGCTACACATTTTCTAAGGTTCAAAACTTTTTAAGTAAGACTGTGCCTCTAATTATGGCCAATAATAATAATAATTATATATTATATATGGCAAATAATAATTATGGCCAGGAGTCAATATTCATTGTACATAAAATACATGCAAAATGTGTGGGTTTGGTGTATAACAAATTGAAAGTTGGTGGGTTTGGCCGAATTCGCTTTTTCTTTTAGAGCTCCTTCCAATCTTAAACTGAAATGATTCCACAATAGCAAAGACAAAGTGAATGAGTCTTTCACAGTTCTTTTCAGCAGCAATTAGCTGCTAATATTCATAGTTCTTTTAAGAAACAAGGTACCTGTTAATATTCAGGCGATAACATAAAAAGGTTTCGAACATGCAGTATCACTAAGATAAAGGCCATTTTTACATGTGTTGGAGTGCACTTAGTTTAAATGCAAACAACATAAGGCAAAACCAAGTCACTTCAAAATGGTACTCCAAGTAAAACAACTACATTTCTAGATTTCCTGCTAAGTGGCTACAACAGAAAGGGTGAGAGAGCAGCAGTTGGGAACCCACCAGAATAAGTAGTTTTAGGTCAAAATTAGGTTAATATTTATGACAGTTCATTTATATTCATGCAAACAGTGGAAGAAAATGCCTGAACAGGTGTGTAAAAATTACTTTTCGCATTGAATAAAAAAATTTGGGTGAAAAGTTTGTATTTTGTGCTGAGATAAGAAAAAATGGGTAAGAAGAAACTGAGGCATGTACATGAAGCTTCACAGCTGAGCTTCAAGTGCAATAGAAGAAGTAACATTTGAAACTCATTATTTTCACATTGTCCATGTTAATTTTCTTAGGATCTCTTCTATATAATTTGCTTATGCCAGGTTGTACTACGAACTCTTTCGTGTGTTAGATTCTTTTTGCTTCACAAACATTGGTAAGATGCTCACGAGAAATTCTGAAGTATTCTGCTCATGAAAAAGCTGCGGTGCATTCTCTCAAGTAATTTTATAGGTATACGGATGGAAAACAACCCTGCACCACATCTGAAAATGTGCTGCTTCAAAGGTAGGCGGAGCCAGGTGAAGAAGTGCTCGAAATTTTTGGAGCCATAGAAGAGTAATGTCCAAATCAACTTAGTCCTGTTTCTGAAACACGGGACACCTTAAAATACGGGAGTCCCTCAGCACACTGCCATGAACAAACTAGACAAAGACCCTGTCATCTCACATCTAAGCCCATGCTTAAAGCACTTTTACATATTTTTGTGTGAAAAGAGAAAGAAAACATATTTATCTCTTTTTTTACTTAATACCAACTGGTTGTTGCTGTGGGCATATCACAAAGGGTTATAATTCTTTTTGCTTAATTTAGGTCTGTGAAAATCTTTCCATGTCCAAATGAAATATTATGCCCAGTCCATACTGAACTTTTTAATAAAAAGCAGTAAAGCAATCTGCTTCATTGTCAAATGATTGAAAGAAATTTAATTAATGCCTCTGGAGGGAACGCCTATATAAGTATCACAATCACAAGAATGTGCACATATGCATATATGAATACATATGCACAGCCACAGTCTACCCTGTTGCTTTAATATTATAACACTATAGGCCAGGAGCAACTGAAGGCAGAAGAGAACTCATAGAATTTAAAATATCCTGCTGACACAATTTTAAGGTTAAATGACATTGTGTAATTTATTAGAAGATTAAATGCTGGCTTCATCACAGGACAATTTAGCCCTAGAAAAGGGAAGCGGTATAGAATGCTCACAGACAAACAAATTAAAAATAGTAAGCTATAAACAGGGGAAAATGAGTTTATGCCACACCGACAAAACCAAAAAGAAACAAAAAAACCTAAACCCAAGAAGCAAAAAAACACAAAGATGCATGAAAAGCAGCATGCTATGTTAGATGTTTATCTATACATAAGAGACAGGTGTCACAAAAACAAAACAAAAAAATCATGAAGCTAAAGAGAAACTTTAACTCACCAGTTTCCATCTGTTATATCTGAATTCATGCATAATTGATTATCCATGACTGGTAAGTTCTTTTTTTTCACTAGCCTAACACAGTTTTCTAAACATTATGTGATAAATCACCACCAAAGTAAAGGGTGTTTGAGAAACCGTAAGGGCAGAATAAAAATTTTTTAATGAAAAATAACATGTCAGTTAATAATAGAGCTGACCTATGTTTAAGAGAGAAATTTTAATCATGTGCATATTAAATATTAATAACCTATTCTGTTATTGTTATAATAAGGTTAAGTAAGCTTCTCCATGCTTAAGGAAAGAGAAAAAGTAGGAATATCTAACAGTGAAAAACAGCACTGAGAAGCAGAGACATAAGGAAAATGTGTCAACAATAAACAAGAGGAAATGAGAAAGAAGGAAAAGATGAAGGTGGAAACTAATCTCTATGTGTCATTATGACTGCCAGAGTACTGGCAAAGAAGCAGCATCCTTTTATTTCAATTTTAATCATTTCTGAATTTTAATACCCTGCTCCTTTTGTAATTCTCCTGGCATTCCCTATATGCATCCATCCCAGCCAAAACACCAGTGTAAATTAAATGGCACGCAACCACACCACTGATGTAGTTCTCCCAGTAGAACCAATTGAGTGACCAAAAAGGAGAAAGGTATGACTACTTTGTGTCCCCATAGACCATGGGCCAATTACGTGACTTAATGTTCTTCAATTCCTTTAATTTTGAAAAGAAGGGCAGTGGTTAGGTAACCCAGCAATATAGAGCCATTAAAAAAAATAAAGCAAGCCAGTAGTAATACAATAATCAGTGACCATCAGGGCCTGGAAAAATGAGTTTGCTCTCACTGGCACTAAGGAGCATCACATGATTATTTAATTACAGCTCTAATTTTTGTCTCGTGGATGGCAACATATCAACAATTAATAGGGCAAATAGAGGAGACTGCATTTTTAAAGAGACAGAACCTATGTTGAAATATTGCTTGGAAATGCAATTTATCAGACAGTATAATGCTTCTTAAAGCATATCTGTCATCATGACACACATAAAAAAATTGTACTGGTTCAATTTTCTTGCATGGTGTGTATAAAGTTCTTCTGGAATGCTTACAAAATAGTAACTACACCTATGAGTATCCTAACTATCATTTTAAGTGGCAATGCAGTAGTTAGTTTCTTATAGGACATGAAGTCCAAATAAAGAAAGCATTAGAATCACAAGCCTCAAATGTAAAAATGTTATCATAAAATTATTACATCCTTTATCTTATGAAGATTGTAACAAAACTCTTCAGGAATGGCCAAAATGATTATGGTATTCAGCAAGTCAAGTGAAGAAAAAAAGAGAGAAAGTCAAAATACAGTCAATGGGACAAAGATCGATTTTGATTGATTCACTTTACTGTTTTTCTTACAAAGCGTACCGAAACTAGTGGCTCCGCACCAGTATTGTACTGTTTCTGCACAGTACTGCTAGGTAAGAAGTGAAAAACAAAACCCAAAAGAGAACATACATGTGATCAGTTGCAAAGCTCTGCTCTAAACAGTTGGATGCAGTTCCCCTTATGCCTCATCCTGCAATGACTGCAGTTCAAAACACGGGCAACCGTGGGAAGTTCAGTACATGGAAGAGCAGCACTTCTCACAAGCTTCACAATTACAGGAATCTGCAAATGTATCAAGGGAAAAACTCTAATTTTTTGTCCCTGAGTTTTTTTTGCAAATGTACTCACTTTTCCACAGTGATGTGTGGACCAGGTTACGAATGCTGTAAATTTGCATTATCCAGAACATTTTTCGTGCAATATTCAATATCTGAAGACAGGAAAGGCGAGCTCCAGATTTCCTCTAAACATTAAACTATACACGTGAAAACCCCACCAAACTACTCTTAGGTATTTCTTTTTAATCTTACTTCTCAATATGCAACTTAAGCATGCTTTTTCATCAGGTATTCTAAAATCTATCCCTTGAACAAGCAAAGAAACACTGAAAAAAAAAGCTGAACAGCACTTCAAGAAGTTTAACTACAGAAGAAATACTATAACAGTAAATGCCCCATTCCTCCCGAAAATGGTGTAAAATTAAGTTGTTTTCATTGAAGACATTAACATTCTGGATTGGAGATCTTAATCTGTAATCTTGAAAAGAAAGCTGGCAAGCAAGAGCTTGTATGTAAAAGTATATATCATTCTTTTTATGCAGTGGTTACTATACAGATAACATGTCTCACAAAGACTGTAATTAAATGTCTAGTGCCGAAGTAACACTAAAAAGCATACAGTATTATTATATTACAATGAATCCTTAGAAGCTAAAACTGTCATTTTTTTAAGTTTTAAGATGCCTTTAATTATTCTTGAGACTTCTTACATTTATCAAGGAAGCCCACCTATGATGAAAAGCGTTAATGATTTCAAATCTTTCTAATACAGCTCTCCACAAAAATATTAATTTAGACTTTGATTATAAACATTTTAAAACTCACTCTGCAATTTCTCTCCACTTCATTTTTTGCCTTTGGTCTTCCTGTGAGTTTGCGTGCATGTACTCCCTCTCCCACTCTCTTTCCCCTCCTCTCTTTCTGTCTCTCATTTAACATGTTACAATTGGGAATACGAGGCATGTGTTATATTTAGGATTTTTCATTGAAAATGTTTTTAATTACTTGGCTGTTACAAACATATGTATTCTAAGTGCAGCTACTGAAAAGCTACCACCTTTGTCGCACCTTTGCATGTGGGTATGAGTTCAGAGCAGAAATTCTTTGCACTTGTACTGTACAACATTTTCCACTGTAGGAGTGATATACAAATATAAAGAATTACTTCATCCTTCAATGTTCTGTGAAACATATATATTACTAATTTCATAGATGAGTAAATAAACTGGGGGCATATTAAGGCCGCATTTATAGAGGGATTATGCGCTGCAGCTTCATTTTCTTCATATAAAGTTCTGAGTGCTGAATGCTTTTCAAAATCAACATTAATGACTGCAAACATGGCATGGTCAGTTATTTACCCAAGATCACATTTTTGTCAGGGCTGAAACCAGAATCAGGAGTCCAGACACCAAAAAAGATTACAGGTATATGTGATGCAAGTGCATCACCACTTCTAGTGAGCAGCAAGTGGAACAACACACAAACGATTGCTGCTGGCCAAATAAATCCTGTCAGAGCAGGATCCTGGGAAGATGAGATGTACTCGAGGTTTTAAGCACCTCCCTCATCTCCTCAGGTCATTTCATGTCATAATGTGCCAAGGGAAAGAGATAGAGCAGGTAGTCACTCGGAATTACGCGAGGCCAACACAGCCAACACATGGCCCATCCCGACGTCTGCACCCCCGTGCAGCTGGGTGACTGAGGTCCAGCTGCAGGCCAGCAGACTCTTCTGCCTGTCTAACCCACTGTTCACAGTGGAGAAACTTGAGGTTGCAAGAGCTAATTCTTGTCAGTGGAGATGTCTTTCTAACGATGCTTTACAACTGCTCAGAGAGTGAAATGAGCTGGTGAGAGGAAGCCTTCTTACAACCTATTCTAATCCCAGCATACACAAGTGCATACAGTCTCATAGGAAAATCGATCTCCAAAGAGATCACTGCATATTGGTATTCTAAATAAATAGCTAAAAGATGACCTAAGCATAAATACTAAGCACTGGTGTATCCCTCAGCCTGTCTGAACACCTAACACTTATCCCCTATGAGAACTGCAAAAACAGAGGTCTACCAACCTCTGCAGTGATACACCAGTGTGTATGTGAGGAAAGTCAAGCCTAGCAAGTTTAGGAGATATTTACAATTCAGACGGTGCCTGAGGTATGTTACTATACTCTGCTACTGCACTCTATTATTACTATGACATTCCTACTACACTGCACCAGATTTACACAGGTTAAGAGTAGATTACAGCTGACACAGGGCTTGAAGTCCTGATCATAACAGATGAACAAGAGCAGTACTAGCAAGTCTTTTTAAAATTAATCTCTAAGATTTATACCTACTGAGAGCAATGCAGTGCAGAGACCATCTGAAAGTCAACATTTGCAAAGCAACAAAATGGGTATCAATTAAGTAATGAAGTGTTGGAGATAACTGTGGTAAGCTTAGACACCACAGGATGGCAAGTGTTCACAAACACCTACAGTTTTGAAGGGCACATTATAGTATATCCTTTCTGATGTAACAGTTACAAGTTGTGGTTGGGGCTGTTGAGAGTTCAGGATACCGCTGACATGGGAACTGACATACAAGCTAGCTTAATGTTAAATACGATAATTTCAGTAGCTGTGGCAGAAGTGGACCTCTCAGGTAGGGGTTATGAATGGAATCCTCTGATGGAGAATTTAGGGAAGCTTGCTGCAAACTGTGGGTTATTCTGACTGTGGTGATCTTCAGTTCAAATGCCAGCTACTTGGAAGCATTAGTCCAAGATTAAAACTAACATCAACAGAGTTTTCTGACATGGACTTTAGAAAGTTACAGAATTTCAGTATAACAAGCAATGAGAACTCTAAGCTACTCTTTAACCGTCAAACTGTTTTATTTTTATTTTTTTTTTTAGAATCAGTAGCAACTTTGTGACAACTAAAGTTTAAAAAATGCACTTGATTGCATAGTGACAGATTTGCAGAACATTTTTCATCACACACACATATGTGCTTTCAGTTATTAATAAAATGCTTCTGCCCTTAATCTGCCATTGCCTGAATATACAATTTCAGTGACTTGGATAGACAAATACTGTTAAGGAATTCTGTTTTCCCTGTTTGAAATGCAATTCAAATACACCCAGTAAAACTGAATACTATGTCTTTAAAACTGGCTCCTGCATGCCACAGAAAGGAATACCGAGTCACTTTTCTATTAAGTTCCTCTTGGAGTGGAATGATAACACAACTTTCTTTTCTTCCTCATCCCCCTTTCCTTTTTTTTTTCCTCATTCTAAACAAGGAAGAGCCAGCTGCCCTGGGTAACACCACAGGTAGATATTAAAAAGGAGACAGCCATTATTTAGTGGCAACAGGAATATAAATACATGCACTAACCTATAAACTGGTGTTTACTTCAGGAAAGTAAGTCATATTTTTCCTCTGATTGCCATGCTGTCAGTTTAATGCAGCGTAAATAAACAGTAGGTGCATGATAGCTTTAAGTAGAAAGTGTTCATTCCACAAGAGGAGCAGATTACTAAGCCTGATGCCTATAATGGCAAAAGCAGGACTTCCATTTTACCTGAAAATATAGCTGCCCGTGCTAAAAGACTTGTGGCTTTTCTATTAAATTATTTTGTCAGAATTCTATGAAAAATACTATGCACTCAAAAAACTTTACCAAAAACATTCATTTTTGCAGCCCTCAACTTGAACCATTTGAAAAAACAAAAGCCAATCACTCCTCTGTAATTTCATCATCCCATTGCTCTAAATGAAAGCTTTATATAATCAACCTAATATAACAGAAAATAAAATGATATATAGAATTGCCTATACTTTGAGTTATTTTGTTCTTATAAATATATTCCCTCACTGAAAGTAAAAAAAGTCCCCTTTGGAAAAAGCAATGATTTCTGAGAAGATTGTATATACACTCTACATCTATTAACATAAATTATAAGAAAGTAAAATGCTCCAGATGTGTTTAAACTGTTATAGAAGGAAAGTCTGTGGCTTCACTGGATATATATTAAATATATCTAGAGAGAGAGCAATGGCAGTTATATAGAAGGCAATAAAATGCTTCAGTAGTATCTATATTAAAATAGCATAGTTCCTAGAAATATGACTAAAACATTTCAGAAGTCATGTTTTCTCCAGTTTTAATTCAGAAATCTACTTTTAATATATATTTATATATAAAAATTGTAAAATATTTTACTAATAAAATAATCTCATTTTTTTCCCCCAAATTCAGCTGAAAACCTTAAGAAGGACTTCACATTTATCTGGCAATGCTTAGATTAAAAAATAGATGACAATCAAAAGGTGACAATGCTTCCAAAAATTGAGTAGTTAATGCAATTAGAAGATTTGTCAGGGCTTTTTCCTCGAGAACACCAGACTTTAGCTGATGATCTTCTAAATGGCAGTTTAAACCCTCCTCTATCCCATGAAATGTGGGATGTTAGTGCTTATTCAGGACTTTCGTACTCTGAAGAGGTTTCCGTGCTGAAAGGGTGGACATGCTTGCGTTCCCAGCAGAGCTGAGCGTGGCAGTGGTGTCCATGGGATGCTGGCAAGGCTGCAGAAAGGGCTGGCGCTGCCTGCACTGCCTTGCCTTGGGAAGCACATCAACCAGAGGGCAGGTGCTCCTCGGATGACCTGCTGGGCCTATGCTGCAAGTTCATGCTACTGTGGCAGACCCTCTCTGCTTCTCATTCTGCAACAGCACTATGTCCCATTAGCAAGTTACAGATCATCTCTGCTTTATTGTGCTTTCTCAGAGGTGCACAGCAGCAGGTTAAGATTCACGCATGTGTTTGAAATAACAGGAGAGGACCAACTGCAAGAGTTACTTTCCTATTTAAAGTATTAAGAACAAAGAATAAAAAAAGGAAACGGCCAGTTTTTCAAAGTGCACTCACAAAAAGCATTCCATTAAAATATTTTTTGTTCCAGTAAACTCTTTTGCATACAAAAGACTTATTTATTACATATTTGAACTTGTGGGAAAAAGGGAAGGAATGCACTGATTCCTGAAATAACTCTACAGTCTTTTTGGAGACTTTACTCTTCTGTGCTCTTGTTCTAGTCAGAACAGTTTTATTCCAGGGACAGAGGAATTCCTTGGAGTCAGTTGTTTCTTTTCCACTAGCTGTTTGTATTCAAGAGTGGGCATACATAGCATACTAGACAGTGTTTTAATTTCTCTTCTATTGCCTTATTATGTGCTTGTGCTATCTGTTCAGACGCATACTTATATGTGAACACATTGCATTTTCTGCCTGTTTTGTCACCTACTCATTATTACACATTTCTGTGCAAACCATTGCCTCAACTTGAAAAGCAAGGTAATACCAAGTGACAATCTCAAATAGAAAATGAATGAAAAAATGAGCGTATGTATAAATGCACTGAAGAGCATATAGGAATATGGGACTGAAAAGAGCAGTCTCAAATCCTACAAATAGTGCTGCCGAGTAATTAGGAGATAGAAATTGCAGAGAGCATCCTACATTCATATCTTTACACTCTACGCTTACTGTTTCGAGTTGTTTTTGAATAGTGCGCCTGATTTGACACATTTCTATCTGGTGATTGTGTTAAATGCTTGAAGAGATAGTGAAATATCCAAGCATTCCTTGTGCTAACTACAGCTGAAATTTTACACTTATTGTAACCTTTCCTAACAATGTGAGAAAAACAGAGTAAATATATTAAATTTGTTTCACAACAGATGCTTAGGTTGTTAATATTTAAGATGCCTATTCATGCTATTCCTGTCTGCACATTTGTCAAAAATGTAAGCTTGAATGCTAATGTTTGCCAGCAGACTACAGCAGACAAATATACGAATGCACGGTACCAAAATAATATAAAGTAGAAATCAGGGACTGCTGCTCGCTCCCACCCAAGCAGCATGGACCAGAATGAAAGGGCACTACCAGATCATACACCCCGGCTCCTCTGCGTCTGAATTTGCGAATGATTTTCACAGAAGCGCTGCGCGCACTTGGCCCGACGAAAACCAGCGGAGAGCTTCCGTCAGTTCGAACTCATCGCAGCTTAGGAGCCGCTGCAAACTATTTCATCAAACTTGCATTTTAGCGAAGTTCCTCTAGCAGTCAGGGAAGCCTGGAGACAGGCAGAGGGAAACTCTGGACCTGGCAGGTGCCTGTCAGGAGCGCTCCCTGGGGCAGCCAGCGGCGACGGCGACAAAAGGACGGCGGTTTGAACAAAACCTCGGCTGCCGCGTTTGGAGACGGAGAGGAAAAAAACAAAACCCCATAAAATCCCGGAGCACACAGGCGGGCTCCTGGCACCGCTCCCCGCGGTAGCGGCACCGCCGGGTCGCGCCGCGGCCGGGGAGCTGGGGGGAAGTGCCACCCGCCGCCACAGGAGAGCCCCCGCCGCCGGCCCCCGCGCAACCCCCGCGCCCCGCGGAAGCGCCACCGCACCGCCCTCCTCCCAGCGCCCCCCCCCGTTCGCCGCTCCGGCCCGCCGCTTCGCCCCGCGCCCCCCGCTGTCGGGGTGCCGCCACCCCGGGCCCGCCGCTGCCGGGCTGGCCAAACTTTGCCAAACTTTAGTTTTCCCTTCTTTCCCCGTGCCCGGATCCACCCGCCTCTCCCACCCGTGCCGGTATCGGGCGAGGTGGCGGCGGCGGGCGAGGGAGCGGAGTGCGGCCGGCGGCCGGCAGCAGCGCTGCGGCAGGTGTGAGCCCGCGCTGGCCGGGAAGCTCCGGCGGCGGCAGCGCTCTGCGGAGCCCCGCGCCTCCGGCCGCCCGGAGGTCAGCACCGCCGGCCTCAGTAAATCACCGCGGCGGGTGGCCCCGGCACTGCCCCCGTGTGCCCCCACCCCGTCCCCGAGGAGCGACGCCGAAGGAGCGGGACCGACTCACTCATGGGAGCGCGGCGGGCGAGGCCGGCGACACCTCCGGCTTCCGAGGCGCCGGCGAAGTTAATTGCACTGAAGTTCAAGTTGTCTTTTCACCCATCAGGAGTGGGCGTTTAAAGGAAGAAGAGCGAGGAGGAGGAGGGGGAGGGGGAAGGGGAAGGGGGAGAGTCGCTCTCGCTCTCTCACACACACACACACACACGCACACACACACACGCGCGCGCGCGCGCACACACACGCGTGCACGCGCGCACACACGCACACACAGACACACACACGCCCGCTCGGCTCAGCTCCCGAGCTGCCTCAGCAAGGAGGAGCCCGGACGGAAAACACCCGGGCAGCAAGGTACCGGCGTGGGCAGCCCTGCCTGTGTGTGTCTGTGTGCGCGGCTGTGCCTGTGTGTGTCTGTGGTGTATCTGCACCCCCCCTCCTCCCCGCCTCGTTCGGCCCCTCGGGCGGGGAGGTGCGCGCTGCCCCCGGGGAGGGCCCGGCGGGGCCGTCGGGGCAGCGCGGCGGCGGTGGCGGCGAGGGACTGGCTGCTGTGGCGGCGGGGGGGAAATCCGCGCCCTGCAGCCGCCGCCAGCTCCCTGCTTGCTGCCTCCTGCCTGCGCGGCAGCGAGGGTTTACGGGGGGCTGGGGTGGGAGTCCGAGCTGCGGCTGTGTTTGTGTGTGTGTATGTGTATGTCTGTAAGTAGCGGTGGGGCTTACGAGATGGAAGTGCCGGGGCGGGTGGGGGGTGCTTCCATCTCTGCCGCACCCCCTGCCCTGCGAGAGGGACCAGAGCTCCCCTACGCCCCTCACTGCTCTCCCCGCGTACCGCGCCTCCGGTCCCCTCCCGCTCTTCCGCGTTCCCTCTTCCCTTCATCGTTTCCCCTCTCCTTTATTCCCACACCTGCCCCCGCGCCCCTCGCCCGACCGCCGCCGCTGCTCCGAGGCAGGCAGCGCCCCACGGCCACCAGCCTTTTGAGGCGGCTGAGGCAGAAGCTCCGCAGCCGCGCTGGCCGCATCCGCGGGACAGCGTGGCCGGGGTGAGGGCAAGCATCCCCCGAGGGCAGCTTCCCGCCCTCCTGCCGCTCCGCGGCGGCCCCGTCGGGGCCGGGTCCCGTCGCGCATCCCCCCCCCCCCCCCCCCCCTCCGGGTGTCTCGCCTGGTGCTTCACCTGGCACCACGTGCTCCTCGGTAACGTGTTTGAGAATTGCCTTTATCCGTATAACTTCTCCTTGGGGAGGGACTTGTTCTCTCTGCTTTTGTTTTTAAGACCTTCTTTCCCATCTTCGCTGCTGCAGGATTTGGAAGTGGAGTTCCTGGAGAGTGATCCTGGCAATGAGTGCATGTTTCCATGAAAGCTGAGACTGCTTCTTATTTACTAGGAGACTGAGAAGAGAGGGGACCCTGGATGTCAGTTCATTCTCCGTTTTTTATTTGTCTTGACTTTGAGGCCCATTTCCTCTTTCAGCTCTGGAAACTGACAGGTACAATTCCTCCAGGCACCTTTGCATGTCTCAGAAACAGGACAAAGACCGTGAAGTTGATGTCAGTACTTTTTCTAATTAATCAGTGGTACGCCCTTATATTAATTGCTATTAGAAAGTGCAACCTTGTAGTACGGTTATTGAATAATCATTAATCCATGGAAGATACACAAGCCCAAAGGTTAATAATAGGAATAACAATTAATAATGCTGACCTTGCCAGTAGGGAGTGTATTTTTGTCGTAGTTATTAAAAGACACTTGGATTTATTCAGTGTACAGTGGTGTAAATTTGGACCCAATATGCTGAGTACCAAATTCTGCAGCAACACCAGAAATTAATTTTCCTCATTATCTCCATGATATCAGGCCTCTGACTTTTTCTCCCTTTAAAATGTATCATCCACTACTCATTTTAAACAGAAATGCTGTGTCTTTAATCAATTCTGACATTTGCACTAGAAAATAACATAGAGCTCTCTTACACAGATAAAAATTTATTTGCCTGCAGCTGATCTGTTTCAGTGCTTTGGACCTATTAATTTCTCAGAGAGGAGTTAGCTTTTTATGGTCTTCAGGTACCATGGGGTAATAAATAGAAACTAAGTACAAAGGGGGCATTCTCAGTTTTGTAGGTCCAACTCTTGGCTCCCTAGAGCAGCCTCCTTCCACAGCTACTCTGACTAACCAGTACCCTTCTGATGTCAAAGACCCGTCTTCTTTGTCTGTATCAGACTCTTCTGACCGACTGGTCAGTAAGCCCTAATAATAACCATTGTTTCATGTCTCAGAAATCTAATAATCAAGTTACTCATTCTTATAAATTGCAGCTAAGCTATTTAGGTTAGTTGCATTATCCCCACTTTAAAGGCAGGGAAACTGAAACAGGAAAATTAACACATTTGCCTGAGGCCATGCATGGATTTAAGAGTAGATCCAGGACTGGAACTGAATTTAGACTGAGCTCCCTGTTAAAGATTCTAAAGTACATTATGGAAAACACATCTTTGAAAAAGAAATTTAATGTAAACTTTATTTTTCATCAATTTTGTATATTAGTCAAAATGTACACACCTTTTTTTCATATCACATTACCTTTTCTAAAGATAAGGTTTATCCAGGTTTTTAAAAAGGTGTGGTGATACCTTTCAATGATATAGTGCTGTATACCGTGGAAACAAGAAATATATGATACGAGATTGTGAGCAGTAATGGGAACTGAATTGCTTGTTGTTAGGTTACGGTTTACAGTGTTTGCTGGGTGTTATGGTGTCAACAAAATATAGTGAGAAGTCTGCATTAGTATCAATGAGGTGCTGTTGCTTACCTAGTGTGCATTGACTTTCGCCATAATGCTCCTTCAGCACTTTCAGTATCAAAATAATTCACAAGTGTCTCAACATTGAAAACATGCAGGGCAACCATATACTGTGTTTGAGAGTTACAATTTATAGCATTAAGCAGTGAGTTTTACCAAGCTGTGTCGTTCATGTCAATAAGTAAAGATGTATAGTGCCTGCCCTTTAGTGTGGCTTGTCATCAAAGCTGTATTATGGTATGACTGAGCACAAATGGCATGCCTAAAAAGCAGGTGTACAATATAACTTTCTTATTACTGACACACAGATATTTCCTCTTCCTGAATGTCCACCCCCAGATGTTTGCTTGCCCAACCTTCTACAGGAACTACAGAAAGTCCTGCTCATCCTGCTCATCCTTAATGGCTGGGATTGTACAGTCTAAACCCTATACAGAATAAATGTTCACATATATTTTTATGTATTTATTCTGACAGCTACATTCTGAGCTTTTTTAGAGTCCTGGTTTGAGGGAAGTGGGTGCAATCTCACTCAAATAATCATTCTCCAATACCATTAGCATTACCTGCCAAAAATGAAAGTGGCATATGAATCACAGTAAGCCACTCATGAATTTGTCGATTTAGAGCCTGCCAAGGAACACTAGAAATCCACATGATTTCAAAGTCCCACCACTTTTAGGGACTTTGAACAATATGCAGAAGTACTTTTATTCAAAGACCATCTTACTAATGACCCATCCTATAGGGACTACAGGCATAACTGACTCAAGTGAAGGACGATATTAACTGAAACTGTTTCTGTTCCAGTGTTTGTCTTTCAAGTGAGGTAGTGAAAGTGGTGAATCTGCTAATTGAAACTATGTCAGAAGCCCTTCCTGAGGTGTCCCTTATTGAGTCCTACTGTGACATACTGATGTGGAAATACGCTTTTGTGTGAGAAGAGATACTGGATCCTCTGGGAAATATCAAAGATGCTTTCCAGTTCCTTTCAGACATGTAAATATCTTGATGTTTAGACATGAGTAAAGAAGGATGGGAAGTGAAGCGAGGAGTAGAGTGGGATTAAAAGCATCCACATAGATCCAGGAACCAAATAAATACATGTGGGTTGGGTTTTTTCTTTTCTGTATCTGATGTTAACTGGGGCTTGAATTGAAATGTTCATTACTGAGAAGACACACTATATGAACGAGTGCATACTTGAGAGTTAGGTTGACCCAATGTTGATTGAGAAGGACATCTTCTGCCTCAAATTATAAATGATCAACAGAACTCTCAGTAATACTCAGATACTTGGGTCATTCCTAAGTAATATGTACCTTATCAAGTATGGTTTATTTTCAGCTTGTAAGTACATGGCTAATGCTATAGCAGTGAAAAACACTAAATGCCATCTAGCACTTCTTATGACTGCTTGCTTTTTACATGGTTTGTTTTTAGCTAAGCATGTCAGAAATTGGAAATAATGTTTAAGTCTTTTTTACCTCTTAACTTACAAACCCCGAAGCCTAAGTTTTGTAATCTATTTATATGCTTCTACTTATGAAACACAGCGATAAAACCTGCTTAGTAGCATGGTCTACACGTAGCTGCCTCAGCAGCTTGATGACTTAGTTTGAGTAACTATGTTCCAACCTGTATTAGCATTATCTGTCATAGATGAAAAGGGCAGTGAACAAATACAGCCATTCTGGAGTGGCCTCCTGTGCATATGTTAAATGCAAGTGGCCATCATTAGCTGTACCATAACTTTGTCTGATGTTTCATCTTGCTTGTGGCTCAGTGGAAGACACTCAGATGATTTTCTGAATGTGGCAGCTGCTTTCAGTGTATTTCTGCAGTCTATTATTCTACTCTTTGTTGGTTAAACACCAATCTCCTGAGCTTAGGCCTATGCCATCTCACTACCTGAATGTCTCTCCAGAAAGTTCGTCCACTGAAGTGTATATCATGTCAATAATAGCAAATTCATCTGTCCGTCTCCAGACCAGCTTACGTTTCCTCAGGCCATTCACTGAAGGTTCATGTTTCCAGGCCCTGATGCTACACAGTACCTCAGTCCATCGGTCTTCTCCAAAATGTAACTACTTTCTGCTTCACATCTCTGTTACAGGAGATCTTTTGATTGCCTAAAAAAGTAAACTGTATCCTGTAATGTCGTCTTAAAACTTCTGCTTTATGGAATAGAAGATTAACCTTTTGCAGGTGTATCAATGATACCAGACTCACTTCTGTTTTGCCTGACTGCCCTCTCTATCTTCTGTCAGTCTAAAATTACCATTTTGAAAGGATTGAAGGGGTTGTATTAATATTTGTGTGAACCACTTTTCCTGCACATTGTCTCTGCTTTTCTCCTTCCCTTTGGTGTCTGGTTTGTCTTGGCTGCTTTTAAAAATTCTGTTGCCTCTAGTGAGGGACTGCCAGATTAAACCAGTGAAGAGAAACCAGGTGACTGTCTACTTTTACAAATGCAGGTTGTGTTTAGTAAATTCAGGTTTTACATCTATGCAAATTGCATTATCATATGATTATGACTACATGCATTTTTTGTCAAATATGGCATATATTTCACAAATTATATTTAACTTGCAGTCATGTTGCTATTCTTAATACCGAACTAGGAGTTACAAGGTGTGCCACTAGATCTTAGTAAATAGGTTTATGAAAACAGAATAAATAAGGCAAAAATCACCTTTTTTTTTGTTGTATTCCTGATAAGTCCAGTGGAAAGGTTTTTCCTGCTATAAGTGATAATGTACGTAAACACTTTACCACAGAGCTATTTAGAGACACCAGTATAAATGGATATTAGAAATGCAGTGATTTTGTAAAGGCCTAAACAAAATATGCCCAGAGTAAGGAAGTTTTAAAGCAGTGTGTCTTTGGTCTGGAGTTTACTGCATCTAGTTAGTTGGAAACTAGTTAGAAAATAGGATTCAGCACAATTATTCCTTTGGGGTTCATCAACAGACAAGGCAGTTTTAGTGTAAAGCCCTAAGCCTTGCAATGATTCCTAACCATAGGTGCACCAGTACTTTGAATAATCAGTCGGCTGAGCTATGGCAAGGATTATGCTGTGAAGGTAACAACTTAATGCTTTCAGTGTTAACTGTCCTCAACAACTGCTGCTGGTTTTCTCATAAATAAAAGGATATTCTGGTGAGCACAAAGATGTCTCTGTTAATACTTATGTTGCGTCAATAAGAGGGTCTGGGTGGTGTGAAATGTGGGACTCAGGTGGAATTTAAGCGTGTGAATAAACAAGTGTGATTCAGAAAACCTCTGCTAAGCAGTTGCCTAAATCTCAAAGCACTACGTTTGCCTCTCATGATTCATGCCTTGGAGTTAGTTACTTTTCCACCTGGGATTCTGGAGCAGCCTTTCAGGAGTGCATGTGCCCAAGTTCTCTGGACCCCAGGACCATGACATTCTTCCATCCAAGTGTCCTGGTTGACGTGACCTCCTGGACACTCTGGGATTATTCCCCAGACTTGCTGACACGACTATCTTCTTGACAAAACACAGCAGGGTCACAGTGGTAATGCTGGTACTTAGTCATGGGACTTATTTTATTTTTATTTCTTTTAGGGGGTTGTTGTGTGTATTCCACAACAATTTAGCACAGCAAAGACAGAAATAATCCGGAGAAAAGTCAGTGTGTGCCTCAGCCCTGGGAACAACCTAAACATTAGATTATGATCTAAGGAATCTTGAATTTGTTTGTGCTTCAGGGCACTGTTTCAGCAGAAGGGTCAAGACTGCCTTTTCTAAAATAACCATCAGCCTGATGGTCAGAGTCCTCCCTGGGTTGAGAAGAGTCGTGAATTGGAGCCTTTCATGGCAGGAGAGCTGAATCCCATGATTGCATGAATGCTCTAATCACAGAGTTGTTATATAGAGGGAGATGGGAAGCCAGCTTCTCCTCCAGCTATGTTTTAATAAAACATAAGTTTTGAAGGAAAGATCACAGGAACCTATTTTCATGTAAAGAATCAGGGTGTAGGTACTGAGTGAATGGAGGCATCTCTCAGACAGCCTTGGGCAGAGCCCTCTCTTTAGAGGTAACCCTCAGGTAGAGCCCTGGCTTTAGAGAAAAGCAGGATTTTAGATTTGGGACAAACTCATTTTTTCCCTGGTTAATTCCAGTCAGCTTATGTTGAGGTCAAGGCACGCTGCCCTGGCTGTTCTCCAAGCCACCCAAATGTCTCTCCATCTACACTAGAGGAAAGTCATGCTCTTGAAGCATGATTCTGGATACCTGGGAGGGGACCATGAGCTGAAAACTTTGCTGTTGGAGTACTAAAGGTTTTGGAGCTCTAGAATCCTTTATAGGATTAGGCCATAAACCATATAAATCAGTTTATTCATGACAGTTGGTTTCATATTAACATCAATACTTAGTATCTGCTGGTGATTGTTTTTTCAGTATGAGTTTCTGGTCCATTTTTATTTTTCTATCACAAAGGGACAGCACAGGAAACTGTTGGATTGCATATTACTTATAATGAAAATTCTCACTGTGTTTCCCAATAGAAGCTGTAATGGCTAGCATGGCTAGACACTCATATTGGTTTGAGTCCTGTGGGATACAAGGTTAGAATGATATCTTTATAGAGTGTAACTAAATTAAAATGAAAATACATACTAAAATTTTGACCTTTTTTAGGAAAAGTGTAATGATATTCAAAGATGTTAATTTCTCCCTTAAAAATAATTTCATTTTACTTAGTCGCGAACTTCCAAAATCAGGGGACAATATATTCCTCCAAAAAAGATAACAACACGACGGTCGTTTAGTTCACACATTTCCCCTGCCATGGAAGCTGACTGCTTTTGCCACAGATAGGATGTACAGGAACAATTCAGACAGTCTGTCCCGTGCATGTTTCGTTTCCCAAACTTGCTTGATAGAACTGAAGAGGAGGTTACAAAGCTGCCCTGGAACCCTTCCACTTGCTGATCTGCATCCTACAACATGGAATATTCTAAATATCATGGGCTTTCCCTAGCTAACAATCTGGTTATTCTGGCTATGCATGAAGATACAGATTTGGGTCTTAATTAACATCTGTAGTTTAATCAAACCATTTATGATCCTGAGAAATCTGAACTGTAGACTTTCTGGTTTTTCTGATGACAGACAAATGCCATAAACAAAAAGGAAGCAAAATAATGGTTTAGTACATAGAGTGTTTGCACCAGATATGGCTGTGGTGACTTTTGTGGAAAACTGGGAATTCTGAATATCATCTTTTTCAGTGTCTGATGAAGATTTTAAAGGTAATAGACATGAGAATAATATATTAGGGGCCTCACAAAGGTTTTTGGTGTTTACGTTTAAACTGTATTCTGTTTCATTTTATAGGGGCTCACTCTCCTCCAGTGGCAATGCTGTAAATCTCCAGCTAGGCCCACTTTAATTATAAAAGAAGTTGGCCCAAAAGAGAACTTCTAGAATAAATTGCCGTGAAAGTGGATTGGCCTGTTTAGTCTGGTGACCTAGTGAAACAGTGCAGGACTTTATAATCTTCAATGCAGACAGGTCTTCATTGTTGAAGGAAGCAGGAAGTGCAAAGAGGGCTGTAATTGCATATTCTTTAATAAGGTATATAATTGGTGCTTTCTCCAAACAGATCTCAGACAGATTTTAATAGTGTGCACACATTGAAAAGCCTCTGAAACACACCCTTCTACCCTAATTTGTTCATATGCATTGATATATTCTAATGTATTTACACCCTCTAAAATTGTAGTCCATGTAGAGCATTTCTGATGTGCAGGGTTCCTTAATCTTTTTTTTTGTTCCTTTTAGACTGACTGTGATGTAGAAAAAGATAATGGAGCAAGATTCAGTAAGAGGAAAAAAGATCCAGTAGATGTATTAGTTTTTATACTTTCAAGTTCCTGTCTTTAAGGGCTTATCATTGCCATCACTGTAGTGGTCAGTCTTTACTGCAATGTCAGGGCCAGGCCATCTTTCACATTCATTGAAGTACTGTTTTTTAAGAAAATGTTTTGATTCAGAAAAATTCAAATTAGGAAAGTACCTTTGTGAAGTAATATAATTTTCTTTGCTAATTTTAAAGGGATCACGTCTTGTGTTAAACTAATATCAATATAAATCTTGGTCAATATGAGGAAAAGTGGTGGTGTACAAATCCTATAGTAACTACTGAATATGAAGTTCAGCAAAAGCAGGCACGAGCTTCTCACAACACAGAAGTATTTTTGGTGGCCAAAATACAGCTTTTCGTATTTCCTCCTGTTCTGTATTCTCTTTTCAGTCAAACAAACAAATGGTCTTCTTAACTGGCAGTTAGGTATATAGCTTCTCATGAACCATGGTAACTGAGGCTTGAGATTTATGAACAATTGCTTAGTGTTCATCAGTCTCCCTGAATCTGTAGATCTAAGAAAAATCATGCCATATGTTGGAAATGAGTTCAGTAGTGACTGTCCTTCAGCAGCTGTGCTAAATTTGCATTGTTCTGCAGTGCCATTGACAGCTTTTTTCAGGACAATTGAGATCACAGATCTATATTAAATTATTGTCACTTCCATTGAGCATCATATTTTAAAAACCTTAAATTCTTCTTTCTGTGAAATGTGAAGTTAAGAAAACATTAGCTGTTCATCCCAGGAGACTCACACCTTCAGTTTATTTGTGAGATTCAGTTTATTTGTAAGTGGACATGTAAGATTCTCTGTGATGACCCAGGGTTAGAACAACATGTTAAACGTTTCAGGCTTTGTACCCATAAAGCTCATCTATGTTTTTGTTTGTTTTACTACTGAAAATAAAGGGTAAAAACAGCTGCATTATCTTGTAAAATTGACACTGGCTTTAGAATATAAATGCTCATCTGATAGTAACTGGTGTGAGTTGATGAACTCCTTTTATATATTCCACTAATCAGTTACCCCTGATAAAGGCTTCCATTGCTCACATGACCTATGTGTGAAGTATCCCACTTTAGGTCCCTGAGGGGTATTCAATATCATCTATCTGATCAAGGAAGATTAGGACAGTCTACAGCATCTATTTATGATATTTATACAACTGGGATTTAGACAGATTTTATTAAAAAGAGTATCTGCAAGAAGAAGACAAGGACCACTACTGTTTGTCATAGTTTATACGATTTGCCTTTTTCAAAGCCGTGTGTTGAGGTAAGCTGTATCTGTGCAAGCAGGAAAATGAAATCATGGTTTGCTACTGCTTGGTAATATTTATGCAGTGAGTCAAATCAACAATACTGAGGTTGAGAAGAACACAAACCAAGGAGGCTGCCCATGCAAATGATACATCCTGGTTGCTTCCTCATGAACTCTTCCATGAAATCTTGCTGCACCCATCTTGATTGCATATGCTAATCCTGGCATCTTAATTGACTCATAACAGATTTATCTGGATTTCCAACTTCCTTTTCTCTTTAGAATGTTAATTAAAAGAAAAATGATTACACTTAAGATATTCATGACAATAAGAGTTTTTTGCTAGAGGTGTTCAGAGCCAAATTTTGCTTTTATTTATATGGGACTATTTAAAATCCATGAGCCTAAGTCTATTTCACTCTAGGGACCTTTTGATACCTATATAGCAAAAAATGGCCTGAGTGAGAGTGGAAGACAGTTCCTATAGTATGTTTTCAAAATTTTACCTCATATTTAGTAAAATCGAGAAAATGACTCCAGCTTTTAGAATATATATAACGAGTCAAAAGCTGGTTTGCTTGGATGAAAATAAGCTCAGAAGTGCTCATGCAGACTTGTATATTCTCCCTCTCTTCCCTTAAATCAGTCACTACCACTATTATTACTAGTGCAGAAGTAGGAAAATGAGGGCTTCAATATACTCTGTATGGAATATGGAGATTTTGAGTCATGTCACTAGCATAAATGGATAATTGTCCATTTTTACTAATGATTTAGGAACTCTTTAAAACAATAGTTATGGTTTTTGTCATATGGACAAAATGAGATTTAATTAAAGAAGGAGAAGTAGAATGAAAATGCTTTTTTTTCCCCTTTTTTAAATAAAAAACCAAAATAATTCCTATTGTGGACTTGTAGAGGGCTTTTTTTCATATCTTTTTTTTTTTTGCTGTTTTTGGTTTTTCATAGCAAGGCACTTTGCGGTCATTCTCTTGCTTGGTACCCCACCATATTGTTGTTGGTGTTTTTGGGTTTTTTATATATATTCAGTAGATTAAATCATATTATCCTATTTGGGATCTTCCCACCATTACAGCTTTTGCCACCCATAACCTTATATTATGATCAAAGGGGAAATAAAGGGAAAGCAGTAATGTTAATAGTCTTTCCCATGCAGTCTCTCTGGGAATGGTCTTTTTATAAGTGTCTTGAACTTGACCTCTTCAGAAGGCCCAAAGGTCCAACACACATTTTTAAAGTTGCATTTAAATTTTAATATTTTTATTCTGTGAAGCCATTTAAAACCTGGCCCTCAAAACACAAAGCATAAATCTTTCAGGACAGTCATACAGTAAAATTGATGTGTGCGGAAGAGAAGTTCCGGAAAACCCCTAAAGCTCTGTTGCTTTGCTTTTCATGTTGTTTTATAGATACATTCCCCACAACACTAGCAAATAATCAAACAAAATCCAGTGAATAATATTGTGATTTCATCACTCTGGCATTTGAACTTGCAAATACAATTTAGCAATGAATTAGGAGAGGAAAAGTTTTGCATTGCCCCACCCTCATTATAAAAATGTTCTTCAGAGCCAAACATTTGAGGCATTAGAAAGATTTACAGTAATAATATAAGTAGCAATAATGAACTTGGGAACAAGGGAGTCTTGTAAGAGGTTCTCAGAATGAGAGAGAGGGTTTGTAAGCAATTCTATCAACACTAAATAAATATTTAGGAAGATTGTCTTCTCTTAGTGAGCCTGTATAATAATTGTAGTGCTAATAGGAAGTATATGATTTGGATATGAGAAGATAGGTATCTCTGAGTCCATACAACTTGTTTGTGTGGGTGAATCTAGTTCTCATTAAAGGTACTGGTTTGACTGTCCTGATTGCTGCAGACTTCTTTTCATGAAAATACGTCAGCTTTGTCACCAGCTGCACAAGGTTTCCAGCCGTCCCTCAGTTCATCTGAGGGCAATCTCTTCTGTCAGCAACCTCTTTTTCTGGGATGGTCAGGAAGGCAGTCAGATGTGACAGGTCAATTTGATAATAAAAAGGAAAGGAAAAAAGTGTATTTGATTGGATTTGACCTGTAGGTGGGGGTCACACCGTTGCCCATCACTGTGATGTTAGTGTGCACTCCCTCAAGCTTGGTAACACACACAATTCCTGTTTAATTTCCCTCTCTTTGCTTGTGCAACTTTCCTAGCCTCAAATTCCTAATTCCAAATCCCTGCCCATGTGAGTAAACAGAGAAAACTGGGGAACAGGGAGAGGCAAGGCAGGCAAGAGTGGCTACCAGTTGCCTCTGGCATGTCTGCCCTGACACCCCCATTCAGTTCCTGCTGTCCTGCTGCAAAGGGAGTGTCTGGGATGGAGCGTGACCTCCTGTTCCTGACACTCGCTCTGGCTTCCTGTGTGCAAAGCTGAGCCGAGGATGTGGGCACAGAAACAGGGAATCCCGTTGAAATTGCTGGAAAAAAAGCTCTCATTAACTTAATGAGATTTGGAACATTACAAGGGAACTCCAGCTGGAACCAGATCTGAACCTGAGTGCGAAACATTCCTGAATATACTACCACAAACTTGTTTCAAGGAAAATATGTGCTCAGACATACAAATGGCCAGATTCTGATCTCGGTAACTCCAGCGTGAGTGTCTTGACTCGTATCAACTGCACTCAGAAGACTAGCCCTGAAGACTATAAAATGAAGAAACACACATGCCACAGGAGACTGTGAAAGGAGGGTAGAGCTAGGAAGGTTTAGCCACACACCTTGCTGGAACACACCTTAAGACAGGTAGCCTGGCAGCAGCTGGCTGAGACGGGACTTTCATCCTCCATAATCATTACTTTCCATAATTAAGTGCAGAGTCTGACTGGGTTCACACTTCACTGTGCTGAACATAGTCTATCTATGCTCAGATCCCTAATTCCAGGCTTCTTGTCCCCCTCTCACACACACTTTGCTTTCATTTCTTTAAGATAAGTAGCTGAGCTGCCATGACTGTTGGTCTTTCTGGGCAGAAGAGGATTGCCTTGTGAGTATCAAAAAGAGATGGAGGAGAGAAGAAACAGATTCTTCCTTCAGCATAATGTGATAAGGTAGCAGGCTGGGCTCAAAATAGGCAGAGGAAGTGGTGAATGACCTGAGTCATGACAGGCTTGGAGGCATTCTCCTGTGTGTATAGAAGACACTTGGTTTGTCCCTATGTCTCCATACTATAGCTGTGAAACTACTGGAGTGTTCTCCTGGAGTGATATTCCAGCTGCGAGTTTAGTCTGAAGGAGAAAGCCAGTCTGTTTCCATCTAGTTTATAAACTCTTGGAAAACATCAGTAGAATGAAGGTCTCTACATTAACTAGTCCATATTCTTTTCCATCTGTGGAAGCACAAGCTCTTACTTTGATCAAAGTTAATGTGAGTTTTCCTGGAATAAGAATTGGCCCATGATAGAGCCTTGACTTGTCACCTATTTAAGAGTGTTTTCATTATTTTCTGATTACTCACCAAGCATTGCAAATTTAACTTTTCTTTATTAAGTAATCTAATACTCGGAGCTCACAGAAAGCATGTCATTCATCTCTTTCATTTTAACTGATTCAAAGCGAGCTATTTCTTAAAGAAGATCCTTTCCCCCCCCCCCCCCCCCCATATTGCACATCTGAACTTGCAGGGAGACTAATACAAAACAAATAAAAACTTTCTTTTTTGAAACTTTTGAACAAGTTAAAACACATCCAGAACTCTATTCGTAGTAATTGATACTAATTAAAATGCTGAAGCTGCATTAACAAGAAATGAAAAGGAGTATTTTGGGTCTTATCTTTTGCAATGTTTTTCACGCTCAGCTTTTCATTAATGCGGAAATATTATACCTTGTATTATTTCCATGAAAAATGCTATTGCTGTTTGGCATTTTATGGGGTGTGGTTTATAATTTTATTAACACCATCTGTTGTTTGAAAGATAATATGGAATGTTTAAAAATTACCAAAAATGCTGGTGTACACAGAATCAGAAGCAACATTTGTAGTTTGCTCTTTGCCTGGCAATTTATCTGCACATAAAGCTGATTCATGTTGAAGCAGTTGTATTTAACTCCTTATGGTTCTTGTGATGCTTTAAATGTCACCACTGCACTGTGCATTAAATGCTGTTAGTACCATGAACACATTCTGTATCTGAAGCAGCCTTGGTTGCCAGATATCCTTAAAAATACTAAAGGGCAAGGAGGGAAATGAAAAGCCATAGTATGACAGGACTATAGACCCTGTAGACTGTCTTCAAACAGAATTACATGTCTTGAAAAGGGAAAGGCAGGCCAGCAAAATGAATGAGGAATGGATTTGTTTGCATGACTTATGTTTCTGCTAGAAATGCTTAGACACATCCGAAGGCAAAAAAGAGTTTTTAATTACTGAATAAACCCTTTTTTCCTGAAGGTGAATGGAAGCACAGCATCATGGGCAGATTGTTTTACACGTCTCTCCACCCACAGCCTGAGAGCAGGGCCAGTTAAAATACAAAGGCAGGAGAGGTCATAAATACAGGAGGCAAGGGATGGTTGAGTGAACTTGGAGAAAGATCAGTGATAAGAGACCAGAGAGATGTCTGTGGTTGGCCTGCATCTTCGCCAGGTGGAAAGCTATTTCAGCTTTGCTTAAACAGGCAAACCATCATGGCCTCTTCTGATCTTTGTCTATTACCTAAGTGCTTAAAATAACTAGCCAGCTGCATTTAGGGAGAAAGGAGAGACAAAACACTATTAGATAAGAATCTGTCAGTCACAATTTGACTCTTCTGGAATTATGGGGCAGAGAAAATTGTTCTCTTTTGCTAGAGATGTTCAAAAAAAAAGAAGATACTTTCCATCACAATCCCACAGAATAAAATCTGTAACACTTCAGCTTCCAGCTAGAAATTTCATATTTGAAGAATATGCTGAGGAGGAAGAGTGCCCTCTTACCAAGGAATGGAAATAAACATGTCAAGGAAAGGCCCATCAGCCTGTTACTGATTGCCAACACAAATATTTTGGACTGAAAAAATCTGCACTTCAAACTAACAAGAATCCAGCTGAAAGATATTTCATTTAACTTGATACAATAACTTTATCTATAAGGAGAAATGGCCTAACATAGCTATTCCAGAGGAAAATGGTTCCAGCTATTCTCGTACAGTATTCATATTCTGGGGTGAAAACCCCAAACAAATGGACTAAACCTCCTGCATGGGTGCATACACTTTATCTTGGAATTAGGCTGGGTTTTATTCTAGAATAATTATTGCACTCACAATGCAGAGTAATTATTCCCAAATAAAGTCTTTTTTGTGTTGCAATGAAGTGTCCACAGGGAGCTATCACGGAGTAGTTAGCCCAGAATTGCTGTGCTGCTGAACTTCTCCCGTGTAGACAAGCCTTAAGAAATCATACCCAAAAGAAGGTTGTGGAAGAAAAAAAAAAAATGCCTGCGCACATGTTACAGCATAAAGTGTGAGTGCTAAAAGTTATACATTGTAATGTAGATGCTGTAAACCACGTGCTTATCCAGGAAGGTAAACCATAATAGCAGCAGAAAAGGCTTTTGTGGAAATGTGTAGTAAGAATTAATGCCTTTTCATTTAAAAGTTACTTCCAAATATTTCAACTTGAGCTTTTGTCTATATTCAATGCAGATGCGCTGTTCACTAAGCAATTTTATGGTATTCCTTCTCTGGATCTGCTGGGAAGCTGTGATTAACAGGGATGTTCAGTCTTTTGGAATATGGGAACCCCAGTACAGTGCTGGGTCATGACTCCTTAAATGAGCTGAAATGCTCAACCTTTGGAGTATGTCTCAGCAACAAATTAAATTCAAGGGCAAGAATGAAGAATGCTTTTATTAGCTGAGCTGGTAAACCTATTATATTAATACTTTACTGAGATGCATACTGCAGTCCACCCTCTCTCTTGCTTCAGGCAGAGTGAAATAACTGTATTTATTATATTTAGGTCATGCTTTCCTGCTCTTGAAACTTATAAAAGGAAAACACAAGAATTAAGTCAAAAGACTCCTGGAGTTTGTGGTGCTGGGCAGGAGTTTGACTATCCTGCCACTCTATGTCAGTCTCAAAGCTTCCTTAACTATGGGTGATCCAGACAGGGTCATAATTTCTGACTGCTGTCATGTCCTGGTGAGAGAGGTACCCTTATGTTATCGCTGGAGTTTCCCAGTCTCGTTCCTGGGGTATACTGTGTGACATGCCATCAGACTTGTTGCCACTCCCACAGTCACTGTGGTATCCCTGCCAAAGCCCTTCTGACACTTGGTCCCATCCATGGGTGCCACCAGTATGCACACATATTGCAGTATGCAGCCATTTGTGTGGATGGAGAAGGTGGAGACGAGAAACATAATGTTCAAGCATGACGTAGAAAGTGCTAGTTCTGTTGGGAGCATCAAAACAGGCCCAAACAGCTGCTATATTTACTGTCCAAGGCCCCTTTAAAAGCACCAGTATCAACTCTGTGATGGGCACACAGCACCTGGCTGGTGAGAACTGCCACCTCTGAGCCCAGGTTCAATGTTTCTTGGCTGCTGTGGGTACGTATCACAATCCGGACAATGCTGCGGTGGCCTTCCAGGCAAGGAACAACCAACCCTGCACCTGTAATTCTTGGGATAGGTAGAGGAGCATCACTGTGTTTTGTTTTGCTTTTTTCTTTTTATGCCTGGAGCAGGTAGGTCACCCACCCCAGGGCAAAGGCTGGTGGACACTGTCTTGTGGAAGGTCACCACATGGCCCCCCCGCACACTAGGGGAGACCAGCTTGTCATTTGCAAACCCACCAGCCTTTCAAATCCCAGCAACTGCAGGGGGAGAGGAAGCTCTGTAAGGTCTCTGCCAAGCCTTGCTGTGACCTTAGGTGCTGCCTCAGTGGACATGGCTTCGGCAAGGGGAGAGACATGTGCGGTGCCATCTGGGCCCACGCTGGCGAGGTGACCCTCCCTCCGGCACTCCGGCTGTGGACACCTGTGCTTCTTTCTGCCTCCAGAGCCCCGGACCCAGCTCTTCTCTCAGATCTCACCCTGGGAACCACAAAGGTATCTCCCTCTGTCTTTCCTCTCTGCGGACAACAGTAAGAAGATGCTGCCTGTGCACCCCAGATAGCCCAAGGCTCAGCAACAAACACAGTCAGGACATGGATCCCCATGGTCCCTTTATCAGGATGGTGAAGATACCTCCTGGGACCCTTGCTTGCCCCTGCAGCCACACAGTGGGTGCAGGCATTAAAAAGGAATGGCTTGTCTCCTACCATCACAAGCTCTAACAGCTGCCCCAGAAAATAGGGGGAAATTTGCCCTAATGTGTCTTTAATTTCAGTCAGTTTGAGAGGACACCCCCAGCAAGTAGGAATAAATAATATTCTAATTATTGAGAAGAAGCTCTCAAAACCTGCAGGCATAATTTTCTCAATATGTGAACACTTTTCCTATTTTCTTGTTTAGGAAAATGTGGAAATAAACCCGTCCACCCCCCCAAAACAACAGGGTTGGGAGGAGTTTGTTTTTGTGAGTCTTCTAGCTCTTGTGGTGTTTTCATCTTGCTCAGCAGGACTGCCAGACCTTTCCCTTCATGTTCTGATGCTTCTTTGTGATCTGGATGCAACCAGTAATTGCAGAAGCATTCACATTCTTTAAAAACATGTTACTGAACTTCTGTTTTAAAAGGATTGTCAGTAATGTTTGGGCTCAAATTTGAGAGCTGGCTGATGAATCCCATGCTGGAATGATATTATTGCTGTCTTTTTTTTGCACCAGATACTGGTTTGTGTTGCTTTCAACTATTTTCAGTCAGGAAAATAATTGTGCTGATTCTGATAATCAGCCTGTTCTTGCACTTTCTTAACTGTGATATTGCTAAGGTAATCTTGTTATCCTTCCAAACACCATGAGAGGATGTCACTGTGGATGGCTTTGCAATAAGTGGGGAAGTCTGTCCGCAAACTGCGGAGGTATTCTCGTATTGGCTTGCACTTAGTTAATGGGGTTTTTTTAGCTTTTCTTCCTGCAGTCCTGGTTGTTAATAGTAAGAAAATGAGCTATGCTACAATCTAAGCTAATTACCATGTTTTAACACATTGCAAGTAAGATTAGTGCTGTTTGAAACCATGTCAGCAGGTCACACGCTCATGGGAGTATAACATCTTTCTACTCCGTAACACTTGTATTGCTGTCCACTCAAACCCTTCCCTGTCATGTCCTGTATAACTCACCGTATTATGCAGAGCCTGCCCTTGGTCCACCAGCCGTTGTAACTGTAATAGTAAGAATGTTAACTCTTTAGCTATGTTTTCTCTTGCCTTGTTTTCCCTTAACTTTGGAGTTTCTCTGCCATGTCTTTCAAACTCTAAAACCTGAGGAAAAAGAAAAGAATAAATGCTTTCCTTTGTTTTAAAGCTTGTTGCTTTCTGTTCTGCTACAGGTAAGGGAAGTAAATCATTCTGACACCTGGAAAGTCCAGGTAGTGCACAGACCTGCAAGACAATACTTGTTATAGTTGTACCTTGCATGACTGAGAGAAAGGTCTTTTCCCTCCAGCATATTCCCTGCGTTTCTGTAGGGGGCTCATTTTGTGAATGCAACTTCTGTTGGGATTTATGTCCCCAACATTCATTTGCAGAGATATGCAAAGCAAACAGCCTAACATCTCTGGCTCTCCAGTTGAATCAAAGGGATTGAGGTTGGTGTATATGGAATTATCTTGGCCTCCTGAAGAGCAACATGAGGATAAACTGCTGGTCTGAATATTGGTTTGATCTTGAGATGAGATAGGCGAAGAAAATTTAGCCTGCATTTTCAAAGTAGGGAATGACTGGAGTGAAATAGGTGGCCTGGAATCTCATAGTAGTGGGCCTCATACTACTCATGTCAGTTCTTGAGTTCTCCTTGTCACTTCACTTAGAAACCCCCTCCAACCAACCTTCATTAAACTCCAATGTTTTACCGAAACAATGTGTTGAAACGTAAATCTAAGGGCCTAGCGAGAGCTGCACAGGCCACTTCCCTAACATAGTTGTGTGGAAATGCTACAGTCCCTATGTTGTCAGCCATGGAGACAAAAATGGCACTGACCCCTGGCATGCCATCTTGTGTACAATAAAGTATACTTGTTTTGGTGAAATGTCCATGACCCCCTTTGTTCTTTATTGCACTTGATGTTTCACCTCCTGATTCTGAGGTGTATCAGAGTATAAAAATATGTCTTTTGTGTGCATTTTATACAAACAGAATCAATTTAAATGTGCCATTTCGCTCTCACAGACCCAACAAAAAGTCCCTTAAGATTCAGGTTTATCAAGTGTATGAACTTTACCCAGGACCCATAGTGCCGACATCTCTGCATGATTCATAAAGAAATGTTCTGTTTACACATCAGCATGAGCCTCTACTGAGTTTAGACTTGGCTTGAAATATAGGACAGAAATTGAATGCAATAATTAAAAGCATTTGATTTTCACATAAAAGTAGTAAATACAAAGTCAGCAAGTGAAACATGAAAACATAAAAAGGACATGGAACTGTTGGAACAAGCCCAGAGGAGGCCATGAGGATGATCAGGGGATTGGAGCATCTCCCGTATGAAGATAGGATGAGAAAGTTGGGGCTGTTCAGCCTGGAGAAAAGAAGGCTGCGTGGAGACCTCATAGCAGCCTGCCAGTATCTGAAGGGGGCCTATAAGAATGCTGGGGAGGGACTGAAGAGTCCTTAGGGACTGTAGTGATAGGGCAAGGGGTAACGGGTTCAAACTTAAACAGGGGCAGTTTAGATTGGATATAAGGAATAAGCTCTTTACTGTGAGGGTGGTGAGGCCCTGGAATGGGTTGCCCAGGGAAGTTGTGATTGCTCCATCCCTGGTGGTGTTCAAGGGCAGGTTGGACAGAGCTTTGGGTGACATGGTTTAGTGTGAGGTGCCCCTGCCCATGGCAGGGGGGGTGGAACTAGATGTTCTTAAGGTCCTTTCCAACCCTAACTATTCTATGATTCTATGAATAGATCTTAGAGCAGCTTCCAGTGCCTAAAAAGGGGCTACAAGAAAGCTGGAGAGGGACTTTTGGCAAGGACCTGTAATGACAGAACAAAGGGGAATGACTATAAATGGATAGAGGGATATTTAGATGAGATAATAGGAAGAAATTCTTTCTTGTGAAGGTGATGAGACACTGGCACAGGTTGCCCGGAGAAACTGCTGCTGCCCCATCCTTGGCACTGCTCAAGGCCAGGCTGAATGGGGCTTGGAGCAACCTGATCTAGTGGAAGGTGTCCCTGCCATGGCAGGGGTTGGAACTGGATGATCTTTAATGTTCCTCCCAACTCAAGCCATTCTGTGATTCTATGTATATTACTCTCAATGCTTCAGTCAGGCTCTCAGTCTGAAGCTTTTGTTCAGAGGATAGTGACTCATCTGTAAATATTTACCAAGGTGGCAAAATTGGCACCAGGGAGCTTGCACCTAAAAGAGGGGGTTTTTCTAAGTAAACATTTTATCAGAAGAATAGGTGTTCCATCTTGAAGTTTTGTGAACTGATGTAAGAAAATTCTACTCCGAGGCATAGTATCCTAGTGCAGGACATACACATGACTGCAAATGAAAAATGCACAAATGGATAGTTTTGCACTGATGTTTTACTTTATTTCTTTAAACCAAACTTGGGTCGAAGATTTCAAAGAAGAAAATAACCAGCTTTCAAATACTTAAGAATAATTAAAGCATAATTCGCCTGTGTTTCCAGAAAAACATATGTGTTCTAATAAATCTCAGAAGCGTTATTTCACTTGGAAACGCATTTGAAAGATCTGCGTTCTCAGAAGGTAGTTACACTGGAAGTAGTTCATTAAAATGGTTTGAACTTTTTGAAGCATGTGAAGTCTGCAGTATCAATTCATGTGAGGTAAAATTGCAGACTGAAAAACTTGTAGATGTCTGATAGCACAGAAGTTACTGCTGTTATAAATCAGCCTTTTCTGTGGTTAAATGATAGGGTGGAGAAGGGTGAGGGTGAAGCTAGTAACTATCTTTCTTTTCCATCTAATTTGAGGGAACATTAAAAGATGAATGAGAAAAACATTTTCTTAATTTTACAGCAGCTCTTCAGCTGAGTTGAGCTGCTGGGGTTTTTTTGCTTTCTGGTAAAGTGGATCTCCATTGATATAAATCAATGTGTGAGATAGTGTCTTTTCCAGGGCAGCCTGCTCCTAGACTGAAGAAGCAGGATTTCCAATCTGTGTCAGATGCTGTTTGGGAACAGAATCTTACCTCTCTCTGCTTTGCCTCCCATATGTCAGCTGCTATGTTGTAGGACACTAATGAACTCTAATGGACCTTAATGATAGGCAAGTTCTGCTCAAACCAAAGGTGTACACAGGGCAGCACAACTTCACAGCAGGACAATAATCAAAATTGATGTGCAAATGGCCACTGGCAGATGCTTGTTAAAGATCAATGACTTTTCCTTTTCTAATTATTTTATTTCTTTAAAATTTTTGGGGGGAAGTCTTTGGTGGCTTTCTAATTTACTAATTTAGGTGACAAAATGTAAACAGGAAATGAATCTCTTAACGGTAGGGCGATCCTCACTTTTGAAGAACAGCACATGGCCAATGTCTCTGAGTGTCAAAATGATTTTATTTAGGTGTCTCTTTTTTGGGAAGCTGTAAAAGAGTTATCTGATTTACCATGATCTGTGAAATTGCATCCAGGAACTGCCTAAACTTCTAATTTCTCTTTTTTTCTTCATCATTGTATATTTATTATTTAGCTGCTGTGGAGTATTTGGTCAAATAGTAAGATTATATTTACATTCTAGCAGTGATATGTGGACTAAGTCAAAGGTCAGGGCTGAATAATGTTATTTTGGAGCTGTTTTGTTCTTGTTAAATTAATAGGTAAAAGATTATTCTGACCTAGCAAGTTTATAATCAAAGTCTACAACAGGATGGAACAAGGGGCTAAGGCAGACAAATAGGCAGTAAACATGTCAGGAGGAAGAGGAGGAGGAGGAGAAAAGAATATTTTTTTCCATAAGAAATAGCAGTTTCCACTCTTTACCTGTTTGTTCACTGTTTCTTCTGGGACACAGGTTCCAGGAAAGTTTATGTGCAAGTGAATGAGTCCTCCATCCTGCAAGCACCTGTACAGGTGACTAAATCCATACATTTGCTTTAGCGGATTGAGGCTTCAGGGTTTTACACTTTTGTACCTTTAGCCTTAAGTCTGATTCTGTTTTTTGGTTACCTTCTTGTCTAGGGTCATAGTGACAAAAGCAATCAGGCAATTCTGCTTTTATATTTACAGTAACTTTGAGTGATCATATGGGGACTCACACAGGAAAGCATAACTTTGAACCTCCTACCCTTTCCTCATATATGGCTTAAAATAAGTAGGCACAGTTATCAAACTCTTGTCAGGACTTGTAATTTGCCTGCAATAACAAGGTTAACCAGCAATAGCAGTCTATGCTCTGTGGTTGCATGCCAGTAAAACACAGACAAATTGAAAACTGTAATGAGAATAAACACATTATGAATATACTGAGCACATTGACACTTTTACATTAGGAACTGCGGTCATGGTAAGTTGACTTGTCCTAACCAACCCCTCCGTTTTGAAATAAGGCCCCATTGTAAACTTATCATGTGCTCTAAAACAGTGGTAATAAACACGTCCTGTGTGCTGTAACCCTAGGTTTTCAAGACATGGCTTAAAATGATTTGCCTGTTTGGTGTATTCCTACTTCACCCAGTAAACAAGACTGAAAGTTAATAACAAGAATGGTTTCATAAATGAAAACATAAATTGTCATGGAGCTGAATAGAGTTATAATTTATAGACAATCAGAATCTTCAAGCAATAATTGTTCTGTTATTTTTGTTTGGGTTTCTTTCAGTATTTTTATTTTTTTCCCCTGCCGACACGATTTGGCATGTGTTGATTAATAAAACATGCACTGAAAATCATTTTCCAGCAATGAATTATCCTAAAATGAGCTCACTGATGTTCTGCAAATCACATAGAGGATTCTACAGATAGGATAGTGTGACTTCCTGCTTTGGTGTATAACACGTGTCTATGCGGTAAGGACGTGAAGGGTGGGTTACTACACTAGGAGTGAGAGCTATAGGTCTAAATTTGTCCCTTTGCACGTAGAAGTGGAGTAAATGGGGTTGTTCGATCCCCCTCTGCCTCATGCATTGTTTCGGAGCGTGGCACAGCGCAGTCGCAGGCAGTCAGTGCAGTGGGCAGCCCTGGCACGGAAAAGCAGAGCTCTCAGCAAGCAGGTGTGTCACAGTCAGGACCGAGCTCCATTGGCAGTGCTGTGTGGGGAAGTTTGTGCAGCAATTGCCAGCACTGGCTAGAGCCGTCATTATCTTTCTGCTTTCTGTGAGCCTTCTTAACGTCTGTTTAATTTTCCCCTCCTTCCTACCGCTCTAACAGGTGAGGTCTGGCCGGTACCGATAGGGAATATGTCATGCAAGAGAAGGATGGCACAGTAAGAAGGAAGCTTTGGACCCCAGAGTAATTCAGGTAACGCAGGGTGATGCTGCCAGTGGCTGGAAGTGAAAGTGAATGCTTTTGAGTCTCCAAAGCTGTTTATATTGTGGAGAATCTGCTCCCAGCCGAGCCCTGGCATCCATGCAGGACCTGACAGGCTGCCTGTGGGTGTCCTAGGCAGCCCAAGAGCTACGGCACTAACCTTTGTTGTCACTCAGATTTGGGGAGCAGGATGTCAAAAAGGCAAAGGAAGGAGGTGGGGCCATAGACCTATTATCCCTCTTTATCAGCCTGTGGAGCGGGGCCAGTACCTGAGGGAACAGTGTGGAGCATGATTGCTCACCTCCCATGAAGACAGGGTGCATGCCTTGAGACTGTATCTGGGTGGTTTTATTATCTTGCCAAAAAGCCAGAAATTTCCCCCTTTGTATCAGGATGAAACAAGTGTTCTAAGGCAGCTCTGGAGAAACAGTAACCTAGAGGTTATAAGAACGTTCACATGGAAGACAGAGACTCATGCTGCCAGCCCCGATTTTGCTTCATTTGAGTCGAACATTTGAACCTGCCAGAGGCCATGTAGAACACATGCCCTGTTTTCATCACCCTGGCATTTTTTCAGGGGTGGGATTTTCCCCACCTCTCTGTACAAATCTATTCTCCACCCTGTGTGAATTGTTTATGTAGTGAGAGAGAGGCCAAACAGAAATGATGAGAGGCACCAGTCTGGTTAAGACAGTGTGAAGCTGCAGGATTCAGCATTAGGCTAAGTGTTGTCACTGCCTTACTTCAATCAAGTTCCCTCCTGGAGAAGAACAGGTGATAGCAGAGGGAAAAGGACAACACTATTCCTCAGCAGTAGACTCAATCCCATCTTAATCTTGATAGTAGAGGTGACAGGTCACTGACACTGAGGAAAGGATGTGTTATTTGCTAACAGGCAAGGCCACCTGCCTCTCTAAATATTTCTATGGGCTGTAATCACGTTGCCTAACTTCTGTCCCCTGAACTAACTGATGCAGGTGCCTACATCTTTCTATGGGCTATTCAGAGAAATTAGGCTCTCAGATCAGTTGCCTAAACATGGGAGTCAGTTGCCATTTGAGATACCCTCATGTCACCTGCCCGGCCTGCAGCTGCAGCTCTCCCGTAATGCCTCTGTTGTACCTATCAAGCTTGGCCGGCATTTTTTTGGCTACCCTAAATTATTCCAAGCACTTGATGCTTAATTCTGAACAAAGTTGGGCTCCTACTTTAAATTACCTGGAATTGAGACTTGTCTAGATGCATGGAGTGAAGCATGCCTGTATAGGTGGTATGACAATCTCCTGTCTCCCCAGGGTCTGAGAAGATCAGCAGGGAGCCCTAATCTTGCAGCCCTAGTACCCTTGGGAAGAGCACAAACTTGGTTTGGAAAGTTCATGCAGGAGTTCCCACCAATGCTGGGCTCTGCTGGCAGAGGCGAGGTGGCAGGACTTATGTTTCCATCCAATCTCTTCTTACTCTCCAGTTTTATTTTGTTATCTCTCCCTGGTGGGAGCCTCATCTGTGATTCTGGGCTGAAGCTTACACTAATGCAATTTCTTGGATCACCTTCAGATTTTTCAGGCTTCTTCAATACAAATATGGTATTTGCTTCTTTTCCAATTGTCCTAGGTTCAGCAGTAGCAGTCATTTTTCTCCATCTTAGTAGCTGGTGCAGTGCTGTGGTTTTGACTTTCAGCCTGGGAACAGCGCTGATAACACCGATGGTTTTAGTTGCTGCTCAGTAATGTTTACTCTGACCAAGGACTTTCTGAGTCTCATGCTCTGCCAGGGAGGAGGGGAAGCCGGGAGGAAGCAGAGACAGGGCCCCTGACCCAAACTGACCAAATTGGTATTCCATAACACAGCACGTCATGCCCACTATATAAACTGGGGGCAGTTACCCAGAAGGGTTAGATCACTGCTCGAGTCAGGCTGGGTATTGGTCGGCAGGTGGTGAGTGGTTGTATTCTCTTCCCCTGTTATTTCCCTTATCATTATTATTACTGGTGGTAGCAGTAGTGGTTTGTGTTATACCTTAGTTACTGGACTGTTCTTATCTCAACCCATGGGAGTTACATTCTTTTGATTCTCCTCCCCCTCCCTCCTGGAGCAGGGGGGAGGAAAGGGGGGAGTGACCGAGAGACTGCACGGTTGACTGAGCTTAAACCACACCACCAATCAACAGACTTAAATGCTTTCCATTTAAGTAGTTTACAGATTGGGATGGCAATGAGCTGGCTCTTGGAAAATAATAAATAAACCAGATAAAAGTATTGAAGAAACAGTATAAATTTAGTCATTTTGCCTTCCCAATGTGTAAAATATAGAAGTGATACTCTACAATAATTTTCTTTTGAGTGAGATGAGGTTTGAGCTTTTAGCCCAGGAACTTTCCTAAGTTAGAACTTTCCTAAGAAGACCGAATCATTTTAATTACTGGTTCTGTCAGGTCATCTTCCATACCGATGTGTTTGACATGTCTTTAATCTTCCTTGCAGCTACAGAAAACTTTTCAGTGATTCTCTGCTTTTCTACACCATTGCCTTTGGTTACTCTTAGTAGCTGAGCTAAGGGTAAAACTGTGCTGCAGAGAGCAGTATCTCATGGAGTTGTGCAATAATGCACAGCTTCATGGAGGTTACTATGCTCTGCCAAACAGACTTTGGCTGAACTAACCAATAGCCACCATCTCCTATTCCATTTTATGTGATTTAGTCCAAAACCAACTGTCAGTCACAGTAGGGGCTGTGTTACTAAACTATCAGTGCAATGTCAAGCAAAAAATGTTTTAGGTGCATGGTAAAGTAGTACCCACTCAGTGCTTTGCTATAATTACATGGATGTAACTAACAATGGAAAAGGTGATGTAAATCTTTTTCATCCAGTCTTCCACTGTCCTCGTCTTTCTCCAAACTGTAACAATGACCACAAAAGGCCTGGAATACTGTAGTTAAAATAACAAGTGTTTAAATTCAACATTTTTTTTTTAAATAAAGTCCATTGCAATGAAAATTAACCCTTTGTAAATTTCATCTTTATTTTTTTTTCCTTTCCAATGTTTCAGATTATATCAGCATTTTGTAAAGATTCTTGGTAAGTACGGATGTGGGAAAGAAATACTGCCAAGGTATCTGCCACATAGAGCTTAGTAAAACAAGTGTGTATTCACATCAGAAGGAGAAATATACTACCTGACAGCAAGGCAATGAGTTTGCAGAAGACACAAGTGCTCTAATCTCAGTGTGATTTTGTTTAATTTAAATATTGTTTTGTTCATGTTAGATTAGGTCTTAGAAGCTATGGCTGAGAACAAGACCCTAATGAATATGCAAAGAGTAAAGTGACACTCTAAAGATAAATTTATTATTAAAGCTCAGCAATAAATGATTTTCAAATGGCACTAACATTTTCAAAAGTTATATTTCTCTTCCACAAAAGGCTGAACTGTCAGAATCTTAAACAGTGAAGTATTTTAGTTACCATATTGCATTGTAGAGAAGCTCTTCTATGCTCCTCTGTTACTGTAAGCTCTGGTAGGCTTATGAAATTTCCTGCAGTCTAGAAGGGTTCAGTAAATCTGGGCTTATTTTCTGTCTTGAAAGTTATAGAACATCTTTTCCTCTTCTAGAATCTTTCTAGAAAATGGTGGAGCTTCTCTCATCACTAATTTTCTACAGCCAAAGAAGCACCAGCTACCTACTGTGTGAGAAGAGAGGCTCTAAACCAGAAACAGGCCAATAATACATCACACCATCTGATTGCAATGAATGCGAAAGCAAAAGATGGTTGGAATGGTGCCGGCGAAAGGGTGTTTCAACTGGAGCAGAGGAGAGAAGGTTGTCCAAGTAAGAGAAATGGAGAAGCAGATGAGAAAATGATGCTGAAACTTTCTCAGCTGCAGGAATCAAAATGAAATTGCCTTGAATAAGCGTTTTGTAACTATGCTCTTTAAACCAGGAAAGTATGCTAGAGAGAAAGCAGAAAGTTGTGATACTCAGGTTAAGCCCCTCTGAGGCTACACTTTCTATCAGGGCACTGGTAGAGGTGAACTTTTAATAATATTTTTCTGCTAACATCTGATTGCCTTGTCTTTAACAGACAACTCTTTAAGAAAGTGTTTTAGCATAAATAGCATAATATGCATTTTGCGAAAGTAACAGAATTGAAATACATTGCATGTTATACAAATAATTTAGGAACTAAATGCCACTGCCATTTTTTATTGAAGGAGCTATTTTGTAACCTTCCATCTCTTCTCTTTCACAACATTGAGCACTGGCTTTTAAAGTTATCCCTGCCAAGCCTTTGGACAGACATTGATTATTAGGTAATCTGCTTATTCTCTTGTTCTCTGCTTGTATGAGATGCACACTTTTTTATGCCTACTATTTAGCAGGTTTTCTCAACAATCTATTTAAACTAGGTAGAGACAGCTTTAGCAAGCAGCAGTAATATGTAAGTGAGATAAATTTATCTTTCCGAAACTTACACTTGATCTTGCATGCTTTCTTGTTATTAAGGTTAGCTCTCACTCTCTTTCTCTTTTTAAAATAAGCAGTCTTACATTTTTAGGTAGCCTGCCAATGTAGTTGTAAGTTTAGGGTGTCAATTTTTCCTTCTCACTCAAAATTCAATTCATTTATTCTTCATGAACTTGAAATCATCTTCATAATGTTTAGTCCCTTCTGACTATAAAAAAAAACTATGAACTGAAAAAGGCATGATGCACTGCTTTATAATGCTTAGGAGTAGTGTTTTTCTGATAAGACAATAATTTTTGTCTTATTTAATTTAAATAAAATAAACATTAAAATTGGTCTTCAAGAGCTCTGCAAGGATAGTCAGAAGAGTTATTTTTACTTTGATCATTTCAGAGATCTGGTTTATCTCACAGCCCAAGATCTAGTTGTGTCGGCATGACCAGAGGGAGGCAAACTGTGAAGTGGGGAGTGGGAAAGTGGGCAGGAAATAGAAAGTTTCTTCACTGCCAACTCCTCTGTATCATTTAATGACAACTTACATCCTTCCCTAATAATTTTTCACCAAAATTCTTCTCCAAAGCAAGGGTTCCTTCCCATAAAATGACCACCAGCCAGGTTAACCAGGGAGGGCACGTTAGTGCCTGGGCTCTACTTTCATTAACCTTTCTGCAGGCAGGATGCAGTCTCTACCATAAGTGATACGTGCTTTTTCACAGCCCTCTCTGCACATCTACAAGGTCAGATAAAGTTTTTCTGTGGTTACTGGGAACGAATCACAAAGTAGCCAGCTCATCACACTGTAACTCATTTTATCTGTATAACTTTTACCAATAAGAACAAGGATGAAAGAAAATCCTCCATTTTAGTGCTGCCTTGAAGTGTGATTCTCAGAAAAGCATAGTTTAATCTAAGCCCTCAGGTACTGGTCACCAAGACTAATTTTGATGAGGCCTCAGGGTTTCCACCTCTCAAAAGTACTGATTTAATCACTATTTGCCCTTTACAGGCATTTGGAGGAGAAATTTTACAGTAGAACTCAAAGAATGGCTTAACCAACAACATATATGGCAACAGCGGTGAGCATCGCAGGACAAGCAACCTGTGAAGCAGTTGAAATATCTGCTTATAGGTCCCTTTCCTTCTGCACATAGTGGGTACAAAGATTGGCTGTTACACTGCCTTTTTTTTTTTTTCCTGGTAGGCTGTTTCTAATAAATTGTATATGTGACTTTGGATATGTAAAGTACTTTTACTATCATTCGTATAGGAAGCACAATAGAGAAAGAACTTCTCAGAAAGGAACAACACAAGATTTATTCACTGTAGAAGAAATAATGGCTTTAAATGAAGCTGCAAAACATTGGAGAAACTTCAGTTTTACCAAGTGCTGATGGCACTTGAAACTACTTGCACCTAGTAGGGATTCACAGGAAGATGATGCTGTCTTTCTGTTTCTCCATGAAAAGAACATGTAAATATGCACATAGTTCATTACTTTTAAAAGGCAGACTATCACTTAATTTTGACAACTAAGTAGTTCCTCACAAATATGCAAACATTCCAGCATTTGCTTACCTTCCTGCAAGTATTTCTGAGCCTACAATTTTTTCAGCCTCTTTAAATCAGAGAGCCTGACAAATAGATTTTAGAAAAACCAAAGGCTTCCTTGTGTTGTACCACTGCCATACGTTTCATTTGAAACCAAATAACAATTAGACTTAATTGTGAATATTTCTTTACTGTTACCCCCATTTTGGCCAATTCCTCACTCATGTAAGTGGAAATGAATGCTGGTAATTAAACATTGCAACAGCATTACTAGCCACTGTAATGCTGAGAAATGCTGGTCTATATCACCTAATCATTTTCCAAGCCTAGCGGTTGTGGTTCACCATGGAAATTATTCAAAGAGAGTTTTCCCAAGCTAAATTTCACAAGCTAGCAGCATTATCACAACAGCAACAGAAACAGCTAGATCTGTTCTGGTTCCTATTGCTATAGTATACACACATGGTATATATTGATACACTGTCTACAATTTCCAGCACAGTGCTGTGGAAGTGGCTCAGCCAGACTCATGTTCTGTGGCAGGTGAAGTACATTGTGCTAAGTCATCTACATTTGCTATCAAATGGCAAAACAGGGGCCTGGGCATGTGGCATATCATGGCAAGAATATTATTCACTTCCTAAATTCCCAAAAGATGATCAAAAAGACATGCAAGACATGTTCCTCTATGCATAGAGCAGGCCTCTCAGAATGTAAGTTTAACATCAACAAGAACATATGCAGCCCAAGTAATGCAGGAAATGGTTAGAGGTGAGGATATAGGTGCAGTCTGGTCAAGACTAAGACCAGACTGTGACTGAGCTGTTACCAAGAGTGCATCACTTGTCTTCCTCACGGAACTAACAAGCTCTTCTCTGACACATGCTATTATAAGCAGCTTTTTGATTCCTTGCAGACTAAGATTATGCCGTGTGTCTTTTCTAGTGGTTATATTTCTTCAGGAACTATAAATGAAATTTGATCCTTGAAACATATGTGTAGAAATGTGCTTTTAATGATTTTACACTGTGCATCTATAAAAGTTTAATGTGTTATATTAAGGTTACAGAACTAATCATCATCCCTGTTTTTCATCACCCTCTTTTATTCTAGCATGTTTGAAACTACAGCTTGATCCACTGTCTGTTGAGGCCGGTACGGGTCTTCCCTTGGCATCTGAAGGCTTTTGATCAGTTGTGTCAGTTCCTCAAGACAAAGACCCTATCTTCTGAGTTTATCGGTGTGTGGTTGAAGTTGGTAGTGCTTAGTAAATGAGGTGAGTTTGCTGGGTTAGAGACAGATGATGTGCTGCGAGTTCATAACTGCTCTTAACTGCATCGCGAAGACCTTGCTCAGATCATGGTTCTACGAATACGGCGAATAATAAGTGAAATTCAGACTCTGAAACTATGCAATTAATTTCCATTCCAGAGAACTAAGAGAATACAGCAAGGATGGGTTCTCAGATACCGAGGTGACCAACATTTCTAAAATATGCCAGCATGCAAGCTTTTGCTGAGTAAACTATAAACTTCTACGCTATTGCAGAATGACTGTCAGTTCCTGCCGCATAAAATCTAACTTTTTTCAAAGACTTAATCAAAGTACACCACCAAGAATAAGTCATTTCAAAATTACCATCAACGAACTCATTTGAACCTACCCCAGCTACTGCCTGCAGCTTCAAACAGATGCAGCACTTATTCCGGGCACTCTCCCATTCCTCATTGTCCATCACACGTCTCTGGAAAATGGGGATAGCAACTTTTACCGCTACAGAGAAGTCTGCAGAAGGGTTGACATCAAAGTTGTGTTTTTCCTTTCTCAGTGTGCTAATTTTCTTTTCACTTTTACAAACAGTGGCTGCTATATGTTTTGGCAGGCTTGTGCTTCTGGCTTGATTTTACACCACCTATTGTTAAAGGCCATTTGGTATTACAATGAAATAGTAGGTTTGGTTTATTTATTTACAATATCTTTTTCTTTTGGAGATTTCTATTAAATGAAATTCTCTTTGCCCACAGAGGAGCTGTAGTAGCTTTCACTGGGAAAGTAAATTTCTGTCAGTATTTTTTTGTATGTCTTCACTTTAAAAAAAAGTACCATGAGAAGAGCTGCAAAACCCACCATTTCTTGCAAAGAAAAGAAATTGTTATCAGTTCCTTACAACAGAGTAACAATTCTTTAATATTTGCACTATTCACTAGGAGTTCATTCGTGTAACAACAGCACATCCCGTGAATCACACCTTAACATTGAAGCTTTTTATAGTAAAATAGATTAAGGGTGGAGAATTCATGTAAAGGGACAAGAATGTAACTCACACATTAGTCAGTGATTGTGAATCAAAATTATTCTGGGTAATTAAGTCAGTTTGAAGGTGTTTAAGTGCACTAAAAGAGAGCCAAGACAGCGTAAAATACTTTTGGGCTAAAGAAAGCATAAATCATAGCAACTTACCCCAGAATTCGACTCAGCCACTGCTTAAGTTACATACTTTGTAAATTCATAAAGGCAACTACCACAGGCTCTCAGTTTGTTGAATGTTTTAATTAAGGGGATTCTGTCAAGGTATTTCTCATTATTAGCAGAACATTGTATACAAGACGACTAGAGATGGGTGAATTCATTTTACTTCATTACAAGCCCATTCAAAGACCATTTCTAATCATGAAATATTATTAGCTTCTTGTTCTTTTCAGAAGATGATCACATAGAATAATACCTAATGATAAAATAAGGGAAGTAGAAGAGAAGAAAGCAGCATGGGAAAACAAATATGAACATAGTATGAAGAATGGATTAGATAACATGGAAAGAGGATCTGACAGAAATACTAGTAATACATCCTGCCCATGGTCCAAAGAAATATCTGACATGTTGTGTAGCTGTGTTATTTTCTGACCTGCTAAGTAAGGTTTAAATTGCATCAAAGAAATGTCTGCAAAGTCAAGCTAGCTCTGCAAAACCTGTGGATCATAAGAATAATGTAAGATGTTCACAGACACTGAGTTTGCTCAAGACTGATGATAATCCCTTGTAAAATGCAAACTGAAATTTGCTTGCCTACCAAAATAAGGCCTTTTTTTCTTACTCCCCTTCCCATTCACCAACACAGGCATGTTGTTGGCTTGTTATTGTAGTTTATGAATGTTGGCCTTTATTCCTGTGAAATTAGTGTTATCAACTTCATTTGACAAAATGTAAAATTCTATGCAAAGCTGACAGACTTGGAAAAAGTAATAGAAATTAAAAGAAGATAAACTTAGCTTTATGAAACTGTGTTTTTTTTAAATAGTTCTTTTACTCTGAAGGGCTAAGTAATTACACCAAGCCATATGTGTGTCTTTTCTTTCTTTAATATATATTCCTGAAACTGGACAAGTGCTAATAGCACCACTCAGGAGAATGACATCTATCATCTAGAAAGTTCTCATTATAGCTTACTTTATCAGTTCAATGATGGAAAAAAAAAAATCAGCTATAAATCAGAATCTCCAAGTAATATTTTAGCTGAACTTAAAATAATATTCTAAGGTCTGATCATAAAAATCTGGGATTAGGCAAAAGCCAACCACACTAGGTGTCACTTCTCCTTTACCTGGAGACCTACATGATGAATTATACTATTCTCACATAGTACAGGACAGGTGGAATTTGAAAAATACATCCCATAGCATATAAAACATATGACATAAAGCAAACACTCCATAGATTGTGGGTTTTAGTATTCCTGAATCAAGATTTCTTATGGCAGTTGGTAGCTTTTTATGCTCCTCATTGGTCTTTTAATAACAACCTATTTGATCTTTCTATGTAATTGCTCTCATGTTAATAATTATGTGGGATTAGGAAAGCTCTAATTCTTGACTGTGCATATGGGAGGATGTATAGTTATGACATCCCTGTAAAATCTTTGTGAGAAAGACATGACCCAGGGCAGTGAGGAAGCTCTCAGAAGAGCTGATGAGCTGGGCATAGTGCCACGCTGACGTAGCTGCCCTGTGCCAGCTTGCTGTGCTGGCCTGGGTGGTCGCCATCCCTCAGAGCCAGACATACTCCACAGAACTCCTTGCCTGAGGGTGGCAGTGGAATTTCTAGCTCCAGTGCTTTTATAGGCTCCATTTTAGTGATGTCAGAGTGTGTCACAGTCTTTTGGTTACTTGCTGTCTTAGAAGGGAAACTGCTTTTTGCAGGTGGTGGGCTGAGGCTCTGTGAGGCTTGCAGGACAACCTGGGAGTCACCAAGCAGGGTCTTAAAGCCCCTGTCTCTGTATCACACACAAGAATGATAGGAACATTTTTCTTATTTACTGTGACTTACATTGGAGACTAGCAGACATTTTGTCGTGGAAAAGCTGGCTGAAGACTGCTGTCTTCATGCTTATTCCAACAGCTCCATGAGGCAATACAATGGATATAAGTTTTTTGGTTTTGAAGCATTTCTTCAGGCTGAGCTGCTTCAGTCACTGCTTTGGTAAGTAGCCCCACAAGCATGACGGTGGGGCAGAGACTGATATGGTCTTTGAACTATTTGGAGTATGGGAGAGGTAGAAACATGTAAGACTTGCTTTGTTTCTAGAGTAGTGTGTTGGAATAACAAGATCCTCCTGTTCTTGTTTAGCCAAACTGCTGTTGCATAGGACAAGTTGGAAGTGGAGTGGGAAGGGAAACTTAAATTCTTCACCTTCACCATGCCTGCACGGGAAGTTGAATTTCCTGGTAGGTACTTTCTGCTGCCCCCTCACTTCCATGGCCAGTAACACACTGTGTGGCTAGGAGGCAGGGACTGCTTCATTTCCAACTAGATACTATTCAAATCTTGTCCACTGTGTGGAAGACCATGTCCATTTTGGCTGATGATGGAAGGAACGATCTAGGAGGAAGGAAGAAGAGAAAGCCAAGGTGGACACAAATGGTCGTGGATAATCAAATGCTTCAGTTATGCTGCTGTTTGATAGGGACTGGGGGACTCCAGTGTTAGCTCTGCAGTGTGTGGGAAGCCATCTTTTACACCAGAAAAACAGGTCTGGTAGGTTACTGGACTGCAACACTCTGCAAGAGGATGGGGCGTGATTTTCCCATTTCTTTATGCTTCTCGATTCATCACATGAAGAACTGGGTTTCAAGCACCCGGGTGTGCTTGGGAGCAGGTTGGCTTCTGTTTCCTTTCCACACCTACTCTGGCATTTGCACACTGGTCCCTGCTGTGAGAAAAGATAAACAGCAAGAGGGGAGCTCCAGGCGCTTCTCATCCTGCCTGTTCCTCTCAGCCCCTCCACATACCCCCTGCTTGTTACTGGCAAAAAACCACAACAACAACAACAAAACACACACACACACAAAAAACCAAAAAAAAAAAACAAAAAAAAAAAAAAAAAAACAAAACAAAAAAAAAACACACAGAAAAAAAACAAAACAAAACAAGTAAAAGCCTTTCAGCAGATTAACTCTTTCTGACTGAGCCATTCTTGAAGTGTTTGTCAGCATAGTTGCTACTAACTCTCCATGCAAAATACACTATCTTTTTCACACCTTTGCATTATTCAGCATAAAACGTATTTCATGTAACAAATACCTTTTCTCTCTGAGTGGTCTTTTCTAAGATAAGGCTAATTGTTCCCTTTCCCCTGACAGTGGTGGAAAGAACAGAGGGAGCTTTCCCCTTGCTTGCATATCTGTGTCCGCTCACAGCGTACTTGGGGTGTCTGTCCACAGGTCCTCGACTCTGCGGCAGTAGGGTGTGATACAGGAATTAACTCAGCATAAGGGATGGTGCAAGCATGGGGCTTGTGAGAGCTCTGTCCTGCCTCTCCTCTCAGTGACAGTGCCGTGATTACGAGCCAAGCAGTTTACTGAGGACAGCCATTACCTTTTTCCCGTCCAAGTAAAAGCTTTTCCTGCTGCACTGCCCTGCCTTCCCCTCCGTATTTCAGCTAGAAAAGCTACGTTAACTTGCAGCAGCTCTGGGGTTGCATCTGCCTCTTGTCAAACCCACAGGGTACACCCTAGAGCAGCCTTCCCTCGGGCGCGCATGGGCTCAGGAAAGCCCGGATGGACATGGATTACCCCATCTCGCAGTGAACGCGAGGAGCGAGAGGAGTGCGGGACAGGCAGGGCCTGCCGTGCCGCTCCCAAGGCGGGACACGAGATGGCGCCGTGTGGGGTGACCCGGTCCCCGCTGGAGGCCCGGGGGCCGCGGCGGGTGAAGAAACGAGTCCGCGTTTCTTGTACTGTCACATTTTAAAGGCGCTTGCTCATCCCCGGGGCTGCCGGAGGACAGGCACACCCCTCCGGAGAGCTGTGCTCTGGAAGGGGAGCTGTGCTCGGCAGCCCGGGCTGCGCTGCGAGGGTTTAGGCCTGAGATCTGACTGAGAGGGCCTCAGAGGCCGGCAGTGCCCGCCCTCTGTTAACCCACAAAGGGGGCACCTGGTTTTCCAGACATAAATATAAAACAAAATGAAAAATAAATGGTTATTATTAGGAAACGGGTGGGATAACTAAGGAAGTAAAGGTGAGAATGGCATTACAGAGACTTTCAGGGCTTTAAAAGTTGGCACAGAAGTTTTTTTCTCTCCCTCGGTCCTTTGAGGTAGGCTATTTCTACCAAGAAATTCTGCTCACATTTCAGAAGGGGCATGTCAGGGGGTTTGACTGTCATTGAGGTTGAAATGAACTTTGTCACCCTGTTTAAATATTTAAGTCTCCTGACACAGGCAAATACATTGGGAAGTGCTAAAAAATATGTTTAAAAATACAGCTGCCGTTGAGATGAAGCATTCCTATTCCCACTGTATCAGTCCACTTTGCTCAAGCAACCCTGAAGTATAAAGTATGGCAGGAAACTGCAGACCAGAGAAGCAGCTCCATTATCAGAATCTGCCTATTTGTGCATTTGGAGCGGTAACACTTTGATTTAGAGTTTCAGCCACTCTATTGATTAACCAAGAGGTAAAGCATGATAGTGATAAACGTGTGTGAGTTTACTTTCTGCATCCTGTCATGCTAGTGTCCTCTTAAATAGCTGTGTTTTTATTATTGTTTTATACCGGTTTACATATTGGTGAAATTTAGGGGATTTTTTTTTTTTATTTTCTCTTTAAGTCTTACCTTCCCTATACAAATACAGGGATTCCACTGTTTCATTAGTACTGTGATTGTATTAAAAGTGCTAATTCAACTTAGAAAGTGGTCTTCAAAACCCACTCTATAACACATCCTTGCTTTGGATGTAACATTAAGGAAGGTACTGAATGCACTTTAAAATAAAAGCTAATTTTTTTAGATTGAGTTGGGTAAAATCATTGTTGGGAGAAACTGTTGTAGTGTGGATCAGGGCAAAACCCAGTTTTGTGTTAGTGTGTTTTGTCTGAGATGCTCTCAAAAGGCAATAGCTTCCTGGGCAACTGTGAGTGTGGAAGGTGAAAGCTGGAGGAACTTGTGTGAGTGGGAGCCCTTAGTCATAAATTCAAGTCTTATCTCAAGTGTAAACTGTACACACCATACTGACAGGTTCATCCCTTCCTGTGGAGGTGGGGGATCATCATGATCATTCCACTGTTTTCATCTCTTGTGGGTCACACAAACTGTTCTCTGAGAGGTTGGAACTGGGGACTGAGATGGAAAAGGCTAGAAAGGGCTCAGAGAGATCACTTCATATGCATTGGTGGAAATGATAACATTTCCACCAATGTTAGGTAACACAGCCCAGCATGAACAGCAAACCTCTATTTTTTTCTGATGGTTTCTGAACCTCCAACTCTGACCCTGTGCTGATTTGGTTGTGGTGAGCTTAACTGGTTACACAAACAGCTCCCAACCTCCAAATGCTACAGAATCCCACACCTAATGAGTACTGAGTCATTTTTACATCCTTACAGATCACTTTGTACATTTCTTGAACGCAGAAAATATTCAAGGCAGTTTTTTGCAAACTTTTTGAGTAAATCCTTCTCTATCTGAAGGAGGAAGCTGCTCATGTTGTGTTTCTGTCCTTGCAGTAACAGGGCTATAGAGGCCTGATTCTGAAAAGTGCAGAGCATATGCAGCACCTGCCAAGATAAATGGGGAATGGAGATTCTCTGTGGTACTGAAATAATAATCACTTCAGTTTCCCTGCTACAGTTCCTTTTTGGGTCTGTGACTGTATAAACCATACATTACATATTGACATTTATGTCCTTCAGATGTGTGACATCACTTGTCACTTACTTAATGTAAATTTGTTCAAGCTATACAAAAGCCAAAGCAGATCCTATGTCTGAAATCTGAGCTCCTAGTTATGAGGGAGCATACTCTTACTGACTCATGATTTTTTTGCTCTTATGTTCAAGCTAGTGAAAAATAAATATGAAACTAGGAATTAAGGCAGAAGTTAAAACCTGCATAAGAGGCTTAAAGCAACTGTGAAAACTGTACAAATGAATGTCCAGATCCCACCTAATTTCAGTCACAGAAATAGTCAGTGTATAAGTAAGCACGTCCAATGAGCACAGTGTGATGGGAATTCGTTGAGTGTGACGATGTGTTTGGTCCATGGTCAGCCTATAGGTATGTGTCCATGCATGGACAACGTGGACACTATCTGCCTGACAAAGTATGTACATGCTAAATATATTGGGCCAGCCGTTTCAGCAATCTAATAATATGTTTGGAGTATATTTGTTAAAACTTTATTCTTTGTGAATAAAGCAACTTATGTTTGTAGTCTGCAAAGATATGCTTGCAAAGATTACCGATTTGTCTATCCATCTTCTGCCTTGCTTTGGTTTCAGACTGTTTTGTTGTGAAGTGTTGCTTTAGGAATGCACAGTGGGATGTATGTTGAGGGATATGTGAGGGAATATATGTTGTGTTTGAGGTGATGAGTCTGTGGTCCTCCTGTGCACACTGGATATGAATTCCTTTCTAGCTATGTGCACCAGCTGCCAGTCAAGCTTTTTCTCCTGCACTAACAAGTTTCTGCAATGTGAGAGACACTTTGTTCACATCTGGAGGGTAGCTGATGTAAATTGTCATGATCGCAGAGGACAAAGCAATAGCTCAGACCTGCCATATAAGTGGATTTGAAAATGAGCAGGCTAAAATCTTAAATATGACTGTGTCTTCAACAGGAAGCCAGCAGAGGAAATGAAGTGATGATGTGACATCTTTTCAGTGGAGAGCCTGCTCTGATCTAAATCATCTTTCTGAGATTTCAAGTCTGGATACCTGAATATTTGTGAATTTTGGCCACCAAATATTCATGGATTACTGTAAATAGGAATGCATTCCCTATCTACAGAGAGAAGAGAGCATTTTTGAAAACAAGGATGAGTTATGTGCTAGGAGAGAGGTGTTCAAAGAAGCCTCAGCCTGGGCCCATCTGTAGTTATCTGAGAAGATGTTCTGGGAAAGAGAGACACTTGTGTGGGTGATGGTGATGTCTTCAAAATACTCTGATGAGGAACGTGGTATGTGATCACATTCATGTCTCTGCATGGATGATCTGATTAAAACCATAGGAAACATTTGGGAGAGGACAGATGTGAGTTGCTCAGTAAAGAGGATAGTGGGAAAAGAACTAAGAAAATATGACAGGTCTTCAAATAGGAAAAGACTAACGATATAGAAGAAGTAAAAGTTAGATCAAATTATTTTAAGTCATGCATGGTTTGGTTTTATATGTTTATTGGAACAAAAAGAAAGTTGAAAAGTAGAAATTCTGTGCTGAGCTCAGGAATCCTCATATATGACAGCTGCAAACTGGGAAGATGTTTTCAAGTCCCAGCTTTGCAACATCACTGTGATACAGGGACAGACAACATGAAAACCAGTTTTATTTTCAGCTTTGGTCGCTCATGTACGTAGGAGTGAGTGGTTGTGCACGTCCGTGCTACACCTGTTGAGCCCAGATTTGGCATGATCAGTTTGTCATGCTGTGTGGTTTGCTGCTCTTGGCTTTGTTCACAAAGCTTAAAGAAATGCGAGAAATATTAATTAAATTATACATTCTCTTTCCAAAGAGATAAATTACAAAAAGAATAGCAGTCTTTTTTAGTTACTTGGAAGCTTTACCTAAATAAAAGGATGTCACAGAATGTATTTGCTCTTTTGTTTACTTGGTTTTGTTATATGCTTTTGTAGCTTTGCCTGGTATTCAAAGACTGAAGCAACTTTACTGAGATCAATAAGAAGCGCTGATCCATCCCTCAGCTTTCCCCAGACTTCTCCCTCGTGGCAGCTCCAGAGCTTTAACACTCCAGGTGGAGTGTGTCTGGCTCCAGGTAGAGTCTGTCAATATTTTTTATCTGATACAGTGTATGTATTTTTTATCCACATGAAAAAGGCAGGTTCAGCACTACCAAACAACGCAGAATTTGATTTCATTCTATCAAGTTACTTGTCAAAACCAACCAAACAAAAAGTAACTTTCTTTAAACTCCTGAAAAGAAATTTGAAACATTGCGTTATTTTTTTTATTGCGATACTTTAAAATAAATAGTATCTTTTTCTGGTTTGAGAATACCATGCATGTTCAGTTTCTTCTGAAATCTATTTTTTTAGAAGGAAAGAAACTCAAAATCACAACGAAAATTCTGTTTCAGGTTAAGTTAAATATTTTAATGCAGTTCAAAAAGTTGTTTGAAAACTCAGATTTGCTCAGTGTTTTTAGTTTTGTCTGAATGTCTTGTGACTGGAAGCGCCAACAACCACACAGCTGCAGTTGCTGACTCTAATCTAACTCTATATCCCTGAAAAAAGGCTGGGTTTCTGTCACTTATAAATAGGGTCCTATAGCCAATACTAGTTCTTGTTTTCCAGGAATTTAAGCAGTGAGGTACTTTTTGGAGGACTCATAGCATACAGAAGGCAGAGTGCAGATGGCATGCAAATCAAACTTCTTTCAGTTTAGACAAGTCAAAAGATACTCATTCAAAATAGAGAAATTTCCTTACCTTTGTTCCCCATCTTGATTCCTTTTATGCTTGTGAGTATTCTTTGGGATTCAGACATTTTTTGTGGGCACCTCCTTTTATTCTGATCCTTCTACAATTTCCAACACCATCTAGCTTTTGACATTCCTGATCAACTCCAGATCAAGGTGGCTTCAGGAAGATCATTGCTCTGCAATCCAGACTGAGAAAAAAACAAGCTTTTTTTTTCCACCATTCGGATGTCCATACTGATCTTATCAGTAAGAAAGAGATACTCAGGATTGTTCCTTTTCAAATTAGCCGGGAAAACAGACACATACTGCACCACGTAGTCATCTGTAGATCATAGTGTCTGAACATAAGTCATTCTAGAATTTGCTAATGGTATGATGGGTTAATCTTTGCTAATGGTCACATGCCCACCCAGCTGCACTCCCTCTCCTCAGCAGGACAGGAGACAAGAATGAGAAAGCTTGTTTGTCAAGGTGAGGACAAGGAGGTTATTTAGCAATTACCATCACCAGCAAAACAGACTTGAATTGGGAAAATGAATGTATTGCTAGCTTCAATAGATCCAGGCAGTAAGAAACAGGAATACGAACATTAAAAAAACATCTTTCTTTCCACCTTTCCCAGGCATAACTTCATGCCTTCATTCCTGATTCCTCTCACTGCCCTGCTGTGTGTTGCGGGGAATGCACGTTATGCAGTGTCTCTCTGCTCCAGTGTGGGTCCTCTCCATGGGCTCCAGTCCTTCACGAAAAAACCTCTTCCAGTATTAGCTGTGTATGGGCTTCAGTTACTTGAAGAATATGCATGTTTTTTGGCATGGTCCACTCCTTGGGCTGCTGGGGAATATCTGCTCTGGTGCCTGAAGAACCTTCTCCCCTGACCTTGGTGTTTCCTCTGTTGTTTCTCAATTCTTTCTCCCCCTCCTCCTCTTCTGGTCCAGTGTTTTCTACCCTTTCCTACAGATGCTTTCACAAAGGAACCCCAGACTCCCCTGATGGGCTCAGCTGTGTGTGTGTGTCTACTGGGGAGCTCACTGAAGCTGGCTGTACTCAGCATCAGGCAGCCCCCGACCTCTTCTCTCAGAGGTCACCCCTACAGGCCTGTCACCAAACACAACCAACACAATGGCAAATATAGGTTCACCACATCATCTTTTCCTGTTCCTTTCTTTTCCCCAGGAAGTTGTGGAGACACTGCAATGAAGACTGGTAGAGCTTGTGATGGCTTCAGCAATGTACAGAGGGAAAAGCAGTGAGAGAGGCATTTGTTATGTGTGCTTGAAGCTTGAAAGGCATCTCCCCAGATCTAGGAAAGTTATAAGGTACTAAACTAGCTCGTACTGAAAAATGCTTGTTCACTAATGGCAATAACAACTGTGTCATGTTCACTGCAAAGATGCCCAAGGACACTCACCTGTATTGTATTAAAAATGAAGAGACCAGAAATGTATTAGTGCTGGATAGATAAAATATTTAAATGGCTGTAGCTAGATGGACTGTGGAGATTGTAATCTGATATGTATGCATGCACTGAACATTTTTATACTAGAGTTGCAGCATAAATGACCCCATTAAATCCTGTTATTCTCCTAATCCAATAAGCGCTTAATCTCATTGCAAGTGTTGGAAATAATTATTCATTTATACACTTGTTTTTGCCACACATTTTATGCCAACAAGGAGTGTGCCTTTGACTAATCAGTTAAAACAGCTGGCGGATAAAGTAGTGAATACGAATCAAGAATGTGCTATTCCTAGGAAGGACACTGTTGGTTTTTCTTTGGTCTGAGATGTTATTGATTCTACAAAGAAATATTGTATTATATACAAAGAAAACCTTTTGTAGGACAGTCTCTATGTTAACAACCGCCAGGACAAGGGTGAAGAATAAAAAGCTTAGTGGTTCTCAAGTTGCCTCAGTCTGCTGCCTTACTTGTCCCTGACTCCTTGCATTTTCCATCTGTGAACAGGTGGAAGGACTCAGCTCTTTTCAACACTCTTTACTTCTCTTACCTCCCAAATGTTTGCTGTACTGAGCTGGGTGAAGAAGTCAGATGTGTGAGTTTTGCTGGTTGACAATTCCCTCTCAAAAGAGAAGACTCTCATGAAGACCATTGCAAGGAAAATCTCATTCTTTTGTGCTCCTGCATGAGCTGTAGCAGATAGAGTGTATTCTGGTCCCCAAGGACCTGTTTGATGGTCAGATATTTTTAAGTTTATTCACTTCAATTCTGTCACACTGGTCCACACCCCTCTTGGGAAACACTTTGCTCCCCTCTTTAGAAACAATCTGTGTGCATGCTAGGAATTATGTTGAGCTTACTGTTCCACCGCAGTAGTCTTGTAGGACACTGGGGTGGAAGTGCATGCCACGGAGAAGGGTGAGCCCCCCAGCTGGGGTCTTACTGCTACAGGCCAACATGGTGCCACCTGTGGGAAACGGTCATGGCAGTCACACCTCGGGTGAGGACAAGGAGGCAGACACAAAACAAATAGATGTTGGACTGTGGATATTTCTCATCCCTACTTGCCATACTTGTGCATGTGTTTATTACAGCTGTAGATGTATTTGTCACTAAAGAGAAGTCTTACCCTTTACAGGAGAACAAGAAAAAAAAGGATGATGATTTTGCTGTCACAGCTGTGTCTGGAACATAATGCAACTGTTAAAGCATCAGGTAAGAAAGGAAACATTTTAAGGGTTAAGGAATCCTTCAGAATATGTAAGCTCAAAGTTATTTTTAACACAGGTGTTTCTGTAATGGTGCTGTACTGTATGAGGAAACTTCGCAGTTCTCCATGACATTCACACTAGGTGTTACACCTTTGTAGAATGATGGCTTTGCAACTTTGGCTGTAATGTAATAATGTAATAGGAACACTTGCAAAATCTACTCCTGCTGAAGATACTTCCCCTTTCACAGTCAGTGCTTTTCACATAGGTGTTTATTTCTATAATTTGTATTTACAACCTTTCCTATTGTCATGGGTTCAGCAGTAGCAGTCATTTTTCTCCTCCTTGGTAGCTGGTGCAGCACTGTGTTTTTGATTTTGGGCCTGGGAGCAGCGTTGATAACACCAGTGTTTTCAGTTACTGCTTGGCAATATTTTGGTTTGACCAAGGACTTTTCTGAGCCTCATGCTATGCCAGGGAGGAGGGGAGCTGGGAGGAGGCAGAGACAGGACACCTGACCCAAACTGACCAAAGAGGTTATTCCATACCACAGCACGTCATGTCCAGGATGTGAACATGGAGGGGAGAGACCTGGAAGGGTGATGGTGGACTGGGGGTGCACGGCATGGTCAGGTTTTTGGTATCGGGGGGTGCACTGGCTGGGTCGGGCTTAGTGAGCAGTTGTATTCTTTTTCCTTGTATTTCTCTTGTATTGTTATTGGTGGTAGCAGTAGTAGTTTGTGTTATACCTTAGTTACTAAACTGTTCTTATCTCAACCTGTGCGAGTTGAATTCTTTTGATTCTCCTCCCCATCCCCCCCGGGACTGGGGGAAGAAAGAGGGGGAGTGAGTGAGTAAAACTGCGTGGGTGGGGGGCTTAAACCACGACACCTATAAAAGGGATTAACTATATTTGAAATTTTGGGAGACTACCTGTTACTTCTTAAGTAACTCCACTGAAAATTTTAAAAATAGGAAATCATGGGGATATACCCATTGAAAATAATGTGTCCCAACATATATTCATTAAGACAAAATACCTGGAAGGCTTCATACAGTCAGTCCATTAATTCCATCATACATAACAAAGAAATATAAGGAAAGATACAAACCTTACCTAATATCTTGAAATGCTACAGTAATGGCCACGTTAGAAATGCTGTTGATAGAAAGACACTCTCTTAGCTTCACGCTCAATAATGACGGTAGAATAGGGACAATAATGAGGAAAGTTGTTAAGAATTTCAGGAAATATTAGCAGTGTTCTTACACCTTTGAGTAGGAAAGTTGTTCTCATTGAGAGCCCTTTGATTATCCCATCACCTTCCTGTAATGTTTGTAGAGTGAATGCTGGGCAAAATTGCAGATTGTCTTCCAATAGCCCTTATCTTTCTGCCTTCTGCCTGCTGTAGCAAGGCATCTGGAAAGGGAAAAATCACGTGTGAGCCTTCCTGGAATACATAACATGTTGCAGACATGCTTCCTAAGGATCAGTGGTATGACAGTATCACAGCTGCTGAATGCATAATCAAGGGGGTATTTCCATCAAAGGCTGATGGCACTGGAATCTAGGGAAATGCATTGCTGAGTCACGTATGCTCCATGTGCACAAGTGTCTGTTGCCAGAAAGCAGTGGTGTGACAGAAGAATATTGAAGTGACACTGAAAACTGTTGGAAGACCCTGCTCAGGCCTTACTATTGTGAAATGATTGAAAACTTATTTATATTCTTTGCAGATGTAACTGACTGGTTTTCAGCCAGAATACACAAATAGAGGACCAGTTTTGGGTCTTGGGTCAATGAGATAATTCCTCCAACCTCATAGCAAATTTAGCTGAATTATATTATTCATAATGTAGCCTGTGAATGTTTGCTCTTATTTTAGGATACTTAAATGGCAATTCAAAATAAGATGGCATTTTAGAGACTTATGGACAACTACTGTGTATCATCTGGCATCATCTTAGGATAGTTTTTTGTATGCATATTTAGATCTGGAGAGGTGGAAGACTTGTTTTTTGCACCCTAAATTCAGTTATGGGTGCAAATCCACAGATTGCATCAATCAGAACTTGTCAGTTTAAGTTATGCAATTTAGAAAGTCAGTTATTAAATGTATGGGTATCCTTGTGCAAATGTAAGAATCAGGATGCAAATTATTAAAGCCTAAATTGTATGTGTGGATAAAACCTTCTTGACATTAGCCTATTCCAAGTGATTCCTCTCAGTGGCTTAACCATGGCTATTAGAGGGACTAGGTGTCAGTGCCAGTATTAAAATGGAAAATGGAAAAAGTATTTGATTGATTGGTTAATCTACTGAACAACACTGATTCATGTTAATAAGGTTAGTATCCTTTGTGTGGCCTTAGAAAACCAAGTGTGTGTTTCCAGCTCTGCCCTTCACTTACTGCATGACCTTGAGTGCATAGCATTGCTCAGCACTTGAGGTTTCCCATTAAAAATGGCAGTAATATTTCCTCACCTTTGTAAAACTCCATGAAAACAGTTAATAAAAAGCATTTCATAGGAGTCAGGCATTATTCTTGCTACTGATCGATTATTGTGGCAATTCTTCTCGATTACGAGAGAAAGAATTTCCTCTGCCAGCATGCAGCCAGTATGGAACTTATAGCTTCTGTAGTTACAGATCATCTGTAGCTGCAGGATGATTCGAGGTTTGTCACCAATAGTTATAGATTTTCACAAGTTTTAAAAGCTGCTTTTGGATGACAGTAGCTGGAAAGACCATGAATATCCTAAGGGAAAAAAAATGGTGACAAATTTTCCTTGTAATTGATTTGCATCAGTCAGAATATCTGTGAAACACAAAGGTCAAGCAACTTCTGTAAAAAAAACAGTATGTGAATCTAAGATTAGCCTTGACATTTTCAAAACCTCAGAAAAATTAGGGGAAGGGCTGCAGCCCTGAGGATTATAGTCCCTAAGGCTGACTAGAGGAGAGATTATATTAAACATTTTGAGACCTGAATGATCCATTTGGTATTAGAGAAGATTTACAAGATCCTCAGAGTATGCTTGAAACATCTGACTGAGAGAGAGTCTATGGACTTTCTGCTTTCTTGTTAGGGATTCTCAAGGGCACCATTAAGGAATCAACTATTGTGATTGATGGAAAAATAAAGAAATTGAAGAAGAAATGAAGACAAACTATAATGTGGACTTTTTCCTGCAGTCCCATGATATCTTCAACATTAAGTGATTTTGGCAGATAATTTCTACTATGAAGCATGTGGATAGCCAGAAGGCTATTAAGAGAGAATGATGCTATAATATAAGCATGGAGGATTCTTATAAAGTGTATCTTTCTCTCATTCAAAGTACATGATGAAAAATGATGTGTCCAGACTGCTAACAAATTAAAACAAAGTATAAATTCTCCCTATATATATATAATCCTAAACTGCCTTTATTATCATAAGTCACCATTCTCCCCCCGCATCCTTACTATGCATTTCCTATTTATAAAAATAATTTCAACTATATCTTTTAGCTAATCATGGCTAGCCCCATACTCAGGCTGTCAATATGCCTGAGGTGATGATGTGTCTGGTCAGTTAGACCAGTGTGTGGTAGATATAAAATGCTTAAATGGGAATGCAGAATTCTGATGGAGTAAGACACCATGTTTGCTTTGCACAGATGAAGATTGTTTCATCGTTTGCAAGATGGTAGAGGGTAAGAGTCCTCCTTTCTTCCTGGTATGAATTAAATCTGAGTGACGTAATACATATACACTAGCAACCAGATGAATTTTCTCTCTCTCACCCATGTATACAGCTATAGAGTCATCTTATTGGTTTGTTTTTAATCCAGTTCTATGAATTATTTGTGGATAGATTGGTTTATTTATTTATTTTTGTTATTTCATTATTGTGTGTGTTTCATTAAGCCTTTCTGAGGAATGACTGTGAGTCTTTGGATTACTTCAGGACTGTGCTCACTGTGGTATTACTGTCACCTCAGCAGCATGGTATTGCTCCCAGGCTCTGTCTGAACAATTGCAATAATGATGTAAATATAAAGCTTCTGTTTCTATCTTAAGAGGGGTTTGTGTGCCCAAAACATGTTTTTTTTTCCATGCCAGCATAGGTTTAATAGAAGGGTTTCTTTCTCCCTGTTAACTCTGTCGAGCTTCTATGCTTTGACTATGATCATTATGAGAACATATCATACCCAAGAGCATGTTAATTTTCTACTTTTTCATTTTGCCCAGGGAGAGAATGCAAGAGCAGTTTGCAGAGCTGGATGATGCAGACTGGCATTCAAAATACCATTTTGCTAGTGCTTTTCTTAAACCTTCTTCTTCCTGGGCCAAATCAGACCGACTTCAGACTGTAACCAGTTTTTTTCAAGGTGTATCTACTTGCATCTGTGCCAGTACTCTGGGCACTAGGATTATGTGGTACTAGCTGCAGTAATGTCAATACTGGTGCCAATATTTTTATCTGCATTAAAGCCAGTGCTGTGGCCTTCTATTTAGCAAGCAAAAACCAAAACCTAATTCTTCCTCATGGCAGAGCTGATGTCAGGCGCAGTACAGAATATTCTGAGAGCCATTTAATGAGTTTATTGGTACACATTTTTTTTTCCATCACCATTACAGAACATGTACAGAAGAAATACATGTATCAACATTAATGAAGAAATACCTAATGCGTGCTTATTTGGAATGCCAAAATAGGGGTAGTTCTTGATAGTAAATAAAAGCATGTCTAAGACCTATGGTTGCAGGTGAAGGAGGGATCTGGCTGAAGCTGAGTGAATATTTCAGTGCTTCCTTTGTTAAAATCAGCTTTGCTCCATTCTGCGTATCTAGATTTCCAGTCAGCTTCACACTCAATAAGAAAAGTCTCAAGGAGAAACGGAAAAGATTTATTGTATTTGCTTTCATAGAAGGAAGATGTTAGTGTACGCAGAGTTGGGATAGGCTCCTATCGTGACAGAACAAAACTGGCTTTTCAGCTAGTGCCTTACCATGGCAATCTGTTTCAAAGGAATAACTGTCATTTTTGATAAGGATAGTGAGAATTACTGTCGCCAGGAGAGATCACTATGCCTCTAGGTATATTACAACGGAAAGATTTATTCTTTAAGAAATGAATAATTATTCCACTACAGCGTTTTGTTGCTGTAGTAGAAAAGAGGTAGTTTGTACCCTGAATGATTATAATGTAGCTGTTTAGCTCTCTCTTTTATAGCAGGGAGTCAGACAGAAAAAAGTACCCAGTCAGTGGAAATCTTTATAGGGAAAGTGGATTTGGGGAGCTTGTGTGTACACAGCAAGCCTCCCCACAGCTAAGATCCAAAGCAGAAGCTCACAGTCCAGCAGAAGCTGTGCAACTGAGTTATTATGGGCAGTTTCTCTGTGGCTGAGCCAGTAAGAGCTGGGTGCTAAACTTGTTTCCGCTTGAAGTTGCTGTTTGCATACTTGTTAAGGCAGAATGTTCTACCTTTTCACCTCTGCAATACTGGGTGTGAAACATGAGCCTCTAGGTGTTTCCTGGCTGGCAAGAATTCAATGGTAATAAAATTACTAGTAGAATAAATGTTTCAGAGGCAGTTATGCTCTCTCACCTGTTTGTAATTTTTTATTAATTATTACAAATGTGTTTAAGTACACTACCTGATTTTAATCTGCTGTATTCCCAGGATTTACATATAAAGGTCTTTTTCCCACAGAATAATGAATAATCGCATATGTTAGGGTGTGGTGTTAAAATGCTGAAGGTTGGTGATACACCTACTAGCAATCGTTCATTTTGTTAAAGGCTGGGTTCTATAAGTAATTTGCTTTATATGGCCCTGATCCAAAATTCTGTTGAAATCAGACTCTTATTGAGTTAAAAAGCTACGGATCTCATCCCAAATGTTCTTTTATGGGAAGTGTTTGTAGTGCCATTGTTAACAATATATGCAGCACTGGGCGTGTGAACTGTATAAGTAGAAATTTTACTTTTCCCAAAGCTCTTGCTCACTTTTATGCATTCTTTGCTCAAGCAAACAGCAGGTGGCTTACATGAATAGTGGGGTTAATGAGACTACTTAAGTGAGCAACTCTTTATCAGAGCAAGAGTGGAAAAAAAATGAATCACAAAATGGTCCTCTGTATGAGAGAATTTAGGACTTGCCAGATAGAGCTGAGAACTATAAAGGATTAATATTATTATATATTGAAAGAAAAGCTGACTGGCATAGTGGTGGCAGGGGGGAGGAGGGCTTGTTGTTCCAAGAGCAGCAGAGCTAATGAGATCTAATGCTTTTGTTTCTTAATCCCTGCACTGAATTAATCTCTCTCTCTTCCCCTGTGACATCATCCCCTAGGTGCAGGGAAGCCACAGGGCAAGGTGCATACTGGCTGGCCAGCCAAACCGAGGGTGAGGGAGCCAAACTGCAATTTCCCCTAGTAGAGACACTCACCATGTCCCTGCTCTCCTTCCACTTTCAATTCTCACGAGTTATATAGAAACATAATTTTCTATCTTTGGCATTTCAGCTTGGATTGACGCAGAGCCATGAATTCAGAAGTTGTCTGGGAGGAGGGAAGGAAAAATAATACAGTTGAGTAGACTGTGTTTCCTACTACTTCTGCCCGCCCCCCCCCCCCCAAAAAAAAGTGTGCCCTGAACTCTACTTGAACAAGGCTGAATTTACCTTGCATTTCCCCATTCAGATCCCATAACAACACAGCACTCCTGAGTTTTTGTGCACTTTACTTTTGGAATAATTTACCTCAAAAATATTAAGCCCTGGTAATATAATAAACTACTTGTGTTAGGTAGTGGATCACATGGGTAAACTTTGTGATTTCTCAGTACGCTATCTTTCTGCCAATTAGCATGTTACCTTTTACTGCTGCCAAGCTAGATAAATGAAATGTATTATATGGGTTTATGTTTTGTTCTGCATTTTACATTTTCTCTTCCATTTCTACATTACTGTTTTGATAAAACACAAACAACAGAAATACCAACATGTTGCAAGAAGTAAATTTTACATTGGCTCTATAATGTTTGTGAAGGAAACAGTTTGTAACTAACCAAAGTCTTGACAAACTTTGAAAACCCTGAGTTTTGACTGTTAATGGATCTCAGACCACTGCTAAACAGCTGGGAGCCAGTGTTATCTGGGCAAGTGTCAGGTAGGATTTCACACTATAATGGCTACTCAAAAAATAGCTAACTTTTCTAGCAGACAAGGTTTATAAATACGAACAGTTAGTGTTTGAAAGTTAAGGAAGTCACACAGACCCAGCAACAAAGCAATCCAACAGAGGAATCTTCTTCCCACTTTCAAGCTCAAAAAGTGATTTCTCTGAAGCAAAACTGATATCAAATGCTTTTTTAGATAAAAGATACTACAAATAAGAAAGATCCTCCAGGAGAGGCTTTAAAGTATCTTTCAAAATTAGCAAGCAGAAAAAGCCCATAGGTCAAGAATCAAGCCCTCTCCTATAATCCGTATTCACTCAGGTAGCATTTCAAACTCAAGCTCCTGGAACTGAGCTTCAAAAAGTCATTTCTTCACAAAATGTGTGTTACGCTATTGTTACTATTCATCCACCTCTAAACACTTGGCATGAGGCAGAGCTCAAAGGAATACAACAATGAACTGACCCCTTGAGGAAAAAACAGTAACAGCAGCACCAGGGCTGGTCTGAATGCTGGAAACGGGTAACGTGTGGTCAATGATCTTGACAATTACTAAGTTTGAAACATATTGTATTATAAAAAAATAATTTCGTTTTTGTGGATATTGTATATATAACTGCAAGTATTTTCATGCTGATGAGACCTGCATGTTGCTTGGAATTAACGAATATAAAAATTAGTAGAAATTGTAGCCATAACAGTGCCTCCTCCAATTTTGTGCTTGAAAGCAATTTCAGTGATTTATGAAGTGGAAATAAATGGTAAAGGTAACTTGTAAAAATTACTGACTTATAGAATTGAACATAGATCAAGAATGATTTCTGAATTTTATTTCTTGTATCCTTGTTATGTGAATGCTATTTCTTCTTACTGGGGACCTTCCTGATGCACAGGAATGCAAGCCTCAACTGACCTGAGTGTGGGGAGGTCCTGACACAATTCTCTGAAAACTCCATGGGCTTTCTGCTTTCTATTAAAAATGATGACAGCTATGAACTTCCCCACAATATCACATTTAAGTATTTGGTGGCTATTAATAAAAACTTGTTGGGATTCACAATAGTTGTCATTTATGCAAAGTTTGAAAGCTTTGGGTTAATATGGATTAAGGTGTCAAAGATGGAAAGAGAAACTGAAAACAAAAGAAGTTCATCATAGATGCAATTTTATTTTTTGCTGCAACTAAACCCAATAGTATGGTTATTGAGAAATTGGATTCATGAGCACGTAAAGAATCCCAGATGACCTGGAGGGCAGAAATCAGGCTTTACTTGCTAAGAAGTTGAGGGGGGATAATTCTGAGCTGCTGGCTGGGCTTGCGCTGGAACATTTAGCCTTAGGAAGACCAATCAGTCAAAACCAGAACAATGTGTGGTACATGTAGCTCTTGAAATGGGCACAAAGATTGCAATTTGTCTGTCTTATTCACTTTTAGGCTACAGTAACTTGGGAGGGGTCAGGAATCTTACTTTACTACAACTGCAGTTATGAATTATGTCAAAAGATGTTTGTGACACTTGACCCATAGACCTGTGGGCTTATGGATGTAGAAGAAAGGGTCCTTTTATGCCCTATCACCATAAGAGAACTGACTTCTGTACTGGAGATTTACTTGCTAACACAAAGCTGATGGATGTCTTGGGTCACCACTTCCCAACAGAAAGATTGCACTGGGGATAATAGAATTGTGTTAGGGTGGTGGGACATGGTCATATTGGAATGCTGTGGCAGAGCAGAGCTTTGCTGTCGGGGACTTGATAAGCATCTGTGCAAGGAGCCAAATTAAAACAGCCAAACAGGCATTTGGCTCCTTAGTCTTGACCATTTTGGGGTCTATGGGTCCAAAGACTGGAGGCTAAAATGTTCTCACAGTTTTAAGAAGCAGACCTTGAGCTACAGAAGTGAATGTAACTTGGAATATTAAAATAGGTTGCTGGTTACCAGATCTATCTTCCTGTAATGATTCAGGAGATGTTCTGGACAGGACTTCTAGAAAACCCTGGAGACATGTCCTTTAAAATCATGGAGCATTAACTCTAATTTTCCTTTTTTCTCTTTCTGAAAAGTTGTTCATACCCTGTGGGAATTTGATATGGTTTGGGGGCATGACCCTGGTTTGTTAATAAGATGGGCACGTTTAGATTTTAATGAAAATCTTGTGCTTAGTTATGTTTCTCAAGAGGGATTTAAAGGAATTTTTTTTTCAGTGATAAAAATGATATTTTGGTGCTTATATTCCCCACCAAGTAATACATCTGGATTCCCTATCATTTGTTGAGAAATGAATAGCTCCAGAGGATCAGAGTAGTAAATGTCAAAATACATAAAGTTAAATGGAGACTAATCACTTTTATGGACATAAGGTATCTTCAGATACTGAATGCTCGCTAATGTAATCCTACAAAGTGTGGATTAGGTGATTTAACTCAAACTGACCTGTGAAAAATAAAAAGGAATGTATACAGGAAAAAAAATGCCAGAACTGGATTTTTGGATAAAGGTTTAAATGCAGGGTAAAGCTGCTGTGTTCAACGATATTACCAAAGACTCATTTGGGTGTAAGTTAAATCGGAATCTGGCTCTAAGAGTGACTTAAGAGTGACTCAACATGCTGAATTGTTGCTCCAAATAGTAGCTATCAAAGGCATCTTGCTTTGCGTAAATGACTAATATAATTAGCTTATAACATCACCATAGGCACTGGCAAAAGTAATCATCATTACTATCCATTGTGTTCACAACATCTGAACCATTCATTTGGAAGCCTGTGAAACAGAAACTTCTATCCATCTCAGGAGAACTTTGTTGTCACCCTCCACACATTTTCTGCAGGGGCCTGTTTTCCATGCCTCCCCATCCTCCTGCCCATTCTTAAACTGCTTACAAAATGTAATTAGCATTGTTCCTGCTTGCTTCATCTTTATTATATTTTTTTAAGGAGTGAGGAGGACATGGGAAAAAGTGTTTTTACAATAAAAAGAAATACAAAAGTCCTTTGTACAGAAAACCTTCTCCTGCTTGGTATTTCTGCACAATTGAACATGTGCAGAAATAGGCTCAAAAAGTTGTCCCTCTTTTGCTGTTAGTTCCACTCATACAATTCTGAAGCTATATGGGTATAACTGAGGTCAGAATTTAGTCCATTGTATGCTCAAAAAGAAAAGAAGCTACTGGGAGAATTTAATGTTTCACTTTCCTAACAAAACAGATGTGCTTTTGTAGCTTTGAAAGTAAGGACATGATTGGAATGGTTTACCATCACTGTGATACTAAGAGAACTAATCCTGAATGAATCCTGAGATTGCTGCTCTTTTTCAAGAAAAACAAACATAATGGTGAATAGGCAGCACTGTTATTTTGCTGTGTAGGTCTCTTTTTATATTATTAGATGTTTGTGAAATTGCAATTAAAAGTTTGTCTTATTTGCTAATAAACTCTTTTTAATTAAAGAACTCTTGCTGTGAACTTTGCCTTTTTCGAACATGCTTAGGCTGTGGTGTTAAAGAAGGGTTTAATCCTTTTAGACAAAGAGACTCTTGTTCGTAGGCTACTAAAATGTTTAAATCACATCTGATTTAAGACTGGATTGCTCAGCGCCTTGTAGGATTAAGCATGGTCACACCTTCCTGTTTCTTGTTTTAGCAATATGTAGCGTAGTAACTCCAGTTAATAACTGAAATAGTGCTTCTTCAGGTATCCAGGTAGGAATTCAGGTCTATCAACTCTGCCAGTTCTGGCTACTGGCTCTCTGTGATTATCTACTGCTTACTGCCTTTGGTGGTGATCTTAACTTTGCTAGAGTTTGGTTCAGGTTATAGGCTCACAGACAGCCAGCTATGTCCTTGCATAGATCACAAAGGGCAGATTTCATGAACTGCCCCACTGATCAGTCTTTGTGTGTGTTGTAAACTGGGCATGTTTGGAATGCACTGGGGTAGATATGCCTGCACAAGACTGTCTGATGTATCCTGTGTTGGACTTCCTGCATGCATGGAGGTAAAATGCATGTGTGAAGTAAGTCCAGGTTGTCTCCTCTCAGATCTGCTTTTACAGTTGTGTCAGTTCCTGTCTACTTTGGACTCTCTTTCCAATGTCAGGTCTCATTCCCTTCCCTCCTCTTTCACCATCTCTTTGGGCCTTTCACGAAAGGAAGATGTAATGGGCATCCCTCTCATATTAATCCCTTTCCCTGGTGTTGATAAATCATGCACAGAAAAACCTTGAGAGTAAACTCTGCATGTAGCTTCCTCTCTTTCAGCGGTCTCCATAAGTTAGGAAGTGAGCTTTATTTGCTGGAAGTAAGGAGATGTCCTTCTTTCCATTATTTATAGTACATGTGTTTTGATTAGACAAACAGTCACCGAGGTGGTGCTTCTTTTATTAATAATGCAAACACTGTACAAACTTATTGGTTTGTTTATAATCTGGTATGATTTATTTTTATTTTAAGGGTCAAATAAAAAAGACCGAAAAAAACAGTTTTGAAAAGTTCCTTTCTACAGTGCTATCAAGAAACCTGCATTCCTCCCTCCAACCCACCCATTCTCAAACACCTGTACTTTTAAAAAGGGGTGCTTTAAGCTGTGTTCCCAGGTTACAGACACTTAAAATAAAGACCTTGCTTCCAGACTTGAGAAATATCCACAATCCACAATTAGAATAATTCTGAAAAAGAGTTCATCAGTCCTTTAAGCATCTTACAAAACCCAAGGATCTTAAAACTTGTTTTCCTCTATAGACACAATCAAGCTCTGGGATGCAGAACTTCCTATACTCTTGCTTTTGGCTTTGCGTCCTTGTTTTCTTTAAATAATGAAGTATTAAATAAAATATCATTGCATTATTTGTCATGCAGCCCAGTCCACGGCTGTGATCTGATGGTGGTAAGCCAAGACTGAAGGATCCCACCAGTTCTAGCCTTGCTTGGTGGTGAGAACTGCTGCAGCTCTGCTCACTGCCAGGTAGTCCCTCTATCCCAAACCACCCATCTGTCCATGCTGGCTGAAGACAAAGCAGCTGAACTTAGAGCAGCCTGAGCTAGTATCACTGAGAGATTGATTTAGTTCTCAGTTTGAGTCAGGGAGTGGCAATTGAGATCAATATGCACAGAAAAGGCACGTTTAAAAATCTCTTTTGAGCTGAATATTTGAATGCAAACTCTGATCCTGCAAAAGAGCTCAACTGTGGAAGTGTAATGCAGTAGCATTTAAAAATAGCGACCACCAAGAATCAAATTAGCATGGAGGAAAACCTTTTGGAGGTGTTTGGTGATGCTTTCCACCAGGCAGGTTATGCACAGGTTTTATATAGAGTAGGTTAGCATTTCTAAAGGGCAGGGAGAGATGAAGGATAAAGGATAATCTTTTGTAGCTTCAAGGCATGTGAGCTTTATGGATGCTCATTTGCAGTTGGGGGGGCCAAGCAGTGCTATCTTTCAGTCAGGTCTTGCTTTACTCAGAGTTTTCTTTAAAGTGGCATGGCAGAAAATTGACAACATTAAGAACATACCTATTTATGTGCTTCTTTTTTAAAGGAGTAAATTAAAACCCCATTCCATATCAAGCTTTTTGCAACACCATACACTGTTTACATCTCTGACAAACAATGCAGAGATTTGAAACCTGCCCAAAACATGTTTAAGAGCTGCACTGCTGTAGATTAATGCATTTGTAACATATTTTACTTTGATTTATCTCTGCTTATATGGAATGATGTATTTTTCCTCAAGAACAATACAGATAAAAGCTGAAGATTACAGTTTGTGTTAGAGTGGGTAAGCACAGATAAGTGTATTATTTCTCATTGTGGAAGATGAAACAAGTCGAAGAAGAACCTAAGAACAACAAAGACACACTTTCACAGTAGGGGATATATTTGGTGACCTACTGTAAATATTATAAATGCCTGAAAGTGCTTTTATATACAAGTATTGCTTTGTAGGAGGCACTTTGTAGTATGTATTTGCTATTCTCTTCCACACAAATAAATCCCAGGCAAGAGGAAATTTATATAACCACAAGATTAGGAAGATGATGAAAATGCATCGTCATTAGCTACTGTCAAAGGCACCAATCTGCTAGCAAAGGGACATAAACTCCTCATTGATTTGTTTGCTACATTATGTTTAGGACTAATGTAAGCAACCTTAATAGGTAGGTTGATCTGGGCAGCAAATGTTAATTACTGAGTATATGTTACAGTGGAATAGGAAATGATGGGGCAATGCAGTATGGCAGAACCCTCCCTGTTAAAAAACAAATGGGAGCTCAAATGTAAAGTGAGGGCCTGAATTGCAGAATGAGTTTCTACCTCTGGGGTCATGCAGGAAGCTAAGACTTAGGAGATCCTACCAATAATTCAGAAATCTGTTACTGGTCTTTAAATCTATTTCTAGGGACCAGCTTGAAGACATTTCACCTTTGGCTTGAACAAGGGGCAGTAAAAGCTGGCAGTATCATTTGGGAGCTTTTGGAGACCTTCCAAGCGCCTTCCTCAATGACGTAGAGTAGGCTTCAAGATGCTTTTCTTTGCATTGTGAGATATTGTGAATCAATGAAAAGGAGACAGAAAGGAGCCTCTTTGTGCCTCCACCTGTAGGACATCCCATTTCTCAGCTCTGTGACAAAGCAACCTTACTTCTGAATTCACTGGAGAAATACTGTTGACTGGCAAGATCCTTCCAGCAATCTAGAAAGAGGGAGCAGGGAGATGCATGCAGACTCGAGGAGCTCAAGAGCTGGATGGATTAGAGCCTTAATAAAAATTCAGTCCAGAGTGCTTAAGGATTTGAGTCACTGTATTTTTTAGGATTCCCAGCCCTGATAGCCAGAAAGTCATTAGCGGGGCTCCAACTTAGGTCTAGATACATGTTGAAATTGCAGCAAATGAGCCCACTTGGGAATTTGGTCCTTTCTGTTTGCACATGTATTTTAAAACTAAATCACCAATGACTTTCCTTCCTGCATTTCAGACTTTGCTGCTGCACTTATACCCAGACATGCTGCAGCGATAGTGGACCTTGTGTTCAGTGTAACAATACATTCTCCCCTTGGCTCCTGGGAAAAAGTTTGGGCTCAGCCCTCTTTCAGGCTCATAGGAGATGACAGGGTTAAAAGTAGGTTACAAACAATGTGAAGAGTACAGGGTGAAACAGAGGAGTTAGGAATAAATGCCCGGCTCTGGTAGCTGTTGGAGCTGTGGTTCATTTCATTAGCCCATTCTGCCCCTCTGCCTTCTGAAGAATCAGCAGTGTGTTACATGTTGCTTTTCTCTTTCTCTCCCCAAAACATGAGGTGAAACAGCAGTTATTGATCACAGTGCTAAAAGGCAGCAGCCTGCCAGGATGAGTACAACTGTGAACAAATGGGGAGGTGGCCAGGGGACTTTCCTCAGTGAGGGGAAACGGAACTGAGGTCTCATCAGGAATTTCGGATGTCACCAAGGAATGTGTTGCTCCAGTAAGGCAGACACTCTGGTGAGGGACCTTTGCAGGAGTCTGGAAGTGAGATTTTATAATGTAGGTGTGATCACATATTGGCCGTGAATGTAACAAAGATGTCACAAATTAACCTGCTTTTTAGTCTTCTGAACTGAGCATTGTGTGAGAGAACAGAATATAGTGCTAGATCTGTAGGAAACATTAAAAAATGTAAGTAAACCTAAATTATAGTTTAGCTGCCCTTCTTTTTTTCCTAATGATTGCCTTTATTCACCGTATAAGAGTAACCATGGCTGTTGCTGTTAGTCTGAAAAAAGCTTGCAATTTATTTTCTAAATTTTAATGAAAGCTTAATGGTCACCAGCCAAAAATCTTCATGTTAATCATATTTAGTTTCTCTGTTTTAAAAAGACATATTTCTTTTTGAACTAGATTTGATCAATGCACAAAATGTTTTTTTTGCCAAAGACTTTTTAAAGCGCTTAGCTTAAAATTGTCCAGATTTTTAATCGAATAATTTGGAAAAACGTATCTGGTTTGTTCTCACATTGAGAAATGCTTTTCTCCTTTTTCTCACTTCCCTGTTTTTCCTGTCCTTTTGATGAATCCTGACTAGAGCTCTCCATTTAAAGGCTGTGAGCTTCCCAAAGCGCAGGAAACCTTGGGCTGCCGATACACAGCAGAGTGCGCGACCCTGCGACTGCTCCCTTCTCCACCCGCCCACTGTGCAGCACAGCCTCCCAGACTTCTCCTGAGAAGTGCTGAGGCCCTGCCAGTTCTAGTCTGGGAGCTGGGCCTGTTTAGTACCTCTGAATACTAACTAGGTTGTTTTTACCCAACAGTAATGTGTGACAAATTAAACAATATAAATTTTATCTTGATCTTAATTAAGGCAACAGCAATATTCACATTAACTTCAGTGGGACCAGGATTATATCAAATATTATTTAAACATTTATAATAGCATTAGATAATAGGTTTAGAATAATTAAGAGTCTATTGAAGAAATTTAGCTTGATGGTGGAAAGGCAAATTATGTCAAATGAACGGGAACTGTCGTTTATGGAGGTCTATTGAGATAGTCTTGTTTATTGAGGGAAGAAAACAAAGCTCATAGGAATCTTAAAGGGGTAGAATCTGAAGGTCTTTTTGGGACTGAGAAGGAGGAGTGGGAATATTAAACAGATGTGTGAGGTGGGAACAGTGTTTTTAACCATCACACAGACTCAGCAGTCAAGAGTATCCAAAAATTAATTTTTGATTGGTAAAATGAGATCCTAGGTTCAGTGTAGGCTGTTTCAATTAGGTCTGTGCAGATACACAAAATTAATGGGTCAAAAAAGTAATTAATGGTGTTAATATATCAATCATTTTTCTAATAAAAGTATCTGAAATGAGTCAGGGGAAAAAATCTAATAATTAATTTGAAAACTGCTATGATGCTTCAATTGATTTGGGGCTATGAAAAGAATAATTAGTAAGGATCAAAAAACAGTATCACATTTAGTGCTGCAAATGGAGAGGAAAATTAAACAGAGATGGGATTGAAATATCATTTTCTTAATCTTTGTAAAAAGATTGGGAATGACAATTATAGTAGGGACCTATTCTTTATTTAAAATAGCTACACCTGCCTTGTCCTTCCTCACTTTGACTCAAGTGCACAGTCCTTATTCCTGTGGAAGGTCATGTCCACTTGGAAAGGAAACAAGTCGCTCTGTGTCTGTGGTATGTTTTAGGTTTTCTCCTTAACCCAGAATTCAAACATTTTAAGCAGTGCTTTTCTCAGTTTATTGCTATTATAAAATAATTATGTACTAGTATAAGAGCCATAAGTGCATTTTTCTTTAAAGCATGCACATTTCAACACAAAATGAAGGGTATTAGTCAAAGTGATTGCTGATAGACTGCTCACTAGACAGGAGATGAAAGAGAGAGGGCATTGCATGAAAAAGTTTACTCATAAAAATAGGTTGTGTGTGAGTTCTTTAATTTTTAAATGAAATTATAGAGATTTGTGGGTGTGTTCATTTCTTTAGATAAATGCCCTTGATGAATACGTGGTGGAGGTACAAGAAGCATGAATTTGTAAAGGTAAATGTTTAAAATTTTCTTCTGGAAATCCTTTGACTGACCGCACAGCACTACTGAGTTTGGTCTGATCTACTTCTGTGTTATTGAACAAAGGCATAGTGCTATCCTTATGAAGGATAGTTGTCTACTATAATTTAACCCTGAAGCTTTGAATGGAAAGCAATAGTTAAAATAAAAGGAAAACCAAAACAAATGCAAGCTAACTCAATGTTTTTGAAAAGGTGATTATTAAGCAGAATGGGGACAACTCTGTTATCTACTGTTATATCAAAAACTGTACCATGAAAGCTGCCTCTTAGGAAGCTGAGACATAGGTATTGGTGTTAAAATACTAAATAACTAGGAAGCATTGAAAGAGTGGAACGTTACTGATCAGACGACTGAGAATTCAGACTGTGGCTCTTCAACATACTTCACGGCAAGGAAGCAACCCCAAAAAGCTTTTCAGCTAAGAAATGTTGTTTCCTTACATTAGAAGCAGCAATTCTATCTTCATTTTTTCATGAGTTAAACTTACCATATCCCTCTCTTCCTGGAAATGTCTGTTTTAGTGAAACATGCACCAGTTTTGGTGTTTGTATTCTTTCCTATATCTAAGTTTTTCTCATATTTATTCCAGGCCATTGCTGCTAGGCATGATGTGACAAGCATGCTGGTTGCAAGGCTATGGTGTACGTACAAGAGTGATTTTGTTTGAAGAAGGTGTTGCTAGGTAGACATTTTATTAGCACTCATGCAGAGTAGCAGCTTGCCACAGTCTGCAATTTTTTTGTCTTTAAAGTACACCTAAAACTGGATCCCTGAACAATAGACCAAGAAGTAGGAAAACACATTTGGTCTTCCTTAGAAGGAATGGGCTAAGCAAGCACTGCGAAAAAAAGAACAACAGAAACCCCCAGAATATTTCAAATAACACAAGGTAGCATGATTTCTAATAATTTGTAATTTTTGTACAACATATAACATATACAGATTCCTTATTCTCTTTGTTCTGTATGTTCATGTGACTTATATACAAGTACCTTCAAAGACCAGCCAATATTCTTGTGAAACCCTCCTTGCAGCAATACTGGTTTGTGTTCCCTTGCAGTCCTGAGCATAGCAAATAATAAAGAGTTTTCACTTTGTTTTGTGCTGACAACAGTTGATGCTGATAGACAAACAGAGATGCTTTAGCATGATAATGCACTTCACAAGTTGAATTTCTAGTTGTTAAGCAAATATGGCTGTGCTCATTTCATCTCCATTTAACACTTCTGAGAAAATATCAATGTCAAGAGAAAAAAATATTTTCAGGCCTCAAAGAGGATGCCATAAACAATGTGGAGGAAAAAGGCTAAAATCTTAAAAACCCCGAAAATGAGAAAGCTTTAGAGCTTGCTTTTTTTGCAGTTCAGTGAATTGGTTCTTTTTAATGGTTCAGTAAATTGTATCAAGTAAATACTCCACTCCCACTACGATACTCAAAGTATACACTAAACTACTTTTGACAGCTTTGCAGCCCATGCTGAGATCTAGCATGCCACAGCTATTTGGGTAAAAAGCTAGCTCATTTAATAAGATTGCATCTGACATAGCCAGTATCAGAGTCCTCGACTACTCTATTACCACCTTTGAGCAGTGTAAGGTTCAATGAGCATGTTCACTGGCAGTCCTCCCTCTGCAGCATGTGTTGTCTTGGGGTGGCTGAGTTGTAATAGGACATCTGGAAGTCCAAGGAATGCTCACATATATGGTCCTTTATGGAAATGATGAAATGGACAATAGACAAAAGATTACTTACCAGCTGCAATGCGTAAAACTGAAAGAAGACAGAAATGCCCAGTGGGAACAGAAGAAAGGTTCATCTAGCCCAAGAGTCCATTGTCATAGTGGCAGGAGATGTGGTGCAGAGAAGCGTGTGAGCCTGGCCTCTCTCTGCAGTCTGTCGTATTCCTGAGTGACTGTAAAGACTGGATTAGGGATTTTAGGGGACACATCCATGCCTGATCCATTTTTGTATGTGCTGATTGATCTGTTATGCATGAACTAATATACTTCTAATAAAATGCGCCTCTTGAAACAACAGGTTGCAGAAATTCACCGCCCCTTGTATAAGGAGGTACTTCTCTCCTGCTATTTTCACTATATGCTCTCTGGTTTAATACTGCAGGACTTAGTGAAGGACAGTTCTGTACTAACACTGATCTACCACCTTCATGATTTTGTGAATCTCAGTAATATCTCTTTTAGCCATATCCTTTCAAGCTGGAGTCCCAACACTTTCTCCTTTGTAAAGTTACCGGTACACTCCCTCTATTACTTTAGTTGTTTTTCTCTGTAGGTTTCATACTAATTCTAGTCTATCTACTATTCTGTCTTAAGATGCACAGACCAGAACTCCAAATATATTTACAATATGGGTGGAGCAGGTGTCCCTCGTGGCAAAATTATTTTCTTTGCTTTCCTGTGATTATTTTTCCTACTGATACCCAACATTTTTGTGCCTGGTTTTGCAGACTTAACGCCGAATTTCAAAGAACTGTTATTGATGACTCCAATAGCATTTCCGTGACTGAAAACTATCCGTTCTGGGTACAGCATCAGGTAAGCAAAATTTAGGCTATGCACTGCTTCAGAGTGGTCCACAAGGAAGCTCACCTGCATCTGAGTGTTGTACACACACACACACTGTGTGGCGTTTGGAGTTCCTTACTGTCAGTGTGGTATTTGACTATCTGGAAAAAGCCTTGGTATTATCTTCACACTGCATTCTCCAGATCACTGACAAAGATGTTTACTAATACTGGTTCTGATGCTGATCTCTTGGGGTTCTTGAGATTTATAACAATGTGTCTTGCACATGTTTAGCAACACATTTTAGGACAAAAGAGTTTTTATTTATATTCATTATTTATAATGTTTTATTCAATGTTAAGTATATTTAAGGTGAAATTCGGTGTCTCTTTCAGGATTCTAATGCTTCCACTTTAATTTGCTCTTAATATTTACAGGTATTTTGCCTTACTGGTTAATCTCATGGCAGCATGCCACTGTCTCCTATGAAAGGCTATACACTTCTCCAGGTCCCAGTACTAGCAAACAGACTAAGGGCAGACTTAAAATTTGCAAACTGAATTTGACTTTTGTACAAATTGAAAATGCCAGGCATCTGTCTCCCTCTGCCTCGGCCTGTGCATTGTGTGACATTCCCCTATCCTGGCAACAGAAGTAATATCAGAGATAGACTCATTTGATAATGATCCTTTTGCCTGGAGTTAAGAAAGCACCTTTCCAGTTTGTTACTTGTTGACTGTCATTTATTCTGCAATTATATCAAATATGCTCTTGGACCTGTTCTTCCTTGGAAAGTGTCAGTCTGTGAATGACTTTTCCAGAGCATACCTCAATCCAGTGATTTATTGAGGCAATATATCATCCAAGTAAGGTCCTTTAACCATGTTTTTGCTCACTGGATGATACAATCCGAAGAGAAGGAAATCTGAGTCACTGTTTAGTTGTGTAATAAAAGGTATGTCAGGAAGCAAGACGATCTTGAAACACTACGCATGTTTGCCTCCAGGTATACTGGCATCTTTGCACCTTCCTTCACAAGCATTTTAGTGTGTTGAATAGGCTTCCATAGCTGGTCGCTAAGGTCTTGGTCTCCTTGACAACTAAACTTTTCAAAGATTACATGAAAAATGTTTTCTTTAGCCCTAAAGCTGTTTTAATGCTTTAAAATGTCAGAGAAAAGATCCTTTAGTCCCAAGAGTAGGGAAGAGGTGGTAGTGGAGAGGGAACAGAATATTTAGAAACATGTTTATAAAGTAATTCAACACAGGACAGCCCAGTAGGATTGCCTTCAAAAAGGGGGATCTGAATTTAAAGTTATTAATAAAAAGATGTTGCTTGAGAATAGATTGGGTTTTTGTTGGCAAAGTGAAACATTTTACCTCTAATTTACCTCCCTGAATTCAGCTAAGGTTGGTAAAGGAGTGCTGTCTTAATATGCTTTATGGCTGCTACTGCCTGGTTAAATTCAAAGGGAACGAGCTTCAGCTTTGTCCTCTTATTGATATTTTTTGCTAGAAACATATGGTTGTGTTAGCTGGGATTTGGAACCACTGTTTGGGTCAGGGCTGAGGGTACGTTTGCCTCTGTGGTGTTCTAATTTAGGTGGTGCTGAAACAATGAGTTAGTTGGAATAAATGCCAGTCTCTGTATTCCGTAATAAGCTGACTAGCCATGTGCTCACTGTTTGGCATGAGCATTCACTTACTGGTGCTATTGATCACTACTGGTGCTGCCAGGAAAAAGCAGTGGGTCATAGTAGTAGGGGACTCGACTTTGAAAGGCACAAGGGGGCCCATCTGTCAGCCTGACCCAGTCTCAAGGGAGGTGTGTTGCCTACCAGGTGCGCAGATCAGGGGTGTTGCAGAGGGGCTGCCTGGTCTAGCAAGTCCCACTGACTATTACCCACTTCTAGTCATTCATGTGAGTGCTAGTGTTATAGACAGCAGTAGCCTGGAGAACATTAAGAAGGACTACTGTGAGAATGAAGACCTTGGGCCCACTGTAGGAGAGGATCTGGTTTGAGACCATCTTAGGAACCTGAACATGCACAAGTCCATGGGACCTGATGAAATCCATCTGCTGGTCCTGAAGGAGCTGGCAAATGAAGTTGCTAAGCTGCTGTCCATCATATTTGAAAAATCATGGCAGTCAGGTGAAGTTCCCGATGACTGGAAAAAGGGAAATATAACCCCCATTTTCAAGAAGGGGGAAATGGATGATCCAGGGAACTACAGACCAGTCAGTGTCACCTCTGTGCCTGGCAAAATCTTGGAGTGGATTCTCCTGGAAGGCATGCTGAGGCACATGAAAAACAACAGGGTGGTTGGTGACAGCCAGCATGGCTTCACTGAGGGGAAATCCTGCCTGGCCAATCCGGTGGCCTTCTATGATGGGGCTACGGAACTGATGGACAGGGGTAGAGCAGCTGATGTCATCTACCTGGACTTGTGCAAAGAGTTTGACACTGTCCCACATGACATCCTTGTCTCTAAGTTGGAGAGACATCAATTTGATAGGTGGAGCACTCGGTGGATAAAGAACTGGCTGGATGGCCGCACGCAGAGAGTTGTAGTCAATAGTTCAATGTCCATCTGGAGACCAGTAATGAGTGGTGTGCCTCAGGGATTCGTGTTGGGGTTGGTCTTGTTCAACATCTTTGTCAGTGACATGGACATTGGGATTGAGTGTGCCCTCAGCTAATTTGCTGATGACACCGAGCTGTGTGGTTCAGTTGATATGCTGGAGGGAAGGAATGCCATCCAGAGGGACCTTGACACGCTTGTGAGGTGAGCAGATGTCAACCTGATGAAGTTTAAGCATGCCAAGTGCAAGGTCCTACACCTGGGTGGGAGCAATCCCGGGCACAGCTCCAGGTTGGGCAGAGAAGAGATTCAGAGCAGCCCTACAGAGAAGGACTTGGGGGTGTTGGTCAATGAGAAAATGAACATGAGCCAGCAGTGTGCTCTCGCAGCCCAGAAAGCCAACGGTATCCTGGGCTGCATCACAAGGAGCGTGGCCAGCAGGTCGAGGGGGGTGATCCTGCCCCTCTACTCTACTCTTGTGAGACCTCACTTGGAGTATTGTGTGCAGTTCTGGTGTCCTCAACATGAAAAGGACATGGAACTGTTGGAAGAAGTCCAGAGGAGGGCCACGAGGATGATCAGGGGACTGGAGCACCTCCCGTATGAAGATAGAATGAGAAAGTTGGGGCTGTTCATCCTGGAGAAGAGAAGGCTGCGTGTAGACCTCCTAGCAGCCTTCCAGTATCTGAAGGGGGATATAGGGATGCTCGGGAGAGACTCATCATTAGGGACTGCAGTGATAGGACAAGGGGTAACGAGTTCAAACTTAAACGGAGGAAGTTCAGGTTAGATATAAGGAGGAAGTTCTTTACTGTGAGGGTGGTGAGGCACTGGAATGGGTTGCCCAGGGAAGTTATGAATGCTCCATCGCTGTCGGTGTTCAAGGCTGGGTTGGACAGAGCCTTGGGTGGCATGGTTTAGTGTGAGGTGTTCCTGCCCATGGCAGGGGGATTGGAACTAGATGATCTTAAGGTCCTTTCCAACCCTAACTCTTCTATGATTCTATACTATGATTTACGTGCAGAGAGAGCTCTGCATGCAAGAATGGTCCTTTTCCTTCAGAACAATTTCTCACTTTGGGCCCCAAACAAGACAATGCCATGGGTGTGGGAGAGAAAAGAGTAAAATCTCAGTTGAAGTGAAGCCACCAAGCTGTTTAGGAAGTGGGCCTGGACAAGGGTAGGCCCTGGCCCAAGCTGGCCCTTTGGAGCAGGTTCTTCTGATGGATAGCGGAGCTTGCAGCAAGTGTGCCCTTCCCAAGGAGTGACATGGAGAGAAGGCGCATGACTTGTTTCCATGGCTCAGAGGCAGATGTGCTGAAAGTGCAGTGAGTCAAAAAATGGGCTCTTTTTCCAAAAGGGCTTGCACGCTGTCAAGGAAAATCTAGTGGTAGCCTCCCTTTTCTATGTGGTTGCCAGCACCTCAAATAGCCTTTACCTGAACTTCTGTTTACAGAGGCAATTAAAGAGGAAGTGGTGAGGAAAACAGCTGAAGGGAAATTTCTACCTGGGGCTCAATAACTGTAGACCTGGAGCAAGACTCTCTTGTCTATAACCAGCAGTATCTATCTATTCCCATCTATGGAAACAGTAACCTCAACTCATTTTCCTCTTCCACACTGACTCGTCTACTGGTTTGTCTCAGGTTGTCATTATAGTTTTGTATCTTCATTTATGCTAGTCTCCAAATGCTGGAAGCTCTGAAAGAAGTTTTCAGATTAAGGGCCAGAGTCTGAGACCGGAACACCTAGGAATGGGAAGAGAGGTGATGGGCATTATATACATGAATGATTGTGAATTTGCTCATCTTCAGCATACTGCCTCTTGTTTAGGTTTTTTGTTTGAATAAATCTCCCTCTTCAATTAAAGTTTTTCTTGTTCTGCACATGTGATGCAAACTGGTGTAATATCCTTGGCAGTTACAGTCACTTGTCTGAAAGAGGACTACTGTCATTTTTGACTGGCACATTTACTTGCTAACTCACACAGCTGACGTGATTCAGATTAGTGGATTGCCACCCATTGGGTAAACAGTAAACCCTTGTGGATCTTACTGTGGAAGACCTGTGATTGATAGAAACTAATTTTATAATGGTGAGGAGGTTGATTTTCAGTCAGGGTACCCTTTGCTGATGATTCTTCATTTAGCATACCTTACTCTAACCAGGCACCTAGACTTGGTTGATGGCAAACTTCAACATAGAATCATAGAATCATTTAGGTTAGAAAAGACCTTTAAGATCACAGAGTCTAGCCTTTAACCTAGCACTGCTAAGTCCACCACTAAACCATACCCCTAAGTGTCACATCTACAGGTCTTTTAAGTAACTCCAGGGATGGTGACTCCACCACTTCCCTGGGCGGCCTGTTCCAGTACTTAACAGCTCTTTTGGTGAAGAATTTCTTCTGAATATCCAATATAAATCTCCCCTGGCACAATTTGACACCATTTCCTCTTGTCCTATGACTTGTTACTTGTGAGAGGAGACTGACCCTCATCTCAGTACAACCTCCTTTCACGTAGTTGCAGGGAGAGATAAGGTCACTCCTGAGCCTTCTCTTCTCCATACTAAACCCCCCAGCTTCCTCAGCTGTTCCTCAACATGCTTGTGCTCCAGACCCTTCAGCAGCTTTGTTGCTCTTTTTTGGACACTCTCCAGCAACTCAATGTCTTTCTTGTAGTGAGGGGCCCGAAACTGAGCAAGTATTTGAGGTGGGGCCTGACCAGTGCTGGGTACAGGGGGTCAATTACTTCCCTAGTCCTGATGGCCATACTACAAGCCAGGATGCCATTGACCTTCTTGGCCACCTGGGCACAAGCTGGCTTGTCGTCAGCCAACTGTTGACCAATGCCCCCAGATCCTTTTCCACCAGGCAGCTTTCCAGCTGCTCTTCCCTAAGCTTGGAGCGTTGCATGGGGTTGTTGTGACCCAAGTGCAGGACCCAGCACTTGGCCTTGTTGAACCTCATACAATTGGCCTAGGCCCATCAATCCACCCTGTCCAGATCCCTCTGTAGACCCTTTCTGCCCTCAAGCAAATCAAGACTTCTGTGCAACTTGGTATCATCTGCAAAACTCATCCAGGTCATTAATAAAGATATTAACCAGAACTGTCTCAAATACTGAGCCCTGTGAAACACCACTTGTGACCAGCCACCAACTGGATTTAACTCCATTCACAACCACTCCCTGGGCTCAGCCATCCAGCCAGTTTCTTACCCAGTGAAGCATACACATATCCAAGCCATGGGCAGCCAGTTAATCCAGGAGAATGCTGTGGGAAATGGTGTCAAAGGCTTTACTAAATTGTAGGCAGACAACATCCACAGCCTTTCCCTCATCCACAAGCAGGTCACCTTGTCGTAGAAGAAGATCAGGTTAGTCAAGGAGGATCTGCCTTTCATAAACCCATTTGACTAGGCCTGATCACCTGGCTGTCCTGTAAATGCCCCATGATGGCACCCAAGATGATCAGCTTCATAGCCTTCCCTAGCACTCAGGTCAGCCTAACAGGCCTGCAGTTCCCCAGATCCTCCTTCTGGCCCTTCCTGTAGATGGGCATCACATTTGCAAACCTCCAGTCAACTGGGACCTCCCCAGTAAGCCAGGAGTGCTGATGAATGATTGGAGGTGGCTTGGTGAGCAGCTCCACCAGCTCCCTCAGTACCCTCGGCTGGATCCTATCTGGGCACATTGGCCTGTGTGTGTCCATGTGGTCACTGACCATTTCCCCTTGCACTATGGGGGCTTCATTCTGCTCCTTGTCCCCGTCTTCCAGCTCAGGGGGCTGGGTACCCCAAGAACAACTGGTGTCAATATTGAAGACTGGCGCAAAGAAGGCATTAAGTACCTCAGCCTTTTTCATCATCTTTTCTCACTGTGTTTACCCCTACATTCAATAAAGGATATCTATGGTTATCTAGGAACTTCATGAATGTAGCTTCAATTCTGAATCTTACTTGTCTAAACTATGCTATTCTATTTTTAGTTAGAATGTGGCAATAGAATCAACTCATAGGTCTCCTTTCTGCTCATGCCTATTAATGTTGAGACCTGTATTTTGTGATTCACCGTTCAAAGCCATAGTAAATCACTTCAGCTTCAGTTGATATATTCTGTGTATTGCCCCATCCTGCCCAGCAATTTCAAGTGCAGATACTGTACTCTGCCTGTTAACCTCTGGTCTGAAGCAGTGATTCCTTTCACTGTAGAAGGTATTTAATGTCTGACCTAGAAGTTGGGGATGTATGGGACCAGCTCAGCTAAAGGATTGCCAAGGAATTCCCACCTTTTAATGCCTTAAATGGATGTCCATGACTTTGTTAAATAAAGCTCGGGCCTCTTGCAGCTTTTTGTAGGTGACTGAGCCGTGATCTAACTACACCTGAAAGCAAGTAGCCTCTGCATGTTATTAATAAACTATTTAAAGCTCTTGAGCAAACATGACTTTTCAGAGAGCATAAACTAATCTAACAGGGTGCTAAGAGCAGATCTCTTTCTGCACTTGGTACAGGTAAATCCTGTCCTATTCCTTGCTTTTCTAATGCTCTAGCAATATTCCAGTATTTTATTTACGATATTGAGAGGAAGATATTAGACTAGGATGTAGCAGCATGTCTGGATGTACACCCAAATTTTTTTTTGGGAACCCAGGAAAACATTTGGCATGTTCAACTTGTCCTCAAATGCCTCCACCATAATAACCTGTTTGCCAAGCTGGAAAAATGCAAATGTAATCAGACAAACATGGAATTTGTGGGCTATGAAATTGCCCTTGGGGATGAACTGAGGAAGGTTCTTCATGAGATTGCTGCTGTGGTTGGCTGGGCTTCCCTGGGGGATATATAGAGGACACTGCCTCTGTGCTTGAGTCCTCTGTTTAGGACAGAGCACACTTTTTGTGTAGATTACCTTAAAACTCAAACCCCTAAAGGACCAAACTTAATGGATTTTGTCGAACCACTTGCTTTTCCACTGTTTTCCAGGTCTTCTCTGTGCTGTAGAAGATCACAACTAAAATTTTGCCAGGGTTTCTAGAGGAAAAATATAAAGTGATATATAGTAGCAGAGATCCTGTTGTCTAATATCATCTCCTTGATGAGGAGATACAGAGTCTCAACTCTGGCATTGTGGAGCACCACATAAAAGGGTCTATAACATCTGAATGGTCAGACTGTTCAGTGTCTGGGAGACTCTGGGACAAGCAAGGGCTAGGGGAAAAAATAAGAATTGTCTTCCCTTATGTTTCCTGCATTTCCACTCTTACTCCACTATTAGCTGTGTAGAATATTTCCTTCACTTCATATTTCATTTGAAAGCCTGTGCGGCTTCAGGAGGGATGAGTACACACACGTTAACAGTATCTTGTCTCAGCAGCACCTCGATGAAAACCCTTGCCATTCACTATTTTCTAGGACATCATGTCTCTCCTAAGGCCCCAGCTTCTTCTGCACTCCTCTGCCAGGCTTTTTTGCCTGTCCAGGAACCATCAGATTGTGCAACTGGGAGCATGGGAAGATGAACCTTTTTGTTTTTTTACTTTCTATTTTGGTGGCTTTGATATTCTGAACAGGAGAAGGTTGAGAACCCCTGAAGGAGGGGAAGTGCCACTCTGCATGTGGCTTTATTAGGAGCTGCTCATGCTTCACATCAATTTACATCTAGTTTAAAGTCTTCTGAAAGGGTTATTGGGTTTATCTGATAGAGACAGAAGGTAAAAGTCTTCTATGTCTGAATTGCTGATTGATTGCATACAGTAGGACAACAAATAATTCTTATTATGACTCATAATTCACCTATGGGGTTTCCCTTGAGGCTTGACAATAGATTTATGTGGGTTGCTTGGCTTTCCTTCCTAGCCCTAGTTAGGAAGAGGAAAAAAAATTCCCATCTATATTATTGTTTTCATAGAGATATTTCTTGTACAGATGTACTATTAAAAACATGTTTTCAGTTTATAAAAACTCTCTGGTTTATATTGCTGTGACATGAAAAGCTATTACCCCTGTTCTGTGTATCCATCTTTCTCAATATGTGCTGTGCAGCAAGGGACCCAGCCCTAGCTACAGAAAACCTGTAAAACAAGGCATATGACTGTTTATCTACAAGCACTTCATGTCACAAAGAAATTCTCTGTCTGATTAGCACCCATGTATTAACTCCTTCACTGCTCTTGGCATTAGAAACTGAGCTGGCTGTAGCAATTAAGTAATTTTGTGTTTCTGGCATTTTGCACCTCAATAAAGGCATTGTTCTCCTTGGAATTCTCTTATTAATTTGCTTGATACACCTTAAGCTTTTCATTAACTCAAATATCTTTGTTGCCTTTTGGTGAAGTGATAATAAAATTACAGGTGAAGTGGTAGCAAAATGACTCAGTTAAAATATGATTATTGTTTCTTCTGTACCTTTAATCAATAACATTTATCTCTGAAATATAATAATATAATGGACTGTATTAGTAACTAGTTGGATGGGCAAGGCTATTTTTAATGTCAATGGGTGATCTAATATGTGTCAAAGGGAGAATAATACCCACCAAAGACGACATCAAAAGCCTGGGAATATACTTGTGTTCCTCTCTTTTAGTCTGTCATTTTCTTTAATTACCTTGCTGGTCTTTCACTGTAAGTTAGATTGTGTCTTGTTGCCTTGTTCGAAGTACATTGGAGCTACAATATGAAAAAAAAACTCCAGGAGGCATTTCCTCTGAGTCTTCACTTTCACTGGGAAAATGGGCAGTGCTGTGTATTTCTCTTCTGCTGCTGGACAGTTTTGCTAAACAGCCCATAGGAAGAGCCAGCCTACTTTCTGCCTTATTTTTTCGTGTTCTTTTAAGGACAAAAGAGAAGGAAAGTGTAACTGCTCTTTGCACATTCTGTGCACTAGGAGGAAGAAGAAATGGAGAGGTGTCTTCCTAATCCCTCTCTCTTAAACAAAATTTCCTGGTAAGGCTTCAGGGGCAGTACCAGGCTTGCCACAAATAATGTCTGGTTCTGGGATACTTATTACGAGTGTGCTCCACAGCTTATTCTTCCATTATCTTTGTAGGTTTTTCTGGTTTTGAAACTCATCTTGAGGATATGATTGGAGTTGGAAAATAAAAAAGTCCTGCTCAATTCTGCTGAAGGCTTAAAGCAATACATTAGGGATTTGACAAGTTCAGCTGAGAGTAAGGTTTTGGTTAAAACTCAAGGATTCCCAAACTAAAGTCCACAGGATCCCAAGCATTTAATCACTGATAGATCTGTTTTAGTGTTTTGGTTTTGAGTTTAAGTGATATAGCCATTGTGAGGATTGCCTCTTTTGTTCAGGTGTTTCAACAGACTCTTGAGAAGGTGTTAACTGCTGGAAGAGATCCTTATCTTGTGTCAGAATTCTCCATAAAATACAGCTCACGAAATTTCCTAAGGCTTTTTTATGTTAATAAAACCTGCTAGTTTTCATAGGGAAGGTGAAATGGAAAAGGCAATTACTGCTGAAATTCAGCAACTACAGAAGGAGATCTTCAATCCCACCCCTGGCAGGTGCATGCTCTGTCCGCATGAAATTACCAGCCTTAATCTTCAGAGGTCTGCTGAGTCAAAAGACTGTTTCTGAACCTAATTACAAAAAATGCTCAAACTTGCCTGCAAAGTCATTACACCTACATATAATAAACAGAGAGATAATTGCCCTTTCATAGTTTAAGCATCTTTCCTTCCATGGTTTGTGACCATCCCACCAAATGCTTCCTGTTCCTATTAGCCAGCAACAGGCAACCGAGAGCGCCAAGGTAGTGCTAGGGAAGTGAGGAGAGTTTTGCCGTCACCCTGGTTGTCTTGTTCCTGGTCACATAGTGAGCCAGTGGCTCAAATTTGAATTCTAGTCCCTCGGCCCTTACCTGCTTGCTCTAAACAGCACACAGTGAATAGATGTCTCCAAATGAATGTAAAGGGAAATAAAGTCAGGGAGTTCATTGTTTCTGCTCATAAATGTCACAAACTTCATAACTGGAAGGTGGCCAGTGAAGATATTTTTGCCATAAAGTGGCTATAAAGATAATTAAAGTACTACTGCTTTCTCTTGAAGTTTACCTGTAAATCACCACTTCCCTTTGTCCTGTGAATCAGCTGCACTGTCAGTATGTGTGGGCAACATGAAAAGTTTACATAAGCATCCCTCCTTCCCACTATAGCTCCCCTGCCTTTGATCCTTTCATAGTCTGCTGCTTCTCCAACATCATGTTCCCTATCCTGGTTGCCCACTTGCTTCCTCTCTGGTGCTTGCCCCCTTCCCTGTGCTTTCTAATAGCTGTTCCCTCAGTGACCACAGTCCTTCCCCTGTCTCTGGCTCCCTGTTACCTCTGTCACTGTATTCTTTAAATCTTCAGATAAAACTTAATTCCAGCTCTAACCATACTGTAAAACAAGTCCTCAGATAATTTGCTTTTTCACTAGGATACAGATTTTTCAGTGCTTTGTGAGTTCTTCAAAATACTGTGAATATTTGCACAGCATATGTGCCTGTCAGAGAGAGATATGTTGAAGGGGACATGAACATTTTCTCCACCTTAAAAAAGTTCTTGTGCAATGCCTAATCTCCATTAACTTCCAGGGATACTCCACAAAACAATGGCAACAGATAATGAAGTCATGCTTTAGTTTTGGCCTGACAAAGATAACCATTATCATCTCCCTTGCTTGTGACAGCAGTCAGAGCTGTGAAGAAGTAGCCCATGGAGTGGTGCAGAGGGGAAATAGGACAGAGGAACCCTGTGATGCCTTCTGATTGCTGATGCATCCTTTTACAGTGTCACACCTCCATAGGTCAAGGTGAGCAGCCCTGTGGGAGGAGGCCACGCCCACAGGGCAGTGAAGAGGTTAAAGCTGTTCTTCAAGCTCAGGGTGTGACCCATGAGGTGTCATATTAACGCATCTGATACCTGTACATTAGTATGAGCAGAACAAGTAAAAACCTGCTTTAGAGAAATTAAATGAAGCAGTTGAAGGAAACAGTCATTTTAATAAGGAGCTTCTATATAAAAATTCCTGATACTTCATTATCTATTTATTCCTTTCAGTCACTCAATTTTATTTTATCCTTCATAATTAAAAAGGAGACAAAATCAAGTCTTTAAAAATGATCTGATGCCATGGTTTTGTGTAAACAATATTGGTGGAATGTAGGACTGGCTGTCTATGTTCCCCGTCTCTGATAATATTTTAGCTTCTCTTTATTCAACTCAAAATAATTTTACACTTAGAGATGCCTGTTAACAGTCATAGGGTGACAAAACAGTGGCTTTACTAAGGTAACAAGCTTATGAGCAAATCTGTAAGTGCTTCAGAACTATGTTAAAAGTAACACATTGAAATAACACAAAAGGTGACCATTTTATCAAAACCCGTCCCATGGCGAGGGGTGGGTTACTGGACGTGTGTTACTGGACATGTGGTCCCAATGACATGAGCAGTGCAAAATAAAAGACCCAGAGGGTAAATAGAGCCCTCAGGAGAGAGGATCTCAGTTTCTACTGCCTTTACTGTCTGTGGTCATTCCTGCTACTGAATGGGCAGTGTATGCATTCAGGGCCTGAATGCTGAATGCATGTAATTATTTTCCAGGGTAGCAATGCTTAGCAGACTTGGAAAGCAGGGGAAAGTTAAGCCTAAAGCCTTTTTGAAGGTCCCATATAGCTTCTGCTGAGCCTGTCCTGTGCTTGTTAGAGCTGTAACTGTAGGCTAAATGATGAGCCTGAAGAGGCACACAGGGAGAGGCAGCAACAGAAGATGCTGGAGGAGAGACTTCATGGAGCTTCAGCCTCTCTGAACTGGGGTAATTATGAAGTTACATCAGTTTTCAATAGCTGAGAGTCTGACTCAGATGACCAGAAATACAAATTGGACATGAGGACCCAAACTTAACGTACTCATCTTCATGCATGAAGGAGCACATGGCAATGAATCGGATGCAAAAGTCCTCGAAGCTGGGGAGAATCCTGCTGTCTCTCTGCTGCCCCCTCAGCAGCACTGCAGCAAAGGCACGAGGTACTGAGCCTTACATTGATCCAGCTGATCTGTTCAGGAGCAAGATTGTTCTATTTTGCAAAGTTAATATTCATCAAATGTTAATGAAAATACATAACAAATAATTATGACAAACATACCATCTGATTAAGATGAAAGAGGATGACAATCCATGTGAATTTTTAATCTAAAAAAATAAAGAACATTACATTAATAAGACTTAATTATATCATTAAATATTTAAATTTACTTTCCATAGTAGATTTTATTTTTATTTAACATGTTTTGTTTTTAAATATTGCTAACATTTTTATGAGATTTGTTCATAAAACACATCAACAGATATGGTTTTGTGAGGCAAGAGGAATTTTAACATCATGTATTCATTATATTGATCACAATTTCAATTTTATTTATGTTTAAAAAAAAGCTAATAGAACCCTTTTACAGTTTATTATAATTCACAGTATCTCCATCTATAGATAAATATTTAATAGCATTACTAATGCACCGTGCACATAATATTTATTAATTAGAAAATATGAATTACTAGTTGTACATTTCAATAATTTGCATTTAAAATTAATGCTACATTTTTCCAGGAAACCATGACTGACTTCAGCTGACAGGCAACTAAAAGTGCATGCTGCAAACTTAACTATCACCCACAGCATCGTGACCAGCGAATGAAGAGGACTCTGAACAAGAGAGGATGCCACATGACAAACACAGTGCCCTACAATGCTTGTGCAGTCTGGCCTCACAGAAAAGGACATACAAAGGCAAAGTTTTATCACTCCCTGATTTCCTTGATAAAACCAAGCAGCAGTTTCATTTGGTAGATTTGGCAATGTAGTTGTGCCATGTAGGATAAAACTCACTCAGGTATCTTTGTGTATCAAGCAACCTCAGGGAGCAAACACTGATCTGGTTTCCTGGGCAGAAGAGGTGGCTGGGGAAGGAAGGGCTGGGGGGTAGAGGCTGGACCAGGGAACAGGACAGGAAGCGGAGCTGGGCGCTGGAGAGTGATTTTGCTGGTGGTCCAAGAAGCCAATGGTAAGGATTCAAATTGGGTTTCTCTCATCTCATCACTTGCTGTGCACCTATGCAAGGTACCATGAGACTTGTTCCTCCAGGATACCTGTTTAATACATAAGTATTTAGGTCGGGTGTTAGACCGTGACTTTACTTTTGCTTCAGAAGCATAGTATCTGCCAAAATTCCCTTTTCTGTGAAACTGAACATTTTTTTTCTAACTAAACTACTGTTTTTCTTTTTTGTGTATTTATTCTTTTCAACTGAAGTTTCCAGAAAATCAGCAACTTCCTGATTTGTTAATTTTAGAAAAAAAAGAAAAAAAATCTACTTTTTCTAAAAGAAGAAATTTATGGCATGAAGAGCAACTTCTCAGTAAGGTCTGTTAAATACAAATAATCTTCCTGGAACTGTTTGTCAGGCAGACAGACATGACAGACCAACCAAAAAGTAAATGAAGAGGTTAGAAGTGATACCAGTGTTTTAGAGTATAGCCTGTTTTTCATCAAAAGATTTAAAAATGCTTTATAAAGTTTGCATTTTTAGAGTATTTGAAGCCATTACCTATCAAACACTGCACTGTATTTTCTGATAAAGCCATTAACAGAGCCATGCATCTAAACATTTTATTTTTCTTTGTTTTTGCCATGTGTTCATGTAATATTATTGAATACAGCCTGCCACAAATAGCTGTACAACTACATCAAGCTATTTACGGTTACCACAGCTACACCACAATGTATTTAGAAGTATGTGTGCAGATTGCTCTGTATGTGTGTCTGTGTGTGCATACACGGGCATGCAGATACACCGCATCACTATAATCTGTGTGTGCACATGTGTCCTGAGCATTTGTAGTTATAAACACTCATGTACGTGAAAAACTACTGATAAAGTTCTGCAGTAAAGTCCTGCATATTCCTGCGTATGATGGTCAACATACCAGCCCCTCCCATAATTTCATAATTACAGTAATAAAAGAAAGAAAGGCTTACACAGCCAGGAAACAAAAGAGAAAAACCTCAGGTTGGTTACCACTTCACTTTTGTAGTGACTATATGTTCACACATGCAAGCACACACATGCAGTTTCTGATAAAATGAGTTGTTTCTCAAAAGACAGAGAAAAAAGGAGAGGCCTGATGAAACCCTCAAGTTGTTCTTGAAATTACACCTATACCTGTTGTCATTTTCAGGAAATCTACTTTGTTTAGTTGATAAACTTGTTTTGACTTTTCAGTGGAAACTGTTTGCTGGCACTACTTCCTTAACTGTAGGCCAAATTCTGACCTCGGTTTCATGTAACTCCCACTGCAGTCAATATAGGTTGGCTGTGTAAGGCAGGATAGAGCCTTTCTGTTTACAATTATAAGAGCACTGAAAGGTATCTTGTTGTTATTACTGCTTGCATTGCTAGAACTTCATCTCAAGATGTCTATTTTGGGCAGTGTTCAGACCACAGATACGGTTAGCTTCAAATTCTCAGAAATATTGAAGTGCATACTCAGAAAAACCAAAGAGGAGGAATCAACAAAAGGGATTTCATCTTAGCTGAATACACCGTATGTCATCTTGATTTTATATTGATGTGCCGAAGTATTGACATGTAATGATTTTGGTGTAAATCACATGTTTTCATGTGCAGGAATGTTATGGAGCATTTCATATGAAGTAATAATATTAAGTAATTCTATCAAACTAATTACCAGTTAATCTGACACTTAATGAAATAACTAACACTAAATGTGGCATGAGGGCAGCTTCTGTGGACTTAAACTTTAATCAGTTGTATGGGCGTCAAAGGTGTCATTTTTGCTGATGGTGGTGAACAAAGGATGATGGCATTTGCTAAAGAGTTTCTTGTCTTCATTATTCTAGGCTGAATTATAGCTCCTAGACAAACTGGGAAAAGTTGCCTATGTTGCTAATAAGAAGAAGCTATGAGATTAACAAAAAATACATGCATGGTATCTTTTCTTGCAGCTGCTTGCTATTTCTAAGTATATGCCTATTTTACAGGATCCTGACTTGGAGACCTACAACAGGTCTTTGGCTTTTACATTAACATTTTACATTTTGGCTTTACATTAACATGGGGTTCAGACTTGTATTTGATGCTGAATTCGTTGCCTGTTCCCTGTGTCTACTTTTACTGTCAGTCTGATTTGAGACAGAAGAGAGGCAGAAGTTCCCCAGGCAGTACAGGTATAGATTTAGGGCTGTTTTGCCTTGAAGGCAGTATGGAGGCAACTGTCTCAAGCTGCTTGGCTCTGCAAACGCAAACCCAAAGGCAGTATGGATCTATGACTCTTATTAGGTCTCCTCCTTGATTTTGCTCCAGAAGTAAATAGTCATCTCAAGGGCCAGCTGGTCCACACAGGACTTTCCTTCTGTCCTTTATTAGTGACAGTGGGCATTTTTGTGCAGCATGTTATTTGTAGCATATGGTTCAAATGACAAAGACAAGAGTCTTTGGCTCTTGTCATTAGTCAGAGCTTCCCTGGTCTATGTTTGTGTACCCAGAGTGTAAAATCAGAATGGCATGACCTAAATTTATAAGAAAATGCTGATAATATAATATAGAAACATAAATACACCACATGTAAGAATAAGTACTTGTGCCTGAGCCAGTCATGCTGTTTCCTTATCATGTTCCATATTCAGAACTTCGTGGAACTCATCCCAGTCATTCGCATTAGATCCAACATTACTGTATAATGAGTGATGAAGTGGGTGAATAAAATTGGAATAAAGATTTCAACAAGAAAAAGGGAATAGATTTTTTTGGGGGGTTTTGTGAAAAAGGAGATTAATTTTCAGTTACTTAGTTTTATGTTGTAGATCACTGTCACAGCAGTGTGGAGAAGCTTGTATGAAAACTGTCTACACAAGCCCAGCCCAACTCACTGCTAAAAGTAATTAATTCTTTTAGAAATTTTTAGAAAGAAAATTAAAAACTTGCTCAGACATATCCTTTCTGATGTTTTTGGAACATTCAGTACTACAGATGTGGCCAGGAACAAACTATGAGTTACATCATTTAGGACAATTCCCAAATCACAGGTTGGATTGGGCTCTAAATTACATTAATTCCTTCAGCAAGAATTCTAAGGCTTGGTCAGACCAGGAGGACATACATTAATGATAGTGATAAGCTCCTTTCTGCAGCCAGGTTGTAAATTTGTGTCCAATGTTACAACGCCAATAATACTGTTGTGAATGGAGTTATTGTGCTGAATTTGGTCATGTAGCGTGTCATTCTTGTTCTGTGCCATTCTTCCAGTAGACTCCAGCAGCTGCCAGGCAAGAAGAGGTCATGTCTGTAGAGAGTGAGATGCCAACCCTCCCTGACAGTGGTTTAGAGATTGTGATAAAAGAGAAGGAAAAAATACCAACTAAGCACATGGGTTAATGGCTACTATTTTAGTCCCTTGGGGCCATTGCCAGCTGCCATTAGATCGAAGTAACCCTCAGGCTCTACTTGGTTTCATGATGAATAATTTAGGTTTTTCTGGTGCAGAACCAGATTGCATTGGCTTTGTATGATAGATTTTACAGATCTCCACTGTGGGCACAGCAGTGTGAATATACGGTGGCGCATGCTGGTTGCAATAGATCAACCTACTCTGTCCTCCAACAGCAACGAGCAATAATCTTTATGAACCAGAGATTTTGCACATCCTTAAAGATGCCTTCTTTCTGATATGGATACTCTGCAGTTTTGTGGAACCACTTACTTATTGTTAGTCAAAATCTTCTTTGGTATCTATGTATTTTAAGGAGTTAACTATGGGTCTGGATATTTTCTACCCACTGAAAAAGTAGTTCATATCTGAATAAATCACCGAAAATGGCTTCTCACTGTTCAGGAAGTACAATCAATTTGAAATTAGGATTATGGAAACATCTGTGAAAATTCAAGTGTCATCTCAATTTGGGCTCATTCAGATCCTGTATTTTTTCTACTTCCCAAGCAGTGCATTTAAAATCTAATCCTAATTAACACACATAGTTTAATTATAGCCAACAAAATATTCTCCTAAAATTGTGTGTGCTGGTTGGGGGGTCGGGTAGGGAGGGAGGAGGCGAGGGGGAAACTAAACAAATGTTCACTGATTGTAAAAATCCTTGTTTCGTTAATAATATAAATCTTTAAAGACTTTAAACATACACTGAAGTTTGCCTCTCATGAATCAAAGTGGCATAAAAAGCACGTAGCAGGCGCAGCACTCCTACTCCCTCTTTCTCCTTGCTCATTTCTTGGCAATTTGAAACAAACAAAGAAACTCTGCACTGGAATTTAAAACTTTCATTTTTGAGTGGATTTCCCCATAATTTATCACATAAAATATACAATGCTTCTACAGGTAAAAACAAATCACAGATGTTGTGGACAGGCTTGGGAAGATTCTGAAATTTAAGTGAAGAACCAAAAAAGCTGAGGTGGTCTGCTACTGCAGATTTTGTTGTATGTCAGAAGAACTCCTTGGTACTACAGGATGGTTTGGAAGTCTTCTGAGATTTTCAATACTTTTGACTCTTGTTTTAGCATAAGAGGTCTTGAGAAAACTGTTTTAGGCTGTTTCAGAATGCTTCTCGGTCAGACCTTGAAGTGCGAAGTATCCCAGCTTCGGGATACTGTAGCCTCTTATGGACACCGCCGGATATCTCAGAACCCCTTTGCTCACTGAATCTGGGCTGCTGAAGATCTGATTCCTACTCTGCGCCTCTAGCAGTTCACCCTGGAATCAAACCTCTTGCCTGTGCCCTTGAGCGTTCCTAGAGTCCCAATTCCAGCTACCCTAGTTCTCCAGAGCAGCATTTCATGTCCACCAGCACCACCACAGTCCTTCAAGGTTCTGTTCAGGGTACAAGTAAGACTTTTCTGTTGGGATTTTGGGAAGAAGTCCTTTGAATTACGTAGCAGGGAATCAAGAAGCATAAGCCTAATATTTTGTTGAAAACAAATATTAACTTCCTCTAGAATATCCCATTCCTAATTTGGTCTGCTTTTGTCTGAGGCTCTGTTAAGGTTTCAGGTCATGTAGAGTTCTCCATGTCAGATGAATCCTATAAGGATCTGCATATTTTGATGACAAATGCCCTCAAACTTTGATCAGAGGAGCACCACTTCTCATGCATTTCTAGCCTCTTGCTGTTTTGTCATTTGCACGGATCTTTCTACTGCATGTTTCGAGTGAAAAGGTTTTCTTTCACAAGGTTGTTCTAGCAGTCTTGCAATAATAAAAGTTGATGGATCTAGGTTTCTTCTTATTGATGCCTTTCCAAGAGGTGTCAAGATCAGCATTTTTCCTGTCCTCACAGTAAACTAAAATAGAATTGAACAGCCTTGGTTTGACAAGGTCAGATATGTTTTCACTTCATAAAATTAGAAGGAGATTAAAATAAAAAATGGACTTGGTAACATCTTTTGAATATAACCCATTCTATCAATCATGACAATGGAAGCAAATAGTAACCAAAATTTTCCTCCTTTTTGGATCAAATTTATATCTGCTTTCAACAAGAAAATATTAACTTTGGGGTCAGCTCTGGCTGATCTGAATTTTCAATCTTTTTTCTTTCAGGGTGATCTAGAAGGTTAAGAAGCATAATTTCTCTGCTGTAAAACTCAGCTTTATATCCTATCAGTAAGACTAAGAACATAATGTAGCCCAAATTTGGACCAGAAAATTAAATTAAAATAGGAAGTGTTATTGCAGAAGTGGACCTTTTCCTCATCAGTTTCTCATATGTACCTTTGCGCTGTATCCACTGACTTGATTGAAAGTAAGTTTTCCTACTGTGTTGCAAGCTCTGCAGAGGCAAAGGCTGCCATAGAAGACTGAGCTGAGATCTCTTTCACCTCATGTCCCACATCCCACTGTCTGAGGGGTTCTGACTGCAGACACCTCACTGCCAGTGCTGATGGAAGAGGCAACAAGAACAGTTTGATGTTCAGATCCCAAATGGATTTTAAAGTAGACAGTGACTAAAATCACCTTCTGATTTCTGAACTAAGCAAATGTGCTCCTGAAGTCACTTGGGCAGAATGAATACAGAGATTTGCTTTCCAGATGTAGGCTTCAATTTTAAAGAATTCTTTGACTATGTTTACATGAATAGCACTGTCTTAATTTCGGGGTCAAGCACCATAAGTTTTTATCCTAAGTGCATTGTTTGTCATGCATCCAAAGGGTAGGTAATACAGTAGTGATGGTAGTTTGCTTTCCTTCTCCTTCTGTCCCTGCACTGAATTATAACAGACTCTTCCAGCAGTTCGTTAACAAGACAACTTGGGATAGAACTTGCAGTACTATCTTCTGAATTACCCTCTGCATTGAAAAAGCATTTCCAGTCATCATTTTTTTTAGGTGCTGTTTTGGTGGTACCTGGAAAGGCTCAGTCATTGTTTTTGATAACACATACCAGCAACTATGCCAGACATTATTGCACCGAGAAGGAATAAAATTTCTTGTAAATTACAGTATTTATGCCTCACTCCCTCTGCATTTTGAGGATGGACTGCTACTGGAGGTGACTTAAAGTGTTCAGCAAGTGCTGAGAGAGATCAACTGCTGTTTTGTCTGAATTAGGAATAGTCCTAGGTGGAAACCAGTCCCATGCCTTCTAGATCAGTGCAAGTGGTGGCTACAACATATCTATGCAGAGTAAGGTATGAGGGCAAATGATGGTTGTAATTCTGAAATGTCTAACCTTAAAAATGTCTGTCAGCTCAGAGGACAGCAGCCAGTTTATTTTGCAGGACAGCTGAGAATAAATGATTTCTGTCTTTTGGTCTCTTTTTGCAGAGATTTCAAAAACTTCAGGAGTTTGGTCTTCATTTTTAAAGCTTTACACATGGGATATAACCAACTTACTGGATGGACCACTCCATCCTCCCTAGTCAGAGCTGGTCTGCAGAAGAAAGACAGATATCCTGAGAATTGAGCCAAGGCTGCAATTTTCAGGCATCATGGTGATAGTCTCAGGGAAGGAACAAGGATACAAAGGTAAGGCTTGCTTAACTGCTCATAGCAAGGGGATGTGACAAAAGGACCTGGTACTACAAACATACCCTTAGCGTTGCTACTCTATGATCAGAATAATTGAGGGGCCCGTGTGGCAACTATGGCTTTCTCAAAGCTATCTTAAGAACAGTGTTTTCTCCACTACACACATCCCATAACAAGGTGATTCCCTATGGTGCTTCATGAATTTGTTGAGTCCTAAACTGACCCTTAGCATTTTGCCCTTGATATTTCTGAGCTTTTCCCAGTTAGTAACTATTCAGGGAAAGGATAATGATGTAATTATTCTTAGGTCTCAACTGTAAATGCAGTATTATATCCTCTCCTCCCCAAGAATGACATGAGCTAAAAATTGAGCTTGAAATTTATTCTGTACAAAATTGTGGAAAGCCAATAAGAAATAATAAAATAAATTGCAGTGACACACATGAGCAGTTAAAATCATGTAAGACATGTATTCAGAACAGCACATGCTTTTTAAACATACTAAAACATAAGTGGGTTAAATTTATCACCTTCCATTTTGATTTAAAAGATGTAGGAGAACATGTAGCTGAGGATTTTCTAAAAGAAGTAGTGATATGAGCATGTTGGGGGTGGTGGTGGATTTGCTTGTAGTTTTATTCATTTAGGCATATCTTATCACTCCTCCTTTTCTTTCTTCTTGGAGGGCAATGAGAGAACCCAGATGCCAAGCTGTGGAACATGTTCTTCTGACACTAGCATCTGGCTCCTTGGCAGAATCCTCCAACTGTCATGCTGACAGCTTTCCTGTTGTGTCCTCGTATATTTTTATATAAGAAAATTGCAGATGGGTTCTCTTCTCAAACTAATACGCTATTCTGTTGACCCTTATCATGCAGAAATGTGTTGGTTTTATCTGTTTGTGAATGAGACCTTGGCCAAATATACTTCAAAAAGGATACTTCTCTGTTCATCTCTGAATTTGTCTGCAAGCTGTCTGGGAAGATGCCAGAATCCTATTACACACCCTTTTTGTGCCTTTAAGCAGTAAGTCCTTCATTCTCTGCTGTACAAATAGATTGCACTTTTTGCAGCAAGCACACTTGTAAAATACAAGCATATTTACTTAATAGTTTCAGTAAAAAAAAAATAAAAAAAATCTCCCTTGAAATGGGGAGAAATGTGGTTTGGTTTGCTTTTTTTTTTTTTTTTAACTGGAGGTTTTTGTTTGTTTGTTTTTCATTTGAGATTACCTAGTATGCTGCTGCCTTGAAGGGGGTTTTTTCGCCCCAGAGTTTTGCCGGAGACCTCCAATCCAGAAAGCTTTATAGTGTTACAGAAGCAGCACAGTGACTTCATTAAAAAAATAATAATTAAAAAAAAATCCACAAAGATTTCATTTAACATCCTCAAAAATCTCCTGGTCTTTTCTAAATGGAATTTTCATAGTCCTACATCACATTTAGCACATGCCTAATTTATGTGGATCATCATGAGTAGTCCCAGTGACTTCCCAGTGAAGTACATTTGTACTTCAATTTAAGGCTGTGCTGAGAGAGAGACTGATGGGTTCTTCACCTCAGGCTTGACAAAGTCCATATTATCAAGATGACAATAGAGAATACTGAAAGTTCCCATGTTACTTCCTCTTGCTTTCCTCCCCTGTATAGGACCCTTCCTATGGATGTTATGTATTTGTCTCTTCTAAAAAAATCCAAAGACACAGTTTCCCCTCAAAATCTTAGGTCTCTAAATACATAACTTTGCCAGCATGAGTAAGATCAAACACAGATAACAAAATATCACAAACACACAAACCAAAAATTATCTGGGACTCTGCTCAGCAGAGACTCCAGCTCTATGGGTGCTGTCCATGGCAGCTCTTCAGGGCTCTTAAAAGTTAGCACCCATTGAGAATATTTAGCCATGATTCATGAGCCCACTCAGGCTCTGACCTTCCACCCTGCCTCAACCCTCCCCTCAGCTGAAATAGCAGAAACCTGATCCAAATGATTCCCTGATGGCGCTATGAAAGATTGCCAGCTGTGATTAAGCCAGGTGGATTCCATTGAGCATTCTCTCTATCTCCACACCAGGGGAATATCCTTGGAGCTGAGTGCTGTAAGCTTCTCCTAATTTATTCTCCTAGCAACAGATATTAAGACTTGATTGACACTGGTTTCTTGTTTGATGCTTTTTCAATAAATAAAGCCACAATAAATAATTTCATTGTTTTCCTACCACGGGTGTTCAGATTGTGTAGCTATTGAAAAAAACCCAACCAAAACCCAACCTTGAGTCAGCATTCAAGGAAGAAGAGGTAAGTTTCTACAGGTTTCTCATTCCTATTATCACAAAAAAGAATCTTTATAAATTTCCAGCAAATGCAAGCACACAGAAGCAAAACAGGTATGGGCATGACTATTATGTTACCTGATACATAGTTCCATATCATTTTTTCATCTCAAATTTGTCATAAATGAAATAAATGACATTAGAACTATTCAGGAAAGATCATAAATATTACGAACGAATTTCTGTATTAAGCATTAACTTTGATGGTGCTGGGATTTCACTGTAGTTTCCACCCATATAGTGCAAGTTATTTCCTGCTGTTTTCTTGTTTTTGTTTCAAACATTCTGATTCACCATTGGGTTAATCATCTTCTAAATACTGTCTCCAGGTGGTTTGGGTTTGCTGTTGTTATCTCCATGGCCCCAAGGGACTATACCTTCCAAAGAACTGAGGGGAGCCCAAGCACTGATATTATGCAAGCAATAAAGACAGAAACAAAATACACCAGCAACAGTATAAGCATGCTTTCGTTTATACCATGTTCTAATTTGAACATACGTGCTTCTCGAAGCACTTAGCATTCACCCTGAAGTCTCAAGTAATTCCAGATTGTGTAAGCAGGTAAAAATGATATTTTTTAAAGAGGCACAGAGAATCAAGAGAAATATGTACCATGAACTAATGGGTGGAGTACTATTGAGAGAAGCTTAGTAGGTTAAAGTTTATATTTCAAATATATGAACTGAATTCAGCTAAGGTTGATAACAGGAGTTCTATCTTAATATGCTTTATGGCTGCTACTGCCTGGTTAAATTCAAAGGGAACGAGCTTCAGCTTTGTCCTCTTATTGATATTTTTTGCTAGAAACATATGGTTGTGTTAGCTGGGATTTGGAACCACTGTTTGGGTCAGGGCTGAGGGTACGTTTGCCTCTGTGGTGTTCTAATTTAGGTGGTGCTGAAACAATGAGTTAGTTGGAATAAATGCCAGTCTCTGTATTCCGTAATAAGCTGACTAGCCATGTGCTCACTGTTTGGCATGAGCATTCACTTACTGGTGCTATTGATCACTACTGGTGCTGCCAGGAAAAAGCAGTGGGTCATAGTAGTAGGGGACTCGACTTTGAAAGGCACAAGGGGGCCCATCTGTCAGCCTGACCCAGTCTCAAGGGAGGTGTGTTGCCTACCAGGTGCGCAGATCAGGGGTGTTGCAGAGGGGCTGCCTGGTCTAACAAGTCCCACTGACTATTACCCACTTCTAGTCATTCATGTGAGTGCTAGTGTTATAGACAGCAGTAGCCTGGAGAACATTAAGAAGGACTACTGTGAGAATGAAGACCTTGGGCCCACTGTAGGAGAGGATCTGGTTTGAGACCATCTTAGGAACCTGAACATGCACAAGTCCATGGGACCTGATGAAATCCATCTGCTGGTCCTGAAGGAGCTGGCAAATGAAGTTGCTAAGCTGCTGTCCATCATATTTGAAAAATCATGGCAGTCAGGTGAAGTTCCCGATGACTGGAAAAAGGGAAATATAACCCCCATTTTCAAGAAGGGGGAAATGGATGATCCAGGGAACTACAGACCAGTCAGTGTCACCTCTGTGCCTGGCAAAATCTTGGAGTGGATTCTCCTGGAAGGCATGCTGAGGCACATGAAAAACAACAGGGTGGTTGGTGACAGCCAGCATGGCTTCACTGAGGGGAAATCCTGCCTGGCCAATCCGGTGGCCTTCTATGATGGGGCTACGGAACTGATGGACAGGGGTAGAGCAGCTGATGTCATCTACCTGGACTTGTGCAATGCATTTGACATTGTCAAATGACTTGGGGGGTGGTGGTCAATGAGAAAATGAACATGAGCCAGCAGTGTGCGCTCGCAGCCCAGAAAGCCAACGGTATCCTAGGCTGCATCAAAAGGAGTGTGACCAGCAGGTCGAGGGAGGTGATCCTGCCCCTCTACTCTGCTCTCGTGAGACCTCACTTGGAGTATTGTGTGCAGTTCTGGTGTCCTCAATATGAAAAGGACATGGAACTGTTGGAAGAAGTCCAGAGGAGGGCCACGAGGATGATCAGGGGACTGGAGCACCTCCCGTATGAAGATAGAATGAGAAAGTTGGGGCTGTTCATCCTGGAGAGGAGAAGGCTGTGTGGAGACCTCCTAGCAGCCTTCCAATATCTGAAGGGGGCTATAGGGATGCTAGGGATGGACTCATCATTAGGGACTGTAGTGATAGGACAAGGGGTAATGGGTTCAAACTTAAACAGGGGAAGTTTAGATTGGGTGCGAGGAAGAAATTCTTTACTGTGAGGGTGGTGAGGCACTGGAATGGGTTGCCCAGGGAAGTTATGAATGCTCCATCGCTGTCGGTGTTCAAGGCCAGGTTTAGTGTGAGGTGTCCCTGCCCATGGCAGGGGGGTTGGAACTAGATGATCTTAAGGTCCTTTCCAACCCTGCCTATTCTGTAATTCTATTTAGGTGATTACTGTTGTGCTTATATTTACTGTATTTTCTCTTGTGTTCATATTTAGGTAAGTACTGTTGTGATATGCATGCCTTTATCCCATGTTCATATCATATTGAATGAGAATTATCACACGTATGATGCTTTTAGGTATGGGGTTTGTTTCTGACTTCAGGTATGGGTCCTGTAGGCAAACAATTTACCTTATCATCTATCTGTAAAATAGTGATAGTGCTTTCCTCTTTACAGAGGAATTCAAGAAGTAGATTTTTCAGTGCTTGTGTGATGCTTAACTACTGCAATAATAAAGGACATATCAAAGCTTAGGATTTTAGAAAGGCAAGGTAGGGATACATAGGAATGTCAGTTGATCGGATGAGGACTTGGATTCAATAGATTGAGAATTCATACACCGAGGATCATTATCAGATATGGAATTATTTTAATTCAATGGGGCAATAATGTTAAGTGAAAAATCTAGAGGGAAAAGTTTGGAATTCTTGGAACGAACAAAGAGTTTACTGTTTGCAAACTCTTTAAGATGTTTGTTCATCTTCAAAATATCAGCATTTATAGAAAACAAATTAAATTGTTCTCAAGTCTTTCTGGATTAGTGAAGGAAATAAATGCCTGAAGCTTGTTAATCATATAAACAAAAACTGTGAGGAACTGGTTCTTCTATATGCTGATGGTGGGGTGTCAAGAAAAGAGATAAGGCTAACTGAGGACTGGATCAAATTCTGAATAAATATCACCTTTCAGTAAAGGTGGTGATTGAGGAGAATAATGTGAGATCACTTATCCATTCCTATCCCCCGCAACTGTTCTTTCATTCCAAATTCAGTCACAGGTTCAAGCTGTTGCCCTGCTTAGACACTTGTCATTTGATGGTTCCTCTAAGGCCATGCAGATCAGGAGGTGTTCCATCATTTGTATTTTTCATGTTTATAAGCCTCTAAATTGCAATAGACCCAGTTCTGGAGATTAAACTTTTTTCTTGCCTTCTTAAGTGATGATTCTAAGGTTTTCAAATTTCCCAATCTCTTTCTGCAAGAGCAGCATGAAGTGTCATGGCACAAAGTTTTCTTATTACTCCATTGAATATTACAGACTCGATACATTCAAAAAGCCTTCTGAAGCTTAAGAGTTTCCAGAGCTGCATGGTTGTTTTGAACAATTTCAATCTACAACAACAAAAGTTATCTAAAGAAAATGAGGATAAAGCAATAGAAATTATATCCAAGCAAAAGCAAAAATTAAGTTTCTGTACTTCAGAATCAGAGAATTTGGACAACATCCAGTCTTTATACTGACTAGAAGCCTACTATCAAGAATTTTTTAATGTTTACAATGCAAAGATTGAGAACAGCCAATATGATATCTATACCTAGAAAATGAAGCAAAAAAGTGATCCAGGAAACTACAGACTTCAAACAGAATTTCAGCAGTATGCAGGTTTAGAACAGATTTTAAAGGAAAGAACATGAAGAGAAATTGAATGCAGGTTGATTACAACATTGGTTTCACAATGGTAGATCATCTTAGATAAACCCAGTATTTTTTTAAATTAGGTAATAGATTTCTTAGACAATGACAATGGATTGAACTTTATTCTTGAAGTTAGTAATTATTTTTACAAGAGAACTGTCAGAAGAGCAAGGAACTGCTAAAAGGAGAAGCTATCACAAATGTTTTCATGGTTGCTCTCGGAAACAATCTCCATTTAACATATTGGTTAGTGATATAGGAGATAGATATAGGAGTAAGAAGTGCATATGCATATGGGAGTTGTACAGAAAAGATAAAATGGGAAAGCATCACCTTAACAAAGGATCATTCTTTGTTAAAAGGAAAACCAGATGATTTTGTTAATGCAAGTGATGAGATGAAATTTAATAGCGCAGATTGCAAAAGCAGGGATTTAAGGACCAGTAACTAGAATTTGTCTTGAATATAATATGCATTTATCAGTTGAAGGTAGTGGAAATATGGATGTAATAGTTTTCCTTCATAATGATTATCAGTTGCCATGTAGAGCAACTTTTAAAGTCTATGATAATTGTAAAATCTAGTATAATTGTAAGATGCACTATCCATGTTCTTTTCATTGTTAAAAGCAGCGACAAGGCCTCATTTATTTTATATAAAGTTATGGTCACTTGTATTCATGAAAGATAACCTTAGAAGAGAAAGACTACTGGTATGCTTATAGGAATGGAAAATTGATCTCCTAAGAGAGATTAAATGAGATGGTTTGTTAAGCCTAGACAAAGGTTGGGAGGGGACAGGAAGATTCCTCAGAAATATATTCATGAGTATTAAAGATGAAGAACAGCTGTTTAACTGAAAAGGTAATAGTGCATAAGAGCAATGGTTCTAAAATTATGAATAAACATAGAGTGATTTTTGGCAGAAGTTTTCTCACTACCCTTGGAGTTAAATTTTTTGCATATAATAACAATGGAAAAAGCTGTAATTGCTTGAATATAATAATTTATAGAAGAGTTTGATTAAAACTGGTGTATTTCTGGAACAGGGAAACTACAATACAAGAGTTTGGATATCCAGCATGGTGGTGTAACTGAAGGAGACTGACATAAGACTGAAATGCAGTTTGTGTGCAACCTCCTCCTATTGCAGACATACTGTGTTTCAGAGTTTCTACTGGTTTCTCAAAGGGACCAGCAAGGAACTTGCTTCCTTCATTCTTAGGCAGAGCTTGTCCGCTCTCCCTCCCTCCCTCCCTCCCTCCCTCCCAGTACAGTCAGATTGGCAGGAATATGTAGCCTTTCTTTTGCCTTTCTCTGAAGGGTCGGGTATGATTTGCTTGCTAGGATCACCAGGGTGATTTACCATGCTTCAGCAATCTGCAATTAGAGAGAGCTTCTCCTGTCCTCCTCTTGCAGGACTTCACACTTCCGTAAACTGGTGTTTGGTTACAAGTTTGTTAGAGTGTGCGAGGAAGCTTTGGGTGGCTTACAGAGATTGGTGACATGTGGCACAGATTATGTGAAGCAAAGCCTTGGACTGTGTGATTGTGGCTGACAGTACTGGGATTCTACAAACTGGTGCTGCTTCAGGTTTCATGTGCCTGCAAATGTGCTAGCGCTGTGAAGCTGCAGCTGGGCTGGTACCTGCTGTGTTGAAGTTTTCTTCAGAAATTCGTATCAACTTATCAACAACATGCAGTTGCTTCTTTGGAGAAATTCAAAACAGCTACAGTAATAAAGGACATACACTTCTGGAAAGAAAAAAAAAAAAGAGGCTCTACAAAGTGTTTGTTAAATGATTTTAAATTATTATAAACTTTTTCCTTCAATTTTAAAGTAAAATTGTACATTTACCTCTTAGCTCTTCCACACCCCCCACACCCCCCTTTTGGTAGTGAAAACCAAAACTAAACTGATTGGGTTTTCACACATATTGGAAAAACCACTAAAGATATCTGAATATTTTTCATGGTATTTTTTTTTTGTCTCTATTTCCAACATAATTTTTACCCGAAGACAGTTAGACTTTCACAACTCAGAACTGTCCATTCTCAGAGTGAATCATTTGTAAATTAGTGGTTTTACAAAGGATCTGAGAAAAGTCTAAGTTTCAAACTGAATTTTGGCTTCTCACAGACTCAAAAGGAGATTGATGAACTATGAGAAAAAAATCTGCCACAGGGATTCACTCATCCGCATGTAGACTGAAACCAGTAGATTTTTGCGTATCAGTGGTATACTCATGATCTGCCTGGTCATATTTAGCAGAAATGCTTGAAATCTCTTATTCAAATTGTAAAATGACATAGCATTAACAAATATGGAGATTTTTAGGCAGACTGAAGCTCCATCCAGTTGCAACAATGTGGAATTAATTGTTCATGCCTATAAGAATATGATGAAGACATAAGTAATTTGTAGTCCCTTGCCACTATCACCCTGTGTCCTAAATGCTGTATGTGTCTGACAAGGCCTTGCCTGAAAAAGCCTATTGGATACTTGTAACTCTTACTGGCTTCAGTGGTTCTCTCTTGAGTGTTCCAGTGTAGCTGCCTTCAAGTCTTGCACAATTTGAACATTTTACTGAAGATTTTTTCTTAATTGTTGTGATTTTTTTCTTTTTTTTATATATATATATAAAACACACTAGATGCAGATAAAATACTTTTAAAACCCTAGAAACCCCTTTTATATGACAAATTAACCTATATCAAGGGTGATAGCGCTCTGTTTTGCTTATATAAATGTGTGTGTGTGTGTGTATGTCCAGATGTTGGCATGACTAGAGACAGGTTAACAAATCATAAATCTTGTAAATAAGAAATCAGTAACAACAAGTCTAATTTTCATGCAAGAAGAGGCTAATGAAAGCAGCTGGGATTGGAAGTAAAAGTAGGTTTTTTCCCCAGAAAAATCTAAGATACCATACATTTGACCACCTTAGACCAATAATCCCACACCCTTTCCAAAACTTCCCAAGTTTCATTGCCTGAGGACATATCCTAGTGATATATTACCAGGATAAGACCCCTCCCAACAGCTGTTCTGGCTGTGTCCCCTCTCAATTTCTTGTGTACCCCCAGCCTACTCACTGGTGGGGTGGTGTGAGAGGCAGAAAAGGCCTTGGCTCTGTGCAAGCACTGCTCAGCAGTAACTGAAACAGACCTGTGTTAACAACACTGTTGCCAGCACAAATCCAAAATATAGCCCTATACTAGGCACTATGAAGAAAATTAACTCTATCTCAGCCAATGCCATTGTTCATCCCCCCTGTACTAGGTACTATGAAGAAAATTAACTCTATCTCAGCCAATGCCATTGTTCATCCCTTATTCCTTACCGTTTACGTAATGCTCAGGTCCAGTACAATCTCATTAACCACCACCTGTCCTTCCCGTCCTTTGGTATAATATACAGATGTCCTTCCTCTAGTCTATAGGACGTTGTAAGATGTCTGTAAAATGTCCACAAAATATCCACTGAGTTAATATAGTTCATTACTTTGGGCTCTATCTGTTATGGTGATCACTCAGGACAGGAGACGTAGTGTGTTATGTGGAGTTACTGGGCATTAAAACCAGCCCCAGTTGGGTCACTGCTGCACTTGCATTGCTGCCTGTAAAGCTTGTTCTCCATTGGTTCAGGTGTTTCCTGCTATAGTACTTTCTATAACATGCAACTCAAGTCATGGGCTACAATGATCTAAAGCTATTTCCATTGCAATGTTCTCCTCACCCCAGGTCCCATTGGGGTTGCAATGAACTCCTTCCTTTGCCCCTGCTCTGGCCTGGACTTATGCACAGACTGAGTCCCTTAGGGGAGTACCTGCTCCAAGTGGAGCCTTATCTATCTGCCGCAGTCTCTTCAGGGGTATACCTGCTGTGGTGAATTTATCCACAGCCGCAATAGTTTTGAGGTGCACCTTTTCCAGTGTGGCCTTGTCCATGGGCCACAGGGCCTTCAGAGGTATAGCCGCTACAGCATGGGCTTTCACGCAGCCACAGTCCCTTCAGGAGTGACCCGGCTCCAACATGGCCTTACACCTAGCTGCAGTCCCTCCAGGTGTGTACCTGCTCTGTTGTTGGTTTATTCTTGGCCACGTGTTTTGGGGTGCTCCAGCATGACCTCGTGCATGCCTTGAGGTGTACCTTCTCCTTGGGTCACAATCCCTTCAGAGGTGCACCTGCACAGACATAACCACAGCCACCAATGCTTTGAGATACATATGCTCTGCCATGGGTTTATCCACAGCCACAGATGCTTTGGGGTGTCCTGCTCCCACATGGCCTCATCCACAGGTAACGGTCCCTTCAACTCAAGTTCACACTGGAGTTCCAGCCTGTCCAGTACAAACAGGGGTGATGCATAGCCACTGCTGTTACCAAAATGTTCCCAGGCACAGCAGAGTAAGACATTAAGCAGTACAGAACTACTGCAAGAAGCAAAAGCAAAAAGCAGCCACTAATGAGCACTAGACTCTAATATGCATTAAAGCAAGCAAGCCTCATGGCAAGCACAGGAGCCGGACAATTAATAGCTAAGCAGCAATAACAGCTATAAATTTGATCTAGCACAATATATAGTTATATATTTTAAGTACTAGTTTTTAATAATGAAGTTGTGGCTGGATCTAAAGAACTCCACTCTGTTCACTGGGGTTTGAATTAGGGCAGACTGCAGGGGCTTGTTTGTGGATGCAATTGAGAATAACTTCAGAGGTGACATAGGCTGATATCCTTAAAACTTAAAACTCAGGTTCTTTGCAACCCTGAAAGTATCTGGATTTATTAGGCACCTAATTCTGAGCTCTTGAACTTATAATTGCACCTAAGCTTTATGCCATGAGTAAGTGTGTAAATGCACCTTAGATCTTCATCTCCAAATGGTCAGGAAACCAGACCAGATAGAATTACCTGGGGTTTGACCGGTGCAGCCAAAATTCTTCTTTCTGTCAGGTTTTGCTTCAGCATATCTGTACTTAGCTTGTTGGCTTCTGTGAATCTTGTTCATAAGTGCCAAATTCTCTTTATGCAAGCAAGGCAGGCCATGCTGCTTAACTTTAACAGTGGCCAAAAGTTGGGAATTGGAATATTTACAACATTTGGCATTTGTCAAATAATTTGCAGATCTAGCCCAAGTTCTATATGAACTTGCCTGACAATATTCCCTTTTATTGCAGGTCGGCTGGGCTAAAAAAGGAGTGTACACAGTCTTCTGGATAGAATTACTGCTAGGTATTGAAACCAATGGGTTTCTTGTGGTCACAGATCAATAATTTAGGCCAGCACTTTTTCAGGAGGGAAAATGAATGTTTTTTTTTTAATAACTGCAGGACACTACACTGACCTCAATGAGGGTGTTAATTAGCAATGTGATGTATTAAATATTAAGTATTAAACCTAATTAATTGTTTGTTAGCACAGGTAAGTAATGAACAATGATAGCAGCTTTCCTCTCCAAGACATTCTCAGGAACAAGAGTTGAGCAGATACAGCAACACACAATCAGCTAGCCACCACACAGCACCATCTAGGCAGTTCCTAAGGTGACTCGCATTGTGTTATTGAGTGTTTATGTAGAATAGGAGTTTTTTCCCTGGACATATTTGTGTAGATGTTTTTTACACCTCAGGCTGCATCCCGCTTTTGTTTACCCCATTTACCTGCAAGTCTCTGTTTCTGTACAATTCTTCTTACTGGAGCAGTGACAGAGTAGGAGCAACCGCAATAATGCAAAAGCTGAGACAGAATGAACAAACAGCTGGGGGATGGCAAAGGTCATTGAGGAAAGCAGAGCTGTGGATTGTTAAGCCTAATGGCAAAGTGGTCAGACTTGCTGTTCACAACTGAGAGCATGCTGTAGAGAAAAGTCCTCTTGAGTGTGGCATAGCTCTAGTTAACAGAAAGGATTTAAGGACTCAGGAGACACTTCTGTTCTATCACATTTAGATTTAAGTTCACATTTAAGTTAAATTTTCCTGGCTACTCATAGTTAGACTTTGGCTCACTCTCTTGACTGCTTCTGCACTTGGGAAAGTCAGCTGTGGTGTAGGACTGCCTTTGGTCTGAACCCTGCCCATGAACGAAGAATTTGTTTGACTGGCAGTAGGTCAGGCTTGAGGTTGCTCACCCATCAGTTGACTAAATTGACATGTGAACTCAGACACTTGAAGCCTGTGCTCAGAGGAGGGTACATAGGCTAACAGACTCATGGGATCCAAAAACCGAGTGTATACACCCCAGACTGGCATTCTTCCAAGGTAGGGAGTTGGCTAGGTTTTGATATTCAAGTGATAATAGCTGAATCACTGTATCAAACAACCAAGCATTTTTACAGAAGGGTTTGGCGGAAAGAAAGATGTTGCTGTTAATCTATAAGCTGGCTGTTGAAGTTTTAGAGGCTGTTGTGGAAAGGCAGAGAAAGCATGAATCGCACAGTAAGAAAAATCAGAGGTCTGAGTGGCTCTGCTTAGAAAACGAGAACTTGGAGAATGTGGTTGCATTCTGCGGGACTTACATTTGGCTTGAGATACCACTATGTGCCGTGGAGTAACAAAGGTGATTTTATTGCTTGACCTGATTTAACAGCAAGGTTGCTGCCCTCCCCACACGCATGTTCCCCCTACTTCCCTTTCTTCAACTATAGCAATAGTGCAACTCATGAGTGAGTCACATCAATAAGCTAACTGTATTTTTTTATGTGTCAATTTTCTGTCAGATCAGTGAACTGAACTGAATCAGCCCTGCATACAAGTGAAACATCAGTAAGGTATGTTTTGGCAAGGGGAAGGAGTTAGGCTACAGCACGCACTGAAATCGAATTCAAGTGCTCAGGTAAAACTATGTCCTTGGATCCATGGAACTAACATGATCACGTCAGCAGCTGGTTTAAATACATATAGCTTTACTGTTTTTAATAGATGTACTCTAGTTTGCATCTGTTGATCTAGTTTGGTTTAGAGGTGTAAATTCACAAGCTTGTATGCAACTAGTTTCTCTTCCTGTTTTCTTCCTGTTTTTCAGCAGAATGTTCTGATTCATCTACTCTTTAGGAAACTCTTTTTGAAAAAAAGAAAAGAAAGTCTAATATAAATCCATAAAAAGCAGCTTGAAGTCAAGCAAAAGAATGTCTCTCTAGCTAACTTTATGAGCGTATTTTGAAATTGTCTCCAGCCAAAGACATGTCTAAGACTTTGGACTTTGCATGCCTGAATGTTAACGCATCTACGTTTGTGTACATGCACTTGTGTTGCAAAAAATATTGTGTATTAGCATCCCAGTAATTGTTTCATTAGTCTTTTATTTCCCAGAGAAGAAAATGAAAGGAGAAGTCCACAATAGGAAGCAAGAAAGGTATAATTGCAAAATACTTAGAAAGCTACAGTAATTTTTTATTTATTTTTCAATGATAAAAGCCATTGGTGATATCTGCTCTTGTTGAGGACTCTCCTGTCACAAGACCTTACAGTTTGTCACAAAACCTTAGAGTTTGTGACTACTGAAGTAAGATGCAGAGATAGGAGGAAATTCCTATGAGGTCTCCTTTCTGGGTCAAGAGAAGGGGTGTCTCCAACCTTGGCATGTTCAGCAGAATGTAGGGTTCAGGGATGTTAATCACTTATACTCTCATCAGACAGCTTTATTAAGATCAATGGGTTTTGTTACCTAATTAGAAGGGACCTAGTTCAAACTTCTGAGCAATTATTAACACAAGTCCACATTTGCTGGTAGTACTGGGCACCTTTACATGCACTGCAATAGCTGGGAGTTACACTATCTATATCATTTTTCACAGCTTTGTCATTAGCTGGTAATGATTTGATTATTTTGCAGATGAATCACAGTATAAATCTCTTTCACAAACACTACCTCCAAGTATTAATCAAAACCATTAAGGCAAAGCAGTCAGTGCAAATTAAAAAATTTGCATGTCTAAATTAAAAATTACAGTAATACATCATAAATAAATCTTTTAAATTCTCTATGGTCTGTAAGAGCATCCCCTTTTTGTGCCTGTAATGAGCCCATGAAAACAGCTCTTTTTTTCCCCCAATTTTTTTAATCAGGCTGTAATCAAATTTTATAGGTAGAATTCAGATCTTTCACTTTGAAGCCCGCATTGGATCTTATTTGAGAAAGAAATTATTTTTCTCTCCTCATGCTTCTGAAATCCAGCAAGAGTGAAAGACATAGACTCAAAGACAAGAGTGAAAGACAGTTCAAACCCATCACATATAATTTGCAATGTCTTCATCTATAACAAAGTAAATATTTGCAAAGAGTGATATATCTTATGCAAATAACTTTGAACTATGAAGAAAAGAAGAGTTGTGTTTTAGGTACTATTTCATTTTAGAACTATCAACACCTTATTTCCAGCTTGGAAAAGATTAGAGGAACCTTCATTATTATAAGCCACTACAGAGATTTAGAAGACACTCTTCTTCACTATAATTAATTAAAAAATGTTAAAGAACTGCTCAGCAGCCTTGCATTTTTCAGCTAATTACTGTCCTTCACTTGGAAAGCAGTGTTCAAGGTACAGAAGTTTGCTGGCCTGTTGCTGCCATTCCATTTACAAGTTGATGAAATTGGCCTGTAATAAAAATACTCATTGTCCCCTTTCTCTGACCTCTGGCAAAGGACTTATTGTGAAGAAAATTCTTGCAAAGCAACAAATACAGATTTTGAAGTGTTTGCCAGTTGATGCTTAAGAGCCATGAACTCCCCTTGCAACAAGTTTGCTGTGACCAGTTCCAGTATCAGCTGTTGTTTTGACTGTGATCTTTTGGCTTCAGTGTCTCACAGTAATCTGATGACTGAACAACCAGCTCCAAAAAGGGATCTTTGTACTAACTCTGGAATTACACTGAGGAAGAACCCCAAGATCCAAACCTTTCACCTGCAGTAGTTTCCTTTCAAGGTCAATGGCTTTTCTTTCAGTAAAAAATTACACATAAAAGATTAATCTTAGTAAAAAAAAAGAAACAAAACAAACCCCAAAACCAAATGCCCAAAGAACAACAAAAAAAAATTAGTTAAAAGCAGAGTAAAAGGAAAAAATCTCACTTGATTTGCACATAAACTGTCAAAACATATAATAAAAAAACAAAGCCAAACCTTGCATGTCTTATGTTCCCCTGCCAGTGATTGCCCATGTGAAGAGTCATGGGCTTAGCTGATTACTCAATTGCTTGCTCTGCTGTTTGGGTGGCTGAGGACATAAAGACCTTTATGATAATTACTACCTTACCTTTCAGAGGTAACAGCACACATACTTAAGAATGTACTTCAAGACAAGTCTGAATATCTACTCTAGCCAGTTTCTGCGTGGTTGCTTTAAATGGTTCATTTGTCATTCCTTTTGTTGCATTCCACTCTACATACATAAGTAGTTCAACATTACATTTTCAAAATAAAAGGGAACCCTGAAAGTTTGCAGACAGAATTGCATTTCAGGAGGTTTTGTTTCATGGATGATTTGATTTAGCCTTCCAGTTCACAGATAGATAAGGTAGTTTTTGTTAACTTTTATTTGAATTCAGGAACTGAAAATCAATTTCCAATATTTTGGGCTAGACCTTTTAGATTGGGAGATATTGTTTGTAATTTGGCAACTCTATAATACTTTTTATTTATACATTCAAAATGGCTTCCAAAGCATTAAATGTCAGACAATGTTGTCTGAGTATAATAATCACAATTTACCTGTTTTACACAGGAAATTCAGACTTGCAAACGGTGGACAACTTGTGTCTCAGCATCTGAGGTTCATTAGAGGATCTGGGCTTAGGATCTGGGGGTGCTTGTTGGTAATTTGGACAAAACAAAATAAGCAGCTTACCAAACAATGCCATGAATCCGTTAGGTATGAGAGAAATTATTTTCAGGTTTACAACTCGTTAACATTATTGAGAAAAAATGAGAGAAACCAGCTTTAATTTTTAAAGTTGCAGTGAATCTGTCACTTCAATTAAATTCAGTCAGGACCATTCAGGTTTCTATAGGTGAAGGATCAGATCCTGCCTTTTTACAACTACAGCTGAAATGTCACTAGCAACTTAGCTTTTATTTTAGATTTCTTTGGACTGACTTGGAATTGTAGCAAAAAAACCTTAGAGCTTAGAAAATGTCACTTCCAAGATTAGTTTGTTTCCTTGAGGCTCAAAGAAAAGAGTTTCCAACTCTTCCATTGTTCCATTGTGAGAGGGAACAGGACTTATATTGGGGAGTTTCACAACCCAAAATATCTTTTGCCCCTACAAAACCCATGAAAGTAATACAGCAGCTTTGACCTCACATTCCCACACCAAGATCAAAAGAGGAAGGAACTTGCTGTGCAGCTAATCTAATATTCAAAATTTTACCAATGCTAAGAATTACCTGACATTTCCTTCTTATGTTATAAGTGTATTTGGGCAGATGAAGGTCTCTAGCAGTGCTAAATCAGTATTGCACACAATAGAATTTTACAGAATCCCATCTGCCCCTTGTATTTGAATAACTTTTCTAAAGGTTCTAATTCTCTTTCTCTTTTTTTTCTTTTATGTATTGTAGACTGCGTGTAAAGCCACTGCATGAGAAAGCAGCAGTTTTTCTGTTTAGAAAGTCTCCTAGAAAGGAAATTCTGCTTGAAATGTTTAAATCAAAAGAACATTGTAACTTTAGTATGCAAGTTATTATTTCTGCTTTTAAAAATCTGTGCTCCAAAGTTTCTTCTCTACTAATCAATGTACATACGTAGTAATCATCATATAGAAGTTCACGTATAAGGTTCTCAGCATCAAGTTTAAGCTCACACATTTATTTTGTTTAAAGATTTCAGGAGAGTAAGTCTGTCATTATTGTTGTGTACAGATCTAAGGGCTTCAGGATTGCTTTCAGTGCTCTAAAGACAGGCACAGTCCATCTACTTAATCATGTGTATTGGATTTGTTTCCTTAAATGGGGAAGGCAAGAAAACCATGCCTGTCTCAGTGTCTTGTGGTTCTTCGTTACCACTAACTTGTTAGAGTGGGTAATGACTTTGCAGGTGGCTTACTGCATCAGTTCTTCAAGTGGAGAGAGGGATTGCATGTGGAGGGGTTGAAGAATGGCTGCATAAAGGGACGACTACTTTTATGCACAGGGAAAGGTTTGCATACACAATAGTAAGAACTCTGCTTGAGAAAAATAGTATTATTTCTACTTAGATAGAAAATGCCAGGTTTCTAGCTTGAGTCTTCTAAGGACTAGTTATTAGGATGGAAATAAGTAATTAGTGTTCATTGTTTTAGCGTTATCTGAAGCAGGTGTTTTATTTATAGCCTAGAATCTTCACCTTATAGCCTGACCCTTCCAGGTGCTCCATACAAAATTATAAACTTTGTTCATACTGTTCAGACAAAGGTTTTTGCAATTCTAAATATCATTCTATTCTTACTGAAAAATTAGGATCTTTTCGGAAATGCAGTACCACTTTTAATTAAAGAAGGAAGGAAAAAGTTCACACAGAATAACCTGGCACAATAGAATGAGTTCGGGATTTGTAAGAGTATTTAAACATTATTTGTTGTATCTAGATTGGGGAGCAGCTGAGTTCCATGTTGTCTAGTCTGCTGTCCAGACTGGGACCCTGGCAAGATTGCCATGGCGCAATTCACTTGTGATCCTACACACTCAGATTTCCTTCCTGGGCCACTCCAAGTGAACAGTAGAATGCCCACAGATAGTATTTGAAAAGTGATACTGAACTCAAAGGTAAAACAAAAATCCCAATGATGTTGAAAATGAAAAGCATACATACCCCAAAGTCATTAGTACCTTCTACTCAACCAATTTTTTGAATGAACGTTTTAGTGGTTAGGAGGGAATATTGCTTTTATTTAACTCTTTAATAAATAGTATTTTAATCAATGCCTGCACTAAGCAGCAGAAAGATATTTTCGAAGAAATCTACTGAAATAGAAAGGCAGTGAGGATTCTCAAGCCAACCTGGTGGTGCATGTTGATGTTTTGTTTTTAACTATCCAATAAGATTGCTCAGATTAACAGGTCACTCAGACTTTTCCAGGCTCTCTTCATGCTGGTGGGACAGGCAAATGCACCAGATAGGCTTTTTAAGTAACTGCACAGTTAAAGTCTGGACAGTTTTACTATATAAGACTTGCCAGCTCAAGCAGAGAGACTGACAGTGTGGAAACAGCTTGTCAGAGCTCAGGTCATGGTTAAAAACTGCTAATGTTAATGCTGACAGCCTGTAAAGTCTCTGCTATCCATGATACCTTTAGTCAAGTTATAAAACACTCTAGAGAACTGTATCTGTTTCCTCCTTGTTCATTATTTTATTCATTTCTGTCATTACTGAAAATATTTCATTATTTTGGTGAATATCCCTTGCTTTAATCTGTGTGATTCAAGCCTGTCAGTGGTACCCAACAATGCAGCATCCAGATCCTTTGTAAAGGGAAAGATGCTCTTGCAGATAGCTAAGAATAGCTGTTGACCGTATAACAACTTGCTCAATCACGCTCCCTGGGCTGCATAAGAATTCTCTCTGATTTAGCTGATATTTGCTACAAATAAGGTCACAAAGAGGGGCGGGCAGGTGATTTTTCCAATGGACACTAGGAAATAAGCATCATTGCTCTAATTCTGCTGAGAAATCACAAAACATCAAGAGCTGTATTTTTGTCCTGCTGCGCTTCTTTTCATACCAAATCCACAGAAGGTAGCTGTACTCAGAGGCCTGGGTACTGAAGGCAAATCTGTTACACAGGATAGTCCATCCTTGCTGTGAAACACACTTCATATCCTGCATAAAGTCCAGCACTCTATGAAATAGAACTTCTTAAACTAAACAGTCTTTGTTATCGTTTTAATCTGGGATCAAGCCTTTGCTTCCTCTGCATACTTATCTATTGCACTCCATTATCACTAAGTAGTCCCTTGCCACTAGAGAAACCCATGTGGTCACTCCTGCCATAAGTCAGATCTAAAAGCTGTATGTTAGAAAAAGCTGTAACAGGTAAGAGCTGTGGAAAAGATGCACCCTCATAATACGCTAGGCACAGATTTATCTGGGAAATTAAGGAAGACTGGGACCCCTTTTTTTGCTGTTTGTTCTACCAGAATTCGAGAAGTTGCTTGCAAATTCATTGAACATACTCTTGGCCGAGGAGAAGAAAATACGGCATTGAAGTAGTGATGTGTACTATAGAAGTCACAGACTACAAAAAGAGCAGGATACAAGTAAGAGTACAGGTAGAAATAGAATGCAATAGAAATAAAATTTAGAAAAACAGAAATAAAAGAATCAGGGCATAGATTTCAAGTCCAGGAATCCCCCTCACAGTTATTCTGGGGTTTTCCCCTGCCAAGCCAAACACAGCAGTGAAAGTGCTACAGAAATAAAAAGCTTGCAAAATAACTCCATGCTGTCAAAGGCATCTCACTATTAAAAGACAGTCTATGTAAGAGCAAAGGTGGAGTTTAGATCATTCAAATCTGAGCCGAGCCTTTTCCTGAAACAGGGCATACTAAAAAGGGAAGAGCTATTCCTTTGAAAAGATCACAGAATTACAGAATGGTTGAGGTTAGAAGAGACTTCTACAGATCACTTAGTCCAGCCTCTCCTGCTCAAAGCAGTCAGATTTATCTGCTAATAGCTGTGAAAAGAATTGCATCATAAACACTGGGTGAGTAGTGTGTAGAGAGAAGGTAAAAAATATCATCAATTGATATGTCTACTTTTAAAAGCTCTTTGAAAACATGTTACATGGCCAACAGTTCATTGAGATGTATAGCTTTCAGGACAAAGCACCTCATTTCTCAAAATAACTTTCCCAAGTGTGGATACTTTGTCATTAGTAGCCATTGATGAAAATAAAACTAAAACTTAGTGCGCTGCTTTTCTTGAAGTCTTGCACCAATATCTTCTGCAATAGTCAGATTCTATTTGGTCTTGCAGTATAATTAAACAGATTCTTATCAACATGTCTATTAAAAACCCAGTCTGTTGGGCAGAAATTCTCCACTCTAGAAAATGTATAAACTTTTCTTTAGTCCTTTGTCCTTATTTTCATTATAGGTAAGCGGAAGACATATGCTTGTAGCATAGGAAAAGGTGATGCTGGAATAATTGCTTACACACGACAAGTTAAATGTTAATTATTAGAGAATTGTCCCATGTTGACTTTCTCATCTAAGCAAATGGCACATAAATTACTGAAGCCTGACAAGTAGCTTCCTATTTTGTCAAACTTTTAGAACTGTTTTAGTTTCAGGATACTTGGTAGCACATAGACATTTTCATTTTAAAATTCTTTTTTCCCTTTTTGATGTTGACAGCATGCCTTGCTTCTCCTTTTTACCAGTCTGACATACTCTCTCTTATTCTAGATAGTGCTTACTTTTCACACTGACTTCTAGTGCCTTTCTTTCTAATACTTTTCTCGAAAAGTTCGAAGTCCCCCTCTTCCCAGCTCTGAAACTTAAATAGTTTTCAGAAGATGCAACACAGCTCTTAGTACGTTAACAGCTAGGAATCTGACATGTAATGTAAACAGGAATGAATCTTGTATGAGCCCTGCAAAGTTTGGTCTTTGATGAAATATGGTTTATATGTTCTCTCATCATAACAAGATGCAACATTTGGACCGAAAGAGTTCTTAATGTGCAGTCGTTTTTTTGTTTAAGTTTCTTTTTTCTTTTCTAGTTGACAAGGCCACTGCAGCATCGGCCCTGTTTCCTGATGTAACAAATATCTTTTTTATAGTATGAAAGTGCAGCACGTGTAGTGTCACATCCTTGGCTGAAGCACGCTAATTCTGTTCCATTGTAGTGAAGTCACACTGATTTATACTGGCTAAAAACTTGGCTCACCTTGTGTATCAGTTCTTTTCATCACCAGAGAATCTTTTAGCCCTATGTGAGTAGCAGTCCTATTCATTTCAATGTAAGCTTTGTCTGAGTAATCCTGACTGCAGGATTTTCCCTCAGGCAGCAAAAGCAATGGGATGCCTGTAGCTGAGACAGTTAAGAAGAAGAGTAACATGTTGCCTACAAGGTGAAATACTGTGGCACTTGGAGAAAAGAATAGAAGGAAAATTTCATGTGATAGTTTCCTTGGATAGCCATGAAGAAGCTTTACATGAAAACAAAAGCATGTCTGCTATAAGATAGCATTCTTTATTGGGGCAAATACATATATTTATGTGCACTACTAGAGAATTTATCACAGTGAGCACAAATAAACTTGTCAAAGTTTGTGGTATCTGACAAGATAAAAGGAACAGTCAAAGTAACAATATGTGTAGGGCCAAATGTTCATGCAATTTATGTTTCTAATTTAATTCTATAAGACAGAATCTGGCACTCCAAGAAAGTTACTTGCTAAAAAGAAATTACATACTTCCTATGGAAGGCCTACATGATATTCCCCCTATTTTACTCAATGCTTACTCGAAAGGGGCTTTTTGAAATACCGTTTTGGTAGGTTCCATATTGTAAAATCTGTTGCTCTGTATTTGGATCACATTTGAATTGTGGTTATGCTTCTTTCCTTTTCTTGCCTCTCCCTCCCACCAGCACCCCCTTCCTTTTTTTTTCTCTCATTTTTTTTTCTTCTTCTGTGGATTCTCAGCTGTAGGTGACATTATTGTGATGGCTGCGTTTCAAAGACCTCACCTGCTCTGTCATCTCTGAATTTATGTTACACTTCATGGTATCAGCTCTAACGATCTTATTCTCTCGCTCTCTCTTTCCTTTGCACCTCTACTCACTTCCTGACACTTGACACAATAAAACACTTTTTCATTTAGAAACTGTATTTAACCCCTTTTCACCAGCAGCCTATTGCTCAGCAAAGAAAGAAATCAGTGGGACACTACAACTTTGGGGATTCAATTTTTTATTTATTGCAAATGAATGTGTTTACTCGCTTTCTATGAAGACTGGCTAGGTATAGACAAGAGTGTTACCTGTGCATCTCTTTATTTAAAAATTCATAAAAGAAACATGGGCTCCTTTAACTTATTTTTTTCCATCTGTCTTTTATAATCAGACTACATTTCCTGGCAGTTAAGACAATAAAAGAAAGCAACCACACTGCTAAGACAAACTTAACTCTTTCATGCAGATCCTTTCAACCAATATAAAAATTTTATGTTTGTAACTTAGTACATTTTCTTAAATGTTATGGCTTTATTTGCTCTGCATGGCGTTGTTAAGATAAAAACTGATTTAACAAGCCCTTGCCTTTATCTATATCTTATACACAGAGAAACACTTATTAATCAGGATTTCTAACAAATAAGTGAGCAGCATATCTTAAAAATATTATTATTATTTCAACATGTGGCCAGTATCTGTAAGAAAAATATATATGTAAAAGCTTGGTAATAACCATCCACAGAAATTGCATAAAATAAAATCCTTACTTATTCATTTAATTTCCTTTTTGCTGAAGACATCATTAGTAGACAAAGTTGTTCTTTTAAAGTAGTTAAAAATTCTAAGTACTTAGTGAATATTTTGAATGATTAATATTTAGCCTATTCGTTATTCATGTGCTGTTCACTTTAGCTATTTGTGGTTTGTTATTGGTAGAAAGGCAAGAACTCTGAAGTGAATTCACATAAATATGTATTTCTGAGCAGCAGATTATTCAGTAAAGATTTAAGCGTGTTGGGGTTTGATTTTTTTTTTATTTTAGAGGGGGTTTTATATACTCACTGTACCCCATCTATATTATTTTCTATTTCTTGAATCCACTTGTTTCTGTATTTCTGACTGAGAAAGGACCATAAATATAATGGAGGAAGTTAAATACAGACTTTACAAATATGGGTACAAAGAGATATGTAAAATGCTGTGTCTTCAGTGAACAGATGGACCAAGAAGTTGTTGTGAATCTGGCTAGGAACTATGGTGAATGATATTTCATTAGCCCATATCAGTTACAGATCTGTTGAACAAAATAAGACTCCAGACATTTCTGAATTACTCCCTTATATAGGTCAAATCACAGTTGTAAGAGCAAATGTTCATAAACAGCCACTGATCTGGGTGCCCCAGATTTTTAATGCCCAGTTGGAAGCATTTTGGATTTGGTGGATTTGCAGAGTACTTTTTTTCTGATACCCAAACCTAAGGATATCTCAAAATTGAACTTCAGAATACAAATAATCAGATAGGAACAGCCAGTTTTTAAAAACCATGTTACTCCGTCATATACTTTTTATACTATCATATGGATCTTATATCCCCAGGGAAGGTAATACTTTCTTGTTGTGTCAGAGAAAGACTCAAGAGACATGTCCATAAGTGATAGTTTACTCTGCCCTAGACCTCTCTGTGACCTTAGACAGTTTGGTTAACATGCCTTTGGCACCATTCCTTACCTATACAATAATAACAGCTAGCTCTGTATTGTGCAAAATAAGTGTGGCAGTACTTCACATCAGTCAATTCCATTTTGAGAGAAAAACAGTCACATACAAGAACTATGCATATCTATAATCTAGGGCAATATGGCCTGAATCTTGAGTGCTACTGTGATACAAGTAATTAACATTTTCTTCCTGGAATGAAGGCTGTCAACACATTTTTTAATAGATTCCATGAATTAAGTCATGGTTTCAAACAATTTGGTCTGAAGTTGTGCATTAAAACTGTGGTGAGCCATTAAAAAGATGACTTACCAACTGTCAAAAGCAAAATAAGAATTAAGAAGGTGAAAGAGAGAGTGCTGTGTGACAGCCACCATAGATTTTCCAGACTGAATGCTCACATGTCTCTTTACACATGGGTCTGCTGGAAACTTTCAGTGCAGGTACAGAAGTCACACCTGTGTCTGTAGCATGAAACCCAGATTTCCACGTTAGTCTTTTCTTATCACCTATGTAAAAGATTCTCTCAAAAGATTCTGTCTGATGTTAGCTTTAATTGCAATTTTTTAATGCTCATTGCAGATAACAGGATTGAAATAGTATCTTTCTGAAAAAAAGAAAAAAAGAAAAAAAATTGTGTATTTAACCTTAAGTCTTTTGGTGATCAAAACTCTTTTGGTGTTAGCCTCTTAGATAGACAATTAAACTCCGCTTTCAAGCATAACCTGAAATGTATCACCTTATTTTTTATTAGAATTAACTCCCACTGCCTGTTTGGTGATTCATAAACGATGTATATAGCTGTCAGACTGTAGATATCGGAGGGTAAAAGAAAGGAATATATTGTCCCTTACACAGAATGAGGGAATTTATCACTGCTGCTTTTTGGAGCTTGGTACAGCCTCCTGTGAGCATTACATTAGCTCCAACAAGCAAGCAGACATTCTCTTGTGTGAAAATCAATAATGTCTCACATGGGTGTTAGGAATGCCTGTAAAGAAGGAGACGTACTCAGCCATAACTATTAAATACTACTAAAGGAAACCCTCATTTTTCAAAGCTACAGGAAATCAGTCTTCTGAAGTGATCATTTTCTTTAACTCTTTTTGTGACTCCTGTTCATCTTTGCCCCCTACTCTGCTGATAAGTAAGTGACAGAGCACCATGGTGGCCTTTTAATGTGAGGTGTGGAAGGCTGAAAGTAATTCAAAAGGCTATTTTTTTTTCTTGCAGTAAATAGCCTGTCTGAACTAGAAACAAGCTTCTGATGCAATGCTGTTTGTCTTCAAGTACCTTCAACAGAGCAAATCTGCTTTTGTTTTGACATTTTGCTGTCAAATTTCCTGAATGCATAATTACAGATATATTATAGAAATACAAGTGCTACAGGCAGGTCTGCTTCCCAGTCATAGATAGATAATTCCATGAATAACAACTCCATTATCACCCTTGCTACTGACAACAACAATAACAAAATCATTGTATCAACAAAGGGAACAAATGGTACTAACACATACAGAGGGAATATTGTATTGACCCAGTACACAAGTAGCCACACAGACAAATATACTCTTCTGTATATACTACTACTTATTTTTCAGTTTTTGGAGTGAAACAAGGAAGTGCTCTCTAGCAAAGATGAAAGCCACAGACCTTCCTACTTTTTTTTACAAAAAAAAATCTATGTGTCAGGTTCTCAACTGGAGCAAAGCAGAATAATTAAGTCCTAGTTTGCAAGGTCCACTGTAAACTTCATACTTATGCCAGGCACTGTACACTTCGTATTTGTGGCGTTAGCTCAAGTCCTCTCATGTTAAGCATTTTCTCTTCACATTGAATGCTTATTTGTTGCAAATTTTGTGGCATTTTAATGCAAGATACTAAAATAAATTTGCAATTAGGTTTACTGAGATTTGGGCTGGACTGATCTGCCGCAAAGTACAATGGGATATGTACTCATCGTAGAACAACTAATATGTGTCAAAGTCCTCCCAGGTTATTCCATATTACTTTGTGTGGCACAGGGGTCAGCTTTTTGCTTACCTAAGTGCCCTATATGGCTCTGAGAATGTTCTAACCAGTATAACAAGTCACCTTACTTAAAAGCTAGAGCTCAGACAGAAGTTCCTTATATGATTGCAGCATAAGGTGCTCACCCAGCTGTACTATGCCAGTCTGTACAACATGCCTGAAATAATATCATGGTGCCATATGTAAATCTTATACCAGGTCATTCTTCAGAAAACAGAATAGTTCTAGCTGGGCTAGAATATGCCAAGTCAAAAATGATTTTTTGTATGTAGCGAAGATATGGGGAAATGCTTAAGAGACGCTTATTTATTGCTCCAATCTATGCAAAACCATTTCTCCTTTGGTCCTATAACTAATTAAAAGAAAAGCAAATTCATATCACCACAGAAAAATACTTTTTTTTCCACTTCCAGCTTTAGTATCTTCCTTCTATTCCTAAATCTTTCAGATGCGCTATTTTTATTCCACAGACACTTGGGGTGTAAAGACTTTCTTTATTCCTATGCAGATAACAGATTGAAATCAAATCAAGAGGAGATACTTTTTCACACGGTGTATATTAAAATTGTGAAACTCCTTGGCACAGATCATTGTGGATGTTTATTACATGAATTCTAAAGGCAACTGGACAAATGGATGTAATAAAACTCCATTTAATTTTTCCTAGCATTAAGACATTCCAGAGCTGTGAGAGGAAGTAGTGCTACCATTTTGTCTTGTTCTTATACTCTTTCCAGAATATTTGCATCCAGGCTTTTCAGAAACAGGGTGTTTGCCCTGATAGAGATGTTCTTATGTTCTTATCTGTGCAAGTGTCCAGCAAAGGCTTCATAGACCAAGGTAACAAAAGATAATTTAGATCTTCAGAATAAGTAGGGGAAAGAACAATGCCTTAGTGTTACTGCCATCAAAGCAAAAATTCCATTTCTCATATAAAATTAAAAAGATTGTTCTTAAAGAGATCCTCTATTTCAGAGGTTTCTGGAACCTTCACATGTATAATAACCTAATACTGATTAACTGGTCTTTGCAGTGTCATGGATCATCACATTTATGTATCTGTGAATTACAAGTTAAAAAGTCTGTGTTGCATCAGTGGTTGCAGCATAATTATATAATCCTAACTGATCAAACACTTTCATAACTACCTATGTGTGGACTTACGTCTGTCTCTGTGCTGTGTTTAATGATGTAGGAGGATAGCATCTTCAGATCTGTGCTCATTGTCACTAAAAAATGTGATGATTTATCTGCCCGCACCAAACTAAGCACCAGACTAGCTACTGATAAATAGTAAAGTATTTTTGAAAGGTTTCCATGTGATTCTTCGTTCTAAGGGGAGCTCATCTGCAGGTTTCTGCTGCTACCTCTCCAAGAGGACCTTACCAGTTCTAGGAAATTGGCTTTTGACATCCTGGAGATCTGAGACTGATTACCTGCAGCACTAGTCAGATTTTGCTGTCTGAGTCTGAAAACTAGATGCATGCAGTATATTTACTTGAAAAAAATATGTGGTAGGAGGAGGAATGATGTGGTTTCAGTGATCTTGTAAACCCCCAGTGCCCTGAGATACAGGCCATTATTTGACTACAGGTTTGCTGGTGGCAAATTGTTTATATTAATTCAGGGAGACTGTGACATTCACTGATGCTCTCTCCATGATACTTAGCTCTTTGAAAATGGTCCTAACACGGATTAGGTAAAAAGAATCATGGAAAATATCTGTCTTGATCCTAAACTATGCAATTGCATTACTTTCTGAAAGGAATTCAGAGTATTGTACACAGAAATTCCCAGGGAGCATGGCAGCAGAGGAGGGCACCTTGGGGTGCCCAGCTACAGTGCACAGGACCTATTAAAAAGTACTGTTGTGCTCTAGCTGAACTGATAAACAGTAACATTGCTACAAGAGAGACAGTACAGGACAATGAACCTACAGGGAGTGTCATGAGAAGACATGACCAATCTTGATTTTTTTACTAATGAAGCAAATCCTGTTGTGAATTATCTCCATATCATTTGGCGTGCATTGCTCATGGAAAGGATCTCTTCTCAGAGACATGAGGGAAGACTGACTCCTCTTGGTTGCTGGAAATAGAGATGTAAACTGGATCTGTGACCTACAGTAGTTAGTGTGTTCCTCAAAGACATACGAGTAGTCATCCCTGCAGGATCCTAACAATAAATTGGGTCCATTGTCTGTACATCATTCCCAGTAAAAATAAGTGGTGTTTTATCAAACCAGGGCAAGTTCTACTAAAGAAATGATACTTTGTTGTACTTCAGTAAGACAGTATCACCTGTAAACTTAAGCATGTGTTATACATGTATATATCATATATACATCCATGGCAGATGTGTGTGTACATATGTACTATATGGGTGTACCAGTGTGCCAGCTGTAAACATCTGTCTAAATGAGTGTATTGACTAGACTTGGCTTTTTTTTTAGTGTGAATTAACAGCTTCTTGACTTGTTACTACATCAACTGCTAATTAGTTCCTGAGTGTAGTTCAAGGTGTTGGCATTCATTACAAAGCTTTCTGCTGTGGTTTGGATCTTTATCTCTCTCAAAGGCAAAATCTACAGGCAAAAGAACTTCTTCAGTTTATACAAAGCAGATGAAGTAGGGAAAGGAAAGGTGGGCTGCAAGGTCAGGAACTGGGTTTAAATACACCATATCATCTAGATTTGGGTCCAGTAATACAAGGAGTGCTTTGTTATAAGTACAGATGATGACTTTAACCATCAGGACTAAAAGCAAGATTTAAGGTTAGAATAAAGATAGGAAAATCAGAACTGGGAACTTTAGGAGATAACTGAACTCCAGCTGAGAGAAGGATGCAATATCTAGTCCTTGATTCTGAAAAAAAAAAAAAAACAGCCAACCCCTAACTCCATATAATTGTAGGTGTGAAAACAAAGACCCTTAGTAAATATTACCAAGCTAGCAATAAGTTGAAAGGATGACAAATACCATGCTTATCTTTAAGAATGGTTAAAAAGCTGATCCAGTGAAATAATTAAATCTCTAAGGTTTTTTCCTGAATAGTATTAATTAATTCGGGTTAGAATTGAAATAGAAGATAAATACATGGTAGTCAAAGGAAAATATGATATACAGCAGCATCATCTTTCATGATGGATAAGAATATCTGGGTTTTATTGCATAATGTACTTCTAACAAGTAAGTGTAGCATGATATATCTTTCCTGAAGTTTTCTAACTAGTTCCATACATGAGCACTTAAAGTATTCAATTTTGTAAAGTCTGTAAGACTTAGCTCCCAATGAGATTTTAAAATCTTGATTTTATTTAAATCAATTAATAAAATAGTTTGTTTTTCTTAACCTACTACTTACTGCAAATGCAATAAATCCACCTAGACGCAGATAAGACTCATAGCATTTACACATAAAATATTGGGCTATGTTGTTTTTACCCCCCAAAAAAGGTGTGGCAACAAAAAATTGGTTACCTCAGAGCAAAATGCTAGAAAAGGGAAGATATTTTATTCTAGAATATCCAGCTGAGGTAAGCATTAGGTAGAGCAAAAAAAGTGTTGGGTTCATCTAGCTATTTCAAAACAGCAGCAGCCTAAATTTTTCTATACAAAAGAGCTATAAAAGCCTTGCCTTGAACTGGCTGTAGTTTGTCTCCATCTTTTCTCTGCCTCTTGACTTTCAGTAAAGACAACATTTCTTTAAATACACTGATTATAAGCCAACAGAAACCAACCAACTCTTCTACTCATTTCCTATCTATCCTTTTCCTTCTCTAGTTTTGATCTGACTACTTTTAGGGTTCCTAAAAGGAACCCTAAAAAAGCTTTCATTTTAGGGTTTTATTAGCAATTGCATTTCTTTGATTTGTGGAAAAGCTATAGTACATTTTGTATGGTCTGTTGCCAGATTTCTTTGTTTGGCAGGGTTTTATTTTTCACAAGTTGCTCATTTGCAGGAGTTCAGCCTGTACAGAATAACTGATGGCTACTGTACCCATGTTGATATGCTACACTATAGAAAACTTTCTCTCTACAGAAGGTTTGAAAAAAACTGTGGCATGGTGTCATAGCTGGAGTGGTTGACAGTGTAAGAGTTTTTGCATGGAGCAGTGTGGAGCTGTCCATGTACCACGCTTTCCTTACTGTAGGAATATATAGATGATGGGCACTTCCTTTCGCTTGTAGCAGTAGAAAAGTTTTGAAATTTATTTTCAAGCCTGCCATACTTTTCCTCAGGAGTGTTTCATGGAACTACCAGAGGAAAGCTCCTCTTTGCTGTTCTTCATCATCTTTTTCTCATATGCTTTTATATTTTTTATCAGAGGTATAACAATAGAAAGTCCCAGGTCTGGATTTTGTTGGTGGGTACTGGGTGCTCTGCAGATGACTTCAGGATATTCATCAAAAGCAGTGAAGGACAAATGAGACTGGATTTCTATCCTTCTTTTCTTTTTTCCTGAGGTCATGAGATTTAACCATGAAGTATTAAGATTTTAATCTATGTGTGAAACTGAAAAACTAATGTTAATCCCAGATATAATGTCTGACCTATGCATTTCCCTTTAAACAAAAACACACAAACAGAACTGCTTCATCTTGAAATCAGAAATATACTGATTTGAATTAATTCATTATTCTGTGAATGACTAATAATGTAAATATATGTTTTGCAAGCATGTACTCCATACTATGTTACATATGTAAAGCTTTCAGTGGGTAAAGGAATAAGGAAACTTCAAATACTGTTCCATATACCTGCTATTTTGCTGTTGACACACCACAGGAAGAGATTTTTCTCTTTATGTGCACACAATGTGTGTCAATACTCACAGAAAATGAACACCTTCAGATTACTAGTCTCAATATTTTGATTTCTGTGGTTGCCTCTGTGTTGTGTTGTAAGATCACCCCATAGCCACCCTGTTGATGCCGCGATGCCTGGCTGTCCACCTCTCCTTAGTTCTGGGTGTCCTTCCCCTCAGTCTCGGGTGGTCCTGAGGGACTTTATTAGAGCCATGTGGCCAAGCTGCTGTAGGGAAGCACTGTCTTCAACTTTTCCTTGATTCCTGCATTAAGCTGCCACCACCTGCCCCACAGAGTGAGGTGGGTAAATCCATGGCTCAGTACCCTGAAAGCGTACAGTGCCACATAAAAATGCCTACATTGGAAAACTATTTGTCTGTTGGTATTGCCATCCACACCACTGGGAATCTCTCCTGAGGGTCTATGGGGACAGCCTGAGTGTGACTGACCACATCCAGGGCCTGGAGGGGACCTCTGTCAGACAGACCTGCACAGCTGTGTTGGCTTCATTCCCCTTTCCTTCAGTCTTGAGGAGCAGCGGGATCTCCTTGCTGTCCTCGCCCTCACCTTCCCCCTGCTCCACATCACCAGATGCCCCTTTTCTGCCTGGCAGAATCTTCCCTGTGTGTGCTCTGCCACCAGCCCATGACAGATCTCTGCTCAGCCATGCCGTGCTCGTCCCCAGGCTGGCAGTCATTTTCTCTCTTGATGGTGGCTGACCACAAGGCCGTGGTGTGGGGACCTGCACCGAACCTTTCCAGAACCCAGCAGAGACATGCTTAGGTGCATCACCTCAGAGGCCTGCCTGCCTCATGAAGGTTTACCATCTGTCCCAGCCCTGATGAAGACTCTCATGGGATCTGCTGTTCTAAGGCCAAGATGAAAAGCTTTCTTTCAGAGGATGTTCAGGTAGGCGGTGGTGGAGGGTGACTGTGGGATATGCTCATTGTCCCATCTCCAGTGGGAAAGGCCATTGTGTTCCATCAAGGTTTCAGGCAGGCTAAGCCTGTGGGGCAGGTACTTGTTATGCTTTTTTATTGTATGCTGTCAGGCTAGAGGTATAAACAGCTCTTTGGAAATTGGAGAAGGCTAATAGCCCAGGGGTCTGGATTCGTGTTCTCTCCTTCCTTCCCACATTCTCCTGATAATCAGAAGAGCTAGTAGGTAATGGTGAGAGGCAGACAGAATTCCTTAAGGCAAACAGCCTGAAGGATCACAAGTGGGGCACAACTCAAGGGCTACCTGAGATTTCTCAGGGGTGCTAGAAAGACTTGTGGAATAATCAACATGTCTGAAGCAACTCGTGCCTAGGTCAAGCAGCATAGATACAAAAAACGTCCCTTCACCTGGAGGCACTTTTACTTTGCTTATGTGTAAGGGTGATCAGGGCTCTCAAGAGAAAGCCGACAGAAGAGTGTAGACAGGTCTCATAAATACAATCAGAGGATGTCTTACAGTTCTGTTCTGTGCAGGTGGCATTGAGTGCATTGGGCTCATCCTCATAGGTTTACTCTCACATTACTTCAGTGAGTTGGGCAAAACTTTAAAATGTGGGTATGAGTAAAGAACATCCAAACAAACATGGTAAAGTCTTTTAGAAGGTACAAATGGTATTTTCTAGGTGTTCTGTCAAATTTGTAGTTTTTCACCAGGTCACAGTACTACTAAATCTGTATCAATGTTCCTTCCTCCCATCTCATTGCTAACAAAGCATGTAATAAGAATATATATAAGACTTGCCACTAGGTCCAGGTATCCTTTGCTATATCCTATTTCTATAACTATTTGATTTTTTTCTTTAATTCACTACAAATCATAACCAGTCACAAATATTTATGCAGCAATGAATAAAAAGGTATGTTCAGTAGTTCATACTAATTCATGCATGATAGGATCCATTTGTTTCATGCTCTAAAAATTCCATATTAATAACTAAAAACTGTTTCCATTTTTAGATTTTTTAGTTACATAACAGACATTTTCTTTCTTTAAATATTGTTTGAAATCTGCCTTCCTTTTCAAATACCAATCAAATCTCCTTTCTTTAAAGAAGCAAAACAACTGCAGCTGGAAAATCTTTTCATCAAAAGTAGTTAAGCTAACATGTTGAGGTAAAGGCAGAAAACTCTAAATGCGAAACCGAGGGGGTAACAGTACGTGTGAAATATGGCTATCCACCATAGCCATATCTGTTCAATATAGTATAGTAACCATTTGAAAGCAAGGTTAACTTTCATTCAGTATAGATAATGAGATTTTAGTGCCCAGTAAGCCTAGAAGACTTTGGAGTTTTCACAGTTTGAATAAGAATTGAATAAGAAAGTTGGAGGCACTAAAAGCAAGCAGTAAATTTTTTCGTGGGTTGGGTTTCTGGGACTATTATTTAAAATCCTGCCTTCATTTAGGCTGCAAATAAAAGGCAAGAATCTATTAGTATGGAGGTAAATGATAAATAATAAGAAAAATAAGGGAAAAAAGATTTATAAAAGAATTTATATTAACTGTACTGCATGTTCCCATTTCATGCAAATGATGTATCTTTCTACTCTATCCCACTGGAAGGAAATAAAACCCAGGCAATTTCTGCAAAACTACCCATAATGCCAGCCAAAAGTGTTCAAAATCAAAAATCAGGCTTTTAAATCAGCTAAAAATTGGCATGATCGTTAAAGGCAATGTATCATTTGTGTATGAGTCTGCATTTGTATTCTTTTAGACTGACCTTCCAGTATTTGAGATTCCATCATTCCCAAGCTCCTTTTTTTTTTTTTTAACTTCACAAAATAAGAGGGCTAAATATTGTGAAACTTACAATAAAAGCACAAACACTGGCAGTGTCATGCTTCCCCCAGGTCCCAGTTATAAAATGCAAACTGCAATAACATGGAATAAAGTCCCTGGACAACAGCAAACCTTGTTTTTCTGCTGTGTTACCACATGGGGTAAATAGTGGGTGGGCATGTAGGAGGGTGCACAACAGAGTACAAAATAAACACAACCTCATTTAATTTGAGGAAAAACAAAGACCTAAACTGATCTGTATTTAGTGAGCCTTGAACAGTGAGACGGCCTAAGGACTAGGGCAGCACTGGAGATAACTCTTGCATACTGAAAACGTATTGTAGGACAAATGGAAAAATAGCCTCAGTCTTATTTATTTATTGTCCATCACCAAAGGCAGGCAACTGCTAAAGAGGTTTATGGTTGTTCCACCAACGGGGGTCAGGGTGAATCTAACCAAAGATTTTTTCCTTCCAAATCAAAGAATTAATAGGCATGCTTTGTCATGGACATTCAGGTTGGTCCCTAAGTAGCCATAAAAGACTGTGAAAAATCTCTAGTTAAAATCAATGGCAAACTTTCAGCCATAGGCATGAAAGTATAAATAAATTACTATTTTAAACAAGAAGTAGTCTATAAACTTATATAACAAAGAAAGTCTATTCCCTTTCCTATCAAAATTATATGGTTTTGCTAAAGTAGATTCACAAAAGCCAAATCTGACAAATTTTTGGTCAATGCAGAGGCTTCAGTAGATTTTGCCAAGCCTGTATTGACTTGTGCAGAATGACTGTACTGCTCAGCAGCAGGCACATGAAATGAAATCAGTCATTGCTGCTGTCTGTAGGCATGCATATGGATATGCTGTAGTGCTTTTTAGCATGATAAAAAATATCACAGAACTTTATAAGAAATGGATACACCTGATTAAATTATTTGCAATCTCTAGAGTTACATCTCTTTTTATGGCATTGAATTGACTTACCTGTTAACTTGGGGAGTATTCAAAATCCCACTAAAATTTTGTTGTACTTAAGATTCAGAGGCATCTAGAATGGCACAGTGAATTATGAAGCAGCATGGAGACATACCATTCCTCATTAAAAAGCCTTTGCCATAACTAGATAGATGTCAGAAGCATTCCTTCTATCTGTATTGCTGTTCAAATGCATTTTTTGCTTTTCAAACGTTTTGAGAATTGATTTTAATTTCTATTACCTTTTCACCATCATTTCTTCTGGGCTAAGTGACTATTGAGAGGAGAGCAGAAGCAGACAGTTGATAGTACATGACTACCTCGGCATGAAAGGCTGCTAAGTTCTCCAGAAATCATCTTTTCTATTTCCACTGTCCAGACTCTGTTTTTAATGGGGAAAGAGAGTCTTTTTCCTTTTCCTCAGAAATTTAATGGGAGAACTTAGTCCCCTTTGGGGATGTTTTGACTGCCTGGGAAATAGTAAAAAGAAAGCAGAAACAGTCCCTGAAAATAGCTTACAAAGAGATTTATTTTATTTTATTTTATTTTTTTTTTTGCTATACAGCAATTTTCTTGGTGTTAGAAGGTGATATACTTCACATAAACAATTACTGGGGAAAATGAAATGCTGACTCCATAGCCCGGTGTGCAGGTCTGTCCACTCACCTGTCGTGTATGCATGCTTTTCCTATTCCTGTTTTAGAGTTTATTTTTTCTCGGAATTTTCATTAAGATTTTGTGAAAAGATTTGTGTTTTTCTCTCAAAAAATTCTGAAAGGTTGAATAGCTAGGAAAAAATTCAACTCTGTCTTCTGAGTAGTCCTACCGGCCATTTTTATGATTGCTAGTTATATTTCCTCAGACTTGTCAGGTAATCATTCCAGCAAGGAAAGAATTTGATAGAATTCACACAGAAGGAGTCTGCTTGTATGTATTTGCTTGCTAGTGCATTTATTTTTTAGTCTGGACCCACAGATTTGGATTCTCTTGCACAAGGCAGCCAAGATTCACCTTACTCACATGGTCTAGAATCACAACAACAAAGCCAGACTTAGGTATTTCCCATAACTCACCCAGTTCCAGGTTAAAATCCACAAATCAGCTGTTAATATTTTGCAAAATACAGGAGATAACATGCATACAATAATTCATTTCAGATTTGAGAACATGGATGTCTTTTTAATTTACTTGTTTTTCAGTGTTAGTCATAGATGCTTGCATATTTGCACATATATAGACAAATATCTACACTCTGAAGTAGGCAGATGTAAAGATCTGATTTGCATGCATATATTATATATTTGCAAGAATGTATGAGGCATTCATGTCTAAAATAGAAAATCTGGCTTAAGGTATTTTTCCAGTCTGAGAAAATTCTATTTATATATTTATTTATCAGATAAATTAGCACAGAATCTTACATGGACTTTTGACTTAGCTGTCATTGATTTAGCTTAGGAAGCTTTTGGTTAGAAGAGATCAGTTAGGAAGGATGCTTTACACCCAAATTCTCCTTTGAATTTCATTACCTTCGAGGTAATAAGATCCATGGAAGGCCAACTGCAGGTGAATCACAGTAGTTTTCCAATCCGTATTAGGATAGTCCTAATGTCATAGGAACTGGTCAACTGGTCCTAATGTTAATAGAGACTATTAGGATAGTTCCTACGTGCGGAAGATAAAACATGTCCAACTAAGCCTAAATGGAAGTAATCAAAAGGGAATTTCTTAGTGGAAGCAAAAAGCTAAGTGGCAAAGAGTTTTGGAGACATTGTTAAATAACATCTGAGGCATGGTGCAGAAGGCTGCTGACATTTAGATCAAGGCAAATTTCAAATGGAAAGTGTCCTTCTGCTATGTACTGAAAGCAATATGGGTGTGATGATAAACCTTTCATGTGGTCAAATTTAAGGTTAAATATGAAAACATAACCTCATACAAATTATCAAACTTGAGCAGTTTTACAAAATATTTACTTGAAAAATGCGTAAAATCAGTTGCAAATAAATAAATTTATGGTACTTAAAAAAGAAATATTTATTAGGACCATTTAGCAGGGAGAATGTTGTATGTATTTGGGAAATAAGATACTTTTGTTAGTGAATGTACAGAGATATAAGGAAAGAAAAAAGGCTGTTTGATGACTTCTTCCCAAACAGCAGCTTAAATAATTCCTAAAGTTAGTTTACCTGATTTTGTTGTTCTGTTAAACTGCAAGTGTATTTTAAGACATTTTCATTTGAAGTTATTGAAGCTCATCTTTGACCTTTCCTCAAAGGTAACGGATCTTTATCTTGTAGTTGCAGGTGTCTAAACGTGTTCTCTTTGTCTTTAATGAAATTCATTTGGTGAAAAGCTGGCTTTATTGACAGGCACGTTGTTTCATTCAGATATGGATTTCTTAATGTTTTCTTTCCAAGATCACAGTAACTTTATTTGTACAAAACATAGATAGTAAGCCCAGTTGCACAAATTCAAAAACATGTATTTGCCATCTATTATTAGCATGTTTCCTTTCTATTAACACAGGAAATCTCACACAAACAAGTGCACTGATAACTGTGATAAACAAGTTGGTGTAGTGCTTATTTTTTTACTGCTCACAGATTTGAGGACTGCAAGATATATTGCTATTAAAATTTAAAAAGAAAGGAAGAAAGAAAAGAAGAAACAGCACATTTTACTTAAATGACATTAAAAAAAAGTGTACTTCATCCATGCACGTTCAGAACCAAACTCATAAAAAAGTAAGCAGTGTCATTTTTTGGCACTGGAAATTGAGTTAACAAAAGCCAGGAGTCAGCTCCAAGTCCCATTTTTTTTTGATTCAGATTTCAGAGATTTATTAAGCAAAAAACCTCGTGTGCAACATGCTGAGTTTGCAGCAACTGACCATCAGCTGCTGAAGCTGGAATTTTACACTCCCTTCCACAAAGTTTGTGGGGACTTATAGAATTTGTTGAGACTCATTCTACAAAGAAACTGACAAGAATTGCCTTCCCAAGTGTAATGGCTATATGAAGAGCACCTGCAAGCATTCCATACCTATGGTACACTTCATACCTTGCCTCTTTTTGTTTACTGCTTCTTGTTTGCCTCCCCCAAGGGACAGTGTAAGAAACTTTAATTTTTTCAGACTTTCTGGTGGTTAATTATTATGTTCATGTCAGTGGTTCTTGTTTTTTAGCCGGAAGAATCTTGATCTAGGTGAGATCAGCCTAAATACATGAGTTGTTCCTTTGTTTTTTGCCTTAATTTTCTGTTCTCTACTATTGTCAAGTATTAAGGAGTGTAACCAAATCTATTATAGAAGTTCTTAAATATGCCGCCTCATCCTCCTTGCCCCTTCTTTTTATTTCAGAAGGTATTTATCTACCATTAAATTAAGAGGGAGCATCATCAAATTGTAGACCCCTGCAGTGGTAGTGAGAAGATTAGGGTTAGCACGAAGTACATCATCAGTCTGCCCTTAAGCAGAAAATTCTGTGAAACACAGAATAAATATATAGGTCAGACTGTGCAGAAAAGATAAGGGAAGTTAGCTAAACAGTTCATTTCATAGGAAATTTTTTTACCAACGTTGTTTTTACCAAAAGGTTAAGATTAAAAAAAACAAACTACAAAACTGTCTGCTTAGACACTTTCCTGACTCAAAATCTGTAAAGAATAAAAAGTGGAATATTTACATTAAAAAACCCCAATGTTATTAAGGACACTGAGGTAAAATGACATTTTAGAGTAAAAATATTAACTTCTATGTTTGGGTTATTTTAATGACAAGGGTAAGCAAAATATTTTTACTGATATGAAACGTTTTTGGTGTCTCAAGACATGAAAATGTTAACAAACCAATGGTTTTTGATAGGAACAGATCTCAACATTGGAAAAATTCTGTAAGTTAGGTGTGCCAGTTTCCTTGCAAAACCAAGAAAAATCATAAACCACACTCTAAAAATACAGCATTCTTATAGCTGGGCCAAACTGAGCTCATGTGTTAAGAAGTTCTGTGAACATCTCTCTAGATTTCAGAATTTGTTTATAACATTTATAAGAAACAGCTCTTCTTAGCTCTGTGTACCTAAAGCACTTGAATAGGTTCTTACCTCAAGATCACTGGAAAAATGTTCCCTCTCACATGCATTTCAAGAATTACTTTGGAAATTCTCTTTCGTAATGTCAGCCTCCTCTTTATACCTTTCTACTGTCTCTCCTTTTTCAATTGCAATAACCAGATGCCTGGCTTTGCCAGAGCAGTCCAAATATACTGGTTTATGCAACAGCATCTCGAAGATTTTCTTTGAATCATTACTTTATTTTAAATTTTCAGAGAGAGCATAGGTTTCCCCTCAGTTTAAATCTTCAGTAGAGGTAAAAGAAATTACGCAAAGCAAAAAGCGAGCTAGGACTATGAAACATTGCAACATCACTCAACGTATAGTGCCACAACAGAGTTATGATGGAAGCTTGCTCACTGAGTCCCACTAAACTTTTCCAGCCTTCGTTGTTGGTTTGTTTGGGTTTTTTTAAGTCATCAATGCATATTATAAGCATGTTTTTTGTTTAAAGCTGTTTGTGCATATGGATTATCTTAGGCTTGCTTATTATGTCTTCCCATAGTCTAGTGAGGTCTGAGAATGGAGCAAGGCAGATGCTTACCCTCTATGTAAAGCAGATTGTGAAACACAGACACATCCTGGGAGAGAGGTGAGCTATACTTATTGCAGAATGCATGCCAGACTGTCCTTTTACAAGATGCATGTTAAGATAGTCCTAAACCCACTGAACTTGAAGTTTCAACAGAGGGCAAAAAATAAAGGTAGGCAGTAAGATAAAGGAAGATTTTCTTTCTTACATCTTAGAAGCTTATTCAAAGAAAGAATAAATAACTTGCCCAAGGTTATAAGAACGCTTAGTGCCCTAATCCAAGCTGATCAACCCTCAGTTTATTGGTTTACCCTTCTCTAATGCACAATATTAACCTACTATGAAAGACTAATTTTCCCACATGTGAAAAAAAAAAAAATTGTTTCACTGTATGTTTCTGCACCTTATTTTTTTTTTTAATGGATTTAGTGTGACCTTTTGAGAAACCCTAGAAGCCTACTTCTCATCTAATAAACCGGGTCTGACAGAAAAAGTACCTACTGATACAAAAAGCCCTAGAATGTGCCACAAGCAGAATATAGGCCTTAATAACAACACTTGCGCGGCTCCTACCGTAAACTATGTCTGAATGGAAAGATCTAGAAACTTATACTTATTGTGAATTCCCATTACATCCATAGATGTTCTAGAAAAGTTCAATTGATATGATTATATTATGACCTTTGGCTGCTGGTGGAGAGCAGCATGTTTAGCAAATGGAGCAGGAAGCAAATGGAGCTCTGTAAGACAGCACATGGTGAGTCTATGGAGATGACTGTGCCTGTGATGCCGAGAAAGCTGTCTGGAGAACACGTGAGATAAGAAAGGATTTGTTCCTTGTTTGATGGAAGAAAGTCTTTTATTGTATTATATATATGAAAGTACAAAATATATACATTATATATGCATCTGAAATATGGGACACCAGTAAATTGGGAGAGAGAATTCGACATATGATATATTAGTTTTGATTTCTGTTACTTGTGCCGCTGCCATATCAGTCTGCATAACTTGCTTATGCTAACAAAAGTATAACCAGGAAATAATGAAATAATTTTGAAAAAATAATACCTGTACAAAAAGACCACAGCCCTTTTCCATAATTTGGGATCTCTCTGCAATAATAAAATAAAGAAGTTTTACAGATTATGGTAAAATGCACATAGCTCAAATGGTAGCTCATCTCAGCAGCACAATTACAAAATGCTGTTGGATACATGAACTTTTCACCTAAAATTAAAACCTCTTTTCCAAATTCTGTGTGCATTGTTCCCCTCTTCTTCCTGAGACACTCCTCCTGGTGCCCTAGTTTGCTTGCCAGAGCTTGCAAAGAACGAGGATGTGGGAATAATGAATTATTCTATTCATTTGTTATTCTTGATTAATAGTAAATTATTCTAATAAAATTTACTATTCTATTCATTTATTACTGGAGAATAATTAGCCAGGAATAGCTTCTAAGAAGTTTTTCCAAAATTAGACTTTAATGGTTTTACTGTGTTTATCTTCACCTGCATGAAAATATCTTTGTAGCTCTCTCCACCTAACTGTTCCCACCTCCTCCCCCACTCAGACATGTATCTGTTTCCCAAAGCTACTACTGCATTGCTAAAAAAATGTTAATCTCCTCTCCCAAAGATCCAGCCTCTTCCTTCACATAGCTGAACTTCCGTTTCTGACAGAAACCCTTCTTCTAGTCAGATGCATCTTGTCTGTGCTAATGAGAACTGTATGTGAGTGGGGGAAAGACCTGAATGAAGATCAAAGAATAGGTGTGTCTATATGAGAATAGAGGTTATAGGTAAATGAAAGGAGGTGATTATGGAAAGATACATATATAGGAGAGATGCAGTGTCTGCACAGGTGATATATCCGGCTGAGATTTTAAAGTTAATGGGACTACAGAAGGGCCCTCAGTTTACCTCCATGCAGAGAATTCAGTGTTGCTGTCTTGACTTTGATCAGGGCTTATTTGGGCTTCAGTGTTTGCAGATGTCCAGATGGCCTTTTTCCTTGTCAAGGAACTGATTTTTTTTTGATTCAGAGCTGTTGTGGAGGAGGGCTGCTTTTCTGCATGCTGCTACCTATCTAGACTGAATATTCCTCTATCTCTAAATCATTTGCTTATGTGACTGAATTCTATATTTGTCCAGAATCAATGTTTCATCTTCTTTAGCTTCCTTTCCTTCCTTTTATGGAAAGAAGGAACTTACACTCCCTCTCTTCTTTGTAGAATGCATATAGTTTCTATGAAAGATTTAACATATACAATTCACTGTGAATATTACACCATAGAATACATATGAAAACTTAATATTACCTTACATCTAGTCTGTCTTCTTTTCCAAAGTCTTTTCACTTAACAGTGTAATTATTACTGATATAAGTAATAGATGAGGCTAACTGCTTAGTGCGTGACCGCTCACATGTTTAAATTAGACCTATCTTGAGATCCCACTCACTTCCCAGCTAGTTTGGTACAAGAACATCTATTACACTTTTTAATTTTGGGTCTCTAAGGTATAACTTCAGGGTACAATCTGGCAGCAGCTACAAATATGCTTCCTTGTGATGTTGAACTTTGGAGCCCAAGTGGACTAAGCCCTGAAGAGCTACTGCATTAGTTTATGACTGCTCCATCTAATCCCTTCTCCTATCTCTGACAAAGACCAATAGAAAATGCCCAGGGATAATGATGAGAAACCAGTTGAAGTACAGGATGTTTGTTCTCCTGATCTATCTTCACGGCTCATGGCAAGCAATAGATTCATTTAACCAGCAAATATTGAATTGTTACATTCACTATTCAAACGTTCCTGTAGACGCACTTTTAAGCACCCATACAGCTTTAAAAGACTTCCCCCAGGTCTTGCCCTAGGAAGATCATGAAGTTTCATCTCCCTTGGCTTTGTCAGGATCTCTGGATTTTCTCAGGTTCCTTTCAAGAAGAATGCCTTGCTTCTTGTGACTCCGTGAAAGTATGTTCCTGGTTCAGTCTAGCTGGAAATATCTGAGGGAAAATAAAGAATCTTACTGAAACTCAGGACAACATTATTTTTCACAAATATCAATTGAGAAAAGAATTCTTACCAAAAATACAAATTTGAAGAATCATATTTATGGCCAGGGTCTTAACAGTGCTGTAGAATCACTATATAATGAAGAATACATAACTTAAAGTTAATAATGCTATTTTTACTAGGCAAAAAGCAATTTTCCTAAGGGATCCCAGATTCCCCACTTCAGAGCACTATAACTCATTTAATTATTGGAACTGTAGAGATAACAAAATAAAAATATTAAGAATAAAATAAAAATCTCCTGGGATAAGCACTTTTTTTTTTTCCCTCCCCCTGTGAAGATTGCTTTAGGTATGATATCTGCCAAACCTAAGATAGAACATGTAAAATGAAACACAAGGGGGAGAACATTATTTGCATTGGCAGATCTTGTCAGTGGGAACATTTCTCTGCCCCAGTACTTATGTTGCAAAACTTAGTTTTTTGCACGTACATCCTCCACATTTTAAGAGTTGCTTTAGGCTGTAAAGAGGGAAAAGTAAGTTAACAAGTCAAAGGTTGTAATGCTTCTGACCGTTTGTCTGGGCAGGTTGATAAAGATGGTGAGAGATGTGTAGATTTGGTTTGTTTGGCATGTAAAATGGTCTTGAGATGATAAGTGAAAAGAATCCTTTATGCAGTCCTGTCACTATCAAACAGGACCAGCTGGGGTGGGGTGAGTGTCTTTTTGACATTGCAAAAGAAAAAAAAAAAAGATTGAAAATAGATTGCACTTATCTAATATCACTAATGAAACCACAGTGATGTCAGTTCTGATCAAGCTATAATCGGAGTTGCTGATTGTGTGATAACAGGCTTCCTTTTTACGTGTTTTCTACATGTTTGCAGTGGAAAAGGCCATAAATGATTAACTGTGGGTGAGTGGAAATAGTGAAGAGAAAAATAACTTTGTCACAACAACAACAAATGAGAGAAGACTTCAGAGTGAATGCAGAGGGGAGGAGGAGAAGAGAATTCTGAGTATTATTAAACATGTGAAAGAAGACTCATTTACTTTATAAGAAGTAGATCACTCACAGAGACACATTCACAACTTTGTGGTCATTGAAATTTGTGTAAGTGCTATTAATCAGCTCACCACAGATTATCATAGCTATTTCTTTGGAAATGGTGCTTGAATTTAAACCTAGTGCTAAAAGGGAAAGCAGCAGAAACATGACTTGAACAATAAGAAAAATCACAAGTTTGCTTAAATCTGTTTAGATCAGATTCTGATGGCTTTACTCACAGAGAGTAGAACCTTACTTGATAAAAAGTCCTTCCTGAAGCCAGTAGGGTAAGGAGAGCAAGTATTCAATGATAATAAAAAAAAGCCCTAGATATCTTCCTTAAACCTACCTCACATTCTCAGGATTCTGTAAAAAGTCATACAATACTCTGTCTTCCAGGCACAAAATAAAGGATTGCCCAAGCATAGATTTACTTAGGGTAAGTCAGTCAGTCAGTCATAGCTCCTTCGATTAGCATCACTGGTATGGCTCATGCAGTGTGTCACCCAACTTGATTGCAACTACATTGCAATCTGTGCAATCTGTGTCACTGCTCCCTTTCACTATAGCTGGATCTGTCCCTGCCATTGAAGTAAACGTGGCAAATGGATAATGAACAACGAACCTGAAATGAAAAACATCTTGGAAAATATGATGCAATTGAACAAAGAAAGTATAAGAAGAGTGTTGCTTCTAACATACTGTCACGCGTTCAATAGCAGCAGTCATTTATAAGTAACTGTAACTGGTGAGCACTGTTGTTAAGGTAGTCAATAACTGACTCAGCCTTTCTCTAGCTGGAGCCCACCTCTGCTTGGAAAAAGAGAAAATCACCTCAGCAAATTAGTTAAATAAATATGCTTAGATGGCTAACCACTGATCTCAGACCCTTTAAAAGAAAATACAGTCATTATGTATAAAAGAATAATAACCAATCTCTCTTCCAGTACAGGTATGTTCTAGCAGTCAATAAGCATTCTGAAGAAGCAGGTAGAAGGAACTCCCTAGTTGTTGCTAGTAATCTGTTGTACTTTTCTGCTTTTTCCCTAAATTTTTGTTCCTCCTTCTCATAGCAGGCATAGAGTTCAACACATGTATAGGACAGAATGTTATCAGTACTGTTTTATAACAGGGTTACCTTCTTCATAGTGTGGAAGTCTTCACAGGCATATTCCTGGATAAATTTTGGGCAGTTAATAAACGAAAGTAGTATTTGTCCAAAAGTAAATTAAAAAATAATGTTTTGACCTCTTATTATTACTGTGCATTATTTGGTTAACATTATTACACAATATTGCTTGGGCTCCTTTAAATGGAAAAGGCATTTTATTCTTAAGGCTCCAAATCTGACTGATAATGACACTATTTACCAAAATCTGCTGAATCAACTGAAGTATGTGTGAGCTATATCATCTGTGGGGATGGGTGGATGGTCGGATGGACGGATGGATGGATGTGAGATAATAGGCGTGGTGTAGATCTGTACCCAGTAGATCCCCAGTGCTCTCTGTAGTTTATTTCAGTCTTGCTTATGTTGGTCTTTTATTATAACTTTTAGAATCCATCAGCAAGGTATCTGTAGATATGTGGCTTACTTCCAATGGGAGCAAATTTGTTCCTGTTACTCCAAACAGCTGAGTTGCAAATAAAAAGAAGGTGCTAAAATGTCCACAATCTTTTTGCAGCTATCTGCAGCTATCGAGCCTACTGAGGTACCTGCAAGTCAGTGAAATGAGACAGTCGTGGTCATCTCCAGAATAAAAACATTTTCATTGTAGATCACAATTAAGGAGAAGACATGAACTGTAAACTTCAAGTTTTGAGAGGAATATGTATGTGTGTATGTGTATATACAACTATATACGCATATACACATGTGTAAACAATTTTATATGAATATATTTTTAATGTTCTTTTATGAGCATTGTTTTAAAAGGATCAGAGTTCCCAAAATGGAAAATTCTGGATATTCCTTTTTACATTCTGCACCAGAACAGTGGGATAACTGAATTCTCTAAAGTAGATAATTTCTGAAATATGAACTGATGCCTCAGGGTAAATACGAGATAGCTGTGAAATCCTTTTAGACGTTATCTTCTAGAATTAAAGGCTAAAAAATGGGAAGTGCTTTCTGTTGGCCAGTGTTTTGCAACTTTGTCATATCAAAAACTGTGATGGATGTTATAATATCAGCTTACCATCCAGGAATATCTTCTTCCCAAAGCAACTGAAATACAAACAAAAGCAGAATTTCACAGATTGATTTTTCATTTAAACAATAATATCAAAGCCTAAATGTAAGATAATTTGAGCACTTGTACAATTAAATCAAAAAAATGGTCATCTCGCATACTTTTTTTCCTCTAAGGAAAGGATAGTAATATTTTAAAGTGATTAAGAATTGAGTAGCAGTAAACTGTTCATTAAACATTCAGGCATGATAACAGAGCTATGAAATTGTTAAAACCCCCTAGCTTAGTATGACAATTGTCATTACACTTTTATAGACTTATTTGTATATTTAATATATATACAAGATCCATGGTAGCACTACTTTTTCTTATTTTAATGATGAACACTTTTCAACCTAGCCCACAAAATATCTTGCTTACTTTAATTATTATTGGCAATCATTATTGTTCACCTGTGTTTGGAGTGATACTGTTCAAAAAACCTGTTAGGATGAATGTGCCGTTATGCTGTGCTATATACAGAATGGAAGGATAGAGAGCTCCTGTCTCACGTGTGGGATTCTTAATCTAAAGTCTCCTCATGTCTATTTTCACCCTTTGTAGAGGATTTTGAAATGTTATTAAGGAAAGGAAAAAAACCTGTTGATTTCTCCTGTAGGGTGAATGAGAAGATTTTTAAGCCCTGTTGTATCCAGTTTCCAGGTGACAAAAGAACCTGTGGAGATGCACTGACAAATGACTGACAGATGAAAATTCATTTAGGGATTAAATGGATGCATAATCTGACCCTAGGCTAGGATGGGAAACACAAAATTAAGTAAATGAGAAATTTTGGAGTAGGAAACTCATCACTTTCTTATGCTTCTCAGAATATAGAGAAGAATGTGTTTGCTGCTCTGAAGTTGCCCAGAGAAGGGAAAGGATGTTGGTAAAGAGCTGGAGATCCTTGGAGACTTTGCTGCCACTGAGAGGCAGGAATAGGCAGAAGCAACTGCTCTTGTTTTAAGGGTCTTTTCATACAGGAATATCTGATTTGTCGTGGTCATAACTAGATTTCTAATTTGATAAGTTTCATTGCTGATGCATAATAGGCCACTGGGCAGAGAACACTGAAATGTGTCTTAGAAAGTGCCATGATTTGGGAAATCCAGTTTCTTTTCTTACACAGTTTTACTAATGAGTTTTAATTTTGGTATTATTATTGAGGAATAGCGAAGAAGTTCTATCAAAAAGATTGTTTTCAATTTGTTTAACATTACCATTAGTTTGGTATATCCAGATTCTTTACGAAAAAAATAAATAAATGAAAAAGAAATGCACAATTGATTCATGCATTTTATAGAATCACGGAAGGGCTTGGGTTGCAAATGACCTTAGAGGTCATCTGGTTCCACACACCTCTCCCCATCATTTGGGATTCTTTGTTAATATTTGTAACACTTATTCTGTCTTTAGCTAGTTTGTTACTAGTGAACGTACTACTTACCTCTTGTATTGTTTTCAGTATGTTGTTTTACTAACAACTCTCTTAAATCCAAGAAGGACTTTCAGATACAGCTTTTAAACAGAGTTTTTGCGTATTTTTGAAAATCATTATTTCCCTGCTTTCTTGCCAGTTAGTCTTTTTTTAGTGTTTTTGGTTGGTTGGTTGGTTGTTCTGTTTGGTTGGTTGGTTGGTTTGTGGCTGTTTTCTTTTTTTTTTTTAAAACCAGTTCTTTTATTCTTTATTTATAGAATCATAGAACAGGTTGGAAGGGACCTTAAAGATCACCTAGTTCCACCTTCTCTGCCACTGAGAGGGACACCTTCCACTAGATCAGGTTGCTCAAAGCCCTGTCCATCCTCGCCCTGAACACTTCCAGGGATGGGCAACCTGTGCCATTGTCTCACCATTCTCACAGTAAAGAATTTCTTGCTTATATGTCATCTAAATCTGCCCTCTTTCAGTTTAAAGGCATTCCTCCCTGCCTTATCATTACACACCCTGGTAAAAGTCCCTCTCCAGCTTTCTTGTAGGCCCCCTTTAGGTACTGGAAGCTGCTCTAGGGTATCGCTGGAGCCTTCCCTTCCCCAGGCTGAACAAGCCCAACTCTCTCAGCCTGTCTTTATAGGAAAGGTACTCAAGTCCCTGATTGTCTTCATGGCTTCCTCTGGACTCACTCCAACAGGTCCTTGTCCTTCTTATGTTAGAGGCCCAGAGCTGAACACAGTACTCCAGGGGGGGTATCACAAGAGCAGAGTAGAGGGGAAGAATCACTTCCTTCAACCCCCTGATCGTGCTCCTTTTGATGCAGCCCAGCACATGATCGGCTTTCTGAACTGTGAGTGCACACTGCTGTTTAATGCTGAGCTTCTCAACCAGTACCCTCAAGTACTTCTTCTCCGACTGCTCTCAATCCATTCTCTGACCCGCCTGTATTTGTGCATGCTTCATGTATTATGATTCTTAGCATAATGCATCTTGGGGTAAATTAATATAGAGACTATCTGGAGCATAGCTGGGGGTGGGTCTTTCAAGACTGAAAGGAACATTCCATTGTAAAATTCATTAACATTTTCAGAAAAAGTTATATTGGTAAAGCATTTTGTTTACAACGATTTTCTGTTTCAGTATACTCTGTAACCAAGAGAATTCTCTCTTCAGATACGTCTTTGTAATCATAATGGAGATTTGTTCTTGGAATATATGCTTCATATTTTATTTATAGCAAGTCCTAATAACAGCAGAACAATTCCCTCTGGGTTTCCGTATTTCTGCCATTATGATTGAGCCAGATACGTTAATCTGTACAAAATCAAGTGGGTTTGCCTTGGTTTTACAGAGACTTTCCCTTATTATTAGATATTTAGAACACACAGTTGCATTTTTTTAGTCTATACATGTAAGTTTTTAACTAAGTAATAGGTCAAGAAAGCAAGTTTGTTTGGTGAAGCAATAATCTAGAGGAATTTCTATTTTTAGATTTGTTGTCAAGATGAAGAGAATATTTTTTTCCCTAGTTCTAAAGCTCATCCGTTTCAGAGATGCATTTTCAGCAAGTCTTTTGTTCAATTCTCACTGGAAAGCACATTGTTTTATGAGCATCTTGAATTTGACAAATTGTCTGTTTTCATAAATTTTTTGTGTATTTGTAGCTTATTGTCATATTGACAGGGTTAAAATATACATTGAGATGCTGGAGTTTTATAGTATGAATATTCTGATCTTTTTGATTAGTTCTGCTTTTACAGCAAGCTAATAAAATGATACCTCATAAAACAGCTATGGTGGAGGCATATATTAATATCCTAGTTTTACTGCCTTAGTCATATGGCAACTAAAAGAAGTGGCAAAGATCATCCAGTAACTATTGGTGGAGTCAGTCTGCTGTTGTCAAAACAACATTCCTAGTGGTAATAGTGGGATGAATTACAAACTGGTGTTTTAGCTCCTCCTTTTCTTGAGAGAAAAATGATTGAAATAAACCAGCAGATTTTAACAGATTTTGAAATAAAACAGTGAGTAAAAGTGATTACTAAAAATGTTGAAAAACACTGACTGTCATTCAAAAACAATTCTGTTAAAAGGCTTTTACATATCTCACACTTTTTTGGAAGCTAATAGAAGGGTTGTTTACTGTAGATAAAACCCACAAAGAGTGAGAATTAAAAAGCAGGGATGATTCTAAGCTTACCTTAGTTTATTAATTCTTGGTGAATACCAAGGCATCAGAAAGTTATTTCAGATTTATAGATGCAAACTATCCACCCATTATAGTGGTTAAAAATAATTTGAGATGTGTCTTATACATCATTCCTATTCACTACTGCTGCTTTTCTCATGGCAGAAATCAGGATAACAGCAGCATGTATCGGCACTAGGGCACTCCACTAATTCCACTGGTATTAACGATGATTCCATATGAATCAGATTCTAACTCTGACCATGCAAACCATTTCAGGCTCAGCATTTTCCACTTCCATGGTCCGTCCTGCACTTAGGAGATAGTTAATACAATCACAGCCGAGTGCAAGTGTTGCATGTTGTTGTTGTTGGATACCTATTGCAGCCCCGGTGAGCAACATTGTGCCATTGTGCTATGAATATTAAGATACACACCCTCCAGCAGAGAAACGCCATTGACTCCAGTGAAGGTTTGTCGGCTTGAACCTAGATCTCCAATTACAGATCTTGACTACATATTTGTAATACAGGCTGTTGACCTAATGGCCTGTATTACAATATGGAACAAACGTTTCTACCAAAACACTGCATTTTAGTGCATATACAGAAAGTAAGACATTTCTTTCTCAAAAATAATACTCCATTATTCCTGTCACTTCATACTGGTGACTGTTAAATAGCTTTTTTTCCCCTCTTTTCTCTGTCTAAAACTTAATGTTCTGCTTTTATTTCTGCTTCAATGGTGTTTGTCCATTACCACGTATGGTAACTCAGCTGCTTTGTCTGCTTGTGGTTCTAACTTGATTTTTTTTAATTTTTAAACTCTTCTTTGCTCCACATTACTTACTTTTAACATCTAATAGATGCTGGCAATTTCAATTCTAGTTTACCATGTAAGGAAAATAGAAACAAATCCCCTTAAATCCTTAATTTCACAACAAAAATATTTATTATGATTTTTTCATATTTTTTTTAATTTTTGGTGATTAATAAAATGTATCAGTATTTTGTTCTTTCCTTCTGAACACTGGAAAAATAAAAGATAGGGAGAGAAAAGCAAAACGCTATCTCATTAGTCAGGTAGAAAATTTCTAATGGAAGGCAATTTGAATTAAAGGACTCTATAGGGAGTCAGCAGTCAACATCTGGCTTGGGCATAGCACCTCCCATTTGCAAACACCGGTAGTGGTTTTGCTTGCCAGTTGATCAGTATTTTGCCAGAGTTTATTTTTACCTTTAAGACTATTGACACTCTACTTATGTCTTTGAGGTGATTTGAAATTACTGTTATCCATGACTATTCTGAACAAATTCATGATGCTAGATGATTTCCTTGGTTTGCATCTTCTTCTTTTGGTGCTGCATTTACAGTGTAAATCCACTTTCAGATATGTAGTCTGGGCATCAGAATGGAATGAATCTTCTTTCTGCATGGGTAGAATCCAGTCTTTACAATATGTCTCTTAATTGCCTGAAAGGTCACTTCCAGATATGCCATTTGGCTTAAAGCAAAAGAAAAGACGAACTGAGTAAGAGTGATCTGAATCATCCAGATATATTTTGAATTGCATCTTTAGAGATTTTCAGAGATTATTCATTTCAACAAAGGGTCTCTGAGTCTGACAAAGAGCACTAATTATTTTAAGTGAAAAAAATGCTTGCTCATTTTTTGTTAAATTTAAACATAGTAATCAGGCTAAAAACCATTTGTAAAATCTTGGTTTGTACTGGTCACTGCAGATACTGTTTGCTACCTCTTACATAGTCTTTTGAATATTTTCATTAAATGATATAATATGATTGCAATGCTATTATGCTAATATTGTCCAGTAGCATTTACAACTCACCTGCATGTCTCAATGTATGCTTTATTGTCCAAATTTTCCTTTGTGAAACATTGCCTATGGAATATCTTGTCACAGAACAATCTAAACACATTGTGGCTTACTATTTCCATAACATCTGTCTTTTCTACTGTAGAGCAGATTGACAATTATGTCTTAAAAAAAAGGGGGAAACAAAACCATGCAGCTTAGGCAGCAGTGGCTGGTTGTACTACATGTATGTCAGAGGAAAAGGTCTGTCCCACAGTGCAGCTGGTAAGTTTCACACTTTCCCTTCTCATTGTATGACAGAATGCTATATTATTTCTATTACTAAATGATTGTCTGAGAGGGAAAAAAAAAGAGATAGCAGAATCTCCCACTCTTCCCTTTCCATGCATGCAAAGCTTTTCAATTGTGTTAAGCCGTATAGCAGAAGGATTTTTTAAATTAGTGTTTTGTTTTAGCGATGGTTGCTGATGTGTACATGTAATACAGTTTTAATCAAATCCCAAATGTTGAAGACCTTTCAGCAGTATCTTAGGCAGCACTGTGCAATGCTTATTCCACTTGAAGTGGCCACTAGGGAGGTACAATTAGCTGTTCCCATGGAGAAGTTTGTTATACTAATAAATAATAAGTAGTGTAGGTAGAGATGGAATCAATTAAAGATATTTTTGACCATCTAATGGTTTATGGGAATACTAAATAATTGACAAGTTTTGGCTATGTGTTCCATAAGCATGTTTTATTGTAACTAACGTGTGACCACAGAACAAGGAATGCCTCTGCGTTGACAGTCATAAAGGTTAACTTACACCACTTTCTTAAACATCACTGCTTGTACTGTTCATCATTAACCCTTTCTAAAGAGTTAAAATATAGACATAAATGAGCATGTGCTCCATGCTAAAGCTGCTGCAACAAATCTTATTTTCCTTTCATTTTTAAAAACTGAACAGATACTTGAAATGTTAGGAGACTGAGAAGTTATTGCTACCTCTACTTTCATGTGTTTGCTGGAATAACTCAGAATTCATTTTGTTATTTAAGACTGAGTTGACAAACTTATTCAAACCAGAACTTAATCACTTTTGTTTGTCTGAAGTAAAAATATTGACAGAGATTCAAACCAAAACCAGCTCTAGCCATCCCTTTGGGGAGAAAAAGCATTTTTTCAGTAGTATTTGCTGAAGGCAAAATGCAGTGAATATAAAATCAGATTCACCAGCCCTGTAAGTCTGATTTGTTCCACTCCAACAACAACTAGTTTCTTGAGGTTTCCTTACCAGTAGAGAATTCATGGATGACCTGAACACTGTCATACCTCTTATATTAACTTTTTTTCTCTTCTTATGTGTAAGAATGTAATGGAAAAGCAATCGACATAGATACTTGAAGTCAGAAAACAAATGAAATTTTAGGACTGAAGCTGAAATGAAAATATGCAGTATACAAAAAACATAGTTTGTATTAGACTTCAGTACTCCTCAGGGTCTACTGAAGAGCCAAATTACTGTGGTAGCTGGCAATAGTATAAATTTTTTCAATATTATTATTAATAATAATAATGATAGTAATAATAGTACTAATAATAATAACAACAGCAACAGCCTTAGAATATTACGGTAATAAAAATGGAATTTCTGTTGTTATGTCTCAAGACATAAATTAAAGCCACTCAATGACTGATAATGACTTAGATGAAATAATGTTGGCAGTATTAATAGAAGAAATTCTACCTGTGTTCATTTTGTGAAAAATGTATCCTATCATGTACGTTATTTTTACACTTAGAAAGGACTTTTAAAGAGCAGTTATTATTACCAAAGTTTTAATGAAATAACAAAAGGATACAACTTTGAATCCTTTATTTATTGAATATAAAGCAAGTACTATGCACATGCCATTCCACCAAAGAAAGCTAGAACAGTTTAGGCTACACAAAATTACCATTAATTTCAAAGAAAAAATACTGATTTTTTTCAAAGGCAGAACTGTATGAGTAGGATAGAGAATACCTTATTCTTTATCATCAATCCCCTGAGTGGTTTTAAGAAATTTGCAGAAACTGCAAGCCATACATTAAGATTCTAAGTAATATTCTTTGCAAGTTTCTCTGAATTTCTGGTGCTTTTAGGAGATACAGATGTATGGAATAATTTTCCATCCAAAAAGGCCACAGCTGTGTGTCACTGAAACACTACACTTGAACTTTGTAAAGGTGGATTATATATATCTACTTAGGCAGAAACGAGAGAGGCAAAGAGTGTTTGGTAGTCTGCCTTATTCCTATCATCCTGTCCCTTTTCCAGCCTTGTCTCCTATGCTTCCACTGGCTTCTCATGGCTTCTAGTCACCTTTTTTTTTTTTTTTTTTTTTTTTTTGACGAATCTCAGTATTCTGTCTTTAACTCCTGCTTCTATTTCTTTCTCATTCTCCCATTTCCACTAACTTTCAACCCTATTTTCTGAATGTTTCATAGCAGTCTTGTCACAATCCATTTCCACATCCCTAGTCCATATTATCATTCATGCCAGCCTACAGCGAGGGGAAGTCCTTGAAAAAATGAACTACGAAGTTCTGTTAAGTCTCTGCTGAACACAACTCAACTTTCAACTTGGCTAAAATGGAATTGATTTTGGTAACAGCAGCAAAAAAGGTTTGCTTTCCCTTCTGCCTTAAAGCCATGAATGAGCTAGGCCTCCTCAGTTGAGATGTTGCTAGAATCATAGAATCACAGAATAGTTAGTGTTGGAAAGGACCTTAAGATCATCTAGTTCCAACCCCCCTGCCATGAGCAAAGACACCTCCCACTAAACCATGCCACCCAAGGCTCTGTCCAACCTGGCCTTGAACACTGCCAGCGATGGAGCATTCACAACTTCACTGGGCAAGATAGTATGTCTGCACACCTGTACAAATTTCTTCAGTCTTCCTCTGAAACAGCTACATTAATTTAGTAAAAATCTTTTCGATGCATGTTCTTTTAGACTTTCAATGGTAACAATAATGCCTTACTTGACAGAGTGGCAAATAACCAGTAGCTGCAACTACATTAGTGTTCTAGTTCAGATTAAGAGAGAACTGCTGAAATGAATCTTCTTCTTGTCCGACTTGGCTTGCTTTGTTTCACACCTCTAAGTGGCCAGAACACCTAAACAGGGCTCCTTTCAAGTAGAAGTGAAATGGAAGATGATCACCAGGAGTACACCTAACACACTTTGAATGCTAATTGGTGTTCAGCATATGAGATCAGACTAGAGCTAATCCAAAAGCCCCTCTGTAATTAATATGGTGTGGATAACAGCACCAACTGTACTTGGCTGAACATTTTTGCTCCTGTTGTGCCATAATACTTAATATTGTTGAAACAGATAGCAGATTTCTAAATGGACACTAAGCTGTAGCAAATTGGCCATTAACCCACAGACTTCAAGAAAAGAGCTGACCAAAAGGTAAAATTTCCTTTTGTAAGAAAACTATGACTTTTGAGAAATGGGAGGAAAGAAAAGTTGTGAACATGAGCCCGTGGCATGATACCTGACCTGTTTACCTGTGTTCAGTTTGACTTAACTTCCTTTCAATGCTCCTTTTAGAATAATACAGATATTTTTGTGAAGAGTTATAAGAAACAGTTCTGGTGTCCTCAACATAAAAAGGACATAGAACTGTTGGAACAAGTCCAGAGGAAGGCCACGAGGATGATCAGGGGACTGGAACACCTCCCGTATGAAGATAGGATGAGAAAGTTGGGGCTGTTCATCCTGGAGAAGAGAAGGCTGCATGGAGACCTCCTAGCAGCCTTCCAATATCTGAAGGGGGCTATAGGGATGCTGGGGAGGGACTCATCATTAGGGACTGTAGTGATAGGGCAAGGGGTAATGGGTTCAAACTCAAACAGGGGAAGTTTAGATTGGATATGAGGAAGAAATTCCTTACTGTAAGGGTGGAGAGGCACTGGGATGGGTTGCCCAGGGAAGTTGTGAATGCTCCATCGCTGGCGGTGTTCACAGCTGGATTGGACAGAGCCTTGGGTGGCATGGTTTAGTGTGACATGTCTTTGCCCATGTCAGGGGTGTTGGAACTAGATGATCTTAAGGTCCTTTCCAACCCTAACTATTCTGTGATTCTATGATTCTGTGAAACAGAGACAACTGAGCTTTTAATGTTGCAGAATTTGTCATAGCCTCTAGACCTGCTGTGGACTGTAGAGCTCATGGACTCTTGGTAAATATATTTTCTGTTCCTAGGCAGTGTGCTACAGGAGGACTTTGCAAGAGCTAACATTAAATCATATGTGGTTTTGTGTTTGTTATTATGCTGACTCATGGAAACATAATGGATAATATGTACTGTTTTAGGAAATCACCTCTAACCAGATCCTACATGCCATTTCTTGATAAGAGCTCGATTTTGCCGATTTTGGAAAGATATTACTTTTTCTTTTTGACTTTTTCTCTCATTTCTACTGTGCCGTGTAATAAATATTTTATAGAAAAGGAAAAATTAAGGTTTCTACCACATGAGAAGCATTCTGATCTATGTGCTTTTCCCCACTTATGGCTCTAAATGCAAGTCCTACTCTCTCATATTTGTTGCTTCCTGCCAGTGTGATCTATTTAGAGATGGATGGTTTGAATTCTGGCGTCCTAAAGCTGAAGCAAGACTCTGCGGATACAGAACTCTGGAGTTTCAGTCCAGTCACTTTGAAAAGCTCTTCTTGTTGATTCTGCAGGTTTCTAGCTGTTTTCTGACTTCTGTCAATAATTGTCTTGGCTGGGCCATTTTGCTCCAACCAAAAGAGGAAGAGCCATGGTAGAGTCATTGCATAATAGTAAACTGTGGGTTTATTTCTGTTCTCTTCAGTCTTGGTTAATTACTCTGGCTTAGTGTCATGCTTGAGAAAACATTCTTGGTGTTCTCCAGAATTTAAAATATAAGATAGCTCAAAATTCCCATATAGTAACGCTAACAAAAAGGGGCATAATATTCTAGTGTTCTAGACACTGGACACCCAAGTGTCCAGAATAATTGATGCACCACTTACAACTTATCTTTAGGACAAATATGCCAATTTTTTGATTACTTTCTCTCTTGGGAGAATTAATACCTTTTGTGTTTCTCTGGAGCCAAAAATAATAATAATGCTGACGCCATTTGACACAATTGATAAAACTCTTGTGTTGGAGATCTGGAGGCACAGGGTTCAGAGCTTGCTGATGAATCATTTCAAGATTTTTCATGGTGTACCTCATGGAAAATCTGTTTTCCCACTATTCATTTTAGAAGATTGTTTTGATTAATCAATTTTCAAACTCATGTTTTCAGTGAGCATTACAATTATTGAATGTATGGATGGGAATATTCGTGGAAAAACAATATGAAGTTAAGGAGTATTGAGATAAGTTGAATTTTGAACTGGTATGGGTGAGTTTTCCTACAGCAAATGTATTTCCAAGTATTAATTTGGAATATACAAATAAAAGTATTTGGTAGTGTTCAGCTGAGAAAAGAAAAAAAACCACAAACATTTGAATTTATGAAACACTCAAAAACAAGAGCAAGGGAGTGTCTAAAAATGTGATTCCATCAGTATGGAGCTCACATAGATGAATTGATTTACAAGAAATTTTGTCTTTTTGAGAAATTGCTGATCATAGAAAGATGATAAAGTAGTTAAACATTTATCTAGTTCATTGTTATGCAGATATATCTACAAGTTTTACTTAAAATCAAACCTGCCAGTATCCAAGTAATTAGAGTATTTGCAGCAGTAATAGCTACAATTGAGAAAAACCCAGAAGATGGATTTAGGTTTGGAATGAGCTGGTAAACTGATGAATTGTAAAGTCACAATCAGGAGAACTGGAGACTACCGGGACCTCGAGCCGCAACTTCTCCAAGAAGAATACTGTGTCTCCATCTGCTGGTCAGCGGTATAACCCTCTGCATTCCAGGAGCTGGGGAGTAGTAACCAAAGGCCAGAAGGCTTTTGTTCTCTCTTTTGTCATTAGTGGGTAATTAATTTGAAAAATCTCATTCCCGATACTAAAAGGACTTTGAAAATTCCGGTAACCAAAGGGACATACTCCACAGTTTATAGCATAAGTAAATATTTTTATTCTGTTACTCTAAAATCTGGCTCATTAACATCCCTGTTTTGCTGTCATAATGGATTAGATTTATACCGCTGGAAAAAAAAACAATGGAAGTCACTGATTCAATTCAGATTTGGAGAGAATTCCAACATTTCATTTTAGTAAACTCATTAAGAAAGGAAAATGTTCAAAAGTTAAAAGTGATAACAATTCAGAAAGATTAAGGAAACCCAATTCTCATTCAAAAGGTGATAATTTGGTAGAGTGATTCATGCAGAATAAGGTATTCGGTAGAGCTATTAGTAAGAAAATATACATAAACATATCTTGACCATAGCATACAGTCATTCTGAGACACAAGTGGGAGTCTTTCAGAGTTGCGTTTGTGTTCGGATTGGTTTCAATCATCAAAAGCAAAAATTATTATATATAAGTATTTTTAAATAGATTTTCTCTGTCAATGGCAGACCTTATGGTGTCAGAGAGAACCTATTCATCTTAACTGTTCCAGTTAAGATGCTTTTCAGAGATGTAAGATGAAAATCCCACTCCATGTCTTTGATTCTGAATGGGGATTCAGATCTAGGTCTTCTGTATCTTGAAGAATTTTCAGACTTGCTTTACAACCATTACAGAGTTAATCTGGTTTAATCAATACTTCTCTCTGAAAACTAAAAGAACAGTGTATTAAAGGACATTTTGTCCCTGTAGTTAGTTATCAAGGCTACTCGGGGATAAGGGAGATCAGTGCTCTAGTCTCTGCTTGATATAAAACAGATCAAACTTTCATGTGGGGCCATTTAATCATAGCTGTCAGTCTTAATTAGGCTTCTTTCTGGTCACTCTTCTTTGCATAAAAGAGCTTCAGAGGAATTCCCATTTATCCCCTTTTTCTGTGCTCTGGAACACAAAATCCAAACTGTCATAATTTTTCATGAAACAAAATTCTGGCTGTCGCTGCTATGTATCAGTCAGAAGATTTCACTCATTCATGAGTTTCTTCTTGAATAGCAGTTAAAAAAAATAAAGAGAAAAGTTGGAATATAATTACTGTTCTTTCAGATTTATGAAAAATATGTTAGCTAGAAGTTAATATTAAAGATTATAGAGGCATTGCAATGCTTACATTCTAGTGAAAGGGAATGATTTAGTGATTTCACTGAGATGAAATATTTCAGCAGGTACCTTTATTATGATTTTTCATTTAGATTTATGATTTGCCCTTGTGCCAAGGTCTTGATGTCAGAATCAGCTTTTGGATCAAATCTTCAGCTGGCATAAGTAATGTAGCTCCATCTCATTTTACATTTATTGCAAGAAAACAACTTATGGCAATAAAAGACTGTTGTAAGATACAGTAAAAATCAAAAGCTGTCATGAAAGTTTGCTGAATAATTTTCAGTGCAGAGCTTGGTTGAAGCAGCAATGAACTAAAATGTCCCACTTACAGCTGTTGCAGTTTTAAACAATGAAAGTTGCTGTAGTTTTTCATAGCAATGAAATTATGACATGAAGCAGATGCATCTCTAGTGACACTGCTAACACCGATTTCAACTGCCACAGTTGTGTTGAAGTAGCAAAGTTACAATTTTACTTATTGAAAGAGTAAAGTGAAGTTAACAGTATTTTGACAAAATTGCATGTTACAACTTAATTTTTTATATTAAATATGTAATTGAGGTGCTTTATGTACTGTTTATCACTGCAATGAAAAGGTAGTCAAAATGAATTTCTCTAGGCTGTTAAACTGCCTCTTATTAGCATTGAAACTATATTTGCAGCACATTATCTTAGGCTAATTTTTTTTTGTATAAGGAAATTGCCATCAAAGCATAGTTAATCTGAGCTGAATTAGATTATAATTGGAGTCCTTATGAATGGGGATTTAAAATTATTCTGTATTGTCATAGAGTAACAATGCATTATTAGGATATTAAAAGTAGTTGGCAGCAGTATCATAAGAGTACATTTTGTATTAACACTTTGTGCAAAGTAAACTCTGTTCATTTTTTTTGTTTGAACATCTTTCTTGTGTCTTCTGTTATAATAAACTGCCGAAACGTCAGTGCATTAAAGGTTTTTCAGCTTTAAAAATGCATCACAGATTAAGATATAGCTTAAAAAAGGAGTCTATCCAATGCCTTTTGAAGTCAATTGAAAGACTGTGACTTCAATGAGCTTTGGATGGGGCCCACAATGTGCTTGTTGCAAAGTAACAGCTGTGCAGGCCTTTGTTTGTAGGAGAATCAGAAGTCTTACATTTGATGGTTGGGATGCAGTGAAAAGCAAAAAAGAAGAAAGATGGAGGCAAAATAATACATAGCATTTAAAAATGGAAATGAATGCTGTTTGTGCTAATTAGGAGATGCATCATAAGCCTTTGGCTTTCATTATTCAACTGAAAACATTTAAACAAAAAGCATCTGAAGAGGTGAGGATGTTTCTGTGAAGTTTTTGCAGAAGGCCATATGAGCACCGTCTTGCAACCAAAAGGGAGTAACTTCTTCACATGTCTTTGATATACAAATGAAAAAGAATGGCATATATAGTTGATTTTTTTTTTCTCTAACATGTACGTCGTGGTGGTTACAGCAGAGGGAAGTACCAATAGTCTCAGAACACATTTTCTTTGGGGGTGAAATCCAAGTACTTTTTCATGTCATATATAATTACGTAGCTGGTAACATTTAGAAATAGTTAACATGGCAAACATTGTCATAATGCAGTCAATTCAATGCACAGAGTATAAATAAATGTGAGAAATCAACATTGTGAGATAATACCTATTTGAATAGCTGAATAGATTTGCCAGCTGATGCTTACTAAAATCTCGCATGTATATATATACACACACACACATATACACATGATTTTAAAGATTATAATATAACTACATAAAGGTCAGCTACGTCCTGGTCGTCATTTGCTATAGAGTTTCCTTAGGTTTGTTAATAACAGAGCAAAGCTACATTTATTTTAACTTCTGTGTTGTAGTAACTGTCTCCATTATTTCTGTTTTGTTCTACACACAAGGCAGTGCTGAAATGCAGTAGCAGTGGAAAACGTAGCTGTTTGGCTGTTAATTGGGCTGCTAGTGTACATTTCAGTTGAACAAAATTAAGAAGGAATGGTAGAGACAGAAAGAAAGCTTGAGATACTGGGACCACTTGCCTGCTATCAGAGGGAACACATTATATAATGCTCTAATAAAAGGATCGAGATCTATCAAATTTTTGCCATTGTTGCTCTTGGAGGACTTGGATGATGGTTCCAGATGCCCCTTGAACCCTGTGCAATGTCTTTCAATTATCAAAATAATTTTACTCCTGGTCAAAACATACTATTTTGTTCTTCTGACAGCATTATTTTTAACATTCACTCTTACTGTTTACCAATGCTGTAATTACTGATGGCAACATATACCCTATCTCAGCCTTTGTTTTACTAGAATAAGCAAAGAACCATTTTTAGCATTCTCTCATGTTTCTTGCTTATTACATAGATGTTTTCTATATCTTTTGTAGCTTAATTTTTTTCTTCTTTATCTTAGTGGGCTTAGCTGTATATGGTATTCAAGATAAGGTTTACCAATATATAATCACTACCTTCTCTGTCTCTTCTGGAAATATCTTTTTTTCTTTGCATATAAACTACAGGACACTTGTGCCCTAGGGCACACCACATGGTGGTCCTGGCTTCCTTGTAATTCAGACCAACTACCCAGACAGGGTACAGTTTAGATGTAACTGGTGACACTAATGCTAATAGCACATCTGAGAACAACTGTTGCTACCCTGTTATCAAACGCTACAGAAATTGCATATTCAGATAAATGCTTCTAGTCCTTATGACTGTAAAGAAAATCTTCCAAATGGCAGGCTGCATCTGAATCTAGACCCATATAAGGCCAAGCATGCTGCAGACATGAGCATAGAGCTGTAGATATTCCTGTGCTCTATTAATTTTTATTAACTGTGAAGGCAGAGATTAAATGTCTTGATGGCTCGTATAAAATAGATTGATAATTGCCTAGTCAAACTGTAAAAGAAATGAGACTAAGAAACACTTGGCTTTTAGTTTTTGTTCACTGAAATTTTACAAAACCAAAAGAAAATGTTGCCACTACTACTGGCTTCACTGATCAGATGTTTTGGGGGTGGGGTGGGTGGGTGCGTGCTCATACGTAATGGCTTCAAGCCTTTTAATGATGACATTTAAACCTTTTGAAAAACTTTGTTTTGTTAGGGTTGAACTGAATTATGGAATAATCTTGGATCTCTCTTCTGTGTATTCCCGTCATTTTGTTGAGTATTGCTATTCAATCAAACATATAATGTCAAAGTGATATATTAGAAGACGTATATACTTATTAGAAGCACAGAAGTAGTTTTTTTGGATACATCAACAGTACAAATTTAAGAAAGATTGTACTGTGTAGAGAATGTGATTAAAAACACTGATACTGAGGATTTTTTGCTTAAGGTCTCTATTAAAGGACAGCACTATTTCTTCATTCATTATCTGGGCTGGAGAGCGAATATTAACTTTCTTTACAGTTGCTACAGTGCTTCCTTAGGTTTAGGGAACAAATCATATACTGCAGCTTGCAATTCCCCACTTCTGAACTGACTCTTTCTACTCCTTTGTTACTGCAGCAGCAGAGGAGAAGGTACAATGCTAAGTCTCTTCTTCATGCAACATTTCAAAACATTATTTTTATGACAAGATTTTCTTTTTTTTTTATTTTTCTCTCAGCTTTGGATGGCTAAAGATGTTAAAAGCAGGAATACTTTCAGAGATTTATTTGTTTCATGTTACAAATATCTTACTATAAGTAGGTGCTGTAATACTGTGCCTCTAAGCACTATACTACATTATTGTCAATGCCAGCCTAGCTCTCTAATAACTTCTCTGCAGCTAAGACTTGAAATAACGAGCTTCTTAGAGCATTGAATCAGGGAAAATACCTATTGGAAATTCCATTGTGAATATTGTGCTTGTAAAACAGTCTTGGCTTCCTCTAATTTAACAAGAGTACCAGGCAGTTTCTTTGATCTTAATGTTTAAATGTCTCTAAAGAAGACTTTGTTTAGTTTGTGGGGTTTGGTTTGGATTTTGTTTGTTTGTTTGTTTGCTTGCTTCATTTACACTTGAAGTCATTGTCTTTGTTTTCCTGTTAAATGTTCAATGGGACATTAAGGTGTTTAGGATTACAAACATGTGTCTATTTCGCCTTGCATAACTTATTAATAGAATTTATTTATTTGTTTCTTACTTTCTAAACATGAAAAAAGTGCTTTTTCTTGTAGGACAGATTCTTCAAGCGGATTAATATTGTTCATTGCTTATATTTAGTGGGGAGACAGATATATACGTAAGCATCAAATTACCTAAATTCAGTGGGATTTTAGGACTTTCCTAAATATTAAGGCCCAATCCACAGTGAAATATAGAAAATGGAATAAAGTCAAGGTTTCCAGGAGTAGAATTCAATGTAATTTTTATAGCAAATGGAGTTTTAGTTAACCCAGAAATGGCATTACAATACCTTGCACACAAAAGTGCAGTCATCTAAACCAATGTGGAATGAATATTCAGGAAACAAGTGTGCCTGGAACAACATCATACTTTGAGAAACCTCTTCCTGCTTTGCTGTGGTGTGTAGTTATGTAAGTTCAGCATTTGCAGCACTCTCCCATAGACTTAAATGCCAATGTTTTGCTCTGTAATTTCACGCTGGCTCCATGTTTTTTCAAGCAATGGCAATATTAGTTATATTTTGTACAATAGTCTCAGAACTACAGTGGTTGCCTGAGAACTGGAAGACATAGGTTTTAGACGTAGCTGAAGAAGTTACAGATTGCTTTTCCGGATTACTGCTAAAATAAGATTTAAGACACGCAGCAAGTTCACTGGACTTCATGTAGGTCCACTGTCACTGGCTTCCCTTTGCCACCTCTAAGCCCAGTTCAAAATCATACCCAGTATCAGGTTTTTAGGAACTTGGAAGAGAAGAGACACGAACAACACTTAAAGGCAAAATGCCATATGTATCATATAAGTAAACGAGTATCCACACACTGGTGAACATGCTTACACTGAAAATTTGTTCCAAAATTGAGACTCTGACAGTTCTCTTTGTGTTTAAAACAAGGAATAGCCATTTGCTTAAAGATTTGAAATGTTTTCCTTTACAATTTCAGAAATTAAAAACTTTTTACTCCTGTTGCTTTCATCACTTCATTGTAGCAGTTGTGTGACATTTCTAGGTAAATGTTGAGCTTTGAAAGGTGACCACTGCAATTCTATCAGAAGACCCTGCTGGCTGCTAAAGAATTTGTAGAAATGCTACTCACTGGGCAGATTTTTAGGGTTAAGTACATTTGTGACTCAATCTTACAGTTCGCAATTGAGGAAACCAAACAGAAATGATGTTTCAATAGAAATGTCAACTCAGCATTTAGCTTGGAAACATCCTAATACAAAATGTCTCATTAGACCAATCATCTGCTTCCAAAAGCAGTTTCTGCTTTGCCTTTCGGAATAGTAGAAAGCATACAAGAATCCTGAAGGCACATCAGAAGGTTAGGTGATGTTATATCAAAATAACTGAGAGAAGTAAACTGAAAACTTAAGCTTATTGCCATGGCTTATTTTATAGAAAACAAGGATACAGAGAACACTTTTCTATCTTGTGATTGAGTGGAAGGTGAGCACAGAAAGAAGTGTTGAATACGTACCTGGGTTACAACACTGCAGAGGAAATCTACTAGTATTATTTTGAATTATGCACATTAATAGGCGTGATGATTTTTCTGATGATCCCTAAATACAGAAACAGGCTGTGTTTTCATCACTGCTGAGAACAGACTGCTGGAACACTTGAGTGACTATATACTAATTTTCTCTCTAGTATTCTACCACTGGGGTTTGGGGTTTTTTCATTGCCCCTCACTTTTCTGCCTTTGAGGATGTATAAGTTGAAGTGAAAATAGAAGGACAATTTTTTATTCTGTATTGTCTACTACATAAATAAGATTTTTTTAGAGCAATAATAATTCAATAAATGTATTGTAAAGCCCTTAAAATAATTATTTTTACTAACAGCAAATAAAAAATCTTTTCATACCATTATTAGTTTCACCATCAGAAAAGTTACATAGAGCAAAAGAGGGATGCCAGGGTGTAAAGAAATCATGTTATTTGTTTTGAAATTAAATAGAAAATAATGTTTTTCCAAGGATTCCTGTGCGTTTTGTCAAATTTCAACACAGAAAAATATTATGAGGACCCTATTTAGTATTTTAGAGTCTAAGAACTGTGCTACAAGATGTAGCACAGAAGAAAAGCAATGGCTTTTGATCAATCTGACTTAATTTTCAGCAAGCAGTTCTGACAGCAAACAAGTTACAACACAGCTAAGATTCCTTATATCATGTTGTACCTACTTCTATCGAACTTTTACTCTATTTTTCATCTATGTGATCACACCTAGTTTCAAGATAAAAGTGCACCGTAATAAAGATTAGTAAAGAATTATTTTAAGTATTTTCTCCTAAGCTACAGTACTGCTCCATAATTTCAACTATACTTTCTTGATAACTGATTTCGTCAGTTTCCTTAGAGTTACAATCACTTCTATGCAAGCTTCTGTTCAGCGAAGCTTTGGAATGTGCTTGTGACCAGCCACATGGAGCCATGTCAAAACCAAGAGATATTTAACATTTAAATTTTCTAAATTCCTTGAGAAGCCATATAATTTTGAAGTGATGAAAAGGTTTTTTAATGATGATGATTTTGGTTCTGATAAGTTCAGTACTTTGATGAAAATACTCCACCAAGATTCTCAAATAAGCTGTTTCTTTCTAAATAGCTGCATGTGCAGATACTAACAACAAGGGAAATGCCAGCTTTTTCATGCACTTATTAAAGTCATGAAACAAAAACAAATCTCAAATTTTCATTTGAATTGTATGTTTCCCTGACATTTGGTATTAATACTGCTGGTCGGATAGCATCATTATATACTTTTCTCTGAATACCGAAGACTGGCTTTCTTTACAGAATGCAACCCACAGTTAGTGCATTTTAAAAATAGTTAATTTACCCCAAAACATAGCAATTACTTTTAAACCTTTATTTTAAATTTGATGGCAAATAAATGTCATGGGTTGGACAATATAAAACATAGTACCAAATGCAGGTTGATGTTGACCTCATACATCACTGAAGACAGACTGAATAATGGTTCTTTGCAGCAAGCCTGAATTTTAACCAATAGTGGACCACTCATTCTTTAATTAGAAAGACTGCAAGACTTTCAGAGCTGCTGCTATGTAATATTTAACTTTCTGCTGTCTTCAGCCATTTTGTAGGGTTCAGTTCAGTCTTAGAATACCCTCCTGTTTTCCCAGGAAGGGCAGAAAATAAAAAAAGAGGATCTCAACCAGAGAATGTCTTAGGAGTTCACTTCTCATACTGAAATAATATTCATGTTGAAATCTGTGATCTCCTTTATTTCTGGAAGACATTCCTATGACTTAACTACAATGGACCCTAGCTTCCTATAGGAGGTAGCTAAACATATATAAAAGTTATTGACAATCATATATAAAGGATTTACAGATATTAACATGTTTTATTCTGGGTACAAAACAAGTAAAGCCTTTAAAGTCTGAGCTTTTGTTAGTTTTGATTCCAGTCTGGTGTAATTTTTTTTTACCATCCTAAATATATATGAAAACAACTAGGACAGATGTGCATTACTGTAATGGGAAAATACAGGCTAGGTCAATTCCCCTCTTCCAAGAGAGGGAAAAGAACTCTTGTAGTAAGAAGAACATTCCTGCAAAGCCTAGATATCTCTCATTCCATTTTCTTTATTAGATTTATTCACATGCACAGTCTGAGTGAGTTTTCTAACTGATGGGACAGAGTGAAAGGAGGAACATTGCTGAACATAGAAAATAGTGTTAAGGATGCAAAATTCCGACACTTTTCTTGATTCCAGAAAAAATTTAAATTAATTGTAAACAGCAAAAGAATTGGCTCTTTTTTCCATACACTTAGTAGAGCACTTTTTTCACTGTGTTATTTGTAGTACTATTTGGATCAATGGATTGCTAATTAGAAACTGACTTTGGAAGACTACAGCTTGCTTCTTGATGATTCATGTGTTTTCATTGATTTTTGCATAAAAGCAAAATCTAGCTGTACTATTTAGCACTTAGAAATTGGTCCTCAATGAACTATTTGGAAGTTAATAGGCTTGATAATACTTGGAAACTCATTATTATGTTTTTAACATTATTTCTTGGATTAAACTACATACACACACACATATGTATATATACACAACACTAACACTTACATACGGAGTTGTATTAAGCCAAAAGACAAGGTAGGCAGCAGCTTATGGCAGCAGTCTGTATGCTTCATCTATGCCAAAGAGGGGCCTGGCTTTCGAGGCTTGAACAACAGGCCTTTGTTTCCTGCTCTATACAGCGACTTCCTTTCCCGCTATTGCTGTTTCCCCTGAGTGAATAAGCAATGTAACCTGTGCAGCTTCTTAAAGAAATGATGGTAATTTTTCTGTCTGCTTTCCTTCAGGACTGTGTAAGAGCAAATCCTCGCTGACATCCATCCTTTTCAATGTTCTGCTGTCATTTATCCTAAAAGAAGCAGGCCTTGCCTCTGTGGGAGAACAGGACACTGCAGGCCTTCCTATCAGGGAAAGGGTATAGGAGAAGACAGGTCCATGGGTGACCAGCAAAGGGTGGCGTGTGGAAGTCTTGTGCTTCAGGAAAGTGAGGAAGAATATTACCCATGAAAAAGGACAAGTTCTCAGAACAGCAGGAGAGGAGAGGAGCTGTCACTACTCTGAGCCACAGCCCCACTAAAGCCTCACTTAGCTCACTTAGAATATCATGGACCTTCACTGACCTCTGAGTTGCTAGCTCCAGTCTTACTCTAGAAACCCTATTCTCTCCCCCCACAACCCATCTGTTCTGTCCGCTGAAGCCTCCACTGAATCTTTTTAGCCTCTTTCTTCCATCTGCTGTGACCCATATTGCTGCTTCCATAAAACTGATTCTGCCTACACTGCTGAGAAGCCTTCAGCTGAGTTAGCATATACAATATGGATTGTTGGTGTCATATGGCCTATATATGTATCTATCTATAAATAAATTTATTGTCTGGATATGCAGCCAGCAGTTCAGCCAAGGTTCCTATGAACATTCTTAACTTTTTGCCAATGAATATTTAAAATATAAATTTAGGCACCTGCTAAAGTTCCTTGCAAAACTGGGGAACTAATATCCAGATGGTTAGGCACAGGATCTGTATCTAAGATTCAACTTCATTCTCAGGTCTGTGGACATATTTAGGGCTATTGATGATAGATCTTTGCTTCCAAATCCATGTAATGAATGCTGAGAGCAAGTTTTTTAACTCAACTGCAGAGGTCATTCTGACTATTTTATCATATCTTTGTTTATCACAGTCAAGAGATTTCTGGAAAACTTATTTTTTTCACTCATTTTTTTTCAGTTCTACTTTAAATTTTGCAGTATCTAAATCTATATTTCTTTATGAGAAGAGGTTTTCAATTTAAAACTTCTAAGACATCTGAACTCTTTGAAAAAGATAGCAATCAGATTGACCATTTAGCAAATCTTTGAAGCAAAGTGCTGATATTGTAGTGAATCCAGATCTAACTTTCAACATCAAAAATTATTTCTGCCAGTTCCCTGTGACTAATGCAGAACCTGCACTAATCCAGAATAGTATCAATTAACCACAGACACCGACTGTAACAGCTACTTTAGCAGACAGGTAGAATTGGACTAATTATCATACAAGGTTACACAGCAGAAAAAAAGACCTGCAGTCTCTCAAGGAGAATTACAGGCCTGTGATGGCCCCCTCCCTCTGCTGCAATTACCTCCAACTCGCACCTGACAAGCTGTAGGGAAGCATTCCCATGGTTTGTGGCTGAGAACACAGGTAAATTGTTGTTTTAGTTGGATTAAAAATCCTCCATATCTCTACTCATTTCAAAGAACACCATACTGGAACTGTTTCTACAGTAAAATGTGTATATATATAAAAGTCACATTAGAAATTAGCCATTATGATTATTATTATTGTTATAATTACTAACAAGCCTGAAGCTGAGATACCATTGAAAGACCCTAGCCTCAGAACAATTCTTTCCATCTTGGCTAAACTGAGATGCCTTTCCACCCAGATTTGAGAAAGTAGTTTCTCTGTTGAAGGAGGAGACCACAATGTAGCGGGAAATATGTAGAAGCATTTGTGCTGAATGAAGAATCTGCTCAATTTGTAAGCAAGAAGTGAACAAGAATGAAATTACAAGGCCTAAATCTTTGAAAAGATATCAGAGTTATATTTCAGAAGCAGGATGGAGCCTCTTTCACTTGGGATTCTCAGTTGTGAATCTTAAGCCTAGACTGTAAGTCATGTCCTTCCTGGAGGTCGTGAAAGAGCAGTCTTTTTCTTCTCCTCAAAAGTCTGGCATTCTAACCTATACCTTGGAGAAGATGAGTTGCAGGACCTGGGAGAAAGATCTCCATCATCCTTGTGAAGTACCCTTACCACTGTTTTGTACCTCTACTCTCACTTACAGTGGTTACATCTATCTAGATATTTTTAAAAGTGATCAGGCCAAAACTGTGGGATCAAGCGTCCAAATTTTTGTGGCAGATGATTTCTGATAGTAAGAATCCAACTCTTTATGCCTGCAGCAAATTGTTGACAATTCTTCCTGATGGTCTTTTAGAAGATGAAATAATTAAATGTGTACAAATTATTTAAAAATAATAGAATTTTAGAGAAAGTAGTTTGCAAGATCGTTAACTGAAAATGTTTATTTTCTTGAAAGAAAAATGTGTTAATTGCAATTGCTCTCATTCATTGTGTCTGTCTGCCTCAGTAGATGCAAAGACAGTAAGAGGGCAGTGCTGTATGCAAGCAGACTCAACATGTGGAAGAAATAAAATGATGACGGCTATTTGTGTGGTTGACTTTCACATGATTTTGTCATGTCCAAGGTTTGAATCTTAGCTGAGGAGACCAGATGGTACCATATGGAAAGCCAGCACTTCGATCTTGAGCACTGGATCAACAATTCTAGAGATATAAAGCTAAACCACTGGATTAAAGATTTGAGATTTATGTTTGTGGTCACATAGAATCACGGAATGGTTTGGGTTGGAAAGAACCTTAAGATCATCTAGTTCCAACCCTCCTGCCGTGAGCAGGGTCACCTCACATTAAGCCGTGTCTCCCAAGGCTTTGTCCAGCCTGGCCTTGAACACTGCCAGGGATGGAGCATTTACCACTTCTCTGGCCAACCTGTTCCAGTGCCTCACCACCCTCACAGTAAAGAACTTCTTCCTTATATCTAACCTGAACTTCCCCTGTTTAAGTTTAAACCCATTCCCCCTTGTCCTATCACTACAGTCCCTGATGAAGAGCCTCTATTCAGCATCTGTGTAGACCCCCTTCATAGGATGGTCTAAAGCACATCTGCAATCTGAGAGCTGACATGTAGACATAGCTACTGTTTAATTATTCTAGGGAAGAATTATCAGAGGGAGAGTGAAAGACCAGAAAGATTAAAGCAAAGAACATTAGACTTTGAATTGCTCTTGAGAAAAATAGATTTAACCTCAGTTATTTTTAGTAAATGATCAGTTACCATTTTCATCATAACATAATTATCTTCAATACATTAATTTATTTTACAGTGGTATTATACATACTGCACTGTTCATAAAGTATTCACCTAAATATAAACATTTGTGTTAATGGAATACATGGTGCCAGTGAATTTTAAAACCAGTCTTACATTAGACATGATCTAATCGTCTCTGTTATATTGACTGATATCTAAAAATGAGTTTGATTCTACCATTAAGCTATTTCAGTTATTCGTATCAGAAATGCTCGATAGAAGCCAAGTGATGTTACTGGAAAAAAATCCTTTCATCTTTTTTTTTTTTTTACTAAGTTAGTTCAAATAGAAAAGAATATCTCATCCAGAGTAGGGGCTGGTCCTGTAATGTTATCATTTATAATATCCTACCTCATTTATAATATCAGTCCTTACATATGACTTTTGAGTTTGGCTGTTTTTTTTTTTTTTTTACAGGGGTATGGGAGTGGAATTGCTGAAAATAGTACACTTGGAAAAGTGTCTTATGATTAAGGGTAGAGAGAAGCACACCTGGTAGTGTCATCATATCCTTTTTAGATATTGTCCTGAGAACGGACTATGTCCAGGCTGATATCTGGAGCTCAGTAAAGAAGTTACTGAAAGCAGTTAAGCAATGTGAAAAATCAAGATTCCAGTTTTCAGCCACTCATTTTATTTAGCAGTGTAGATGTACCTAGTGTGCCTATATCTGAGTTACCTTGTCTTTGACATGGGAATTAAAGAGTGGAAAGGTATGGTAAAGATAAAGATGGTCTACGTGGGATTAGCCACTGAACCCACTTTCCTGTCATGCTGTTTCTCCAAGCGCATGTAGAAGTTCAATGTTCAGAAAGTCTTTATCATCATGCCCCTTAGATATAAGGCTTAGGTGTATGTTTACAGGGAAAATTGTAGTGTAGTAGAGAGAGAACTGATTTTGCTTTACACAAGCTCTTCCAGGTACTCATAGACTTGATGCAGCAGATGACAACACTGCACAATATCATACTGGAAAAAAAGTCAACTAGCAATGGGTTCCTGCAAACTTAAGTTTACTGGATTGCTTTGAATTGTAAGACAAGTCTCGGTCCAGTTCTTCCTTTATCTTTTCCTACATAATTCCTCTTTCAACAGATCACAGTCACAGACAGGCTTTCACCAAGATATCTAGGAGGTTTATTTTTCCAGATAGTGTGATCATAGCTGCTTTTTCAGTCAAAGGTTGAAACTCTCTCTGACATAGATTTTCTTTAAGAGAGAGAATATAATTGTAGGACTGAAAATCTGAAGCAGGGGCAGACTTGTTATTCAGATACACTCCTCTATTCTACCCCTGTATGTTCACAAAAATCCATTTTTTCCTCGAGTCCATGCTTCAAGGCCTTGTCCTTCATCTCTAGTCCTACAGGTTCTCAAAATCTCCACAACTGTTGCTCAAAACATAGCATTTAGAGTTATTGCTTCCAGTATGTGAACTCTTCATGGTGAAGCATGTCAGAATAAGCCATAGCTGTATTGCTGCTTTGTGTGCATACAATCTACTTGATATATATCTTCTGAAATACATGCCTGTAGACTTATGGGAAAATTAATAAAACAGAAATTAAAACTGACAGCTTTGAAATGATATGCTACCCTTAGCATATGGACTACCTCACACGAACACTTTACAGGATTTGTATCAGGATTATGGACAGTAACTCAATGGGGGATAACTTCTGAACTATATTCCTAAATCTCATTTGACAGGTTTTGGATGCTGTATAATTCTTACAGTATTAAAATGTCATGCCAGTGATGCTACAGTCATCATTAAGATAGTCCTTTCATTCTTAGTGCTAATTTTGTCTTATAATTGCTTTTGCAGTGAAATTTCATACGCTTTTTCTGAGCAGACAAATGAGCTTCCTTAAAAAAAATTAAATGCCTCATTCTCCAGCAAGACATGTTTTGAAGATCTAGTTTCCTCAGAAATAGGCAGCTATATCTGGATTTTAAAAACAACAACAACTCTTTACACTCCGAGCTTTTAAGTGTGTACTAATGATTTACACTATCAGGTTTGGCACCATTGTAAAATACAAGTTAGGAAGTAAATATGTGTAAACATCATTAATTTCATTAGGATTCTATACTAATTTACTTTCAGTATTGGTATATGTCAAGAGTTTTTTGTCTTTAAGGGAGTAAATTAATGACGAGGACCGGTTTAATTTTATAAGACAGAGAGCAAACGACTCTGCTATCCTCTGCATCCATCCAAATCCTAAACCAGTGGTTAAGGCATTTTCTTGGAAGATGGAAATGATAGCAATTTAATCTGGAATACCTGTCTACTAGTGAGCCTGGTATTTCCTGCAGCTGTTGCCACTTTGCAATCCTTGCAACTCTTGGAAATATGAGAAGTATGAGAAAAGAGGGGGTGAATATCAAAGTTCTTCAGCCAAAGTAGCCACAGCTTGGAGTGAGAGTAGCAGGTAACTTGAAGTGAAGCAGATTGCTTACAATGGAATGGGAATGCAGTCATCCTCTCTGTATAACACAAACTCTCTGGTTATATTTATTCAGTCTTCCTGAACATATTGGGTATTGCCACTGTTTTAGTGCGTGGACTGTGCATGTCTTTGAGCTTTGATTACTCTTTCCACCTCACATATGAGAGGCCTCAGACGATAGGAGACTTCGTGTGTATTTGCTTCTACTCATTCTGTAAAATGCACCAACCATTTTTGATAGTTACTTGTTCTCTATTCTTGTACTCTAGGTAGAAGTTAGAACTAACTTTGAAGGGTATAAGCTGTGCTTTGTACTGTTTGGAATATCTTTATTCCAGAGTGTGCATCTCTGTGATTGCTAAAATCTTCTAGAAACATGGTTTTGCTTTTTTGGAGACAGATTGTTGCTTTCAAAGACCAAGAATGTCTGCTTTCGAGCTATATGATTTTTTTATTACAAAATTGTAATGTATGAGAACCTAGCTGGGAATTGATTCCCTGTCATGACTGAGAGCCATAACAAAGGATGTTGTTTGCCACAGTGTATTTGGCAGAATATATATGTTTGTGTTCACTGTGACTGTTTGTTGGAAAGAGGCAGGAAAATATAGGTGTGCAGCTGTTCTGTGACCTTCACACTTGGCTGCACTGGGGCGCCTGGCTGATGCTCTCAGAGTGGACAACAGTGAGATCATGAGAAACCGTACGGTCCCACAAGTAACCAATTAGAGATCTGGCATAAAGCCAGTTGTTTTGATAGGGCATAAGCTCAGGACCCTCTTGTGGCCATGAGAGAAACCTCACCTATGGGTGGACGCACCGCATAGGATTTTTCCGAATTACCTGAGACTCCTGGCATCTGCTGCAATGGGGCTTCCCAGCTGAAAGTGTGGACCTAGATGATTATTCAGTGGTAACTGGTAATGTATGTCTTCTGAATCACTGTTCTTTCTACAGTAATGATCTAATGCATTGCTATCTTTCCTTGGTACTTTACTTATATGCCTATATCTCTGATTGGCCTTAGTGTACTTATTTACTATGCATATATGTAGAGAGAGATATTTACCTAATTCACATTAGCGTGCTCGCTTTTAGTGTGCTTACTGGCTTTAGTGTGCTTATTTAATAAACTCTGCATACTATACAGCTGAAGCTTGGTCACTTTGTGGCAGTACCCTGTCTGTCAGAGGTGCAAAAATCAAATCGCTTCTTCACTCCAGATGCAGTAATTTTATAGTTAGTAAATATAAATATAGCTAGACAGCATATAGTTGTTTTCAATAAATGTGAATTTCTTTATGTTGGTGAAATTCCAGCCATTCTGCTGCATAAAAGTACAAACTGATTATGAAGCTCAAGAAGGACGGAGGTAAGCATGAGGAAGAAGGAAAAGCAACTTTCCTCAGGTCACACGCAGTAGATGAAGAAACAGTTAATGAAAACTACATTCAAACCATGCAGGTGTCCCTGTCAAGAAGAGATTAGGAGGTTCTGCACAGCAATGACTACTCTAGATGTGTTCTCATTTTCTGTTCAGAGCCAGTGGCATAAGGAATTTCAGTTAATTTTGACTGCCTACAATGTAGTCTATGCTAGTCTTACAGTAATTCCTGTTGATCACACACATATAGTACATCTTCTAACTTTCTTTTGTTTTGTTGAAGAAGTATGTTTGAACATATGTGGGAAAAAGTGCATTTTCTAATATATGGCTCATCACAAAATAGTGAAAGTGGCATATAGAGGGTTAAGGGAATGATGAGGCAAAAAACTGCAGCGCCAGCAGAATTCCCCAAAGAGTAAACAAAACTCTTAACTGTTGCAAACAATAAATTGTCAATACCTTGTAGAAGCAGTGGATAATGAAAAGTTATAATGCCTATAGTTAGTACCCTCTTTAAAAGAATTTACACAGGATATGAAATTAAATTCTGTGCACAGTTCTCTTAATTTGCCCTTAATTAAACAATACTCCATAAATGGTGCATTCAGTGACCAAATGTTCAGAGACAGCAAAATGGTGGGTCCCAAGCCATTAGGAATGAAATAAAGTCAGTCCCCTGAGAGCCTGCTAGAATCTGGTCTATCTAAGTGACAACTGATGGTTTAGGAAAGATAATTAACTTTGCAATTACAAACCACAGCTTTCACCGATGCTGTTTCTTTCAGTATTCTCTTCTAAATGTTCTACTATTTTTACAGTGAGATAAAATGCTTTTTAAAAACGATGAGTTCATGCACACACTTTTTCCTACACAAATATAATTTAAATATTTTATTTTAAAGATTTCAGATCAATAAGTATGTGCAGTTATTTTATAAATTACTAAAGACAAACATTTATTTTTTTTTATGACTGTCAAGATTTCTTTCTTTCCTCTAAAGATAAAAGGGGCAAGCTGAATCAAACAAATTTAATTTTTTCCTTTGGTAGCAAATCCTGGACCTAGCAAACCTAAATTAGATTTGTTGTTTAGCCATGCACATTGAAATTCTCTTCAGTATAGGAAACATCAGTTCAAACCTACTAATGTGCCTTCATATTGATAGAAAAATACCTGCATTTAAGGGAGATTTCTAGTTGAATCCATATGTCTATACCCTTGATTATCTTTACCATAATGTCTTCTAACATGTAAATTAGTGCATTTTCATGCTGGCATACGTGTTATAAAATCATCAAATACCGCAATATGTTCATACTTACATGTGCAAGTGTCAGTGTTTTGATAGGATATATTAAGGGACTATGAAAAAATTTAGCTAGAGTGTATAACACTAAGTTCAGTTGTGTTTTGTTGAAACTGTAGATGTCTGTGTACTGAACAGAGTTCAGTAGGTATGGATGCAGGTAAGCAAGATGGCAGAATCAGGAGCTAAACTTTATGAAAAATCTATTTATGACTCTGCAGTTATTTCACATACTGTAAGATACTGTGTAGCACTAGAACTGGCTTTAGGAAATCCCAGCTGTAAGAGAGCAGATCAAGCTAATTTGACATGGAACAAAGCACCAGTTCCAGACATTGATTTAGTAGCTGAAAGTAAAACTTAGACCGTGCGCTAAGAGCACCAAGCTCCTTATCATCTGCTGCAGACTGATGCCAATGCCTAATGTCAGGCCCTGCTGTAGGCAGCATAGGTTCTGGCATTGTGTTTGCTGGGATGTCTCATGGAAGTCTGCTACTCTAATGAACTCCTCATTTTGACTGTGCTTAGGGGAAGCTGACTTACCTGTCTATGCCACCATGATAAGTGATAAGAACATTTTTCTCACGCCCTTTTTGTTTGCCTTGGAAATTCACTGGAAACTTTCTCACTGCACACATGTAAAATAAAGGATGCAACATTCTCAGATCTCAGACTCTGGATGGTCTATAAGAAAACATATTTTAAGTAATGTTCTTCCTGGTAATGGTGCATTTCTGTGAATTGTGCTGTATAACTCCAATTACAGCTGGTCACATCTGTACAACTTCATATTTGCCTTTTAGATGTATTTAACCTTAGAAAATTAGGGGAAATACTGTGGTAATAATCTGATATTTAAGTAGAATACTTTAAGATTCACTTTTAAAGGCTTTAATGACTGGCACTGTATATATGTATGGCACTGTATGCTATACTAGCATGTATATTTGTAAATTGTCAGGGAGAGGAAAGTTATTATTGATAACACGTATATATTCTGTTTTCCTAACTATTCTTCCTTCATGAATATGCTTTAAAATATTCAGCTGTCTTGTATGTCATTTTGTCCAACTTTGCCACTTGTGAAGTGATAAACATACGCTTCATCACAGATAATAATGCTATCATATTAGAGAGCTTAGGGGTTTAAGGTAGTCTGAATACTTGTATGAAAGGAATTGGTGACTTCAAAATGGCTGGTGTTGCTCTCACTGATGTTCATACAGGGCTCTGCATGTTGTGTTAATATTTGTGTTTAACATCTCTTCCCACTGTAATCATAGAATCATAGAATAGTTAGGGTTGGAAAGGACCTCAAGATCATCTCATTCCAGCCCCCTTGCCATGGGCAGGGACACCTCTCACTAAACTGTGTCACCCAAGGCTCTGTCCAACCCAGCCTTGAACACCGCCAGCGATGGAGCATTCACAACTTGCCTGGGCAACCCATTCCAATGCCTCACCACCCTCACAGTAAAGAACTTCTTCCTTATATCCAATCTAAACTTCCCCTGTTTGAGTTTGAACCCATTACCCCTTGTCCTATCACCACACTCCCTAATGAAGAGTCCATCCCCAGCATCTCTATAGGCCCCCTTCAGATATTGGAAGACTGCTATGACGTCTCCACATGGCCTTCCCTTCTCCAGGCTGAACAGTCCCAACTTTCTCATCCTAATGTGAAGTAGTTCTCTAGAATAGCATCTTCAGTGAGGGATTTAAAACTCTTGTTGATGATCACACAAGCTTCAGTGCTTTTTCCCTGTCCTTCAGTGTTCATATGTCTGAAGAGAATACACGGAAGTGGAGAAGGACTTTTGTGATGCAGGAATTAGTAAAGTCCCTCTATTTGAAAGTACCAGAATGTTTGCATTTTTTCTTTGTTTATTCATATAAAATGCATGCAATTATTGTCAAGCATTGCCTATTATTTTATATCAAGAAGCAACTTAAGAAATAACATGAGCTATATTCATCCTTGGTTAATGAAAAATGAAAAATTAATAGATCTATGGGCAAATGTAGCTTATACATCCGGTTTCCTATAAATACAAAGAGGGAAAGAGATACTATTTTTAAAAAAGAATTAAGTTCAGGTATTACCTATTCTTTTTGTGCAAAGGCTTTCCAAGGCATTTTAGTAATTTTAAATCTAGCTTTTAGTTTGGACTGTTGCTCCATATGGATTAGAAAACATAGTAAGAGATGGATTCAGGTTTTTAAAATCATCAAGTGATTTGAAAGAAAAGTGCTTCACAGTGTTAAGTTCCAACAATTTGATTTGGCTGTTATTGTGGAACCCTGGTATCCAACACTGAATTTCTTCAGGGAAGAAAACTTTATCTCCTCCCTCTTTTATGATGTGTGATCCAAAATGCCAATCACTGAGAATGGAATACAATTATATTCACTAATATGTCTAAAATAGAAACTCTTGCTGTCAATATATACTCATTAGTACTGAGCTGCAAATGAATTCTGGAATTGTGCTCTTATTAATTAGGTGGCAGACTAGAAAACTTCCTTGCTTCTGTTTAGCCAGATGGAGGGACAGTGGGTGTAATGACCTATGTTGGGCCTTTCCCAGGGGATTTCTTTGGTGTTTCTTGGTGTCAGCATGGGTCCATCTTCCATTTACCTTTTAAAATAAGCAGCCCCAAACTTGCACAAGTATGCACTCAATATTTAAAATTACATTCAGAAAAAGGCATGGTAATTTTGTTTAGTTTTAAAATCAGTTATGCATCACATTCTTAGAACTCCAGACGGACTTGGGTATACAGATGCAAAGCAAAACAGATTTTTTAGGCAAAGGTAAGTCATTCTGCTTTCTTTTCCTGTTATACTGTCCTCCATAATCTACACATACATACGAAAATACAACATTCTGATTTTAAAACTCTCTTTCTTGTCTTTTGCTATTTTTTTTCCCTATGAGATGTTTAAAATTCTAAGAGGCTTCAATGATTCAAAAATGGACTTCAGCAGGAGGAGAGGAGCAGGGGAAGTTGGTGATCAGTCTGCATGAGAAGTCCCTATTTCTCTAATTGACTCTGTATATTCTAATCAAGATGCTTAAATGCATATCTTCATTAAAGGGTCTGAGTAATACCATACATTGAATAGAATACTCATGGGTTTTAAGTTTTGCATGACCCAAGTATCATCCTGCATGGTAGCCTCCATGGGGAAAAATATGAAACAGAAGATTCTGTATTATTTTTATATTATCTTTTTTTAAGATTTTCAGGAGATGAAACATTGTCAGCACAAAAGTGATTCTTTGAAAGCTGGTAATTCATTTCAAGTGAATAAGAATCAGGAAAAAAGCCCCTTCAAAATATTATATAACATCAGGTTGTGGGTTTTCATGGGTATATTTCTGTATTTGAAATGAAGTTTTAAAATCTATAGCACTTGTGTTAATTGGGAAAAATATATTTTCTACTGACCTTATGGATTACTTAATTTTCCACAAATAACTTCCTTCTATGTGAGCTCCTAACTAGTCTTGGTTCTGCCAAGTAAAAACTAATACCAAAAGAATCAGATGAGCACCCTCATTTCCCACTGTGTTTCTCCTCACCTCCCACTGTGTTACTTCCTTCACAGACAAATATTGACAAGCATGATTATTTATGTGGATATGACAAATTTCTGTCTCAATGCACAAGAACATGAAATTTTTGCTCTCTACAGAGGGAAAATTCTTTGTGTAAAAAAAGACAACAAACAACTGGTTAATAATTTTAAATAAAGGAAAACTCAAGATTTTTGTAACAAAAAAAACCACCACCAAACAAACAGAAGAAACAAACCCCCAAAAACTTAACCCAGAATAACTTTTTGCAGAAAACTGTGACAATGTTTTTGATTGTGTGTTAAATGTGGCACATAAAAGTCGCATGGTGGCTGTATTGTGATACAAGACTTATAAGCTTACTACTGTGTAGTAACATGTTTTTTCATTCTCATATCCAATGTCCTCAGCTTGAAAATAAGAAGGTGTTTGATTTGTTTCTATTTTCTTGTGAGTGCTTGTAATCTTCCCTCTGTCCTATCCCTTTTCAGGACATGCAGAGATATAGGCCTAGTGAGTCAGTGATTTCCTTCACCTCCTTTTGAAATAAGGGATGAAAGCCAATGTGGTCGAAATCCCTTGTAGGCCTGGGAACTATCTACCTGGAAGCAGGTGGGATCTGCACATTTCAATCTGGAAGACAGGCAGAACTTATGACTGAAGCAATTATAAAGTTCATGTGATATGCTACAGCATATCTGATCTCTGCATTATGATGGCAATGAAATTAGTTGCCCGCATGTGACTCCTATAATACCCCTGCTACAATCCAAGATAATCCCATTTTTCACTTTGTGTGCTAATGATAAAACCATTAAGGAGAAAAAAAAAAGAAAAACAACAGAATTTTCTTTCAGAAGTGTACAGTGCGGCTCTAAGTGCAAAAAGAGAGAAGATGAGGAGTGAGCAAGATTCTATTTTTTCATAATTCCTTTTCAGAAGACAGTTGTACTTCAAGCAGTTTTATAGGCATGTCTTAATGAGTGCCTGCCTGGGGCAAACCATATCAACTTTGAAGTCCTCTGAAAGCTGGGGGGGGGGGGGGGGAGAAACTGGGTACTAGTCTTTAGACACTTTCAGAGTAATGTGAAAGGTCATGACTCCCATGAGATCCATTTTTCAGATCCCTGCATAGTAGGTCACTTTTTGATGCTGACCCTTCTATCAGACAGAAACAGCCAATGTACAAGTGCTGTCATCTATCATGTGTGCCCATCATGTTCAAAGCAGGATAAAGTACATTTCATGCTCTCTTTCTCTTTTAAGCTTTTTATTTTATTTCTATTCTTTTACTTCTTTTTTTAAAAGCATACAAAAAAGTGTCCTGGCAAACTGTTAAGTGCCAGAGAACATTACAGTTCTAGTGTGTTCTCTTAGTAAGTTTTGTATGCTTTATCTTTTTTTTTCTTTTTTAATCAAAAAGTCTAATGAACCAATGAAAATATATGCAAGTTCTTATCTAACATTTAATGATTTTTCAGCATTTTAAAATACTTATCATTACAAGACTTCTATGAGGACTTTAAGTCCTTAACAGCGTCTGAAGGACCACTTTATCAGAATCTAAATAAATACATTAATATATTCTGCTATGTGAAGTAGGTTCAAAATAATATGTCACAGTAGATAATGGAAACATGTTGACACTCTTAAGGTTATAAACACATCTGAAGTTATCCTATTTGTAAAATTAAAGATTGTGAAGTACAATGTCCCTGAAAATCCTAGAACAGCATCTTTCTCATTTTGCTAATTGCTGCACCACTTGAGATCTCAGTGTGATGTTTTTTCCTCTGCACAAATGAGCAAGTGGAGGCCACAGAACCTCTTTAAAAAGGCAGATGTGGTAAATAATTTACAAAGAATATTAGTATGGGAACTAGAGTATAGATATCATGACTTATCTAGGTGAGGTTTTGGTGGGTTGAAGAAGGAGTGCAACTTTTTTGTGTACCAACAAGCACTAGTATAAAATCCTTATTTCCTCCTAGCAAAATATATATCCCAGTGATGGGACCTATGCTATGCTTGATGCTGCAGAATGGCTTTTGTTATTAAAGCTGTCTGTTCATCTTGTGCTTCTCTGTTTTTATGCAAGGGTGAGCCTCAGTTCTCATCAGAAATCCTAAGTGATCTTTTTTAACTTTTTTATTAAAGAATGGTTACCTTCCCTACTCTCATTCAAAATGCTTGATTTTCTTTGTTTGGGTTTGGGTTGGGTTGGGGTTTTTTGTGCTTTTTCTCAAAGAAGAGGAACAAGAAACAATCTGCAACTTCTACAACAAAGCAAGGAACTGTACCCATCACTGCCTGACAACCATAGTATATCTGGTGTTAAAGTTGTCTTGTCCAGCAACAAATTAACAAATAGGAAGAGGCTAAAAATTTGCTTGGGAGGGAGTCACACTGCAATTAGGAGCTCTATATGCAACTCCTTTTTATTAGAAATCAGAAGTGTGGCATTGTTCAGATCAAACTGTAGCTACTGAACACTGAACACATATATTTGGCTTCCATAGCAGTGATTGTAATAAAAATGAATTCAGATAAACTACTCAGAGTAGTCCAAGTGGCAAAGAGGGCATTTGAACTGATCTCAGGCATGATCATTCTTGCGTTGTCAAGCCCTATGCTATTGACATCCATTTCTTAAGATAGGTAATTACAATTGCAGCCCCAGCTGCTGGTTTCTCTGTTTCCTATTTTGAAACTGTCACACAGGAAAACTGATAATGGCATTCCACCTTGTGTACTCATAGCAAGTGATACTGAAGCTAAAATGGGGGAAATGTCCCCCATTGGAAACCATTATCTTAAATAAAAATTATCTGAACTGAGCAGAACTGTATCTTTATTACTAATTCATATAGGGACAAGCAAAAATGAAACACAATGTCACCTGAAGAAATATTTTTTCAGTACCCAAACCTTCACCAGGACTGCTACAGGCTCCATGTAAGGTCTCAGTGAGCTCCTCCAGCCCTGATCCCTTTCTCCTGTCAAAAATAACCACAAAGTGTCCTAGAATTCCCATTTAAACTTCAGTTATACCTTGTGGCATTTTGACAGTTCGGGATATCCAGATTCATAGACAGCTATGCAATATGAGACTGGAAAGATTACAAAGTCTTTGAAGTATCTCATTAATGTCATTCTGCAAAGCATGAAGTACTTTCGGTTGTTGCTTTTACCTAGATTTCAGAATTTCTGTTGCAGAATGAGTTGGTGCTAGGGCCTCAACACTCTTGAGTACAAAAGGTTCTTCTTCAACCCCTCAAAGACTCCCTTAATGATGAAAGTTTCAAATACAGGTGAAGTACAAGAAAGAACGCGCGCTGGTGATCTTATGCTTTGTCTTTGCCTATGTGATGCCTACAACAAAATCAGAATTGTAAAAAAACACATACCCTAAACAACAACAGAAATAGAAGATTTAATTGTGCTCTGTCCTACAATTCATTGAATTATTGTTGGAAGCATGGGGAAACTGATAAGAAGTAGCCTACCTTACATTGCTATTCTTATTTCCAAATAATTCAAATGAGGGTTGAAATGGCTTTCTTACTATTTAGATAAATTTATGTAGAGAAATTATAAAAAGAATTCTTTCAAATGACTAAAGAGTCTATTTTTTATGTGAAATCCCAAACTTGTTCTTTTCAACTTTTCATTAGAAATTTTAAGAATTGGGATGGAAAATATACATTTTTCTACCAAAATCCTGTATTATCATGTGTACGGATAAAACTCCGTGAAATGGAAATGATTCAGCCTATTGTGATTGCAAATGATAAGAGGCTGGAAAGCTTTGTTCACAGCTGCCAGAGGGCTACCCAAAGAAGTGATGATGATTGGTAGTAAAGAATGGAGACACCACTCTTTGAAGAGGGATTGCTTAAGACTGCATTTTAGTCATTGTATTTGCAGTCCAACAGGCTTATTGAGGTAACTTTCTTCAATTGGTAGACAGGACAAATATGTTCAATTCTAGATAACCCTAGCCAGGTTTGCAAGGTTTATCACACGTAGGATAACATGGCAAGAATACACTGGAGAAGCTAAGCATTTTGAATATTTTTTAAAGAAGATTGAGTACAATTAATTACCACCCTATTGCATGCATGAAGAAACACTTCTATTAAATGTTCTGTGAAATTTGAGAGTATTTCCAAGGCTTTTCTCTTTGAAATAAGTTAGTTTTCTAGCCACACAGATGACTATATTCTCTAGTTGTCTGTGTAGAATATGGAGAAAAAGTGTAAATTGCAGGAGGAACGTGACTGGAATAATTTCTGGTTTGGCCTCTGTAAACAATTGTTGTACTATCTGTACTAAAAAATGTCTTGAATCTTGAAAGACTGGACAAATGAAAATTTCATTATTTCTACTGAGGAGTTCTGTGGATGTGGATTCCAAAGCCTGGGATCTGTCTCCAATTTTGATGTTGATCTGCGTTCTTACCTTATGCAAGGTGCTTGTAGCACTATCCATTTATTCACTCTTTGTGTGTTTACCCTATTTAGCCTGTAAGGACTTACAATATCCAAACAAGCTCTTACTATGTCTTGTTAAAGTGCCATCTTTAATAGAGCTATGATTTTCTTGGAGTCTTCAGGTTCTACTGTGCTACAATTGAATAACATTATTTTGGTATACATGTTAAAGTAAGATCATTATAAACATAATGGTTTATATTCGGAGTCCCTTTCATGTGAAGATCTCAAAGTACTTTACGTTTACAAATTAAGCCTCACAAAATCTCTCTGTGACAGGTACAGATTAAACAAGACTCACTTTATCCATAACAAAAATGTTTTCATCTTTAGGAAGGACAATGGCAGCAGTTCAACACCATCAAGAAAAACTAACAACAGCCTACAACAGAAATGTAATGGTGCTACATATATCCAAACAACACACATCAGTGAATTTGATAGGCACAAAAGATGCAGCAAAAAATCCAATGAAAATGCTTGGAAAACATTGACTACGAAAGCAGTAATCATCAGTGATGGTTTGCATTAAAGACAGTTACTCCTGTGCTGCATTGCTTACTGTGCCATGCTATGTTATTAGTTCGCTTAGATCATTTAAACTGAGATTCATCTCTTAATTTAAGAATCTTGAACTGTAAGGCTTCAGTGATTTGCTTTGTGTTTTCTCTCTCCACCTTTACTTCTGCCAGGCACTTGATGTCTGTACTGCATCTGATGGCTTAGAAAGGAACTGACGGTTTATGGCAGGGGGACCTGGTGAGGAGAGGGGCAAAGTCAGCAGGGTAATTGTTTTCTAGTGGCTGGGAAGGACAGCCAGTGAAGGAAGTATGAGCAGACAGAAAGAAGTGTGTGCAAGCTAAGAGACATAACCTGGAAACAAGCTGGAGTGTTTGTTCTGATCATTCCCATCCCACTTGCAGTTTGACGGAGATGAGTGAGTGGAGCTGAATGGAAATATTAACCTGTTTCTCTGTGCTTTAGATTCTTATGCCTCGCAGCTGAGGCCTGCACTGAACACTCTAGCATGAACATCATAATCATGCAGAGATCCTGTGGCCTCCTCTAGGACATATATGCTCATCAGCATACTGTTAAATCTACATCCTTCCTATTTCTCGGGATTTAAGACTGTCTCCAGTGTCCAGGAACACTGTGGTGTGGGAAGCAAAGTTATCAGGAAGCCTCTGGTTGGCGTTTTAGTTATGACTCTAGTGACAGCCTAGAGAATACAAAACTCACTATGTCTCATAAGGATAACACATGTCAAAGTGTGCTCAGTGTTCATCAGCCATTAAAATTGTGATAATAATTGAAGAAGGACATTGAGATGGGCTACATCATTTGGGCTGTGGGCCTACATACCTAGGGTGCAGTTTTACTGATTATCATGTCTCTTGAGTAGTTACATCCTGACTGTTTGTGGATGCCTAGGAGATGTTTCCTGAAAACTTAATTAGGGTAACTCTGCTGTCTTCTTGCCACACTTCTTTCTTTTTTCCTTTAGACTCTGACTGCACAATAGTAACTTGAATACAACAGTGGCTGTTCTCTGGTACTGAGGGTGACTGAATACAATATTCTTATCCTTCAAAACAGGGTGGCTGCGCAAAAACATCTACCTGGGAATGGTAACTGGCTGCTTCTAACTTTCGAAATGCACCAGAGAATTTTAGCTGGATAAGGACATAGTAACTTTAGGGAACAGCTCCTCTCTGCATCAGCCAAGTTGTGCAGATCTGTGTCTCCCACCTTCATCTTGCAAAATTTCTGTAAAATGGGAAAAAAACAAATATGTTCAGATGATGAAAACACTTGAGATTTTAAGTACTTTTGGAAACATATATAGATGTATAAGACAAGCAGCCTGAAGAGTGGTTTTATTTTTCTTAAGCTGGGATCATGTTAGTATGGTTTGACTAATCACCATACATTCGCTGATTCACAGGACATATTCATGCGTATGTTCTTTAAATATAGAAGTACATGATCTTTAATAAACAATGCGACATTCAAGACTTTCATATGGTACTATAGATAAATATTAAACCATTTTAAACTGAAAAACAGTAAGACGTTGTATAACTTGCAGAAGGCCATGTAGCAAGTCAGTGGCATAGCTAATTATTGGTATATTTTTTCTAACAGTACTTTCTGCTGTTTCTGTTAGCTGCTATGCATACAAAGTTCTCCCTTAATGTAGTGCTTGCAAGCTCGTAGGCATACTATGTTAATTTTCTAACATGTTTGCCTGTTGTAACCACTCTGCTAAATCTGATTTTACTTCTCTTCCATAAAATACTCACTGCAGTTCTTGTTGCTGAGTCTGACACTGGGGATATCTGGCAATCAGCTTACACATTCATTGGTTTGCATAAGGGGAGGAGACAGGACTGCAGAGTGGCAGCAGGTATGCAAACAACTCATTTCACATTAGTTCCCCCAGGTAAGCGATTCTTTCAAAGGAGATCATTGAATTTACCTGCTTCATATTTCAGCCACCGTTGTCTGATACCCAATTGCACATAAAGCATCTGGTATAAGCAAAACTAATTTGGATCTTCTTTTGTAAAATGTTAGCTGGATTAAGGGATCAGGTAGCCTCTTTCCTTACAAGACTCACTAGAGGGAACCATACTGTGGAAAAGGTAAAATAATTAGGACAGCAGAAAACAGGCAGCGTGCATCTCAACTGCAATCCGTTCCTGTGTAAACTCAGCCTATAAAATTATATTAGTTTGCTTATCAAGCAAGCTTCTTTTCAAATTTAATAGCTACCTATATTACTCAGACTGCATCAACACCTGTGACTGTTATATTCTAGATGCTTTCCAGCTCTTATGAGTTTGAGTTCTTGTCACTTAGGCAAAACTATTAGTATTCCAGAGCCATTTTAGAATTTGAAGACATGTAACATAGTACTAGACCTCATCAAATAAAGCACTTAATGCTCACATTTGTAGTAGAACGAACACTACGAAAGTAGCTAAATGTAAAATCAAGGTCTGAACCATATTGCAAGGATTCCTAGGACTTACTATAATCCAGGTAATTAATTGTAAACCAGAGAAACATACAGAAAGGTTAGCTATTTTAAAATGCATTTGTATATGAGTAGTCTTCAGAAATTTGTGTTGTTCTCAGCAAACAATATAACTTTTCTTGGGTCAAAAAATTAAATAAAGTGGTATAAACTATTTTAAAAGAAACAAAGAACAAAGAACAAATACCATTTTTTTTTTATGATGGAAATGCATATTATATATGCACCTTGAACAGTCCAAATAAAGCAGCAAAAGCCCAAACTCAAAAGTGATCTACAGAGATGCAGAGATGCAATGGAATGGCTACAGATATGATGTAGCTTGTTTGGTGAGGTGCTAGGTTGGGCCTCCAGCTTGGTGAAGTGGCAGCTGTGGTGGGATAATAAAATGAATGGCATCGAAAAAGCTGAATATTGAAAAAGCATTCCTTATTTTTTATAATACAAAAATTTTGCATCACTTCATGAAATTATCATCTGCCAAGTTTAAAACAAGACTAAAGAAGTAATTTAATTACACAGGCAGTATGTAAGTAAACTGGAGAACCTATTGCTGTATTTCTTGTAGATGCCAAAAAGAAAACAGTTTCCAAAGGCTATTTTATAGCTTAAAGGAAGGTAGATAGATCTTAGGCTCTTAAACACAATGACATACTGCAAAGACCAGAACCCCTAACCTGCTGATTGCCAAAAGGCAGCAGATTACTTTAAAGAAGAGTCTTGGACTTGTCTTGTTTCTTAGACTTTTCTTCAAAGAACCTATGACTAGACCCTGGGCTAAATAGGACTTTTTGTCCTGACCTGTTATGGCCAAATCGTCTGCCTAAGGCAGTTAGCATATTTTTATATATGATCATAGAATCATAGAAGAGTTAGGGTTGGAAAGGACCTTAAGATCATCTAGTTCCAACCCCCCTGCCAGGGGCAAGGACACCTCCCACTAAGCCATGCCATCCCAGGCTCTGTCCAACCCAGCCTTGAACACAGCCAGCGATGGAGCATTCACAACTTCCCTGGGCAACCCATTCCAGTGCCTCATCACCCTTACAGTAAAGAACTTCCTCCTTATATCCAATCGAAACTTCCCCTGTTTAAGTTTGAGGCCATTACCCCTTGCCCTATTACTACAGTCCCTAATGATGAGTCCCTCCCCAGAATCCTTATAGGCCCCCTTCAGATACTGGGAGGCTGCTAGGAGGCCTTCTCTTCTCCAGGATGAACAGCCCCAACTTTCTCATTCTATCTTCATACGGGAGGTGCTCCAGTCCCCTCATCATCCTCATGGCCCTCCTCTGGACTTGTTCCAACAGTTCCATGTCCTTTTTATGTTGAGGACACCAGAACTGCACACAATACTCCACGTGAGGTCTCACGAGAGCAGAGTAGAGGGGCAGGATCACCTCCCTTCGACCTGCTGGTCATGCTCCCTGTGATTCAGCCCAGGATATGGTTGGCTTTCTGGGCTGCGAGCGCACACTGCTGAAGGCTCGTATTCATTTTTTCATTGACCAATGCCCCCAAGTCCTTCTCCGCAGGGCTGCTCTGAATCTCTTCTCTGCCCAACCTGGAGCTGTGCCTGGGATTGCTCCAACACAGGTGTAGGACCTTGCACTTGGCATCGTTAAACTTCATCAGGTTGGCATCAGCCCACCTCACAAGTGTGTCAAGGTCCCTCTGGATGGCATTCCTTCCCTCCAACGTAACAACCGTACCACACAGTGTGGTGTCATCAGCAAACTTGCTGAGGGTGCACTCAATCCCACTGTCCATGTCACCAACAAAGATGTTGAGCCAGACTGGTCCCAAAACCGATCCCTGAGGCACACCACTCATTACTGGTCTCCAGCTGGGCTTTGAGCTATTGATCACAACTCTTTGCGTGAGACCATCCAGCAAGCTCTTTATCAACCGAGTGGTCCATCTATCAAACTGATGTCTCTCCAATTTAGAGACAAGGAGGCCGTGTGGGACAGTGTCAAACGCTTTGCACAAGTCCAGGCAGATGACGTCAACTGCTCTACCCCTATCCATCAGTTCCATAGCCCCATCATAGAAGGCCACCAAATTGGTCAGGCAGGATTTCCCCTTAATGAAGCCATGTTTTACAGAAATCTACTATGAGTTTTTAAAAATGAGATTTATGCTTTTGCATGTTGGTAGCTATTAACTGAAATGCCACATCACATTCAGTTCTTTGGTTTTAGTTTGAAATAATTTCAGGAGATTTATGTTGGGTTTGGGGCTTTTTATTGTCTCTAGCATGTTTTCAGAATAAAAAAAAAAGAAAATAAAAATGTTGCTGTGGAAAGGCTAATCCTTACTCCTGTATAACTAAGGTTCATTCTAAGAAAACCACAAAATATTTTTATCACAATCAAACAACAGACCACATTATAGCAAAATTAGTTTGAATGTTTCTAGAATTTTGGCCCATTATGATTTCGTATGTTACAATACTTTAAGCATCTATGAAATGTGGTATAATGTCAAAAATGTTCTGACACTATTCCTAACTTTCCATACTTCTTAGTCCATTTTGCAACTTGCCAGTTCTGCAAAAACAATAAGCAAACATTAAGGAGTCTGTCATCCATCTAAGTCATATTCATCCTGGAAATGCTCAGCCTTTTCTTGCTGTGTAATATCCATCTTGTTTCCTTTATAGTTCTGCATTATAATAATTAAACTTGTTTCAGTCTTTCTAGTATACCCCTTTACACTCAATAGGTTTGCGTTACCCAAATAGCAAGACAGCTAAATAATCATTTTTAATACACTTACTATTCTTTATGAACATGAAACAAAATCACTACTTACACAAACAAATACTAACACAAAATTACAATGGACAGTTAATCTTCCTTCCCAGCCTTCAGAGTTCCCTGTAGGCTCAGTTCCTACCTCTGCTCTGAACTTGGAACCAGTAAAACCCCGACTGACAGCTCCCTTTGTTCCTTTTGCCTGTTACGGAAGAGTAATTCCCTGATTTAAAGTGTTAGTTTAAACGCTTGATTTCTGGGTAAACATCATGCAGTCCTATGTGCCAACTTAGAATGCTTCTTACTCAGAAGTATTCCATAGAGTTTAGGATAAATAAATAAAGACAGTGAAAAAAATACTTTTGCATTTTTACTTTGATTCTCAAAGAGAATAAGGAAAAATCTAGCAAGGGAAGACCACAGGATTACTCAGATGATAATAAAATTGAGGTATAGCTCAGAACTGATTCTAAACTAGTCCCAGTAAATTAAATGTTCAGATTCCCTCTGAGGAAGAACTGTTTTTTTGCATAGGTAAGATTACTAGACCTTTCAAGTCTTTTTATTAATACTACATTTGTGTGTGTCACTGGATGCAGAAGGTAGAGTGAAGAAGAAAGCTATGGAAGCATATTAGTTGATTTTTGTATTTGAGATTTTTCTTCAGTTATCTGAAGTGTCAAGGACCTGTTCTGAGGATGAGCAGCCTCAAAACATGGATTCCCCAAACGATTTAAACATGCACTCTTCAATGCTGCAATAACTTCTACTTACCACAAGGTGGTATAAAACTGTAGCTGCCTCTCCAGTACCAGTAAATTCTGCTAGTTAATGACCCATATTCCCAGGCTAGATGTCATTCTCATGGACCTTTGTTGTGCTGCATTTCCCTACTATCAGAGTGGCTATTCAGCAAAACCAGATAGCTTCTTCACAGCAGAGAAGCAATTGCATGCTGTAAGCCATAGGTTTTTGCACTGGGTTGAGAAGTTTAGCTTTCCCCTGTAGCCCTGTAAGAAGACCTGTCTGGCAAACCACTCACAAAGAATAGGTAGAGATTTGGATCTGGATGAATTTACCTGTATGAAATGACAGTTGCTGAATAATGTCACTGGTCAGGGAGATAAAATGTGGTACTTAGAATTGTGTTGAACTTATTCCAACAGGACATTCAGAATGCCTTTTAAGTAGTTAGGGTTCTAGCAAGAGAGACCTGAAAGTAAAGATGCTATGAAGGCAATATAGCCTCTCAAAATCACCAGAGAAATTTCCTTTGAGTTGGTACATGCTGAATCTTTACTTTTTTTTCCCGTCAGAATCTGATCCCACATCCTCTGCAGCTGCAGAAGAATTCAAAGAGGGTTTTCTTTTTATTTATGCCTCTTGTCATATACAACAACTGTAGATAGTTACAGTAACACACCTGTTTTGACCTGATAAACCTAGTATGCCCTTGATTCACCTGCCTGAACTGGTTTTGGTAAGTGTTTGTATGAGAAATTCATTTGCAGTGGTGTTAAAAGTGTAAAAGCAGAGATCAGATGCATGAAGATTTTGCTTACAGCATGGTGTTTTGCTGAAATAAGGTTGTATGTAGATTTCTGTATTTCTGCTGTTGGACCATCTTTGGCCAAGGAAGGCAGCAAAAAATATCATTCTAAATAAAAATTCAAAATAAAAATTGGAATCTAGGCTGAAAATTAGCCAGTCACATCAGAGATGCTACTTACCTACTTGGTCATAGCTTTCATAGGTTGTTCAGTCTTTTAATGTTAAATCATTTTATACTATGGCACACATAAGTATTAGCTGGTAGGTTGGTACTGGTTGCTTTAAAGAATACTAGGATGAAGTCCAACTTTAGGAGCTATTACTGAAGAGACCTCTTTATTTAACTAAAAAGCAGCCGTTGCATCAAAAATTCCTGTCAAAGTTGCCCATACAATAGAAATAAAGATTTTTAAAAATAAAATACTAAAATAATACTAACAAAAAACATTCTTATAGTTACATACATGGTTAAAATAGTTTTGATATGACAATGTTTTTGATCTTTCGAGGCAATTTTATTAAACATGCAAATTTAATATAGGCATTGTTAACATTCTCATTCATATTTTAGCTTCCACTAAAATTTAAAACCTGCTTACAGATTCTAAAGAAAAAAAGAATGACTATGCAGCTGTCACAGTTCAAAGGGGGCAATGACAGAGCAACCTTTTACTACTCTCCCAAAATCTTCATTAAAAAAATAAAAGTCCTATTTTCATTATGACTCTCTAAGTATTGTTTCAATACTGCTCTTTAGGCTGTAAATTCATCCACATTTCTGGGTACTGTAGGGTAAAAAATGACTGGCTACAAAATGTCTTTTTGAAGACAGAAGTCTATGATCTCAGCAAAATGTGTGACTAGCAGAAAATACATCAGGAGCTTCAGGAAATGTAGAACTATGACTGTCATTAAATAATATCTTTCAGCAAATGGCACTTATAAAGGCAAATATATGAAGCAATAGCTATCACAGAACTTATCATAGTTCTTAAAAGCCCAGGATCAAGAGGAGGAAAAAGAATGTTGTTTGATGACAGGTGCACTGCCGCACAGTAGCTGATATATCTGGCTCACTACTAAGCAAATAAGCTTCTTTATGTCATTCCCCTTTCCTCAGTCATACAGCAAGCCAGGACAGGCCACAGCAAGCAGTTTCTCAGTAAAAAAAAAACAGTTTTTCATAGCCATAAGCACTTTGTCTTGTTTCGCAGCCTTTGCTGACTGGTGTTGCATCTGACTTTTTTATTAAAACAATGAAATGTGATTTATCATTTCACTTAAGCTCCTTTCAAGTTAGTTTCTTTGTGTTTTCTTCCATGTATTCCTATTGATCTCTTGATTGAATTCCTAGTTGCCTCTTTCTTTCCAAAGGGAACTGAAAATCAGCTGAGGCATGGAATGTGGAAAAGGAGGCAGAAAAATGCAACGATTTGGTTCAGATTCTTGTCAAGGCTCAGAGACCCTATCCGCCTCTTCATTGCTACTGTCTTCTTGAATTACTGTGGAAGTCCCCGTAATTTCTCTGTACAGTGCGAGTAATTCTACTTCTTTTATAGCTCAGGGTTACTGCTTAATAATGGGTGCACACTGTGGTCAAAATGTTGCCTCAGAAGCACTGCTGTGAGCATTACTAGTATTGGTACAGTAAGTAAAAGCCCACTATTTGAAAAGGATGTGAAGGTCCCTGAATGTGTCCCTAGAAAAGCAGCAAAGCTGGTGAAAGGAATGGAAGAAATGTCCTATAAGGAGTGGCTGAGGACACTGGGTTTGTCTAGTTTGGAGGAAAAGAGAGATTGAGGGGTGACATCATTGCTCTCTACAGCTTCCTGAGGAGGGAAGGCAGAGAGGGAAGCGCTGATCTTTTCTCCCTGGGATACAGTGATAGGATGTGTGGGAATGGTTCAAAGCTGCATCAGGGGAGGTTCAGATTTAGGAAATACTTCTTTACCAAGAGGGTGATCAAACACTGGAACAGGCTTCCCAGAGAGGTGGTCAATGCCCCAAGCATGTCAGTGTTTGAACAATGCCCTTAATAATGTGCTTTTGGTCAGGCCTGAATTGGTCAGGCAGTTGGACTAGATGATCATTTTATGTCCCTTGCAACTGAGCTGTTATTCCATTCCATTCCATTCCATTCCATTCCATTCCATTCCATTCCATTCCATTCCATTCCTATTCACTAGTCCTAACTCATAAGCTGAGGTTGAGTCATCATCCATTCTAGGCAAAACTCCACGCATTCCCACCTCTCTTTCATGTAAGGACAATATTTCACAGCATGTTGATTGTCTAAGACAGTGGTTCGACTTGGTGATCTTAAAGGTCTTTTCCATCCTAAAAAATTCTATGATTCAAAGACCTGACTCTTGTGAAACTCTTCATTATAAGAAGAGCTATAGTGCTCATAGCCACTGCTGCTTCTACTGTAATAATGGTTTTAAATCAGTTTATAGCCAGTTTGCTTCACCTCCTAATAGAGATTGCATGACAACAGACATACTTGCGTGTCTGCAGTTGCAATTCTTTTAGGATTGCTGTTTCCTTATATATATGAGAAGATGTCTTTTTTTTTTTTTTTTGGAAGATTATCATAAACATCTTCTGAAAATGTGGAAAATTCATGAAAATGAGACTGGCTTTAAAACTGAGTGCTGCAGAAGTAACAGGGATATTTTTTCTCCATTCATTTTGCCTTGTGCTTGTACCTGTTTCTGGGAGAATTTTCTATATCACCAGTCTGTTGGCTGAATTTTAAGCTTGTACGTTGCTTTTGGTTCTAAATTAAAATCTGGATTTCTTTTTGGTTTTGTAGTGTCCTAAAACTGCAATCCATTTTCAGTACATACTATTACATATTTTAATATTCCTCAGAATAGCACTCCGGGGGCTTTTTTTGTATCACAGACACAAAACAAGAGTACCACAAATGAGGCATCATTGACCAGTTTTTATGATTTTTGTTGTCATTTTGCAAAAACACTAAATTACTTAATGTTGTCTTGGCCTTTTTCATAAATGCTGACAGCCCACAATTTCCTCTTCCCCTTTTTAAGTATTAGGGTTTTTTTACCGTAGTCTATAAACTACATCGTTAATCAGATAGTGTAAAATCCAATTAGAGACATTAGAATCCAGAAATACAAGTGTTAAGGAATTTATTTCTTGATTGACAAGAAAACCAAATAGACTCATCTATTTAGAATCTTAGCAACAATTAGCTGCCTTAGTTTCATTTATTGTGACATAAAAAATCTGGTTTATTGAGAGCTCTATTGAAAAAGATTTCTATGATATGCACCATGAGAAAATATCTTCAAACTAAAATGATTGTTTTGCTGTAATAAATTGAACCATATGTACACTATGTTATTCAATCCTTTTTCTTCAAGGCATAAATTGATATTAAAGAACATTTAAGTCATAACACATAGTTATCCAGGCATGAATGAGGCAATAACCCATATAAGTTGTCAAGGTGAAGCCAAAGCATTTATTAGAGGTTTGTGTTGTTTTTGAAAAGTGCACGGTTGGATAAACATGGATTAGTGCTATTATGCTGCTACGATGACTCAAGTGTGTTTTTACAGTGTCAGTAATTTTTATGTTTAAAAATCACTGGTGCAGTATATTAGCTATAATTTATGTTTATCATCTTGTGTACTCTAATAGGTTTCAACAAACCATTTAACACTTCAGCTTGTGCATATACATTACTTAATAGGTATTTATCTTAAAAAAGAGATACTTAAAAGGGACTTTCAAAGCTTGCAACTGCATGCTAAGAGCAAATACTGCAGTCAGGCACATTAACTTTTTTCCTCTGGTCTGCATTTAACTTTGAACAGTGTGACCACAGAATTTCTTTGCACACTTTGTTCCCAACTGAAGCAAGAAAGATATATCATCTCTAAGCCCCATCAGCCTGAATGGCATCAAAGTCCCTGACATGAAGTGTCCGTCACACTTACTAAGTAGAGAAGATGTGATAAAGCCAACGCAGCTGAAAAATGTCAGTAGCTTCTCATCATCAGAGGTTGCCCTTTCAGGATAGCATAGGACTCTATGCTTTTTTAGTTAAAGGATATCATCAATAGGAGGAAGTATGAATTTTATGTCTCTTGCTATTCTTTTCTGGTATCTTGGCTTACTTGTTTTTAAAAATCAGTTTCCTCTTCTCATAACACTCAACACATTCTTTGGGGAGCAACCTCATCTATATTTAAAAGAATTGGGGAAGGCAATATTAAGGAGAGAAGAATTGAAGTAGAAGCTCCCACCCAGAGAGGGCTTTTGGATGGTAGTTGATGCGTTGTGAGTAATTTATTGAGTACTTTTATTGAGTTCTTCAGACAACATGTTGCTTATTATATGGATTGTGCCCATGATGTATGTCTGTTCTAGACAGTCTAGGTTTGAATAACTAATAGTACTTTCATAAAGGAGATTGGTAGCAATTTAAAAATCATCACAATTTGCTCTTTTGTTGGGGAGAGAATTCTCCCTCAGTTTTGTTAAGCCAAATATTAGACAACCATTTGGAGAAAAAAGCCAAACAAATATAAATGTAAGTTCTGTTTACAAATCTAGTGAGATTTCTGATTCATTCTCAAGTGAGGTCATTTTGGAGGAATAAAAAGAGGTGATGCAGAACCCTGAGATTATGGACATGCTGATCTGGTCTGTAATAGATTTTTAAAAAGAGGCTATCAATTCTCTTGACTCAATCAAGCATATCTGTTGGCTGAGTTGGCAAATAAGGAGTATTTATTACTCACATGGGAAAAATGTGCCAAAATAGACTACTTGGTGCTACAGACTACTTTTTTGTAGTAAACTCTTTCTTAAACATAATCAAAGAAATATTGATATAATTTAGTGAACATTCCTAAATGCCTACAAGCAGATAACTTATTCATTCAAATTTAATTTTTATAAGAGTACATTTACAAGCTTTAGATTTTTATTGATACCTGTAATAATTGCACATACACAGAAATGTCTTTTTTTAATATTCATCTATTTAATAATTGACTACGAACAAGCTACACCTTACTTTTTATTGCACATAACAAACATATGCCATTTTCAGTGCTTTAGAGTACAAATTTCCAACATTTTTTGGGAAGGCATACTGCTTGCTTCCAGAGTACCTTCTGCCAGGGCACTGTGCAAGTTATTCTGTTGGCATTATTAACAGTTTTTATGTTCTGTGTAGTAGTTGATGCAGCATAGTCTGTGCTTGATGTGTTTTCTGGAAGCATTACTTATTCATTTTTCCACAGTACTCCCTGCAGACCACATGGTAGTGTGGTCCCATTTTACAAGATACTCTACAAAAGCATAATGAAAGACTGTTTCTGCTCCAGGGAACTTACAGTCTTGCTATTCCTTACTTTGAAAGGATTAAAAGGATGGTGTTTTTCCTGGTAAACAAGGGCAAGGAAGTCAGAACTTTTTTGTAGATGTCTATACTGTCTTTAGTTTTTAGCAGCTCCCAGTTTAAGAGTGATTTCACATATCACAACAGAAGTAATAAAGAGACTTTGGAGGAAAACTTACATTACCACCCTCATGCCAACATGGCTTTTCACATTCCACAGCAAAACACTGCCATTACCAAACTGAAAATTATGTAAGCTCTTAGAAGATCTCATCTTTTTTAATTCTCTGTTGATGTTAATTGCTGTTGTGAATGGCTACGTTGTCTGTGACTTTTTTTTTTTGTCACTTTCTGGTGAGAGATATTCTTTTTTGCTGCCCATGTTTGTAGCCTTCTGCAATCTCTCACTAATACTTCAGGCTCAGGTAAAATGAATGGGTTGTTTTAAAGTGTCTGCATTTCTTGTTGTCTGAAATATTATAAACAGTAGGAAGCTGTTGAGTTACTTTACAGGAAAAAAAACTCTGAGTTCTGAGGCACACATAGGAGCAATGGAGAAAGACCATTTCACAGCTTTTGCTGCTGTGCACTAAAGACCCCTGATGATACCATCTACTGTAGTTCCTTATATGTCTACCTCAAAAAACACTGCCCTCTTTCTGCCCCAGTGACTGTTTAAAGTAGTCATTTGGAAAAGAAATAACAGTTCAAAGTCTACAGCACAAAACAGATAAAGTTGGAAGTTTTGGTGAGGTTGTACCTGTCCAGACATAGCTCCCTTAGTTCAGGAAGGATACAGAGTCCACTTAATATGGTTAGAGTTCACCACTTAATATGGTTAGGGTTCTTGTGTACATGACCTCCTGGGAGAGGCTGAAGGAGCTGGATTTATTTATCCTCTTGGAATGGTTGCTGAAGGGAGATCCAGCTGAAGTCTACAGCTGCTGGAATAGAATTACAAAGATTATGGAGCTGTTCTTGGTACCGAGAAATAATACAGCAAGGGGAAAGAGCCACAAGTTAACAGTCTGGAAGATTCTGACTGGACATTAGGAAAATATCTAGGTGAGTGGCATGGCACTGGAATGGTTTCCCAAAGACCATGTGATCTCCATCCTTGGAAGTTTTCAAGACTCAGCTAGGCAAAGCCATTGTGGACCTGATCAAGTACTGGCAGTAATCCTGCTCTGAGTAGGACCTTGTGCTAAGTGACATCTTGGTGCTTTCAGAAAACATCTCTGTTATTTATGAAATATCATCCTCCAGTTCTCAGCTGAATTCCCCCCCCCCTTTTTTTTTTCCCCTCTAGAGATTCATTCTTTCTTATTTTCAAACTGTTAATCATGATGAAGTTGCAGTATGCTGTCTGGGTTTCCTCTTGTCCAAGTTCCAATGAAATCCAGACAAGTGTTCCCTACCTTCAAGACTTATTTTAAACAAAATACATTAAACTCTATTTGCCTTACAAACATTTTCATGTTCTCATCTTTCCCTTATGGAAAAAGATTGTTTCCAATTGCTGATGAAAGCCCATTTTTAGCATTAAAGAGCTAGAAGCAAAGTCTTTTCTGTAGAGGGCTCTTAGGCAGAAAGCTCATAGGAGGATATCGGAGGATGCTTTTTTCTGACCTTTTTTTAGTGCTATGCCTGTAAAATTGGAGACCTGGTGTATCTCTGCCATAAAAACTGTATGTCCATCTAGGCTTTAATCAATAGCAGAAGCAATTTGGAAAGGCTGGTAGAACTGTTTTTATGAAACAAGACTGCAAAGCTTAATGAGCAACAAGTGTGGTTCTTTAGAGTGCCTGGAATACCCTTACTACTTGATAGAATTATAAGTTTATTCAGTTAGGGTGTTTAAAATTATGATAATTTTATAGTTCACAGAAGGCTTAATGCTATGAAAGCTGAAGGGACTGTACATGGAAACAGGACATTCAGGAGCTTGATGTTAACCCTGTTCTTAGTCAATCGAGATTAGCTTTGATGGCTTTTCATAGAATTGCTGACATTGTTATAAATTGATCAGGTGTAAAATATGGAAAGAATGTAAATATTATGTTCGAATGTTGAAATTATATTGTGTAATTGAAAAATAAAATCACTGGGCTGTTTGGTCAAGTGTATATATTTAGATTTTTTTTTCCTGGTCAAATAGGCAGCATATATTTTTAATGATTAATTACTGTTGGAGTTATGTGAGAAAAAGAGCTTGACAAACTGAATCAAAGGTTTTTGATTGTTTATTCTCCATTCTCAGTAATGAAAATGCAGCTGTATTCTTGCAGACAGAAAATGAAAAGAATGGATGCATATTTCTCCAGTATAGCTGTTTTTCATTATTATAATGCAAGAAATTAAGACCATGCTGAACTTCTCTTCTGCTACTGTCCATGGCAAACTTGTTCTTGCATTCTGGAAGAAGACACAGAAGCAGTTTTCTTAGGAGCAAACTGTTCAAAAGAAGACTTATACCTCCATTTCTTTAATATATACATATATATGTGTGCATATATACAAATAATAATCACATGCATATACAGATAAAAATACATAAAGTATGTGTAAATCTTCCAATCTCATTCTTTCATTTCTTACATTGTTCATATGCTTCCTACTTAAAAATAAATCTCTAGTTACCCATAGAGGTGTGGATTTAACTCTGATATTGGCGGAGAGTTTCTTTTACCGTATGAAGTGAAGATGACATTAATAGTGAAGGGAAAAGAACACTCTGCACCTTATATGTCTCTTCTCTCATGATAAAACTACATCTGCTATAGGACCATTTTTTGTTGTAATTTGACTGTGGCTTTGGACCCATGGTTAATACCAGGAGCTCAAAGCCAGGAGCAGCTGCCTGTTTAAACACACAATATGCCATTACTTCTGGACATTACATATCCTGGAGAATTTTATTTTCTAATTTGAAAAAAAGAGACCTTTTGAGAGGTAAGAATAGAGAAAAGGAGGAGCATTAAGGAGAATAACTCATAGCAAGTATGTGAAGAATTTCTTCCCTTGTTTTTAAAGGATCATAGAGGGTTTATAAAATCTGTTCTTCCTAAACTCATGTGCCAATATCTTAAATTACTGCAGCTTTATTTGAATACTTCTTTATACTAATACAAAATGATTTTGCTATAAATAAAATAATTTTGCTAAGACATTCCTGCTTTAGATAAAAACATTTATATGTAACATATGTAGTTAGTCTTTTATTCAATAAAACAGAACTACAAGTATTCACAATACTTACTGTCTCATACTAGTTAAGCCTAAATCTGGGTTGCTTCTCTAAGGCAGTAATCTAAAAGCTGCATTACATGAACTGACACAAGACTCAGTTTTCTGCTTCTTGATACTTGCAGAAGTGTGCTCTTATGTTTGTGAATATCAAAATTCAACTCATAAAAACAAATTGTGGGAAAATAAAAACAAAATAAGCCCAAAGGGCTTTTCTTTAATTGTAATTTCTTATAAAAAAAACCTTTTAAGCCTTTATGATTTGCAAAGCAGTCACTTGTATATCATATAAAAAATCTTATGTGGGACACTAAAAGCACACAGAGCATGGCCACTATGCAAAAGATGTGTTACAAGATACCAGGCAAGATATTTTTTCTGAATTCCAAGGTGGTAAATATTGTTCTCTGGTTCGCTTGTGAAGATTTTGGTTTGTTTGTAGTCATTTTATGCTATGAGTTTAGAATATTTTGTAAACAAATACTTAAAGTAAACTGTACAAAGTAAGGAACTATCAGCTTTAACAGAAGCAATTCTGACAAACAATTATTTTCATTTTAGCACTGGCAATTATGTAAATGTGTCTGGAACAGCAATGGGCACCTTAATTTTGACACCTAATTATACCAATTTATTTATACACCTCCTTGAACAACATTTTATTTATAACTCTCCCATTCATTCAAAGACAAGAAAAAGTAAAACTGAATTTCATAGATGGTTGCTTTATCATTGAAACATAAACATGGCATGAACTATTTGAACTTGAACATTCACATGTATAGCATGATCACATTGTGTTAGGTTTCTTCTCTTTTTCAGCTTTAAAGGAAGACAACTCTTTATATCTCTATGAAAAAACATTTCAGTCTTCGTAGAAATCTTTTAAATATGCACTATATTATGAAAATGTACCATAAAATTACCTACATTCCCTTAGTATTTTAAATTTTCACCATATTCTTGCTGAAGATTATTTACAGATTCATGGAACAGTTAAGGTTGGAAAAGACCTTTAAGATCATCAAATCCAACCATTAAGCTAGAACTGCCAAGTCCACCACTAAACCATGTCCTGAAGTGTCACATCTACTCATCTTTTGAATATCTCCAGGGATGGTGACGCTACCACTTCCCTGGGCAGCGAGTTCCAATGCTTGACAGCTCTTTCAGTTAAGAAATTTTTCCAAACATCCAATCTAAATCTCCCCTGGTGCAGTTTGAGACTGTTTCCTCTTGTTTTATCACTTGTTACTTTGGAGAAGAGACCAACTCTTACCTTGCTACAACCATCTTTCAGGTAGTTGTAGAGAGTGATAGGGTCTTGCCTGAGACTCCTCTCCAGGCCTCAGCCACTCATCATTGGACTTGTTTCTGTGGACCCTGTGCAAGCTTTGTTGCTCTTTTTTGGACACAGTCCAGCACCTCAGTATCTTTCTTGTAGTGATGGGCCCAAACCCAAACACAGTATTTGAGGTGAAGCCTGACCAGCGCCTAGTACAGGGGGATGATAAGTTCCCTAGTCCTACGGGCCACACTATTTCTGATACACACCAGGATTCTTGGCCACCTGGGAACAAGCTGGCTCATATTCAGACAGCTGTTGGCCAATACCCCCAGGTCCTTTCCCACCAGTCAGCTTTCCATACACTCTTCCTCAGGCCTTTAGTGTTGCCATGGGATTGTTGTGACCTATGTGCAGGACCCAGCACTTTGCCTTGTTGAACCTCATACAACTGGCCCCAGCCTATCAATCCAGCCTCTCCAGATCCCTCTGTAGAACCTTCTTGCCCTCAAGCAGATCAACACTCCCACCCAACTTGGTGTTACCTGCAAACTTTCTGAGGGTGCATGTGATTTCCTCAGCCAGAATTCAATAAAGATATTAATCAGAACTGTCCCCACTACTGAGCCCTTGGGAACACCACTTGTGACCAGCTGCCAAATGGATTTAACTCCATTCACCACCATTCTTTGGGCTCAGCCATTCAACCAGTTATTTACCCGGTGAAGTGTACACCGTCCAAGCCATGAGCATCCAGTTATTCCAGGAAATTGCTATGGGAAATGGTGTCAAAGGCTTTACTAAAGTGTACGTAGGCAGCATCTACAGCTTTTCCTTCATCCATTAAGTGGGTCACCTTTTCATAGAAGACTATCATTGTCTACGTGAAACCAAGAGTTATGAAAATACTTTGTGATGTGTAAAATCCTAATTCACTGCATGCATAAATTTCACAGTCTTTCTTCTGGATTATCATCACATGCTGTACCTTGATTTTTGTCCTTTTCAAAAGAAAAGCAGCTATAGATAAGCAGCTATGTAAGCGGTCATGACCAAAGCCCTTGCTTAGGACTATGTCTGGGGTAATGCAGTTAATAAATGAGAGAAATAATAGCCTCGTTGCTTTTCAAATTTGACTGTACAGCCAACCTGCTAAATAAAGTGTTACAGAGAGTGTCTGTATGTGCCTCGATCTTTCCATCTCTGAATTCTCTGAACAGCCTTGGAATGAAACACAGAGAGCTACTTCAACACAGAGAAGTTGCTGGAGAAGCAGACTTACATGTGGTGCTCAAGAATATGCACTACTGTGTATTTTTTTCCTACCCCACTAAGTGAAATGAGATTTTATTACTATGATTTTAGAAACTAGCAAGACTGCTCTAATGAATATACCTGTCTTACCAATTTCTCAAGCTAGAGGACACAAACCTACACAACCCCAACTACTGGCTAGCACTTGGCTAATGAGGCAGCATTATATGTCATTATAAAACAGCTCACACTTTTTCTGAAGAGGTTGCTGATCTTCTCTTTGCATTTCATTTATTTTCTTTGAAACATTTCTTGTCCAAGTTCTGTAATTGCCATTGAGTCCTTATATTAATTTCTTCACTGTTTTCTATCTACTGAAACAGTGATAACAGTGGGGCTTACTTTTGTGTGTGATTTTGGGGTTGTTTTTTTGGTTTGGTTTGGTTTTTTCTCACAGGGGATGTGTGTGTTTAAACTGGTTCAACTTGCTCTGTGGCATTGGAAAGTAAGATTTTTTTAATACACTCATTCCTTAAAACAAACTTCATTTCTGTGTCCCTGAAGAAAAACCTGAAATATAGGTAATACATTTGCATGCATCTATTGTGCCCTGATTTCACTAATTAATATTTCCTGACAATACTATCACAGTATGTTTTTTTAACCCTGTTTCAAGTTATCCTGCAAGATGTCCCAACCATACTGTAATTTAAAACTTACAGTCCAGGATACTGCCATTATACCCAAGATTCCTAATACAGCACAAATCACAAGCCAAAGGTCTGCATTTCAGTAATTGCATGGCACAGCTTTTTCTAAAACTTCAGCTGTGCATTTAGTATGACTAATGGCTTCTGGTCCCCAAACTAGATACTTTTCTACTTTTACATAAAGTTAGAGTTATATTTTCAGGCATGAGAGTTCAAAATTACCTCATCAACATGTGGACTAAAGTTAAATAAAATAGAGGTGATAAACTTTTGCCAGGAGGAATCAGAGCGAACTAAAGAGACTCAGGAAGCAGAGCAAGACTGAGAATAAATTCTGTCTTGCTAAATTTTGATTTTGACAGAAACCTGCCACTTTTTTTCCCCACTCTTTCTGATTCACTCACCTCATCCTTTTTTTTTCTATTTTTTTTTTCTTCGATAAACCAAACCCTACTTTTTCATAGATGCTGTTTGAGAAGCTCGGGACAGAATTTTGCCTCAGACTTGTAACTTTACATTTACAGGCCTGTAAGGTCCAGAACAAAACACTGTGTCCAAACTTCAGATCTGAGTTCAGATAAGAGCCTGAAACTTAAAACCCAGCATAGTTTGAATGGGATCACAACATGCAAAAGAACTTTAAGTGAGGGAAGATCTTGATCTAAACCTTTAGTATAAGGAATGCAGGAGTGGACACTTGTAGATGAGTATCTTGCTTACAAATTATGCAAATTGCAGGAAATTCTGAGAAGACTACTAGCTGGATCACGGTTCGTTTTCATAAGAAATATATACAATATATTCACAAGTGTCCTCAGTGGGGCTGATTCTAAGACAGAAGCACATGGTTGATATCTTCCCTTTTGGCAGATTTGTTTTCAAATTGGTATCAGTAATTTAGTTCCATGGAAAGAATCATGTCTAGGTAAATAATGGAGCTGAGACTGAGAGTGCTGAGTTTGGAGTCGTAGAACAACAGAATATTTCTGATGACTCTCAGCTGGATGGTGGTATTTTTCCACATAAGTGCTGTAAAGATACAGTTAAAGAATTGCAGAGCCTTTCAAAGCTCTAAACAACTTGCTTTCTGCATGTCATTAAGAGTGCTGGGGATATCTACAATGCATCTGTTCACAGGTATGAACAGGCATCCCTGAGAAAGCTTTAAATCATGGAGCTTGGGTCTCTGTAGTCTTGAAGTCACAGCAGCGTGGGCTACAGCTGCCAAGAACCTGTCAGTGTTCTGGTGGGCTTTTGCAGTCTGCTATAATACCTGAATTGTTTTGGTACATGAGCTAGTTGAAGGATGTTTACATGAACTACAGTTCTGTGCACCTGGATGACAGTGAACATCCTTCACTTTGTAGCTACAGTTCAGATCATAGCATAAAAACCCACATATGGGTACATGGAAACATTCATAAGTAAAACTATACCATCTGCCTACCAGTTTGCATTCAGTTTCTTTCTAGTGAACAGAAGTACCGTTACATCTGCCTTGTGAAACTGTTTGTAGCTGCTCAGTAGCTGCTCAGTTCATATAGTCTATATTATATGATTCCAGTTCTTGCATTGCTGGGATGTAGAAACAGGGAGCAATGGTGATGACACAGCAGACCAGATTTCTGGACTCTCATTTGCGCAGAATCATTGGGCTTTTGAGGTAGTCTTCAAGAACAGCAGATTTTGAGTTCCTTAATGTAGTGGGTTCATCTTCATTTCTACTTTTACACCATCAAGAAGTATTGTTAAAAGCTCCTTATAATTTACATACAGCCTACTTGTAGGGAGACATACATAAAAAAATGCCCAATGAAACCAAAATACTTCAATTGTATCATTATGAGAACTAGAAAGGAAATTTTTAAATGTCCAGTTCATTCAGAATTCCCTACTGATCTTTTTAGAAGTGGCATGCACTAAAAGCATGAAGAATGCATGCATTAAAAGCATGAAGGATACATGCAATTTTTGTTACAGTACTCAGATTATCAAAGTTGTTATTAGGTGGGGGTTAAAGTGGATGCAATATGAAAAGAAACTGAGTGTGCAAGTCCCTTAAAGTCTCTTTGGAAATTTCAGTCAGGCACTCAAGCCTTATATCTTTTGAGTTGCTGACATATGTATTACTTCATTAGTCTGAAGAGGAAAAGACAAATAAAAACAAAACCAACACCTCCAGTTAAGGAATTCCTTCAAGAACAAGGAATGTGCACTCATTTGGCAGCCGCATTATTGTAAGATAATTATACAGCATATGAATGTTTATTGCCTGACTTTAAGATGCACAATGTAAGATTAAAAATTGTGGTGTTTTTTTCTATAAATGCTGTATTTCTGCTATTGTGTTTGCAGAATACAGCTAGATAGTAATTGATTCTGTGTCAGGGATTGGCTAATTTGCCAACAGTATAGTATAAAACACATTTATACAGTCAATTACACCCAAGTGCATGGCCTATTTGCTTTATAATTTCATAAACTTGCCAGCAATTTAAATAAAAAAGTTCCATTAAATTATCATATCATGTGATAGAATGATATTGCCAAGTATATTAAACCATGTGTGTTCAGCCAGAATTAATTAAATAGTATTACTTTTTTCTTATTAACACATTGAACCTATCCTTCCTACTCAGTACTAGAAATAGCCTATTAGTGAACAAAGTAAACTTAAGGCCAAAGTTTAAACAATTTCCTGAGGGTGCTTCATTAAGATTCCTAGTACTTTTGTTTAAACATTTACTCATGGTAAATGTGCTTGTATTGTGAAAATATTTTATGTTCTTAGATATGAATACTGGGAAAGTTTAAAGGTAATCTTTAATATTAATATTCAGACATTTGAGGCAGATCTGATCTTACTTTTCTCATCCAATTTAGGAGTCACAGAAATAACTCAGAATGCTCTTGGTTTCTATGTTTGTTCTGAACTTTACTCCTTACTTTTTTTGTCATGTTTACTAGCCTTATGAGTTAAAAAGAAATATTAATGATTCAGCATGACCAGTATCTGAATCCTCCCCACCCCCACTGTCAAACTGCAAAATGAAATAGGAAATACCTATTTTGTATGAAGTATATTAATAAGATGGCTCAGAGGAACTTCTTATTTGAAGATGGCAATGAACAGCAAGAATAAACATTTGCATATAACTTTCATATAAGTTGACCTATTCAGTTATAAACCAAAAACTTCTCAACAGCCTTTACCGTGCACACAAAAACATGCCTTCTCTCTTTCTCGTCAGGTGATTCAGGCACTGTCTGAGCTCTCCTTGTTTTGAAACACAGGGGATCCTTTTAGGGAAAGCTTTATCTTCTCATTTTTAACAGACTTTTTGAAAACCCCAAATTTAAAAAATGCAGCCTTTTAATTACTGGCATGCATTTAGTTTAATAAGATAGTGTGTTTGAAAGTGGATAAGCATATCTTTAACAGCAGTCTACCAGGAATCAGCAGAAATAATTACTATCAAGATTTAATTATGTCAGACAAGAGTATCTGTCCTGAATAGCAGTGTTGACAGTAGAATCTGGCATTGCTGTATGTTCAAGTCAGCTCTCTGTAAGCTTCTGTTAAACATAGTTAGGTATTCTTCTTTGACTGATTTTAAATTAATATAATTGAAAATATCAAAGCAAGGAAAAGAATTGTGTATGATACAAAATAGAGGCATATGAACAAAAAGAATCTTTTGGCCCTTCTCTCACATGCAAGATGTTGATGAAAAACATCTCTGCAGGTTAATGTGGTATCGCACATTATCACAATATTGTGAGTCAATGTAAAGGAGACCAGAACAAGTCTTGCTGTGTTTATATATAACAGCCTCTTCTTTACCTGTTACTGACTGTTAAGATGATCTTCAGAAATGATGTAAAACTATTTTGACTGTGATGACATTGACTTTCTGATTTTTAAGGAAGGCTTTCATTAGAATATTTCCAAACTATGCAAAATACCATGTGCTGATGCCAAACCAAAATGTGAAGTTTTTGATTATTCAAGTGAGTGATGCTATTGAGAAAAGCAAATCTGTAATCTGAGTAAATATTACACAGTATTATTTAAAAAGCTTAAGAAAGAAAGAAAAAAGAATTGTGCTAGGCTTAATTAAGGCTTCAAGTAAAGCTTGCTTTTATTGGCAATTTTTTTGTTGCAACAAGAAAACTAAAAATTAAGAGGATGGTTGGCAGCAATATTGATATGCTAATGGATAAACATGCTAATTTAGAAAAAACTAATCAGCAAAGACATTACTAATGGAAATGTACTGGAAAATGGCTAATGCTGTATGCAGACCTGGAATCTACAAAATTAAGAACTCATTTTGTGTTTGCGATTTTAACTTGAAAGCTAAGCCTTGATCTTGTCTGCTTTGCTGTTGTTAGTATTTAAAGATATTTCAGATGACCTGGCCTGGTACGATGACACCTGTTTATCTTCTCTATAATTATGCTGCTAAAATTACATGTTCTGTTTACTGAAAAGAGAACAAAATATCTTACTTTTTTTCTATCTAATTTACCAGTGTCTCCAGAAAAAGAGACTCTTCAAATTAAAGAGCATGCATGAGTCAGGTTTTCTGACTAAAGTGTGGTACAACATCTCTGTTTGTCAGTACTTCAGTGTTCACTATCTCGAGATTTGAAAGAGTGTTTATATATTTAGGCAACAGGGCAAGACTTTAAAAATGGTGTTGCCTCTGCTTCTAATTGTAGCCTGCATTTTGAGGGTACTGCTGTAAAAAACTTATTAGTTCATGGTATCGGAGTTTTCTGAGGTGTTCTTAAGCCTCAGAATCTTTTCTGAGTTAGAAACAGTGTCATCTGAAAGTCTCAATTAAGGAATTAAATAATGAATATTATTTTTCAACATTTGTCAGAACTTTGCCGAGTGTTCAGGAGATATAAAGGAAAAAACTTAAGTGTTTAGAGCTGTACAATCTGTAAGGTTGAAAATGATTAGAAGTTGGAAATGGTTCAGTTTAGTTGGAGGTAGAGTTTGAAGGTCTGATTTACATGAACTCAAGATCCAAGGGAACATTTTAACTACTAATCCTGCTCCTTTATGTCTGACTACTTTGGACAGTTTTCATGTGGTACTACTTCCTATTCACTTGAAAGAAACACTGGGATATGCTGAGATTAAGACTGCTTTAAAACATACATATACTTAACACGAATAGAAAGAAATCTTTTTTCTGTATCACAGCCCCCAGTTCCCCATACTTTACCCTAAGAGATAACATTTCAAATGGCACAGATATACATAATTTCAGTCAGACCAGTACAGACTTTTAAAACTTATTTATTTTGTTTTCACAGTACTGCTTCTTGTAAATCATTTATAATAGGCTTTCTTTAAATTGAAACACACTTGTCTTAAGGCGATATGGATGTGTTGCATACAGTTGAATAATTAGAAAACAATTCAAATCAGTCAGTATGCCTGAATCAATCAGAAGACCTGTTGACACTGGAAAATTGCTCAAGGTTGTAGAAAACACAGAAGCAGTCTCTTTCACACAGTGTTGGGACATGTCCTAGGTTCAGCAGTAGCAATAATTTTTTTTCTCCTCCTTAGTAGCTGGTGCAGTGCTGTGGTTTTCACTTTCAGCCTGGGAACAGCGCTGATAACACCGATGTTTTTAGTTGCTGCTCAGTAATGTTTACTCTGACCAAGGACTTTATGAGTCTCATGCTCTGCCAGGGAGGAGGGGAAGCTGGGAGGAAGCAGAGACAGGTTACTGGACCCAAAATAGCTAAAAAGGTATTCCATACCACAGCACATCATGCCCAGTATATAAACTGGGGGCAGTTACCCGGAAGGGTTAGATCACTTGCTTGGTCGGGCTGGGTATTGGTCGGTGGGTGGTGAGCAGTTGTATTCTCTTCCCTTGTTACTTCCCTTATCATTGTTATTATTGGTGGTAGCAGTAGTAGTTTGTGATATACCTTAGTTACTGGACTGTTCTTGTCTCGGCCCATGAGAGTTGCATTCTTTTGATTCTCCTTCTCACCACCCTGGGAGTAGAGGGAGGAGGAAAGGGGGAAAAGGAGCTAACGACTGCGTGGCTGATTTGCTTACTGGGCTGAAACCACGACAGGAGAAAAGACAGCAGTTAGGAGTTAGAAAGCTGGAAATTCCAACTCAATAAACCCAGAAACTTTTTCTGACCATGAAGGTGGCCAATCACTGGGACAGGTTTCCCAAAAAGGTTGTGGGATCTCCATTTTTTTGAGATATTTTGAACTTAATTTGGCAAAATGTTTACCAACCTGATCTAAATGGACCTGCTCCAAGCAGGGCATTGGACTAGAAGAGCTCCAAATATTAATTATTTTATAGTTGTCTGATTTTTGGTAAATTGGGGGCAATCAGGACACATGCTTCAGAAGTCTGTTCCTGGTTTGAAGTAAAATATTAAAGTACTTGTGTCTTAATGTGTTTTAAGAGTGAATCATCTTTGATTTATTCTAACATGGTAGTGTTATAATACTATAATGAATTCCCTAAATACTTTATAGATTAATCAGGTCAAGAAAATGTCAAAAATTATTTTAGTTAAAATTGTAGTTTACAATTTATTGATTATTACTAACTGTAGCTCAGTATTTCTAAACTATTATTTTCATTCATTAAGTAAATAGAAACACAAGCTTTGCTGTAGGTGACAGAGAATTTTTATTGTTCAGGTCAAGTAATTCAGCACTATGTGTTCCATAATATGATTTGAATTTAGCAGCACTGGATTTATATGAATATGAAAGATACTAGATACAATCTTTCTTAATACTACAAAACTCTTTTTACAGGATGTTGTTAATGTGTTATCTACCTCTGATAGGCAATGGTCACTTGTCTTTTCACTTTAAATGTTCAAAGATGCATATATAAATTGTGTACCCATTCAAAGTACAAATTTTATCAACAATATAATTGCAGAATTATTACTAAAGTCCTCTTATAGCAAGTTTCAGTGGCAGTATAAAAGAAATGATTAAATCATGAATGTCAGGTAAATGATTGCCAAAGGACTGTTTAACCTAATCAGAGATAATGAGCCCTAGTGTATTTAAAAGTGCTTATAAACAACTAAGTAAATATTAGTCACAAATTCAAGCTTGGCTCTTTGTTGTGTTCTGAAGACAGAAACCAATTTTTCTCCCATTGCACACATAGGGTTTTTATTTTCATTACTGGTGTCAATACATTTCATCTTTGGCATTAGATATATTGTCAAAATGTGCAGTCCTTTGTAGCAGTTCTTCTTGTAGAAATATAAGGATCATCCTCTTTGCAACTGGTTAACGGACCAAATGATCTATTGTGGATCATCTGGACTTAGTTTTTATTATTTCTATTGAAATACTAGCTTTTTTTTTACCTCATTCTCTCTTGGAAATGGAACATTAATACATTGGATAACTGAGTTACATATCACCATTTAAAATGCTCTTAAGTATAGGTGTTTATCCCCATAACTGTAATTCTATAGGTTCTTAAACAAAAGAAATACTGTAGACCTTTTTGAAGGATGATTTTTCAAGTAGGTGACACATACATTACTCAAGAATAAGAAATACAGATAGCTGTAAGATATTTATGCTTTTTACAGGCATTCTAACCTTTTTAGAAAATGGCTATAATTTGAAGATATAATGTGAAGGGAGTGTTCTTAATGCTACATTAATTACCAGGGTTCACTTTCATTCCCTCTTTGGAGACATTTTTGTATTTTTATATGAAACGATGCATATAATATTGTGGCAATAATGAGCTTAATGTAACTGGAAGATATCAGATAAAATTGTATCAAAATTTCAAATACAAACAACACCAGAAATATCATCTGTATGCCTGAATGTCTTTATATCTCACATATTGAAAACTTTTTTCCTTGCCACTAAGTGGCACTCTATTATTTGTAGTTGGCTGTTCAGGTCATTTTAAAAAAAACCTTTGGGCCAAATTTATTCCTGACACAGCCTCACTAAGTCAATGGAGTAACTTGTGAGATTAACTTGGCCCAGAGTTTTAAAGACACCTAGTTCTAAAGCATTGCTGTGAATTTCTGTTGTGGAGGCTCAGGAGAAAAATAAAAATCAGCTGGTGTTTAATCTTGCAAGCAGCTGACCCTTTCATTTGGTGCTTAGCTGTTTCATTATAATTTTTTCCTACCAAATTAACCCTAGTTAAAAAGGATGATCTTATCTATTTCAGTGGCACTGTCAGTAAATTTTGATTTAGAAATGGATGAGCTCTGTGCTCTTTGTGTTCACCCTTAATTTTCATTAATACATATTTTCAAATGTACTTGAAAATGAAAAAGTTTGAAAATGAAAAAGTTTGCTTTTGAAAACATTATTATACCCCAGCAAAATGCAAATAAAAGCAAGGAATAAAGAACAGAAGATTAGCACGTTTCTGCAGTGTCGCCCTTTACTCTTTCTTGTTTCCTTACAGTGATAGTAGAATAGACAGGCACATGAGGATTTTCAAAACAGTGCTTAAAGTCTCTTTTGTATTTCACTTACCAGTGTGCAGAAAACACAGAAATATATTTCAAAGTCTTGGGACACCATGAACATTTAAGCAAAACTACTTACACCTTTGACATAAGACAATCCTTTCTTTCTTAATATACATGGAAATTGTCACTTGCTTAGATAGCAGAAGAAAATGACAGCTGTTTTCCTGAACCCGTAGCAAAGAGTTTTCTTAGTCCTTTATATATTACCTAAGAGCTCTGAGAACAAAGGATCGTGTTCACATCCAACAGCACTTCTATCCAATGATTCATGCAGCAAGGAAAATGTGCATGGGAATGAAATATGGTCTGAGATCTCTGGCACAAGAGATGATGTCCGTATGTCAAAATATGGGTCTGGCAAATATTTCCCTTTCTGTTTTCGATCAGGCACCTACACTGTGTTATTCTTCCCATAATAACAGTACAGATGCTCCTTTAATATTAAGTCCTAGCGCTGCATTATCAATATGTGCCAGGATATTTTGAGTAAATTTTATATTTTTTCCTGATAAGATCTAACTGATCATTTGTACAAGGGGAGAGATATAACTCCCTAATTCCCTGTGATGTTGGACTCTTTGCAGATTATTTCACTATTGTTTCTGAAATACCTTGGGGATTTTGTATTGCCAATAACTGTAGAAGCATATGATTTATTATAGTTATGATCATTCACTTGCTTCACAGTGTTGATTTTGTTAAAAAAAAAGAATATTTTTTTCTATATCTAGTACCAATCCTTGTATAAGTCTTACTGATTTTCTGGAAGGACAAAATGACAGAAACTTTATGAAAGTGGCAAGGCCAACTAGGAGAATCTAGTCTTTTATTAAGCCATTTGATCTAGTCAGCTAAAAGATTGGAGGCTCTGGACACACTAATAGTATCTCAGTTGCGCACAATCTTTTTGGGTATTTGAAGCAGAAGCAATGGTGATTAAAAATGTTCTTGCAATGGGCATGGAAGACTTGGAAATCTGTCTTGCATTACGTGACCAAACTAGAAACTAGTGGGAAACTTCCAAATATTGCTTCTTTATTGTATCTTTAATCTGGCCGTGAAAACCCAAACTAGTGGAATAAACTCAAATATTACAATTATTTCTCTAGTATTAGAATTAGTGTTGACAGATATTTTTAGTGTTTCTGTTTGGGATATTGTTTATTTATTTTTATTATGAATAAATATGTGAGCAATATATACTTGACAGGCTGACAGTAGAACCTAAGTACTTCCCTTTAGTGTCTGTCCGTATGTGCTTTCTGATTTAGCAGCCAGTATTAGCTAGAATAAATTAGTATTCAGGTATCCCAGAAAAAACATTTTGACTTGGAGAACTACTCCACTTTCATATTCCTCATAACTTTTAATCAAAACTTTAAAACTGTAAATATAAAATGAATGTAAAATTTTGTAAACACTAAAAAAATCATGTGAAAAAGATGTTTTAAAATAGGAGTTTTAAAAACAGCTTAAGTTTGCAACAACTGACTTGATTCTTACAGTTGAAATCTATCCCCAGCAGAAAATCTGTTGAAATCTGTCCCCAGCAGAAAATCTGTTTGCAAATGTGTCTTAGACTAGCATGTGCCTACTGTGTATGGTGGCAGCCTCTACCTGAATGCACAGGTACTAACTAACTTTGGAGCTGGAACTGTGTACCGTCTATGAGGGTCAACACTGAGAATGGTGTAACATCTTTGACAACATGCTGCAGATACATATGATCAAGTTTATCCAGCAAAAATTTGATCATATCTGTACTGATGTCCATTGTAATATAATTCTTGGCTGTAGTCTCTGCATGTGAATAGCCTCTTGTTACATGGTGCAGTAACACGAAGCTACATCATTACTTATTCAAGATGAACCTGAAAGAACAATAAATCCTGTCATGCTTCCCAAGTTTACTTACTGAAATGCTCCATGCATGAAGTACGCTTGTGCTTTTTCTCTTGCTCAGTACTTTTTCATATTAGTCTGAGCTACCGCAACCTTATTTCTGCAGAACATTTTTATATTAGGTATCACTACATTGGAGCGCTGACTATGAAATCACTGCAGTTTAAGGCCGGTATCACTACATTGGAGCGCTGACTATGAAATCACTGCAGTTTAAGGCCATTAATAAGGTCAGTCTAGTAGCATTTAAAGACTGATCTGTTAGTTCTTTGTTGACATCTGTTTTCATGAACCAATTGCCATTTAAAGATCCCATCTGACATTTTCAGCTGATAACCATTATGCCATTATGATGAGTCCTGTGAGAAAGTTCTGCAGCCACTGTATTTATTATATTTTTGTTCTTCCCACTTGTTAAAAAAAAGGCTTCAGGTTCATTATTTCGTTGTTATGAGAGTGGAGGAGAAAAAAAGTGTTCTTCTTGACCATGAATCTATTTTTCTTTCTAGTGCTTTTTCTTCCCTTCAGAAAAAAATATAACGACCTCTCATCTGTAGCTTATTATAAGGTGCTATATTTGTTTTGAATCTGTTGACTGCGATGCAGAGTGTTTCTAAACAAGGAATAAGAGATAAGGACTTTTGGATTTAGTGTAGTCAGTGTTTTATACAGGTTCCACAGAGTTGTTTTAAATGAAGCAAAATCAAATCCAATATAATAAAAGATTGTCCTTTTGTAAATCACACACAAAAATACAGATAAAGTGATTTGTAATACATATCTGCATAAACCTGTATTATGTCCCCAAACTGTCTTTAGTAAAAAGCTATGTACTCTCAACTTCAGAAGTATTAACTCTCTTCCTCTATCATCTTCCAAAATAAGAACTTAAAAGGAAGTAAAATCTCCTGTATTTGGCTCAAAGTATGCAACAGTAGTAACAAATTTATTGAAGAAGAAATATCTACATTAGCCAGTTTATCCAAGAATGAATATTTAAGCTCTTTGTCCACTGATGAGCACCTGGGGCTCCAGATGAAATATCTGGGAGCTGAGATCAAAATTCTGTAGGCAGATGATATGTTCTGAATGTGAGAATACCATGGCTTGGTAAAAGGAAATCTACCAGCAGGTCAGCTGATGGAAATGAGTATAAATGCACAAATTCTGATTAATGCAAGATGGAGCATGTGTCTGTGAGATGAAGATGTACACATTTAGTATGCAGTATGAGACGTTTCTAAAAAAAGAGCCTTTGCCAAGTATTTTTCTCATGATGCAGATAGAAAGGATAATAGAAAGTCGGTTTTGAGTTTGTTCAGTGGTAAAGGGAAGATGGCACGCCACCTTGTCTTAAACATTACACTGAATTAACGCATCTCCACCCTACCACTCATCCCACATTCTTTCTATGTATATTGGTTCTACTGACTGCACGCTATGGGTATTATCTTGCATCTGCGGTAGAATGCATTTATCCTACCGTTCATATGTGGTAACAAGAGTTTTGTAGAGAATTCAGCACTTGCTTCCTGCGATTACATATCTCAGAGTACTGAATGCTGGTTCACACCAAGTCTGTGAGGAGGCTTGGAGTCATACCCGTGATTTGCGAAGGCTACAGCCTACGCACACCTACAACTTACCCATACTTAGAGAGATCATAGAAACCTAAGTAGATGGCACGGTAACCTAAATATGTAGCACCTGGGGTTTCGCACATTTTCTCAGGCCCTTTTAACTCTGCTCCTATACATTTAGGTTTAGGGTTTTTTTTACCATTCTATGGGTCAGCTGAACAATGTATGAATAAAACTGTGAGATGTGCTTATCATTTGTATCGGGGCCAGTATCTCCCACACACACCTACATAACCAGCAATGACCTACATAAATCCTCACATAAGGTGGTTTAGATTATATGTGTCGAGCTGCAGGTGTTTCTGCTCTAGTCAATAAAGGTTGTTTTTTCATCAAAGCTTGTTGTTTTCCTGGTTCTTTCAGTTTAGAAAGCTTGATGAAAAAAAACCCCGAACTCTATGATTTTGCAGAAATAAAGGTTTTGTGATGTACTGTTTTTTATGGAAATTGAGAATGTGCCAGTTCCTGATGGTGTAATGGTATGCCTTCATTTTTTTTAAGCAAAATTGAGGGCAGGTTGTTGCTGTCAAAATTGATTCGCTAATACTGCTTCTCTTAATAATTTAAAGTACAGAGCTGAGAAGCTCAGTACAGGGGTTTTTGTGACAATAATTCTAGATCACAGCTCAATGGCTTGTTTTGAATCTTGTTGTTTGTTGGTTTTGTGGTTTTGTTTTGTTTTGGTTTTTTTTTTTACTTTGATATAGTCAGTTGTTAAAATCATGGGCATTGCATTGGTTGACTTGAACTTCTAAAAACCTCTCTGTGTTTGTCAGTGTTCCTTAGAGCCTATGCTAGTGTTGACACCAGGTCTGTCTTTCACTTACATGGCCTGATTGCCCTACAGAACTCAAAAAGGCAAATTAGCCTCAAACAATAGGCAATACATTGTGAAAGCGCATAGAAAATATAAAAAGCCACCTTCCAACAGCACGCATTTTTATTTATTTATTTAAAACTGTCTCACCACACTCACTCTCAGGCAATCTGTATGTTCTGTCATTTGAACACAGACCCTTATACATAGGGAAAAAAGGTAGGAATTACCAAAATAATCCACCACCCATTGACAGAGTTGAAAATATTTAAGCTAGCGTTCTTTCAGGTGCACTAGTTAAAAATGAAAAGCCAGTATACTTCAGTGCTGTTCCCTGAGGCTGGTCTTGAATGAATTCATATGCTGTACTCAAGTGCACATTATAAAACCGATTTTTATCATGGGCTTTAGTGGAGATGCGAGCAAGAGTATGGTTGTCTTGAGTCACTTAATAGCTGAAGATCTTAGAAGTGAAAGCATATGTTATTTCTAAAGAACATTGCAGGGCATGAATTTTTAGCTTTCCTGCTCAACAAACAAAAGAATAACAGCTTAGGCCTAATCCCTCTCCCTTTAAAGCTGATGGGAGTTCAAGCCCTACAGTCTGTTTTGGCAGTTTACATGATTTGAAATGAAATGTGACAGACAGTAAAATTATCTTTCCTGACTAAACACTAGTAAACCAAAATTCTTTCAGTGGAAGGGACAGCTGAGGTGAGAACTTCAGTGCTTGTTGTGCACTGAAGTATTTTCTTATTTAAAACCCTTGCTCTGTTTTGAGGTAAAAAATGTCACTCCATTACTGCCCTGTATATCAAACAGGATACCCTCAAACAGCTGTCTTCTTGTGGACCAGGAGCACAGCAGGCTACATACATATTGATCAGTTGTAAATTTGAATGTTCCACGAGAAAAATTTCACTTGCCCTAGTACTTCATCTCCTCTTTTTACCAAAATATTGCATTTTCCCTTCCAATAAAGATGTTTTATAATGGCAATAAAGGGCTGTAACTCCAGAAAGTGGTATTTTTCATCTTTTCTTTGTGTCATGCAACTCCCACTGTATTATGATAGCATATGTTACTTCTCTGTCATGAGTTATTGGCTAAGTGCAGCATATTTTTTATCTATATTTATAAAATAACCTTCTTCTCTTACAAAGAGCCATGAGCAATGCTAGGCTGACTGTATTACATAATGGTTTCTATACTACATAAAATAATTCCATTTAGTACTTCCTACTTAAGTTTTGATTCTTAAATCCTTAACTGGAAAATACAGTCCTTAAGTTCTATGGACATTCGAGGCATTTGATATGCTGTGTTGAAAAAACTATTCAGGCTGTCGATGTACACATGAGATTTTTAATAAGATAATTGATTTTCAGTACACCAGGAAAATAGCTGAGGTCAAATAATACCAATTCCAGAAAAAACAGAAACATTAATTTCTGGTTACCTTCTCCTCCACTGTTCCACAAATACTGAAAAAGGAATTATCAAAACAGCCTATCCTCAGTATTTTTAGAGTGATTTTTGTAATCACACAATAAAAAAGTAAATGAAAATGGGGAAAGAGTTAGTATTGACTTGCATAGGTAAAAGCACTACAGATTCTGAGTCTGTGTTCTGTATTATATATGATACTGAAACCGGCAAATTTTATGTAGCATGTTTTGTGTTTTCTAAATATAAGGACTCTGCACAGAAAACAGGTGTGTGGTTATGTATTATTAGACTTCTGCCTGGGAAGTCTATAGTCTCTTGGAGTCTGCTTTTCTTTTTTCTTAATTTACACTAACCTGGAGCAGAATATTTAAAATTTGTTATAGATAAACTTAAAAAAAAACCCCAACCCTGCAGCCTCAATATTACAGGATGTGGAAGCAGAGTTATTACCTAGTGCTGTTTGAATGTACATTTTCCTCCTCTAATGTCAAGGTTCTTACCCTAGTTGTTTTCCTAGGCAGTCACTTCACCCTGACTGTGTTTTTATAAAGTTCTTCCATGCTGTATTTTTCTTTGCCTTCTACAAAATTAGGAATTTCACTGACAAATAATTTGAGGTGTCAAACCTTAAGTTGCTTGCAACAACAAGCCTCTTGTCATGTAATAAATGCTTCTCATGGACTACTTTTGAGGTGACTGAATCTGAACATGAATCTAGACATCCTGACTGTGTGTCAAACTGTGTTTGACTACACTCAGGCACAAGCTTTAGATAAGCTTCAGAGCATGAAAACAGTGAGAAATCTTCATCCCATTCCACTCATATGTTGACCTGGAACATAAATTTGCCAGCTTCATTATGCTTGGTGCCACCACAGCCACATTTTTTGTCTGCTCTTGCCATATATCCATCCTTACAGGTTGTGTCAGAGCTGAAACTTTGTGAGGTTTGCTATTTACTGAGTAAGGATTTTTGTTTAAATAATTTTGAAGTTGAAGAAGTTCATAAATCATAACAATTAAAACTAAGAAATACAGAAGACCTTGGGCAATAATTAATTTCAGATATCTAGAAACAGAACAAAGATTTTTACAATTGGCTAGTGAGAAAAAGAGAGGCTCCTATCTCAAGAGTGGAAATTAACTGTAAATAATCTGGATACAAAGGAAAGTCAGAAGTCTACTCAGACAGAAGTTACACAATATGTAGCTGAATAGAAAGAGGACTTTATTGCAAAATACATTTCAGCGTACAAATAGAGCAAGAAAAGAAAACCTACTGGCTGGTGAAATTAAGAAATTATGAGGAACTAATGAAAATAACAGATTTTGCACAGTACTGTAAGGTAGGTTTCCTATTAGGCACATTTGGATTTGATTTAATGGTTGGAAACAAGACAGAATCAAAAAAACATTAAGCTGGTTATCATAAATTAGGACTGTATGAAATATAGCGCCTGTATGATATACCTGTAGTTGCCAGAAATGTAATAGGAATGAATGCTCTCATTCTTCCAGATGATAAACAAGCTGGAGTAATCATGCATTGTGAGTAGAAAAATTATACAGAGCAAAATAGTTAAATTTTTGAAACATCAGTCTATAAAGTTTGGCAGGTCAAAAGTAATACAAAAAGGAAATTAGGGTAAATTTTCAGGCTGGATCTGATGCAGTGTGTACTGAAATATCTGCAGCCTTAGATGTAGCTGATGTAGCTGATGCTTCATATAATATATTGGTGTGGTGTGATAATCCATAAGCTCATGGAGGCATCATAAATTATAAATTATATTATATTATATTATATTATATTATATTATATTATATTATAGACAGGTCCCCACTTTTGGGATACATATCACTTACTTCAGCAGTTTTCTTGTGGAAAAAATAACAGATATTTGGAAGGTAATAACCACAAATAACCTTTCAGCATCTACTGAGGCTTCAAAAGTCTGACTACTTATAGAAATGAACTGACACAGTCCCACCCAATTGACCACAGGTAATTTCTAAATGTATAATCTAGTAGAAAAGACATCAATTTTAAAAACTCACTATTCTAAACTGCAGTTTTTTCCATAAACTGTGATAAATGATTATTTTTAGTTATTTAAGAAAAAATAAAATGCCACTTAAAGTGCTGCAGTCTTTATATGTTAATTTCCTTCTTTTCAATTAGCAGTAAATATATAATACAAGAAGTCTAATTCCAACCTAGCAAAAAATAGGTTACAATCATGGTTGTATTCTTGTATTTCTAGGTAGGTTTCCAAGACACATGATAACTTTAAACTCTGATGCTGAGACAAATATATTCTATTTGGTTTGAAGTGATAAAGCTCATAAATTTATGTAAAGTGTAATAAAAAGGAAAAGTTGTTGCCATTATCATTAAAAGTAGATTTACCAGATTGAGCTGAACCGATTGCTTTTGACAGCCCAGAGGATATTTATATTTTCAGTGAACTTCTTGTATCAATTTTTCATCACTAAACTATTTACTGTTGCTGGTTTAGATAGATTTTGACTCCCTTGATTGTTCATATGGGAAGTAGATGATGACGTTATATTTAATTTTCATTACTCCTGTGAGTGTATACAGTTTGAGGTGCTTGGTGTGATGTATTCTATTCATATCATATTACTTTAATTCTCTCTTATCCCTAAGTTTGTAGTTATATATTTTTATTAAAAGGAAGAAACCTTCCCAATATGACAAAAAGTAAAGCGTTAGAAAGAAAAATAAAAAATGACACAGGTATGAAGAAAAGCAGTCTTATATATTAGAAGATGCCTCTTCTGTTCTAGTGGGCAATATTAAGTCTTAATGCAACAAGCAACCAGCACACAAAGTTTGTAATAGCTGTTATGAAGTTCCGTTGCAAACTCAGTAGCCATCTAGAATCATAGAATCCTAGAATCCTAGAATAGTTAGGGTTGGAAAGGACCTTAAGATCATCTAGTTCCAACCCCCCTGCCGTGGGCAGGGACACCTCCCACTAAACCATGCCACCCAAGGCTCTGTCCAACCCAGCTGTGAATACCGCAGCGATGGAGCATTCACAACTTCCCTGGGCAACCCATTCCAATGCCTCACCACCCTTACAGTAAAGAATTTCTTCCCTGTATCCAATCTAAACATCCCCTGTTTAAGTTTTAACCCATTACCCCTTGTCCTATCACTACAGTCCCTAATAAAGAGTTCCTCTCTAGCATCTTTATAGGCCCCCTTCAGATACTGGAAGGCTGCTATGAGGTCTCCACGCAGCCTTCTCATCTCTAGGCTGAACAGCCACAACTTTCTCATCCTGTCTTCATACGGAAGGTGCTCCAGTCCCCTGATCATCCTTGTGGCTCTCCTCTAGACTTGTTCCAACAGTTACATGTCTTTTTATGTTGAGAACACCAGAACTGCACACAATACTCCAAGTGAGGAATATGGAACTTAAAAGTGAATGTATGTGCTAGAGAGAATCTGAGCATACTGCAATACATTTTAAGCAGGGATCTTTGTAGATATTTTTTAATGAATTTCATCTGTCTATACTCCATTCACTATTCCATTTATTTTCCCCAAAGCTGTTTTCACACAGAAAAATCAGGAAAACTTATGTACTAGAGAAAATCTAGCTATTAACCAAACTGAATTTTCAATTTCAAGATTCAAACATATATACCAAAAATACTTACATAGTCATCCAATTGAAAGCATAATAATATCAGTGATTTTAAATGACCAGTGCAGTTGATTGGATGAATCATAGAATAGTTAGGGTTGGAAAAGACACAGTCCTACTGTCGGAGAGTATGAGAATATATTTTTATACCAGTTTCACAGGAACTCCTATTATACTCATCAGTTTTGCCTTCAAGTAATCACTGTTGACCAACAACTTGTAAGTAGAAAAATGAGATGAAAGAAAAGCCAGAGTCCCAGAGAGAAAGATGTCCTCATATGAGTCCAGATATGACTTTTAACTTTCTAATAAAATTTGAGTTCTCTGGTTCAGACCCAGGGAAAAAGCATAACATTCTGACGAATAAGTAGTCTTTTGTGAAGAAAAGCTGACGGAGCATACTTACTGAACAATATTGTTTGAGGATGTTTCAGCAATTGTTTAAAGACTTGTTTCATATCATCCTAGCTAGAAGAATATTGACTTCTTGCTGATAGCCCAGATAATATGAGAGGTGGATAGCATCTGTTCTCTAGCAGAAACAGAGCATATTTCTCAAGAGTGAACTCTTCCAAAATTCTTATTTGCTGCCTTGAATATCCAAAAAAATCATCAGTGCTGCACGCAGTTGCCAGTTTCTTTTGAACACTGCTTATGTTTAAAAAGATGTTGTGTGTGTATATGTATATATGTATGAGGGAATATAACCCCCTTTTTCAAGAAGGGGAAAAAGGATGACCCAGGGAACTACAGAGCAGTCAGTCTCACCTCTGTGCCTGGAAAAATCCTGGAGCAGACTCTCCTGGAAGGCATGCTAAGGCACATGAAAAACAACAAGGTGCTTGGTGACAGCCATCATGGCTTCACTAAGGGGAAATCCTGCCTGACCAATTTGGTGGCCTTCTATAATGGGGCTACAGAACTGAGGGACAGGGGTAGAGCAGTTGATGTCATCTACCTGGACTTGTGCAAAGCATTCGACGCTGTCCCGCATTACTTCCTTATCTCTAAATTGGAGAGACATCAATTTGATAGATGGACCACTCGGTGGATAAAGAGCTTGCTGGATGGTCTCACGCAAAAAAGCTGTGGTCAACAGATCAATGTCCAGCTGGAAACCAGTAATAAGTGGTGTCCCTCAGGGATCAGTGTTGGGACCGGTCTTGTTCAACATCTTTGTCAGTGACATGGACAGTGGGATTGAGTGCACCCTCAGCAAGTTTGCTGATGACACCACATTGTGTGGTTTGGTTGATACGCTGGAGGGAAGGAATGCCATCCAGAGGGACCTTGACACACTTGTGAGGTGGGCTGATGCCAATCTTATGAAGTTTAACGATGCTAAGTGCAAGGTCCTACACCTGTGTGGGAGCTCCAGGTTGTCAGAGAAGAGATTGAGAGCAGCCCTGCAGAGAAGGACTTTGGGGTGTTGGTGGATGAGAAACTTAAAATGAGCCTTCTTCAGTGTGCACTCGCAGCCCAGAAAGCCAACCATATCCTGGGCTGCATCACAAGGAGCGTGACCAGCAGGTCGAGGGAGGTGATCCTGCCCCTCTACTTTGCTCTCGTGAGACCTCACTTGGAGTATTGTGTGCTGTCCTCAACATAAAAAGGACATGGAACTGTTGGAACAAGTCCAGAGGAGGGCCACGAGGATGATCAGGGGACTGGAGCACCTTCTGTATGAAGACAGGATGAGAAAGTTGGGGCTGTTCATCCTGGAGAAGAGAAGGCTGAGTGAAGACTTCATAGCAGCCTTCCAGTATCTGAAGGGGGCCTATAAAGATGCTAGAGAGGAACTCTTTATTAGGGACTGTAGTGATAGGACAAGGGGTAATGGGTTAAAACTTAAATGGGAAGTTTAGATTGGGTACAAGGAAGAAATTCTTTACTGTAAGGGTGGTGAGGCACTGGAATGGGTTGCCCAGGGAAGTTGTGAATGCTCCATTGCTGGCGGTGTTCAAGGCTGGGTTGGACAGAGCCTTGGGTGGCATGGTTTAGTGGGAGGTGTCCCTGCCCACGGCAGGGGGTTTGGAACTAGATGATCTTAAGGTCCTTTCCAACCCCAGCTATTCTATGATTCTATGATTCTATATATGTCATTCAAAAACTCAACAGTAAAGAAAGCTCAGATGTACCTATAGAAAAAAATGACCTTTTGAATAGATCTGTGGTGACTAAGCAAGACACCAAGGTATGTGTTAAAAGCATTCATATATGAATATGACCCTCTATTGTTATATTGTTTAGCTCAGATTTTGAAAAAGAACAAGGTAAACCTGCCTGTCTCAAAATCTCTCTTCAGGCACTGGAAAGAAGTGTGGGGAAGACAGGTGAAGGACTGGGCATCTCATATGAATGAAGTAGCAGTGCTCACTGCAGAATGACTGCTAACATGCAGGAGAAAAAAATGGATTAAACAATATTTATAGCCTGTTGGAGCAAAGGAGAGTGAGAATTTTGGCAACAGATAAATGTTTTACCCTTTAGGCAATGATATCCAGTGTGAGGGATAAGGGAATTATTATATAGCCAGGGAAAGATGTAAGGTTCAGTACACAGAGTAAAGAAAAATAACTCGAAATCTTTTTTCTTTCCTTTTTTTATGTCATGTTTTTGATGTTCTCATTCCTGATTTTCCAACATATGCAATTGGCAATATAGCCTTTCTTAAAAGCATCAGTCTGGTATTTCTTGTGGGGACTAAAATTTTCCTTCTGCTGTATCAATAAAGAAGAACTTATGAGAAAATGATACTGCCTGCTAACAAAATTAATCCAACTCCTTCAGGGCTGAGTAGGGCTGAAGTAACCCTTTAGAATAATCCAAGGTCTTTGCAATGCTTCTGGACAATGTAATGTCCGATAAAACAAGGAGATAAGCTTGGTTTAGCTCAGATCTGCAGCCTAGGCATGTGAACTGCTGGACCCATCCACACTGTTTTTAAGAACAGTTTTATTTCTTTACCGGGTTCAATCACCTAGCAATAACAAAATGTGAGCATTCTGATGGAAGGCCTGATTGGCTGAGTGTCCTCTACCTCTTTACAGAAGGAAAAAGGAAAAAAGGTGACAAGAAAGCAAAATCCTCTTTACTTAATGTGGAACTCTGTCTCTGGTGTGTAAGCCCTCTGTGTCCAAAGATAATTAGCACTTTATAATGCTAATTATTATAATTATGTCTGAGAAAAAAATCATTAGGGGGTAGGTCTGTTCAACGATTTTCAATTGCCCCCTCTATTAAAAAATAAGGTCATTGTTTGATTAGATGGTTTTAGAAGCTCAAAGCTGGAAACTATGTTACAGAAAGTCCTTAGATTGTTTATTTCCACAGTTAAGATATTTTATAAAGATTTAAATAAGAATAAAATATTGTCATAAAATATGGCTGTCAAAATTACCTCAAAACTTTCTGGCTACATGCTACCAATATGAAAAAAGTATATACTTCTGTCATTTTCTTTCATGAGGCTATGAATCATGTACTGAAAGAAGCTAGGAAAATTCACCTTACAGTTTCTTCTGTCACATATTTGTTTGAAATAGCAAAGGTCATAGCTGGAAATTGAAATGCATACATTGTATAACACTAATAGGAAATAATTGTGGATTGCAAGTGAAAAAATTAAAATAGAATATTATTCTGGGAGTGAAAACAAACATTTGAATAGAAATTCTTTGCCTTTTTCCCTCTGAGTCAGCAAAACACATGTACAAACATCGTTTAGTTGTCCAAAACTCTTACTTACCAAATGCGTTTTCAGATGTACTTTGAAAGCACTGGGGAATTCATATTCTGGACAGTACTTAAACTCGCAATGCTGTTATGTGTTATGTTTGTTCCTGAATATAGCAAATTCTTTTTACTGAGGGGATAGAAAGAGAGTCTGCTGTGAATGAATTTGGCTTAGTTTGATTGTAGAGTAGGAAACTATATTGGGGGTATTTTTTGCAGGAATATACAGAGACACAAGAGAAGGCAGAAGGTGAAGCTGAATAGGATATATTACAAACAGAATGAAAGAGGTGCTGATTAAAAAAATTTTGGTGAGTAGGTGACACTTAAGCGGCAATATAAATTAGCTGCCAATCCAGTAAGCAAAATCACTTGTAAGGTTAGTTTTATAACACAAGCTAATCAGCCAGGCAGAGAGGCTAAAAAAACTTATGTTTTGTTATTTATACTCAAGCTCAGATTAGAGAATTACACTAAGATGCAGCTTCTGTTCTTGATGAACCACAATTTTTTTTCTAATCTGGGCTGATACATCATGTTGTCTTCAGTATTTGAGGCTAGAGAAGAAATATGACATGACTTCTGCCATATGGCTTAACTAATGTTTTGTGACAAAAGTAGCTTAACCATATATACGATATATCATAAAAAAATGGCTGGTAATTTTCCCACATAAAAATGTGTTGTGAAAACTCAGAAATGCCCTGAGGGAATTCTCAAATATTCAGAGAACATGAACAAACCACTTCTGCAGATTTGCTTTAAAGTGGAACCTAGAATGACTACAAGTGCTTTTGCAGCCTGGATCAGAGTTCCTCACAGCTCTAGAGGCTGGACCTGATAAAGAAAAAAAAGTTATTCAAGAGGAAAATATTTTCCTCCCAAGGTTGTAAAGAAGAAAGATACTCACTGGTAAGGCCTCCAAATGGAAATTAGCCCTTCACATATAATTCAACATCTTAAAAGGAAAAGCTCCACAGAAGAAATGAAGATATTTATTGCGCCGATTGAACACTTTGAAAGGGAAAGGCTGGAATGAATTTTGAGAAGATGGCCATTTCACAGTTCCAGATTGGCACTGTCAAAAAAAAAAAAAAAAAAGAAGAACTGCATTGGAAAAAACCCCACTATTTTGATTCTTTTATTTTTTTCTTTTTAAGAAAACAAAATAACATTGGCTCAATTATTTCAGAGAACAGTTTAAGCAAAGTAAATGTAAAGTTCAGGTATGATAAAACTGACAAATCTTCTATCCTTTTTCTGCCTTCCAGAATTTCCATTATTATTACTTTGGGAAACCATCAGATATTCTATGTTGAAATCCATTTTTCTAAAGCATTCAAGCATGTTCTTAATTTTGAACACCAATGAAAGCAATGGAATTACTTATGTGCCTAAAGTTAAGCGCTCTCACAAGTACTTGCCCCATTCAGAGCAGTATCCTTTCATCCTCGATGAAGTCAAAAGAGTCCCTTATGTCTAAAAATAAGATGTTATTCCCTGTATTAGAATTCTGTGGAGACTGTGGTCAAAAACTGATGTAAATGAATCAGGCAGTGAGGCATTCCAAGCTGCTGAGAGCTAATGCTGATTTTAGGGTGCCTCATTTTTAAAGAGCAATACAAAGCAAAATAAAGATGCTTTTTTCCTTATCTCTCTTCTTATTGTCTTTGGCACTTCTGATTCATCTTTGTGAGTAACCTTTTTTCACAATGCACAGCTCTATAGAAAGAGTATATCTCAGCACAAGAGCTCCAGTCATATGGGATGACAGTTGTCATCACAGTGGTGTTTGACAGGTATCAGCTTTAAACCACAATGTTTGTCACTTAAGTGACTTCAGTTGACCTATCTTATCAGCCTAGAGTACCTAAATGATATGACTTTCATTCTTTGTGTCAGGGAAACACGATGGAGAAGATTGGTTTCTTTCAGTTAAATTATAGCTATGACGAGGTCTGTTCTCAAAGCTAAAGTATGATTCATGGACCACTGGTTTGGATGAGACCATGGCAGGTAAGTCTGCACCAGAATGCATGCTTAGTGTTGTCTTTAACATTTATAGTTCAGCTGACAAATTGATGATAGCATTACTCGTTTGCATGTGAACAAGGATGACAGGGATCTCTTGATCCAAAGATGGAGTGTAAGGAAGCCAATTTCTTCCATTACAGACAGATTTTAACATGCAGAATCACAGAACTGCAGAATGGTTGACATCAGCAGGCATCTCTGGAGGTCATCTGGTCCAAACCCCCCTGCTCAAACAGGACCACATGCAGCTGGTAGCCCATGACCATGTCTAGATTTTTTTTGGCATCTCCAAGGATGGAGACTCCACAACCTCTCTGGACAACCTGATCCAGAGTTCAGTCACGCTCACAATAAAGAAGTGTTTCCTTATTTTTGGAGAGAGCCTTCTGTGTCCATTGCCTCCTGTTCTGTTACTCAGTGTCACTGAAAAGATCCTGGCTTTGTCCTCTTTGCACCTTCCCTTCACGTATTTACGTACATTAATACGATCCCTCTGAGCCTGAGCCTTCTATTCATGAGGCTAAAACAGTCCCAGTTCTCTCAGTATTTTCGTTATATGTGAGGTGCTCCAGTCACTTAACTCTACTTGTGAGCCTTCATTGAACTTTGTAGAATGTTAAATAAAGATGTTTGGTTTTTTTTTTTTTTTGTTGGCAGAAGTATTTGCACCTTTACATGCCACAAAGGAAAATAAAAAGTAGATTTTCAAAAGAAGTATCCGTATACTTTGCTGTAAGGTAGTCAGCTCCAAGGAATTATTGGAAAGAATCATTTCATACCTATATTGAGTTTTCAGAAACATACAGTTCAGGTGTAATCAACCAATCAGCCATAATCAATAGATCAATTGGAAATATGATGTGAAGGATCTGTGGACAGATCCTGAACATTATTCTGGTCACCATTGCTCAGTAAGCAAAGAAGGGCTACATAAAGAGGTAAGAACTTTTAATACAGGCAGATGGTAGCTAGTCTGAAGAAAATATTGTCTATTCATTTTTTTTTTTCTTTGCTTCATACAGTGATTCTGCTATTGCAGGCTGGGTGCCAATATTTCAGGGTGGTGACACATGGGACTAATACAAAATGTGTTCAGTTTATAGTTAGGTTAAAATAGAAGCAAAGTTGAAAACAAGCAAAGTTGAAGTCAGGCAGTTTCAACTTTATAAACTTCCCTGCACTAGTTTAGAAAGATTACTTGTGATGAAGCAAATCTGTTGGTTGTGGTGGGTGTAGAGCCCCCAGCGCAAGCTGCGAGATCTCTAGCCCAAAGAATCAATAAATCTTCTAATTGTGTCATGCCACGTCTGTGATTTAGACTGGAATATATTCTGTGATTTGTTTAATAAACTTGCAAGCTTAAATACCATGCGTTTGTGGGATGCTCCCCTGGGATTCATCCTTAAGGTTGCCCAAATGTATCTCCTCTTCCAGTGACCTACGTAGGAAGTGACATGAGACATGTGGTGGTTTAATTAGCAAAATGTTGGCATCAGATTAATAAAGAAGAGAATATCCTTTTCTACAGTTTCTCTTTCATATAAATATCTCTCTCAGAGCTCTAGTTCCATATGGCAATTAGAAGTACTTGTTAACATAGTTGTTTGGGTATATGAATAATGAAGGTGGGTTTTCTACAAGCCTGTAAGAACTAGGGATGGACAGACTTGTTCAGACAAAATTCAAACTCACTCATGTAGACATAAATATTCATCCATTTTTTAAATCTCCAAACTTAAATTGAAGGCTTCTAATATTCTCACTTCCAGTTGTTTGGTGGTTTTTAATTACTATTTTTAAATAGTTTTTAATTTTTTCTGTCTTGATAAGGCTTGCTTGGAAGTGAAAGTCATGATTCCATGAAAAAAATCACCATTTCAGAGAAATACTCAAATAGTAATGGCAGATTTGGTTACCTCCGTAAGTTGAGTATAGTTTTTACACATAGGGAAACACTGGGTAATGGGTTCTAAATATCCCACAACAAATGACTGTAGGTTATTATTCAGTATTATCTTCTGCTGTTGGAACACCTATCAGAAAATAAAAAATTTCTTGATGTATTTTCAGTATCTTTTAAAGTTAGTTTTTCAGCATTCTCCCTGTTTGTAGGTGAATTGCTAAAGTCTTCATTTCATACATAATATTCAGTGATATATTGATAGAAAGAGAACTGATTGTAAGAACATGACTCTGCACATTTAGGTTGACCAGAACTGCAAGAGGAAAATTCCTCAGGAAAACTTTATGGTCTAGAAACTATGAATTAAGATTTCTCCCGTATAATTTTTAACATTTATCTCTATTACGGAAAAAAAAAAAAATCTTAAGCTTTTTCTGGGTCTAGGAAAGTACAGTCATGTTTTGCATAGCTGATACTAAGGTTGATAAGATAAAGGGCCATGAAGGTGAAACTACAATGGAATTTTTTCACTTTCTCATTGACCTGAAAGTAAAACTTCGGAGTATCGTAATCCTCACTCCATTAAGCTTTAAATTATCCTTTGGTCATTGTTTACTCATTGCAAGTTATTCTTAAAAGACAGGAACAGCTCTGGTGTGTGCATATATTCCAAGGAGCAACTTTCGGCAACTGAAAAATAGGGCCTTAAACAAATTGGAGACAGGTCTTGACAAATCTATGAGACTAAATAGCCAGGTATATGACTGAAATTCATGACTAAAACCAAATTCCTTTACTCTTCTTTATCCCTATAAAAGGACCGTCTCATTTCATTGTCTCAGGAAGTCATGGCCTAAAAGATTTTGGTACCTTTCTGACTGAATTAATGCATAGTTGTTTTGGATTCTTACCTGAATATCAAGTAAATAAATTCCATTTTGATAACAGTTCAGTTGCAAGGGACATACAAAGATCAATTAGACCAACTGCCTGACCAATTCAGGCCTGACCAAAAGTTTTAGAATGTTATTGAAACCCTTGTCTCAATACCCCTTAAACTCTGACAGGCTTGGGGCATCAAGCACCTCTCTAGGAAGTCTGTTCTAGAGTTTTACCACCCTATTGGTAACAAAATGCTTCCTAATGTCCAGTAACCTCCCCTGGTGCAGCTTTGAACCATTTCTACCCATCCTATCTCTGGATCCCAGATCATCACCTTCTCCACCTCCTCAGGAAGCTGTAGAGATTAATGAGATCACACCTCAGGCTCCGTTTTTCTTTAGACTAGACAAACCCAGTAGCCTCATCTAATCCTCATAGGACATTCCTTCCATTCCTTTCACCAGTTTTGTTGACCTCCTCTGGGCGCATTCAAGGACCTTCACAACCTTCTTTAACGGTGGTACCTACAAATGCACACAGTACTCCAGGTAAGGCTACACCGATACTGAATACAGCAGTATAATCACCTCTTTTGACCAGCTGTTCAGCTGTGTTTGATGCACCCCATGATGCAGTTTGCTGTCTTGGCTGCCAGGGTACACTGCTGACTTGTACTGAGCCTGCTGACAGCCAGGACACCCAGAGCCCTTTCTGCACAGCTGCTCTCCAGTCACTCCTCTCCCAGTTTATACTTGTGCACGGCTTTTTATACTTGTACCCAACAGCAGTTTTACTTGTGGTTGAAAACTGAATTTTATTTATTTGTTTGCTTGTGTATTATCAAAGTGGTTGAATGGCTTTTGCAGAATTGCAAATTGCTTGAGCAATGTAGTATGTTCTTTGCATGCAACAAAATTGTTTGATTCTGCAAAGACTGTGCCTCCAAAAAGGAGAAGCGACCCACATTCTCTGTTCTTAAATGTATGTAGGTTAGCAAAAGCATCCTTCAAAGGATATGAGCAAGACTGATGTGACATGTGTAACTAAATGATGATACTTGCAGAATCTTTCAAAGACAGTGCAACAGGATATGGTTTATATTGTTATCTATGTAAAAACATAAACTCAAAGGACAGCAGATCTGCAAGAATTGTTTTCTCAGAAAACATGCCACTTAAGCATGTTAAATATTTGAAGCTTAAACAGTGAATTAAAATACTTGGGGTTAGGTTTAATACAAAGAATAATAGAGTGTCTTAATATTGGTTAATACAGACAGGCATAATATAGGCTTCCTCAATTTTTGTGTTTATTCACCTTGTCCTGTGTGTTATACTACTGCTATTCCAATTTTGAGCTTTGTGAACAGAGGCTTTTCTGTGCTCTGAACTCTACCAGTTAATGTAATAGTAATTCCATTACACAGGTAAAAGGAGAATAAAATAATCAGATTTTCTTTTCCCTTGTAACATCAGACCATGTTTGAAGCCAGATTCCAGAAACAGAAAGGTTAGTATCTTTTTCTTCCAAAGAGGTTTTAGTGGACTGATTCACTTCGAAATCAATGGGACTTAGTGAGAATCACAAACGGCGTTTGCAGGGAGTAATTGCAGGGTCAAGAAACAGTGTGTCAAAGCACTTACCTCTGAGATATTTCTCTGCGCCTATCTGTTAACAGCAACAAAAAGTGTTTCTTTCATTTTCTTCCAGCAACTGAGCCTTTTTAAATAGATGAAGAAAAATAAAACATGAATTCATTCTTACTCAGATTTGAATTGAATGAATAGAACTAATGTATAATCTTCTTTCTGCAAAGTGATAAATATTTACAGTGTGTAATAAGATTTCATGTCAAAAACTGATGGTATTTATTGTGTTTTAATAAAAGCAGATTTGAAAATGTTAGTTTTATTAAAGAAAAGAAGTGTTGAAAATATTGCCATTTTCACATTTGCTTTTTCTATGGAGACCTTATATGCAAGGACAGATTTTGAGCTAACTATATTACTATGGAAATCAGTTGCAACAGAATAGAAATAGTATGAAATAATGAAAACATTAACGCTCCTTTACACCTTGTTTCATTTATTTATCAGTTACACTCTCTATTTCTTTTCTTTGCTATTAAGGCTCACACATTTCAATATTTAAAAGGTTTTCCTTCTTTTCTCATAATTTGGTTTCTTGATTTAAATTTCCTGAAATAATAACAAGATACAGGCATTTCATACATGGTAGAAATCTGGAAGTTAAGAATACTGCCATGTGCAGTGTCCAAGTTAGGTGCTACACAGATATTTCTGTCTCAGTGAAGAAATTATTTTCAAGGATGCATTGTGGCTAGAAAGAGGCTGTATCTTCTCTCCTCAATGATGATTCCAGTCATCATTTACTTCCAAGCTGACTTATGGCAGTACCTTAACATATACTGCCATTAAGTAATCTCTTAAGTCTATAGAGCTCAGCTTTCTTACCGCATTAGTCAAAATATCAGTACACAGGTGCTGAGTGCTTGAAAATACCTATGCGGTTCCTTCCATTTGTATCAAATTTTTAATCATTTAATGTTTCACAAATAAATTAATAGGTGGTCAGACTTGCTTTTAAAAGGCTAAAACTCTAAGCAAACTCTAAACTGGTTCAATGATATTTAGTTTCCAGGTCATGTAGCTGTGAAACTCTTACTGGCTGGTAAGGCAACAGTATTTATGTTAAATTAGTAAACCATATTCAAAATGATAAATACATGAGAAGAATAGTTTTTAGTGTACGATAAAAATAAAAGGAGGAAAATGGGGGCAAGAGATATGAAATCTAGCCTATTTCATACGATAATATTTGTTTTAGATTGTATGCATATACATGCGTGTGTGTATGTGGATGTGTCATTATAGATAGTCATTTTTGCTTCAGGCAAACAGAAGGAAACCTCTTACAGCGTCCCTTTAACTGGCATGAAGCCAGCCTTGCTCATTTTCTGCAGCTGGCATGAAAATAAACTCATTTTCCAGAAGTGACCCCCATTATTTCATTTTTCCTAGCTCCCAACAAGTTGATGAGCTATAATACAAAGCAAAGCAATTAATTGTTATGTGGCATCTTTGTTAGAGTAGTAGTGGTGATCAGCAGTTGGGGATGAGGAAATAGTATCCAGCATGTAGTAAAATGAAGATTTTCAGCAGAATAAAATGACTAAAATGGCTTCAGATAGAAGTTATTGTTATTATTATATGATAGATATTGTTTACTTATGGGTGGAGAATGTAAGAGAGGTTTTATGTAAAACAGACTAGAAACTGGAAAAATTAAGTGAGAAAGCTTTTTGGAGTTTTTTGGGTTTGCTTTCATGTTTGTTTGCTTTCTGTTTTCTAAACCACCCTTCTTTATTTGAAATGAAAGTTTCAGTTTTGGTAAAGATGGACTTCTTCTCTAAGAAGAGGTGTTGCTCTACAGGTCTGCTCTGCAGCTGAAAATAACAAAACAGAGCAGGCAGTCACCCAATCTGTCAAAGTTAAATCTCCTGTGGGCTGACAGCAGACATAGCTTGAACTTATGTCTTGAGGGGAAGTCCACCAAGCAGATTTTTGTTGTATTTCCTGTTGAAAATTGAAGTTAGTTTATATCAGTAATAAATATTGATTGGAGTTGTACTTGAAGATCAATCTCTCATCCTGTTTCAGTGTCTCAAACACGGGTTGCTGGATTTTCTGTTGGTAAATGACAAAGATTCTCTTTGTCTCTCTCTCTTTTTCTCTGTATATTCCATACTAAAAATGTACAGAAACTTCCAGGAATTTTACCTTAAAAGAGTTGAAGTCTTACATAACTCAACTGTGGACAGTTCTTGGGAAGATCAAGTTAAAATATAAGGCAATATAAAGCAAGTCAGTGAGTCCAGGACACAAAACTTCAGCCTTTGGAAGCAGAGATTATGACTCTATTGTAGACTCTTACAGAAGCTGGGAAAAATTAAGGAAGGGGTTTTATGGCAATGAATGACTAAGAGAGACAGTGCTTCCTAGACAGAAAAAAAGAGTACATCACTAAAGTAAAAATAGAATATTGCGAATAACACATTTTGACATCTGACAATTGTTAATGTGAATAGAAGAGAGGAGCAGAAAGATCGAGTGCTGTTGAGGAAGGAGGCAATTGCTATCTGGACCATCTTCTGTATTCCATGGAAATGACTACGAATTAAGTCTACTATCTAGTTTTCTTTAGAGGACACATTAGAAAGGGGTAGAGCCTGGGGAAGCAGGAATATAGTTTGAGACATTCTTTATAACAGCAGTATGACTAACACTGTCAGGTTAAAACAAATTGTTTTTAACAGGTTATTTTTAATCTTTGTTCATCACATTCCCTTGATACTGGGTGCACAGCTGAAGGGTAGAAATGGTGTGGGAACATAAAACCAGGGACCAGAAGGAGGAGAGAGAAGAGTTAGGCTGTTTAAAACTGTGCTGCCACCAAGACCACTGCTCATCTGACTATGACTTTTCTAAGCATCATGAAACAGTCTGCATTCCTTTCCATAATCAAACAACTAAACCCAGTTCTTTCACTGCACCTACACAGAAAGAAAGAGGGTCAATTTGGAGTGGATAAGTCACCTGGTGAGAACTTGGGGTCCAAAACATATCTGCAGAGAGGAACATTTATTTTTCTGATTAACTGTAGGTCTTCGGAAGCTCATCAAAAACCTCTTAATAAAACTATATGTTAATGTTTCTCTTGGTACTTCTGGAAGGAGTTATTTTAACCAGCTGTGATAATCTTAAACCCTTTCTTAATTTATAGAATGATCAAAGCTTCTGTATAACAGTATCTTGAACCCAGGCTAGGGAGATCATACTACAAGCATAGAGCAGGTTGTTTGGTGTTTACCTGCTTTCAAGGTTCTAACTATCTGAGGTAACTTAACTGCAGCAGATGTGGAGGAACATGCCACATTTGGAACACCAGCCTTCTGTGGGGTTATCTAACAATTTATTTTTTTTTCTATTTTTATACTGTATTTTTTATAAATACCTGGCAAACACAACTGTGAGCCATTAACAACATGAATGATATATGTACCTGTTTCTCGTAAGTGGCAACATTTTCTGTCTTGCTGACAACTGTTTGAAATAATCCACCTCACTGCAGAAACATGCAAATCTGTATATGTGTAAACAGTTTGGTATTGGTGCATAGATGCAAGGAGGACAGTCACAATGTGTAAGTTCATCAGTGAAGAAGTACTATAGCAGCAACAAGTAAATAGTCTCTGTTTGGTCCTTTATCTTATGGTAGAAACCGCCTTCCTAAGGAAATGCAATAAATACCTTGAGAGATAGGAATAAATTGAAAGACTGATCTTTTGGTTAGTCTCTGATATTAAACAGTTGCTCCCTCCTATGACAAAAAACAGCAAGAGTCTTGAAAGAGAAAAGAAAAGAAAGGAGACAAAGTTGTGCAGAAACAAAATTCTGATGAAGGGGAAGCTTCTTTCCTGTAACAAGGTGCACAAGGAGGAAAGAAGTACAGAACCTCTCTATTGGTAAATCCACCTACGGAGAAGCAGTAGCATGGAAAGGAACAATTATTCCGCTGAACACCTGTGACAAGAACTCAGTTAAAGGATACCCTATGAGATGGCACCAGAAATAATGGCAGCAACCTTCTGCTATAAGGGAGAAAGGAAGAAAGCCTGCTTTAATTGAACAGTAATGTCTATTAAAATGTTATTAAAATTTTGTAAGCATTGCTGTTCTGTTTGATAACACAGCGTGCTAGGTTGCAGGACTTCTACAACACTAAAGCAGACTACCTATCCTAAGGAGAATAAATATGTCCCCATACAGTCAATTCACAGTCTTGTAGAGACTGTCACAAAAGTTAGTTACCCATATGTATAGGATTTCTAGGACAGGAAAAAATACAGCAGGATGGATGACATGACAATTTAATGATAAGTGTAAAAGAAGAAACACACATAAAGAATATGGTATTTGTGAAAATACTGGATGGAGTCTGAGGGCTACATTTTACATAAGAAAGTAAATTAGGAAGCCTTAAATTGTTTCTATGTTTTTAAAATACTGATAGTGTAATGGTTTTCCATGTTATTGAAGAAGATTTCCAGAAGTAGTCAAGACTCCACAACTGTTAAACTTGTTCTTATGATGGTATATTTGTAAATAGAAATATTATAAAGAAAAGGTTGTGAAAACTTCAGCCTGCTAATGAGCTTGCTATGTACATCATACTCTACTAAGTTTCCTTTCCTTTGCTACCACCCTGTGATTTGCCAATGGATCAGGACATTGATCCATCAAGTCTATAATAATTTGCTTTTGGGAGCACCTAAAACCCTATAAACAGTTAAAACTAGCCAAACAAAGGGCTGTTATTTATTAAGTAGTACAACCTGTGGTGATTCTGTCAGACCTTTCTTCTGATCATCTTCTCACACATAGGTTATGTATTTTGTTCTGATCTCTGGTGTAAATCAAGCATAAGTCCATTTCAGTAAAGAACCATACAAAAGAGATCAGTGCTGTGTGCTGAGGCAGACACGCTGACTGTCTCAGCTGGCATAAACTGGGGTAGTTGCAGGAGGGCTAAGTTATGTTACCCCAGATGAGAATCTCTTTATTGTGTCTCTCAGAATAAGCCTTTACTGAACCAAGCCCAAGGGGATGAAGGAAGAGAAGAATGATGGAAAGGAGGAGACCGAAAGGTATGCAGGGCAGAAGTACACAAAACCCTCTTCCCCTATCACTGATTACAAATTATTATACAAGCTGAGCCCCATATTGTATACTTCATTTACAGTAATTGTACAACAGCTGTATAATAGGTGTAGTTTAAGGTATGAGTGTTGCTCAGAGTGTAGCTTAAATGTCCACAGTGAGATGTGAATATGAATATGAATGGTCCTGACTGCATAGTAATTGGTGGTATTATGGGAGTGAATGGAAAAGCTACATATGGATGAATGGGTGGGGCTAGGGAAGGGTGCAGCACAAGAGACTAATGGTAGATTTTATTTTCTCACATAGATGCCTTTTCCTTTAAATAATTAGCCAGAGGCAGTAGAAGCAAATGAAAAGAAAGAGAAGGAGACCAGTTTGGCACACTGAAGCTCTATACTCATTATATTAAATCATTCCAATTTCCCTCTTTTCACCCAACCTACCTACCTATTGATCCATCCACATTAAACTTACAACATGAACAAGAGAAAAGTTCCAACCTGTAGGGGGTGAGGGGGGAAATGATTTTGAGAATATTATAACTCATTAAACCAAAAATATGGTTTTATAAAATGCCTTAGCACTCAGGGAAAAAAAAAACCACCAAAACAAAACTCAGATAGAAGCATTTGTTTTTCTTTTTCACACATGCCACTGGCTTATGTGTGTTGCTGTTAGGGTGTTAGAAAATGAGAGGTGTACAGGGAATGATCTGTTAAGAGTCATAGCTAAGAACGAATTTATGCTGCATGTGTTTAGTTTTCTTCTTTTGTTACTGTAAAATTTGGAAAGCACTGTTCTGGTTTTGGTTGGATTTGTTTTGGTTTTTTCCCCTAGCAGTCTGTCCCTTTGATCCAATTGGATATGTAGTTATTGGGCAAATTACGAAATATGAGTTATTTGGGTGATTTGAGCAGTTTATTGCAATATCCAAAATCCTCAACGTACAAACCAAGAATTAAACTTCAGGACAAGAAAATGAATAAAAAAGCACTGTCAATTATTTTGCCATATCACAGATAGCCAATTAGCTTTACAGTTCATACGAACTCAAAGGCTGATCCTGCACATGTTAACACTTCAAAAAACTTGAGCTCCTGATTTGCTCACCCAGTACATGTACTCGTGTCCACAACTGTTTGTAGGTTCTACCTTCTGTCAAACCACTTGAATTTGGTTTTACATTATAGGTTGAAGTGCAAAGCTGTATAGTAAGAAGTACCAAATTATAAAACAATTGAAAACCACTGAATATCATGTTAAGACAGGAAATAAATCTTGCATTAAAAACTTGATAAATCAGTATCCTGTGTATCATTGCTCCTCCAAATCTTTGTAGTTTTGATAATTTTTTGTTTTACCAAAGGCAATTTCCTAAAGATGACATTACAAACAGAAAGCTTAGTATTGCATCATGCTACCTATTTATAAATTCTAAGGAATAAACACAGCAAAAATTAATTACAATTATTCATGTTCTTGAAAATGACAGCACATGACAAGAAAGAAGGGTCATTGTTGTTCACTTCTTTTTTAAGACAATCTTTGTTTACCTAGTTCCCAAGTGTTAAGAGCCTGTACGGTACATTTGCATAGGATAACTAACATATACCACACCATTTTCACGTCTGCAAGTACACGTGAGTAACCGTAATTACACGTGACACCAATTACTCTATTACTTTGTATTAAATTATAATGGAAAATTCCACTAGAGAATTGAAGCCTAATTGCATCTTAATTTGCATATTTTTGCATATTAATTACATCTCAGATGAATAATAAATTTCAGCAGATTTTTAATTTATGCATAGACACAAAAACAAGTGGAGAAATAATTTACAAAAAAATACCAGCAACTATTACTTAGGGCATTCAACTAATTTTGCTTAGTTTAGCAAAACAAAACTTGGTTTGTTTAACATAGCATCTTTAGGCTGATTGCTGTTTATTGCACAATATGTCAGTTTTGAAGCACAGAGAGAAGCTGAGTCCTTTTAATACAAAAAATAAATGTTAATTCACAGCATTTTAAGTTAAGGGATTTTACATTTTTGAACAAAATGTTTGGAGGACAGCACTATTTAATTAATTTGAGAATGGGCTTAATTGTGATAGTTTTTTTACTTATAAGACATCTCATTTTGTTACAGTTTTTAATGAAGGAATAAAAAATAGAATATTACAGAAAAAATCTTGAGGAGGAGGTTTCTGTTAATCAAAAGCAGAATGTTTTCTTGCTTAAAGACAGCGGTTAAGCAACTGCAATTTTGATGACTATTAGTTTCAGACAAAGGGCAAAATTAAGGCCAGGAAATGTGTCGAATTTTTAATCAACATATATTTAAATAATTCTGGAGGTATTGTGGTTTTTTCAGAGTCATTATTTTTATCAGAAAAATAGCTGCATAATCAAAATGCGCCAAAACTGTAACTTGAACCTGCAAAACTTTCCTTAACTTCATAGGCGAGATAATACAAGTTACCCCCACTATATTCAGTAGGGCTACTCACATATATAAAGTTAGACTGGCAGGAATAGTCTATACCCTTCTCCCCCCCCCCCTTTTTTTTTTTTGTCTATAGATTTTCCTATGTTAATGAAATATATATATATTTCTGTTTATATGTCAGTATATAGCACATTTAATGAAAAAAAAAATAATGGTACAAATTACACAGAAAGGCTTTGCTTCCGTGAGTTTCAGCTGCATTATCAACCTACTCATTGTTTTTTAATCTGGTCTGTAAAACTGAAGTCCCTTTACACTGTCAATTCATCCTAAACCCTAATCTGGTATTATGCCTTTTGTACTTGCTGCCATAGTCAATGTGAGACTGCCTGCACGAGGGATAATTCTATTGATCCTTTGCCAAATTCTACAAAAGAAATGGACGTCAATGCTCTAATAAATCAGGAGACTGTCAAGTTGAATGAGCATATTTGTCTTTTCCTTGCTCCAAAAAAACCCCAAACCTACAGAAGCACATATTTTTCCAACCTGTTTTGTAGCTCTGTTGCAGTAGGAGCTGGACAGAATTCAGCAGGAGACTGTGTAATCTCCAAGAGTCCATTCTATGTATCTTCTGCAGCAGTAGTCTGGAATTTGCCAGTTGTAATGGTCTGAGAGATTGTGACAAAACCACACTTCACGGCATATGTTTACACTGCACCAGTTACAGATCATTATTTTTACTTGTCACACAGGAATCTAGTGAGCTATTCTCTTTATTTCTTTATTTCATACTGACACTTTTTAAAATTAATATAACATTGGGAAAAGTTATCTTTTTTCCTCAGAAAGCACCACACGCAGCAAATGTGATCTTGTTACAATGCCTATTGCTATCACATCTCTGGTTTGGTATCAGGTGCCTGTCACTTGGCTCCACCTGCACAACACACCAAATCCCATTAGTAGCACCACCTTTAGTAACATTCTTGTTAAAAGTTAAAACAGTTCAGCTTTCAAACATTGGCTCATGTTTGTCCTTTTACTTTCTGAATATCCCAATTGCCAGGGTTCAGATAAGCAGGAGGAAATTCCATTGAACGAACTGAAGGGGGCTATGAACCTTCAACTGTTAAACAATAGTTCCCTCTCATGGACGTTGTGGGCTACCGCACTTTCTGAAATGCGTCTGGAGAGTCACAGTATTTGTTTAGAAAATACATTTTAGTTTGGCCATGTACCAGCCATAAGATATTTGTTTACAGAAGAGAGAAGCATAACCCCTACAGAACTCACTGTTATAAAAATCTGTTGCAAACGCAACTGGGAATGCCAGGTATTTTCTTCAACACTTTGCAAAGAGATGTACTTTTTCTTTTCTCTTTTTCTTCAAGGTTTGTAAACTGTGAGAGTAAGTATTTACCAGGAAGTTTGTAATAAGAGTATGTATTGTTTGAAATATTTTATTTACTTCTTGCCCTAACTGAAAACCTAGCATTTCATTTCAGTAAAGTTAACATAAGTAACTTGGTCAGGTGAGGTTATGAGGGATCATGTATTTTGTAGTTATACTTAGCATCAGCCTTTGACATCTTGAGATTGTGTTTGATAATGCAAGACAGAAAAGTCTGGCTCCCCTTTTATGATTTAGAAGAGCAAAGTAATTCCTGTATTCTGCACTGGGTGTGCAAATTATATTCTGCAGCACCTTCCTTTTCCCTTGAGCGCCCACTGCTGTATCTCAGAAAAGCTTATCTACTTTTATATTCATGTAGCATTATTTAGTTGTCATGCTGGCTACCTCTGTAAAATCATGTTGCTTTCTGCTTCTCCAGTCAGTACAGTACCACACAGGACATTATACATAAAGCAGAAGTTTATGTATCAGTATATATTCTGTATCTAATTGTCCTAGCTAAATTTCTTTTAATCTGCAGATTTAGGGGGTTTTGGGTTCTGAATGTTAACATTCTCCTGCTTTGATTGGAAATCAGTGCTAGGCTGGAACTGTACTCTTGCAGGAATGTGTTTCGGAAGCCTTGTGTTCTTGCTCATTTGGAAAGAGTAGTTTGATCAACCACTTAGCAAATGAATATACACAAGACTGAGGACAGATGACAAGTGGCAATTTTTCCTGGATATGATTTTAGGTATTTGACCTCCTTCAAGACAATTAGGATATGTTATCCCTTATATTTCAAATTTGTCATTCCTGCACACATCAACAAAAATCGGTCTTGATTTCAGAATTGCAAAGGACATGAAATTTTTAGAATTAGATTTGAAACAGAAAATATTTATCTAATTATTTTAGTATATACTAACATGTTAAAATGTTTTGTACAGATTCTGCAGATGGAAGACTATGGAAATTTTGATGAGATTCTTAGGCTACTAAATAAAAACAAATGCTTACAGAGTTAAGAAGTAGAAAACACCTATCTTCAGACACAGGTTCCTGTAAGTTGAAGGAGAATTGTGTGAAGTACTGTTGTACGCTTGCCCTATCCTTACAGTTTTCCTGGGCTCCTGTAACTGACAAATGCTAGAGACTGTGCTAGATCCTGTGTTAAAAGTTCTTTCAGCCTGGAGGACCATGATAAAACTTATAGGAAAAAAACCATAAAATTCAAGAAATTAAATCATCTACATTAATCAAAAAAGGTTTAATCTGTTAAAGACCCAAAGCATCTTCTAAAATGAATTTATACAGATATTGTGTCACATTGTGGCCTATTTTCTTAATTTTCCAAACTGTAAGAAATTCAAACACAGAAAAATGGTGTGATTTTTAATGTAAATTCAAACACAGAAAAATGGTGTGATTTTTAATGTAAATTTCAAAATCGAAGTAATAGATATAATTTACAAATGCTTTTTATATTTTTAATATAATGTCATTACCGAATTCATGTGATGTTATAAAAATACATTGCTTGTACAAAATAAGAAATTAATAGTGCAAAGCCATGATTCTGTAAGTCACACTGTGGAGATGTGTGCAGGTACAAGATACTGATTCGAAGGCTTGAAGTATAATTTTTACTGTTTGTCTATAAAGCATGTAAGAAAGTGGGTCCATGCTTCTACAAATTGCTTTATCCTTGTTCTGATTAACTCTAAATCAGAAGTTAATTCTTGGCTTCTTTTCAGAAGGCAAACTATAATAATCAGTTCCCACATTTATGTGATGTAGATGTCTAGCTTCAGGGAAATGAGTTAGAATAACAACTCATTTCACACAGGAATATCATACATATAACTGAATCCTAATTTCTCTCCTTTTTTAACTCTAATTGTCCTATTTCACTGTACTGTGCATCTGTAATTCTAGAGATAAATTGAATTCTTTAGGGCTGTAATGGTGATTTTTGTCATCTGTCCTCCTCCAGGAGCATCATGACTGTTTCCACTAGCAACAGAAGATGAAAAAGGTGAAGTGCAAACCTGGGGCAGCCATGCCTTATGTAGGCATGATCTATTCTGAGTGACCAAGCTAGAGTGAATCCAATGAGTTTTAAATTTCAGAACTCGTCTGGTATGTTTCAAATTCAGGGTGCTGCTGTTTCCCTTGAATTTTGCATGTTAGCTGCCAGAAATCTGGGTGTTTTGTAAGACTTCTCATGTGCATTACAACATTGTTGAAGGTTAAGCTCTATTTACAACACAAGACATAACTCTGTCAAGTCTGGAGCCATAAAACTTGAACAGTAAAGTGTGAACTACACAGAGTCATAGACCTCCAACAGCAGCAGAAGCAGCCTAGAAAAAATAGCTGTCTTTGTGCTTCTACTTTGAATTAGATTAGGACCTGTGAGATGGTACATGTAGGGTGGACTTTTCTATATTAATCACCTCTACCCCATAGAAACAGTCAATTGGCAGATTTGGCTATGCAGGGTTCTCCCCATCCTGTTTGGACCACTTCTGCCTTTACCCATATGGTTATTTTTCTGTAGCAGGGCATCTTGGCTTTGTGCTAATCTTGTTCTATTATCCTTGGGGTTGCAAAACTCATTGGTAGCTCACTGCTGAGATGCTTGGTGGTTGGTCTGTTGTGAATAATATGGCAATTGCAGGTACATGTTTATCCAGGTTCTAGGTAATAGAGGAATCTTCTGGTTAAACATTGAAGCAGAAAAAAGCTATAGGGATTTTTGGTAATCCTTTGGGGGGAATTGTGAGGGGTTTTTTTTTTGGGGGGGTGGGGTGGTGTTTTCAGTTGTATTTAAAGCAGTTTTGTTCTTTGTTAAATCACTTTTTGAAGTTTGGAAGTAAAAATAGGAGAAAAAGATGCTAAATTAAACCTGACCAATTTATTTAGTTTACAAACAGATATTGACAATCAAATCCAGGAACGGAGCTGATTACTGTGGTTGTTCACATGATTTTCTTTCACGTTTTTTCACTTATTTACTTGCAAAGGAGAGCATAGCAAGAAGCAATATTTCTGTCCCAATCATTTAGGGGGCTGGAAAGAATGTTCAACATGCAAGGTATGAAGGAAGATATGAGTATCTCTCAGATGAATTGATGTTACTTTAGTCTTTAGAGGCCCTTGGTCTACTCTTCTTTAAATAGACTCTCATTCATTATTCATATGATTGCTGTTTTCCATCACCTCTTCTGCTTTCAAATCTCTCTTTTGGTAAGGCAATTTTGCTGAGTCAGTCACTTCAACTGGAGTGGCTTGGTATTTTACTTTTTCCTGTAGTTCGTTTTAATATATAGCACCCTAGAATGTTAATCAGGAAGGGAAGGTATTTTGGAAATCTTATCCTTTCCTTAAATCAGCAAAGTATTAGTGGCAGAAGACTGAAAAAAAATCACAGCCTTATTCATAACTGCCAAACCATTTTTGGGTTACTAAGCTGCTTACCATGTTCTTTGTCTCCTATCTGGTGTATAAAAAGACTGTTTAAAAACTCAATGAAATTTTTCAAAAACACCTTTAAAAGATTCCATTACTTAAAGTGATTTGGATAATTGTGTTCAATGGTAGCCATTATTTAAAAATATAATTAGTTGCTGAACTCAGAGAAGGAGGGAAATTTCTGCAGGTGTTTCTCATTATTTGCTATGCATACAAAATATCTGCATAAATTACCATTATTATTTCAATGTATACTAAGAGACAATAAAACATTAGCAAGCAAAGAAAAATGTTGTTGACCCACAATCTGTGTTAGCAGCATAGAGTTTTGGCCTTCAGTGTTTTTGAAGCACATGTGCAACAGCATTCAAGATTGAAATTATAGTTTTGCACCTGTAACAACATTAAGTATGTAATAAAAGTGCATCAGAAGGATATTGAAAAGGCAAAGACATTAGGAGAAAGACAGTAACAAATGCCTGTGACTGTATGTTACACATAACAGGTATTGATAGGCAGAGCTTTTCACTCAGTGTTAAGGATTCAGGGAAAGGAAGTCGTCTCCATCCCTTCCATGATGATTTGAACTTAGAAGAATCTCTTTTGTAATTTATTGATGCTGATACAGAAAGATTTGCACATGAAGTACTGCTACCAGTTTGGACCTTCTGATTTGTAGCTCTGGTTCTGAGCAAGAGATGTTCTGCAACTTTGGGAAAGTTTCTATTTCTTAGTCTGTGAAATGGAACAATAGGAATAATAAGAGATAAATAAAGAACAGAAAAATTCAAACCTGCTAGATTAATTACTTCAAATATACACATTTTTTATGAATACAAGCGAGAAAAAAATCAGGCAACCCTGAATTTCATAGAAATTCTTTTAGTTTGAGAAACTTCAGGTTGAGTTATTGACTCCCTTAGATGTTATTTTTTCAATGACCCCTTGTTAAAATAAGGTTTGACTAGTTTACTGGAATGTTAGTGGAGAAATCAGCATTTTCACTGTAATGAAAGCTTTATCTTTCCTATCTGAATGTCTTTATTGTCATCCTTTTTTTTTTCTAGAATTTTATCCCATAAAGGGGAAATAATAAGAATATGAAGCCAATAGTACTAATGAATAGTAAATAGGTTATTAATTTCTTATTGATTATGAATGCTTTGCATCTTGTCATAGCAAATTGTATTCAAAGTGCCCCAGCAGGTAGAAAGGATTGTCTTAGAGGAAGGAATAAGATTTCTCACAGTATACATTTAGAATATAATGATCTCCACACCAAAACTATTTTTATGTTTTAAAGTTCATAAATTGATGATAGTATTATCCCCTGAAGTACTTATATTGTAAGCAGATTTTGCATTTAAAAATTTAATCCTGTGATGTTTCCTTACATTATGGGAGTTGCTGTCTACATAAGACATGAGTCTACAAATGGTCTGGAAAAGTGAAGAATCAAAACTAGAACTTCTGCAGAAAATATTAATGTCTTTTCCAAATATACATTCATCAGATTTTTTTTTTTCATCACTTCTTATTAAAAGAATGTGATAGATATAAATGCAAGGTAACCTACACAGGAATAAATTTTAATCTGTTCCTTGCATTATACCTGGACAACAAAAGACATTGACCAAGGGTGTATAGGAAGTGACTTTCAGCTTTTCAGAGAATTCTTCATTTGCAAGGTTCCAACATTCTCACTTCGATTAAAGGCTGGAAATTGGTATGGGAATTCTGAAAGTCACTAGGTAGAATCTTGATGAACAGGTTCAGAATCAAGAGCAGAAAATATAATGTTTGAATGGTCTCTTATGGGACTCAAGACATTTCACTTTTGAAAATCAGTTGCATTGGAAAGTAACTGCTAGAAACTTGTTAATCATTTGCTAGTAATTTTAGAATAGCTTAATCCGTTCACGAGGTTTTAATGACCATAATCTCCCACTGAAAAATACTCTACTATCCTTACTATTGTAATTGCTCTTGCTTCTGTAAAATAGTTTCTCTTAAGATTTTTTGAATAGTTTGTTCATTTGTGTTTTTTTCAATTAGAAAATCCTTTGTAGTTTAGAAGGTCTGGTTTGTTGGGGTTTGGTTTGGTTTGGTTTGGTTTGGTTTGGTTTTGTTTTTTTACAGAAAATGGCTAAAACAATTTTACAATTAATTAAAATATGGTTATCTAAAAATGTGACATTTGTAAATTTTAAGAGAAGGAAAAGCAAGATTTCCAGAGCGCATGCTAAGTGCAAGCCATTCTGACATTGTAATTAGGGTAAGGATACACTGTATAAATGTGTCTGGACAGGATGGCTATGCTACATTTGCTCAGAAAACAGCTCCACTTAATGCTTTTTCGAAACTACTCCTCTTATAAAAATCCTACAACTTAAAACTCCACGTGGTATACTAATACTTTTAAATAGCTTGATACTAGTCTTGAAATCTATAAAGGACTGTGATCTTGGTAAGTTTGGTGGTGTATCACAGGAACATGAAGGAACAGATTTATTCATTCTTTCTTCTAAGATTAACTGTAATTGGTTTAAAAAGATAATCAGTCTTTTGTTTGAGATTTATGCATTTCTTATGAAGAGCTAACACATTTTTCTGCAGTCTAACAAAGTGTACAGTCTCTTATCCTCATTTCCCAGTGGATAAATACTTTGTTAATTAATAAAGTATTATACTAGCACTTAGTGTCTGCATTTAACTGTGGAAGGATTTTATTCAGATTGTGTCAATAGATTGTCAGCTTTATATTTGCATTAATTACAACCTTTTTCTGTGATGTTGTCATGAGAGAATTGTCTCCATGAGTACAGGGGGCTTTTTTGGATTATTTTTGTTTGACTATTCTGAAATGAAGCCTGCTACATACTATCATTGATGCTATTAAACTGGTTGTTAAATTTTTTACTGAGAATGATATCAATTATAAATTCAACTTTTCTTCTGCTTCTTGTTTACAAATATGCTCTGAAATACATGTGTATCTGTATATAAGTATTTGCTAAATAGCATGTAATGATAGCAAACGTGGAACCTCATTGGATTCTGTAGGAGTTTGGTCATACCAGCTTGTACATAGAAAACAGATGACATTTGTAAATACAGTCAAAACAAATCTAGGAGTGACCTGGTGAGTCAGTGTTAATTGAGCTATGTTTTAAATTATATGGCAATTAATTAATGTTTTTTTCTTCCCTGCTTTCCAGTGATTCTGCTGAGCAGCTGATATACTGGTACTGAATGAAAAGTCAAGTTTTCTATTTAACTTCTTGGTATACTGAGCTTGATTCCACTGTTTTCAAATAAAAGGCTATCTAAAGGCATAGGCTATTTTTAAAACTACTGTCAGTAAGTATCGCAAAGATAATTATTAGGTGTGCTTCATTTAAAATGTCTGAGGTACTGAAGATATGTTTAGAGGAGTTTCCAAAGTAGAGCTTAGCCCAGGTGCACAATTTCATGACTCAGAAGGCAAATAACTAGCGATGGTCTATCGTTCTACCACCCATGGCTTTTTTATAATTGCATCTATTTCCTGCATGTCTGAAAAAAATAAAGACTAATTTGCATGTACTAAAACTGTTGATCCATGTATCATTATCTGCTACCAAGGCATGATACACAGCAGTCCTCATGTGTCCACGCCATGATAACACAGTCGACTAGATGGCAGCCTCTGCTCATAGACGGCCAACCCTAGAAGAACTGAAGGTCTGTAAACAGAATCAAGTTGCATCGGCAAAGACACCCTGCAAAAGAATACATGACACCTTCCCACAGTGTGCCAAGACCTATCTAGAACTCTTTGCTGCTGCTGCTGCTTATATTTCAACTTTAACTGCTGCTTATATTTCAGCTTCACCTAGGAAAATAGGTGAAAAAATGAAATGGCAAAAAATATGGATGCACCTGCAACTATGTTACAGAACATAACATACCATCTAAATGTTGGTATGCTTATTTGTTTTACTGACCACACTCAAACAAAACTCTGAACTGTTAGATAGAGCAGAGTAAGTTCAGGCTTGGGAAGTCCTCTCTGGCAATGTTTACAATAATGACTGTTCTGGTGTATTTAAAGGTAGAATATATTTTTTTCATTTTCTGAGAGGTCATTTTGGCTCTTGAGTGCTTATGGAGTTTAGGAGGCTAAAGTCTGAAGAAGCTTTAAAAGGTGGCAACTACTGCCAGCATTTTTGTTCATATCAGGAGCATGCTCTTGCAGTGAATCACCCTAAAACTCCCATTTACTATGTGTTTGCTTGCATTTTGGAGTGCTGCAGCCTTTCGAATGGAACTAAAGTGGAAACTGTTCTCCCTAGTGCTCATGAACTCTCAACAGCTGTTCAGGCACAGGACACACACATGTTGATGTCAGATGTTTAACATCAGCTGGTTTATTTCACAGATTTGTTCCTAATGTATATGCTAATATAGACTTAGCCAACAGTATAGCTCGGAGGATCTGCTAAGAACTGGATACACACATTGCATGAAATAAGAATTCCATCCTCATAAAACCTTGCCACTTGCTCCAAATGAGAAACCAGTATTACAGAAAGTCTCTTAATATTCTGTTATTCAAGATGATTAGTGGCCATTGAGAAGACAATATATATTATATCTCCTCTGTGCTTGAAAAGTTCTCACTTTCCTGGGGTGTAGCTTGTGATGCTGGAGCCTTTCTTCAGTCTGAAAGCTGCCTGCCTCTAATGGCATCTTTCTACCAGCTGCATCTTCTTCATCTTAAAAAGACTGCTAAAGTTATAAGGCAATGCAGAAGACATAGGTAAGACTGACAACTACCAAGAGGGAGGTGATCAACTAACTAAAAAAAAACAACCCACCTGCCTTTTTTCATCAGTGAAAGAAACAGGTACTTAAGGGCAGCTTTTCTTCTCTACATCACTGATATTGACTGAAGTGCTTGCTTGAAAGAAAGCTGAACATACCCAGAACAAAACAAAGGTGATCTTCAGTTAGCAGAAAACTTAATATTTCTGTGGTACATAACTGAGGAAAACAGAATGTGTTTGTTCTTTGAAATGAAGTCTCTTTTTTTGACTACTGTGAAATGTTTAGAGTAACCAGCAGACAGGTATTAGCAACTTTTCTAGATAAGCAGGAATCTTTGTCATTAAGCATGTTAAAATCTGAGGCTAGCACATTGCTACCTTAAAGTGGAACAATTTTCTTTATAAACCTCTAAATATTGTGATAGCTATCAGCTGCCATTCATTTTAGGACAGTGATGTAACATGGCTGGAATTTCAGAAGCAAATCTGCAGAACCTATTATATTTTTTGTAATATGTTTGGAGACTTTCCAATTCACACTGTCAGTATTAAGACTAAGACGGGCAGTACCATTTGACTATTTTTTGATAATGTAGTTTAACAGTTTGTTTGGAAGGCCCTGGGCAATTTGATTAGTGCTGTTTGATGGATCAGTGTCATCAGCATGAAGTGGAACAGTTCTGCTTATAAGTGTCTGGCAGGAAATCCGAGTTTCTGAGCATCACACAGGCATAAGCAATAAACAACACATTATTGTACATTCCATTTTATATTTTTATAGCTGAAGAAAATTAATAATGCATGAGCAGCCAATAGGTTTCCATAAGACTCTGCCTTCAAAATAAAAATACAAATTACAGCTTGTAGCAGTAAAAATGTCTGTACTTTATCTCCGCGAGCACACTTTCATGTCTCTTGAGGCAACAAGAACCTGGGCTAAATTCTGGCCTTGCTGAAGTCAGAGCTCTGCTAGATTCAGATGTGCCAGCATCTCACCCTGGTTTGTAGTGGTGAATTGTAGCAATGTTGCAGCTCTGGAGACTACATCAGGTGCTGCTGCTAGGCACTGCAGATGGAGAAGGAAGCTCTTTGTGATGCTCAGCTGCCCTTTTGTTCTCCCATGTTGACGCTCCACAACAGATATTGCGTAGACCTTCCTGCATTAGAAGATATATATGAATTCAGTCTTCCTTGTGCCCAGACTCTGAAAAGTTGTCCCCTTTCTGGAGATTTCTGCCAAGAGAAGTATCACAGATCATTAATCATTTGAGGCTGCATTAGAAGGGCAGAGGTGTAATAGGGCTGTTACTATGTGACTATGAGAGTGTTGATAGTGGCTGCCACTAAGCATGCTTTTTTTGGTCCTGAACTGTTACAAATGCGTAACTATCTGGGGGTGCTAGTTTCCATACCAAGACCATTGTATGGACGCTGCTTATCTGAAACTTCGGGTAGGATTTATAGGTTGAATATTGAAACAAAGAAACACCTTGTAACTGAGCATTATAACTCAATGAACTAGTTAACATTATTATGAGAGTAATTCAAAGTATTTTCAACTTACATCTTTGTTGTGTTTTAACCCAGCCATAAATCAGCCGCACAGTCATTACCTCACTCTCTCCCTTCCTCCCCCCCACTCCTGGAGTGATGGGGAGGAGAATCAGAAGAATGTAACTCTCATGGGTTGTGATAATAACAGTCCAGTAACTAAGGTATAACACAAAGCCACTGCTGCTACCACCAATAATAATAATGATAAGGGAAATAGCAAGGAAAAAGAATACAACCACTCACTACCCGCCGATCGATTCCCAGCCCGACCCGAGCAGTGATCTGACCCTTCCGGTTAACTGTCCCCAGTTTATATAGTGGGCATGATGTGCTGTGGTATGGAATACCTCTTTGGTCAGTTTGGGTCAGGTGTCCTGTCTCTGCTTCCTCCCGGCTTCCCCTTCTCCCTGGCAGAGCATGAGACTCAGAAAGTCCTTGGTCAGAGTAAACATTACTGAGCAGCAAGCTAAAACCATCGGTGTTATCAGCGCTGTTCCCAGGCTGAAAGTCAAAACCACAGCACTGCACCAGCTACTAAGAAGGAGAAAAATGACTGCTACTGCTGAACACAGGAAAATCTTGCAGATGAAAATCTTTTTTCTTTTTTTTTTCTTTTTTTTTTTTTTTTTTACGAGATGGAACTTGAAGGGGCGTGAGTGCTTAAGGCCATCTTCTGCTCTTTATGATAGAGCTGCAAACAGAGTTTAAATCAGAGGGGTTTACGTGCAAAATCTTGGATGATATGCCATTGAATTGATCAAATATCGTTTTTTACTTTGCCTTACCCATTTTTTACACAGCTGTATTTGCATGGCCAAAGGCGTGGTTCTGAGAAGTGTAAGGATTACAGTACACACTTAACCAAAGTTGGGGTTATATTGCTTAGAGTACCTAAATCAGTGTTGTAAAGGAACAGATAAAATCACATTTAGGATAACATTGGAGCTCTATGAATCGGTGATAACTAGTGTAGGGGGTCTATCAGACTTACTTCCACAGTTTTTTGAACAAACATGAATAATCAAAATAAGCGTATTCTAGTTTAGGACTTTATATTGTAGAGGTGGTATCTTTACTTTGAAGTGTTTTGAAACATGATCGACTATATCACATAAGCTAAAATAAAATAAATAAGCTCAAGGGCAAGTCCATTATCTTGAAAGTCAGCATCCTTTTCCTGTCTCTGGCGGTGATCTAGTCTTGCCTGTGTAACCCACCACTGCCAGAAGCCAGGTGGAATTCAAGCATTCTTGGTGTTTTATAAAAACCTTCATTTTCACTTCACAAGAACCAGGCTTAGGGAAATTCCTTAAAGTATTTTCTTTAAAAAACAGCAATTTTAAGCTGGAAGCTGGGAGACCAACAAGTTTAATTTTTTCTTGTGTTTGATTACATAGAGTGACACCTGATGGCTGCATAGAAAATTGTCTTGCAAACTAGAGAGATTCTTCTATTAATCTGAGCCACCTGGACAGCAGAGAATTTACTGTTTCATTAGGTGATTCTTGTTTAACACACCCTTCGAGAAACAGTGCCACTGATTGCCTGAAAAGGCAATGGTGTCTTCAGTAGGTTAAAGTAAAATGTAAAAGGTTATAAAGGGAAGTAAGGGGGCCTTATGTCTAGGTAGCTAGTGGTCTAGGTGACTGTTCTGTTTCCTAGTTTTCTACAGTTTGTTGTTCTTTGCTTCTTGTGATTTCTTTATAGAGGAGAATTTTGGATTAAAGATCTCAAGTAGAAGAAAATCTACAACTTCCATCTGTAAATTATTCTTGTGTTTATGTATCTTTGAGGTTAAAAAAATGTATGTGTTATCTCATCAGTTTATTTTATCCTTCCACAAAGTCTCTGTTCTTGGATAATAATTCTGGAACATAGATATGATCAGGTCAGTTTTTGGAAAACATTGTTTCCCCAAAAGGATCTTGGGTGTAGGGGGAATTTGATAGGCATTTTTATTGAAAACTAGAATTTCTCCTGCTCCTGTTCTCCTGCTGGTAGGAGCAAAGACTTTATAATATAATGCACTTCTTTTTTCCCTGGTCACATTTTGTCTCAGTGGCTGTACACCCAAAGTTCATCCTTATGTGTTTCTTCCATTGATAAATAGATATTTACTGGGGACAAAGTAACAGTTTCAGTCAACATTGAATCTTTAGTCTAATATGCTAATTTTAGGGATTTAGCTTCATCAGAAGGAGACAATAAAGCTCAAAAATAAGGGAGTAAGTTGCAAAATCTGGTTAGCTTAGTTTAGATGTGGTTCAAAGTCCAACAGTTTGTATATAATAAGATAGATCTAACTCTTACATTTTAAATTATCATGTTATTTACAGTAAGACCTGTATTTTATTATTGAAACAGAATTTTCTAATGTCTTTAGCCAATTTCAATAAGGAAAGGACAGATGACCATTTAAAAATCCATGACTTTAAAACTGTTGAATTTGCTGGAAAATACTTGGTCAATACTTATTAGCTGTATTTCATTGTAATGCGAGAAAAAAATCAAGAACCCTTTATATATATATAGTATATATATAAAATATAATATATATATATAAAGTATAATATGTTCAGTAGGGTCATGCTTTCCACATAAATGGTTTCATACGTTTCTTAATTTGTAAAGTTTCCATAAGTAAGTGCGAAAAAGCTTTTATGGTAATACATAGGTCTGCCACGATGTTAAGGATTTAGATTACTTAGAGTGAAAGCAAATGATCAAAATTAGGAGGGACAAAGCAAAGCAGAGTCTTTGAAAAAAAGCTGCCTTTATAGCTCATCAGTGCAAATTTCTTGTCAAAATGCTCCTTGAGCTAAGTAAGGGTTACTTATTCATATGAACACCTGACTTATAAAATCAATCAAGCGCTGGTATCAAGGATGTCTGGCTTTCGCATCTATTCAGGTTGATGCTTCCATTAACTTAACTTCATACTCTAAAAGTGTATTTCATTTCTAAATATGCTGTGTATAACTCATTAACATCAGAACCCCAACAGTAATTGCCTGAAAGTGAGTAAAGAAAATCGGAAAAGATGAAGAGCTGAATTACCACTTAATGAAAGAAAAAAAATACAGGCAGACATTTAAATTGACTTCCATGCAGTAGCATGTCTTTTCTCTATGGAAAACATTCAGACTGCATTTACAGTTTGTGTTGAGATGTTTTAAAATGTGTTAAGTAATATTAAAAGCTATTTAAAAACTCAGTGTACTCCTAGATGGAAATTTATTCAGGATTTTTGCTTGCTAATGACCTTTTCTTGTGTTTACAATATTTTATGTTCCTTTACATAGTATTGTTCATGTCAGCCTTTGGAAAGGTCTTAAAAATGAAGTAAAACTCAATTTTGAGAAGGTATGAAATAGCACAAATCTATTTTTTAGAAGACTTCATTTCAGACAAAGAAAAGGCATATTTTTTTTTTTTTTATCTAATTGTCTTTCAGTGGCTGAAGTCTTCAGAGTCAAAGATAAGACTTAGACTGTACTTGTGCATTTTTCTTGCTTTCAGTCACAGTGTGATACCAGAGATGGCTTTTCTGAACAGTCTGTCAGTGTGACTCCACTGGCCATAATGGTCCTCACCTGGTGCAGATCAATAAAGCTCCATTTGCCTCAGTGCAGCTGGATTAATTTCCAGCAGCTGTGAAGCTGGCTGGGTGAGCATTATGGAGGCAGACAGGCAGCAGCTTTAAATATTTTAACATTGTGAAGGCAAATAAAGGTGAGAATAACTTTTTTTTGTCAGTTTAGCAAGCTGTTGTGATAAACAGTTGATTTGATTGTTACAGTGAAGCAAAAAAGTTTGTTGGGTTTTTTTGTGCTATTAGAAGTTGGGTTGAGACATTGTGAAGTAACTGCTGGATTTGGAGTGTAAGCTAACTGTTTAGTTACTAACTGTGCAGTTCATATTGATTCCTTTGGTGCTTTGACTCCTGCTTTGTGCCAGTGTTATCAAACTAGTTCTTCCAAGTTCCTTCAGCTAGCTTTTGGGGAGAAGCAGGTAATACAGCAAACTTGCATGGTTTTACTCAAATTCATTCACAACTTTCACAGGGACTCTTACTATGGGATGAATATTTGGTATTCTTGTCCAAGCTAACTCTTCAGTTTAATGTTGTAAGATTTATTTTAAAAACACCTATGTAGACATGATCATAGTAGGAACTAGATGTTTAGTATGGGCATGCCATGTATTAAGAGTTCATTGGGATGATAACTGTCACTGGAAATAAAACCTGCTTTATAATCAAGGTACAGAAGGATTAGCATTTAAGAAGGTAAGTGTTTTACTGAAGTAGCCAAAGAGATTAATTTCCCCCTGTAGCTTTACAGGGTGCCATTCAAGGAGATTTCAGATAGCATGTTATCTTTCTGGTTTGGATTTCTCACATGAATCAATTTCTAAGCTTGTCAGAGACAGGAGAGGGGGAAACGCTTTTCATGGCTGCTGAAGTTTTTTGTTTGCTCTTAAATCCAGTATTTTCAAAATAATTTACCTTTTTATCTTAATTGTGAAATGAGGAAACAAGATGTTTATTTTCACACTGCACCTGTTTCTGAGTGCCTTCCAGTCATGAACAATATGATTCCTATCAGGCCACATGTCACTAACATTGAAGGGTTTTTTTCCTCTTGGAAGGAAAATTATGTGTAGACTTTTTTCACAAATACCGATGTATTGAGTGTGCCAGAACTGTTCTGCATGTCTCTAGCAGCAAAAGGAAAGTTGAAGGCTGGTAAGCCTTTAATAGGAAGAAACAACAGCAGAGATTTTCATTGTCTTCTAGACCTGCAAAGCTTTATTTTGTTCTTTTAAATGTGCTCCAGCCCAAGTGTTGTTCTCTCCTTGCTCCTACCTCTGCTAACTCCTACTTTGCCTAATTGCCACTAATGTCAGGATACGTACTCATACTGTATCCATTTAATAAACTTTTCCTTTTATTTAAATATATTTCAATACTTCACTCTCTCACTCTTTCATCTTGCGCGCCTTCCAGAAAGCCTTCTTTGGCAGTTTCTCCACAGTGTCTTTTATGGCAGCTATTGGGCAACTCTGTTTTAGTAAATCAGTATTATCTGTTTGCTAAGGCACAGGAATGAGAATGGGGAAAACAAAGCTTGCTCTAGGCCCTGCACACACAGGTGTCCAGATCTTTGTGGCTCATGTGTTGTGGAGTGCCATTTTGGAAGGAATTAATGACACATGTTTCTAGCAAGAAGACAAGGCAAGTTTGTTTCTACTACCTCAATCATGCGGTGTTTCTGGGCTTGTTTCCACTACTTTGTTCATGCATGAGGCATTTTTGGAGATGCCATGGGGGACTGAGAAGGTATGATTGTTCCTGTGCCACTACTCTTCACTGTAGACAAATGCATGCTTGGACCTGTGCTAAAGGGTACCAGGGAAACAGGATTTGTCTGTTAGCACAGCCTGGACTTATGTCCAAATAACCTGTATGACATGAGTGTGAGCTGAGACAATGGGGGGACACAAAATCACAAAATGAAAAATATAAACCTTTAGAATCAATTTTAAGTAATGTTAAGTTTGACGGCTTTGTAACATAGCACGGGAAAATTACTGAGGTGCATGATTCACAGAAAAAAAAAAAAGAGAACATACTGAGAATTCTTGTATAAGATAAACCCTTGTAGGTTTAGACCTTTATGACCTTAGTACAAAATGAGCATAAGAAAAACAGGCTAGAAGAACAGGATGTAAGGATAAGGAGCATCTGAAGTGGCAGGGGTCCAGGAGGGGCTGCAGTTAAGCTGACAAATAAGTAGAAGGACAGGATGATTGTTATGTCTATGGTGCTAACAAACCAATTAAGCTGGTATAAACATCTACTGCATGCTTTGAAGGCTGCCAGAAGTGATGAAGATTGTTGGAAGAAGTAAACGACCCTCTGGGAGACCACCACCACATATTTGTAGCATGAGGGGAACTTCTGGAAAATGATGTAATCCGTTTGTAGCCTCATGCATATGTATGTATGCTCAGTGACTATATAAGGATGGTTAGCATAACAATACTGGGACACACGTTAGGAGGAGCTATCCCGTGCATCTTCCAGCGCCGCAATAAAGAATACCTGCTTGTCACCTTGAAACTTCGTTGGCAAGTTTGTTCCTTGAGTTTTCTCCGAATCAGAGCTCAAGCATAAGGTTGGATTTATGCTTAAAATCAATCCTGGAGTAGCCAGAGTAACCAGTCAGCTAGCAGAGCTGAGTTTGCAAGAGTTACTTTGTGCTCTTAAAGTGTAAGCACCATTTATAGTACCTTTTCTTCATTGGTAGGACTTGCACCTGTGTGTCATGAGGTACCTTTTTCTGAGAAGAGTCTTGACATCAAAAGTCTGATGAATCATTTTACAGGAGCCAAAATTCCAAAACCGAGTGAAATAGTGAGAATCAGCACTTAAATAAAATATATATATCTGCCCATCTGCCAAAAAAAGAACCCAAACCCTAATTGTGAAGCTTATATAAAATTCCCTACAGCGTTCAGTAATCTTAAATTAAAAACACAGGCCACAAATTTTAGTTCTCAACAAATCAGGGACCTGTTAATCTTGTTTTCATTATCATCTGCTGTTTATTTTATAGGCACACATATATTCTAATATGAATGTTCAAGTGTTTCATAAGTGCTTAGGTAAATAAGACTCTTGCCACTAGGAAAACAGTCTAATGAGGAACAAAATATAAGTAATCCAGATGAACAAAAAAGAGAACAGAAAGGAGACTGTAGCTAACAGAAATGGGATCCTGCTGCTATCTGTGTTCTATGACACTTTTTTCTTAATTCTGAAGTTGCCAGATACTAATTGATAATTCTGTTATTTCTGACTGCACAAACATGCCAGTTGTAGTTGGCTGGGCTTTACTTCTGGACCTACCTTTGCTATGATGCTTAGAAGAGGTCAGGTTCCAAGCAAATAGTTTTATAGTCAATCTAGGGAGAGAGAAAATACTAGAAGAATTTGGAAATGTTGAAGGAACAAACATCATTAGTAGAGCAGCAAATACATGCCAGTGTGCCTGCATAATGCAAAAAGTATTACAAGACTAAAGCAGGTTTGCAGAGGGGGGTACTTATAGAGGGACCTTTCAGATAAGGACAAAATGGAAGTATAAATCAGTGAAGGTTTGTGTGCTGTGTTTATGTACTCTGCTTCCACAGGAAGTTGCCCATAGGTGCTTTGGCCTGTAATGTGGAGGTGCTAAGGCTCCATTTGCTACTTTAGTAAGGGCATCAGATTAGAAAGATGACCACAAGGTACCAGAGACCTTTACAGGTCCCAGGCAGATATTGCTTGCCATATGGTAGTGATTGAGCTACAGAGACATGAGTCACTCCTCACACGTAGAGCACAGTCACCAGTTCTGTGGATGCAGAATGATTAAGGACCAATGAGACTAGGGCTTTTACCCTATTTAATATCTCAGACACTCATTTCTCCCTCACCCCAGGTTATGTTCACTAGGTCTTCTACTTCTTATCAGGAAGTTGGTTGCAGGTCCAGGTGAATCAGGTAGGAAGGTTTGTTGTCCTGTGATGTGTAATTACTTTCAACTACCTAGCCCTGGAAGTCACCATCCAAGGTCCCAGAGGTCATTCCCTTGGTACTTGTCTCCTCCATTCCTTGATCTAGAGGGTTTTCCCTCACTTCTGGGATCTTTCCTCTAGTCAGGACCTTTTCCACTTTCTCTCTGGGCACCCAATCCCTCCAGTTTTCGAATCTAAATCCATGTGCAGAAGTACAAGACATAGCCTCCTAATGCAGGAGGTCAGTCTTTTGTTAGTTCAGGGGTTATCAAAATTTAGACACAGCCAGTGCAATGTGCAGCTACCAAGTATCCCAGAATCATTTAAATTGGAAGTGATCTCCTAAGATTGTTTTGTCCAACCTCCTTGGTCAAGCAAGTTTGCTGATTTGATAGCAGATTATTCTAAGACAGTGTGAAGTAGGATTTTTAATATCTTCAGTGTTAGAGAATCTACAACCTCTTTGGGAAACCTGTTCCAGTGTTTGGCCACCCTTAAAATAAAAGAGGGTTTCTCTTCCACCAAGATGAAATTCCATAGTGTGCCCACGGCCTCTTGACTTGTTCTTGTGTACCGAGAAAAGTCTTCTTCATTCCCTCCCACTGGGTATTTGTACATGTTGACAAGATTTCCCCACCTCTCGAGTCTTCTTTTATCCAGAATGAACAGTATAATTTCTCTTGGCCTCTAATCATGTGTCATGTGCTCCAGGCTTGAATGTGGTTTTAGACTGGGTTTGCTTTGATAAATTCTTTTATTCTATTTGGGAGTCCAGGTCTGGAACCAGCAGGGCATGTGTGGCCTTACCACTGTGTGCAGAATTGCCCTCCTCAACTTGCTGGCAGTGTTACTCCTGTTGCATACTGTTGGCTGAGGATACAGGAGCATGTTGATGGCTCATGGTCAGCTTGTTGTCCACCAGTACCTTAAGGTTGTTCTCTGCAGAGCTGCTCTCCCTCTGACTGTGCTCATCTCCCACCCCTCAGGGTATAATGGTTATTTCTCCTCTCAAGCAGAACTTGCCATTTCCCCTTATTTTACTTCATGATGTTCCTGTCAGCTCTTTCTCCAGCATGTCGAGGTTCCCCTGAACTCTAACACAGTTATCTGGTGTATCAGCCACTCCTCCCAGTTTTGTACATTTGAAGACTTTCTGATGGCACAATCTATCCCATCATCTGTATCATGAAGACTTCTTCATTCATTAAGAAGTTAAGTAGTATTGGCTACAATACCACAGTGATACACTAGGATATTGTCACTATTGATCACACTACTAGTGACTGATCTCCAGCTGAACTTGGCTGCTGGCTGCAATCCTAAGTGGTAGGCTCTTTCCTGAGAGTTCAAAACTTTAGTTCCTGATACTTGCACAGATGTATGCCCAATTATCTTACACATTTTGGCATTCACAGTTTAAGCTGCCTTTTTTTTTTTTTCCTATAAGTTTTTAAGCCACCTCTAAAAAGAAAAGGTCTCCACTTGTCTGATTATTTCAGTCATAATTTTCTTGTTATCATGTTCTGAAACATAAATCACCAATTTCACATGGTATCCTTTAGAGATCAGAACAAGGCCTCCTCAGTACTGCTTCATGCAAACACGCTGCAGTTTCATTGCAAGAGTAGATTATAGCCTTGCTGTTGTGAACCATCAGACTTCAGTAATTATTATATTTGTATTGTTCTTCTTGTTATGTCTAATTGGTGACCTGTGCTTCGTGTTATACAGAGTGAACTTCTGTTATTCTCTTGTTACTCTTCCTATTACTCCTGCCTCAAAATCAGTCCATTTGCTTTTGTGTGACTCCTTCATTCTTCTCCATGGTAAAGAGGAGATGTCTGCACTTGAGTTGCTGGCTGAAGTTACCAGAACTGGTTGTTTAAAGGGCCAAATTAGACTGAATTTTCAACTGCCATGCATAGTGGCAAAGCAGTTGTAATGAATATACCGTGTAAGCGTGCTTATACACATCTGCATATAGACGGGGATAATTAACCGGGGAAAGGAATCCCATGTGCAGCGGGGAGAGGCGGTGGCGGCGGCGGCTGCAGTTCGGGCGGGGAGCGCTAGGTGGGGATCGCGCCACGCCAGACACCGGCACCCGAAAATCTCTGTTCCAGAGCGTCAGGGGAAACCCGAACTCCATCAGTCTAGTACTACGGATGAGCGAGGTGTGAGCAGCAAGGAAAAGACTCTGACGGTCTTCATCCAGGCTGAAAGAACACCCTGAGCAGGGTTATAATAAAAATCCGTGTGTAGCTGTTTTTTATCTCAACCACACTAATCCTACTTTACTCGTAAGCTTTGCAGCAATTCAGTTAAGAAAAGCTTGTAGGCATGTGCTATAGAAAGTTAATAGTTTGGAGCTGTAATATATAACCCAAGGTTTTTTTTTTTTTCAAGTTGGACATTGAAATATGTGTTAGTCTTCCTGATGTTTTAATGAATTGGAATACGTGTTAGTCTTCCTGATTCTCTAAAGTAACAGCTTGTTTCTGTTACTGTGCATGGACAGCCCCACTCAACACAAGAGTGAGCAGGCTGGTCCTGACTAAGCAATGAACTTACGCAAGTGTTCCCACTTTATCCACAAAGGAAACCACTGCAGGCTAAAGCAAAGCTATAAGGACCAGAAATATAAAGTTTAATTACTGCAATTATGCATGTGAAACAAAAAGGTCTCTATGACCTGGGGTTTATACTGTCATGGTTTCAGCTGGGGTAGAGTAAATTTTCTTCTTAGTAGCTATGGTTTAGATTAGTATGAGAATAGTCTTAACACTGGTGTTGTTGCAAAGCAGTCCTTACTGTAAGTCAAGGACTTCTCACTCTCTTACTTCCTGCCAGTGAGGAGGGGCACAAGAAGCCGGGAGGGAGCAGAGGCAGGACACCTGACCCAAACTAGCCAAAGGCGTATTCCATACCACAGCACGTCATGCTCGGGAGCAATTGTACTGTGCATCACCTGTGTTTCTTGAGTTTTATTTTTCTCTCTTTTTGTTGTCTCCCTTTTTGTGGCAATTATTTCAATTATTTAACTGCTTTTATCTCAACTCACAGGTTTTACCTTTTTTCTGATGCTCCCCAATCCCACTGTGGGGTATCTAGTTGCTGCCTGGAGTTAAACCATGACAATCCTTTTTGGCACTCAGTGTGGGACCTCTTCAGCATGTATCACCTCGTTTTCTGGTGACATTCCAAAACCTTTGCTGCCTTTGCCTTTCCCAGTCACCGATATGGCATGCTCCCCATGTGGCAATCCTGAATTGAGGATTCGGTGTGGAAGGTGATTAGATGCTATACTAGTGATATCTTCTCTCACTAAGGAGGTAATAATTTCAAGCAAAAGACATTCTGTTAGTTGCTAGGAGAATTTACAAGCTGCAGTATGTTTAGATGTTGTGTTACAGCTTGATCCTTGTGTGTTTGGTTGTACACTTTTGGAACTTAAATCATATAATACGGGGAAGCTTATGCTATGTTTAATAATATATAATCAGTTTATGTAGGTAGAACAGCCATTGCTTAGATTCTCTGGACCAAGCTGTTGGATGGCTAGGCTGTACTTTGACATTAGAGCAGAGCTGTAATTTAATGTCTTGATTCCCCCAAAAAACGCTTTGCATCCTTTTCTTAAGGACTTGACTAACAACCCAGAACAAGCTGGCTATGTTTTTTTCATTGTGAAGTTTAATAAATTTCAGCCTTTTGTATCTCTTAAATTGTTTTATGCAGTGAGTGATGGAACTTCTAGATGGATTCAAGCCATTTTTAAAGTATGCATTATATTTATTATGCTTTTTATTTTTTTACTCAAATGAGAGAAGTTACCTGACACTAACAGATGTAGCAAGAACCTGGTTTATAACTATTTGAAGGCAGTGGCAAAGTACTGCACACACAAACACACCCTTAAGGCCAGCAACAAGGAAACTTCAAAATCGTCTGAGCACTCTAGGAAAATCCTTCAGTTAATTCTCCAACCTTTAAATTGGTAATTATTTTCCTTTAGAAACTATCATCTCTGGTAAATATGCGAAAGCTGCACTGAGGAAATGCATTCAGAACCAGATGCAGGAACAGGGGGTCTGTGCTCTTCATGTGCTCTGCTCAATACTTCCCTTTTGTGTGAAAAATATAAAGCATTTGCCAATTACTGTGGCTCTTTCCTGAGTGGAAGAGGCCATAGACATGTCTGGTTTATTTCAATTTGTAAGCAGTGGAGAACTTTGAGGAATTACACTGTGCACTGCCTCTGGCAGCAAGCAAATCCTCGCTTCAGAAATCCTTGCCCTATGAGATCTTGTGGTTAGGGATCCTTCCCCCCCACATTCTGCTGGCACAGGTTTTGGCAAGGTTACAAAATAACATAGATCAGAAAAGCTATACAGGTGGGAAAGAAGAAACCTGGGTTTGAAAGATGCCTCTGAATCTAGATCAGTTTCCTGACCTGATTTGTAAAGCAGCTACTCAACAAATTCTACTGGGAAAACTGAGGAGGCTGAAACTCTTCTTAAGCTGCTTTTGCTTGTTTTAGGCTAGTTTTCTGTTTGTTTGTTAGCTGTAGAAGTAATGAATTTTTCACTCTTTCCGTTAGCAGTGAAGACAAAGTAAGGACCAAACAGAATATCATGCATCTGGAACATTGCTAACATTCATTGTACATCTCTAGATACATCGCTAGCTAGCTTTTGAAGCTTAAAATACACTCCCTATGATGAATTGACAGAACTAATAGACTGAATTCCCTTTTCCCTTTTCCCTTCTACTGCATCAGACTTTTAGGTATAAAAGGAAATGTCATCAAGCTGCCCTCTGTAGGGATTTAATCCCAAGCCAATTACTGCCTCTGTTAACTTCAGGATGTGGGTAACAAGCTTGTTAATTTTATGTCACACAGTAATGATACTTTTCGTAAGGATAGCCTTGCCTTTTGTGTGCACAGGGTTTTTAATCAACTATGAAGATACCACTCTTCCAGCAGTAGTAGTAATTCAGTTTCAATTTTTACCTTATAAGCTAGATGTGAAATTCTTTACTGAGAACTGGACTAGTGCAAAAGCACTACAAAACATTAGTCATAAGTGCTCTCAGGTTAGTTTATGTTATTAGGAAATTGGTTTCTCTCTTTTAATTCGGGGCATTAAGCAGTAGGTGGCATCCTACTTTAATATTATGGTGAACTGCGAGCTTGCTAGCGTGTGTTATCACCTGGTCTAGAAATTTCTAAGAATTTCTTTTCTACTTGTACTTACGTGCAGTATTATCCAGGAAGGATTGGTTTTGCTTAAAGTAAATAGGAATGTGTGTAAGTTCTGATGTATGTTTTGAATGCATGTGAGTACCATGTACTGAAAGTCCTAATAGAAATTTTAGTTTGGAATTTGTCTTGCAAGAAGCAGACCTTTATAAACTGGGAGAGACGAAAAAAATAAAATTATTAAAACCTTTTCTTAGAAGTTGGATTGGTTCCAGATCTCTCCAATACTCACTGTATTCTGGTAATTCCAACGTAATACTGAACTGGTCTGTTCGCAGTGCCTATGGGAAGCAAAAATAAATAATGCTGAAAATAAGATTAAAAAGCTTTTCAAGTTATGATCCAAAACAGTAAAATAAAGGAAATAGATTGTTGATACACTATCCTTAAGTCATTTCCTTCAAGATTACGAAGTGTCAGGCTATGCACTTAAGCAGAGCCAAGTACAAAAAAACCCCTCTGATGTCTTTAATGGAAAGCAGCTAAAAAACTTTCAAATGGACTAGGGTTACTGATGGACTGAAATGATAATGCAGAAGAAAATTTTGAGTTGTACAAGTCATTGGGGAATGGATTACAGAAATCAGACCAGCAATTGAGGCAGGTGTTGAAGATCTTAATACGCTGCATCAGTATCCTCCTGATTTGGATTAGAGGTCTTTATTTCAGATTCAGCAGAGTTCTCCAGGGCTCCTCTGGCAGCCTCCAAAGAGGCTGCTTAAATTTCCCCCCCCCCCCCCTTTTTTTTTTTCTCTTTTTTTCTATCTCTTTCCTAATTCTTTTTTTCTTTTTTTTTTTTTTTTAAATGCTAGTGCTCACTTAGGTTCTAATGGGGACTACCAGGAGGAGGTGACATTTGAAACTCAGTGACATGAACTGGATGAGGTGCCTCTCATTTATTTATTTTAGGATCTCTTTGTATGGATTTGTGCCAGGACAGATTTACCTAACAGCTGCTCATTCTCTTTCTAATAGGATAATTGAATCATGCTGAAAAGGAAGAATACTCAGTGCTTTAATGATTGTGTATCCACCCCTTGTGATGAAAATAAGCAGCTTTTGTAATATTCAAAATCACATGGGTGTTCAACATAAAAATATTTCATTTATTGACTAATCTTTCCTCTTTAAGCTGATTGCTTAGATTTTGCATGTGAGAGTAGCTCTATTTTAATAGGCAGTTAAAGATTCAAGCCTTGTTAAATGTTCCATGAAAATATACAAAGACATAAAGGGTGTTTAAACACTAGCTTGGTATAAATTTAGTGCTTAACTTCATCATAATAACTCACTTAATGTGATTCACGTACTTATGTAACCACCTGAATTTGAACTACGGAGAGACAGCTTTATGAAAGAATTTGTATGTCACAAAGTTTTATCGCAGGATGTATATTTATATAAGGAAAGCACTACTGTAAGATAATAGGTCTTGGGCCAGTGTGTCTCGAGTGGTGTTGTCTCCCCAGTCTGCTTGATTACTGATGCCTTAGTGTTACTGTTTCTTGTTGAACATGCAAGTGACATATTTCAGAGTTTAATGCCACTCTATATTGCAGATGAAGCCTTGCAAAAGTTGTAAACAATTTTTGGAGATCAGAACAACACTCCTCAATTAAAATAATACCTTCCTGTTTATGTTCAGACCATAGCTCGAAGTACTGCATATATTTTTTACCAAATTCAACTGCTACATAACGGTTGCTCTAATAGCGTCCTTAACATTTTAAGGAAGAATGAATTATTGGGTTAACAGCATATAAATAAAACTGCCAAGAAAAATGTATCTTTCCTTTAAAAAAGAAGTAATTCCATGAACATCTGAAAACTGTTAGTTTTCATAGCCAGATAAGTTGATGGATCATAATAATTCTAGGTAGAAATTGAATTTACTAAGCAAGATTGGGCAGTTACTTCTTTATTCCTCAAACTTTCTTTTTTGAAGAAAAGAGTTCTGGCTCTAAAAGCCCACCTAAACTCACATCCTAAACTTTTAAATGTTTATCTGATCTGAGTACATGACAACTGCAGTGACAACAATAGTGTATAAATCCAGTGCAAACTTACAAAACATGTTTAAAGACATGGGGCTGGAAGCTATGTTGTAACTCCAGTGCTGTCTGTGCAATTAGACCAGCAGAGAGCTGGACTTTTTGTCTCTTCAGGAGCTTTAAAATACATAAGTAACCAGGTCATGCTATGGCTGGAGGCAAACATTGACCATAGTCCTGGAAAAATGTGTTCAGAATTTAATACTTCAGTATGCTTATCTTACAAAATACACCCGAGCAAGTGCTAAAAGCATTTCACTAAATCACAGCTTAATGTTAAGCATATTACCAGTCCTATATTAGTATATGTTTTAAGTGTTTTGCTGTATCAGCTCTGAAGAGCATAAGCCTGTGCCTGTAGGACTAGAGCAGTGATTTCAAGTTTTTATTTTTAAGTCTAAATAAATGCACTTATGTTAGCATGAATTGTACTCAGAGTACTTGCAACAGCTGTGAATATCACTGTACTGAAGTGTTTGGTCCAAAATCCGCATGTACAAGCTGTTTTCCTGCAGTTCAAACTGTAGTCAGTGAAAATATTAATTTGAATAAATTTCTGCTAAGAAACATAAAATTGCCCAATTAAATGAAGGCAGAGCTAGCTGTGAAATTAATTTCTAACCTTTTGAACCACACTTTCATAATCTTCAAGTATATGAAAGATGTAATTTATATCAATCAGCAGGTCATTGGCTTGTATTTTCATTTGCAGAAACAGTTTGACCAAATTAATATTTGGCAGATTTTTTTTTTAAAGTTAATTCTTTCTAGAATCTTTCACATGCTTTTTATTCTCATTAAAAATGCTTCATGTACTATTTATGGTAAGACTGCTCTTTTAGTGACATCATTACACTGGAGAATAAGGGCCCAGATCCTGTAACTCAGGGGCTAGGCCTCCCAAGTGGCCAGGGTCTAACTGCATCCTCCTTGAGCGGTTGCTGCTGGACATCTAAAGAGGTTACTGCCCCTAACCACTCATCCCTGCTGTCTGACTTTCCCAGATTTACCCCAAAAGGTGCTCCCAGTAGCAGCCCACCTTGCTTATCTTTGTCAAAATGGAATGGATTAGTAAAGATGAGAGAATGATAATGTGGGGGAACTGGGGAAAAATTAAGATCTAGGGGAAGGGGAATGGGAGTCCTGATTGCTGTGATTATTTCCCTCATGCATAAGGGAGGAGAAAGAGAGAACATCATCTCACACATCCAATGGGATTTACAGAAAAACCTGAAGTGACCTGAAGGAGGCAAAATTACACAGGCAACTAAACATTTCTGAAAATCCTGTATCTTTTCTACCTTCCTTTAAAGCAACTAAAAACCTTTTGTAAACTTTAGCTGTACCTTGAACTTGATTGAAGTTTGAACTGGCTGAAGTGGATCCTTGCACTTTATTTTAGTCAATAAACAGTGACACCGGGAGAGGGGAGACATCAAAATCCATCTGAATTCTATTGGTCACAAAATGCTTTCAAGGTAAAATAGTCTGAAGGTTAACAAAAAGAAAATGCAAAAAAATATTGCATATCTTCTTCATAGTGAGAAAACAAGGTTAATCATTAAAGTCATGGTGGTCTCTGTTCTGGTTTAAAGGATGTCCAAGTGCAATCTTATATTTTCTGCTATTTTAGGTAAGATAAAAGGCCCAGAAATCAGAGGTGTTAGAATAAACTTGTTACTATGTGAAGCTGAATACGATTGTACTTTCAAGACAAGGACATCAATGTTTGCCTGCTATGACAAATGTAGAATATTCATGCCAGAGTCTGGACTTGTACTCAAGTAAATATCCCAAATCTGGAAGATGCATTCAGTGTCTTGAAATGAAATATTTGTGAAGAGCAGCAGGATTAGTCAAAATGTATTCCAATGAATTTGAGAACCATAATATTAATTCAAGTCATAAACTTTGCTTAAATTCTGTCTTGCCAAAAAAGACAGAATTAATTCTGTAGGCAGGGAGTTGTGAATGACAATCTAGATATTGAGGAAAATACAAAGGCACAGAGAAGGAAAGAAAAGGAAAGAGGGGAGGAGAATACCATGACTTCTTGCTGAAGTTCTTCAGATGAGTAACAGTAGTAGTTGTAGTTGGTCACAAGCAGGTATTCTGGGGTGGTGATAGCTCCAGCTGCTGCTCTTCCCCTGTTTTGGAGACTTCATTGTTAAATAAAGTGTCTTCCACTCTTAGGCCATGTCAGATAGGTGAGTTCTTTTGGCCTAGATCAACACCTCAGAGGATTCACAGGTGCACACAAAAGGCTGTGATGGAGATTTAAAAAGGAATAGTGAAGGTGAGAATTTAGAGAACAAGATATCACACTGATGGAGCTGTGACTTGGGAGAGTGTGAGTGATGGTTGTTTATGGGGTCTCATGTTCCCACTAAGAAAATGAGCTTCAGCTGCCACAATGAGGCTTAAAAGAAGATGACAGAATAAGCCATTTAGACCCTCATTTTACTTATCTAATAACCTCTTTGTCTATTGATTGCCAAATGCTTACTTTTCTTGGTTACCAGATGCTATGTCAGTAAATCCTTGGACATTTTTAGAAGCATGTTCTTGAACTAATAGCTCATTGTTAGTTATATTTTCTAGTAGCTGAAATAACTTCCTAGACCCTGGTTTCTGCAACAGTTATGATCATGTGAATATTCTTTAAAAACTGCCCAAGTATTCATACTCCATACAGTTTATCATAAAATATAAACTGCAAACTACTATGCAGTTTGAGCATAAGAGAAAATGGTGAAGTGCTTCTTGCAACTGGCAATATAACAAATAAAAAATTTTAATGTCAGAACAAAACTACAGAATTGTTCCTTGCTCAGGGCAGCAAGATCTGTAATATTTTAGCTGCAACAATCTTTTTCCAGTCACTTACAGGGCACATATAATATCTGTTAGCTTGCCTAGTGCATGTCTGACTAAAATTTCTATGAGAAAAAAACCTGTTTATATCACAGTAACCTAGAAGTTTGTTTAGAAAATAGATTTTAGTCATAAATTCACTTAGAGAAATTGCAGGCTGATTCCATTCTGATAAAACACACACCATAAACTGCATCTACATGTGTACATGCATATTTGGCTTCAAACAAAGCAGATGATAGATACAGAAATTCACAATACCTACCCCTTAATTGTGATTGTTCATATTATGACACATAATAAGATATTGGGGATATACATGAAGACCTGCTCCTAACATCAATATATTAATTCACTTACGTAAATTTAGGATACTTATGTTTGTAAGGCTTTTGATTTTTTTTGCCTAGGGATAAACTGGTAGACCAGCTTCACTAGCAAAATGGTAATGAAAGGTGGGAAAACTAATTCTGTTTTGTTTCAAGCTGTGTATTTCAGCTCACTGGATTTGATTCCACATTATTTGATCCCAACGTATTGCTAAAAAAAGAACAATTCACACCTCTGCTGTTTGATACTAAATCAAATATATGAAGGTAAACATAGATTTCTGTTGCTTAGTGTGAAACAAATTATTTTAGCCCAAACCCTAATCTGAACAGTTTTTACTCCAAGCAGAGGAATAACCTGCTAATTCTTAGAAAATTAATGTGTTTCAGACGAACATGAAAATTTTCTCTTCCATGGCTAGAACACATCAAAAAATGCTTATAAAGTTCCCATTGGTTTTAGTACTTCATTTATTATGAGGCTGGAAGAAGCTGTGAGTCTTCTAGGGACAAGGTCTGCATTATCTATATTTTAATACTTTAATTTCAACTCTTTCTGGGACAGAAAGTGCTGACACAAATGCTGTACTGAGTTTTAAACTGCACTGTAACAGCAAATGCCATCATAGATAAACGATTAGTCTTGAAAATTGTACCAAGAATATGCCAACTAGTATATGCTGCAAAAAGGATCAGGATATTAATTTAACCTGACTAGGGAGTAGATTATACTATAAATAGGACTCTGAGACTGCATCTACTGTAAGGCTGGTCTTTTCCTACAAAATCCATTGCAAGTGTATTTGCCCTAATCCTGTAATATGATCCTCAGTCTAATCCTTGCACCTAGCTATTATACCCTACTAATTTTGCTATGCATGGAAAGCTGTGCATACATAAGGCTTTACTTGCTTGGATCCATTGCAGAATAAGAACAAAGTCACTGCTTGTAGATGGAACATACAGAAGTATATAAATGATTTTATATAGAAGGCACGCTAACAGAGGATTGACACACCTGAAATCCCAAAATCCTGGAAACATTAAAAATAAATTAAGAAAGTCAGGTCTGATAAAAAATCTCCAAGTTTAAAGTGTTTTGTTCTTCCTTCAAACTTTCCTTTTCTATCTTCCTGCTTAGGATTTCTTTGCCATGCCTTACTCTTTGGGAGTATTTTTTTCCAAACTAATAATGGCACATTTTCTGCAGTGTTCCTTTTCTCTCTATATTACTTCACAGTGTCCTTTAACTCAAAATATACATTCAGTGAAGATATTTAAGAAAATCTTTCCAAAATAAGAGTGAAGTGTATGCTTTTCTAATAAGAACGAAAATGGAGTTGATTTATTTGAAAAGATGGAGTATCTTCTAGTAGAATGACATGACACATTACTACTGATTCTCACATTTACTGTTTCATATTTAAATAGCCTCATGAGAAGAACTACTATTGAAACTCTTACTAAGTTGTGGAAGTTGATCTGTTGTTTTCTGAACAACTTCTAAAGGAAGAATTTACTGCACATGAAAAGGTTTAGGGTTTTTATTGGTTCCTTTTTTAAACTATCATGCAATTGTCTAATGTCAATCAGTATAGTAAAAAAGTCATCTAACCTAAAGTGTAATTTAGAAAAGCTTTATTTAAAAGCTATGGGAAATGGTTCCTGTTGCTTTCCTTGTCTTTCAAGGAATGCAAATATATTGCAGTTTCTTCACCAATTTACCTATTTTAGCTGATGCAAAGATTCTTGAAGTCTAACCCACTTCCATTTTCTTGACACTAGTATTCTTCCTCATCCCCTCCTCCTCACTGTTTTCCTTCTCTGATTAGGAAGAAGGGTGTTTTCAGCACTTCATGTGCTGAAAACATTTACTATTGCCTAAATCAGTTAAATGAAACACATGAAAGATTATCGTGGGATATCCTTCCTTCTTTGTCTTCAAACTTCTTAGTTTGAGCAGTTAAACAATAATAAGTTGTTTGCACCATTATGGTTGCAAGTTGGTATATACATGACTATGCTGTCCCCTTCACCTTCCTCCCCCATGTAATTGTAAGCTATATATTAGTATATTTTTTAATACCATATACCTATAGTGTGTGTAGGGGTGTCTGTGTGTAAATACATTTTCTTTGGAATTAAGAAAGGAGCTGACACATAAAACAATGTGTAGCATTGCTTGTAAATTCAGAAGACCAAAGAATACTTTTGAATGTATGTGATGTAATTAGCTCTGGTTTGTATAGTTTTGACATGCTGTAGTTAATCCTTTATGCTGTGTCTTTGAATACCTGAAATTGAGTAATTGAATCTAGCCACTAAGATCACTAAGGTTTTTTTGTTTGTTTTGTTTGGTTTATTTTCAGATTTCTCTTTTTGGTAACCATATCACTGTACCCATACTTAGGCTCCTGGACAAAGAATGACAAAAATAATGTCTGATAATAAAGTGGAAAATAAATTCCAGATTGTGTTTGAAAACTGAAAAGTAGGGGACCGGGAACAAACAGCCCCTTTCTGGTTTTAGTAGAAATGGCAAATAACTTTTGAAATGGCAACTAACTCTTGAAGAAGCATTTGATCTTGACATGGCTGTATTTTTGCCTCTTTTTTTTGTTTACTTTTTGGACAGGTATTTGGAACTACAGTAATGTATTTTAGTGATATATATCTTTATGGAAGTTTAAGCCTCCACTTATGATATTTTAGTGATACATTAAACACACTTTTTGATCTGTGATCATTGTATTTAGTCTTCTGTGGTAAAGATTTAAAGACTCAGGATATCTTTTAAGTATAGGGACGCGGACCTGCTAGAGGAAGTCCAGAGGAGACCACAAAGTTGATTGGGGGCTGGAGCATATCTCTTATGAATACAGGTGAGAGAGTTGTGGTTATTCAGCCTGGAGAAGAGAAGGCTCCACTGAGACCTTATAACAGTCTTCCAGTACCTAAAGGGGGCCTATAAGAAATCTGGAGAGGGACGTCTTACATGTAGTAACAGGACAAGAGGGAATGGATTTAAACTGAAAGAGGATAGATTGAGATTAGACTAAGAATAAATTCTTCGCAAGGAAGGTGGTGAGACACTGGCATAGGGTGTCCAGAGAAGCTGTGGCTGCCCCATCCCTGGCAGTGTTCAAGGCCAGGTTGGATGGGGCTTTGAGGAACCTGGTCTAGTGGAAGGTGTCCCTGACTGTGGCAGGTGGATTGGAACTAAATGATCTTTAAGGTCACTTCCAGCCCTAACCATTCTATGATTCTGTATGTCCATTAAGGTCATATACCATATGCATTTGAGGTAGGAATCACATTTGACTGGTCATGAGTATTACCCCTGAATTCTTACTGCATAGAACAATGTTAAAAGAACTGAAATTCACAAACAGTCCAGTTTTTGTTTAGACACTATGACAGATAGTACAAAATGTTTATTATAGTTAAATAATTGAGGAAAACCTCAATTTCTCCTTTTTTTTTTTTTTTTGTGGTGGTGTTAGTAAAGGAAAACTCATTATCTGGCTTCAAATATTGCTGTTGATTTCTGTGAAGCTGATAATAGCACCTTTGAGAAAAAATCTTTTTACTGTTCACTTCACACATAAAACAAGCCATATAATTAAGTGGCATTCATATTTAACACAAAACCCCTGCATGTCTAAGAACTTGGACCTATGTCTCTCTTGTAGGTTATTTTCATAGAAAAATCATCAGGCCTAATTTATGTACTTTAAGTGTTTAATATATTCATTACCATAGCTATAATTTCTGTGGTTTATAATACGAAGTCATAGAAATACTTGTACACTGAGCGTGGAACTCCTGAATGCTGTCCAATGTGTTTTAGATATTGATCTTGTGTTCTGATATAAGGTTTTTCACTTCTTAAAATGCAGTAAATTCCAAGAAAGGAGGAGTAAAACTCAGTAATGCCACCTAGGCTTTTTATTCATGAATCCTTTGTCAACACAACTGCACTGAAAACAAAATTGAAGAGGACATATAGTGAAATAGTAGTGTCTGTTTCCTTTTGAGTTTTCTGTGCCTTGGCATTCTTTTGTGACTTTCAGTCACTTATAAGAACCAATTTTGTTGTCACTGCTCTCTTGTCACTTTATGAATGGCCACCAAAATTTTAATTGGAATGAACACCACAACACTGCTAAGGATCACCATAGTTGTTTTGCTTATTAATTTCAGAATTACCTGTGGTGTTTTGCAAGTCAGAAATACTACTGAAGAAAAACCAGCTGGCAAGTCTCTTCCTGCTCTTTATTGCACTGGTGAAAGATATGTAGAATACCACTGAATCATGTGAGTTTGGTGATGTTGAGAACTTTTAAGCCCTATATAAATTGTTCCAAAATATCAGGTAGGGAACAGAAGAAATTATTTTCCACTCATCCATTTTAATAATTTAAAAATGGGTGTACTTGGGATGAAATTTGTTCTGTCTTCTGAGTTGCATTTTAATAAAGGTGTTTGGAAAGTTAGTGTGATATTTAGATTCTTATTATGCAGTGTTCACTCTGTGGAAGCATGGTAACACAATCTCTAATTAACTTCTGTGGATCTGTGGGCGGAACCACTTTTTACATCTGCATGGAGGAAGATCATGCTTAAGGCTTAAGAACAAATAGCATATCTAGAGCTGTGCTTGAGAGTATTGTCTTTATTCAAAGCAGCCTAATATGGCTTCTATACAACCAGTATCACTTCTTAAACTTCAGCCTGAGTTCTTTGCTTTCACTGATTGTGCTCAGACCTTGCAAATAATTTTGGTTTTGTACTTTTTGTGTTCTATCAGGTAAAAGGTAATGTATTATTTTTTCATATAATGAAATAGTTGTAAACTCCATATCAAAATCAGTGAAGTTGTGATGACATTACAAAGAATATTTTCAACAGCTATATTTGAATTAAGTATTCAAAGGAAAGAATTGGGAAAAAAAAATAACCACAACATTTTTTTTTTTTGAGATGTAGAATAATCTACAAGATCCTTTAAAGTAACATTACTTTCAATGCCACAGTGAGGTAAACTGGCATAGGATGCCTTTCATGTCCAGGAAATACATGAGATAAACCATTACAGTGCTCTGCTCTTTTTTAAATAGAACTTCTTCTCTATCTTTATTTTCTTGAATAGTTTTTGAGCAGAAAACTTCTGTTCCCATTTATTTTACCATAAGCTTCAGCTGTGTCTACAGAATTGTAGAATTGTAGTGTGATTCCATTTTTTTTTTTTAAGGGTTTGATCTTGGTTTCGTGGGTTTTTTGCTTTTGTTTTCTGATGGAAAGCAAAAATTATTCAAATTAGATATTGCTTCTTCAGCTCTGGATGCTAATTTTGTGCGTAGATGTACATTTCTCCTTTAGGCAATATTTTTCCTATAAACAACGATGATTACTTCTTCCCACATGATGGTGCTCAATTAACAATAGACCAATTCACTATCCTGTTAATTCCTCATTCGTTGCAATGTGATTCCATAACTTTCTGAATACTATCTGAACATCTCTCGAATGACAAATGCTAATTTGTTTCTAGCTTTATTGGATGTTTCTGTAAAATTTGGTTGTTACACAGACATTAACAGTATCCACACAGTCCTTAGAGAACTATGATGCTGCTTTAAAGGACAGAAAATCGGGTACAGCAATTAAAATTCTATAACCTTGTTTATTTTGAGATCTGATACTGTCTATTCATTGACTCATTTTTGGTTTGACAGCACGACTATCTTCAAATATTACTTCACATTCTGCTTTCCAGAAGGGATAGGGCAGCTTATCTCCTTTTTATATAAATCTGATGCAGACTTGAAACCTGGGTCTGTGAATGCACTATGAGCTTTCTAACTATAAGAAAATCAAATCAGTATTATATAGACCATTATCATTCTATGTAGTTCAACAATATGAATAATGAAATTAAACCTGATGTGTGTGATTTCCCATATATTTTAAAAGGAAACACAAAGCCAAAAATCGCAGCTGAGCATTCTTGTGGTATCAGTACAACTAGAACCTTTTGAATCTACTACATTGATTTTTCAGTACATTAATGAGTGGTGTGTCTGTGAACATCAGTAAGCTTGCATCTTTATTTACACCAGTGCAAAAAGAAATGAGGCTTTGAAAAAACATTTCACAGATGTTTGACAGTAGCAGAGATAAAGTGAAGTTTGAATTTTTAAATTCATTCCAAATGCCCTCATGTGTGTATTCTTCTGCTTTCTTCTCCTGTATTTCACTTATTTGACCCTTCTCCCCAAATTGTTCTTGATCCAATTCGGTATTTTCTGCCTATCTACCCAGCTTCAGTTTCCTTTCTCACTTTTCACCCTGTTCCTAGTGTTTTGCCACATTATTTAAGTTGTTCTGCTTCATCTCCTGCTTATCTTCTATCTTGTTCCCATTGAGTCTAATTCAACCGGAGTATGTTTCCTAATGACTTCCTGGGTCTTTGCTTCCCTTGACTTCTACTTTCTAAGGAGTTGAGGGTTTCCAGGTTTCCTGCAGAGCTTTGGCTTTTCCTTATGCCAGCATCTACTTCCCTTGTTTCCTCATCCGTTTCATCCTAACTACTAATCATGTCCTACACCCATTCCCTCATATGGCTTCTGTTTTACATTATGTTCCAGTGAGTTGCTCCTGTGTTTACTAAGATTTCTTAACCTGTGCTTTTCCTCCTTGCTTGAATCTTGAAAAGGACTGAATTTCTTTACTTTTTTTTAATTGAAATGTTCCAGAGATATGGTCTGTCTGAAGCAGGTTGCTATGTTCTGCAAAATTTTATACAATAGAAAACATGGTCTTATAGTAGGAATTTCTGGCAGATATGTAATCATATGTAAGTCTCTCTAGCACATATGAGCAGACTTTCTTGGGTCAGACCCAGGGTCTGTTTAACAGTATCATTTCTGTACTGTGACTACATCAGATAGTGGGGAAGGAGCACACTGAGATGAGCATTTTAACCGTTTTCCTTGCAAGCTTTTCCTGTCTATAGCAACTTAACTTCTGAAACAGACGTGCTATCTTTGTACTTAAACTTCGACCCAGAATGTTGTTTGCTTGGCGGAGCTTCAATTATGTAGCTTTATTCTTTAAAAGTTCTGGGTTTTGCTTATGCAAAATGAAAGAAAGGGACCAATATTTCCTTAAGCATACAATCATTTGTTAAGATAATACTTTTAACACACACTACTTCAGATTAAATTAGCCTGTTCACAGCAGATGAACAGCAGGTTGCCATTCTTTGCCCTTTCCTAGTATTTTCAGACTCTTTCATTATTTCTTTATTTTTTTTTTTTCCATTGGATGCCTAGGTTAACAAACAAATAAACAAGTGGGTGGCAATTCAAAGCACAAAAGCAAGCTGCATGGAGTCCTTTCTAATTGTTAATTTGATTTTTCACTGACTGTTTACATCTGCATAATTACAGCAGGTATGTTGAGGTAAAGTGCTTATGCCAGGGAAGCAATAAGCAGCTCCCAACTTTTGTTATGAGGTAACTTGTGGAACTGTGGAATATTAATAAAGAAACTTGGAAATTGTGCTTTGGGTTAAATTAAAAATAGCACATGAAGAAAAGGTGTGCAATTATGACCAAAAATGCTGCTCCTTGCATATGCTCTGTGCAAAACTCTCTGCCCATGCCCTCATTTCTAGGTAACAAGCAGTGCCTAAAAAGATTATAGTGTCTCAAACTGCAATATGCTATGTTGAGTGCCCAAGTAGCTGCAGGTAAGTGGGAGGAAACGTATGGCTGAGAGTATATTTTACATACTGTTGAGTAATTTGAAGCAACAAACCTTATTTTTGCAGATAGTACCTCAAGTCTAAACCACAAGCCCCTAAATTTCATTTGCAACATACATGCCAATGGAAGCCTGACCTGTAGCAGCAGTGTTATTAGCTGTTAGTTTCCCAGCTCTGGTACTGTCTTTCTATTATTTTATTCTTTTATATTTTGAATTCAGGCAAATGTTCCATAGTAAACAGGCAGGAACACGGAAATATGCAAATTCCCAACTTGGTATTTTGTTAAAAGCTTAAAATATAATTTTCCCAGACTTTACTGCAAACTTTCAGCTCCTCCATCTCCTTCTTTAATACTCTCAGCTGTTTTGTCTCTGTTTTTCTGAACTTCTTGCTCTCAGCCTACTGAGATTTTAACCTGCTAAATTTGTCTGGTTTGAACTACTCCAGACTTAAGGCTTCTGTGCTGTGTAACACTCTGAAGTACCAGTCTGTATTAAGGAGGATTACTTTTACGAGTAAAAGGTTGTAGAATGTACCAAAGCTCTCACTGCTGTTGCTATCACCTCCTCCTGGCCAGTGGTGAATATATTTCAATAACTAATTTGTGTTCACCACTGTGAACATGGAGCATGCCACCTAGCTTCTCTGGTAGCCATCCATCCTTTCTGAGTACGTATCTGCGTAATTTCTGAGTGACCAACCCAAGTCCTTAGGCTTTATTTAAACATTTTCTGCCTCATGGCTGTTCAGGAAATCCATGGACTCTTAATAAAACTTTAAACGCACTGAAGCCATTATATCATAACCATCAAAAAAGTGTCATGTTTACAGCTCAGACCTTGTGTTCTGTGTGAGGAAGTAGGGTATTAAACCCTTATGGGCTGGCAGAATTATTAAATGATGATTTGACTCCCCGGATATATTTTTCCCTTTTGTGATGACTTTTGGTGAGTCAAAATTGAGAAATACATTTCTGTCTTTAAATGTACATTGTACTGTCTTCTGACTGCCTGCAGTAGGATTGAGAAGATATTCCTTTCTCTTCCCTGTATCCTTACTTTCATGGCAATTGGGGTAGTCATGGAAAATAATGCAAGCCAAAGCACAACTATAGAATACCAGCTATAACATGAGTCCCTTGGCAGATTTTGAAGATTCAGATTTACCTCAACCTCTGCTGCTAAGCACTTTGACAGAAGTGAAAATCTGATTGTGCTCTTCTGGATTTTGCACGTACTGGAATAGGCTTTCTTTCGTTTCACAGGTAGGAACATGTTGCAGCCTCAAACCTAGCTAGGAGTGTGATACCTGCCTGTGAGACTAAATAGAAAGCTATCAAGAGAAATTAATTTTGGGCTTTGTATTTTTTTCACTTGAAATTAATGCCTCAGTTTTATTACTAGTACATTTTAAAAGTACTGGAGTTGAACAGGCTCCACACAGCACCAAGCCTGTCAGTTCAAGGAGCATCTAGAGGGCTCTTTGTCATATGACTTAGGTAGCCCTGTGAAAAGCAGGGAATTGTTCTTAATGATCCTAATGAGTCCCTTCCAACTTGAGATATTCTATGATTCTGTGTGAGAATAATTTTGAAAAAGAAAACTGGTAACTGCTGGCATTCAGTATTAAAAATTGTATGTCTTAAGGAAAAGAATAATGATTCCCAATGAAGGTAAAAGCCTGCCATGAATTCGAAGTTTATCAACTAACTAAGAAACTGATAGGATTGTGAGATCTTAGACACTTCCGAAGGAATAGTGATGGTAAGGCAGTCTCAGTTTTCACTTCTGAAAACTGAGCTGGCAGCTCTATATCAGCTTATTTGTAGAGGCTTCCTGTACAAGGAGAACTGGACAGGTTCATGGTCTCAGTAAAATACTGCTGTGCTCTCCAGAGCCAAGGTGGGTTGTTGTGGGTAGACTTTTACACTGTGCTATAAAACCTATGCATATGCATTTTCAAGGTTTGGGGATTGGATGTTTTTCCTTTTATTTCTCTCTTGCAAAGAGAGACCCTCTTTGTCCCTTCCTGGAGCTTCTCTCTGTGCTGTTTATCAGAAAAAGTGGGAATCAAAATATTCTATTCATTTGGAGACAAAAAAAACCAAACCTAATAAATGGAAATAGCATGAAATAAATATAGCAGTACTATAAAGTAGCAAGAGACCAACAGGTTTCCCCTCCATAGTGCACACTGGCTTTGCAAATTAAGGAGTGTCTTTTAGTCCTGAAAGAACATGGAGAAGTTTTGCCATTGATGCTGCGGTAAGTGAAATGACTGTGCCATGGAGTGTTACCTGGCAGCATTTAAAAAGCCACAGTACAAGCCTAAGGAAATTAATTATCCTAATGTGGAATTTTTCAGAGAGGAATTTATAAAAGATGATTAAGGAAACACAATTCAGTTGAAAAGGTCTATCCCTTAAATAAACAGCCTCAATGTGCAAATAATGCATCAGGCCACACACATGATGGTGTTCTTCATGTTCCAGTCTCTCTTTAGGGGCACTTGCTGTCCATGACAGTAATGTTTCTACTTGCAGCAAAGGCAGGTCTCATGCTTTACCCTGAAGTATCGTTACTTACAAAACAGGGTTCATGGGAGATAATGCGCTCTAGCCTAGGAAACCTGTTACGTGCTGAGGGCCAGAAGGGTCAGATTGGGATGGGGAGGGCCGGGCACCCCAGGGCGACAGCCGGCTCCCGCCCCGCTCCAGCCGCAGGTAGATAAGGGTGGCCGTGGCCGTGCCGCAGCCCTCCAACCTACCGACGGTCTCTGCCGGCGTCCCCCCTCCCTCTTTGCTCTGCGAGGGGCTGCGGCTCCGCACCTCTACGCGGCGCTCCGCGGCAGGGCTGGGGACTCCGCGTGGCTGGCGCTGACGAGCGAGGGGCTCCCTGCGCCGGAGGCGGCGCGGCGGCATCCCCATCCTCCTCCTCCCCATCCATCCCTCCCTGCCTCCGCCTCTTTCCTCCTTTCCCCCGGGCGCCCTCTGCACTTTCTTCTCGAACCACCCTCGCAGGCAAACTTTGATGGGGAACCTCGCACCTCGCTGGAAAAATGCCGGTTATGAAGGGATTACTGGCACCCCAAAACACCTTCCTCGACACCATCGCCACCCGGTTTGACGGCACACGTGAGTCGGGGCTGGGGCAGCGGGCGTCCGCTCCGGGTGCCAGGGGTAGGGGATGCTCGGAAGACACCATGCGTGGGGTGGGAGCCTCCTCTTCCCTCTCCTCCGCCCTCAGGGGCTTTCCTTGGTACCAGAAGCCGGGAATGAGGAGGGGAAGGCGAGGGAGCTCCCAGCCTCTCCCTCTCTCCTGCCTGGCTTCTCCACAGCTTTGCAGGTGAGGAGGGTGACGGGTTCCCTCTCCTGCTTACCATCTGCGTGGGGCTCCGGGAGGCCGGGCTGCCTCTGGAGCCGGGATCCCCTCAGGAAAGTTGCGCGCTGGGCTGGGGCTTCCACTTCATCCCGCGCCCCCGACAGCAGAGGGGCTGTAAGGAAAGGCAGGTTTCAGAGCCTCTGCGGGGCTCTGGTTTAGAAATTTATTTTCCTTTACTACCCCCAGCCCCGCTATTAAATCTCCTTCAAAGCTGGATTCCGGCAAGTCGGGCTCAGCAGCGGCAGCAGCTGTTGCTGGTGTTAGGGAGGGAGAAGGAAGGAAGGGCCCTTCAGCGGCAGCGCTGCTGCGATGTCCATCTTCAGGACCATGGACGGATCTCGGCCCCGCTCGTGTCCCAGCGGGACGGTGCGGAGACCTGCTCCGCTCCCCGCAGCGCATCGCTCTGCTCCCAGCCGCCGCCTCTGTCCCGCTCCAGCAGGGCGCTGCAGCGGAGCCGGCTCCGTGCTAGAAGCTGGTTTCCTCCACACGGCTAGGGGTTAAGAGTTGCTGTACCTTGAGTTATGTTTCTTTAATGGGGCTCGGGCATACTAAAGAAAATAAAGGGGATAGGGGGAACTCCCTTCCCTTTAATTCTCTTAAAACCTGCCCCCAGTCATCCGAAGTTGGTAGCTGAAATCTGAGTTTGTTTTTCTGCCATCAGCTTTTTCTTGGCTGGAAACACTGCAGCCTAATGGGCTTGATATCTTCTTGGTTATGTGTCTATTGGCTTTTTCTCAATGGCTCAGTTAGTGCATGATTAAGACAACTGAACTGTGATTACTGGATCAGTAAGTTGTAAAACATCAAGAAAATGATACAGACAGTGAGATCAATTGCAGAGAAGCACGAAACTTCATTGTAACAGCTCTGCTGGTCTGAGTATACACAGCTGATTACAATTCAGGGCTCTATAACTTCACTATAAAGCAATCCCTCTCAAGACTACTTAAATGTACCTTTAAATTCCTTCAACAATGGAACTCGGTCCTTATCTTCTACTTTTTTATTTCTATAAAGCATTTGGGTGGTATTCACTGCATACTGAAGCATGCAGCTCTAGTAAGAGTCCTGCTGTTGATACCATTATTTGCCAGAAAAGCATTTTGTGCTCAGGACCCTGTCCTTTACAATGGCTTCCTTCCAAAGGATGGAGCACCCAGCCTGCGAGCTGTACACGCCAACATTTCACAAATTCTGTGTTCTTCAAAGATCCAATTTAAAAGCTACACTAGTGATGACAGGAAGGTCTTTTATTTAATGAAATGCTAGAAAAATGTCTAGTCCCCATGTTCTCAATGGCACCAACAGACAAGTGTGGTAGAAAGTTTATTGCTTAGCTGAATTCTATAGCTAAATTTATCCAGTTTTTTCAAACCAGTGATTCTACTAACCATGAAGACAATTGGGCCAATATTTTCCAAACCTGGGAAACAACCACCAGTGTCTCACTTTGAAATCTTTTCAATGCTTACTACTCATCTACTTTTTTCTGGGCTATAATTGAAAATAATGTACTTAGGTATTTAGGTGCCTCCAGAAAATATAGCATATTATATTTTATTGCAGGCAGTGAAATTTTTCTTTTTAGTTAGCATTTCAGAATTTAAACATTAAACAAGCCTATTCTAGATGTCATCATTGTGTGGTTATCAAAATGTAATATGAACTATTCCCCGAAGTTCACTGGGGAAGACTTTTTATGACCTACATTGTCTTGTTTCTAATAAAACTTTGGAGAATAGTAGTATTCTATGGAAACCTTGTATCACGCCTCTTAATTTACAGAATAACACAACATCTCTTAGAGTGTCGGAATAAACCAGTGAATCAGCTTAGTTATCTGAAACAGTTTTGTATACTAATTCACATCATAGCTCAATTTAAAATCTTCAGAAATGGCTCATCTCCTTTGCTTTGATACAATATAGCTTTTCCTTTAAAAAAGGCTAAATTTAAGTATAAAATTATTGCTTCAACTGACAAAAAATTCAAGTAAATAAATACAATTTTGAAAAATGTGTATTACATATCTGAGTATCAAATAGAAACATTAAAGCAAATTTTGTTTTCATTTAAATTGTCCAGGTGGTATTCCTGAGGATGCTCAGGTGGCTAAAGCTAGAAGTAATACTGATGGCTAATCCTTGCAGGAATCAGTCTCATGTCATACTAGTTTTATGTGATACAGTCTGTCAAAGGGATAGAACTGATACCTGGCTCTGAACCTGTGGTTCTCAAACTACATTGACCTCACACATCATGATATTTAAATGTTAAAATACAGTTTTGTGTCAGAGGGCTTCTTTTTTTGATTATTGTTTTTAACCTAGCCTGTAGTTAACAGACCTCCATTCATTTTAAGCCTCTGGGAAGGAGGTATTATGTTGTCATCACTGATAGACTAATCCACCAATGCATCTTTAATCCAGAAGAGGGATAATTCTAATTCTGGGCACCAGTGAAAGAAAGGATTCCAGATAATATTAGAAAATATGCCTTGCTGTGCATAGAAGTTTTCAAAAATTCATTCATACAAGTATTTTAATTTTACTATGCAAGTATTTGTCTAATTAGCAATTATAAATTACGTTATGAAAAAATTTCATACTCAAAAAGGCATAGATAATAACTGCTTGACAGTTATTTCAGCTTCTCATAATTCCCATGGTAGATATTCTGTATTGTTGTATGTGTGTTACACAGGCATATTTTTTACACGTGAAACCAGGGAATATATGCTGAACACAAAAAGAAGTGCCTCTTACCTGTGCAGGAGATCCCAGAGATCTGCAAATTTCCAGTTACCTGTGTTGCATATGTGGAATAACAGCATTAAGGGTTTGCTTATCTGGATTTCTGTGACACAGCTCTTGGATCTGCATATGTGCTGTAATACCTTCACCTTCTTACAACTCTGAACTGCCTTTTGTGTTTCTGATAGTGCAGTGTAAGTGGATGTTTTTCAAATGGCTTTCCCCACTCTCTTTCCCCATAACTAAGCTGCAGTCATCCAAACACTTTTTGTCCCCCCTGTTAGCAATGTGTTTATGTAGTTACTGGGCATTCAGAAAATAAATACACAGATTTTCAGATGAGTAGGTTGTAGTTTAGGGGATTTGAACGATTCCTTAGGGGTTTTGTTGGTGTGGGTTTCCTTCTTTTTTTTCCCAGATTTTCAATTCAAAATGTCGTTAAGTGTGAAAAATATTTCAAATATAAGCTTTTAAGTACTCTTCCCCATTATTATGAAACTAAATATCTGAAGTGAGTTATTTCACTTTGGTTTTGAATGGAAAACTTCGTATTTTTCCTTCTCATCTCTATTTAGATCAGGCAAAGCATTCAGAAATGGTTGCATGGTAGGAAATGATGATCTACTGCTCTCACGTATATCTGTAAAAATAAATACTCTGTATGTACTACTCAGTTATTTAAACAAATTAAATCCACATCAGAGGTGATTGTTCCAGAAAATCTGTGACGTTTTCTTGGACAGCGAAGCTGACAGATTCAGCTAATAGCCTCGTTAATTTGTATTTTAAAAAGTACAATAATTTTGTGTATGGTTATACTATAAAATGACAGCTGAAGTTCTATAATTATCTCTTGTGTCTATTAGAGGGGATCAGTTTCCAAATTAAATGTGTACTTCCACATTCTTATTAATGATCTTGTATGATCAGTCTAATCTGAAGATCAAACTGAGTTAATTCCCTCTTGCTCACTGTCAGTGGTGATAATTTGGTAATTCTCAATTTGTAGAACAACTTCTACATTCAGATATGTTTTCTAAATAAAAACTTGCTCAAATATTAACAAACAGGACTTTGTACCTAAGCAGCAATTTTCATAACTTTGTGCGTGTGTGTCCTTACCAGTAGGATGGAATGAGTTTTCCAGTTGCTTTAGTTAACCTTAAGAGGTGACTGAAAGGGACCTGTTGAAAACATACAGATTTAAGCATATCAAATGTGATATTTGGATGCTTCCACTGGCATTATTGTAGAACTAGGTTGTCTCTTTTGCAGCAGTTGGCACAGAGCTGAAGGCCTCTGTGTACAGTGATCTTCCCAGATTGCAGGGGCAGATTCCTCCCCCGTTCCCCTCTAGATGCTACCCCTATCACTTTCTTTTTTGTCTCTCAAACTGGAGAGGCCTGCTAGGTTGAGCCAACACATTAACACTTTCTGCGAATCTGTTGTCAAATTCTGTGTCTCAATCAGTTGAATCCTATCCTCTCTATACTAGTCAGCATGCTGCTTAATCACAACATGGTTATCACAAAAACTTTGAAAGCAGCAAAGTACTTCTTGGCTACTGATGCTACTCAGCAGTTCTCCCCTAGACCGGCTCAAGATACTGCAGTAATGTCAGGTGTAGAGAAACAACAGCTGAGCTTCCCAGGGGAGGATGTTATTCCTCAGATGGTAGGATCAGAATGGTCTTTGTCCCAGAGATAAAAGCCTGTGCCCAAACAAGGGTGAAAGACTCAAACTATGCTGAGCATTGACCAGTGTCAGAGAGACTTCCAAGTAGTGACAGCAGAAAAGCTGATGGTCTATCAAACTTTCTCTCTGATGGAGTAGAGTGGTGGTGAAGGTGGTCTAGTTCTTTGCATAGTTATAAGTGATTCAGGCAGAGGGAAATTTCCAAAGTTACCTTTATCATTGGGTTTCTGCTATGCAGATTTATTTTATCCTTTTGCTCATATCCTTGGACAAGTAAATAATGTGTAATTTTGAATGAATTGTCTACTTGTCACTGCAAAAGTACACTGTCAACACAGGGGGAAAAATCTTGCTTGTTTTCAGCTCCAAGCACAAAGAAATCTAATGCTTTTATTTCGGTACTTGTCTCAGTAAAACATGGCCTGTGTTGCAGCTCGTAGTAGCTCTTTCACTAAAAAAAGGCAAATGCGATTTTGAATATAAACCCAGGGTCAGATGCTGAAATTTGTTGTGCTGTTGATCTTTGCTGGAAGTAACAGATTAAACAGCTACTTGAAAAATCTCTTCCTTTTCTTTGGGGCACAAGTGTTAGGGTGTTAGGCTTCATAATTTAAGGTTGTTTTATTTTGGGGCACAAGTGTTAGGGTGTTAGGCTTCATAATTTAAGGTTGTTTTATTTTGGGTGATCTTTGCTTTCAGCAGGTATAATAACTTCTGATCCTAACTTGAGCTGAAGTTGGACCTGAAAGAGACAGAATTTGAAGGGTTCTGAAGCATCTTAAAACCACATTTCTTAATTCTTGAGTTTTACTCCTAAGGATCTGATTCAAGGCAAAAAGTGTGTAGGTACCATTTTTAATATTCAATCAGTGGATTATTCTTTAATGCAAAAATGTCATTACTGTAAGTTTTACTCAGAGACCATCATATTGCTAGAGAAAATACTATATATTCAAATTGTCAGGTGGCTGTCTCTATCTTTTGCTAGACAGAAAAGTTAGAGTGACAGTCTTGCAATACCTCCGTTCGGAAGGCTATATAATTCATTAACCACACCACTTCTAAGTCTTAGGTTCCGTGTTAATGCTCATAAATATAAAGTTAGACTAATAACATGCTTTATTATTTCAGAAGAAAACTATGTATTTAAATTCAAGATGAGGATTTGAAATTAGAGTGGAAAAGTCATTAGAAAAGGGATTTTGTTTTTTTCCCCCAAATTATACAAGAATATTATCCTAAGTATTTTTCTGATTGGAATGTTAAGTGATCCTAAGAAACCTCATACTCAGTGCCAAAATCAAAACAAATTTGTATATTTAAGGTGACATCTATCTGAATTAATGTACACTTTCTCAATGGATTACAGAAGAAACACTTTAGAGGGTTTCTAAATCTTAGATGATTATCAGGATTTCCACTAGAGATGTTCAGTAAACCTACTCATTTTTTCTTCTCTAAATGTGTGATACTACTTTCTTCTCTCAAAACATTTCTATGAGTAATTTACTCTGAGAAAAAGGATTTTTCTTATTGTTATCATTGCATTTAAACATCCAACTTCTATTTAATCCTATTTATATTTGTTTATGCAGGTACTAATTTTATACACATTCCCTTTCTTTTTGAATGCAAATAAAAAGTGTCCAGAGTAAAAAAACTGCCTCCATTATTTGTAGAAGTGTAAGCAAATAGATATGAGTGAATATATTACAGGAACAGGGAAGGTGTGGTTTTACAGAGCATTAACTACTGTTAGTACTATTCTGATGTAATGTATTTCTGGAAGAAAAGTAAGTTCCATGTATTCCATCAGCCGTAGCTTGGAAACGGTGAACCCACGCAATTGTTATAGCAGTTCTGCATTTTCATGAGCTTACTTAACCTTGCCTTGTGTTAAAATGACCAGAAGCATGTAAGGAACAATCTTCTCCCAAAGTACTGTTGTTTCCTGCACACTCAATCTAAAAATAAATAAGAAGGAAAAAAGAAAGGGTGAGGAGGAAACAAGCAAACAAAGCATTCTCAAACTGCAGGTTGGAAGAGAGACTTCATTAACAGTAAGAAAAGTCTTCTTTCAGAGTTTCTCTTGCCAAGTGCTTCTGGCTCCTTCTGTTTCCCGGAGTAGTATTATTACTGATAATAGTATTCAAAGCCTTTGGAACAGTGGTTATTATTAAAATACTAGCATATTCAACATTGGTCTTGATGTTAAATATCTTCTGATCATCCCTAAATCTTAATGCTGGGCTATCAACTTTCAAGAACTGTTGAAGACGATTGCATTGTGGGGAAACACACTGTCTTCCCTGTTGATCTTTGTTTCAGGATTTAAAAAATGCAGGCCACTATCTTCTGATGTTGCAATGGTTTGCCCCTTTTCAAGGAAGGGTAGCTTGTTTGGTGGTGTTGGTTTTTGTCTGTTTGAGGGTTTGGGGTTTCTTTTCTCCTCACTCATCACCAGTTCTATTTTCAGTGTCTGCTTAAGACTAGGCCTAGAGCTTTCTGAACTGTGAGAGAATGTAGTTGTGTCAATTGCCCCTGGGTTTTCACGAGATACTTTTCAGCAGAACATATTTTCAAGAGTTCATGGCCAGTTTAGTTATTTGCTGTGAACATTTTTCATCAGATCATATAAACATTCTGAATTCTGCTGTATTTTATTCTTAAAGCAGCATCGATTCTTCATGCAGATCCGTGAACTCTGATGGGTACACACTAATTCTGTGTAAGGAAGAAAACAAACAAGCAGTAATGAGGCTAGCCAAGAGAACTGTCCTAAAAGACTTCTGAAGTGTTACCTCTTAAGAGCACTGAATGAGGTAACTGGTTCTATGGCTAAGTTTGAGCCTCTTTGAGAAATTAGGAAAAATATTGAAAATTAAAGTGAAACAGTGCCATTAGCATCCCTGTTTTTCACAGAATTCTGTAATGGCAAATGGCAACATGCAAAGCCTTTGGCAAAATGAAAGAAAATAAAGCCAAACTTTTAAATTTTTGTCCTGACTCTATTTTCAGTGAAGTCAAGATGAAATTTATTCCTGTCACAATCAAAGTTTTGGCTTCAGTGAGAACAGAAGTGTTCAAGTACAACTTTTACCATGGTATTATAGAATTGTGTAAATCCCTGCAATAGCTTTTAGAATTTTTTGCAACTAAAGTGTGTCTCTTTCTTAGGGTGACTATAGATGTATCCCACTGAACTCACTGAAATTGTATCACTGTTTAGATAAATGAATAAGGAGTCAGGCCCAAGACTTGAATGAACTTTCTAAATTTTACTGTAGCTTTTCCTGTTTTTTCTAATGAAAACACTCCAAAAACATTCATACACTAAGTAGAAAAGTTTTGCCTTAGCACCAAGCACAAATTAGAAATACAAAAACTTAGGTCCTTGTTTCAGGAAATATGAATTTATATACTTGAATTTATATACTCATAAGAGGAAAACATGAAATATCAGGGAATGATCACCTTTAGAACTAGCAGTATTTGAAAAATAGCTAAAAGAAGTTAATGCAACTTTTAATGAAGAAAATTATTCACAGATCCAACAAGTAAGAAAAAAAATAAAGGAGAAAATTGGTTGCCACAAAATTATTGGTTTTGTTTGGTTGGTTGGGTTTTTTTAAGTTTTTAGTAAATTAATCAGTAATAAAAAATCTAAATACATCCATGCATTGAATCTGGATTAGACCCTTCTTGTTTTAAAAGAAGAAATGAAAGAAACTGTGACACAATCTAAATTGAATTTTCTTTAAAAAAGACATTTAATCTATCATTCTTATTTAATTCTATTATAAAGAAAAAATGATGCAAGAAATCTTATATGCAGGAATTTAATGCCAATATTTAGATGCACTTCAAAACTGCCTACATCTGCCCAGAAGTAAGATTACACAAAGTTGTAATTGTTCTTTTTCAAAGAAAAAATGGCTTCCAGTGTGCCAGCACTGAATCCAGTTTTTCTCAAGGCATTACATATGAAAGCTATGAGCCCAGGTTTCAGCTTCTAGGAGTTTTAAGAGCTGAAAGTTACCAGGTTATTTTGCCTTTCCTTCATTTTGAGCCTATAGAAATACAGAAACGTTCATTTGGTCAGCATGGCCCTGAAACTCAGTTACAGCTCTTTTTGGTGCCCTTTTCTTTTCTGCCTTCCAACTCCCTCAGCAGCTTGTAATGATACGTGACTAGACATTTTATTCCAAATGTATGAAAGAGAACTCTAAGGTGGTAATTTTGTCATTTATTCGATTTTTAGAATTAGACAAATAGCTTGATTTCTCCCTTTCCATCCTAAATACCAGATTTTTCGTGCGATAAGAAAAGTATGTTTTTGCATAAATTGTGCCTTTTCTCATATTTTTGAATTAATTATTATAAATGTAATGGGAATACAGTATTGTTTTAAAGGAGACTATTTTGTGGGAAAAATAAACTTTATGGAAGGTCAAAGAGATTTTGTGGGTAAAAATTTCAATAAATCAATAAAAATCACAGTATAACAGCAACAGGTTGATTTTTTTTTATTTATGATCACAGTATTTTAATCTTTCTTTTGAATATATGAATTAAGTTTGTGAGATATGACTGTTTGTTGCATTTACTAAATTGGATTGTTTCTTTATTGAGTTGAAAGATCTTGAGGTTAGGAGTTTGGACTTCACATTTTCTATTTTCTACTTCTGGAACCAGTGGGAGGAAGCACATACCTCATGAAACCTGTACTTATAGCACTAGGTGTAGGCACTTAAATACTTAAAATTTCAATGAAGAAAAGTATAGTTAATAAATATTAATGGAAGAGGTTGAGCTACGCATTTGCCAAGAATAAGGAAAATTAACAGGATCACTGATATTCAGAGAAAAATATACCAGCTATAGGTTATGTCTGTTTCAATGCTGTAGTAATTGGGTGGCAGCATGGGAAGGAAAAGGCAAGAGAATAATGCAGTTAGGCACTGTTTTGACAGCTATTCAGTGTTGCTGTAAATTGATGTTTGTGATTTAAAACCATACTCTGCTTTTAATGGTCCTGCTTGAAGTATAGCCATGCACAATACAGTATGACCAAGTTTTTTCCTTAGCCATGCTCAGGATCTACTTCTGCTTTGGAAACAGAAAGCTGGATGTGTTAGACATCCTGAATCTCCATATTACTTTTTTGTATTTTTACAGGAATATGTCATAGAATCATAGAATGGTTTAAGTTGGAAAGGACCTTAAGATCATCTACTTCCAATCCCCCTGCCATGGGCAGGGACACCTCATATTAAACTATATCACCCAAGGCTCTGTCCAACCTGGCCTTGAACACCACCAGGGATGGAGCATTCACAACTTCCCTGGGCAACCTCTTCCAGTGCCTCCCCATCCTCACAGTAAAGGACTATGTCCTTGTATCTAACCTGAACTTCCCCTGTTTAAGTTTGAGCATGTTACCCCTTGTCCCACCACTATAGTCCCTAATGAAGAGTCTCTCCCCGGTATATTTACCCATATTTATCCCAGAATATTTACCTAATTTTTTCTTTTTAAGTAGTCTTAAATGAGACTTTAGAATTCATCAGGTATTCTAAAATCAGATGTCTCTGCTGAGACTGCCTTGTAGTATATACATCTGACAGTGTAAGAGAACAGCACGCTCAATGAATCTGTTGCCAACAGGTCCTTGCCAGGGACTAAGCAGACAGTGGCTCTTACATTGTAATATTATGAGTCTTCCTATAAGGAAAAGTGTGGTAGGCTTTGTTACCTCACATCAGTTATGTGAATTCAATGCAGAGCAGTATATTTATAGCATAAAGGCATTGTCTCCAAACGTTTTTGATGCTCAAAAGTAGCTAAAATTAATTGCTCATATTTAATTAATATGCATAGTAATTCTTCTAATGAAAGTATTTTTCTAAGGTACTTAAGGTACTTAATGAGAGAGAATCTCTGTAATGGTGTTTCTTAGTTTGATAGTTGCTGCTTTTCTAGCTATTAAGACTTTAACGTATTGCTGTATAGAACACAGTAGTTCTACTTCAATTGTATTAACTCTCAAGGAATTGTGGCAGTTTGTATTGCACTTGAATGTTTTGGTGTTCATTTGTTATGGTTAATTCATGGCTTCCAGAGAGTTTCTGAAACGTGGAATCATAGAATGGTTAGAGTTGGAGCAGACCTGAAGACCATATAGTTCCAAGCCTCCTGCCATAGGCAGGCAGGTTTCACACTAGACCATGATACCCAAGGCTCTGTCCAGCCTGGCCTTGAACCCTGCCAGGGATGGAGCATTCACCACTTCTCTGGGCAACCTGTTCCAGTGCCTCACTACCCTTACAGTGAAGAATTTCTTCCTCATATCTAACCTGAACTTCCCCGTTTAAGTTTGAACCCGTTACCCCTTGTCCTATTTCTACAGTCACTGATGAGGAGTCCCTCTCCAGCATCCTTCTAGGCTCTCTTCAGGTGGCACAATAAACTACGTATCATAACAGAATAGTCTGCTCTTGAAAGCCGATGCTTCCTGGTAGATTTTCAGGCTTGGCAAGCAAAGTCTATGGCAGTAACACACTTCAGTGAGTGTTCTGATGGTTCGGTTGTGAAAAAAAATGAAAAAAAAAATAAGTCTTTGCTTTTAGACAGACCTCACGAGTATCTTTTTTGGTACATAAGACAATGCCATATTGGGCCATATGGCATGGAATATCTTTCAGGCTGAGGACACAAAGTGGGAGATGATTTCGAGCTGGGCTCTGTTCAACTGCATGGCATACTGTTCTGCTGCAGAGAAGCACCAATGCTTCTTTTGTGCCAGGAACCCATGTGCCAGATTAGTATGTGATTAGCAAATCAAATATCAGGACTGTTAGCTACATATACAAGAAAAACAGGAAAGGGTCTGAAGTACAGTACTAAGTGAAACTTAGGCCTTTGGGAAGGGATTATGTGGCAGGAGTGGACAGGTGTTCTCTGGATTATGAAGAAGGTAAAATAATCTCCAGAAATAAAATAAGTTTTATTCCTATAAATTCTATTTCTTTCTGCCAGTTCTGCTACTCCACAATAAGGGATATATTTTTATTGCTGCTAAATTCCTGATGCTTCCCAGATTAAGTCATACTTGCACTGATAATTAATCATAGTTTATTGTTGCAGAAAGCAAAAAACAAACTCCTGTGGTTCTGAACCAAAACATTTTCTTTTTAGTTTTTAATTATCTGAAATGTTGGATTCAATTCTGTGATTTTTATCAGGTTTTAACATTGAAGTGATTTTCAGCAGCCTTTTGTATTTTGTCACTCCAGAAAGGTCAGAATGATCAAAAGAGTTTCAGGATCTCTGGTATCATCTAAGTAGTTCACTTAAAGTAGTTCCCTCAATTATTGTGATAGAGGACTTGATGATTGTAACAGAAGAGAAATAGAGAAATTAGAAGAATGAGGGATGTATCTTTTTTCCAAAAGTGCAGACTGCTACTGGAGTTACAGTTATGAGATTTCCACACCTAAAAGCCATCCATGCACTGCATCCATCCCTTTCTTGTCATGAAAAGGTTGTATGCCATATCTTAATTCTTTCTGTAGGATAGCTATTTTATGTTAATAGGTTGTTGTACGCAAGAAGTGTTTCCATCCTTACCCTGTGTTTCAAAAATTACTTATGTAAAAAGATAACCTAACAGGATCAGGCTAGCAGGAAATGTTAAACTTAGAGGATTTTTCATGACAAGGGATTTGTAACAACCTACGCTATAGTGAAAAAGCATGTCTATAAAGAGAAATTCTATCTTTACTTGCAAAGCTTATTTTTCACAGCACTAATGCCTAGTCAGCATTACAAAAACTTTTCATATAAATGCTGTTTTAAAGGATCAGGAAAGTTCCAAAAAGTTCATCTAATAATTCAGCTTTCAGACCAAAAATGAAAAGAAAATTACATAAATGTTTAAAAAGATAATCCAAGACTATGAGAACCCAAACAAGCCTAATATTAATAAAAATGTGGCAGTAATTAATTTTTACATTTCATCATGTTGGCATGTTACTTCATATCTTTGGGATTGCTATGTTGCGTTCCAGTACACTTTGAAGAGCCAGGAACATGTGGTTATCAGTCAGCAGTGGAATTGACTAGTATTGACTCCATTTTCTGAGGTACAGCTGAATTTGTTTTCAGTCTACTGAAAACAAAGACAACTACTATGAATACTCTAATGTTCCATGCTGTGTCTTCCTGTGTTATAAATCATCAAGACTAGAACCTCCTAGCTGTTTAGCCATATGCACTTGCTTAATTTGTTTCTTCAAGGACATGTGTTTTGCTGTTCCTTCTACTCAGACTAGCACCAGCAGCCCAACCTACCTTTCACCTCAGAACAGTTCTTGACTCAGATCAGTCAGTAAATTTTTTGCTACGTATGAGAGCTGACCTTGAAATGTAGGGAAGTTCAGTTGCTTCCTTGTTTACCAGGCTGTTAAAGTAAGACTATTTATTTCTATAAATAATACATAGGTTTCATAGGTGTCTCATGGGAACTGCAGTGCTAGCCCAAGTTCTTCTCTGTAACTGGAATATAGACTTGATGAGAAATTTGAACCTTTAGAGCCTAACCCTGAACTGATCACCTTTAATAAGGAGTGATCATGATATTTAATCAGAGATGTATCTAGAAAGTTTCTTTGTATAATTCTCTGTTTATTTTTTTTATTATTTTTCTTAATTTCACAAACTGCTGAAATTTTAGAATTTGTTAATGTATCAGACACAAAAAATATCTTCAGCTCTTGCAAATATGTTAAAGTAGAGCAAGTGATTTTGTGTGCCAAGGAGGAAGCCTTGTTTCTTCTTGCAGTTGAGTTCCTATATGGATTTTCTGAAATTCAATGAAGTCAAGCTGACACTGAAGCTTTGTGAAAACAGGACATGAATAATTTCTCTCCTGGCTATTTTATGAAACTCATACTATCTCGTCAGCCTTCATACCTCTTCTATCTTCTTCTTTCCTGTTAAATGTTGCTAAAAACAGGCAGGGGATTTTGTGTAGACAAGGGAAAAGATAAGGAGGAATCAGATGTGCGTGGGGAACACATTCACTTATGTTCTGTTTGCTTTATTACAGAAAGCAGCAACAGATTAAAACTTGTTTGAGAGATTCAGCAAGCACAGGCAATCCACAACATTTGAAGAACACTTTTTACACCACTTTGTAACACTGAAATAGACTTAACCTGCACTGATGCTTTTGAAAATATGCTCAGACATCTTTGCATTCAGTCTCTTAAAAGAAATGCTTGATGTCAGATTCTGAACATATTGCTGTGAGGGAAGAAATTAATCAGCTGGAATGTGAGTAGATGTATAGTACTCATATGGGCTACATGTCCTTCCTGCTATTTTAGATACATATATTTAGATTCGATTATTTAGATATGAGCTAAAAATTTTCTCAGTTAATGCCCCTCTCGAGTGTGAGTAGAAGGAGTGAAGATAGGATTTGTGTCAACGGGATATTTGGGAGTGAGTTTTCAGTGATTCACTTGATTCACTTTCCTTATGAAAGAAGCTCTGAAAGGTATGGTGAATTTCGCACATGTATTTTTTATTTTTTTTCCTTAACTGGTTTAAGTTATTTACAGGATGGAGTAGGGGAAAGTACATTTCTCTCTTTTGACTGCAGACAGAATCTTGCATTCATAATCCTTAGTGTTTCTTGAATATTCTTTAGAGGTCTAAACCAGACCATATAACTACCCTTCTTAACTGCATAAAACTTATCATAACAATATCTTAGTAGCTCATTTCAAATTCCTCACATCTGGAAATAGCGGAACCAATTACTGCTGAGAGTTACCTTTTTTTCAGTTTTATGGAAGGTCTTCATATAACACCATCAGAATTACACCTCTTAAGATTGATGCAGAGAGAGAAATAGAATGGTCAAAAGCAAGGCTACTTTGCTTTTTGTCTTGACTTTTTTTGAATGCATCTGTCTGAAGCAGGTGGAACTTGAACTAATTTCATCGATAGAAATAACTTCCTACCTTAACTGGAATAATTTATTTGCTTGAAACAATTTAGAAATAAATGGCACGTAGAAGAGTTATCTAACAGCATTCATTTTTATGCAGTTTCAGCTAAACCATATAATGGAGCAGCTGGGAAATAGCTGTGACACTTGAGAGAGGTTAAACTTACAGATACAAATTTGACTCCTATTTGGTATAATGAGGGTTTTTTTAGGTACATGGGATATAGGGAGTGCTCTTAATATGTACATAACATATTTTTGTGATCATTAAACTATGACTGGACTGTATAGTCAGTTGTTTAATGCCTTTAGTATAGCTAATGGTGTTTTCTTTTTGCCAAAGTATGCTTGAGGAGTATGAACTTCACTGGTTTAGTGACGGGGACCATAGTCTGGTTCCTGCTTGTATTTTTAATTTTTTCTTTTTAAAATACAAAAATACTAAAATAAATAAATATTAAAATAACTGCTAATCTAATGACCAACGTATTGCACATTGCAAGATACTTTTAATCATTCTTTCAGTCTTCAGTGAATTATCCCCATGAAAATAATTTCTTCCTAAAATAGCAACTTTACGTGACATGCAGTATCAGACCATTGTGTACCTACTACAGTCTCTGTTGTTCTGTACAATGTTAAAAATGCTATCAAAGTAGTTTCCACATAAACTGAACCACCTTGAATACTATTTGATACCTGAAAGTAGTTTTATCCACTGTTAGGAAAAGCTATGTCATTATATCACACATTTATAACATAACAATCAGCATCACAAAAATACTTAATGTTATAAGAATGTGGGTTCCAATTTTTTCTTCAGAATCAATGATTGTAGAATGCCAGAGCTTTATTAATAGGGAGTAAAAATAAAGAGAGTTTGGCTTGGCCTCTATTTATACTCTCACATGTGTCAATTCAGTAATAAAGAACAAGAACTCCTCATGGTTCTCAAAACATATACAAAAGTAGTTTATAGATAATCACCTGTTTCTGAGTTAGAATGCAATTTTGACCTTGCAGTGCATTATTTTTTATGAGTAACTTCATTCTCGTGAATATACACCTGTAATTTTTATATGAGTTTCAGGAGTGAAGCAAATTTTAAATTAAAATTTGAAACTTCGGGAGGACCAAATGTTTCAGTGTCTTAATTATGAATAAACTCCCCAGATGATTGCCAGATATGAGAAAAGGACAGGCACCTCCAGATGGTGTTTTCACCATCTGTAAAGTGTCTGTCTCTCTAACAATTAGAGCAGGGAAGTAAGGAATAAGTGTTTGAAGTTTGATGGGACAAAAGGCAGCATAAGTCATCTTTTCTCCCTATGACTAAATGGCCATGGAGCGTGCTTGTGAGGTCACTGAAGAATACTGACCTAATTTTTTGTAATAATTTTTCCATCTATATGTATGTAGATATTACAGCAAGTTCTAACCACTGCGGTGAAACAATACAAAAACTGTTGAAAGATAATGCGCTGTTTCAGACAAACTAAGTTAGTATTGGCATTTGAACTTAAATCTACTGATTATGTTTATCAGGACTAGAAGTTTACATCTACAGAGCAATGTATTGAAAGATATTGGTCAAATAAAAATGGGGACAGTATTTCACAAAGTTGTGCTGATTTTACACTAGGTCTGAACTTTATTCAGTTCTTAATGAAACAGAATTGAAAATTAAATCCCTAGTATTACCCTTGTCTTTCAATTCAGAGATAGTTAAATAGAATATATGTAGACAGATGGACATAGGAAGCTCTACACTGCAGGTTACGAGGAAACATAAGTGGGTCAAGAACAATTGTGTGGTTGTTTGCTATTTGCCTCATGTTAGTTTGTAATCTCTCAGGCTGTTGGGAGATTACAGTGGAACAGAGCAGTTGTGTAGCAATGTTTCACACAGTATTAATCAGTAAAGAAACCTCTTTTCCCAGAAAAACAGAAGGAACACTGAGTACCCACCAAAGTGGTGAGTGAGCAAGCCCTCCCAGGTTTGAACAAAACCTGAATGTGTGAGCACTGTGTGGTAATCTATAAGTGTGTTTCAAATGCCTGGGTGCATTGAACCAATCAACGTGACCTGCCATGTCCATATGACCTAAAAGAGAAATAGATGTGTGCATGGAGACCTGGTACAGCAGGTGCTCACTAGGCCTCGCTTTAATGACTGGAAGCAGTGGCAAGACTACATGTGATGCCCTGTAGCAACATATCGAGGTAAATCCAGTGAGGGCAGAGTAATATGCACAGGAGACTTCATGTATCCAGAAGATGATAATCCATATGTTGCACTGACGGTCTGTCCATCAGTAAAGGCTTTGTCCATGATTTCTTGATGTCTTATAGTCCTGCTAGCCACCTGCTCCTTCAGAAGTCCATGGAATAAATATTGCAGACAATTGTGGGAAATAATGAAATTCTTCCCTAGTAAGATGCTGGGGTGTGAGGAAGAAGGGGAGGATAAAAAGACAAATCTAGGGAGAAATTCAGATATCTGGTAGTTTTGATATATATCTTTATATATCAAAATACCTTTATATCTTTAGGTTTGAGTAAAAGGCTTGGAAGCTGGATGATCTAGTTATAACTTCATTCTAGCTCTTGAGGCAGTTATTGTTATAAGACTAAGTAATTAACAAAATTCTCAAATTCAATTTTGTTCTATCCTTGAAGTGGAATATCACGTACACCTGACCTTCAAGGGGTCTCTGAAGAATATTTAATGCTTGCAAAATATTTTGAAAGTGTGCAATGCCCTGACAAATATTAGCCATTATTCCTTATTACTAATAAATTATTTCTTTCCCAAATCCATTAGTACTGCTATTATTTAAATAGAAAGGAATTGAGGCAATTTCTTTAACTTTTGGTTACTGCTGTGACTGAGTATTTTTTCAGGCATGTTTTAATTAAACTGTCAAAAATAAAAAAAAAAAAAAGGGAATAAAAAAGTACTTCTTACCCTTGTTAAACCTTGACTTCCTAAACTCTCTCTTGGAATAAGTGGCCAGTGTCACCAACATAACACTAGAAAACATCAATAGGCTTCAAGTCCCATCCTTATTTAGCAGAGCAGTAGATTGTTCTAAGTTCTGGTGACTTCAGGAATGGTACCAACTTTTTGAGAAGCTGTGTGATTAGTGCTGCTGCTATGTCATCCACAGAGCAATAATGAAGATATAATATTGTTTATGCAACTTCAGCTAAACAGAAATTTTGGGTTTCTCAGTTATGACGTAAGCTGTGTTTAGAGAAGCATTATGGTTTCTACTGTAGCTACATGTTCTCCAATTATCATCTCCAAATTAGTTGAAACATGACCAGGTTGTAGGAGATGGTTTACTTCTATATACTTTTCATATCTTATTGATTGTGTTACTGTTACTTCTTGCCATTTTGTGCCTCAAAGATTTTTTTTGTTTGCTTGTACATTTTTCTCTATTGGATTCATCCATTCTTTCTGAATGCCGTGTAAATTTTTAAAATATCACAAAAGGAAACAAACTATTCTGACACTCTGAGGGATTCTTTCCTCCTCATCCTTCCCCTTCTTTTTGTTTGAGCTACTTCACTCAACTTACAAAGTTGAAGGACTTACGCTTTCTCTGTGTGAATGCTCTACACTCTATAGGACTGATAGATATATAGATGGAGTAGATCAGTGAAATAGGTGGAAGACCAGCACCTTTAATTTGTTAAAGACTGTCAAGGCTTAAACTGAAAATGCATACATGCTACTTTTTCAGAAACCCAACTTAGAGAACTCCTACTATGATAGACCTATTAGAAGGCTTGTCCCTGGAATACAAATTTTCCCTTTTTTCTTCTTTGCCTTGACTGCTGAGAGTACTTTCTTTTTTACATCTACTTCATACTATTCAGTGTATCCTTCCACATGCATAATAACTTTTCACTTTTGATTAGAGACTGTGTATACATGGGCAGGGGAGAGTAGGATTGCATACACTGTCTTTTGTGACCCACATGCATTCTACCTGCACAGCTGGCTATCAGTCCAGCTGTTGTTACTACAACCACTATTGTGCCTTGAGAAGGCCTTAATTGGTTACTTGTTGATAAAGGAGCATATTCAGTCTTTCTATCTTGCAGCTTATCATGGGCTGGGACACTAGGGTCTTCCTTTCTCTTGAGATATGTGAATTTGTTCAACCTCAGTCTTTAAGTAAACACCTAAAGACTCAGATATAGCTCAAATTGTGTGTAAATCATTTGAGTGGTGGCACTGAATGATTTTGTTTTATTATGTTCTTAGATTTCTCAAAAAAGTCTTCTAAAAACCTAAAAAATAAGCTTTTCTGTCATCTTACCAAGAAAACAACTTAAAAAAAATTGTAAAGGAAATAATTATTTCATGGCAATAAATTTCTGAAGTCCACATTTATTTAAATCTTAACCTTTAAACCCTCTGAGGAAGCATAAGTATCCACAGGACGCTGCAGCTCAGAAATAACTTATTGTTCAGACAGAAGTATTCAAAATCTCGTATGCTTATGTGAAGCCAGAAAAACATGTATTAAATCATGAATGGTGAACCTTAAAGTCAGATTTCTATTTGCAAGGCAGTAGAGAAAATACCTTTTATTTTTCTTTTTAAAGAGTTAATACTATAAGTCATGTTTACCATCCATTTTTAATAATAGGTTTTCATGTTAAATGTTGCTTTTTCTGCTTGTTTCTTGACAATTTCATACAGACTTTCAGATCAGGATGTGGCATAAATATCAGGGCATAGATAATCTACCATTAAACAGACATTTCATAAATAATGCGTGTCTGTGACATGAATGAGCTTGCATAACTTGCAAGGTAACCTTTCGAAACATTGATAAACATATACAATAAAAACTTGCAAAAATTATTCCTACCTTTGCAACACCTACACACTGATGTAGTAAGGAGACAAAATGGAAGCTTAATGCACGGAAAAAAAAGAGGCATTTTTAGTCAAAAATACAGATCATAATTGCAATCATTCTTTCAGACTTCTAGAGTGCAAGGTGAGAATATAACTGCTTTTAGTAAACTAAGGAAAAAAATTATATATAACCTGCTTCTGAAGACCATATTGTTGGCTTTGAAGCATTTTGTGCAATATTCTATGCAAACTTTTTTGGTTGTGTTATATTGCCAGACGGCACTTATGTCGAACTGCAAAAATGTAGCATTTAAAAAATTTATTCTGCTCAAATATTGATTGAAAATTAACTTAGTGGTTACTTTATTAATTTAGCATCTAAGATCATTTGAATTTTGTTCTGTGAATATGAATCCTGAGTACTTCATAGAATCATAGAATAGTTAGGGTTGGAAAGGGCCTTAAGATCATCTAGTTCCAACCCCCTGCCAGGGGCAGGGACACCTCACCACTATTTAGATTTCTTAAGTGAGTTTTGTATGGAGAATTTCTTAACAAAAAACATCCCTTTCTTTGCCTGTTTATCTCTTCCAGGGATGCTATGTTCCATTCATTTCTGAAATTCTGTAGATGTAGCATCTTCTCCTTGTAAACATGATAGTTTCAGTAGTTTATCTTTCTGTTTGCACTTTTGTTTTATACAATACATAATTTGAAACAATGCAAACCCAAGGCAGAGACGAAAATGTGTGTGACAAATTATAAACAACACAGGCAGGTGAAAATGAGGCAAGTTGTCTAGAATAGGTTATGTAGAACTAAAAAAAAAAGCTAATGGTTAGAAGAACAGGCAGAGATAATGAAGTATGTGAACTGCCATGACCACATGCTTACTTCTGGTGTGTATTGCTATTTGTGTCTAATGTTTACTCTGATTATACCTACATGTACTGTCACACATTTATAAAGCCACTTTCCCCTGGTTGACCAGCCATTTCATGTCTTAATATTTTTTTAACTCTTCACTAGGAATAATAGAATTGGAAAGGTGTATTATTCTATAGGAAAAATATAACTGAATGTTGTGAATGAAGTTTTCCTAAATATCACATAAGATTATGTCTCAGAGTCTTTCAGCCCCATTAAATGACATGGGGAAAATTCATTTTACTAGAGAACAAAAAATGCTTGAATATCTTGCAGCATGCCTGGCATTCAGGAGGCATAGGTTATGTTTTTATTCAATGATCTGCAGTTGCCACCAAATGACGCCATGTCCAATTTATGGGTTTCTACTGCTGAAAACTAGGATCATGATATACCTTTTACTTTAATGACATGCAGGGCTCAAAGTGCTCCAACCGTTGATACATGATCAATACTGTTTGTTGTCGTGTGTGTCTTTACATGAAGTAGGCTAAGGCAGGTTTTTGGAAATTAAAGAGCCACCATGCACATTTTACTTTCTTGTACAGTCAAATTATCTATTTAGCTTAATTATAGTGTAGAAAAACCACTACAAGAATATTCTATTGATGAAGACATTTTGATGCTGAAAGGAGTAACGAGAACCAGCAATAAAGTGAAATTACCTTTCTAAGTGTTTCCAAAAAATGCAGCAGAAAAATATCCAGAGGTACTTGGGGTCCTTGAATATAGCAATATTTCTATACCAGACACTGAATTACCACAATGTGTGGTAATTGGGAGAAAATCATCTGGGATCAATCGCTTTGAAAGACATCGTAATTCCTACATTTTTAAAAAACAAAGTGTGGCCATGATTATTTTGTCAGAGCACACATCCTTTGCCTATACTCTGTATCCCACTTGCTGGTTTTTAAATTCTGTTCAGTGATTTGGTTCCTTTGATAAGTGGCCTTCTTATCAGCTCTGACTTCTTTCACAAAGTAATTTTTCTTGTTCTGCTTTATCATCACACCTAGCATCTTCACATTCATCTGTCTGTAAGGAGATTTAGGGTGGGGTTTTGTATGTATTTCAGATCCCAAGGGAAAGAAGACTTCTTAGGGATAATAAATCACATTTCTCATGCTTAAATTGCTTACCAGAGGCCTGATTTAGGAAAAAAACTTGAGCACAAACTTGACAGGAATTATATATCAAAACCTTGTGCCTTCCTCCCTCCCCTCCCTTCATTTCTACCTGAGTAGAAAAGGAAGGACATTGCCTTAAAAGACGAAAGATGAGATTCTTATTTTTCTTCCTTTCCTGTTTGTGGCCCAGGCTTTCAGTTGAGTAGATTATGACCACTCAACTTATTTACCTTTGTTTTTTGAAATGTGTAACATAGATATTGCTTCCCATTATTTCAGTAAGAAAATGTTAAATATTACTTTTGTGGTGGTTAAATCTTTATTTTTACCTTGCCAAAAAAAGACAGTCCTAATACAGCTGCCTGATTAACTCTTTTTTAACTTTTACATCTCTATTTGGAAGAATATTTCCATTTTACAGTCACAGTCTCTGGGATGAAACATCACAAAAATAAACCAAGATTAGTTCAAGTTTATGCAAAATGTCTCAGGGGCACTCATTACTTACTATTCTTGTTTGTAGTTCAGCTTTTGCTAGGCTTAGCTTCAGTTACAGAGTATGACAAAGCCAGTTTCCTAGCATACGCTACATCCTAGGGTTACCTTCTGCACTGTGGTATGTCTCAGCAATGATTGAAAATGGCAGTTACACTAAGTAGTGTGCTGATGTATTTAATACTCATCTATTTTAATACAGTATAACAGGTAGAAACTGGAGATGACCCACTGTCAAAAGCGCAGCCCTCTGTGGTGCTGTTAGCATTTCTATGAGGGCTGTATAGATGGCAGATAAACCATAATAAATACTAATATAAACTTTTGTAATCTGCATCAACGTGAAGATAAATAGTTAACAGAACGGTCATTTTCTGCTTCAGGTTCTTCTAACAGATTTAAAACTAAAGAGTCCTAAATGTCAAGAGTCCCCCAGAAAGAAAAAAGTATTATGTCTTTTAGTCCATGTTGCATAGTTATTTTTGTTTCATTTGGAAGTAAATGCAAAGATTTGATCAGAAAGTGAGTATGTGTACTTATGAATATACAGTTTGAATTAGATTATATTTTTATGAACATTTCTTTAAAAACAAATTTAAGAGAAAATAATTTATCACAGAAGTATTCTACTTTGTTATGTAATCTTTAGAAGAAGTTTAAAAGTCTGTGAAAATGGACTTTAAGGAATAACATTATTAACAGTGGTCATAAATCCACAGATTTGGGTAAATTCTAAATGCAAATGTAGTTTAACACGATTTCCTCTTCTAATCTGTCTATATGTTGCTGTGATTCTCTATATTATTGACTACTAAAAATACACTGAAATTTTTTCCCTCTTTTCAGAGGAAGGTGCCTTGTATTTTTTGATCGTTACTGTTAGTTCATGGGAGCTTGCTTTCACTTATTTTTGCCTTTTGTTTTGTTTTGTTTCCTTTCCAAACAGTTGAGGTTTTGAGTCACACAAGAGCTACTGCAGTAGTTAATTACCTCAGCATTTGACATAGCTTTTAAAAGCTTCTTTGTGAAACTTTCCTCAGCAATATGCAGAGACAAGAGCTACCTCAGGGCAGTGCTGATTGCCAGTTCAACTTCAGTATAATGATCAGACTTTCTATTTCTCTGGATTACTGTGAAAACAACAGAGACAATCTTCTGGGTGAAACAATTCACAGTAAAACCAGTGTTCAGCAGTAACACTTTTTCTTTTCTTTCTTTCTTTTTTTTTTTTCCCCTGCATGTGAAGTGCCTGTGATCAGATCACACTGTACAACACATTCATTATTTCAGAAGTTCCACACTTTGGCCTATTATTTGTTTATCTTCCTGAGCTTGATTGCTGCTTTGGGAAGGCTCCTTATAAGCACAGTGATTAGCAAGATTGGGCATAACTTATCTGCAATTTTGATCTGTGTTCCGGTGCAGAACCCAAGTACTTGCTCATCAGTATGATTGAGGATTTCACAGCCTCTTGGTTGTTATGTTCAGGGTTCCAGCTGCATGGGGTGAGATAAGCTATGTTTCCTTGAGACCTGCATGACATTGCTGTAGATGGGGACAAGGGAGTCTGTATTTCATGTATAATTCCAGCAAACTAACTCTGCTGGTGGATGATTTTATATGAATTCCAGTTTCACAGGTAATAAACACAGGGCCAAAGTCTGCAACCATTCCCTTAAGCCGTGGTCTAATGATTATTGCACAAACAGCCACGTTGATTTACAGTGTTTGTACTCTCTTGGGGGTGATTAGTATCTTCACAGCCAGCATACTGGATCTTATTAGTGCTCTTAATATGTTTCTGTGCAAAATCAGCCACCATAGATTAATCTACCTTCTGAGAACTACATAGTGAAGTGGTGAGGAGCGCTCAGGTGTCCTTTCTGCTGACTGAGAAATGAAGTCATGGTTTCACTGGGAGAAGACAGATTTGGGGGCAAAGGCAGAAACTTAGGAAACAGAGTCATTATATGATGATCAGTACTACCTTATTATATTAATAATTCCTTTCATCCGAGTGAAGCCGTTTTCAGAGCAGACTTGTGTTAAACCTGAAGTGATGAGAAGGGGAGATAGTACTAAATGATCTCCGTGGAGCTCTGTTTCCTACCCATCATGGTCTCTTCCATTACTTGCAGTAGAACCCTAGAGGAAGAAAAGTAGCTGCTTCTGTGTTGCTGCTTTTCTGCTGTAGATGCAGGCAGGTAGTTGAAGAAAAATAATAAGGAGCAACTGAAGCTTTGACAGGTCCATTCTCTGTCGTTTATCAGCAATTGTTGAGTAAGGGGAAAAAAGGAAAGTGGCTGGCACATCTTTCTTTCCTATCCACTGCTTCCTTCCCTAAATCCCAAAGACAAAGGATGATGGAAACCAGGTTTTACATCTTAGAGGGAGCACATATTAAGCTCTCTGACCTGGTTGGTGTGGTTATTGCTGCCTGTTACCCAAGGGGAACTGAGAATTGAAATGCACAAATCCAGTTCAGCATGAAGGGAGGAATGCAGAATATGGCTCATTTATTTTTAAGTTTGAGGAAATAATTAAAACAAATTTGTTGTGGTTTTCACCCAGCTCTAATTACAACACAGAACACTTCAAATGTAGTTATTGCCAGCTCTATTTGCATATTCAGTGTAAATTAAAATAATCATCCTGATTATCTGTCAAGATATATGTAAAGTAATCATAAAATAGATGGAATACAGTATTCATTTTCTTGCTATAATATGTTGTCTAAAACTGAAGTGCTATGGTCCCAGGAGTGATATATGGGTAACTATTAACCTATGAACTTGATATTACTTTTTCACATCACTCTTGTAAATCACTGGAAGGTACATAAAATGTTTAATTCTGGCTTTGTTGGTTTTGAGCAGAAAAGCTATAAATCTGTAGCCTGTCTCTATGATTACTAATAACTGAAGAGTTCAGTTAAGAAATAAAGTTTCTGAAGATGGTATAGTCACAGCATATTGAGCTAAACTTTGTAAGAGTTTCTTTTATAGGTAGTTGAAAATGTGAAATGAAAGACATAGCAAGGAGCACACACATTCTAAATTATAAATAAGAGAAAAACTAATTTTACCTTCAAGCATTTGGATGCATGGTTACAGTGAAGAATCTGGCTGCAAAAATTCCTAAATATACAATATATATATCTGAACTCTTCCTATTCAGATTTAACATTGTATTTAAAAATCTTGGCACTTCTTTATTTTAGACTTAAAAACATGTTCAGAATTATAATTATATTGCTGAAAATTATTTTGGTGGACAAAACAAAGCCATTTATGTTATTTTCAGCTTATTAAATCTCTGTTTTAAAAGAAAAAAAGTATTTTGCATATGTTCTAGATGTAGTTATTTTGATTCAGAAAGCAACTATGATTTTTTTCCATTGCCTTCATTACCTCCTTTCATTGCTTCTCCATTTCATTCCAAATCAATTTTTCCAGAGATGTACGCAATATAAGTTTAAGGCATGGATTCTTCTAGACCTGCCTGTTCTCAAATTACTGGTTAAAAAAAAGGTGGAAATAAGGATACTGACATTTCTATTATGCTGAATAGCAAACCATTGTCAATGATGTAAATGAAAAAGATGAAGTAGGAACAATGGAAAAATACATTTAAAATTGCTGGCTTTTGATTAATCTTTTATGCCAGTTTTATGTTGGTACAACTTAACTATTTTTCAGTGGAAGTTCTTTACATAGTACCAGAATAAAATTTATTTTAATATTCTTTGACTACTGAGTAAAAAGCTTGAATCTGCTGTCTGACATGTAAGACAATCATGTATACTCATGCAAACAAGATTTTGACTCTACACATATTCTTAGACTTACAGCATATGCAGTTATGATTACAAATACAATGAATGCAAATAATAGGCAAAGCACCGATACTCCCAGTTCTATTGAAGAATATGAGAAATATGTCTGCTTGTTAGTAGCAGGATTTTGCCTGGTCATATTTCCTTTAGTTTCTTGTTGGCAGTGGAATCAGTCTCTGCTTCTCTTAAAGGGTAAGCTCTGTGCTCATGCATGCTGGCCCAAGGAAGTGAACAGCCACTGAAATGGTCTTACACTGGCTGGAATGGACAGGAAACAGATGCTGGAAACTGCCTTGGAAGCATGCAGAACAGCACTAAGCAGAGCCTAATGTAACACTTGAGGCTTTGAGATTAAGGCATAATCACTGGATTCCTTTATTTCCTAAAAGATGCTTAAAGGTCTGATATTCTGAGGTTTGTAAAAATTCTAGGCTTGTATTTTAGCTAGATTTTAGTTTGGGTTTTTTTTTTATATAGATAACTGCATTAGTATTTAGAGGGTGTTGCTAGTTTTTATAAATTCAAATATTTCTATTATCTTGAAGCAAGCAAGATTAAATTAGAAGGCTAAATATAAATCCATAAACCTCATCCATTAACCAACTTCATAAGCTCTTGTGGAGCACCTTCTGAGGCACAAAAATATTGCTTATACAATTTGGTATGAAAAATGGTTTGCACTGGTTACAAGGAATGCTGAATAGATTTGAGTTTCGACATCCTCTCTTAGCACAGTGTTAGAACCAAGAAGAAAGAAAAAGGCAAAGAGATTAGTACTTCCTCTGAGCAGTCAGGAAATTAGAAACTCCAGGATAGAAGAGATGCTCTTCCGTACTAACAGCTGAGATGTGAGAGACAGTGGATACACAGACTTAACATTATTTTTGGTGAAGCTTGCATCGTAATATCAGGTATTATGTATTTGTGATGGAGTCACTAGAGATCTTGTGTTCTGAACAGGGCAACAGACAAGGCTGTGCTGGAGTTTGTATATGCAGATCTTTTAAGAAATTCAGTAAACTCAAGTATTGCCTTTCCAACTCTGCAAGTGTTCATACTCCTTTATGGTTCTTAGGCAATGTCTTTTTGGTATGAATTTGGGATATTTTTGGCCCTGATTAGTTAATATAACAAATAGTATACAAACTGGAGAGAAAGAAATAACTATGTAGACTTATCCTTTACAAAGAATACAGTCTTCCTACCAGTCTTAAAAAGGTGTATTTATGATGAGCTGTCCTCAATATTCCATCTTCATATATCTGCTTTTTTAAAATATCTTTGTAGTTGAAGGATAGTGAGCTCATTGAGAAACTCGATAGGTACCACATTTATTATTAAATGATCGCTTGAAAGATCTACATTGAAAAGGGAGGAAAACTCCCCTCAAAAAATTTCACATTATGTAAGAACTTCCTGGGTTTAAATTTGAGAGTGTGTTTTTCTTTGGAAAAAAAAGATAAAAATATGAGGAACGGCTTTCAAGAGTTATGTTATGCAGGAGAAAGAAATAACCTTACATCGATTACAGATGATAGAAGATTTGCCTCATTGTAAGGAGAAGAAATGTTTAGGAAACAACAGTATCTGCTTCTTACCTACCTGCAAAGCATATGATGTGAAGTTTAGCAAAGCGTAATGAAATATTTAAGCTGAGATTTTGGTCCAAAGATATTCTTTAAGGAACTTTAAATACAGACAGCCTGATCAATTTCAGCTGTTGATCAGAAAAGGATACATTTAACACATAGGTATGAGAACTGAAAGGAGTGCTGTGGATGACTGGTTAAACAATTGCAGATCATCTTAGAGAAGTTCAAGTAGAAAGACTCAAAGACCTATGGTAATCAATAGATCAGATTATTATCAAGGTTTTCCTTAATGTCCTTCTGTTACCCTAAACATACCTTATTGAAAAAGTGTTGCTGAATTTCTGCAGAAAAGGGATTAGTTTGATTTGTCCAAGACCACACCATTTCTAAAAACTCCTGGTGCTGGTGAAACAAATTGGTTCGGCCCTTGGCAAATACTCCATCACTGACTGAGTTAGGCTGTGGACCTGGCTGGCTCCACAGCCCAGCTAATTCAATATATATCTTGCTATGAGGATTTTATTTTGATTCCTCTGTGTCTTTGAGGAAATGTGTAGGAGATACATGTGTGAGCACAGTCCCAATGTATTTATTTAACAAACATGGGGAACAGGATTGGATCAGGCTAACTGAATGTTGCTGTCCTGCCCCAGTCTGAAAAAACATCCCAGCTCAGGAGAAAGAAAGAACACTGTGGGTAATTGCTGCATAATTAGATCTTTAATTAATTTATTAATTCAACTCCTCCTCCTGAATTTTACCTACCAGTAATGGATTTTTCCTTGCCATATACTGTAGAATTTGAGTTTCTTCCCTATAAAGGTATAAGAAAAGGTTTCTTCTGAATCCATGTCTCTATCATATATAAAATTCATACACAAAAATTCAAACACATAAATAAAATGTGACCCTTATAATGAAAGCATTCAGTGTAATCTACTGGAGAATATTCTGGTATCTATCGAATGCCCACATTTCTTCCCCTCTATATGTTACTAGCAGAAGTGCACAAGATTAATTAGCCAAAGTTCAAGGAGTCTTTTGTGATTAGTTTAAGGAAAATAACTTGAAATAAACATACGAATAAACTACACAGCAGAAGAGGGTATTTTTCCTCTTCTATTTTTCCTTACTACATTTCATACCACGCACCTCCCTAAGCCAGGCTACTGATATCCACAAGTCACTTTGTCTCTGGACAGCAATCTTGAGGCAACAAAGTAAAAGGTAAGGGCTTCTATGTAACTGTTGAATATTAACTTACCACAGCACATGCACTTGATGAGCCGTATGTCATGCTGAATAGTAACAATCTGGGAGCCAAAGGGAAAGAGAAACAGACAATTTTGTAAGTAAGAGGAAAGAGTAGGTTTTGTGAAAGTCTGTTATATGTGAATGTGTCTCCTTATGTCAAAAGAGTGAAAATGAAACTGTGAGCATGAAGGTCAGTGTCAGATTTCAAGAACACAAATACTAAAAGTAAAATTTCATGTTTAAAATAGATCACAGAATCACTTCTGTCTATAGAGCTATTAATGCCTTCTACTGAAAACCAAATTGTAGTTTTGAAAAAGTTATGAGTTGGCATCACAAAGCTACAATACTGTCACCCTTGCTGTCTGCCAGTTGTAATATACACTTTTCTTAAATTACTTGCTGTATAATTTATGTACGTTTTCTAAATAGTTAAAATCTGTCCATTTATTTTTAATTTATTTTATCAGGAATCTTATAATTTGAGTTTAGACTTTTCTTCTTTCATCCCTAATTCAAACTTCTCTTCATACTGTTTAATTTTTCCAAGTATCATAAGTGCAATGCATTTTCATGCTCATGTGTCCTTAGTAGCAAGTTATGAAATGTCGTAGGTGAAGGACATTACATAGTGTTGAAGTATGTTAACATAAATGGCAGCTATGCAGTCACAGCAAGTCATTCATGAACAATAAATGAAATTACATTTCAAAGAATGATTTAATTTCTTTGTGGTTTTAAATAAGTAAGCTTATTAGTAGATAATATGTGACCGGAGAGGCATTTCCAAAGGGATAATTACTGTGAGTGTTTTTGCAAACTCTTGGGAAAGCTAAGACTTCATTGGTATTCTGAAATAGGAGATGGAGGAAGCTATGTCTGTTAGTGTCTTCAGGACAGAAATACCAGATGCATATTTCAGTAGTGCTGCCCAGTAAAATGGGGCAAAAGACCTGCTGTGGTAAATATGATCCAAGCATGTCTTAAAAGGCTGTCATGGCCCTGAGAAACTTGCAGTTTAAGTACCTTGAAGGAAACAGTGGAGAGATGAAATTACCTACATGTAGAAAGATAAAAAAATAATTGATCATAACTATTAGAATGGGACAGTGTGTGTCTTTGTCTTGCTTTGCCAGTTTGGCTACATTTATCAGTGCCGTCTCTAAAACCAGTTTCTCTATTGGAACAGAATAAATGACCTTTGATAAATAGATATCCTCTTCAATGTTATGTATTCAATATTCCATGTTAGTGTTAAAACATTTACTGTTAAGACTCCTGCTTTTTATTTATATGAAATGAACACCACCACAACCTCTTACCCCTTTGTACTTCATCCACCATAGAATGGGAAATTCTGCAGGATGCTGCTGGGTTCCCAAGACCTGCCAAGTCCCAGGTTAAATTTTCAGCATCTGATACTAATGCAGCTATTCTTATTTTCAGCCGCAGGTCTGTAGGTATGTCTTTAGGAAATTTTGTTTACATTTGCTTTTACTTGAACCATGATAGGATTCCACTGCGTTGAAGGAAGAAGAATTATTTTATTTTGGATCTGTCTCTTTATGTGCAACTTACTGCTCTCCTGATTACCATTCACGGTATTGTAGGAAAATATAATACTGAACGAAACGTTTCACTCTTTTAAATTTAAATCTTATTAAAATATAAGGATAAGTAACGTGTCTGAGCATATTAATTTGAATGCATTAGTGGTTTTTATAAGTTGCTCTCTCATCCTTTTTTGACATCTTTCTTTTTAAGATCAAGTTACCATACCACTATGAATTGCTTTGTAGTGCTACGTAAGTGCTGTCACTTTTCTGCACTGTTAGCTGCAAGCTGGTGTGCTTGCTCTATTTTTCATCTGCTGCTGCCCTGGTCCATTTCAGCTTTTGTTGGGTGACTTTTGGCCAAGTCTGTCAGCCAGATTAGACCCTGTAGGTTCTTGGATTGAGTCTTTCTTAGTTGTAGAATGTAAAATGCTTTTTATTGAACACCTCAGACTGTTTCCTAGAGTGTACCTGTATTTGATGTGCCTGTGTAAAAAAAGAGATAGCAATGAGCTCTACACATTTGGCCTTTCATGTCAGCAAAAATCATAGAAAATTATTACATTGGTGCAAGTACATATTCAGAGTAAATACACACCAGAAACATAGCTGAAAATGTCAGACTTAACAAGCTACAGAACCTTTTGCAATGAATTAAGGAAGAAAAATTCACATTTTATCTGTTTCACAGGAAGTCATCTAGTTTTGGAGATGGAGAGATCACAATTTAAAATCCATATGTAGCCTCCTGATTCTTAAAAATGCTGCTATTGTGGTCCTAATGTAAATTAGAGCAGTTTAAGGGATATTAGTTAGGTGTTCAACACCTTCTGAAAATTAACATTGCATAGCTCTAATTTTCCACTCCTTTATTTTCCCTTCAAACAACTTTTTTATCTCTGATAGATGCCTGTGACCTGTTATTATTGACCCAGTTAATATTTGCTGAACCTGAGAGTCAAAAGAGAAAAATTCACCTGGGCAGCAGCAGCCAAAATCTGGCATCTGGCTATAGACAGGATGTTAAGTAAATGGGAAAGGAATTTCATTCAAACAGGAACAGGTGATGAACTCCATAAATGTTTTTGCAGAGAAATTATTTTTTGAAAGCTGCTTTCATTTATATTCAATCATAAACTAGAAAATGCCTTCTCAATGGTTTTCATTTAAAGTTGAAGTCTTTTACACCATGCTGGTCCAAAAATAATCATAGTTGAAGCTATATCAAAAATGGAATATATAAAGATGCAATCCCCAGAGGGGTGAGGCAGAAGGTTCCTGTTCAGTTTGCATATGTATATTCCTTGGTAAACCTATGTTCTGTGACATAGAACCATAAAATACACATAGATTATATATGCAGATTTACCTGTGAATCCTAATCATAGGTTTTATGTGCATTTTATTTGCTTTAATTTCCTTTGCATTTTTTTAACAGTAATATACCTTACATTGATATTTCATTGCATTATAGAGGATTCTTTATAGGTTGCCATTGAAAGTATTATTGCTATTGTACTCTTATTGCAACCAGAATTGTCAGCAACTATGGACTCGCAATAAATTAATTTCCTGCCTAAAAATCTAGACTCATGGTAGCATTAAAATAGGACTAAATAAGTAAAATTCAAGATTTCTCTGTCACTGCAATCTCACATCACAGTATAACTTACAGGAACTTGACTGAATTTTTCCAATTTGTATTTCATGGATTTGAAGTTGTGTATGAATCATGAATTCTCTAATTTTTCATTCAAAATTTATCTTAATTAAAAAAAAAACCTCTCCCCCTCAACCAAAAAAACAACAAACCAAACAAACCTTGCTCATATTTCTGAGCTTGCAGTCAACTGCAAGATTTATTGATCATTTTAGGGTATAATTTATTTCATGCAAATATCTGGAAGTTATAAAGCTCAGTCATTAGCAAAAAGTGAGAGGTACTTTCAGAAGATGGTACCTACTGTCCTGAGTTAGGTATTTCCAGACCATGATTCCTCCAAACTCTCCCTTCCTCTAGCTTTGAGGAACTAGAGAAGATGGATCTCATGCTTGCAACTTATTTTTAATTGCTAGGATTTCTGAACATAACTTCTGGGTTTTGTTTGGGTCTTTTTTTGGTGGCAGGGAGGAGTTAGTAAGCATCTGGTGGTGGATGGAAAATGAATTGAAAGGCAAATCCAACTTAGTAGAAATGACTTGTGAACAGGCATAATATATATGTTATTATTTCCCCAAACATGCACATGGATGTTTGATTTCTGTCTTACTTGTACAGTTAAAAGGTTAAAAGATTTCTAGATGCATACAAATGTAGTTCAGAATCATTAAAGGACTGGGGAAATCAAAGGTATATTTCTCGCACATGTGACTTTTCAGACCTTCTTTTTACCACTTGCATAGATCCAAATAGTTTTCCAGTTACTACTGGTTTGTATCAACAGCTAATAAATTGCACACACGTTCCTGTGAAGTTGAGTTAGGCCTGGTGGAAGGTAGTTATCAATGTTTCTTCTTTGTGAAGTGGCCCCTGCACCAACTGCGAGAGAGTTTATCTCCTCTCTATAAGTCATCTTTTAGAGGCCTGGGAGTGCTTCTAATGACTGCCTAAGCATATCAGCTACTTTCCTACAAAGCTGTAGTGATATAAAATTGCTTCAGTGCATGACATAATTGTGGCCATAAATTCTGTTACTGCAAATGAGAAAACAGGCAGCTGAGAAGCAACTGAAAAATATTGTTGTGACTATATCAAGGAGAATTGCAAATACAAATCAAAATGGTCATGTCTTTGTCTCCAGGGACCAAGGATGTTGAAGACTGCTATGTAAGATGCAGGGTTAGATAGTGGAACTTGAAATGTAAAGGTTGTAATTTAGAAGAAGCCTATAAAATATTTCAAACTGTGTGGTATTTCGATTATTTCATAAGAAATATTGTAAACATACACTTGATAGTAATAATACAAAAATTGTAGCTTGTATTTATTAGTTTTAAACAATTGGACCAGTATTTTTAGTGTCCTCATTAATGAGAGAATATTAGAAATTCAGGCTGCTGGTATGTCTCACAGATAGCCTTAGATATTAAAAGTATTTGAAGACAGAAAATAAAATGTGTTGACAATGTGTTCTCAATAGCTGATCTACTTTCTAGACTGCTGGAAAAACCAAGGAATTGTCTGTGCAGCACAACCTGAAGGTTGCTGCATTCTGTAAGAGAGAAGCCAAGGCAAAAACCTGATCTTGTGTTACTAGTAGAGCATGTGATGATAACTGAATAAAAGGTGCATTTTTTAATTCTCCTGTCTTCTTAAGAGAAGCCATGTCCAGCTTACCTGTCCTTCTAACTTCTTATACTTATCCTTCTTATATGTATGTTATCTTTTATATATGGCAAAAGCCCATCATATATTTGAAACCATTTATATTTACTCTGATGAACCCATGGTTCATTAAATTACCTTTTCTGGAAACTTTTCCAAGATAAATCACAGGACATACAGGCCATATATAGCTAGAGTTGAGCCCTTTACATTGACAGTTCTAATGTTGACTGTAAGAGAACATTTTACTCAGGGACTGTTCTGCAAATAGTTTTACACAAGGCACATTCAGAACTTCTGCCCTTATTTATAAACAATATGAATCATGCAAGATGACTCATGAGAATAACTATACGTAGAAGAAATGTGGGACTGTACTGGGCAAGGTTAGACCCCTGATATGTGCTTAAGTATAAGCCCTAATTTGTAGATTAGTTGATTGCTGATTACTTATAAGTTGCTTTATCCTCGCCAGTGTGAAGGCAATGCTGTGTGCTATGCCTGTGCAGGGGTACCTTGAGGAGAGAAATCAGGTGTTCAGTGCAGACTGAGGTCCTGTCCAAACCTGTTGGCCCAAACCAACTTCTGTTTTCATATGTAGTGCCAAGGAGGCATACAGGAAGGTTTGTTCTTGATAGGCAGTAAGAATGAGGCTGCGCTGATATTTGCTCCCTAGGTTTTTTGTTTGCCTGTGGATTTTGCTCTTTTTAGGGAAAGAAAGCTATATGAATATTAATAAAAAATGCACTTGTTCCATTGATCTCAGAGCCAGTTAATGATCTCTGATTTGTATATTTTTTAAATATAGGTGTAACCTTTGGAGATCAGCTTCATTTTTAAGCTGAATAAGAAAGGTTGGTCTGTGGTTAACTGTGGCCTTATTTTTTTCTAAAATCCTGTATTTATTACATTTGAGGAGATTCTGGTCTGTGCCTCTGTCTAGAGAAATAAGTGTAGGAGATGTAAACAACACAGTATTATGCAGATCTGGTTTTGGCAATGTTTTCTATTCTGCACACTACAAATACTTAAGCTTTGCAAAAATTATTGTGCTGCATGCCAGGCATCAGGGAATTAACATCAGATCATAACAAAGATGGGTTTTATTCATAACTGCTTGTAACATCAATATGCGTGTAATGCTTTTCTCTTTCAAAACACTGTATAAATACAAGCCCATTAATTCTGGAATCTACTAATAAATATTCCATTTTGCTCAAGGGGTCTGAAGAGTCAGATTTATGTGGGAGAAACAGGATCCTACAGTTCCGGCCATGCCACAGAAGGGCATAATTTAGAAGGCAGGTGGCCCAAACTCTCCTTTTTTACAACTATTATGATGCTCAAAGCTATGGTGGTGTCATTATTAAAAATAATATTATATGCACAAGACACCTTCTTATTGTGGAGCTTTTTAGAAAAGCCCCAACAACAAACATAAAACCAAAAATGTTAAAATAATCAATACCAGTTTCATTCCAATTAAAATACTTAGTCAAAGACAAAAGCTACAGAAGTAAGAGATTTGGGGGTTTTATTTTTCTTTTAAATGTGTCTAGCATTTTGCAGCAAGTTTGAATATCAGGAAGAGGTTGAAGTTGGAAGGAATAATTTCTCTTTTGAGTCCTCGAAAAATGCCCAAGTCTACCATCCTGAATTACTGCGTTGCTACCGGGATAGGAGTGACAATAAAGTCCAGCTGAAAGAGAGAGGTTTGTATGGAACAACTTAAAGAATACTGGGCTTTTCAAAACTCCCAGAGACAATTTAGTCAGTCTATTAGCTTCTACATAAAATTTCTGGAGAAATCAGAAGAGGTAGGGGTGACTCAGACAAACTATACAGCAGTCTGAGATATGGATGACTGCGATTGGCTCAGTCACTCTCTGACTCAGTGAATGTTATCTGTTGTGTGGAATAGACAACTTAGAGACAGAAATTGAATGCATACCCTGATAATTCATGAACTTAAAGATACAACTTGTTTGGGATCAAATTCTGCATGCAGATTAGTGTCCATCTTCTCAGCTTCTGATTATCAGGGAGAAGACACGTGCAAGTCCCTCTTTCTGCTTTGGGGCAGAGAAGCCTTCTCATGTGGAATAAAAATCTCTATTTCCAGACTCCGACTATTCTTATGAAATTGGCTCTCTGTTCTTAGGGTGATCAGTTACAGGGCTTTGTCTATGAGTTTCCAGTCTAAATCAGGCTCAAGCTTACTGTTGGAGACATAATTGGCAATCACTGCTGTGGCTCTTTTACAAACACCCTCTTGTTGCCACTGAGGTTTATACTTTTGTGGTGTAATAAACTTACACTATATCTAAAGACCTCTTTTAAGCCACACTTAGTAGTCAATAAATGCAGCCTCTCCGTAAGCATTGCTTTCAAATCAGAACCGACAATGCAGAATATGTAATAAATGCATAGTTAATTGACTGAAGCAACTCTAATTTCATTCACTTATAGAATTAAATCCAGAGCAAATAGATGCTACTTTTAGAGTAAGGATGTCTTGCCTGTTTGCTATGTCTCTTCATGCTTAACAGGCAGTCTGGATCATTCAGGAATTGTCTGCTCTGTCAGACTTAGCCAGTTTATTGATATCTCAGTTTATATCTCTCATTTTAATGCAGATAATTGTTGCCCTCCTACATGTTTTTATTAGCTGACTTGGCAAATATTTTTAAATAATTGATAAGTAATATCTGTAAGTGACATAACTACTGCTTAATTAGCACTTACTTCTGTCTGCGTGCCTGATGAAATATAAGAACACATTTTCTGTTTGACGCAACTTCAGTTAAGGGCATCCTACTTATTCTTTTTAATCTTGAGGTTGAGCACAATGTCTCATTTCCTGTAGCTTAAAGCAAGCTATTAACTTCACTCAGCTTTCCCCTTTTCTTGATGAATCTCTGTTGAAGATGACAATCTACTTGCAAGACAGATGAGTGGGTAAATATTGGTAAGGAAAGCTGCCTCATGTCCTGTACGCATAATGCAGGGTTGTTTTATAGGTGGATAAAAAAGTTAGGCTGTTGAGAGGGTTATCTCCCCTTTTCTCTCTGAAACTGTTGGAACACAATATAACTGGCTGCAGGAATAGGTCACAAACAATTAACTTCCAAGATCAAATATAGTTCAGAAAAACTATCTTCAGCCTTTATCTGCCCTTTTTCAGATCAGTTGCAGGTAGCGACTTTGCATTCTTATTCAGTAACCTCCTGACTGCAAATGGGGGAATGGAAAATGGCTTGAGTTAGCAGTATGGAGCTGGAGAAAGCAATTGGGGAAAAAATAAACAAGAACAATTAGGGAAGAAATGAGGAATAAGGAGGAGATAAGAGAAATCAGAAAAGTAAAATTAACAAGAAAGCGAAAGATGAAATACAGTTCATCCCGTGTGAAATAAAAAAATTCCCAACCACAAAAGCCAAAATAACCCAGAAAAACCTCAAACACCTCTACTCAATATAATAATCTAGGGAAATCCAGTGATTTACTTGGGAAGTCTGAAATGTGTTTTGATGTAATTCAGTTCTATTTTACTTGAATTTTGATGAAAGAACAGCCATTAAAATTGCAAAATAATCTTTAATAATCAGGTCTGTGGACTGAGTATTAAACAACCAGGCTCATCCAGCAGACCTTGTACACTGGGACACAATCAGCTCAGACAGCATAGATTCATCCAGACACGGGTCACTTAACAAATACAAATAAGTCCAGCTTCCTCCTTTCTTGCAATAAGGCTGCACTGGTAGTAATGAAGGACATAGTCTTTTTCTTCAACATCTCTTTACTTTTTTTGATGCCATGATTTGCAGATAGACACAATATTGCAGAGGTTTGACATCTGTAACAACGAAGAAGCTGAATTAACTTCTGGTCTGGTGTCAGCGAAAAAGTTGATTTAGTTACACTTGTTGGAGAGAAAAAAAAATTGAACTGAGTTATTATTCAGTATGAAGTTTCAGGGGAGTTCTTGAAAGAATCAAAGACCCCAATCTAAACCTTAATGCTCAATATCATAGTGACTGGAAAAATTATACAAGTGAAATTTCTAAAGCTGCAAAAGTCTTTTTATCTGTTTGAAATATCTTTTTAATGAAAAATCTTTTGAACAGTCTGTTAATGCACTTTTAGAGATGACACTGGTGTTGCTTTTCTTCTAGAATTTATGAATGTTGAACGTGCATTTATTTACCAAGCAATTTGTCTGTTTGATACTATCGTATATTTTCCCATAAATAGTTAAAGATTACAAACTTAATGCATGTTTTAGGTTTGACATATTTCAGATTGACAGCTGGATGTTGTTTGGCACCATGGTTTTGCAGGGAGAAGGAGTTTGAAACAACAACAAACCAAAAATAGTAGGAGAATAAATAGTGTAACATCTGTTCCAAAATATAATAAAAGAGTTTATAAAAGAGAGATCATAAAAGTTTATAAACAAGTTCTAATTATTGACAGCTAAAATTAACAGCACCATAAAATGATTATTGCCTTAGCTACTATTTCACTGTTTCTCTTCGATCACAATATTATAATTTAATAAAATTGGTTAATTGCTAGATTGTGATCCTAAAATTATTATCTCTCTTTGAGTCTGCCCAGAAAATATTTTCCGAGACGCAAATGAATATTATTGAAATCAGAATCTAATTTAGCAGCTACCTGGGAAAAAAAAGTGCTGGAATCCACAGAAATACTTTCAAAAGTACTGAAGCTTAATCTAAATTTCCAGATTTCCATCTCTTCTCGAGCAAAATAAATTTATTACTGTTAAATGAGTTCCCTGGAGATGTATCAGAGTAACTGAGACCAGAGAAAAATGAGATTTTAAATACATATAACTAAGGACGGAGATGATAAACTCATTTTTGAAAGTGAAAAAACCGTATATTGATTAAAATGGCATTTGTTCCTTCTTGTTAGGAATTATTTTTTTTTTTAGGTAATTAAGAAGAAATGATGATCCATATAAGGAAAGGGTTTTGGTTTGGTTACTCCCTGCTGCCTTGCTTTTTACCTTTACATCATGTAGAAAAGTACATTTGAGCTTTATTCTCTTTTTTGATATTATGAGTTTGGTGCGTATGCTTGCATATCCAAAGAAACTTCATGAAAGGCCAAACAGGTTGCACTTGAATAAAGAATCGTGGGAATCAGAAGTGTAGCATTTTTTCTAGGTTGTTAATGTCATACTCTGTAATATGACGTATGCAGTATGACATACTCATACTTTGTAGTTGTAGATATGTTATCAGTGGACCATTAACAGTGCCATCTAATTTTGAGTAGATCTGCATCCCGAAGAAAGAATTAGGTTAACAAATCACATATTTTTAACTTAAAAAAAAAAAAATCACCCTAGAAAGCCCAGTGACTGAAATAATTTACATATGCAATATGCAAAAATAAGTGTTTGCTTGCTGACAAATCCTCTGAACAGAGTCACATCTGATCTGGGCTCTTTTGGATAGTAAAATTACAAAGATATATATACACTGTGCAAAAATACTGTGCAGTGGTAAACTAAACCAAAAACATTCAGATTAGCAAAAACTGAGCATATTTTAACAATTCCAACAAAAACGTATGCTTGCGAACTCTTTATCAGAACCCTATTTTTGCGTATTCTGTCCTGATCTGTATCAAGAAAACTTAAGTTTGTTTAGACATTTTCACTTTCACTGTTTTCATTATGTAGTAACTTTGCATTACCCTAAAATTCTAAGAGGATTAAGACTAATATAACCCTAGCAAGCACTTCTTTTATTTTTTCTTTTTTTTTTTAACCTTGCTTCAGGAAAAACTTGGAAACCTGCTGGATAATTTGGGAAACAGTAAACTTGTGCGATAGGCCTGCAAAAGAAACCACCAGCAGCCATAGAAAGTATTTCAAGTCATTTGGCTCTCAAATCAACCAGCATGCAGACCTCAGCATGCCAAGAAAATGGTCTCCACTTCTTCATGTGAGAACTGAAAGCAAGCTAAAATAGATAAGCACCTGAAGAAGAAAGGGAGGAAAGGAGGAATTGTGAGGGGTGTAAGAGTAAGGAGTACTGCAGTAGAGAAGGAAGAGTATTTAAGTACTGTGGCTTAAGGAATGGAGTTATGAAGATGCTCGTTTCATAGTGTACTGCAGTTAAGAAGTCAGTGGATAGGAGCTTCAAATCCTATTAAAGCCCCCAAATTTTAGTTCTCTTACAGCTAATAGTTAAGGTGCTTCTATAGCAGACTTGTTATAAATCCTTTGTGAAAGGCTTCTTAGGCCTACTTAGATTTTGTTTTCCATGCAAATATTCCTGAAGTCCTAAATCAAATACAGAAAATGATAATACAAAGCAGCAAGCATGCATGCATTGCATCTTGCTTTCAAAAGAAAGCTGGCCTGTACACTGTTTGGGTGAAAGCACCAAGCAGTACATCACTAGTGTCAGTTAATCATCAGTAATTCTGCATTCTGAGAGATGGGGTGCTGAACACAGCAGGACATCAATGGGACACATCCATCTGATGGCTGAGAAACAGGAGTCTTGTGAATTATAATTTTATTGAGATATTTCATGACTGCATATTAATCTTGTTATTAATGTGTTCTCTCTTTATTTGTCATTTTGCAGAGAGAAAATCTGTTAGGAAATGAAATATCTCAGTTGCAGAAATACCTTGTCACAATCAATACAAATCTCATGTACATGCCATTGTAACTACATAAATGTATAGCTAGCTACTGATTTTCATTATTTTTTAAGATTTTTTTTTTAGAAACAAATAATACAGGGTTTGGAAATAAAAAAAAAGAAGTAATTTGTCTCTTCTAATTTTTTTCAGTTACAGAAAGTGGAGCAAAACTTAATCATTAGTTTTACCAGCTGAATAGGACTGGCTCAATTAGCATCAGCTCCTACTTTTTCAAGTGTGAAACAGCATAACTAAGGATAGTGCTTGAAAATGTCTGGCATGCTAGTAAGAAGTGGAGCAGCAATTAATTAACAGAAGTTAAACATTAAATTATTGCATACAAAACACATTAAATAATGTGGGTGTTAGTGGATTTTAATTGAAAATATGGTGACAAGGTACAAGAATATATTTGTAAGGTGAAATCCTTAAGGATTTTTCTTTTTCCAAAAGAAGATATTAAATGTATGCTGTATAGTGTCCTTCACTTCTTGTGGAAGTTGAATTTTGTACAGATGATTGCTAGGTTACTTCGTTTTCTACTGTAGGTATATAGCTGATAGCAGATTGTGTTTTTGTTGTATCTCTTGAAGACTAGGATAAGATCAGAGAGCTCAAACACTGAACAAGGTTTCTCATTCTTTTTCTAGGAAAGCCTAAATGGAAGAGAAAGTTGTTCAGGAAGATTAGTTGTTAAATGCTTTAAAGGCAGAGGCCGATATGACTATCCTTTGTGTGGTAAAACCTTTCAGTACAGTAGATTGAATATCAAGGATATGTGAATCTCGGATCCTTGCTTAATTCAAGTTTGAGGTAAAGGGTATTTCTATTCTGCTCTAACTGGTTCCTATTTCTTAAATCCAGTCAGAGACAGCTACCATAAAAACCAACACAAAACCCCTTTCCTAGGGATTCAGACTGCCCAAAGCTATAGTGATAGTTCTGGGGACTGCTATGGCAATGGAGGTTACAACAGGTGGGTAAATGGATGAGAAATCAGTTGTTTAAAAGCAAAGGACCTGGGTGACCTCTATAACTCAAGAGAAGTGAGAGTGACTCTTAAGAAGTAAATGTAGGGCCTGCAAAAGATCAGGGCCTGGTCTTTTAAATGCTACTCATTTATGAACAGTGTGGGTGAAAAAAAGCCAAACTGAAAATCCTTTCCTGAAATATCACCAGTGCATTACATTCTACAAGTCCAAGCATAGTGCTTTTTCTTGCATGCTCTAAAACTGTTGGTAATCTGTTATTAAGGCTATATCCTGAGAAGAACAAAAGCTTTGGGAAAAGATTTTCTTCATTTCTTAATGTATTTTTTCCCTGTGTGCTGTTTTACATTTTCATTATGATGTTGTACAAAGTGGTAAAAACAAATAGCTTATTATTGTCAGTTTTGGTTCTTTATTTAAAAAACCATAGAAACACTTAGTGAAAAAGCTTTTATTTGAAACATTTATATATCAGTTTAAATTGTTTGATTTCATGTACGGTTTCTTATTCGACTAATTTTTTGAAGATGTCTTTCTGAAGCAGGAGGTTATATGAACAAGGTATTTTTATACAACAAAATTAAATGTTAATTAAAAGCTAGCTAGTACTATTTCTAGAGAAATAACTGAGATATATATATATATATATATATATATATATATAAAACCTGCTTCTGTAGAACTCCTTGAAACAGAGTGGGTTAGAAAGATGGGGAATTACTGTCCTGTGACAAGTTTGTAAAACCCAAAATGTACTCCTATGACAGTACTCCAATTAGTTTTCAAGGATTACAATCAACTAAACATTTCTATATATTAAAAAATAAACTTCAAAATATTATTGAAAAAATATATCTTAAAATAGTATTGATTAAAAAATAAATTTAATAATATCTATAAAACACTATTTATGTCATTTTTGCTCTGGAATTTTTTTAATGAAGTAGAGTGAGAAAACAGCAAAGAACTTACAGCTGTCTGCGCAGGTCAGATAGTTATCTCACAGTATCCTCGGGAAATGGCAAGTTAATTACATTGATAGCAACTATCTTTCGTGAATTTGCCTTTTTCTTTGTTTCCTTATTTATTTTTTCCTCTCTCCAACTCTTCATTGTCTCTTAAGTTATATTTTGGTTCATGATTTAGGCAGTATAGAGCTATATTTTTTAGTATTTCTGCTCATAAAATGTCCTAGAACATAAGAGCCTTAAAGTGCAAGTAGTTAACAATACTGGCAGATGTATGCCAGCACCACCAACTAGTAAGGAGTTAATAAACAACAATTAAAAAGAGAAATAGAACCAAGTTTCAGAGTTCTGTCTTTCCATTTCTTCTGTCTCCTGGAGTGAAAACTAGTAAGTCTTGCTTATTTTAAGTAGTCATGGCTTTGTTAAGAGAATGGGAAATTAAGGCAATATCTGTCCTTGGTGAGAGAGAAAAGGCTGATCAGCTTTTCCTGAAGCAAGAGAAGCTCTTGGGCAGCTCTCTGAAGAGTCTTTACATCCAAGATGAGGCTAAAAACTGTTTGAAATTCTTATGAAAGATAAGGAAAAAAAGAAAAAAAGTAAAGACTGGAAGGTTCTAAAAGGGTTGGGAGACTTCTACGCCTCTTCTGAATGAATTTCAATTTACTAGTGCATCAGATGCTGGATTACTATTTAGTGCTTGGATGATTGCCTTCATGAAAGACTTCATTTTTCCCTGAAATGTGTTTTCTTTTTGGCTCCTTCTGTGGCTGCTCAGTTTTCGACTGATGTGATTCCTCCACAGAGGCCCACAGTACTATAAAAAACAATGCAGTAACACTCAGGTTCTGACATATTTGTTTAAAGAAGCTCCCCTCCGGAATATTGTGTTCTTGAGCAGCTCCCCTAGATTGCTCCCCTGGCTGCTTTGACCCAAAGTGGGTTACATTTGTTACCACTCAAACAGCCAAACTGACCTACCATCTGCTGATCCCATGCCTACCTCTCCTCCATGCTACTCTCCCCCATCCCTTGCACTGAAGTTCTGCTCTTATCTGACAGCAGGATAAAACATGTTCATCCAGCAGGACTTTAACCCAAGTTTAAAAACCAAGGGAACTCTTCTTTACTGGGTTAATTGAAGAGGTCAGCTGTGCGACAAAAAGCGTGAGGGACTGGGAAAGCCTGCATCGTCAAGAGCAGAGGATGAGAGTAAGAAATGAGTAGGAAGTTTGTATTGAAAAAAAGCAGATTTTGAGATAGGCTTACCTAGAGGTTTTGTGATGGAGCCTATGGCTCACAGCATATGTTAACTCCGACAGGCTGAGTTAGGTAAAATTAACAAAGCAGAGAGAGTGCAAAGGGAAAAATAAAATTCTCCCCAGTGGCCAGCTGGGAGAAGCAATGACAGGATCTCTAAGAGAGCTCTGGGCATTTGTCCAGTGCAGCAGGTGGCAATGAGGGAGATGATTTTTCACCTTGTTTCCTCAAGTGCTGTACACTTTTATCAGCACCTCCTCTTACACACACCACGCACTCCCACCTCCTGTTTGTTCCCTTTAAATGATGGCATTAGCACTGATTGGGTTATATGAATTAGCCAGCAGTGATTTGTATTTCTTGTTAAGCTTGTATGTACTCCCATTACAGGTTAATACATATTGAATGCCTAAATTGCTACTATTTATTTGGCAGTGCATAGTTTTTTTGTTCTCGAACAAACTTAAATCTATGAAGTAAGATAAGACAAGGGGAGTGATGGGGTCATTCTTAAACCAGTGATAGGTGCTTCCTGTAAGAGCCCACCACTCTTCAGGCTCTCATGTGCAAGACTGTGAGAATATAAGAACCAAAGTATGAGAAGAATAGAAGAAAAATAACACTACAGGGGCTCTGAAATCAGTGTCTCAACAGTACAGGTAAAGGTTAGAGTGCTGCAAGTAGCAGTCCCATGGCTCTACTAACACTAGGGCACTATGGTACCTAAAGCACAGCACAACATTTCTTACTATTTCTGATGTAAATCTACTATACTGTATTTTATTCTGCTTGTGTGAGAGTGTTTTAGCAGGCCAGGTTTCACTCTTTTTGTTATTTTCAACCAGCAATTGTAAATTTTGAAGTTTTCACCCAAGCCTTTCAGAGTTGTGATTACTGATATTGTTACTGAAGAAAGTTAATTTATGCTGTTGTGCACAGTATGTGTTGTGACCCTATTTACTCATATTTACACATGTCGAGAGCTCTGAAATCAAATTATTTTCCTAAACCACAATATAATCCACAAGGTCAGACTCCTACTTTATGCACTTTATTTTGTTAAAAAAAATAAATTAAAAAACAAAAACAAAAACAAAACAAAACAATGCCCCCCCCCAAAAAGAAAACAACCCAGCAATAAAAAGCTGCACCTTTTATCTCTTTCCTCTAGAATAATTTCCAGTTAAGGACTTAGTTCTATAGTATCTCACCTGCAGATGTTCTTTGCCCTTTATTTGCAAGAAAGACAGACATGGGTAAGGTGGGTTTTTTTCTCAACATTCAGAGTCTACCTGCATATACATAGTATACAAAGGTTCTTTTGAATTCTTTCATGGCTTGTTTACTGATATTACCCAGTTCCTTTGCTTTAAGGAAGTGTTTGGTCTAGATTAGAGGTGAAGGAATTTAGTCCCCACAGGATAAATATATGTTCTTATTCTGAGTACCCCTTGGAGGAAGTTACTTCCCAGCATTCCTGTGGATATGAGGCTCCTGATCCTGATCTTGAGGTTCAGTAGGTTAAAGGAGAGATTTACACTGTGTCAGTGTTGTGGACACCTGAATTGCAAAAGGTTATAAAATGGACGAAGGTATTTCTGCTAGTGTATATGATGATGCTGGTTAAATTCTTTGACTTACAGTCTCTCTGAATTATTTTTTACATTCAAAGCAGTTTCTAGAACAGCAATGAGTTTCCAGAATTATAGCATCAGGTATCATAGGAAATATGGCAGTATGATCATGTTGTAATTTATAGCTCTCCTCTACTTTTGGCGTCCTCAGTAAGTGTAACTTATAAAACTTTGCACAGTTTGTGCCAAAACCTTTTTTTGTTTGTGTATTTTTAGTATTTTTCTCTGCGTCTGCTCGGTGCCACTTCTACTTGATGAGCTAGAGGAACAAACTATAGTGTAACTACCAGGCTTTCTAGAAATTATTTCAAAACTCTCCAAATGAATAAGATTATTCTCTCTCAGATGAAAACTTTGTAAACACATAGAAGCATCTGCTGCCCTTTGGTCAAGGCATTTTTCATCACTTTCTTTACATTAAGCTTTGGAGAAAGAAGGCAGAACTTCAAATTATCTCGTGTGACAACACTGGAATTTGATTGTAGCATCTTTATACTTCATTATTATGAAACAAAAGTTCGACAGTAGAAAGAAAACAACATTTGCTGTAGAAACGCTGCAGGTTCTGTGCTGCTTAGCCTCTTTGTTTCCTTTAAAAAAAAACTAGAAATAAAACAAAAGAGCCAGACATAAAAAGGTCTAAATTCTGAATAATTAAGTATCTTTGGATATCTTGCATAAATGCGTACATCTAAGCGCAGGTGCCCTTGCTCCAAGCTGTAGCAGTCATTCAGAAGGTCCATAGTATTTTCTTTCTAAGAAATAATAACTTATGTCTACTTCAGGTGTCTACTGCACTTTTTCATTAAGATTATTACTGCTTGTTTGCTCAACATCACTGGACCTTCCCCAGTTCTCAACATTTTTCCTCTGGCTTTTTCATGAGATCATTCTCACCTGGTGAACCCACTAAAAGATGGTTTCTTTTCTTTTGAATAAGATAATTACATTCTCACCTGTAATGTTCCTTTCATTCTCTTCCCCTCCCAAAATATTATGAGTTTTTTACAGATCTTGCTCAAGAATACAATGTCAGCAAGTAGTATATTGAGATTCTTAGATTTATTTTGATTTGGAAAGGGTGAGCTTGGGGTACATAATGTAATTGTTTATAATGGTAAATAGTGCAGTATAGAACCCTAGCTTTCTGTAATTGACATCTCCTGGACACTCTTCATCATTTTCTGGACCACTTTTTGAAATAATTTCTGTTAATTTGTCAGGAAAGCATTCTTTGAACATAGTTTATTTTCTACAGCGTCATTTTAGAGAAGTGTTACTTCTCTGAGAAAGCTGCATGCAGAAATTCTTGCCATTTACAGAGATCTCATTTCACTAGAATAGGCACATATGAGTCCACTGCTTCTCCCATAAAAATTAACACAAGATTACCCTTTAATTTCATGGACTGAGAGAGGAGCATACAAATTGCAAAGGCTCAAAATGGTTACTTTTAGCCATATAGTCCTGGCATCTTAATATTGAAGTATAATAATTATAGCGAGAAAGCAGTACAGTAGAAGTGTATGGCATGAAATTGTCATTGGGGAGAATTAGAGGAGAATGCCAGAGGAGACTTAGTCTATTTATGTCTTGTGCCTCACTGGGATCTCAAGCACCTAGAGGGCATAGCCTATTCTCAGTTTCTTCCATGGCCACTTGCTGGGCTTCAAGTGTAATTTGTTCTCCTTCATTCTTTTTATGAATAGCAGCTGAAAGTTCCCTGTGCTCACCTTTCGGCTGTGAATAGCTTCAACTGGCCTTGCATGGTGGAAGCAAGTGAAGGACCATGAAGCTTTCCTGTGTTGTTTGCACTCAGATTCCTATATACTTCAGTATTTAATATATTTTCTTCATTTAGTTACTAATAAATTTCTCTTTTATATATAGAAACTGCTGTACCACAATGTTTTGGGTTTGTTTTTTTTTTTTTTTCCATAGTCACTTCCAAAGGGGAAACAATCAACATAGTCTCATAGGAAGAAAGGAGTATTAGATTTCAAAGAGGCAGGAAATGTCTTTTACAGGTATTTTGTACTCAGTTCAAAATGTCTAACTTAAGTTCTTCCCCTCATGTGTGCAGGAGTAATGGCTTGTTAATCTATTTCTTGTATTCTTCCACTATCTCTGTGAGCAGTAATAATAATGTCTGGCTACTAGATGTATTGCAACATCAGAAGCAGTACATACATGGAGGACAATTATCCAAAGCGATATGCAGTGCAGTAGTATTATAAACAGGATCATCAGGCATTATACTTAGTGAAGGTGTGCATAAAACATGAAAACCACAAAATATCATGCAATGGTGAAAGTCTGGTATGTCTGTAAACTAAGCACTGGCTGTGCGTGGGTGACATATTGTTTAAAATAGCTTTTAAAAACCCAGATTTCAGCTCCTTATTTAATTCCTATTTCAGACAAGTGATAAAAGAAGATATAGACAGGATCACACTGGTAAATGACAAGGATGTGATTCTTGTCTTTGAAAATATTTCTATTCAGGAGAACTAAGCCAGGGGAGGTTTAGATTGGATATTAGGAAAAATCTCTTCACAAAGAGGGTGATCAGACATCGGAACGAGCTGCCCAGGGATGTGGTGGAATCACCGTCCCTGGAAGTATTCAAAAATGGTGTAGATGAAACCCTCAGTAGTATGGTTTAGTGGGGATCTTGGCAGTGCTGGGATAAAGGTTGAACTTGATGAACTTAAAGGTCTTTTCCAGCCTGGTTGATTCACAATTCTGTGACTGTTCATCTGCAAAGTTTTCTCTGTTGAATACTTGAAACTAAGTCATGATCTCAGGATCTTAAATCATTAAGCTAGATGATTTCAAGGTATAAGAACTCAGTGTGTTAGTTTGACTTACAGCAGTTTCATTTCTGCCATTCCCATTGATTTTTAAATCAATAGAACAGGCTGAAAAAAAAACCAGGAAATTAAATATATCTGCATTACACAAATGGCCCTTCTGCCTCCTGAATGAATTTTAAATTTCCATATATTTTAGTGGACAAATGGCAAAACATACTCCTTTAGAAGTGGGAATCCACACACTCTCCTCTCCAGTGGACACCCTCAAAAAACACCAAACAGCAGCTGAATTTCCTCATAAAGTCCAGAGGGTTCACTTCTGCCAGGTGAGCAAACACCTCCAGTTCCCATCGACAAAATTCTGGTAGGCACTGTGTGTCGTTTCACTTGCAGCATTTCAATGCATATAAAGCTGCACAACACCATGTAAATATTTAACAACTGCAGTATAGCTTTCTTTAGTTATGTCAGACCCATGTGCTGGCTATCGCTGCATGATCAATAACACAAATAAAGCTGGTGTCAAATAGAATGTAATAGCTTTTTACAGAAAAATCAAATGTTGTCAAAATCAACACAGCTTATGGGTGGGAAAAGAAATATTTAATTGCAGCCTTGATTCAACTTCATGGATTTGAATTGTTGCATGTAATGTGTATGCAATGTGAATTTGTAATTCGAGGCAAATACCAAGAAAAAAAGTAAAAACACATTTCTTAGACCAGTTAATAATATTTCCTTCTAAGAAAAAGATCTAGACATTTCCTTCTGCTAATGGAGCTTAATTTTGAGCAATTAAATCAATTATATAAGCTTACAGTGATGGTTCCTTTGCTCATCAGTCTATGTGTACTTTATCAAACATAGTTCTTTTACTGTTCACTGGAATATACAGTATTTTTTGAATGAAGAGTGGAAAGGGGTACCAGTATAGTCAATTTTCTTCCTAACTCACCTAGAACTGGATAAATCTAAACTTCACATTAGTGACCTGGTAACCTGCACAGAGATTTTCAAGAGGAGCTTTAATATATGGAAGCGTATGCATTGTAAAATCATTTTGGTCTCAATCAGATTCAAAGAACGGTAGTTGGTAAATGAGCTTGAACTCTAAACTCACTTGCACCTAAATGTGCTGACATAAAGTTAAATATTTTCATATGCTATTTTACTCATTCAGTTAGGCAATCTTAACTGTTAATGTGGTCATGTTCTCTGTAACAGTAATTTCTGTGAACCTCGAATGGGACATCTGTTGTTAAGTTGCCCATGTAGGAACTGTGCAATCAAATCAGAGTGTAGTAAATCCTTTCATCCAGAATTGCAAGATGTTACCCATTTCACAGAGTAACTATGTGAGTCCCTTGTTTAATTAATGCAGCATTTTTGATTGCTAGGATTTTTTTTTCTTCTTTTCTTTGCAGAGTATTTTGTCATCCTTTTTAATTCATAAATAATTTAGCATTGAAAATGAGAATGGTGGTTGGTTGTGCTCAGTTGCACAAGAAGTAAGATAGATGTTCTCTTCACTGATAAAAGATGAAGACTTGTAGAAACCATCTGGACTTTGAGAAGAGCTGTTACAAGAACTGGGGAAGCACAGTGATGAGATTTATAGCAGTACATAGCTACAGTATTAAGCAAAACCCTTTTGCCATCTTTCGCTAAATAAGATGACAGTAAGATTTATCAAGGGAGTGCTGAGTTTAATTGTAACATGGTCTCATTACAAACAGTCAGATAAATTGTGTGCATCAATTATGAAGCAGAGAATTTCATAATAGCCTTTCTCTTTAATTATCTCAATTCCAAAACTCTGTCATGGGATGTATAACAAACCTATCTCTCTGTATCAGATGGCATGCGATATAAATTTGTGCTGTTTCTTAGGTTATAATTTTTGAGTTTCAGGTCGTTGAAACAGGGCAATGGTGTGTAGGCTGGTGATTGAAGGTGTACTTATCATGGTTCTGGTTCAGCTTGTTTAACTGACTCTGAGTTTATGTTATGCGTATGGCAGAGGTTTCTGGAAACCAGGCGAGTCTTCTGATCAATGTCCTATCAACTCCAACTTGTTCTGCTTCCAAGGCAAGTGCAGGCATGCAAGCTCCTAATATTCTTTCTTCAAACTTTCATGTGAAAAAAGTCTTTTGATCATTATAGAAAATGAGCATGGAGGAAAGGAAGCATAGTGAATGTTGCTGGATTTTTCTTTTTGTTTTTATTTTTTTTGTCTAAGCTTCTGGTTCCATCTTTAACAGAAGCACTTCAAAATCATCTTTCACCCATACAACTTGAACATGTAACCAAGTTATTTTAAGCAAAGGTAATATACAAATACACAATATGAATGTTTTTATTTCATTTGCAGACTTACAGCACTTGGTTTCTGAGCTGAAGAGTGTTACTCACGGTTTTGCCAAAATCTGTTCTTTCAGGTTGCACACTGATTTGTAGCAGTTCTACTCTGGTTTTGCAAATGCTCTGTATTGCTAAACAGTCTCAAAGACTCAAGGTCATATCTTTCTCAATAGGTCATGAATATATCTTGGATGCGTTCTCTTGTCTAAAAAGAATTTAAAAATCCCACTAGCAATCTAGTACTGTCTCTCAATCAACCAATCTGAATAAAACAACATTTGGGCTGATATCCTGAAAGAATAATATGAAATTCGACGTCTCCTCTATTATTATGGAAGTATCGCAATCTACACACAAACGTATACCACAATATATGGACGAATAGGTTTGTATGACTTATTGCAACTTACCCACTGTGAGTTTAAAGAGCAACAAAAGTTCTGTCTTGCAGTCCCTAGATTTCTAATAAATTATTCTCTGCGAAATACCATTCTTTCTACTCTGGATTTAAGACTTATCTAGCTAGCACTGAAGGCCATAGAATTAAGTACTGGGTTTGTTATTTGTGCCACACTGAATCCTGAATGTTATCAATTTCATCCTTAGTTCTTGGGGGTTTTTTGAAAAATGTTCTGGTGCTTAATGTGCTCTAGGAATAGGAAATGATGTTACAGATTCCAAGCCATGAAAATTAATTACAGAAGTAAATAATTTTAAACCAGAATATTCTAAGAGATACTAAAAAAAAAAAAAATTACTTTGTGTAATAGGTAAATATTAATTATCACTTCAGATTACTGAAGAATTTGATTAAACTGATATTGGACACAATAACGTTGCTTGATCTTTAAATATAATAAGGATTTTCTTCAATAAATCATTTAAACAGTGTGCTAGTTTGGGATTATGGGCATATTTTTCATCATTTTGTTTGAACTTCAAGCTTGAAGAACAGAAAATGTAATTCTGATTGTATTTTCCTGATGTTGATGTTTTACTGTTGTACTCAAAATGTTCAGCAATATTAGGCTTACAAACCTTACCAGACATCTGCTGATGTTAACAGAGAGGTTGCCTCTTCTTGTAGCCAGCACTGGATTGGTTTTTAGAAGTACATTTTTTTCTTCTATGAATGTTAAACCAAAAATAATCTAGGTTTATTTTGATGTAAATGACAGCAGGGTTTTTCCATCTTAAATTTTTCATAAAATCATGGTGCGCTTGGTAAGCTCCAGTGTATTCCTCTTCATAATGATATGCAAACCTTCCTGCTCTCCAAGAGCATCCTCTCTACCCTTTCTCACCTTTCAGTGTTCCATATTCTGCTTCATGCAATTCACAATTAGAATTTAAGGGGGGGGGGGGGAGTCTTTGCATTGTATAATTGTATTATAAACAATAAGAAACCCAGGAATAAATTAATTTGATAGCCACAGATGCATTTGGGATGTACAATCTGCAAATCTTACACTGTAACACCATCACTGAACTTCGTTGCAAGTATCTGATTTTAATTCTTTTGGCAGTATGGGGATTTTGTTTTGTGTTGACAGGGGGAGCAGCATGTCAGTGCATGAATGGTAATGATACTTATTCCCTAGTTAGGCAAATAAAAATGACAGGCTAAGTGAAGCACTGCACTGAACCAGAATGCATTTTTAAATTGCATTATTTGGAAAATGAGAAAAGTCTGCTTTAATATAACAATCATTTATGGGATGACTTTAATTAGATTTAAGTGAAGGGCAACTGAAGCAGTTTTAAGAGCAAATTGATCATTTAATAAACCTCAGCATTGTCTTTAAAGTACTGAAATCTTAGCAGTATCATAGTATATTATCCTTTGTGTAAATAAATAGTAACATAGGTGAACCTGTTAAAATTTAATGGATGTATAACTCTTGTGCCAGTTAATGCTGGAACAGGTGTACTTTTCCTCTTCCTATTTTAGTTTATGAATTCTGTCCCTCCCTTCCCCATTCATGAATAATATATCCAAGGGGATTAGGCATACCAACCTGAGTTTTCCATTAAAATAGTTCATTATTTCTCTAAATTCATGAATATATATCAAGGGATTTGGGGTTAGTTAATAGTATTCTATTTTAATGCATACACATGAATCCATATGCACATAGTCCTGAAAAATGTGAGGTAACTGTCTTGGGACTAGACTGCTCCTGAGCTCCTGCTAGCAAGCTGTAAGGTAAACATCCCTTAATAAGCAATAAGCGAAAAATAGTCTTTCCTCCCTCAAAGTGTAATGCAGATAGATTCCTCCCATAAACTTTTTATTTTTTTTTCCCCTTGGTTCGAGATAAGGAAGCACAGGCAAAAGGTGGATAGACCTTCATATCTTATCTGGGAAGTGTGCATGTGAAAGATGAAAGTCTAAGGCACAAAAAGTCTAAAACACAAAAACTCCAAAGACACTTCAGGAAGGGCTGGAAATGGTCTATTAAGCTGTGAGATTTGTCAAAGATTTGAACTCAAATTAAAACATTGGGTTTTGTTGATCGATATGCATGCCAATATGCTATTTTTTTAATTTACGTTGATACTGTTATTTAATCTATCATGCATGTTAGTTGCATTTTACACAAGTGCATTAAGGTGCAACAGAATGGTGAATATTTGCTGTGCTTGTTTCATATAGAAGTATGGTGGGGCTCTGAAAGACAGCTGACAGTGCTTTTGGATTAAATCTTTTTCCCTCACAACAAAAAAAAAAAACCCAACAAACAAACAAAACCAAGCAAACAAAACTGCAACCAACCCAAGAAACAAAAAAGATATAGAACAAAGGACAAACCACTCCATGTGGCCCCAGAATGTCCCTCAACTCTACTTTTAAGGATTCCCTTGATAAATTGTTTATAAAAAATTTGTTTGAATTTTGATGAAGGTCAAATTTAGCCTATTTGGAGCATAGAAAGATTAGCTTTTTTTTAAGATACAGATGTGTCTGTTCAGACAACATAGTAGTCTGAGTGGCAGCATAACACAGCATCTTTGACATTTCTCCAAAGCTGCTGTGTTTGTCACTAATCTTTGGTCAAAGCGGTTGTGTTAATGTGCTAACCTCCATCTCAGAGGCAGTTATAAATTACTGTTTGATGATGCAGTGAGGCAAGCTATACGTAGCCATGAGGAACCATTGTATGACAGTGCTATGTGGACTGTTGGACTTGATTTTATTTCAGACCAATGGTGTAAAACCTGAAGTTTGCAGGCAGTTGGGATTTTGCTTTTAAATTTATGTCCAGTTGTGTCTTCCTATGAAGCTGAAGTATGATGTCAAATGATGCAAAATTCAGGCTGTAATTCATGTTTTATTTTTGTGTTCTACAGATAGTAACTTCATTCTTGCAAATGCTCAGGTGGCTAAAGGATTCCCTATTGTATACTGCTCAGATGGCTTCTGTGAGCTTGCTGGATTTGCACGAACTGAAGTCATGCAGAAGAGCTGCAGCTGTAAATTTTTACTTGGTGCTGAAACAAATGAGCAGATGATTCTTCAAATTGAGAAATCGTTGGAAGAAAAGGTAGAATTCAAAGGAGAAATCATGTTCTATAAGAAGAATGGTAAGATTTCCTTTACTGTTTTGTTTGTCCCAAAGAATGAAACTTTACATTTATGCATATAATATATAGTATGCATTTTTATGTAATGATATTGCGTACCTATACTCAGACCTACAAGAATAGAGTTGAATAGAGAGAGTTGGGTACATATCGAGACTATGTTTATATTAGTGTTACTGATTTCATAGAAGTATATGACAAGTTACAAAGCTACATAGAAGAAATTCAGGGTCCAAAATGGCAAAGAGAGACTCTGTGCTGTCTGCCCTCAGTATGACACTGCATTTTTTACTTTCTCTTATATTGAAGTTCTTAACCCTTATTGCTGAAGCTGTAACTAAGAAGTTAAAAATACCATAAGGTAGATAGTGGCTACGTAAAATTTTCAGTCCCATCAGTTAAATGCTCAGAACTTTGAATGATCCAAGTGAGTCATTCTCCACAACCACTATATTTAAATACCATAATAATAATTTTCAAAAGCTGGATAAGCAGCACTAAGTAAATTTTATATTTAGGTATGTATTGTCACACTAAACAAAATTTGGGCATTAAACAGCTACATAGTCTTCAGTACATTTCAAGTTTCACTGCCAAAGATTTCACTCCTGTGGCAAGTCATTTAGAAAGACCATTTTGTAGTCAGGAAAAGTGAACCATGGAAGAAACCATGGTGCACACTTATCACCTGCTTTAATTCATATCAAGTTCCTTCACTGTACCTATTCTGTAAGCGTTTACACTCCCATCATTCATATGATCTTCACATTCATGTGATCTTCAAACAGGTGCCACTGAGATACTGACAGAATTGCCTTCACACTTGCTCAGTGATCCCTTGGTTCAATGGATCTGTGGGGGTCTGCTGAGTATTGCTTTCTGTTTCATTATGCAGCTAGAATTTTTAGGCATATTTTTAGGCCACGTGTTTTCCTCATAGATCCTACTTATGACTTTACTACTGAAATATTTTTCTCTCAAAAATTATTATATTAAATATGTTATAAAGCTATTTTCTAAAAGTAATAACTACATATTGTCAAGAAGATAGTCTGATTTAGAGTGATAGGATAAGGCTTGTTAGGCTTGTCACTTTCCCTGGCTTAGGAAAATGTTTCTTAGTTGGCTTGTGTTCTTGACTGCTATTTTTCACAGTATGCAATTTTGATGTTATTTTGAAGATGCTGCTAAATGCTTCCTCTTGTCTTATTGGGGAGGCTTGGAGGATGTCTTTTATTAGGTTTTAACATTTAGAAGAGACTTCCACAGTTCCTTAAGCTCATGTTTCAGGAAGGTTGTTTGAAAAAAGTCTCAAATATGTAAATCATGTCTGAGTATAGGAAAAAATTGTCTTAATCTGGAAGGATAAGAGCTGTTTTTCTCCAGTATTGTATAGTGATGAGAGGACACAATGAGAAGAGATTTTAATGTATTTAAATTAAAGTAGTAAACCTAATACATTAATTTCATTTTGTCCTGAATGATAACTTGTGATTCCTTTGCACTACGAAGAGGTGCTTCAAACCTATAATAGATATGATTAATGCAGGCAGAAAGAGATTGCAGGTCAATCTGCTTATCAGTGAAGTAGCTGAACCACAGATAAATAGATAAAGAGAAATTGTTTAGGATGAAAGAATTCCCACAATCTGTCCTACTTGCATCCCTGTGTATAATTTGACTGGAAGCCATTCCGAGACATTTTCTGAGTATGAATGATTTTCCCAGACTGCCTCTTGTATTTTTTCATTTTCATGTATTTCTGTACCACTGGGAAACAGAAATGAATAGGCATTAAAGTAACATGAGAAGGTTCTTTGATAAAAGCAAAATTAATCTAAAAAATCATGCTTTTTTTGAGAAATGTTTTTTTTGGGGGTTTTGTTTGGATTCATTTTTGGTTTGTTTTGTGACTTGTTGGGTTTTGAGGCTTATTTCAGAAAAAAAAGATTGAACTTCTGAACTGTTGGGTTTATTCAATGTTGTCTGAGGAAAAAAAAGAGTGCCTTTGTTGCAGGAAAATCTTTCAAAAAATATTGTAAGACATATGAACTTTGGCAATAATAGCCTCAAAATGCCTATACAGATACATAGGCCTAGCTACCAGGCCAAATTAACACTTTCAGGGCAAACTTCAGGATTAGAAATTCAGCTTCAAGAATAGTTCTGAAGGAACTAGTTCAGAGCTCGAAGAATGTCCTTTAGCGTACTTAGAAGCTTAATAATGAGTACATCATTATGATAATAAAAGACTGCAAGGGAAATGGATATATGAGCACAATAACTTGAACTTGTTTTCTTCTGGATTTGATCTAAAATGTAGAAGCTTGAAATCAGTAGTTTATTTATTTTACTTTTTTTTTTACATGTATGTCTCATCTTCCGGGAAAGAAATTCAAGCTCCCAAAACTGAATATGGGTTGATTTCTTAAATGCCACATGTTTTAATATTTTTAATTTGATCTAAACTCAGTTTAAAACTGATTTTAGTCTTCATCATTAAATTAGATTGCTCATTCTAAACAAGTAGTCATTCAAAGTAGGGACTTAAAGTTCTGAGTAGTTTAAATTTTAATTTAGTAAACTGGAATATGGGGCCTTTCACAGCTATTCAACCATAACTGAAGAATTAACATATCACTTCTGCTCAATAGTTGTTAATTAAACAAATGATTGTTGTAACTAAAGCAACTCCAGCAACCCACATGCAATACACAATTTCATGGAAATTCCAGACTGCTCTGAGCTGTCACTGCAGTGATTAAGAGTGGATTGCAAGGAGTTAGGTAAGGAGCTGAATAAAATGTCTGTGGGATGAAATGCAAGATTTCCTTGTCTTTCTCATTTGGGTTTGGACCTTAATAGAAGGATGATCTTCAGCAGTTGCACTCTGACCAAACTAGAAAACAATCCTCCTGGAATTGACTAGAAGTGGATGAGAACTTATCGCTGTGTTCTCCTTTTGGCATTTTAACAAATCCTTAGAATAGTTAAACTCTATGTACCTTCTCATCCAGGGTATTTCTTGCCATATTAGCACAGAGCAGTGTTAAGATCTGCAGCAACAGCAGTTTCAGAGAGAGATGTCTTTTGAAAATTTCACTCAAAACACACTTCCCGTCATAGTTTCAGTATATATTTTGATTGCTCAGTCAGTTTCTAACCTTTTATTCATCACAGTTGTATTGGTTTTTGAAAACAAACAGCAAATGAAACTATATAAAGACAAGGAATTTTATGATTGTTGCCTTCTTCAAGTAGTTTTAAAATTATATAGCTTAGGAGCTGATTGTTTAAATGATTTTTTCTTCTCTTACTATTTCTATACTTTCTACAAAACATCTGCAACAAATTGTCAATTATGATAATGGAAATGCAAAGTAACCTTTTTTAATTCAAGTGACTTGTGAGAAAAGAACTCACTCCCCGAATCCCTTTTTTTTTAGAGTGATCTCAAAGCAAATGGACACTACACTGAGGAACTACATTTAGACAAATACTACTTTTCCTCCCTGCCAGACCACAGCAGAAATTTATCAATAGCAAGTACATGTAGTTAAATGAGAGCTTCAGAATGCCCCAGACAGAAGTATAAATATGTAGCAGCATGGACTTTTTCTTCTTCTGTTACAGCCAAAAATGATTATACAATAAGATCATTGACTTAGTCCAGTCTAAGCTTTTCCATCTTCAGCTGTTGAGAAGGTTATAACTTGGTTCCTTTATGACCCTATCAGATTCACTTTCTATGTCTCAGACATCAGGCTGTAGTATTTAAAAAGAGGTCTGTTCTTACTCACAACCTCTTAAGACCTGCAGCCCTACAATCTTTCTTCACTGAAACTGGCCTCTTTCTGTCTATAAGTAACTTGTGTGATACGCTATGCAATCAGTGATGTCCACTTCTGATCTAAGGACATTTGATTGGCTTCCCTGTGTTGTCTGTTCTATCTGTGCACCCCAACAAACAGGGCTGTTTGCACAGCGTTTTGTGGGCAGTTAACATCCCCTCCTGTAAGTGGACTGGAGTGAATGGGTGTTGCTGGAACCACTGTTTCCAGTTTCCTTAGGGCTTGAGCACAAGCAGAGTTGGCTTCATCTGTGACAGACCACAGGGACACAAGGGACACTTTGCCATTGTGTACATGTATACTGATATAAACACCTTCTGAGGTATGTCTTAGGTATGTGACTAGTAGTTGCTACCCCCTAAAGATCTGGCAAGTAGCCTGAAAGGTCATGAAGCCACAATATAGTTGTTTCCTAATTTTTTAAGTTTTAGAGTCAGCATGATTAAATCAAGGTGTTTTGGCTCTTCTCATCAGCGTTGGAGAATGTGTATTATCTGGAAAGTCAGGTCCAAGGTCTATTTCAGATGAGCAGAATATGAAGGAGTTACTGGATGCCATCAGACAAAAGGCCATTTGAAGTCTAGGTGTAACAGTATTCTCACATGAGCATCAGTAACAGCCACAGGCAAATGAAATAAGCCTTAAGCCATGAAGCATCATCCGTATAGCCTCTGCTGTGTTTGCAGTTGAATAATGTGGCTACAGGATAACAAAGGCTTCATTACATTATTTGCAGTTAATGTATGACTTGTGTTAAACAGACAGAAAGCTTTTTTTAATGAGATTAATCAAATTTAAAATTATAGAAGATTTAATTAATTATAAAGAAACTTAATAAAAATTAATTTCCTTTGAAATGAAAGGAAATTAGGTTTTCCTAAAGCTTTTCCTCTCTACAAAAGTACAATTGCTCATTGCAGAAATTATATCTCTTTTTTCCAACAAGAAATTTAAAAAACATGCTTTTAATGGTTGTCTGAAAATATCCTGTACCATTTTGAAACATAGGAGTTATATGGTACCTTTTTGATATTAACTGACTCCTTGTTTTAACAACCTCCTGAAATCCACCATGCCTTTGGGAAATGTTAAGCCCAGCAGTTAGAGAAGAGGCATTAATAAGAATTTTCTATTTGAGAAAAAAAAAAAAAGAACAAAACCAAACCCAAATATCCGTACGGAGAAATCCATTTTCTAGTGATGTCTAGTTACTAATGTTGAGGAAGTCCCTTGACCAGTTGCTCAGCAAAATATCTCAGCAACATGACCTCACTGCTGCTCCATTGCTGCTCTAAAAATGAAAAAGCTAAAAAGCTTTTGTGGTTGCTTTGCTCAAATTACCTGAATTACAGTACAAAATACAGGAGGAGGGGAATAAAAAGAGAAAGAAACACTGAAAATATAATCTGAGAATAATATCTAATTGCAACTACATGAGCCATAAACAATAATTTTTATCTTTTCAAAAGCACTTTTTTCTTTGTCCCCTTTCCCTGTCTTCTCCTCTCCCCTTTTCTCTCCTTCTTTTCTCCCTCTGCCCTCCCTTCGCCTCTCCCCTCTCCTCTCCTTCTTTTCTCCCTCTTCCCTTCTCTGTTTTTTATTTCCCCCTTCCATATAGCTCAGTAGACGTTAGAAATTGTAATTGACCTTGAGGAAGACATTCTTTTTATTAAAAAAAGTTATAGTTGCGGGTATAGACAGAAAGCATGCCCTTATTTTCTTCTGTTTCAGAGCAGAGGGAATTTTTGGCTCCTTTTCTCTCCCAACACTTCATTTGATTTTACCCATGGCCTCTGATGTGTAGCCTTGAAGTGTGTAGATGTTTCAGAGAAGTCCCAGCTTCTGCAGCAGAAGAGGAAGACGGGACAGACTTCTGCTCCTCTAGAGAACCCTGGCTTAAAATTTGCAGAGCCTTGAGCAAAGCAGTCAGCAAAAGCCTGTGAGGAGACAAAACAAGGGGATGAACTTCAGTTAGAAGAAGAGCCAAAAAAAAAAAGGCAGTAAAATCCGTTGTGTACGATGTGATCTAAAACATCTGAGATCCTTTGCTGTAATTTAAGGAGACTTCAGCAAGACTGCCGCTTACACACTGACAGTGCTGATACTTTGTTCTGATGGCACTTGCGGTGACATTGGCTAATAGCTTCTTTCAATAGCAACATGATTTATTAAAAACATATGTCACTGAGAAAAGATTTGTTCTCCTAGAAGCACACTGATAAGTAAATAAATCCATATGAGAGTTTCCTGCTACTTACTGCATTGTTACAAAGTGATGGGCTTTTCATTGCTTGCAGATGCTTACAGATTAGTGTTTCCACCCAGGCGCCCTGGGCTTCCAAACCCACTTAATATGAATGGCTGATAGTAATGCTGGATGCACTTTTACATTTTTTAAAGATAAATTTCATTTTGCAACTTTTTTTTAGGAAGAGAGGCAGGTATTTACCTATTGTACTGCATCAGACCGGTCACTCTTCAAATTTTCTCACAATTTTATGGCCACACTGAGGCTACTGATTGCCTCCCTCTTATTTTTCTTAGTTTTAAATCAAATCTGAGCTAAAAACTGACTTGTTGTCCCCATGCTTCACCTTGAGTAAGGCTGTTCTTTGGTTGAATAAGAATCAAAGTACCGTTTCTCCTAATGGCTACCTTCTGATATTTACTTATTTTGTCCATGATCCCCAAATCCTCACACTGGATCATGGTATAGACTAATTGACACCTCCCATGCTGACAATTGTGATGGGTTTTTGCATTAGTTCCCTAGTTTTCTGGAAGAGCAGGAGGAGGCTCATGGTAGCATTGTCTGTCAAACTCTCCCACGGGTTTGGCTAGGGAATTGCAAAAGCAGCCTGGTTTTATAGAGCAGTTAAGTAATTAAAAGGTTAAAACCTGCTACTTTCCAACTGGCAGGGTCACTATAATTCTTTTCAGGCTCAGAGTGTGTTTACAGCATGTGCTCACATGGGTTCAAGTGGTGAACTGGGAAGTTTAATCCTCTCTACAGTGTTATGTAATTCCACAGTGTTTCAAAACCCTTCTGCACAAAAAAATAAACCTGGCAGGATGGAGATATCAGTCTGGATCCATGACTTGACCCCTTATCATGTCCCAACTTTAGCCCCTTCCTTCCAGAAAGGTGGCCGTGGGCAGCAAGCCAAGTGCAGGTTGAATTATGAGCTCAACAGAAAATCTTCAAGCTTGCTGAAAATTGCTGATTAATATGAACAGATACAATTAAAATAATAGGAACTATAGAGGCACTGTTATTAAGCAAAAAAAAAAAAAAAAAAAACCTACTCTGAACTAACTTCATGGAAAAAGAAGTGGAAAATTCATTATCAGTTTCTAAAACGGAGCTTTGCAAATGTAAGTAGAGAACTAACCAGCAGAATGCCCTTTCTGCCTATAACATCTGTCTAAAGCTATATGAACAAGCATGAGGCTGGGACCAGCACCTCTCCCAGTGCTGGAAAACCTCACGTATCACAAAGTCCAGACCTTCTGTTTCTGCCGCTGGAAGAGACCCTAGAAACAGGGTCCTGAAAATACCTTGCATGAAGATATTTTTGTTTATATTGTTACCACTTGTTATTTGAAACGCAAAGGTGGAAAATTTTCTTTGCAAGTTCAGTGGTCTGTTCGATATTGCTGCGGTTTTGGTTACAGGAAATTTCAGTAATTTTGAGACTTCTTTTAAAGAGAAAAAAATAACTTAAAAGCAAAATAACATCATTTGAAAACGTGGCTGTGTTTAGATGAACGTAGGCTATAGCTTCTCCTGATGTCAAAACATCAGACACAATTTCAAAGCCTTTAGGCAGCTTACAGGGAGAAACTGAGAGAAAATAAAAACCGTGTGTATAAATACATGGGGTTTTTCATATATATAATTATATATGTAAATATATATGCACACATACGTGCATGTATAAGAGAGATCATCCTGGCTTAAGAAAATTTCTTGCTTTATTTTTTTCCTGAAGTACATCCCTCAGTAGGCTGAGAAATCATATTTACTGCTGTGATCACATCTACATGTTGGATTAGCAGCTCTGAAAATCCAAAAGGAATAAAGGCCATAGATTCTAAGCACAGTTTTAACAATATATTTCAAAAATATAGTAATTAAGGGAAAACAAGCTACTCATTTTGGGATTGTTCAAATCAAATCTAAGCAATGAAAAAAGCAGAATTCAACTGAAGAAAGTAAAGACTAGGCTGCTCAAGAGGAATTGAGTCTATTTCTGAAACAGGCCATATAATTGTATTGAAGGAACAGTATTTTTTTTTTTGTTTTTTTGTTTGGTTTGTTTTGTTGGAGGTTTTTCTACTTTAACTGTAAATATTTATATTTATTTATATAAATAGTCTGTGACAATTAGTACTTTCCCAGGAGTTGGCTGACAAATGCTGAATACCTTATACTATTATGACCATGACAGAATAATGATCATTGGAGGTGGAAGAAAAGTAAACTGCAGACTGATAATATTTGTGAATCAGTCCTGAATCTTTTTGCATTTAAACAGAATACATTTCATTGACTTAATTGAGTTTTTAGATAATCCTGTATATTTTGCTAATTGTTATAAATGTAACCTGGTAAACGTATTACATAGGGGAAGTATTTATCTACTTAAATGCAGGGTTTTTTTTCTAAGCTGGATGGAGATAGGGAAAGGAAATTAGAGCAGACAAAAAGTAAGTAGTACACAGAAGGATAATATATGTCACATGGCTTTAACAGGCATTGCTTAGCTTCTCTGCTTTTGCTCAATGAAAACTCACATATAACTAGAGGATTTTGAGATGAAGCTTCATTAAGTAGGAAAGATAGTGGAGTTATAAAAGGAGAGACAAGAAAGCTGAGTAAATAAAGCTGAAATGTAGATGTGCTGGAGTTCATAAATTAGTTTGCATAAAATGTGCACTGCAGACTGTGCTAGCTGCTGCATACAAAAAATATCAAGAACACTAAGGTTGGAAAAGTCATGCACTCAAACTAGGAGCTGCCATAACAGGCAATGTCTGTGTCCACACAGTAATACACAGAGATGAGTTATGCCTGTCTCTGCTTATCACTGGTAGTTTGCAGGAGAAGCAAGGATAGGAGATTGCTGAGCTAAAAAGTGTCTCCTCTTAGAATATCCTCTCCCTCTCTCCTTCTCTCTATCATGGCAGTGATGGTGGGAAAAGCTAGACATGCTGGGCACCATGATGTGAGTCACTGAGTTATCTGGCAGCAGAGGGAACACAGTGTAGGTTGAAGTTCAGCGTAGAACAAAAGGGTGGAATCACATGGGTGGGTGATTTGCACATTCTCTGATGAGATGTCATAGATTTTAACAATTTCATGAGGTATTCCATTGCCTATACAGACGGATGCAGAGATCTTTTTAACGGAATTTTCTAAATTAGCTCCACAGGTTTAACACCTAATTTTTCATACTGAAATGCACTTTATACTTTGCTATCTAGGTATCTTATCTATCACCTTCCCTCTACCAAGTTCTTGGCATACCACTGTATGCTGGCATAGGATATTTTGGAATGCATTTACACTAACTGCCAAAACTTGTAGGGAGAGTTTCTGGCAGGATACAAGCATGATCAGTTTGCCATACAGAACCTGGCGAAACAAGTTCTTGAGCCTTTTTTACTACTTTTATGAAACTGTTGGCACAAGCATCAGTGACCATTTAAGTCAGTTATCTGATAGCCCATAGCCCATATGTGTTCTTGTTAGTATTCCTGCACTATTGCCAGACCAAAGACTGTCACTAAGGTATAGCACACAGGCTGTCAGATACAGTAGCAGAATTCAAGGAAGAAAAAGTATGGTAGATTTTGTTAACACGTGCATGTGTTTTCTGCAGAGATGATGGAAAAGAATGAGGTGTTTGTTTGCTTAAAGCAGCAAAACTTTGAATTATCTGCGTTAATGGATCATTGTCAAGTATTGATAAAAAGTATTCTAATTATAGCTTTATACTTTTTCTTTCAGCTCCATTCCCTTTCTGTTTAGTTCAGTTGCCTTTTCTCAAAAAGAAAAACCAAAACAAACCCAAAAAAGCATTGTTTTCTTCTTAACACTTTGCTCTCCTCAATAAAATGTTGACATCTTGTCAAAAGTTATCAATGACACTGGGAATCTTTGGACAAGCTAATGAAAGAGAGAGCTTGGTTTCCCCAGGCAAACTCTTTGGCATCCTGGTCTGTCAGTTTTGTCGTCCCCACTTTTTGTGACAGAAAAGTGGAAATGAGCAGGCAAAAACTTCTCTGGCATTATCCTGTATCCAGTAGCAGATTTATTTTGCTAACAATTAGTAACACTGTCAATGAGACCATGCTGTAATGCTGAAGATTTGCATCAACCTTGTTGACAAGTTGTTACAGCTATCTATATAAAAATATTTTTATCTTTAGCATAACAAATCCCTGGAGTTGGGGTGGTGAGTTTTACTTTTTTTAAGGCTTGATTTACATCTGCTTAAAAGAATATTTAGTTGACTAAGTCAAATACTGAAACAAAGAAATGTGCCATATTTATGATGTTTTGTGCAGCCTAATTCTGCCCCCCTATGCATATATATCATGACAATTATTCCTTGAAGAGTGATTGTCTTGTGCCGCAAGGCCTGTGTATCTAATATGAAAAACATTTAAACTGTCTTTTTTAATTCAGGTACTCAGTTTTTTAGACTATGAAACATTGCATTTGGTTAGTCTGGTATGTTATGTACACATCCAGAGCTTCATGAAACAGCTCTTCATCTTTATCCCTCTTCTCACCACAGGGAGGTAGAGGTAAATCACGGGAATTTGTTCATTTGTTATTTCCTCCCTTTGAGTGACATAAGTGGTAACACAAGCTGGCTTGGTGTCTGTCTGGAGAGTGGTGTGGCAAGTAATCCTGAGGAATTGAAGGTCTGGAAGTCGGTATAACTACTGACAGTTGATACATGGAAAAAAAATGAAGCCTCAAACTTGTCTGCCTGGACAAAACTATTCCCAGGTGGTCAAGAGCAAAAAAGAACATAGTTTTGCCTATGTATCACTGGTTCTAAGTAATTCATAGCATAGGAGTATGTGTGGCTAAGAAGATACTGCAGAAAAGTTCAATTAAAATTTTTATAAGATGAGGGTGCAAAATTATTTTTTGTAAATAATTAAAAAAAAAAGAAAAAAAAAAGAAGTTTGTCAGTCCTATTCCATTTCTATGTTAAACCTCTACAATATTCAGATATCCACCAAAGGCTTCCATTCTGAGTATTTCATTGGAATTTTTCTAGGGTGGGCATGACTAAAGTTTGAGTGAGTATTATTGTACGGTGAGTGCACATAGCTCACCAACAGGGCTAATGGTTTGAGTCTTTTCCTTCGTTTAAGCAGGCCTTATTTTCTAGTGAAAGGAATACTTAGCTCTGAAGGTTATTGGCAATCTGACAACCGGGTTCTGTACAGAATCTCCCTTTTAAATTCGTTAGTCTTTTGACCTTTCTTTTGATTTCAGTCTGAGAACAGACTTCTAACTGTCAGAACAAGGAAAGGTAGAAAGGGTGGTAAAGAGAGTGACCACAAAACACTCTTCTTTATGTATATATAAAAGGTGGACTATACCCAAGTTGCTTTGTGATAAGATTATGCTTCATTTGGTCTCTTTTCTGCTTCCCTGTGATGTGCTTATATAAGCCTTGAGGTTATTAAAATGTATTTTGAACCTTCAGTTCATAATGCAAGAGAAAGATTAGACTCTTTCTCCAAGAGTGGTGGCTTGGAGCAATTACATGGATCTCCTAAAGAAATGTCTTTGATAGGCAACTCTTGACAATACAGAAGATATTAGTGTGCACCATCTGAAGCAGCAAAGGAATTTCTGTCTTACAAAGGAGTACACTCAAAAGAATTGTAACAAAATAGAGCACTACTTTTTTGATGAGTTCTTCTTTTGGCTCATAGAATTATATGATGCTGGCTTTTAGTAAAAGCTGCATAACAGATTGCATAGGATCAGTATATTTTTCCAAGAATGCTCCTCAATAATAAAAGGCAGGACAGTTTCTTCACAGAGTGCAAGAACAAACTGACCTAGTTCTGACCTAAAATGGATCATCTCCTCTTGTCCTGAAGAGTACTTCATATCCATTTTCTCCTTGCAGAGTAAAGGCAGAAGAATAAAAAAACAAGCCAACAAGCTCAGCTTAGGACTTCTTAATATTGACTGTATAAGTAATTCCAAGACTAACAGCTCCACCATGCAGGGTAGAGTTTGGAACTCTTGAGAAAGTAATAACCAATGCATGTATTGGATATGTGTTTTCTTTACTAGTGCATATAATTTTTGATGCATAATTGCTATACCTTAATCACAATATCTTCAGACATATTTACAGAGGAGGAGGAGAATGAGGACAGATAATGACAGAGAATATGATTGAAGAGAAACAACAAATGCCATTAAATGGTGACAGGATGTGGAACAATTTCAGTGACCATTTATCTGCAAAGAATTTGAATGCACTTTGATTATACAAAAGAGCAAATGAATTAAAATATGAAATGTTAAATAGATCTGTGTCTATTTCTAATGATGAACCATGCTACAATAACTTCCTTAAATCTACAAATCTATCATTTTAGATAATATTACTGAATGTGTTTCTTAGCATAACTGAGTTAGATTTGTTTGAACATGGGTGATGATGACAAGTTTTTTCCAGGAGCTACCTTAAATGACTAATTTCTGTGTTTGTATGTGTCTTGAAAAGGCATGAAACAACTGAAAAGAGTAGGATATGCTTCTGCTTCAGGAGGAGATTCAAACACTTGTTTAAAAGACCATTGCAGCTATTGGTGTTGTTTAGAAGAAGGAGGTCAGAGCAACTTCTTGTACAACTGAAACTACTGCTAGAATGCAGCCAGGCAGAGTATAATTTTATAAATAAGAATTTGTCCAGTTTAAGATTTGTAATGAGTAAAGTAAAATTCTCAATGCTGCTGCTTTTTGAATGCATCACTTCCGATTGATAGGGTAATGGCCCTCTATAACACTTCTGGCAGTGACGCTACTGAGCAGTTTTTCCCAGAAGTTTTGATGAAAGAGTCAAATCTGTACAAAGAATGAATGAAGAATGTAAAATTAAAATGCAAGAAGAAACAGTAGAAATACCTTGCTTCTGACATCAGTTCTACCTTCTTTTAAAAGGGCTTCTTTCCTTTCTCTGTATTCATCTTCATAATGAGAATATTTAAACCCAATATAAAGCAAATATGCTTCTTCCCATGATTTTCTCTCCTTCAGTCTTCTTTCCTCCTATTCCAAATTCTCCCTATCCCTTTTTTTAAATACTTTAAGTGGAAGCACTACCTGACGACTGAACTAGTAGTGTCATGCTCAAAGATGCCAGTCTGCCTCTTGGAAATCTTGACCAGGACAGAGAGGATCAGATGAACTTCCTTTGAAGCACACTGTTGTACCTTCAGGTGTGGCGCTCTTTCAAAAGTGAAGCTGCTGGTTTACCTCCCATGCTTACATACATCCCCCACAGGCAGTCAAGGAACTTCCAGCTGAAAATTTAAATTAGAAAGCTGAATTGGGATCTTGGTGTGTCCAGTTAATTTTCAAAACTGCAGAATTCCAAAGACAGTGAACAGAGTGGGAAGAGACTCATCTGCTTGCTTTTCCTAAGGAACCCTCTAAAACTCAGCTGAACCTTTGGCGGTAATCAGCTGTGGCAGCAGTGGTCCTGAGAACTATTATGGGTTTTTTTTTTATGAATTAAAGTAGTATGTTGGTAAGGAACATTATTGTGGAAGTGTAAGAAGCCTGAAAATGAAATTTAAAGCTAAAAAAGTAATTATCTAGCTGTACTTATATATCTTATAAATCATTAGTAGGATGGTTGGTGGTGGTGGTAGTGTTAACCCAACTGGGCTGAATTATCCCAGAATGAATGGGATTGAAATATAGGATGCTTGCTGAGATCTCTATTATACTTCTAGTGCATTACCAGCATTTAGGCATTCATTATCTTTTGTTATGAGTGGTCTGCATTAACAGCAAACTTACGAATGATGTTGTAATTGAAAAAATGTTCTTGCAAACAGGACATGTGACACAACCAGTGACAGCAGTAACAGTTTATTTTCAACCATATAATTCTGTAGCAGGTGTGGACAAAGGTTTACAAGGATTAAAACTATTTCCAAACTCAGCATTGTCTAATTTAATTTTTAGTAAGGTGAACATTATAGACAGTAAGGAAGATAGCTGATATTAATCTTACAGATGATGTATGGTATTATAAATCTCATCATCCCTAAAATGCATGAACTTAATTCTGTTTCTGTTCTAAGTCTAATGTCCGATTAGTTTAAATATCTTTGAATTATTGGAATGATGCCCTGAGTATCAAGTCTTCTGTCAAGTGATTTTAATGAGTATCAGGACAGATGGTTCAGGTAGAATGATTCTACAGCAAACATGGAAGTTTCAGATGTCAGGGTAACAAAGTGAAAGCTATTCCAGTAAAATAAGCAACATCAGTTGAGAGTGCAAAGGAAAAGACAGTTTCAGAGGAGTAAGCAGCTTCATTAAACTCTATTAATGATCCCTGTAGATAAATTTTGCATTTAAATTAATGTCTTGCTTCTAGAGAAAGCAGTATTACTGAGCTTCAACCGATGATGCAAAGAGATTTAAATGGGCTGAACATCTGTGATTTCCTGACGACTGACCTTCTAAATAAGATTATTTTTTTTTTTGAATTACATGAGTTGCAGATTTAGTAGTTCCTTTCCCCCCCCCCCCCCCCCCCTCTCTGCTGAAAGACAGCTGTTTGAATTAAATTCATTCTTTATCCTTGCAGGGTCTTCATTCTGGTGCTTACTGGATATTGTTCCTATAAAGAATGAAAAAGGAGATGTAGTACTCTTTCTGGCCTCTTTCAAAGATATAACAGACACAAAAGTGAAGATTCCTGCAGAAGACAAAAAGGAAGGTTCGTGTAACAACATTGATAAGAACCAGCGCTGATAAGTTTTTGAGAGTCACACCTACATGAGCTCTCCCTCTCAAGTACACTTTTAAATATAAAGATCTCATAGCTTTCCAAAGAAGAAATTAATATATGACATGGAAAGAAAAATAATCTGTTGAAATTCTTGTTTGTAATTTTTTTTTAATTTATGCATTGATCCACATTCTGCAAATATAGAATCCAAGGCACAGAGTCCTTTGTCCTTAAATTTGAATTTGTTTCAATATGCCATTATTTATTTACTTTCTAGATTTTTTTAGAAGCTATCTTTTAAAATATTCCTCCTGTGAATCTGATTTGAGCATGGCTGAGAGATGGGTGAATGCATTTTTTCGTGTTTTTCCATGAGCTGAACATACAACTTCAAAAATTATTTTGCCTGTTGAGAATCGGATCTATTCTTGTTTCCTCTAATTTTCATTACATCATACAGAATTATTATATTTATTTTGTCTTTAGGCATATCCATTAGTATAAGAAACACATTCTCACATTTCTTTGCTTCTGAAAAAAACAATGCAGGGATTCTCTGGTGCATTTTGAAAAAGATTGTGTTATAGTAACACTTCACAGGTGCCATAACGTAATGTTGACTGTATAGTGAGTCAAGTTTTGCTGAATTGTGCTAACACAATTCAAAGACAGTGTGTAAGTATGGAGGTTATACAGTCAGCATTGACCTGTGTTGTGTATCAAAGGCAGTGAACTTATCCTAGGTTTACATTTTGTAAAGGTACAGTGAGCCGAGATATTAGGTTTGCATCTTTTTGATGTCAAAGGAACTGTCTAGAAAAGATTTTCTGCATACAGAAAGAGTAACTTTCAGAATTCTTCAAAATTTCATTAATGTTTAATTTTCCAATCTGATACTCTCTGTGTTTTATTTCATTTTTTCACCCTGTGGTATTCACTTGATCTCTGTATATCTCAGAAAATACATAAGTATGGCCTTAAGACTCCTTTTATTCTTTAAGTGTTTCTGAAGGGGGGGAATGGCTAATATTCATCTTTTTCTGATTTAAAATACTAGGTTTTCAAAAAATAGTTATATTTCAGTTACAGAGAATTGTAATTCAGTATTTTTTACACCATTTTAGTAATTTAAAACAGAAAATATACTTCCATGTGCTACTGAATATTTGCAAACCAACATTTATATATAATAATGTATGCCTCTTCTGTACATCTGGGCAAATAATTTCACCTTTGCCTTGCTTTTCAAGCCCTGAATAATGGAGGATTTGTTTTTTTTCAATCCTTCACTTTTTGCACTGAACATATTTGAGAATTTCTGAGCTTAAAAGCTGAAGAGAGGTTTTGAAGTGGTACTCAAATAAGTTTTGCAGCTTTTGCTTATTCACAATTTCAACCAATTGCTTCACCTCAAAGTAACCTCTTTAAAATATAAAAAATATTTTATCTAGTTTCTCCTAAAGAAAACCTTACTGTTATGGATGTTTTAGGGAGGTACTTCATTAAAACATGATACATGGGGTCATGTAGAAGAGAGATTGTCAGAATATCTGTGCTTTAAAGGTTAATGATTTTCCGTATGAGAGAGGTAGTTTTTCAGGATACACACAATGAAAAATCACATTTAGTATGCCAGTGATGACTTGAAATAGGCATATCACTGATTACTTGTAAAATGACAGCTATTGTTTAAGTGATAAACATTTTATAGCTGTATGCTTGTTTTAGGATGGATTAAAATTATCTTTAGCATTTGATGTTTGTGTTAAACCGTAAACCTAAGCAGATTTTAACTCATTTGCTGTTGCACGTTTAAAAATTTATATTCATCCTGAATAAAACACAGTCCTAAAACTTGGGTTTTCCTTTTCTTTATACTAATTTTTAAATGGGAATCATTTTATGCTATTGTGATACTTGTTTGCGTCACAGCAACAGAAAGTATCACTGTAGGGCTCTGCCAAATACACTGTTTTACATAATATAACATAACATATAACATAATTCCTGGTTAAAAAACCAGGATTTAACCATTTATTCAAAACATTTACAAACAATTCCAGCATTTCAATTTTATGTGAATCAGCATGGCTTATTTATATATACCATATATATATATAAATTTAGTGTTATGTTAGCTTTTTAAGTAACATTCAAATTCTTCTATGCAAGAGTGATTCACTAGTCTTACAGTGGTGAACATAATCTCATCATTGTCAGAGAAGAATTCCTATTACAATCTATACAACTTGATTCAGTATCTGAAATCTCAGAATGTTTAGCTTCTAAAAGTAATTGGTTAGTCTTAGATCACAACTTCCATCAGGGATGTAGGATGCACATCTTAAGAGAAAATTGATTTTACATTATATTTCAAGGTATTAAAGATATCTTTTAATGTTCAGTGATTAACATCCTTCGCAGTGATTGGTACACGTTCCCAGATATTTTCACTGTCAATATTGCGAAAAATAGAATTTTACTTTTTCAAAGATTACTGAATATGTTTTTTGAAAAAATGAGACAACTTGGAAACTTGCCTACTCTTGCTATAAGATAATTGTCATTATGAGCAGTTTTCTACTGCCTTTTTGGAATATCTATTTTTGTTAGACTGTGTGTGGGAAGGAGAACTTGGATACAAATGTGGTCAGTATGAAACTCTTTTGCCCATGCAAGGCTGTTTTATTAGATTTTTTGTTTCACTCTATCTCTTATCTGTTCTGCCCTGAACAGGCTTTTATAATTTGTATGAAGCATTAAGTCAAATTCCATCTCCTTTTAATTTCCAAACTCTTCAGACAGCTTCTCTAACAAATTTCCTTAATGTTTCTTCTCTCCTAAGCCCTCGGGCCCCTTGGCACTCCACCACTACTCTGTGGAAATACACTGACTGCTGGTCCCTCCAGAAGTCTTCTCCAGACTCATTCTTCCTCATATCTTTTCCACCTTTGATGCCATCTGTTTCTTCTTTAAAATCTTGTTTTCCTTCTACTTTCACAGTGACATCTTCCTGAGCTTTTGCTTTTGGTTTTATGGCCTCTCTTTTCTTGTGGATTGCCTTTTTACTTTTACAGACCTTAGGAGTTGATACTTTCTTTGATTTTCTATGGACATTCTCTCATCTGTTTTATCTCATCTGTTCACACAACTTCAGTTCCTCCTTTGTGCCTGGTGCCTTGCAAAAGTTCAGTTTTTTGCCTGATTTCCCTTTACCCAGTCCAAATGTCAGGTGTCGTCCATGATGCTTTCTTTTGAATGTCTCATTCTAAATACAAATTTCAAGGAACTTTTTTCTGCTCTTCTGTTATAAAAGTTTCCAGTGAAATCAGCCCAATCAACCAATGGGAAGAGCAGACTTTGGTTTAAGGCTTTCATATAAGACAAAAACACATGCCTAAGATATTGGGCAGTCTTTAAGAATGCTGTGACAGTCAATGGCTCTTATATGGCCTTTTTTGGTTTGGTTTAGATTTTTTTAGTTAATTTACTATCCTTCTCCCCCACCCCACCTCCCTTTTAATTGTAATGTCCGTAGAGGACTCAATTTTTCAATATTGTTAATTTGTTTTCAACAATCTCTGTTTCCCTACCTGTATAAATTATTGTAGAAATGGACATTACTTTCCATCTGAATAATAATACCTGCAATTATTTACTGTTGTGAAAAGGAACTCAACAGCTTTTCTTCCTAAACTTAGGCTCTTCAATCAAATTGATGGCCTTTCCAATATACAGAGAAAGTTTGGGTTTTCTATAAACATAGTTGTCATGGGTTCAGCAGTAGCAGTCATTTTTCTCCCTCTTGGTAGCTGGTGCAGCACTGTGTTTTTGATTTTTGGGCCTGGGAACTGCACTGATAACACCAGTGTTTTCAGTTACTGCTTGGTAGTTTTTTGGTCTGATCAAGGACTTTCTGAGTCTCATGCTCTGCCAGGGAGGAGGAGAAGCTGGGGAAAAGGAGAAACAGGACACCTGACCCAAACTGACCAAAGAGGTTATTCCATGCCATAGCATGTCATGTCCAGGATGTGAAAATGGAGGGCAGAGACCTGGAAGGGTGGGGTTCGCTGTTGGGGGTGCACTGGCTGGGTCGGGCTTGGTGAGCAGTTGTATTCTCTTTCCTTGTATTTCTCTTGTATTATTATTGGTGGTAGCAGTAGTGATTTCTGTTATACCTTAGTTACTAAACTGTTCTTATCTCAACCTGTGGGAGTTGCATTCTTTCGATTCTCCTCCCCATCCCCATGGGACTGGGGGAAGAAAGAGAGAAGAGTGAGTGAGAAAAACTGCGTGGCTTAGAGGCTTAAACCACGACAATAGTGTTTCCTTCGGAAACTGTCTCTTATACAGTTTTATAGGAGATTTATTTTGGCATCCTAATTTACAGTTTTGGTAAACTGGTTAAGAGTTCCATTGTGCTTCCAGGGGAAAAGTGATTGAACTGAAAATACCGGACTCCAAATCTGGACTCCAGTATGGTATGGCTGCTTCAGTGCTTTTTAATATCTGAATACAAACTTTCAGTAATACACTTGGACACATGCTGGAACTTAACGAAATTACAAGAATCCAAGTGGGGAAATAAGAAATTAAATTAGTCTGCAACTCCTTTTAGATCTCTAATCTGTCTGCAAATATGAAAAAATTTGGGTTATATATATCAGTACAGTATATATATAATACAGTTCTACTGCTATAACCACTGCTAGAATTCCTTTATAGAATGTGACTCATTCCAACAAGTTTCTTTCAGCCTTCATTGTTAATCCATTGGTGTTTTTTTAATTTGAAAATATTTTTATCCCTTTGAAAACAATTATCTGGACAAATTTTCTCAGCTTTATTCCAGCATTATTGTAAAAATGTGTGCAATATATAGAAACCACATAATCACACAATAGTTGATGTGGAAGGCATCTCTGGAGATTGTCTTCTCCAGTGCTCAATATTCAAAACAGGGTCAGCTAGAACAAGACCACGTCCAGATGTGTGATGAATATCATGAAGCATGGAGACCTCACAACTTCTCTAGGCAGTTTGTTAAAGTGTTTGACTGCTCATAAAGAAAAAATCTTTTTCATATATTTAAACAGAATTTCACATATTTATTTTTGTGCCCATTTCCTCTTGTACTTTCACTGGGCACCACTGAGAAGATTCTAGCTTTGTTGTCCTTACTTCCCTCGTTAGGTATTTATGCACACTGATAAGTTCAACCCCAAGCCCTCTCTGCTCCGGGCTGAAAAGTCACAGTTCTCTCAGCCTCTCCTACTATGTCAGATGCTTCAAACACCTGATCGTCTTTGTGGCCATTTACTGGATTTGCTCTAGTATGTCCATGTTTCTCCTGTACTGAGGAGCCCAGATCTACACCCAGTGCTGCAGATGTGTTTTACCACTGTCTTAGAGGGGGAGGAATCATCTCCTTTAGCCTGCAGGCAGTGCTCTTCCCAATGAAGATTTCAATGCTGTTGGCCTTCTTGTGCCGATAATGTACTCTTGTGGCAATGTTAAACTTGGCATTTACCAGGACCTTTGGGTCCTTTCCTGGCAATCTACTTGCCTGTTGTTGCCCCCCACTTGGCCTAGTGCATGGTTTTATTCTTCTCAGGTGCAGGACTTTGTTGAACTACATGAGGTTTTTGTTGGGTCATTTCTCCAGCCTGTCCAGGTCCCTCTGAACCTTAAGGATCAACAACTCAGCACTCTCAAATTGTACCATCTGCAAACTTGCTGAGTGCACTCTCCATTTTCTAAGTCATTAATGAAGTGAAATAGTATTTGCCATAGCATCAATGCCTCAGTCATAATGCTACTGAGTGTCTTCCAGCTCAACTTCATGCTGCAGGTAACAACCCTCTAAAGACCAGCAATTCAGCCAGTTGTCAGTCCACCTCACAGCTTCTTCACTTGTTTGTTGGTCACCCCCATATTATTCTTAGCTTGAAGGCCTTCTTCCAGATTGGCCTGCCTGTTGGCAAAAATGTTTTTATCCTGGTAATAATGTGAATTAAAAGTTGTACTACACCCTTTCCCAGTACAGATTAAACTAAGCTGCAATGTTGCAGTTTAACTAGCTAGCTTTTTCTGGCTTATTAATCCTTAGCTCTATACAAATTTCTAAGAAAACAGATTTATTTTGATTATGCATCATTTGTTGGAGGGAGGGGTTTGTTCTTTTGAATGTGCCAGGGGTGATATACCATGTGCTAAACATTTTGTATTCCAGATTTTTACATAAAAAATGTCTGTTGGGGGCAGACATGGGTTGTGCTTCTAAGAAATTCTGCAATGCTCATTTTGATTTATTCTGCTTAATTACCCTCTCAGCTACTTGATGATTGCTCAAACTACAACAGATCTTATGGGGAATGTGAAGTTGGAGGGCAGTGACCATGAAATGGTAGAGTTTCAAGATCCTTAGGGCAGTGAAGAGGGTGCACAGCAAGCTTGCTACTCTGGACTTCGGGAGAGTGGATTTTGGCCTCTTCAGGGATCTGGTTGGCGGAGTACCATGAGATAAAGCTTTGGGGGAAAAGGGCCCAAGAAAGCTGATTAATATTCAAGGATCACCTCCTCCAGTCTCAGGAGCAATGTGTCCTGAAAAAGACATACAGTTCAGTCAATGGAGGAGGTGAGATAGAAGCACAGTTTTACCCTGACTTTCCTACTGTCTAAAGGACTAACATATTAGGGAAGCCTTTATACTAAAATGATTAAGTTATGTCTTCTCCAGGATGACTTGGCTTCTGACTATTAGAGGAGATGGGTCTGCGTCTCTCCAACCTTAAGAGAAAAGGCTTTCTTCCTGGTCAGTGTAGGAGAGTGTAAATGAACACTCGGGGGGACAAATATAGAGCTTCTTTTCTACTGTTTTCCTGCAGATATAAGTGAGCATATCTTCCTCTCCTCTTTCCACTTTCTTATGCATGCAAATCAGTTGTATTTGAGTCTTGAATCTGTAGAGACGTATCAGTCTTTATGGCTAGTGCTTTAGCTTTTTATCAAGAGTTAAATGTAAGTGGCAGTTCCACTCCAGCAGCTCTGAGAGAGGCACAGGATATGTGCTGGAGGTGAGGAAAAAAGTGTCTTTTGTGGTATGTATTGAGTGAAAATGAGCAAAAGGAAAGCAAATTCTTGAGCAAATGCAAAGGAGCAGACTGTATTCTGGGATGTCCTGGAGAGGTGAAAGAATGTATGCATTAGCAACCAAATAGTTCATTGACTCACCGGTTCATGTATAAATTCATGAAATCACCTCTAGATTTTCCTGAGAAACCAAGTTATTAAAATAGGAGAGGGGGAGAGTTGTTTGGGTTTTTGTGTGGATTGGGGTTTGTTTCTTATTTTCATTCTGGTATTTTTCTCTTTGTTGGACTAGGTTGATGGAAGACTCAATGGAAAATATATTCAGATTTTCCTTTTAGAGTTTGCTAGCTAGAAGAGTCGTGTATGTGGCAGATGGTTTTTGGAGAGTTTTCTGATGGGTTAGAGGGAGGGTTTTTTGAGGAGGTGGTGGGCTGACAAACCTTTGCACATTCATGTCTCATTTCTATGGAAAATATTTGAAAAGGAAGAAATGTCTTTAAAGACTTTCATAGGCCTTGTTGTGATTTAAGGTCAGTCAGCCACACAGCCTCTTTCTCACTCCCCCCCTTCCCTCCCCCCTGCTCCAGGAGGGATGGAGAGGAGAATCAAAAGAATGTAGCTCCCACAGGCTGAGATAAGAACAGGACAGTAACTAAGGTATAAGACAAACCACTACTACTGCCACCAATAATAATAATGATAAGGGAAGTAACAAAGGAAGAGAATGCAACTGCTCACCACCCACCAACCAGTTCCCAGCCTGACCAAGCAGTGATCGAACCCTTCTGGGTAACTCCCCCAGTTTATATAGTAGGCATGACGTGCTGTGGTATGGAATACCTCTTTGGTCAGTTTGGGTCAGGTGTCCTGTCTCTGCTTCCTCCCGGCTTCCCCTCCTCCCTGGCAGAGCATGAGACTCAGAAAGTCCTTGGTCAGAGTAAACATTACTGAGCAGCAACTGAAAACATCGGTGTTATCAGTGCTGTTATCAGTGCTGTTATCAGTGCTGTTCCCAGGCTGAAAGTCAAAACCACAGCACTGCACCAGCTACTAAGAAGGAGAAAAATGACTGCTACTGCTGAACCCAGGACAGGCCTAGACACTGCCTGGTGTCTTATATTTTATTAATTAAGAGAACATGAGGATGAGAATGCATATTATATATGTACTTTGTGTTCATAAACACAAATAACAGGACTTGGACCATTTCCAGAATCCACCTGTAACTGCAGTTGTATTGAATGTAGTTCATACTATAGCTCCTTCAAGCAACTCTGAAGTTCTCTAAAGACTCAGCAAGTCAGACCTATCACAGGTGGGAATTGTTCAGGTATATCAAAGATGGTTTTACGACCATCTATCTTACCTTGTAAAATGGTTTTGGTTTATGACCAGTCACTTTCATAGTCTGAAAATCTCATTCCTTGAAAAATAATCAGTTTAGATTTGGGTTTTTCCTAGGCCACATGAAACATTTTCACAGACACTATGGGTTTTTGAACTTATACATGTCTTATACCTCAAAGTTAAATTCTTTAAAAACCTATTTTCCCTCCCTGTTTTAACTTTGGACAAGTTTCACTGACTGCAGAACATTTTTATAGGTGACTGGTCTGGGTCTGAATTGTAGATAAATATATTAAGAAAACAAGTCCTCATTTTCAAAAGGCTTGCTTCCATTGCAAGATAGAAATTATTCAGGTGCATATATTCCTATTTTCACTTAAATGAGTGACTAACATGAAATTCTGTACATTTTTTTTTAATTGTGAAAAGATCAATGATTTTGGACTTGTGATCACATCACATTAATCTTCCTCAAATATTTTGGAGGACAGACTGTCAGTAAATAAGGTATGTGATTGAATTAGTAAAATTAAAGGGGAAAAAAAAGAGAAAGCATACCTTTAGGTTCAGTAAGATTATGTCCTTATATACTACATCCTTACAGAGAAAGTCATCAACGCTTGCTGAAGTCAAAAGTTTCTTAATGACTAACAGAATTTGAAATATTTAAGCTCTAGGGTTTTTTTTGAATATTTTAAATATTCTCTGTATTGTTACAGTAGTGGTTTTGTTCATCATGATAAATAAACATATCACTTTGCCATGAGCTAGCATTCACTGTGGGAAATACAACCTATGCCAGCCTTTTTTTTTTCTTTTGCCTAATTTTTTTTCTCAATGATGGAACAACCAGTAGCCCGAAAGTTGCTTAAGGATTTCTTATCTCATAAGCATACCACTGTTTAAATTTTTTTACTGTCCCTGAAAGTAACATGAAAAACTACAAGGTGGCTGGTGACAGCCAGCATGGCTTCACTAAGGGGAATCCTGCCAGACCGATTGGGTGACCTTCTATGATGGCGCTACAGAACTGATGGACAGGGGTAGAGCAGTTGATGCCGTCTACCTGGACTTGTGCAAAGTGCTCAATTTTGTCCCACACGACATCCTTATCTCTAAATTGGAGAGACATCAGTTTGATAGGTGGACCACTCACTCAGTGGATAAAGAACTGGCTGGAGGCCGCATGCAAAGCATCGTGCTCACTGGCTCAATGTCCAGCTGAAGACCAGTAACGAGTGGTGTCCCTCAGGGATCGGTGTTGGGACCAGTCTTGTTCATCATCTTTGTCGGTGACATGGACGGTGGGATTGAGTATGCCCTCAGCAAGTTTGCTGATGACACCATGCTGTGTGGTTCGGTTGATACGCTGGAGGGAAGGAATGCCATGCAGAGGGACCTTGACACACTTGTGAGGTGGGCTTATGCCAACCTGATGAAGTTTAACCATGCCAAGTGCAAGGTCCTACATGTGGGTCAGAGCAATCCCAGTCACAGCTCCAGGTTGGGCAGGGAAGAGATTCAGGGCATCCCAAGGAGAAGGACTTGGGGGCGTTGGTCAATGAAAAAATGAATACGAGCCTTCAGCAGTGTGCGCTTGCAGCCCAGAAAGCCAACGGTATCCTGGGCTGCATCCAAAGGAGCGTGACCAGCAGGTCGAGGGAGGTGATCCTGCCCCTCTACTCTGCTCTCGTGAGACCTCACTTGGAGTATTGTGTGCAGTTCTGGCGTCCTCAACATCAAAATGACATGGAACTGTTGGAACAAGTCCAGAGGAGGGCCATGAGGATGATCAGGGGGACTGGAGCTGCTCTCATATGAAGATAGAATGAGAAAGTTGGGGCTGTTCAGCCTAGAGATGAGAAGGCTGAGTAGAGACCTCCTAGCAGCCTTCCAGTATCTGAAGGGGGCCTATCGGGATGCTGGGGATGGACTCTTCATGAGGGACTGTAGTGATAGGACAAGAGGTAACGGGTTCAAACTTAAACAGGGGAAGTTTAGATTGGATATGAGGAAGAACTTCTTTACTGTAAGGGTGGTGAGACACTGGAATGGGTTACCCAAGGAAGTTATGAATGCTCCATTGCTGGCTGTGTTCAAGGCCGGGTTGGACAGAGCCTTGGGTGGCACGGTTTAGTGTGAGGTGTTCCTGCCCATGGCAGGGGGGTTGGGACTAGAGGATCTTAAGGTTCTTTCCAACCCTAACTATTCTATGATTCTATGATTATGTATATGAGGCCCTTAGTGACATGCTTTACTGGTGGACTTGGCAGTCCTGGGGTAATGATTGGACTTGATAATCTCAAAGGTCTTTTCAAAGCTAGATGATTCTATGGTTCTATGATTCTGATCTGTGAAACTGTATTAAGATATACTGCTGCTTCTTTTCTCTGCCTATTCAAAGCTGGATTTTCTCTGGGCACAATACTAAAATTATGAAAATCATACAATTGATTCTGTCTAAAACTGGTCCCTTTAAAAAATATTCTGTAATGATATTTGCAGGCTTTCAGCTGTATGTGTGTTAAGTAAATCTTATTGAATTAGTTAATCTGTTAACAGAAAAAAAAATGGTCACAGGCCAGACTGGATCCACCATACAGCTAGCATTTCTGTGAATATTTGGTTGCTGTTGACGGAAAGAATGTGTCTGAAACCAACATAAATTCTGCAGCCTATTGCTCATGGTAGTGATTTTTTTCTGTCATTAATACAAGAGCAGGTTTTTATCAGTTTTCCTTTAATGGACAACTGCTGGTGTGCTGTCCCCTGGAGAATAATATCTGAAACTCAGCTAGAAGTTTTATGAAGCCTACAGAACATCATACAAGCATTCTGATTTTTAAGGATTTTCCTGTTCATTCAGAATACATTTGTATTGCTTTTTCCTAATTGTCTCCTTTGGAAGTTTCTTGTTGGGTTTTTTGCGGTTTTTTTGGGGTCGTTTTTTGAGAACAGTCTATAAAATGTATTTTGCCTTAATGAAATTGGCTACGTATAAGTATCATTGTGTTTCCTGTAGACTTCATTGTATTTATTTTATAGCATGTGGGCTGCTCACAAGTGTCTATGCAAAGATCACCCTTTCTCCTGTGGTTTTCCTTACCTTATGGTGCAAGTGATGAGGGCTTCTCAAGGCTTGTATTAAGAGGACAAAAAATCTTAATTGCACTTTTTACAGGAAGCCTTTTACAGACAGAGTTGTAAGATTGATAGATGATGCAGAAACAGTTCATGGAACCCAGGATCATAAAGGAACAGTTCAGTACTTATAAGGTATCCCAGATAACAACACTTCACTGTATGATTGGGCCAAGCGTCTGGGTTATGACACCCTAGAGAAATACACAGACAGGTAATGGGGAGGTTTATTTCTCTGTCTGATTTCATAATACAGCAGGAGGAAAAATCACCCATTTATACAAGTATGCACTAGACTGTTAAATAAACCTAAATAATATAAATTTATCAGATAGCAGGCACTGTAGGGTTGACTGTCCATGTGAATCCTGAGCCTTTTTTTCTTCAGAACTTTTCCTTGCAAAGTGTTTAAAGATACCCATGTCTGTACTACCTTTCCTGGTTTTGCCCATGTGGACAGTCAGGTTTGCTGCACAACATGACTTGAAATGGTCATATTTATACTGTTTGAAGAGGATAGTCAATGTATCTGAATCAGTCTTGCCCTATGCTTAGCAGCCACACACTGTAAGCAAACAAGACAGCAGCAGCACTCAAGTAACCAGGGCTGGAATGCAACCTAAAGTGTGGAGCTAATATGGCTGTCAACATGTAAGAAAGCAGTGAATGATTATGGTTCTTGTCTCTAGTGGTAAATTTTACCTTTTCAATATACTCAAAGGATTTAAACAATTGCAGAAACACTGATAAGAGGTCCAAGTCTGCAGACTTACAGCCGTTAGTATAACTCTGTCACACTGGATTTTGGTATAATTACCTTCTGTGAATAAAGTTGCTCAAGTGTTCATGTGTTCCAGGACTAAATTGTCACGCTGCTTTGCTTGTCCCTCTCTTGTTCATTCACATATTGTCAGTCTATTGTGTTCTGGATTGAATTTGAGAGGCGCCGGTTGCTTTTATTAGTTCTATAACTTGGTGATTATTTGAGTAAAACTGGATAAATCTCTTTGGTTTTCTTGTGTAATATGAATGAAATACTAGATATTAATTTTCTCTTTTGCACCCCTGCACACTTGTGTAGAAAATTTTCTGTGGTAATGATCCATGATCAGACTGGGAGATGATTCTATACAAGCAGACTTTGGGCATTTAATCACACCAGAGGGAAATCTAAGTAGTGGTTTTCATTAATGCATATTCTGCTATGATAGTGCATAAACTGAGGAAAAAGTGAAGGCAGTTCTTTTAATGCTGGGAAAAATACCAAGGCTGAGACATTTTTGGCACTAATGTACAACATTTTGGCCAGAGCAGGTTAGCTTCTTGCAGTATTTGGAAAGAGATGCATTTCATGGTGTCTCTCATGCCACATCTTGATTGCTATGGAATGTGCATAATGCTTCTGGTCATGTCAGAGCTACTCAGTGTAAACAGCTTGAGTCTACTATCCATGAAGATCCGGGTGGCTCTACTTGTATGTGATGGATTTACTTTCCAAGAAAGTTCCTATTCCTGTGCAATCACAGGCAAACATGAGGCTGGAGACTTAGAACAAGAACAAATTGGTATGCAGGTGTGTCCTGCTCACATCTGTGGAAATGTTCTTGGGCCGTGAGCCAGTTCATGTCACCCTCTCAGCTGCTCTAAGAAGGAAGAACCCCAGGAGCTGGCAGGCTGCAACAAGCTCCCTTGACCATAGCCTCAGGAACAGCAAGTGATATCTGTTACCACCTGAACTTCACAGATGAAAGAGTATCTCCCATTTCATGAGTAAACACTTTATGCTACACTTAAATCCTAGAAATGAAAAATACTTTATCTGGGGAATATTATAAATCATACAGTATTGTGGGCAATATCTGATACTATGCTATGCTCTGATGTGTTTTGAAGGAGAGCAGACGTAGGGTTTGTTTTAATTTGGTCAGTAAATCTGAGTTTACAGTTCTTTTTCATTGCTAGGGCAGCATATACGTTGGAGAGTTTATCAGAAGGTGTTGGGTTTTATTTTTCTGATTTACACCTGAGTAGAGTTTTTTTTCCGAAGGTATAAGAAAGGATTTATGCCTCCACTTTCTATTAACCCTAAGCAGAAGATTGATGTCTCATGTTCTTCTAAAAACGCAAACAGAAAAGTCAGCAGTTACAAAGGATTTTCCATTTCATTGTGCTTTTTTACTGCAGCCTTCCATTATAAAATTGTAAGAGGTCCTAAACTGTTATAAGACTAATGTTGAGATCAGCAAAGGGTTGTCATTAAAAGTTTCTATTCTTAGGAAAGACTTCTGAGATTGTCATGTGTGATGTTTGTTGTGCTATACCTAATCTCATTTGAAAGAAAAAAACAACACAGAAGGACAGCAAGAAGAGTTAAAAAATACCACTTTTCTGATGAAAGAAAAGAGGAGTCAAGTCTAAATTGCAAAGCATCATTCTTAAGAGCTATTCTAGGGTGGGGAAGGGGAAGGAGGGGAGAGCATTATTCTGGAAATTATCTAAAGAGTCCTGAAAACATTGCTGGCAAGAAACTTGCAAAAGGTATTTGCCCACTTTGTCAGCCTGCCTCATAGATGTGAAGCACATTTTATTTGCTACTTTGTTGAGGTAGTAAATTGAATGGCCTCATTCAACATGGCAGTTTAGGCTGCAAAAGAGAAGAGAGGGCTGTAAATAGTTTTAAAGAGAATTTGTCCTGGGTTCTGCTGTAACAGTTTTCTCCTTCCTAGTAACTGGAGCAGTGCTGAGTTTTTGACTTTAGCCTGAGAACAACGCTGATAACACACCAGTGTTTTAGTTGTTGCTAAGTAATGATTACTCCAATCAAGGACTTTTCAGTCTCATGCTCTGCTAGTGAGGAGGGGCAAAAGAAGCTGGGAGGAAGCAGAAGCAGGACACCTGACCCAAACTAGCCAAAAGGATATTCCATACCACTGCACATCATGCCCAGTATATAAACTGGGAGGAGTCACCTGAAAGGCCCTGATTGCTGCTGTGGTCGGACTGGGTATTTGTCAGTGGGTAGTGAGCAGTTGTACTGTGCATCACTTGTGTTTATTGTTTTATTTTCCTTTTTCCCTTTTGGTTTTATATTCTCTCCATTTCTTATTTCTCTTATCACTCTTATTATTGGTGGTAGCAGCAGTGGTTTGTGTTATACCTAAGTTACTGGACTGTTCTTATCTCAACCCATGGAGTTTACATTCTTACGATTCTCCTCTCCACCCATCTGAGAGCAGGGTGGGGGTAAAAAAGGAGTGAGCAAGTGGCTGCATTGTTCTGAGTTACCGGCTGGGCTTAAATCACGACCGAATTTCAAAGTCATATTAAAAAGCCAGACAACTACAGATGTCAAGTGTGACAATAGAGACCTGACTCAACAGAATGAAATTGTTGCTCAGAGAAACAGATAAGGACTTTATTGTCACCCAGAATTTAAGAGCACTTTTAAAATTGAGTTTTAGATGATTCAAAGTTTGAGAGATGAAAATTAAAAAAAAACAAACAACAAACAAAACAAACCCACATTCACTTAGTTGAATTATTTTCTGAAATACTTTGGGTTTACCTTTCTCCGTTGTAGCTGGCACCTGTTTGTGTTGTAGCTCTTTCAATTATCCTCAGACAACAAAGTTGGAGATGGGGAACTTTATGACTTCTTCAAATGCCTCCTCCAGGTTTTGAGTAGCTATTTGGTTTTGCAGTGCATTGTAAAAAGTCTTCAGCTAGAGAGAGCTCTTGCATGAATTACAGGAAACATTCTTCACTGAGAAATTTGGAAAGTTTCTATGCTTTTTGTTATGTGCGGTTTTGTGTTGTTGAACCAAAAAGACATCAGTCTTCTATAATTCAAATCTTTCTTGCTTTTCTAGGCAGGTTCCAAGATGTTAACAGACTATTTTGCTTGTAGTTAATTTCTGGCTCTGCTAATTGGTTTTGGGGTTGTTAGGAGTTTCTCTTCTCTCCCCCCTCTTTAATCTGTATGCATACATTTTTTCTGCTTATTCCTTTATTCCCATAATTCCTTTTTTCTTAATCCTGACAGATCACAAAATGTCTATTCTCATTTACCCTGGCATCAATTCACTGTAATTCCACCAGAGTTGCTGGAGTTTCTTTGAATTTATTGTTGTATAAGCAGGACCAAATTTGATCCCATGATTGATAATTACAGATATCTGAATGGAGGAAAAAACCACAAATCTTCCCAAAACAGTGTTCAGTCTTTACTTCTTAATGGGTTTCATGTCACCAAGGAATGTATCAAATGATTATGCCAGTGACCATGTGGTGGGAAAAGAAACCTAAAAGCATAAATGCAAACATTGGATATTATTAGTGAGCAAGATTGCAGATTGGTCTATTCTGACATAGTGGAAGCCTAGTATAAGTCAGATTCTTTGTGTTTAAAAAGCTAACCATAAGAGGTTCTTTTTGTTTCCCTGAAACAAAAGAGAGGGTAGAAACACCTTAAGGACATTTTAAGCAGTTACTCCTAGCCATGCTTGTCTCTGGTCAGTAATCACTGCTTCATTTTCTGGAAGAGGAGTACATTTTTCTCACCTATGAAATCATATGCTGCAATTAGTTGCTTCTGAGTTGTATGAAGACATTTGACAAAACTTTACAGTGACTTTGATTAGCCCTTCAGGAGATGTTTGGGGTTTTTTTAACTGCAAAAGATTAAGCAAAACTAAGAAAAGGCATGTATAATCTTTACATCTAGCCCTATCTATAGCCAAGTCTAAAATGTCAGTACAGCTCCCAAAGTTATAATTGCCATTTCCTGATGTTTACTGGTTTCTCACTTCTGTTCTGCAGAAAAATGGAAAGGAAGAGGAAGAGCAGGGTCACATTTTGAGTCAGCGCGCAGACGGAGTAGAGCTGTCCTTTATCACATATCTGGACATCTGCAAAGAAGAGAGAAGAACAAATTAAAAATTAATAACGTAAGTGTAATCCTTTTCTGTATTAAAAGTGCTCTTTGTACTATCTTAAAAAAAAAAAAAAAAAAAAAAAGCTTTAAAATGTCAGTGAGTACCTGAGAAATGTCCACATCATAATTTCACTGTAAGCAAAGTGCAGGTCATTTAAGTGCAGTTCTGCCTGCTGTGGTATTTGTTACACTTCATATAGCAAGAAGATATATATATATAAGTTATATAGCATTTAGCCACACTTTAAACAGACCTTTATTTATCCCCAGAAAAGCCACAGTATAAAATTTCTCAGAACTTAGTTTTAGGTTCCAGTTATGCACTGTCCCACTTATTTAATTTCAATAATTACTATTTAAAAAAAAAAAGAAAAAAGAAAAAGAAAAGCTTCAAGGTGTTGCTGTAGCTGAAAATCTCTATACTGTGCAAGCTCCAGAAGGTCACACTTGATTTAGATAACTTTACAGGTGAATGTCTCCAACTTTGTGCAGAGTAAACATATTTTTTCATTTCCTAATTGAAATAGTAATGTTTCTTTCTTAACATTACTTTTGTGTTGTCCTACTAATTGTAACTAATAAGTATGCCCATAACACAGCGTGAACATTGCAAAAACTAAATCAAACAATAGACAAACCCCAAAATATGACAGCAGAACAACGTCTAAAGAAATATGCTGAGAAGAAAGAATAACTCTCCTACACTATGGAAATATGTGGAGGAGAAAGGCTGAAGCAGAGAAAAACTAGAGATGCATATGAAATCAGTATGTACACATAAAAAGTTTTTAGAATAGTACCTGAGAGACTGATAATTTTCATCAAAAATCTAAAATCTTTGACAGAGCCACAAGGAGAAAGTGGTCTTCTTTTTAATTTATGGTTACGGGGAGGATGGAAGACAGACAATGGAAAAAGTAACCAAAGTATATAGATAATGAACACCCTGAAAAGATGATCAGCCACTGGACACGCTCCTTTCATTGGTTAACAAAAGTAAGCAGCAGTACAGATGCATCCTCCTAGATATATTATGTTAGAAATTAAAAGCACAAAAACATTGATATAGATTAAGGACATGAAAATGCACAGCTGGCATATACCTCAAAGGGCATACAGTCACTTCCATTGAATGCAAATGTTAAATGTTAAAAAATGTTAAATGATTAAAAAAAGGTTAAAAAGCTAAAAATGTTTTAAAATGCTAAATGTTAAAAATGTAAAAATTTAAAGAGAAGAAAAGCCTGCAAAATATCACTAGGTCTTCCCATGATATATTCATAGCACAGTAATATTTTTTAGGAAAATAACTTTTAAATAGCTTTTGGTGACTTTAATGTACTGTCAAAATCCTAATGCAGATGATATTATACTAGTTATAAACATTTGTTATCAAATTTACTCCATTTAGTGCACAGATTTTGAGAGCTATGAATTGGAAGTCATAAGTGGAACATTTTCTTCTCTGTTATGAAAAGTGGGCTGATGCTATTAGTGAGAAATCAGCCCCTAAGTTTCACAAATGAGAGCTAAGAACGGAGAAGGCAAGGACAACAGTACTTCACAAGAAGCAGACAAAAAGAAAAGCTGTGTCAGGCAAGGCAAATATAATTAAGTTGTGGTCATACAGTTGTCTTTTTATATTCATAGTGAATAGCTTTAAGATCGGAAGTAATCTTAGTTCGCTGAATACACAGTACTGTTTTGTGAGCATCTTCCATTATACTGGAACAGCATTAACCATGAGCATTAACCATGACAGCAAGCAAGACTTTTGTTAGTAAATAATACAAAACAGTTCATGTATCGCATGCTGCTTTTCAGGAGGGTAGGTGGTCTGTTTGGGGTTTTTTTTGACTCTGAAAGATGAAAGCTAAGAATTTATAAAACTAGTGCTTGAGACTGAAGTCTGTTGCAGAGACCTTTCCTGGTTAGATGACAAAGATTCAAGACACGTGACAAAGCTAGGTATAGTCTAATGGTAAAGGTACTCAGTTCTGGAGCCATATTACAATCTGTGTACACTAGTATTTCAGTTTAGATCTGGAGTGCAAAGAAAAAAGTTATTCTTACCAATTATTCTGTGTTTTATAAGAGTTCATAACATGAACTGGATTCCCTTAGGTGAAACTGAACTAAGAAGGTGCTCCAAGTACTAACAGCTGTTCTGTTCAAAGGACCAGCCTACAGCTAGTCAGAGAAAAAACCTCCTCACAGCTCTAAAATATATATAGGAAGGACGTTTTGTCTTCAGCACCATCTCTTCCTTTCTGTGTTTATTCCTATTTGCAGTGTTATGTCATTATGTATACAAAGTTTTAACCTGTCTCTCCAGTAGAAAAAAATGTTGCTCTTTAGTCAGAATTCACCCAACAGATAGTTTGCCAGATTCAACTCCCTCCTCATTCTCTTTAATCTGTTCTTTATTGATCCGCTTCCTGCCCCAGCATTCACAAAGTTATTCCATCAACAGAGCCATCTGTCTAAATAAGTGTGAGGACTACATTAGAAAAAAAACCTAACATTAGTTCTTGCCTGTATGAGAGTGTGTCATATTTCATTATGCTTAAAAAACCCTAAAACAACCAAAAAACAAGCTAATGGCTGCATTGAAAGAATTGCATCTGTGTGGTCAAATTAATGCTTTGTCTCATTTCATCTTTTTCTCTCTTTTTCAGAATGTTTTTGTAGACAAACCAGCATTTCCAGAATACAAAGTTTCAGATGCAAAAAAATCCAAATTCATACTATTGCATTTTAGCACTTTTAAAGCTGGCTGGGACTGGCTTATTTTACTGGCAACGTTTTATGTTGCTGTGACTGTACCTTACAATGTTTGCTTTATTGGTCATGATGAGCTGTCTACAACTCGAAGCACAACTGTCAGTGACATTGCAGTGGAAATTCTTTTTATCATTGGTAAGTTATGTTTGGGATTTGTTTGGGATCTTTTTTCTTTTGACATGTAAGTTTTTCACTGAATGTATAATATAGAAAATAAAATAATCACTTTCATGATTTTAAAGGAAATTTTTAGCTGTGTATTTTTAGATTTTATCTGAACTTTAGGACACCTTTTGTTTGTCCGGGTTTTTGTTTTTAGGTTTGATTTTTTTTTTTTCTTTTTTACTGTAAATTGATTCAGGAAGTCCTGGTGTTACTCAGAAGGTACCTTTAAGCTCAAGGAAAACCGTTGTATCCTTATGGTGAAACCTAACACCTTCCCAATATGGGAGTGTGCCCTGGAATTACTATACTGTTGTTTGCAATGTACTTTTTTTTCCTCTTACCTTTCACAAACACTTAGAGGACTCATGAACCACAAGATGAAAATCACTGCATTTTAAAACTAATGACATAAGATCAAAACTCATACTACAATAACGCAAATGTACAATATCAATATGCTATACTGACAACTAGGATATCATTTAAGAGGTTGTCTTAAGCTTGTAATCTGGTCCGTTCCCTAAACTTTTTATCTGAATAAACCATTTAATTCTTATACCTTTAAAGAACTAAAAAGAAGGCAAAGTCATATCTAATAGCAGCCTTGTAGCAAAGCTACACTATTTTTCATTTTATCTTTTTTTCAATTCTTTAGTGAATATGGAAAAGAGTCTACACTGCTCATACAAATTTTTTCCCAAGTTCTTCTTATTATAATACTACTGTCTGTCTTGAATATGAAAAGGCTTAGGTGGGTCCTCAGGCAGAGAGAAAATGAAAAAGAATAAAATCATCTTCAGATTTGAAACTTTGTTTCTACTTTACTTTTTTTTTTAAAAAAAAAGATGTAGCTTAACACATAAATTCAGAGCAATGTTATGATCTTGTGTAGGAGAAATAAAGAAAACTGAAGTTTCTTAAGCACTAAATAACAACTCCAAATGTCTTTAGTTTAACAGAATTTTTTATTATGAAAGTCTTCAAAAGTTCATTACGCTTCTCTGGCAGCTTTACTGTAGACAGTAAGAATAATAAGTGATGTGGCTGGTGGAAGAATCACACCTTAGGACAGATAAAAATTTGTGTTTCCTCCTTTGGACATTGTTTTGTCATTAGATTAAAAGTCTACTTTTTCCCTTTTTTGCTCACTATTGAATCTTGATGGAGTCTTTCATGTTAATACGAGCAATTCACATTCAACGATACTCAGGCACTGCAGTAAGAAACCTACATTCTGAAATGCAGATCATCAGAGATCATATTTTGTCTTGTGTAAAAAGAATAAGATTATAACTCTAATCAGTCATAAATGACTTCGTGTTCCCTTTTAAGGGATACAAAATTAAATCATTCCACTTGATCTACCTCGGCGTCTTTATAAAAACAGTGAGCTCAAGGTTACAGTATCTTGGTAATGGATGTATCCTTCACCTCGCACCAGTGGTTTGTGTTATGAATGTGGTTATTTAAATCTGAGCATGAGATTTATGTGCTGTAGTATTCATCCAAAGCAAGACACATGGTCTACTGCTCAGTGCTACTTTTCTGTTTATATCATTTGCTGGAAATAATGGACTTCTTATATCAGTAAGTCACTCTGTGATCAATAGGCTGTCTGTGAAAGAAAAATTAAAACCCCAATGTTTTCTGCAAATTTTACTCCATATTTTCTGGTTAGAATTTTAGTTCTATCATCCAGAATATCAAACTGTGGTTGTAACTAAATGCATATAAAGAAAACTGTGCAAAGTACTAGGAAAGACTTCTTTGCAGTTATGTTACTGGTAACCACAAACACCGTACTGTAGTATAACAATATTCCTCCCTGTCATGGGTTCAGCAGTAGCAGTCATTTTTCTCCTTCTTGGAAGCTGGTGCAGCGCTGTGTTTTTGATTTTGGGCCTGGGAACAGTGATGATAACACCGGTGTTTTCAGTTACTGCTGGGTAATGTTTTGGTCTGACCAGGGACTTTCTGAGTCTCATGCTCTGCCAGGGAGGAGGGGAAGCCGGGTGGAAGCAGAGACAGGACACCTGACCCAAACTGACCAAAGAGGTTATTCCATACCACAGAACGTCATGTCCAGGGTGTAAAAACGGAGAGCAGAGACCCGAAAGGGTGGGGATGCACAGCATGGTCGGGCTTTTGGTATCTTGGGGTGAGCAGTTGTATTCTTTTTCCTTGTATTTCTCTTGTATTATTATTGGTGGTAGTAGTAGTGATTTTTGTTATACCTTAGTTACTAAACTGTTCTTATCTCAACCTGTGGAAGTTACATTCTTTTGATTCTCTTCCTTATCCCCTGGGACTGAGGGAAGAAAGAGGGGAGAGTGAGTGAACAAACTTTGTGAGGGGCTTAAACCACGACACTCTCTCAGAGTTTCAATAATGGCTCAAATTTCCCCAAGATAATTGTTTCTAAAATTGTTACCTGTTTGTAAGTTTGTAGCTCTGGGGAAATATTTATGGAATATTTTCAGAACATTCTCATACTGCATTTAAGTCTCTGCAGTGAATTTAAAGAAAATAGTGTGCTTATAGTCATCTCTCAATTGTCCCTTGTCCATTAAAATGTTGAATGAATATGTCCTAGAACATTATAACTACCTTGAAATTAGCAAGATTGACAGCATACATAAATTTAATCATAAATTTCAGGGCGCTGTTGCACTGTGGCTCTGACAAGCATATCTTTGATGAACTACGTGCTCTGAGAAAAGTCAATGAGAAGCACCGAGTAAAATTCTTTTTATGATGCTGCTGCCTAAGAAAGTGGAGTCTGAGATGGGGCCTTCACTGTATTATGGCTCTGTAATCATAGAATCATAGAACGACTTGGGTTGGAAAGGACTTTAAGATCATCTAGTTCCACCACCCCCTGTTACGGGCAGGGACACCTCTCACTAGACCATGGACTGAGGTACCAGAGCTCTGTAATCACGGACTGGAGAAAAAGAGTCTATCAGCTTTGATTTTATTTTATTCAGATTTCTCATAAATGTGAGGTTACTCACATAATTTGCATAAACTTGTATTTGAACTTGACAAAGTCTTTGTTTTTCACTGTGTTATCAAAAGTAACAAAGATATGATAGTAAAAGGGAAAGAAAGATGATGTTTTCTGCACATCAGTTCAAGGCACATAATAGGGTAGATGTTAAGGGTTTCCTTTAAGAAGAAGAGTTTGAATAAGCCTAGTAGCTAAAAAAAAAATCTTTTAGGCTTATCCAATTTGTGAGTCAGCATACATTTAAGCTTGCTAAAAATATATATGGAAGTGTTCTCCTGAATTAGTATGCTCGTAAGAGTGCTGATCTGAATTAAATTATTTATGAGAACAGAGCACATCTAGCAAGAGTTTTAACTGCTTTAGCCTTGATAGTTCTCTAAAACATGAGCAGAAGATAAACAATAAGAATAACCCACTGTGTGATGTCTTTGGGGAAGAGGTTGGAAAGGGAGCATGACTAAGTCTTCTCAAGGCAAAATTATTTTTCACTTGATATTTCCCATATATGCTAATGCTTTGATAACCTGTGTGATGTGATGTTTGAGTGTACTTTTAGATCTCTTTTTCCTCTGTAATGTGTGCAAACTTTCTCTAATGTTCCCCTGTAAATAAATATTTTGCTTCCTCTGCCCAAAGATAATTTAGGTTTAGAATTTTTTTACTGTTTTAGGTATCCTAAAATCATAAAGAGCTAGAGAGAAAAACTTTTAAACATTAGTGTAAACATATAAAAAATTATCTAGTGTTTCAGCTGCTGAGTGATACTGCCTGCTTTATTGCACTATTTACTTCAAAGTTTATCCCCCTTAATTTGCATAAGCAGTATCTAGGTCCTTCATTTGTAGATAGGAATGTCTGGATGGCTAAAGTTTTAACAATTCTAAGAAGCATAACAGATCTTGATTACTTTTCAATTATATTTATGAAGTTTTCTCTTTTTTGTAAAGCTGTGAGAGTCTCTCTCCAAGTTCATTCCATTTTATTAGTAATAAACTCCTGACTGCATGGCTTTTATTCTTCTGTAACTATCCAGTGTAGTGCTTTTTGTTCTGCAACTGTTTCATTCTAGATTTCTGATATTCTCTTTTTTTTTTTTCTTTTTAAATATTATTGAACACTTTAATTACAGAAAGTAACATTACTGGGAAAGCTTAGACTCACGGGTCCATTTGAATAGGGTGTCTTCAACAGGAGTTGAGGTCAAGTCGACAGTTCAGCAAAAGCATGTATAGGCTTTCACGGTAACAGTAATATATTTTTTGCTGGAAAAGATCAGAGGTATCTGGTATTTTGTCTCCTAAGGTGGCCAGGAACAGCTACAGAGGGAAGAGCTATAAAAATAAGTGACCTTTAACTTTTAATTTCATTTTCCTATTTGTGATCATCCAGTTTCTAGTGGAAGTCAGAGAATCCTGGGTACTAATTATAGCCATAAAATTATATTCTTTATAGACATCCTGGCAACAGTAATTTTAAGTGATTTTCTGCAACATACTCCTAAGTCTACCTGTGGGGAAAAATAATCTATACCCAACCCTCTTTCTACTCTCCACACATGTTTGTGTGAAGAATTTTTCTATGGCTTGCTCTTTCGAGACAGAAAATTACTAATGGTTACAAAGATCACTTCTCTCTGTATGTGTACCTCTCTCTCCTTTTAAGTTATTTAACAAAGTATTTTATCAGCAATTTCAGTTTGTAAAAGCAGCATGTTTAGAAGTCCTAAAGCTGTGATTTGTGTTGCATGATGCTGTAGGTTAAAGAGACTTGTTAGCCCATTGACATCTATCATAAATGTGAATGACTTAAAATCTTTCCAAAACTGTCTTAAATCATATGAAGCCCTTGAGTCTCAGATGTTTAATACGCAGAAATTTAAAAATATGGTACAAAGCCAGTGAAAATTCATATCATCATTCATGATTTAGTAATTCAAGTGTGCATATTATTGTACTGAAAAGAATATATTCTAAACAAAATTATTAGAATCAGATAAGATAATATTAAATACTATAGATTTTAGTAAGCTGAGTTAGAGGGGTGTTTTCTTTTTTGTCTTTCATGTTCTTTTTCTTAATTATAATGTTTAATATTTCATATTTTTGTAAGCACAGAGAAGGTAATGTAAAACAATAGCTGAGCTTGGGGACCTCGCATCTAAGAGGACTTACTTGTGCATTTTTAAATGAAATGATGGTGTTTCGAGCCATGTTTTAGAAAGTATCCTTTCAGGCCCTAACATATTAAAATTCAGGTAGACACCAAGGAAGTAATTTGAATTTATTTCTGGAAATTTGTAAGCAATTGTTCATGGACTATGGATTACCTAACAATGTGAATAAATAGTACAAAATGTTTATGTTGAAAGCCAGTAATAGATTTTCTAAAGATTCCTACTCAAAGAGCCTAACCAAATTTGACAAAACCACTATATTGTTAGAAAGTTTTTCGATAGCCTTTCTTACATATTCTTGTAAGAAGGACAGCTACTAGTCTGCACATTAACTTTTTCCAAGCACAAAACCACCCACCTGGACATAAAGGAGGCAAGCATAAGTCGCAATAATTTAGATGTGATCATTTCCATGGAAATATTTCTGCAATTTCAAGTAGATGCAGATCAAAGTTTTTGTAATGGAGGAATCCTGAAAATTAAACTTGTATGGCTCTCCTGACTCCTCTTCATTTGCAGGGCTGTGATGTCATTGTTACACATCATAACCCAGCTTCCCAGAGAATGAAAAAAATATGCTTGTAGATCTAACCAATTTTTTAAGAAATCACTGTCCCAAAATGTTGCTTATACTCCTGAACCTGGGAGATACCTTATAGCTAAGAAAACTGCTCATCTGAGCATTCCCACTTTCTCCTAAGGCTAAAATGAATAGCATTGGCTTAAACTACTGCTGAAATTGTTACAAGAAGGGATTCTTATCTATTGTGCCATGAACCATCAAAGTTAAAGGTAAAATTCAAGGAACAGTACTTAAAGAAGTACTGAGCAGGCTCCATTCTGAAATCTGATTTTGTAATGGAAAACCTAAAATAAAGCAAGTGGATTATGCAGGATAAAAGGCTTTTAAACAACACATGCAAGATGATGGGAACCTCATGAGTATAGGCTGAAATATTCAGAATTTACCATATGTAATTCCTTACTATTCTGGGAAGAACAGCAACTTATAACTGGGTCAAGATATTCTGCATCTGCTTCTAGCAAATATAGTCACTGTTCCACTTCTCAGCTGTCCTAAATTTTTCTTTCCTACTTCCTGTTTCACAATGAGAGTAACAGGCTTCTGAGCACTTTAGAGTGCCAAAAGCACTTAGGAACTGATTCTTCATCTTTTTGTCTAAGATGTGGTGTTACTATAAAAAATGCATTGTGGCAAATAATTTGTTTCACCTATAGTCAGTTCCCACATTGGGAAATGCTGTGGTAATAGTTCTGTACATAATTTTCACTCCCCTTGTTTCCTGTTAAAAGATACACAGTTAAAACTACTATGTTATATAGTGCATGAGACCGACTTGCGCTTTAGCTACAATTAGACAAAGTTTATAGTTTATATTTATATTTACTATGCTGTAATAAATATTAAAACAACACTATTTTTCAAAAAGACTGAAGTCTTTTAATTGACTATCTAGGCTGTTTCCAAGGAAATGCTTAGATGCTTAAGAGTTAATATTTGTTATTATTACTTAGAGTTAGCTTATTATTTTTGTGAGCTTGCATGTGGTCTTTTCCATATTTTTTAATGGTTTATGGATAAAGTCCTATGCGAATTTTTGTCAAGTAATTTCTGAGAAAACTTATTCCTGTATCCGCCTTGGAACTGGTAAAAAAAATTTAAGTATATGAAACAGTTGCCCCATTGAATCTCTGAATGTTTTACTTGTTTAATCTTTTCACTGTTGTCTCTACCATTTGCGTGAAGCGAACTGTGTTCACAAAATCCCTAACTGTATGCGCTTCACACATACTGAATTTAGTAAAAAGTTAAGTCATACAATTGATGTTTCTTCAGTCTTTGGAAATGCTTCTTTCTGCCACGTTTCTTCACGTTCTATTGAGAAAACTACCCATGTAGAAACTTTCACACTTTTGCAGTCACAAATACTAGCTTCTTTTTAAAGCAAAGCTAGCAGTGCATTTTTCAGAAATATTTTTAGGTATTTGGTTTTCTTTCAAGACCCAAAAGTCTGTAAAATCCTTTTTAGAAATGTCAATGCAATGTATTTTAGTTACTCAATATGTTCAAGGACTGAGTCTGGTTTTAAAAGGTAAAGCATAGTTTATAATGAAAAAAATCTTTCTAGTGTTTAGCGTGTTATTATAAAGATCACAATATGTAATGCTTTTCTGGCATATCAATTGCTGTAGAACTGATTTTAGCTGATTCTTGTTTAACACCCTGGTAGTTGAGGAGAGTAACTTGAAAAGGTGCCAAAAGTCTGAAAATCAAGGAAACCAACAAGAGAATGCGTACTTTTCTTTAAGTTTATGGTCTTTTGTTCAGTTTCATGATACTGGGATTTGAATTCATGGGCTCTCAGCACAGTAAATAATTTCAAATAAACCTCTGGTATTAATGTTGGTGTGCTGGTCAGTCTTTGTGTCCCTGTGTGCCCACAGTAATTGGTAGAGCAGCTTAAGCGCAGTGTCTGGTAGAACATATCATACTAGTGCATTAACACTGACCATAGTGTACTCCTGGAGGGAATTTTTTTTGTTACCATAATAGCCATTCAGAACACTAATGCCCCCAGATTTCAGTTTTTTATATCAATGGCTAATTTACGCAAATAAACTAGTACTTCCTCTTAGGTATGCCTTCAATATCCCATTACCTTCCACTGTCAGAACAAATGGTAAGGAAGAGCAAATCAGTCTGTCAGTTACAAATGGATTTAGGAATCAGTTCTTCTATGGTCCGTCATACCTGAGGATAGATCTTGCTCCATTAAAATCACTAAAAGTATTGTCAATTTGTCAAACTGTAAAGAAGCACTGCCTTAGAACACAGATCATGCCACTTCTCATGTGCTGTACAGTGAAAAGCATCTTGGTGTTCAATCCTGAATTATATTCACTGGAGAAATTTAACTGATAAAAGAACTTAGTGGTTACTTAAACTGAATAAAGCCTGTGAATTATATTCTTTCCACATTAGGAGAAACTTTTTTCAGAGGTCCATCATATTACATGAATGTGGTATCCTTGTGCTGAGGATTTTAAGAATTTACAGCTTTGAACTAAGTTTCCATTGTTCATCTGAATGCTAGTTATCCAGCTAAAGCCACAGGATCTCTAAAAAAGAATTTCATTGAATGGAGGAGTAACATGTCTCTAAAATAAGTTTCCCAAAGTCTGTGACTACCCAAACAAAACAAATAGGGTTGTTTCCACAATATTCTGAAGTGCTAATGGCCAGAAAAAATGTTGCTGGGAGATGCAACAGGGGAAAAATAGAAGGGAGAGGCATAATTGATAGCCAAATGCTGCAATTTAAATGTACTATTGCTTAAGGACTATTTCTAACCCTTTTACATAATTTTCTTTAATGATCATGCACCTCAATGAGACCTTTTCTTTTTTTTAACGTGTAAGCTGTGGGGGAGAACAAATTTTTCTGTGTAACAAAATGCCATTCTGATGATACAATGGTGAATTTTGATATTTCTTTTTAAATTTCAAGTCCATTGGGACCTACAGTTCATATCTTGCGATATTTCTTTAATTTCTAAAAGTATAAAATTTGGGTTGGCTTCTCACCGTAACCTATATCAACACAGTATATCTGACTTTTCAGTTACATGTAGTCACATGTACAACCTTTCAGTTCATAAAGATTCTGACAAGAAAGAAAAATATTTGCTGTCTAAAAGTTCAATCTTAAATATAAGACATTATATTTAATCCAGATACTATTATTAATTCCCATATGCTGTGTTTGGGTAAAGCATGTTTTGGGAAGAACAACAGTTATTATTCAAAGACCTCAGAGAAAGAAGACTTTACAACTCATCTATGGCTTGTAAATGACATATTTCTCTCTCATTTTTTTTTTCATCAACCTGTTAAGTGTTTACTGCTAGCAGTTTAAAACATTACTATCCACTGATTCTTAGGATAAACTGGATTGTAATTTAGCATCTGATATGATACAACTATGTTTTGCTGCTCCATTCCAAAACTAGGTAAGAAATCCAGAGGAGGGCCACGAGGATGATCAGGGGACTGCAGCACCTCCTGTATGAAGACAGGATGAGAAAGTTGGGGGTGTTCAGCCTGGAGAAGAGAAGGCTGCATGGAGACTTCATAGCAGCCTTCCAGTATCTGAAGGAGACCTATAGGGATGCTGAGGAGGGACTCTTCATTAGGGACTGTAGTGATAGGACAAGGAGTAACGGGCTCAAACTTAAACAGGGGAAGTTTAAATTGGATATGAGGAAGAAATTCTTTACTGTGAGGGTGGTGAGGCACTGGAATGGGTTGCCCAGGGAAGTTGTGAATGCTCCATCGCTGGTGGTGTTCAAGGCCAGTTTGGACAGAGCCTTGGATGGCATAGTTTAGTGGGAGGTGTCCTTGTGCATGGCAGGGGTGCTGGAACTAGATGATCTTAAGGTCCTTTCCAACCCTAACTATTCTATGATTCTATGATTCTAAGTATTTATTGAATACATGTAGGTTTTTTACAAGATTCTTAATTGCTTCTCTCATAATGGGATGCTACTTGTACAGAAGAACTAAATGTGTATATTAGAGTTTCTTTCCTAATACACCTAAAAATATAATTTTTCTTCATCCTGGCTACCAGTGACTTCTTTCACTTTCCCAAAGATGTCTAGATTTTCAGATGAAATTTTCTGTAATTTATAGTTGTTGTAACATGTTATCTGTCCACAATTTGTTGAAAAAAAAAAAATGTTGTTCCTTCATCAGGTGAAAGTTTGTTATAAAGACTTAATAATAAGTCTTATTAATCTCCCTCAGTTTATCGTGTCAGCATCTAAAAGGAAATCATCAAGCTAATTGTGGTAACAGACATTTTGAGATGATATGCTGAGTTGAAAAATAACACTTCTGTTTGAATAAATCACTCCTAAGAGCTTTACTAAGAACATCTAGGTTTGTAGCAGCAGCAGAATAAAAAACCTAAAAATGTATATAGATAGATAAATTGCTCTTCAAGCACTAATATTTCCTGGAATCTTTCTTGAAAGCTCTCTGGCTGGATTCTAATACCATTATCCATATACAATAAAATAATGTAGGCACAAATAATGAGATATATCAAACAGCTTGGACTTTGGGAAAAGTATTGCTAGCTAAAGACAATCAACATAAAATCACATAAAGAAAGATGGAAAATAAAAAGAAAGAAGAGCCAGTTGTACCATCTAGAAGAGGGAGGTAGTGTGGGAAACAGTCTGCTCTGAAAATTAGAGGCATTAATATATCTAAATCATCCAAGTCTCAAGCACAGGATTGAATTATTGTAGTCTAATAAAAAATCATGCATCACCCATCCTCTGGTTACTGCTTATATGTATACTACTTGTCCTAAGAGTGCAGGATTTCTCAATTTCATTTAGTTCACAGTAAAAGAGGTAAATCAAGTTATATTACCTAGCATGTGCTGCAATCTGAAAGTGTGCCACAGGCATTTAGTGAACCATCTGACTAATCCTAAATTGCTTTGCTGTAACTTGATCGTAAATCTAATCCCAGCAGGATTTATTAAAAAAAAAAAAATCAAGCCTAAATAAATAATAATAATAAAAAAGTTTTCACAGGAAAATTAACTGCTTCAGGCAAATAATCCTATTTATGGGTAAAGAGGTTCAGAAATTGAGATTATATAAAAGGCGTATTTAGGTTTTGAAATTGGAAAAAGTGTATTATTCAGGAAAACATTTTAAGAATTAATAGGATAGCTTGGCAATATCAAGTTATTGTTTTCACTCTTTTTATATCATTTAGGGTCGCAACCTGAATTAAGCACAAAGTATAACCTCCATGATTTTTTAATATAATCTTTTTTGGTCCCTTTGTTGAGCACCAGTTTAAATTGGTGTTTTCATACCATTCACTGAGTGGGTCTATCCATGTGTGAATGTGGGCATGACAGAATTCTAGCAAAGGATTGTTTGGTAAAGAATGTGACATGTCGTTCAGAACTTTAATTCAAGAGAGGTCACCAAACAGTTCCAAACCTCTACAGACTTGCTGAGAGCTCCCTGTTTATATATGCCCAGCTATGAAATAAGTTGTCTTTTCATAGGAACTGAGAATTGCTAGGGCATGGATTTTCACACCGGAAGCTTCTGAAAAGGTAAATGGTCACAAACAGGTGAGTAAAAGCCGTTAGAACACTTAAATAAGGAATGGAGTAAGTTAAGAGCTTTTCAGTTAAATCACGATATTGGCTTCAGTAACTTAGAATCAAAATATTACAAAAGCATGTAGATGTGGTCATTGTAAACTTTGAAGACATTAGGGTAGTGCTGGTCAGGCCTTCTGATGTTTAATGCTACGGATTTCTTTTCTTTAACCTTTCAGAATCAGTTTGCATGAGTTTTAGAGATTTCTTACAAGACTTATTTTAAAGGGATGTATGCTCATATCTTATCCATAGTGGAAATAGGCTGAAATAATCCATGCAGGTTGAGCTAGTTAGCCATGGGATCCAACCTGAAGGTAAGACATAGTCAAAGTTTAAGTTTGAGGTTGATTGTACTAAATGATTTTGTGAGATTTGTCAATTACTGTTCATTTTCTCTGCATTCATCTTAAGGACTTTGTGCCTAACAAGTCTTCCAGTTTGCCTTATGTTGTTATGGGAAGGTGATCAGCCTGAAGGCTAGAGGGAAGGAGAAGCAGGACTGAAAAGCATAAAGGAATTGCATGAACAAACAGGTGCACGTGGTCAGAGGGTGTTTGGAGCAGAAGCCTATGTTCGGACACACCAGTGAAGTAGTCCTGGAGGATTTAGGGTGAAAGCAGTAGGCACGTAAAAAAGAAGGTGAGGGAATAGGCAGGCAAGAGATTTGCCTAGGAAGACTAAGGAGAGCTGTCTTTCTGAGAGTGATCAGCCATTGATTTATCATTGTATTTTTCTTAATATTGTTATTCTTCCTGAAAATAGGCTGAAGTAACTGGGAGTGGGATGGAAAGCTCTATTTGAATCTTTGGAGCTGGGGCTGGAGGGGGAAGCATGGGTGATATGGCGGCTCGTTCCAAGCCTGTTGAAATCCTGATGTGCACCCCATTGAGGGATGCCAGGTCAAGTTCACCTTTGTATTTGACAGAAACAAAATCACTTGTTGTTTTCCAGACTGACACACTTTGCTGCTGTTAACCTTACAGGCTCACCTGCAGAGAAGTAAGGGGGGAAGGAGTGAAAGTCTGTAACACAGCTCAGGGATGGCTTAAAATGCCTAGTTATTTGTTCAGATAACAGGCATACCCGGTAAACATCTGTGGAAAAAAGGCACCTTGCAGATTATACATGATTTAATAGCCTTTCTTAAAGTCAATAGGATAGTCTAGACTTTATCTTCAGCTTTAATTCACTTGAACCCTGAATTTTTGCTGATTTTGGCTGAAATTGGATTATATATTTGAAATAAGAAGCCAGGTTTTTTTCCTAATGAAGATAGGAATAGATCTATGTGGAATTACCTATATAGCTTGAAAAAATTATTTAAAATAATGGGTTTCAAGCTTACATGGAAGAAATGTGCACAGAGGTAACTTCAGATTATTTTTATTATAATAATGCTTATTAATTATTTGCTTATTGTTTGTGTTACAAGAGCTGCTGAAACATAAAAAAGATTGTGGTTCTTGTCGCAGTCTGAAGCACACATATCAAACACCAAATACAGCTTTAAGTACGTGAAGCTTACACAGGCTGAAGATTTTTTTAGAGCACATTTAAAGATCATATGCTTAAACACACCTCTTGTGGAAAACTTTTGACCCTTTAATTGTCTTTTGAAGTCACTTCATATACGCTTTATCAAATAGCTCAGAGACTAAATGTTCCTCTTGCTTAGTTCACAGGTGTAGTCTGTAAAATTTTTGCCCTTCACACTGCAGGAAATGGCTAAAGCCCACCTCCTCTCAGGCATTGGGAGCACAAATTTAGCACTGAAGAAAATTATTAGTTTTGATACTGAGGAGTTCTCTGGAATATCCAAAGCTTTACAATATTGATGCTTGTGTTGAATTTCAAATTGCTCTTCAATAAACTGGTATCATTGGTAGGTAAAAGCTAGTGCACAGCAAGATCCACAATTTCTAACATGTTAAATTATCCGTGGGTACTTTATCACAGAGTTTTTGACATTTGACTATGCATTGTTGCTGTAATTTGCTTACCATGGTAGCTGTTGAAAGTCTTAATGATAAGGAAATACTTATTTTTAAAATGAAAAACAAAAAAACGTTTATCTTCCACTTTTTTAAACAGTGATACCAAAAAGACTGTGGAGCATGTCATTACTGTGGACCATGTCATTCCTAAAAATACTAACATCTCTCAGAAGACATGGTTGTTTCTAAATTTGTATTAATGATTCCCCTGAGCTTTTAGAAGTTTCTTTCCTCAGGAGTTCTGGTTAGTTTTGTTTTGGTTTTTTTATTATGTCCTTACAGCTTTCTCAGTCAGTACTTTAGCACAGCTGGTAAACTGTGAATGAGGTTGCCCAGATGAAGAAACTGCTTACACCCAAACATAGCTCAGAGAGCTGTCAAGAAATAAAAGATGGATTACACTCACCTACCTCTCTCTGCATTTTTATCTAATGAGTTGGTGAAGAAAGAAGCACTTCCCATTTCTTATTCATTTTTTTACATGTAAATGTTATCTGGGGCTGTTGTCCTAAATTACCTTGATAAGAAGGTAGAAAGCGGTGCTGTACAGGACAAACTAATCTCTTTAATCATGAACAGTGAATTCCATGTGCACACTGATAAGCCTTTGGTGTACTGGATGGCTTAGAGGAATGTAAAGCAAGCATTCATCTCCTTTTCTGTTAAAGCTTTAGCTGTTTCACAAACACTAATGTGCAATAAGTAAGCAAATCTTTTTTCTAACTTTGATAACTATACACTGGAGTTTTCTGAGACAAATGAGAAATTTCAAAATACTGGTGATGTAAATATTCTTATCTGTCTTTCTTACCTGTATCAACCAAATCTGCATGAAGCAGCTTTCTATATGGCTAGTGTTACCTTACCAATTTGTAAATGTGAATAGTAACCAACTAACTCTACTAAACTCCTGTGGAGCTAAGCTGACTCCCCTTGCTCATTCTGAACCATATGAAATCATACTAATTTTACATCTTAATTGTACTATTGTAATTTTCAGAACATTTTTTATAGATGTAAGAATGCAGGGCCAGCTGAGACTATTTGCTGATCTAATCTAAAATTTTTATATCTCTGATTTCACTTACGTGTTCTCTTCAGCCTGAGGTCTTACCCTATGAGAGCAGTAGTTCTCAAAGCATGAACCAATTATAACCTGCAAGACCTCAGTCTGTGGAAACAGATAGCCTCTGACATGTATCTGCGTCGCTTTGTGTTAAAGCTTTGCACTAAATCTTGACAAATTTGAAGGATCAGCACTGTGCCAAAACAATGAGAACTTTCCCCCAGTTTTCATTTTAGGAGTGTCAGCTCTTATGGGTAAAATGGAGGAATCAAACTGTCAGAAATACCATAGATCAAGTACTAACATTGTATATGTTGACTAGTATATGTCAATTGATCATAGAAGACAGTCTTGGTTTCAAACTGCAGAAGAGCATAAAACATTTCTGCAGTAAATCCTGGGAAGTAATTCGCTTGCTCTTGCTCTGGTTTACAGTGATTTCCTTTAATGTAAGTCTATGTGTTGGCTGTCATCATTATATTAATAATATTGTTGAAAAATGTCATTTCCAAAGCCTATATCATTCAGGAGTAACGCTACAGAATAAATAAAGATAATATAAAATAAAAAAAAGAGAGAAAAGATGGGAAAATGTGAAAAATTATTTCCTTGAAAAATGGGAAAATTCAGGAAAAGAAATAAATACCAAACAACCAGAACCTAATGAAACCTGGCTCGTTTAAAAGGAGCTGCATAAATGTTTACTTATTCTATATAAGCATAAGGTTTTGAATTTAATTTTTTTTTTATTTTTTATTTTCAAATAAATCACAGGGGGAAAACCTTTTAATACTCTTATTTTTTTTTTTTTTTCATTTTGCTCTCTGGGTTGTACAAAAGCTTGCAAATGGGGCAAAGCTCGCTGCTACTCTATGGCTCTAGTGGTAATAATGTTTTATGTGAAGTATTCTGGAAAATATATCTTTTGATTTTGCTTTCTGAGAGGACTCTGTTCATACATGCTGACTTGTCTCATAAACTGAATGAAAAACGCAAGATAAAAGGTACATCAGGCATTCATTCTCATGTGTGAGTATAGCTGGAAGAAAAGTTCTCAGGCCCCAGAAACTGACTACAAAACCAAGAGTAGATAAATTTACTATTGCTACTAATAATCCTCCTACTACCCACTTTTTAGTTCTAACTTGATTTGCATTAAAACCAAGTTACAATGCGAGTACTCTTAGTGTTCATTTAATGAATTTTTAATTTCATTTTATGTTCCATCGCTGGCGGTGTTCAAGGCTGGGTTGGACAAAGCCTTGGGTGTCATGGTTTAGTGGGAGATGTCCCTGCCCATGGCAGGGGGGTTGGAACTAAATGATCTTAAGGTCCTTTCCAACCCTAACTATTCTATGATTCTAATTTTAATAATTAAAATAAATATATTTTTTATATAATTTTCAAAATAATGAAAAAAAAAGTTGAGATATGCTTAATTTTTAGGACTCCATAGCTTGCTTTATTTACAGGAATGTGCTGAATTTGGGCAAGTTTACACAGCTCAGAGGAGACCAGCTTCGAGGAAAGGAAATATCTGCATCCAAAGAGAACACAAATCCCTCAAATAGTCTGAAATGATGCAATACTTAAATTCTGAATTTAGATACATTTGCAAGGCAGATATCATCTTCCTATACTTTTATCTTGCTGGTGGGCAAGAAGCTGAATATTACTTACAGTTGCTTCTATTTGGCATTTCTGCCTCCCCTTTCCCAGAAGCTGAAGGAAACATCTTTTGGGGCAGCAAAATCTTCCCAAATATCTTCATGCTCCATGCTGTATATGGTGCAGATCCAGCCCCCAGCAGCTGCTGCTGCACCACCTTCCAACAATAACAACACATAGAAGAGGCAGCTGAAGGTGTATCTTCTTGTGAATCATCTAACAGACGGAAAGGAATCACTGCTGCATTGCTGCCATATACAGAGGCAAAGGGCACAGGGAATGCTGTTCACTCCTTTTAACACTTAATTGTAGGTCACCTAGACTACATACAACACAGCTGGCAAGTCTATTACACACTGGACTAGCATGTGGAAAGCTGCCTCTCATAACTTGTCTATTAAAGTCCACTGACTATCAGGAGGAGAAGACCATCAACCTGCAGTTGTTGTTTTGGTATTTTTTAACCAGACCCCTGACACTTGGGGTCACTTCTTGCTCTTTTCTGAGATGGTATTCAACATGAGGCATAACAATTTGCAAGGCAGCAGGCTAATTATCTTGTAGTAAAACACCAGCCTTGATGGTTGGCTGCACTCTTTTCTGACAGTATAAAAAGTTATACAAGTAGTTCTCACTAATGTTAGTAGAATGGGTACATAGCTTCAGGACAGATTATAGTCTTTGTCTTGTAGGACATGAAAATAATTGAGACTGTTGTCAAGACCTGTGGTTTTTTTTAAGTGTTAATGTATTTTGGCAAGACATGTCAGAAGTATATCTCATATTGAAAGACACTTACCCTGGAATGTGTAGGAACGCACAAAATGCACAAGCCACCAAGCAATTCATATCACTTTTGTGACCTCCTCCATAGCCCCAAAGCCATTTTTTTTCAGGTGAGTTCAGCACTTTTCTGTTGATAAACAAATGGTTATCCTGGAGGATGACATTGGTTCTGTGTGCTGGACAGCTATTGCGAAAAGAAAGCCTCAATTGCACCTTTTAAATAAAGCAAATAATGATTTTTTAATCTTAAAATAAACATAAGTTTTATACACAGCAGTCATACCCTCATTTTTCATTAAGAAAACACCAGTATTTGAAACTGTTTAAACAGCAATGTAATTAGTTTTGTTTGGGTTTGTTTGTTTTTAATTCATGCTCTGTTTGAAATCAATGAGTTTCAAATATTTCAAGCATTATTTTTACTCCTTACAAAGAACAGCTTTGTAAACTGGTTGGCTTAACTCTCAGTATGTGGATCTTTTACTATCATATTTTATTTGTTTCCATACATGATTCTTCACCTGGTTTTGCCCTGCATAAGAAAAACAATTAGCATTATGGTGGATTCCTGGTGTTATCCCCAGGAATCAGGAAATCTCTGTCTCTGATTCTGTTCATTCTTTGTCAAGCAGATATTATTTTAAATTTCCGAACAACATATGTCAGCAAGTCTGGCCAAGTTATATTTGAAGCAAGATCTATTTGTATCCACTACGTGACTACCTGGTTTATCATTGATTTAATTGCTGCACTTCCTTTCGATCTTCTTTATGCTTTCAATGTCACTGTGGTAAGTACCAACCTGTCTTTATTCTTCTTCCAAGAGTGGTTTGTTGGTTTTTTTTTCCAGGTCTAGAGACTTAAACTGAATGAACTGAAATGACTTGGTGTCTTTTTCAGTTTTGTGGTGTATTTTCACATTAGATGCTGAAGGGAGGAATACAGTGTAATTGTCTTTACATATTGTTTAAAAATATTACAAGCTTGGATGTCAAAGTGGCCATTCATTATCATGAAAAACACATATATAGCATTTTGGTTTTAATTTAATTATCTAAGTATAATTGATGGAAGGTGCACCTATCTTGGATTCCTTTCTACTTACTGTATTCAAATACAATTCTCTATGGCTTTTGCTCTCTTATGCGGCATGAATTCAATCAATTTTTCAAGGCTTGTAAATTGTTACTCTGATAAAGTAAATCATTGTTATGTTCAGTACAGTCAGTGTTCTTTACTCGTCCGGGAATCTTTTTCCTCTTTACCTATGGGCATTCTACTGCAAAAATTATAGCTTGATCACTAATTTCTGTGTGTTCTAGCACCTATTACTTAAAATTGCCATTAACTTTGGCTATGGTTTTATCTTTTTTAGGAATATAATGACAAAATATTTCAGTTGCTTTGAGAAATCTGTGGATCTAACGTCTGGTGATGTCACAATTGTGATGGTTACATTTCTATAGGTTTAACTATGCTATGACAAAAGTTTTTCTTCTGATAGCTTTGTTAGATTTAATAGAGTAAGAATTTAAGCAAAAAAGCAACAAACCCCAAGAAAATCCAAACACTCCTCCCGCTGAATAAAAAGTTCAATTTTGGAAAAAAATAGTGGCAGTTTTATTGATTTTGTGAATTTTTCTCATAAGACTCTCAAATTCTTAGAGTTTTGATCTTTTGTAAGCAGATGCACTTAATCTCATTTTTATTAAACATGATTTTAATGTGTACATAGATGATAAGATAGACATATCAGAAAAAAAACTAGAAAAACACTAGCTGAACTCTCCCATGTAAGATATGATATTTGATTTTATTACTTAGTTCCATTTCTTTCAATGATCTTCATTTTCAGTCCATTTGTTACATTAAGAGCCATCAATCTGATGATAGTGCAGTAGCTTATAAAATCAGACAGTTAATAGTTCCACATACTTCAATTACTATTTTTTTTATAACCAGTGGTTAATCTATTTAAATACACAACTATGTCAATTTATCCCCTACATTAAAACCAAACAGCCACCCATCACTATGTTGATTTAACTTCCATTAAGACTTGATCTCTAAATGAATCTGGTCTAGTGTTTTCCTTCTATTGGGAAGACCATTGTGCTTTATCTGCTGAATTCTGGGAAAAGAAAGTGTTACTCAATAATAATTTTTTACAGTTAAAATGTCACAGTATTATGTCATAAATAAAATGCCACAATCACTACTATAATATGATTAATACACATCTCACATATTGTACTTTAAAAGTTTTTTCCTTGGTAAGATCATTAATATGGCGACTAGGAATATCCTGGAATGTTGAGATGTCCCTTTGTTAGTAGTGAATCCTTAATGAGATGAGTGATGATAGATTAAGTCCTAACACTGAACCCCAAGTAATTAATGATATATAGTAATGTTGATCTCAAAAGTAACATTGACTGACAGACATAGCTCCAATGAGTTAAATGAATGTGCTCCAAGAGTTTAATACCTTGTTAAAAGTTTTTGTAAGGTCAAATCTGCTTCCTTCATTTGCTTCGCCCAGATTTGTTAGGTAGCTGCTGTGTGGTAAAGACATAGTAGAGAGTCAAAGGCCAACTCTCCCTTCCTTCTGGGCACTGAGAGTATTCCTAGAAAACTTGGTCATTTTGCTCTCTGTAAGATTCCTTGATGGGAACACAATGTATTTCCAATTGTGGTAAGGCATGGCAACTGTTAATATAATCCTCAAGATAATGGTGACTATCAACTGCCTTGAGAGCTGGGGGAGGTGTTAATCACATTCCACTGTTTTCAGACTTTATGATTTAATAAGCCATTTCCTCATGTCTGTTCTCAGATTTTCACTCCATCGACCCTCAGATGTTGCCTCAACAGAACGGTGAGAAGGGGCATCAGGGGGCATCTCACACCTTTGCTGTTCAGGCTCTGACACAAAGGCCAAACCTTTAGGGATGCTCTAAATTCTGCAAGCTATAGGTACAGTGCCATATATACCTATGTATGTATGGCACATAAATGTCATCCTCTAGTTAGAGACTTGTGTAGCTAAGAGTGCGTGAAAAAGCTGTGGAGTCTCTTGCCATACTTATTGATACTTCAAAAGAAAAAATATGGAACTGTATGAGTTGGCTCTGCTGCCTTTACACCTTGCAGGGTTTCTGCCCTACCTCTGAATGGGTGACTCTTTGGAGGTTAGAGACCACAGGCATGCTCCTGCTTAACTTCAGTGCCTGATGAGACCCCAGCTCCTACTATCTTTGTGTTCATCTGACAGAAGGCATCCGTGGAAATGTGATGTACAGTGCTGCCAAAGTAAAAATCAGACCATTAAGTGCTAGTTATAATGATTGAATTTGCTCCTCTCTGAGTAACTATTGGTGTTTACAGAGCAAGAACATAATTTTTTGAGGAAAAAGGATTAAAGGCCCCTGCCACTAGTCATTTCTTAAAGTGTATCCATGTTTCCTTTTGCTATAAGAGTATAGAAAAAGAGTATAAGGAAGAATATAAAAAAAAGAGTATAAAAAAAGAGTATTAAAAAAGAGTATAAAAAAGAGTATATAAAGTATATCCATGTTTTCTTTTTGCTATAAGAGATGATTCTTTCAAGCAGGAAAATATCTTCACTACTCAGTAGTAACTTGATTTCTCAGTATTTCTAAGCACGCTGCTATGATCGAGTTTGGGTTAGTTTTAGATAAAATTCTGTCTCTGTCATTTTGACAGAAAAAGGTTAACCCAGCTAGTCTAAAACAATTAACCAAATGGAAAATTTAGATGGTATGTATCTCTGGGCAAAGAAAAATCTGCGCAAGCACAAGTATGAGTGCTGACTCCTCAATTTGTCTTTTTAAATCTGTGACACAATACAAGAAGAGTGTTTGGCATGACTAATGAGAAAATTCAACGCAATTACATATAATTAATTACATCTCTGTTCAAATTGATGCAGAAATTATTTTGAAAAGAGGAGGCCTTTAAGTCTTCAAATGAAATATGTATTTGTATGAAGAAGAATATTATGATTTCTGATTTGCTGTTGTTATATCTGTGTTTTTAACTACTTAACAATAGGCAGAAAATAGTCACAAGTGATCACTGGCAGGGCACACTGTAACAGCCCTTTTGAAATTTCTTATTTGTCAGAATCTAATAAAAAATAATTTCACCTAAGTTATAATTATTTGTTTGTGATATGGTAAAATATAGGCACTTATATAAAGGTGAAAGCTTCAATGTGAAGCCAATAACAAATACACAATTTTTATATATGCAATCATGTTCATATATTACTAAAACACCTTGAAGAGTCAGCCATGAATAGAGACCCCTTTATGTTAAAAGTGCAACAGAACCATGTTGGTTCAAACAGGCTGAGAGAGAAGGAGACTTTCAGAAATTATTTGCTGCAGAAAAGGAGGCAGTTGTAGTGGCAAGGCGTTCAATTAGTATAGTTATATTTTAATAGTTATACGATTGGTTTAATACAAACATGGCAATTCAGTCAAACATTTTACAGCCTTCTGCACAGGCTTGCAGATGTGCTTAAGGCTGCAGACATAACTAATTTCAGTGACTTATTGTAGATGACATAAAATGGATATAAGAAATGCAAGAAGAGAAGACCTTGTAATTTTTTGTGTGCTCTAATGTCAAATCTTATTCCTGACAGCAGTGAACTTCAAAGTATACTAAAAAAGTGTCATGTTTTTGTTGATTTTCTTTTTCCCCTGTTATCTGCATGAGAAATAAACTTTTCAAAAATAATGAAATAACAGGCAGTGAATGAAGAAGGTTGTGGGAGGATTGCTTACACATTATCAGAACTGTGGTAGGAAGAAAAAACATTTGTGGAGTTTTTATTTTCCTTTTTACAGGTTTTCCACCTACTTAATTCCTGAGACTGGATTAAAATCAATGAATTGTTAAGTCTTCATGAGTAAATCTAAAATACCCCACATTATAGAATCTATCAGTCAAACTGGACGTAGCTGTTACGTACACCTATGAAATCAAGGTTTCATATTACTAGTTGTAGTAACAGAAACACTTAGTTTGGGATTATTCTGGATTAACAAAAGCAAAAGGATGTTGATTGAGCTTTTAGACTTTGTTTTCAGAGAGCTTGTTACTGTGTCCTGGAAAGGCTGTGGGACGACATATCAAGTTTGAGGTTATTTTTCTATCTGATGTGTGTATCCTGACTCAGCCTGGTACATCGTAGGCATTAATCCTAATGTCTAATTAATGAAGAAGGGAGAAAAAAAGTGCTTAATGTTAATGAAAATTATGCCTTTTTATTTTTAAAAAATTAAATGAAAAATATTTGGGGTCCTTATCATATTGCTGGCTAACTCTAGCCAACAGCTGAAACATAAGCCAAGTGCATTCCATGCCAAACTGGGAGCTGTGCACACTGATGTGGATATAGATTGGAGGATGCTTTGGAGGGGATGGGGTCATGCACATATTGCTCACTTTGTGCATTTCTGAATTTTCTCTGAGGACAGAACCCGTAAACTTCATAAACTAATGTACACTTAGGGTGCTGAGCAGATTAGGTGCTGCTTTTACCACATATACTTGAAAGGCAATAATATTTTAGGTAAGGAATTTAAGAACTAGGATTAGAAGTTTTAATACAAGCTTTTATGGACTCCAACTTACTATAGAGCAGTAAAATATGCTCAGGCCTATGAATACAGACTTAAGTCTGAAGAACAAATCCAAGTCTTCTTCACTTCTCTATTTCCTTGCTCTGCAAAATACCTGCTATATGTTATTGCCTCTTCCAGGCTTAATTATTAAGCTAGTTTCATTTCATACATAGTTGAGTTAGGCCTACTGCTTGGCTGTTAGCAGAAACTGAAAATCATTGTGTGTCTGATGATGTTTATATTGTGGTTTCATATGGGAATCAATCAGCATTAGTCGGTTCATTTTTCTTATATTTCTTTTCTAGAGGAAGATCCAGAGAAGGATCTATTTTTACACAAATATAGAATTTTTAAGTTGAATATGAAAGAAGACTGCATGAAAAATAAGTCAAAAGATCTCCTGGTATTTCAAGTTTGTTTGCTTTAAATCGGGAATAGTAAAAATATATGTACACAGCAAAAATAAACACTTTTTTAAAGCATGTTCTTTGCTTTTCTGGGCTGTCTTAAGATTTGGTCTGAGCAGCTATGTAACTGAACGAAGAGTGGGCAAACTTTCATAGAAGTTTAAAAGATAAGTTTCCTTTCATTGAAACAAATGAGCTGCTGACAAGTTGTTTTCTCTCCCTGTTCTCCTAGGTTTCCCTTGTCCACCTCCTAAAGACAGTGCGGTTACTACGCCTCTTGCGTCTCCTTCAGAAGTTGGATCGTTACTCCCAGCACAGCACAATTGTTCTCACACTTCTCATGTCCATGTTTGCCTTGCTTGCTCACTGGATGGCCTGCATTTGGTATGTCATAGGGAAAAGGGAGATGGAACAGAATAATCCCCTTACCTGGGACATAGGTAAGTTCTTCTTTCACTGTATATATGTGTACACATGTGTATTTATGCATATATATATATAAACGTATAAACCCACATGTATAAGTCAATATACCTTTTTTCTGTTTAATCTTATACAATTATTTAGTGCTGTTTGTAGAGAAACAGAAGAGATTGGTGTTCTGAATTTCAGGTCAATCTGAAAAAGAGGGTTAAAATGAAAATAAAGAGGGAAAGTAAAAATGAGATTTTTAAGAGTGATACAATATTTGGGAAATTGAGGATCTGGATAGAAAAGAGAGATCTGGATAGAAAGGCTAGGCTATGTAAAAGACCTGATGGGAGAGTTCATCCTATTTTTGCAAATTTGTATATTCTTCAACAGAAGTGTGCTGATTATTGCTTATTATACATTGAAGTAGACAGGCCCTGATAAGCCTTGAAGTTAAACGCTCCCTTCAGGTATATTGTTTAGCTGATTTACAGGCTTTGCTCTTTTGCACAGGAGAAAAGGTGTTTATCAGTGGAGGCATGGTTTTGGAATGCTCAGTTTTGATCCAATGTTTAGTTTCTACCCCAGCCTTCATTCTGATTGCATTGAGTTCCAGATTTGAAGCTTTTCTGTTATTGTTTAAGGGTTTTTATTATTATTTCTAAAAGTTGTACCCTTGTGTGATTATATGGGGGGGGGGGGGGGGGAGGAATACACCTTGTATAGGAGCCTGGCATCTCCAGGTACTTGTAACATTGTTGGAGGTGTTTTATCCATTAGTGCAACAGCTGATACTCCACATCTTCCTACGTGGGTAATTCTGTCTTTGCTGTTGAGATTAATTTCTTCTGCTGTCTTTATCAGATGACATATCAACATCAGTCATCCTTTTTTCTCCCTTTTCTTTCTTGTTCCTTGTATTCTATGTTTTTAATTCTACTTGTATGTACCTTTAGCCTAAATCTATTACATGTCCACTGAAGCAGGAGGTGAAACAAGGCCAGTGATAAAATTAACTTGTAAGGGAAAGTCCTGCTAGTTTTCTTTCTGTGGTTAAGATACTAAATACAATTAAAAAGCATGTGAATAATTTAGAATATGTAAGTTATCTGTGAGAGTTAAATAATGCATATGTGTCTCTTTCATAAACAAAGAGTATCTAAAAATAGGGCTGAGTTTCCCCAAAAAATTATTTGATGGGGGGAATAATGCAAACACCTGTGACCAGAGGCTCAGTGATGTGCATCCAAACTGCAGTATGCCCTGTTCTTATCTCCTTTAATTTCTTTCTTCTCTCTTAACCCCATAATCATATCTTCTAAGAACAGTAAATTTGAAGGAAAAAAGACAAAATTGTTAAAGGTGTCTGACCTCAGATGAGGTGAGAATGCTAGGTCAGGAAGAGCAAAAGAAGAAAGTCCAGTAAATATATCTCTCCATTTTGTCCATAGGTTACTGGACAATTTGTGGAGTCTTTTTATTTTTCTAGTTCGTTGTTTATTTCTTCTTCCTTTTGTAAACCATGTCTGTGACCTGCTGCTGAACTCCTCATAGAGTGCAAACCTCTCAAAGAAAAGACTACAGCTGTAGGGGAGAATATACAAAGAAAGAACACTGTGCACAAATTGGTCAAATACTGCTAACAAAAAAAAAACAAATCCAGATAATAATAATAATAAAAAGAAAAATCTCTTTGGTGGGAAGTAATTATGAAAACACATTGTCGGTTTATGTAAGCCGCAACTGATAGCTGATTTCAAAGCATTCATTGCAGCCCAAATATTAAGGATGTGCTGCAGCCGTGCTCCCCAGGTGGGGCTGCTGGCCATACTTGCCGTGCAATCTCTCCCTCTCCCTTTTACCTGAGCAAGGGCAACATTGGGAAAACAGAAATTCTCCTTATATCCCCTGGGGCTCTTTGCATTTACTGCGATGAAAACACTAACTTTTACCCCTCAGTTCTGCCCTGTCTTGGGCAACAGCACTAACAAGTGAATGTCCCAACAACTTCATCAGAATCAGTCCCAGTTTAACTGTAATGGCCATTTCACAGAAGTCCCATTTGCATTTCAACAAAGAGCGTTGAGGTCTGGGTTATCACACACTTATTAATCTTCTGTGGACAGTTGCAGGGAATGCCCTTCCTTGTTAGATGGGTTAATGGAGTTCTTAGTGGTGTGTGCTCTTAGGCTTTAAAATCCTGCATGGCAAAGATCTTCTCTGTTGAGCTTAGAGACTGATTTAGTTTGAAGATTGGTTTTAGGGTTTTGTTGGGTTTAGGTTTTGGGCTTTTTTTCTTACAAATTGTGTTTTTACATTCTTGCCTAGAAAGCTGTTTTCTAAAATATCTAGATGCTCTAAATGTATATAAATTCAATGTCTCTTACAAAGCCCCTACAGATTAGCTCTGTGGTTGTCAGAATAGTTGTTTCTCTAAGTTAAATATTTAATGGCTTTGGGGATTTGTTTGGAGTGGGTGGTATTGTATGATTTTTTTAATGGAAAGAGCTTTAAAATGTTCAAGTATTAGAAATTGGGTTTGAGAGCTCAGAAAACTCCAGATACCTGTCATGAAACCATTATTTTGCAAAGATCACTTCTGTTTAAGCTCATATGTCACATATATGAGCAGAAAAATAAAAATACGTAATTTCTTCAGTCAATGCAGACTGTGTTGCTCTCCACATGCAAACTACTTGCTGGTGAAACATGTTGAAGTTACATCTTGGCCCTTCATGAGCTATAATTTTTGCTACTCTGGTGATAGACAGCTATGCGTAGGTAGCCTTAAGAAAACTTTAAATGACCAATCTGCTACACTTCACAGCATCCATGTAGGTGATATACTGGGGGAGAACAGCAGGTGTGATTTAGGGGATGAGTGATTAAGCAAAGTAAAATGAGATCTGGTGATCATAATAAATCACAAATATGTGTGCAGATAATGCACACAGGAGAAATCTTGCCTGAAGTTTAATATAGTGTTATTGTAAGACACTGAGGCTATTCTATTCTATAAGAAGGCCTCAACTGGAAAATTTTGTACAGTTTTGGAGAGCATGTAAAAGAGATTTATTACTGTAGGCAAAGCAGTAGAATATGATCCTTAGCCTTTTATTTACAGGTTTTAATTTTTAAACTTTAAATTTTATTACATTAAAAGTGGAGACTCAAGTTTCCATCAATAGAACTTACACAAAGTTCATTGCAGGCATTAGCAGGCTTTCTGATTGGCAGTATTGAAATACAATATAAAAATTAGAATGCTATACTTTCTTATTAAAAAGAATGTGTCTCCCCTTTGGAAAGTATGCTTGTTCTTCACTGGAGTGTCTCAGGTGGCATCCGCCTGAAAAATTGGTGCCCTAAGTACGGATGTTGCAGTGCATACAATAGCTGAAATACAGGGATGGGTTTGCTCTAAGAAATGAAAACTGTGCCTGGTATGAAAAGATTTCTTTGCTTTTCATGTTTGCTTCTGTTTTGCGGGGGAAAGGCAAAGGGAGAAAAGAAAGCTTTTAACAACTTCCTTACTCCATTTATTGCTTCTTCAGAAAGCCTGCAGCACAGATTTCAAGATCAAGGTTTTGCTAACACTTAAAGCAAACATTTAAAGCTGCAGTACTGTTAAAATAATACTTTGGACCTTGCTCTGCCATCAGATATGCACCATAACCCAGATCTCACAACACTGACTTCAGTGGGAGCAGCATTGCTTCTCTGTATCTATTTCTCTGGCTAATTTAAACAAATGAGGTGCTTAATTTGCATTTGGATTGGGGCAATGAGAGTGATAAAGTTCTCCCTGTGAAAATACCCAGACCAAACAGTGTATTTGTTTTGTTCTTTCTGGGCCTAATCGTAAGCCTTTGTTTCATTTTTTTGTCAGTCAGGCAACATTATCACTGTAAGTAATATAAAACCATGGTTACATTCACAAATTTAGCCACATGGTTGTACAATGAGAAAGATGTTGTGTCTGTGAATATTATTTGTGAACTGTCATGACATGGTGGCATCGGGACATATGCCAGTGTAGTATAATGTTAAAATAGTTATCTCTTGCTTAGCTCTATTTTTGTTTTAACAGATTACATGAGGTGTTTGGAAGATATGCAGTATGGGCACTGTTTTCAGATGCTAGAAACCTTTACCTCAGCAAATTCTACATCTTAGGAAACGGTTGTTCTGTGTGCAGCAGCTTAACTTTAATGTCTGATAAAGACATGGCTCCTGGACTAGTCATTCCACCCGCCTGAGACAGCAGTATGGTCCTTGTCCTGTGTTTCCTTTCTAGCTTTTTCAGATCCTTCCCTGTTACATTCCATCTTGTTCTTTTCATTTGCTTCTTACTGGTGAAACAGGTGCTTCGCTGAGACGTGGCATGATTTTCAGCAACCTGTAAAAATAAGATTAACTTTTTGTTAGCTGACATGGACTAGAGGCTAGACTATGTTGAGGTTACTGGCTGATCTTACCACTCCACTTCCATCAACTTTAATACATTCGCTCTCATTTCTACAGATTTAACTGATAACAGATTAAGGCATAGGCTCTTTATTCGCTGTCTGCTGTTTTGAATTAGTATATACTGAGCTATTCCCCTTCAAGTTCTTATCAAATATGAGAAATGACTTTTTGATCTGTCTTTATGGGGAGCAGATAAAGTTGAAAATGTTTCCCTTTGCTAAAGGTGCTCATTCTGTGAGAACCATATGCGCTGCTGAAACTTAGCTATCTTGAAGAGCAGTGAGGAGATTAGGAGAAGGCCAGTGAGTCAGTATGCTGCTTCCCTTAGATAGTCAAAGCTGCCATGCATAATCTGTGTAATTGTCTCAAAAAAAATTCCTTCCTGTCCACCAGAAATTCAGCTGCAACGTTTTACTAGTCCACCCACTGTAACTCTTACAGCATTCTGACTATGGAGGAGTTGGTATCAAAGCAAAACTAAAACAAACCCCCAAAAAACCAACCTGTGTTTTTATAGAAGACAAATTGTATGTGTTTGAGAGCAGATTTAAAATGAGGACTGTAGAGGGTATTCTTTAGCTATTTAAATCTTTATTTCTATAAACTACCTCTACTCTCATCTCAGATTTTATTTTTATAATGTAAAGCACTTCCAAAAACAAGAATTCAGTCATGACTGAACAACTATACTTTCACATACTCTGCAATATAAAACTTCCCCCCAACTTCATTTAGCGCACACTTGCAGTCACACCTTTTTAAGAGACTTGTCTGCCTGGACTCCCAGTGAAGGATTTATACTCTGAATTAGCTCTCAGGGTACGCATCTCATTCTGGACAAGCAGCTTCAGGTTGTTTCTGTCTATCACGCACATAGGAAGTAGGTTGTTCTGGAGAAAAACAAACCAGAAGCCATTTATTTCTTCTGTCCAAAGAAGGAGAGTGGGACATTGTTACTGAGTTTCACTTGTCCTCAAGCCTGGGGTTCAGGCACCGAAATTTGAGTCTAAGGTACGGAAGATAAACGTACAAGGCAAATCCCTTGAAAATAATACCATATCCTGGTCTATAGGTTACTTCACTCAGCACTCTTCCTGGGCAGCTCTCTGCCTTGACCTCTGGCTCTTTTTTTGTTTCTCATACTGATGTGATTTCAACAGAGGAATGGCCAATGCCCGAGTCTTTCACTAGGGTCTCCAGTGTCCAGGCGAAGCTAGAGGTGAAGGCTTGGAATCTCCAAGGATGAGAACAGAGGTCTGAAGTCTTTTATGTTCATTTTTACTAGTGAGGTATTAGGTGAATTATGTCTGGTTTAATCACTTCTGTCAAGGGTGGGAACAGCAGTTCAGTTTTTGTTGCATTGATAGAACGAAGTGGATCATCTTCGCTGCCAGAAAGAGCAGTTGTATATTTACAAGATTCTTGGCCAACAAAACTGTATTCTACTATAAAATACTGGTCAAGTTTCACCACTTCAAACACATCCATCAGAATTTAGAATACTTGGAAGGAAAGAATTTCATGCTGACTGAATTGCAAAGGACATAATTCACTAAGCCATGACCAATTGTTCCTTCCAATCTGTCATCTCTATCTGAATGTTTGATTCTAATCTCTTTTTTAGTCTGCATCATTTACAGTTTTCTTATTTCTTGTCATTAGTAATAACAGAACTTGCTATGTTGGAACTATGGTCCTTTCTGGTTTTTAAGAGGCAACTTAAAGATATAAAATTAAAAAAGAAATATATATAGTTGTGTCATACAGGAGCGCTGACATCTTCAATTTAGTAAAACGAATTATAATGCTGTGTTGGCCAGGGGTAACTGAATTGAAGGTCCATTGTTGTGTGGAATACAAATACCTGTATACTCACCTGTCTATTTTGTATGTCAAGAGGAGAAGGACTGAAAGTTCACTTCTGATTAATATATGAAAGAAATGCTGATGGGTACCATTCTTGTGAAGTATTTGGGGATGTCAGTATCTAAGAAACTCAGCCAAATAGTTTGTGCTATTTCTTGCAGTGCTTAGATAAAATAATTAGCCCCTGAACTGTCATACATGAATAATAAATGGGAATAAACTAGACAAACAAAACAAGAAAATTACTTCGACGCTATGAAAGTGTTCAAAGCACACATTTCACAAATAATTACAAACACCACTTATTACCTTGTACATCATTTGAAAAAGACAAGGGCATACCCACAGTACTGGAGAATTTCACAGTGATGAAGGCAGCTCTATACAAAGAACTAGGAAACTTCTGTTTCAACTAAGACAGTTTAAATAAAAGTTTTAAATCACAGGAGAATACCTTACATTAGAAAGTTTCTAAAGAGTTTCAATGTTTTCTGAATCCTTTTTAAGTTTTACTCCTCCGTAAAAGTAACTCTTTCATTGCACATACAATATGTATATTTTCTATTAATTAATGTTTGAGGATCCCATTTTCTAGCCTTGCAAGAAGTAAAATAGATAAATTCATTAAAATAATGAAGAAATAGAGTGAATAAATGTACTTATTTATTCCAAAACAACAAAAAAAATATATCTTAAAGTGTGCTGGATACATTACCTGAATGGTTTGAACAACTCTAATGTAGAATATTATATATGAAGCCAAATTTGAAGAAGCTTATAGCGTGAAAGATTTATGAAAGAAAACTTAATTCTTTAATCTTAATTCTTTAATCTGATTGGGTTACCTGTTTGAATAAATGTAATAAGGAAGTGAAAGCACTTCTAGTTTTTTAAAAGGAAGCACTCTTTGCAGACAGTTATGCACAGATTTTAGTACGATACTACCAAAGTCACATGGTTTTTCACTCATTTATCAGTTTGTTAGAATAGACACAGAGAAAGTTAACAGCTACAATGGGGTTTTATATGCACAGATATAATCTCCTGTACATGTGCTGGAAACGTGTGGAGTCCTTTCAGCACATAGTGAAGACCTACACTTAAAAATTAAGGTTTCATAAAGACTTAACTGAAAATTTGGCCTTACTTTTCTGCCTGTTTTATGTGTAAAACATACTTGCTTGGAAAGGTTTTCTTTATTAACATCCTTTCTTTCAGACCTGTGTCTAACAGACCTTGGCAGGATTTAAGATACAAATTTATTTAATTTTTAAAATATCCATAGAAAGTAAATTTGTGGAAATAATCCAATTTTGTGTTTGAAAACCCAAACCACTATTTTTGTGATGGAGATGTGCCAAACTAAAGTGCTGTTTGTTAAACTGAACTGAGACATTTCCCTTGTGTTTACTTTAACATTAATTTGTATTTCAGCTGCTTTACATCTTAGTGGGTTTTATTCTGACATTCTTCCCTGCTCTTTTCTATAGACTCAGTTTCTTGATTAAACTATACTTGCCTTTATACACTGTGCTTTGCCTTCTGATTGAACCATTTTAGCAATCACAAAATACCCCATGACTAAGAAGACTCATTGGATTTGCAGCCCAGGAAAAATAAGGGTGAAAGTACCTTGTGAAAGGGAGTATGAAGTTTTTATGCGGTCATTAATACATTTCCAAGATTTTGTACCTAGGACAAAAATTTTTGACAATTAAGTGAAAACTAAAAATCTGGTGTGTGGATGAAGCCCCTGAGATTTGACGAAGTGAAAAGTGTCCTGCTGTGTCTAACTGCAGATTACCTACATATAGTTCATTAATTCCACAAAGCAGTTTTTATCTCCATGGAAAAGCTGTAGCTGGACCAATTTCTGCAGCCGTAATAGAAATTCTCAGTGCTACATGTAGGGGATAATCTGCTCAGTATCCATCCTATAAGATGGAATAGTCCCAAGAGGTAAAATAACACCATGATCTTTCCACATGGCTTCTGTAATGGGAATACCACAGAGTATAATTTATTGAAAATGGCAAATATTGTGTGTCAATTAGAAATTACATCAGAGTCCTTAACCCTTTACCGATCTACTTTGAATCATAGAAATGCTGGCTGTAGAGAACCTCTGGTACTTATGTAGTCCAGCCAGCTAGCCGAAGCAGGACTACCACCAGCAATAAATGAAGTCAGACACAGTTTGCTCCATCCAGGTCCTGAAAACTAGCAGGGCTGGAGATGTCTCTATCTATTTGGTTAGTTTGTTCTGGGATTACACTACCTTCTTTGGAGAGTTTTGTATCAGTTTGCTAAAATATTAGTGTCTATTCCACATAGGTGTAATAGGAAATGTTGTTAGGATTTCACAGAAATTCCTACTTCTGGTTTTAAAAAGCATGGCTTGGCTGTTCAAATTACAATGTTTTAATTCAGTTTAAACCCACAGAGCCTCTGCTATGTATTTTTACATCTTTTCAGCAGCTGCTAAAATATTTCACTGGACTGCCTCTTTTAGCCTCATCATATAGGTAGAGATCCTGGGTTGTTAGAATGCCACACTGCATTCCATAGACATCCCATAATGACTAAAATTGCTTTTCTTCTCTAGCACATTCATGCCTTACATTTTTTTACCTAGAAATGTCCTTTGTGTACATTCCTAATCTATTTATCCTTTCCTACCTTTTAACAGAGCAGGTGTTTGATAAAAGAAGGGTTTTCCTGCTACGAGAATAGAAAATAATTTCCATGTAAAAATGAAGAAATTATTTAAGACTTTCGTCTATTCAGACTTTTTTCCATTCTTGGAAAATATTCATGTTTCTTTTGTACTTTCAGGTGACAGACAGTGCTTAAAGTTAACTTGTAACTACTTTCAGCAAAAGAAACCAATGCAGAGTTGTGAGAGTATGTCATGACATTCTACAGTTATACACAGACCAGATTCTGTAAAAGTAATTATACCTAATTGTTCTAAATTATTTTCCATTGTCAGATCTAAGGTAGCTATAGATAAAAATGCTAGTGCTTAGGATTTCCTTATGTCATGCGCTTCAGAAAGACCTGTCAGAACTGCAGACATGAATGTTTTGTTTCAGAACTTCCATAACTTTAAACACATCATGCTTCCCTGTTAACATACCAGCTTTCTTCTTTACTTTTTATTCCTTTTTTTACATCAAGCCTTCATTGCATTGCAAATTCTTGTTTTGCTATTAAGACATAATGGAGAGTAAAATATCCCTTGCTGTTCATTTTACCCTCACAAAAGCCAAATATGTTGGATCTCAGATTCTTAGATTCCAATGACACATAGAAAAAAATATATTGAAAAATGTTTCTTAGGTTATACATTCAAAGACTGGAAAATTAAGACAAGGCTGAGCAAATAAAGTGTTAATGTTGTATATAAAAGACTCAGTACTGAGAAATCTATGTATCAAGCAAGGAGAAGATTGTAGTGAGGGTTAGCATACTTAGCTGTTACCAAGCTAGCATGGATGTTATTACTTTAGAAGACAAGGAGAAATGGGTGTCGTGTGGACTGCAACAGGCAGCACTGACCTGAACTGAGCTCTGTACTGTCATACCAGCCATCCCCTGTGTGATTATGCAAGCTAGTCAAATGAAAACTAGCATGGTTTTGTTGCAGTTCCTTAATTACCCTTTCATTTGTAATTAGAACTACTGAAGGAAATTGCTGCTGTGCTGAGGCATCAGCCCCTGTTTTACCAAGTTGGGAGGCTGCATTTGAGCAGGTAGAAGCTGCTTAAAATTGTCTTGATTGCTGGAGAGGAGGAGATAGCAGAAGAGGGGAAGGTATTAACTATTAGGGACCACTTACTGCATTAGTCATCTTTGAGAAGCAGAGAGGACTCATGAGGAGTCTACAAGCAAACACCCCCACTCTTGCAGATTGCTTGTGGTTACACAGGCAGTATGAAAATAGATGCAGCATATTTCACTGTTTTTCTAAAAAATGTAGTCCTCTTGCTTTTGCTAATAAATCATACCTTTTTTAATAAAAATTTTAAGGTTGTGATCACCGCTGCCATTGCCCCAGGGTAATTTATTTGTACATTCTGAGTCAAGAGTGTTAATAAGCTCACTGTTAGGACTGAGAAGTAGTCAGGTAAATACTGAAAGACTTTAGCCTGAGATTCTCTGATGGTGAGACCTAAGCAGGTGAGAACATCTGGGCAGAAGTAAATTAGTTTACTAACTATGCCACAGCACACATACAGACCCAAAGTCTTTCTAGCAGACTTAAAAATCTCATTTTTCAAAGCTGTGTTTTGTGTGAATTTTTTGCATATTTTGATACTAAAGGTTTAATTTTAATGTAATCTGTATTGCTTGTGGAGGAAAGTATTTATTTCTTTAAAAAGACAGTAATGTATCACGTGTAGTAGCTCACACCTTTTTGGTGCAATTTTGACTCCAAACATGTAAAACTGAGAAGCAGGTATCTATGGCTTTAGCTGACACCATAAAAAAAAAAAAAAGTCACTACTAATTTTGTTACAACATCACCTGAGGTCTTAGTTATGGGTCAAGACCCTGTTTGTTGCTGAATTAACACAGGAAAAAATGCCAGCTCTTGCCCAAAAGAATATTACACTCTAAATACAAGAAAAGCTCTAGCAGATGATTACAGACTGATGGAATGCAGGAAAGCAAAGAGAGCATAGATAGATGTGCTCTTTGCACTGAATGGACCAGAAGAACTAGCAGTTTCTGATTCCAAGCTTAGCTGCAGGGCATCTGGTAGCCTGGAAAAGAACAGTAACAGCCAGTTTGCCTAAGGAGCCCTAATGTTAGATGCTGAGACTTTTTGTGAAGTGACAGTGTGACATCTCTTAAAAGATATGACTTGCAAATTATTTATATGCTTCTAATGATAGGCTTACAGTTTTATTTCTTAAACTAACTATATGTTTACACTTGTATGTTTTATCTGTAGTCTAAAATTAAACAAGCATTATATCATATTACCAAAAAAGCAGTTAATTTACTTATATTACTGATTTTATTTTTTTGGCGGGTGGGAACATAAACCAGGAGAACTGAAAAAAAAATTAAAGGCTTTTGTCTTCATTACAAACGTATTTACACATATATTAATGGTTTTACAGTTTTTTCATAAGGTAGTCCTAGTAAAAAGAAAAAGCTTAAAATAATTAGCTATATAAGTGCTTTGTATATATTGATTGCCACAGTCACGGAAATTTGATACAGAAAATGTGCCCATCTTGTCCTTTTGATGAAGTGGGGAAGAGAAAAAAAACCAAGCCTGCTCACTTGTGAAAGCAAGAAGGATTTAAATCTCCTACATATCCAAATATAACCATCTGAGAAATTACTGTTGAGCAGAGCTGTACATACCACAGAGAAGACAACTTTCAGCACATTTCTTTTCTAAATTTTCCTTCTCCTTGATAAATGAGACTGAAGGAATTTATGACCTAGTTCTGCAGGAATGCAGGTGCACTTACCATATACACTGAAGCTTCTATGCAACAGTAAGTTGTTTAGACAATTATCATAAAATATCAAAAGGAATGTGTTCCTTCCAGGTCTGCTGAGTTAACTCTTAAAATTATTATACATATCTCTTATATGTAGTATAACCAGGTCTCTCTCTTGCAATAAATGTTTCTGCTGTAAAGGGAATGCATATACTGCTAATACTGTAAAACTGTTGGGAAAGTATATTGGAATCTTCCTCATCACTATGAACAAAATAGCTGTGCAGCTGTCTGATTTGTTCAGACATCTACAGAATACAAGTTGCATGTCCCAGAGATGCAGTCTGAAGCTTTATTTGGCAGCAAGATAGAAATGCAGTATAGATGTGAGAGGGACCAGCCACCCAAATCTTACCCAGTCAGCCTGCTGTGACAGCCTGCAGGACCATGCAGGACAAGCTCAGCTAAACAGCTCCCATTTCACATAGCAAATGGTCCTGGAGGAAAAGCCCTCCACCAATAACCTCTACCATCATTCAGTGCATCAGCTACAGCTAGATTTTTGGAGACTGTCTTAGAGAGCCTCTCAAAGGGACATATGCCCCCATATCACTCCCTTCTTTCCTCTCTCACCAGAATATACTGTAGTTGTAGACATGAAATAATTTCACTGGAAAGAGAATATTTTGCCACGTGGTGAAGGAGAAATATTTGGGGCTGTCAGTGTGAAAATGTGCCTGGGCTGGTCCTCAGGGATTTGTCCAGTCTGGTAGAAGAATAAGTAAAAGAACAAAACCTTACTTTGCATGACAAAAGAAGGTAGGACTCCTTCTAGAAATGGTTAAGTTTAATGCATGAACACAGGACGTAGTTTAACCCCAGCTGGCTACCAAGCCCCACATTGGCACTCACTCACTCCCTTCACAGTGGAATGGGGGACAGAATGAGAATGGTACAAGTGAGAAAACTTGTGGGTTGAGATAAAGATGTTTTATAAAGGTAAACCAAAAGCTGCTTGCTCAAGCAAAGCAATATAGGAATTCATTCACCTCTTCCCACCATCAGGCAGGTGTTCAGCTATCTCCAGGACAACAGGGCTCCATCATGTGTAATGATTAATAGGGAAGACAAATGCCATCATTTGCAACATCCCCCCTTTCCTTCTTATTTCCCTAGCTTTATATGCTAAGCATGACACCACATGCTATGGAACATCCCTTGGGTCAACTGTCCTGGCTAACCAACTTCTTGTGCACCCCCAGCCTAACTCACTGTTGGGGTGGGGTGAGAAGCAGAAAAGGCCCTGGCTTTTGTCCAAGCACTGCTCAATAACTAAAATGTGTTATCAACACTGTTTTCAGCACAACTCTGAAACAGATCCTCATCCTAGCTACTAGGAAGAGAACTCTATCCCAGTCAAAACCATCACACATAGTTGGTTTTGGTTAGAAACTGGGGTTTGAAATGTTTGAAACTGGTTGTAATTCATATACACTGTGTTTTCTGGAATTTTTTGTAGCATTTTGCATTAGATGGAAAAGCTGCAAAAGTTCCCCCTGTTCTTACCTGTGACCAAACATTTGTTAAAAGGCATATTTCCAGCATTGTTTTCAAAAAAAAGTGCTGTCATTACAAGTATTTCATATCAGGCCTATTGCTCTACCACTTACAAGTCATGAGCATGCCCAGGAGTGATCAACCAGAGAGATTTTGGAAATTGCATTATAATTCATGTGTCTATAGTGCCTTCACTGGAGTGGATTACAAGCTTCCTGTAGGATATAAGGTATCTTTCCTTGCACTTATGGCATTCAAAAATGAAAATGTAAATTATTTAAAAGGACCACACCCTGCTGATAACAAGAAATTAAAAGCTCCCCGTAAAGGAATTTTGTCAGCATATCCAATGAGGCATCAGGTTTACCATGGGAATACAGACATTTTTCTTGTTTATTCTAAGCAGTGATACTTGCAATTTAGAGGTAAGATTTGTCAGATAATTAAAATCTAGTTGTCAGGTTTTCAGCACTTCTGTGGGCTCAGCTGTGTTTCTGTTGTTATCAGCAACATTACAATTAAATCTTAGATTATTTTTTCTTTTTTTAATCCTTTGATTGAGCACCTCTTCTTCCTATTTGGCTCATTGAATATTTTTTACACCTTGCAAAATCCATTTTCAGTGAGCACAATGGGTCAATATCTTGTTATGACTTTGTAACTTTACGTTATTTCTGAGAAGGGCATGCTTTTAAAACTCTCAGCTACTTTTCATTTTAAATTTTTACATTTCTTGTCACAGCCATTGTTTGCAAGCTTCCCAAAATATGCTGTTAGTGATTTCACATGGATATTTAAATGATATGTATATAGCATTTCCAGGGATGAAGGCTTTATTTTGGTTTATGTGTTAGGTTTTAAAGAAATGAACATCTCAGACCTGAAGCATGAAATCGGGGCTGTTCAGCCTGGAGAAGAGAAGACTGCGTGGAGACCTTCTAGCAGCCTTCCAGTATCTGAAGGGGGCCTATAGGGATGCTGGGGACGGGACTCTTCATTAGGGACAATAGTGATAGGACAAGGGGTAACGGGTTCAAACTGAAATAGGGGAAGTTTAGGTTGGATATGAGGAAGAAGTTCTTTACTGTGAGGGTGCTGAGGCACTGGAATGGGTTGCCCAGGGAAGCTGTGAATGCTCCATCGCTGGCAGTGTCCAAGGCTGGGTTGGACAGAGCCTTGGGTGGCATGGTTTAGTGGGAGGTGTCCCTGCCCATGGCAGGGGGGTTGGAACTAGATGATCTTAAGGTCCTTTCCAACCCTAACTCTTCTATGATTCTATGCTTCTATGATTTGTTCACTCCCCTCTAAAGATTTTATCTACTTAATAGAAAGAGGGATAGAATGCTTGATAGTAAAGGGGTATATTTTTTTTAATTCTTCTTTAATTGCACATTTATGGTATTTTTTTTATTTTTTTTTTGCTAGTTGTTATTTTCTATAATTTGAGCATTCATCCAGCAAAAGTGCATAAACTTTTATATATATCCATAGAAAATATTCTGTGGTTTTCATCATGGCAATATCCATGTGCTTCACTTCTGTTGGTGCTTAAAAGTCTACTGAGCCCAGAGGTCAAGTATAATCAGCTTGTACAAGGTTAACGTCGTTAACTCTATCTGGATAAGCTGGTGCAATGGGTGCACCAGAATGGTACTAAAGATTATAAACCAGACAAAGAAAAATGGAGAAAAATATTGAAATAGACATAAATCAGATTTAAAAAACATACAGTTATGGTGTCACAAAGGAAAGAAATGACACCATGAATAGTGGAGGGCAGATGCTTCTCCCATGTACTGATCCCCATACTTGTTGTATGTATGGCAGTTCCCAGGCAGCGTGTATGGTGCCTGGGCTCTGGTACCAGGGTCACAGAGGGCAGCCTAGAGTGGCTTTGTATGTGCCCCTACCACAAGAGCTCCAGCCACAGGCAGTTGAGATAAAACTGTTTCATATAGCCCAAGTTAAATCTATTTCTTTTCTATGTCATGCCAAGAATTTCCCTCCACAGAATATGACTATGTGAATTTCACTGCAGTAGATGTTCCTTTGCTTCTGTCATATACTGCGTTTTACTATTGTGCAATTATGCCATTTGAGCACACAGAATGGAGCTGCACTTTCACACTTGTGGAACCTGTATCTGTATGACACCTTCAGGGGGTTTCTACTTTTTTTAGTGTATATTTGTTCTAATACATGTAAAAGAAAACCCTGGCTCATGTTTATTTGTGACCTGGTGTAATAAGGTCTACTATATTTACAGTCCTCCACAGCAGTGATTGAAAGTATGAATGCTCCTGTTACCTCTGGGGGTCTTTAATCCTTAAGCCATCTGCTCTGCTACCTGACAGGCAAAATTCCATCAGACCAAATCTGTAAACAAATGATCAAGTTTTGTGACAATGAAAGGGTAACAGTGATGTTCCACAGGAGTGGGAATAATGCTGTTTAGTGCATTCTTAGTCTGGGGGGAAAAAATGCAGATGTTTTAGCAGGAAAAAACTGCAGGTGTCAAAAACATTTTGGCTAGACAGGGATAAATAAGGCTTTGAGGATCTTGAGAACTTGAATACCTTAAATGAGTAATCACGATGAGAATAGAGACAATGGTGATTCAATAATGCAAAGTTATGAACACTAGAATAAGTAAAATGGTTTAGTCCTCTTGTATAGCTCTAAATTTTTAATGCATTGTATCAGTCAGAACCAATTAGAGAGTAACTATGTAAAATTCTTTGGAAGCAATCTTAAAAACAAAGCTAAAGTTTTGATGTCTGATGAATGATAATTAGAGTTTGATAAGGTAACATATATTAATTATACTGTTATACAAAATGATGGTAACATCTTACCTCAGATACAATATCAGCTCTGGTTTCCCCCCCTCAAATGATTTTTATGACATGTTCTGAAGAGGTAACATGGACAGTTGGTAGAAGTGATTTGGACATTTAAAATCTCACAGAGACTTTTAATCAGAAATGCTTTCACCTAAAAAGAAGAGAATTCACCCAATTAGTCTAACTCAGCAACTGTTTTGCCTTAGGGTTCATTTTTTGGAGGTTAATATTCCAAGGAAATAGAAGAGAGATACAAGTTAAAATCCCTGTATCATTGAGGTTAGTGGGACCTTCACAACAGTTTTCTCCCATTTAAAATGGAAATAAGAGATGATCATTGGCAGATCGGAGTGTGCAGCTATGTAATGAAACGGTGGTGTGACTTCCTCTGAAAATCTACAGGGCCTAGCTGCCTGACTCTAGATCCATAATGAGGAGCTATCAGCAGCGACCAGGGACTGCTGCCGTGGGAATCAACATAGCTCACAGGTCACATGGTGATTTTCATTTTAAAATGCATTCCAGTGGTGAAAGATCTTGTTTCTCTTGTATAGTTTTTATCTTTTCCTTAATGAAAAGGGTTTTGGCAGACACTTTCTTTTTTATCATCATCACTGATATACTGGGGAACTGCTCTTGCCTTCAGGCATTCAGGGATACTCTAAGAGACACTCCTCATCCATACCCTCATTCACCCTCTTTGCACTGCTTGACACGATAGTGCAGAATAAGCCAGTGAGCTTTCATCTACATTTGAACTAGAAAAAAAAATTGATTTATGAAATAAATACTGCAAGTAATCAATGCACTATAAAATGCAACCATTTTCTAAGTTTTTGAAGTACCAGACAGTACTATGTTACGTGTATGGTGTATAAGCAAAATTTAAGTAGTGGTATAGAACATTATGGGGAGTGGTGTGCCTGCTCGATGCAACGCAAGCAACAAACCAAGGGAAGATTGAGTTTCTGGATGTCCAGTAAACTAGATAATGTGTTTTACATCCAGTTGTAAATTAGGACATCTACGGATGTTTAAATGCATATTTATGTTTCTGCTGGTACTTAAGTATTCCCCATACACATATAAGATGAAACTTCATGCAGATTCTTCCAGCAATTTTCAAGGTAGCCCTAATGGAGCTAGATCACTAAATCCTGCTGACTTTTCTGATGCAACTTGATTACTTGAGTGCTCTTTTTTCCCTTTAAAAAATCTTCCTCTAAATTATGCTAATTAATGCTCAAAATTTTTTTCAAAGTTAGAGCTATATCTGGCTAATACTAATACAGAGCCAGACAATATTAATAATGTTAAATTCTAGGAAGCTTCTACTGAATACAAGTTATATTTATTCTTCTCTTCTTCTGTAAGGGCAAAAATTAATTACTCAGGCTTGCCAGAGAATCTGCTGAGAGCTGTTATCTACAGGAACCAAAAAAGTAAAAGGCGTTAGCCAATAGCGTTACCTTACAACTATTTCCATTGGCTAATGAAAGTTTTTACAACCAAGAGTATCTTACCTATACCCCAAAAAGGGGAAAAAATGGGCTATCAACAAATATGTGAGAAATGTAGCTGATCTGAAAAAATCTTGTAGCATTTTATGTATTTTGGCTGAAACCTCAGCCCCTACAATTTCTTCAAAAAGCTCTGATTAGGATCATTTCTAACAGCCAAAACAGAAATGAGAAGCTGTAAACATGTCCTTATCTGCAAATCAGAGGAATGTATTTATTGGGTCTTCCCTTTCAAATGCACATTTTCTGCTCCAAATCTCATGGTCCATTTCTAAAGAAGTTACCTAATATCTTTTCTTTACATAGTGGACATTTTTTTAACATTTTTTAACAAGTGCTAATAATTGATTATTGCTACTATTGCAGCTCAGTGATAAGCCATTCATCTTACTAACTAAGATAATTTGTTTGACTCTCAGTTATGTCACAGAACTGAGCTAAGAGTGCTTAACTTGTTTCAAATACTGGTGTCCTGGCCAGGTATGCTTGTCAGCAACTGTAAAATGCTAATGTTCCATTTGATACTTTGGTGGTATAATTATAAGAAATATTATAGGTAATATAGGGACTTCTGCTATTTGATACAATGTAGGCATATACTTTTTGTACCTTACCTTTACTAGCCACAATGCATCCTTTATTAATTATGTTTCAGTAGGGTTGGGTGTTTCGCTTGATAATCTTGAAAATGTGCATTAAAGGAGACACCAGTTTACCCACTGGTAGATCTATCAATTGAAGAATAGAGTCAACCGCTTTTTCTGGGTAGCACTGAAAATGTATGTCTGAAATTGAGGCTTGTGATGCTTCATATAAAGTAACAATAGCTAAACTAAATTTTGCTTCTTTGTTTATTTGCTTGATAGCTGAAATTGAGGTGGAGAAACTTGCAATCTGATGCAATACGACCACCAGGAACAATGAATATGAAATTCATTCAGATAACAAAAGGCAAAAACATGGGAATACAGAGGCCAGGAACTAGTAGCTTTCAGAACACTTACAAGAAAGCGATTTTCTCTTAGATGCTATTTCACTAGTTACACATCAGTTACAGTTATATAAAATAATTTATTTAATTTGGTTTAGTTTTGTGAAATTTTTTTTTTTGTGATCTTTTTTTTCTTTATAAACAAGAGCACTTTCAAAACCTGACACTGAAACTTTATGATTCTATTTCTCTGCGTTAGGTTTAGATAGATTTTTTTAACTCTATCTGCTCTCTGCCAGGGATTTTTCTAGGTTTTTTTCCTTTGTTCTTTAATGTGTAGGATTACATTCCCTAACATGAACATAGGAATGAAATCTGCTGTACAAATGGCCATATTATCATTGAGGAAGTGTAATGTAATCTCAGGAAAACGGGAGTGAACAGAAAGAGGACTAGTATTGGCTTAGTTAGGCTTTGGGTTTGGTGGTTTTTTTAGTTTTATTTTTGATCTTCTTTCATTTATTTCAGCTTAGCCACAACAATAAAATAGTCTCGTGATTAATTCTTTTTATGAAGGTAAAACTTCTGAGAAAGTTGGGGCTGTTCAGCCTGGAAAAGAGAAGGCTGCGTGGAGACCTCCTAGCAGCCTTCCAGTATCTGAAGGGGGCCTATAGGGATGCTGGGGAGGGACTTCTTCATTAGGGACAATAGTGATAGGACAAGGGATAATGGGTTCAAACTTAAATAGGGGAAGTTTAGTTTGGATATAAGGAAGAGGTTTTTTACTGTAAGGGTGGTGAGGACACTGGAATGGGTTGCCCAGGGAAGTTGTGAATGCTCTATCGCTGGCAGTGTCCAAGGCTGGGTTGAACAGAGCCTTGGGTGGCATGGTTTAGTGGGAGGTGTCCTTGTGCATAGCAGGGGGGTTGGAACTAGATGATCTTAAGGTCCTTTCCAACCCTAACTATTCTATGATCTATGAAAATCAAGGAAATTTTAATAGGTTTTCTTGACTGTTGGTAAGGTAAACAAGCCTGCTCAGTACTCACATCTTACGACAATGCAGAGCACTTTCACTTATGCTTTGAATTAAATTCACTGTCCTTTATAGAGCGGGTCAGAAAAGGCCAATGCTAGACCTTACACTGTTATGACCCAGCCCTTCTGGCTTAGCTTTCTCCTGTAGGAGAGCTTGCAAGAGAGTATGGAGGATGGTAGCAGCCATGTCTCAACAAGTCTGCTGTAGGTGGTAAATTCTTACAGATAATTTTTTCCCCACCATAACTAGAAGTGCTGGGAGAGAGACTTTAAATCTGCCCCCTACTTTTGCAGGTATTCTGTACAGGGGGATTTCCCCCAGTTCATATTTGGGTTCGTCCGAAGTGAAGAAATGGATGCTGACTAAAGTGGAGAGAGAATAAGCATCAGGAGGTGATTCAGTCTGTCAGGTCTCAGCTGACAACAGGGAGACCTCCAACCAATATTCTGAAATAAAGCTCTGCCAGGAATATTTTGTTTTGTCAGTTCTTCCTGGATACCCAGGAAAGATTCTCAGTCTCCCATGCAAACTGCCTAACAAGCAAAACTGAGCACAAGAATGATTTTTATCTTTATTGTATTCTCCCTATCTTTACTTTTGTGAAGCATTGTGTTTATGCGATTCATTCAGGTTATTTATTTCCCTTTTCCAAAAGAGGCACTGCATGCTTTTTCCTGGTTTATTGCTTTGGGTTTTATTGTTGGTTTGGTTTCCTTTTTGAAATATCTATGAGGCAGTAGCTAATTCTACTTTCTATAGCACATATGGAGTCATTTAGCAAAATTAAAGATAAGGTTAAATGAACAATTTAGAAAAACTTACTGATGCATCTTTGGAAAATTAATTCTGGTTTGTAAGTTATATATGGTTGTTTGAATCTTTTCTACTGAAAAAGAGACATGCAAAAAGCTTTAAATATGTAATTGTTATTACAAGAAATTAGTCTTGGAATCTGAAAAAGCTTTCCAAGCATTAATTAATGGAAATAACCAAATCAATATTGCATTCTTGCTGCAATGTTATTAGGTGATGATTTTCATCTTTCAGTGCCATAATGGATCTTGTGAATTATCTAATTAGACCTGCAATATGCAATTCAAAAACTCTTGATTTCCATACAGAAATAAAGATCTTATAAATAATCATGCATAAAAATAAATACTCCAGAGACACAATACTTAGCATGCTGCATAAATTCCTACAGTTCAGTATTTAGTCTTGAAATTGTGTGAAGAATGTAGTCTTTAAATAAAGGGTTTTTTAAAATTACTTTGGTTTACAGAATGTGTGGTCATCATGGTGTCAGTATTCCTGAATATTTCTTTTTATGCTTTGTTTTTCAGGTTGGCTTCATGAGCTAGGAAAACGTATTGAGTCTCCTTACTATGAGAATAATACACTAGGAGGCCCATCAATAAGAAGTGCCTATATAGCTGCCCTATATTTCACTCTCAGCAGCCTCACTAGTGTTGGGTTTGGAAATGTTTCAGCCAATACCGATGCTGAAAAGATCTTCTCCATTTGCACAATGCTTATTGGGGGTAAGTACAAATACATCGTGTTAAAACATTTTGGGGAGGTATTGATAAGTAAAATTAATGTAGAAATTTTGCTAAGTTTCTGAAAAAAAAAAAGCCAACAAAAACCCAACCCCCCCCCAAATAAAAAAAAAAAAAACAACAAAAAAACCCCTAAAATTCCCAGAAAGTTTAATTTAAAATGCCAAAAGAAGGAAATAACTTAGCAGATTTTACACAAGACAAACTCTCCTAAGCAGACCTATTTCTAACCGCTTGATCACTTAAGGTGACAAAAGACAGTTGTCACCCAGTAAAATGCGAACTCACATTATTGTCAGGTTATGTGCCAGGCACTCTTCCAGTCAGCCAGGAAATTGGTATACATTCAGCTCCAGGTCTGTCCCCACAGCAGCCCTGGGAACAATGACAAGGGGAGGTGGGCAGCTCACCGGTGAATCTGGCTGTGAGCTGGTGCATATACTCATGTGTAGGACTGTCCCAGAGAGAAGGCAACAGAGCCAGGAGAACTATTTGGTGAGCTGTATGTGACTCTACCATAAACAAAAATCTCTGTAATTATCACAAAGTGCATTTTACCACATCACTGTTCCGATTAGAATTAAAATGCAATGTTTTTGTCATATTTGGAGCTCAGTAGTATTTATATTAATTACCTAGTCATACTGCTGGGGGAAGCCAAGTGCTCATATATGGTCTCCTTTCTGCTGAGGCACCTGCACACAACCAGTGAGCTGGTAGCATCTGCAGAGCTTGGCGTAAACCAAGACCACTGAAGAAAGTACCTGCAGCTCTCTCTTTACTTTCATCCTAACAAAAAGTCGGGTGTGCTATTTCATAGAGTGTACATCATACTATCCAAGGATGACACAGTGGGCATGAAGGGTAAAATCAAACCACAATTTCCTACTGCCCCCCCTCATATTTTTGTCTGCTGGCCTAATTGCTCTGGAAACACTAGTGTGTATTTCTGCAGCAGTAGTCAGTAAGGCATTGGTTGTCAGCTTTGCAGCGTAAATTTTCCTGGGCAAAAAATAAATTGGCAACTTGACACTTGCAAGCTGGAACACAATGAATGACCCATAACTATATGTTTGTGGCATCGAGTGATATAGAAAGCGTTTTATGAATTATTGTCATTTTTCCCAGTCCTGAAAATATAATATAATGGATCATGCAATAATATAATGGATCACACAATAATATAATGGGTCATGCAAGAATTATAACATTTTGATTTTGACAATGTCACAAAAACACAAGCAGCTTATTAATTGCTCTTGCTGGTAACGTGAAATTATAGTTTTAAAATACAATGTGGTCTCTGTGCTTTGAGCCTTTCACTACATAAAATCTGTTGGAATGAAGGAAGGAGTTTTCATTTCTGTCGTGGAATAAGGAGATATCCTGCATAAGAGTTTTCATTTCTGTCGCGGAATAAGGAGATATCCTGCATAAGGCAATGATGAATATTTAATTCACTTTGAGATGGCAGAGCTTTCACAAAATTAATAGAGAAGAATATAAAAGTAGCCTATACCTTCATTTAGTCCAGTTATAGCAATTTCTTTTTCACTTATATTATTGAGTGGTAGAACTGATATGCTTTTGAACTGAACAAACTGTGAAGAACTAGTTGACTAGTGTGTAGCAGAGGGAACTGAAAACTGAAAGACAAAGTTATTCATAGGTGAGCAGGTAGAAGAGTGACTTTATACCTGTGAAAATCCAATGAATAAGATGTGATATCCCCAAACTAAAGAATATTCTGGCTGTTTTTACTATCTAAAAGAATTTTCAACCACTAAAATGTGTCTTTTCCTCCTCCTATTCCCTTTAGTCTCTCCTCACTCACACTGGACTTTAAATTGCCGTACAAGGTCAACATCTTGTCTTGTTTACAAACAAACTCTTTTGCCACTCTGGGGAGTCTGCCTGCTTTCTTTCAAGCACTATAAAGATAGATGTCTCTTGAGAGTAATAATCAAGCTCCTAATAGTTTTTTCAATAAGCAATTTATAAATGTTTATATTGTATACCTCAGATCAATACCACATGACAGGCAATCTAGCTGTGATTTTTCTCACTGATAATCAGCAAGCACATTTCTGCACAGACAAACCCAGATGGCCTGTATCTGTAAGCATTTCTTCAGTTTTGCTTCTGCTGTTTTTATTCCCAGGCCAGTCTCTAATGGCAGACAAACTCAGGATGTCAGCACTTTTTGATAAACAATTTCACACCGTGTTTGACCTTCTCAAGCAACCTAAGAAATCAGAATGGTTTTTTTTAAAAAAACTTGAATTTCTGGTCTACAATGTTTTGGGTTTTTGTTTTTTAACATCTTATTCCACAGAACATGATAGAGCTCTAAATGTTTGCAACCTCATTCCACTACACATGGTCACCATTAGTAATCATTTTTATTTATACGAGTTCTTGGAAACCTGTTACATTCTATGTAGTTACCAACGGACCATTTGAGTCTAGTTTTCATATTGATTAATAGCTTCTCGTTATTTCCTGAGCATGCCTGTCTACATGGGTTCATCTGATCTCATTTTTTCTTAGACTATGGACTTAATTTGGCTTGGGGATTCTTTTGCTTGGTACCCTGACTAGATATCATCCTGACCCATGCTAATGACACAAAAAATGGAAATGAAAAATCATACAAATGATACTGTATATTATTCATGGGGTATTATACTCAAAAGCTTTATTACATGTTTCAATCAGGAAATTGATTTTCTGTGAAAATCCTGTTTATTTTATGTGTTATGTTTTAGTGATCAACAAGTCACCACATTACGTACAATTTCTGTCCTCCTCCAGCTCTGATGCATGCCTTGGTGTTTGGCAATGTGACTGCCATTATTCAGAGGATGTACTCCAGATGGTCCCTTTATCACACAAGAACCAAGGACCTCAAGGACTTTATACGGGTCCATCACCTGCCACAGCAGCTAAAGCAAAGGATGCTTGAATATTTCCAAACCACGTGGTCTGTCAATAATGGGATTGATTCCAATGAGGTAACCAAACAAAGAAGGTTGTGGTTTTGATTATTTTGACTATGGACTTAGAGGAGGATGGTGCTGTACTCTTCTATTTATGATGCTGTGTTTTGTGTGATGTTATATATAAAAAAGAACATGCCTAAATATAAAGTTGGGTTATCCCAGGACAAAGGTATGCTGTTGAAAAATCTTGTTTAGAACATCATATCATAAACTAAAAATCGAAAGTCTTCTGCAGTTCTCAAATGCTGAAGAGGCATTCGTCAGAAGCCTTTTGGATGATGCCAATAGAAACACCCCAGTGAGCAGTTTTGCCTTTCACCAAACAGAAACTCTACTGGGGGTTTTCAGATGTTTTTTAAAAGAGGGATTTCTTTACTGCTTCTTTACTGCCCTTTCTTACTGCCTTTTTCTTTTTTTTAAATTCTTTGCAATGATGTAAAAAATAGTTTGTCCTGACTTTTTATGTTATTCATTTCTCTATGTTTTTAAATATTGGAGAATATAATATGAGAGTGAAATCAAAAGATAGATTTCTGGTTATGTCTTTTCTTGTTTGCATTAAATGTCTTATCCAGGTTATGTATTCCTATACTCTAGAAGAAATATTGGCTTCTCCCTGCTGGAGTGTTATTTGAATGAACCATTCCCTTCAAAGTTCATGTTATATATGTCATTATAAAACTCAGTGGCCTCTAAATATAATGTGGAAATAAGCAGAAAGATTTGGTTTTGAAAACATTCTCCTCCTGATAAATTCTTTTCTGTGGTGTGCGCAGCACAAAGAATGAGACACTCTGCAGCATCCTAGCAACAGAAGGAGCCTAATAAGATTTCTAAAGATACCAAAACCACTTAGATCTTGTTTTTTTTTTGTTAAGGATCACCTTCAGCTTGTGTACCTTCTGTACCTTTAGTCACCCTGAAAGTGAGTGACTGCTGTACTGCAATAGCAGATTTTGGAGAGAACATCAGTATTTCATGATTCGCCTCCCATCCACAAACCGCATTGTTAAAACAAACAAGCAAAACAAACAAAAAAACACATAAAAAGAAAACTTAGAGAGTTTTTCAAGTTATTCATCTATGAATGGTTTTAGCATATAAGAAGCAATATAGCCTGTTGATGAATTTTATGCAAGCATTTTAAAATCAAAATTAAGTTAATTTTTATTCTCATTTCAGTATATGCTACTGTATACAGTGATATATACCTGAATAGGCTCATGCATTCTAGCAGCTGAAAAAAGCTGGGACAAGTTTAAATTATGCATTTGGGGGAATTCCCACATACAATGTTGATGATTTTTTTTCCTGATTCGGTCTAAAGACATACTTTTATTCATATTTTTCCTCGAATTTATCATTGTTTATTGCCATAATGATGTATTAAGACATAGCACACATGTCTTATCAAAGAAATAAGAAAAAACAAAGGGAAATCTTTGCATCAGTATGATATATGTAGCACTACTAAATCAGATTACTTCTGCAAAAGAAGAAACAAATTATCTTACAATTTTTCTCTTTTTCACTCATTTTTCTCTTTTTTTGGACAGCTTTTAAAAGACTTCCCAGATGAGCTGCGTTCAGACATCACCATGCACTTGAACAAGGAGATTCTGCAGCTCTCCCTTTTTGAGTGTGCCAGCCGTGGTTGCCTGAGGTCTCTGTCTCTGCATATCAAAACCTCTTTCTGTGCTCCTGGGGAATACCTCCTCCGGCAGGGTGATGCCCTGCAAGCGATCTATTTTGTGTGCTCAGGTTCCATGGAAGTCCTGAAAGACAGCACGGTGCTGGCAATTCTTGGTATGTTCATAATCACAGCTTAAAAGAGAGAAAGAATGGCCCTACAGTGTAGGAGGACCTTCACTACTAACAATTAATGTGTCCTAATTAATAGACTAATTTGATCAATAGTCTAATTAATAGACTGAGGAGAAAGAATATGATTTTAATATGCTATTCATACTCTATGGACATCCCTACATTTTTTAGTTTGAACTTATTTTTTGCCATAAGGAGCTTTCAATTGCTTGTGTGCTAACTGCAAAATATTTTACTTCCACACAGATTTTCTTATTCTCTCTTTTTTATGTAAGCAGGTATATGCTAGTTTTTGATGCAAATTGCTGCTTTCAAGTAAATTTGATGACAGTACTGGCACCTCAAAGGACATGGGTTATTAGTTCCTAAATCTTTCATGAAAACTAGGGGCCAGGCAGTGATCCCACTAATGCTCCCAAAAGAAAGGGAACAATGTGAGCTTATTGTCATTCTTTGATGCATTCATATCAAAACCACCCGCAGGACAGTCAGGTGTTAATTTGAAACTTTTTAGGTATATAACAATATTAGTATCAATAATGCATGAATATTTCAGAAAAAAAAGTTAAGAGTTGTATTTGACTGCAGTTACAATTAGATTATTGTTGCGTTTGATGAAATAGTGTCAGCCTGAAAGACCAATAGATTTGATAATGCTAATGTATGTTTCTTTTTAAACGAAAATCATGTAGCAAAGGCTGTAGGTAGTATGCTGAAGTTTCATGTAGAATTACTGCAGCAGGGAAATCATTGTATCTTGAATATTGACATTCGTTGCATAAACAGAATCATATATGTTATTTTTAGTAGCTCTTTCTTTTTCACTGGAGAAGATATTTATAAATATTTCTGCAAACACATCTGTATGTTAATGTATCTGGGATATGAAGTCAAAGTTATAAATTTATTCTTCTTGTGGATATCTTTTAAATAACTTATGGTTAAAATTTTTTTACAGCTCTAAGGTATGTGCTCAAAAAATACATAACTATTGTAGTAAAACATATTTTCCTATAAAAGATATCTTAATGGCCATTGTTGAACTTATAGTCTCAAAAGGAGCTAAACAGCTGTATTTTATCAGAGCATTTCATTGCATTGTTACCATATTGCTTGTTACTGAAAATGGTTCAGTAAAGAAAAACTAATCCACTAGAATTAGAATCATGACAGAATTATAAAATAGTAGACTGGGGACTGTAAGTAACCCGCATTACCAGGTAAAACCCCTGCTCTCTCGGATTTGCATCACATCAGTAACGCAGTTTCTTGTAGGGACCTGCATGTTTGATACATTCACCTTCTGCTGATGTTAATTAAGTTTAAAAGACAAAGCTCCCATTTGCTGTAACAAAACATTGTTTCATTGTATTATATCTGTGTGTTTGCATTATGATTTCATTAACTTCTCTCAGCAATACACTAATATCTTTCTTATTGTTTCCATTGACACCATTACACAATGATGCTTTCATTAACATTTTCAGAAGTGCTTCAAATGGAATAATTAATGAAATCATAGTTCCAGTGAGGGCATCTCTTGAAATTTTCCTATATTTAGGCTTCTGGTTTTTGTAAACCATATTTTACAGGTTTTTTGTATGTGTGTCGTGGTTTAAGCCCAGCTGGTAACTCAGTATTACTCAGCCATTCACTCGCTTCCCCCCCTTCCTCACCCACTCCAGGAGGGGTGGGGAGGAGAATTGAAAGAATGTAACTCCCACAGGCTGAGATGAGAACAGTCCAGTAACTAAGGTATAACACAAACCACTGCTGCTACCACCAATAATAATAATTATAAGGGAAATAACAAGGGAAGAGAATACAACCACTCACCACCTGCCTACCAATACCCAGACCAACCCGAGCAGTGCTCACCCTTCCGGGTAACTGTTCCCAGTTTATATACTGGGCATGACATGGTGCGGTTATGGAATACCTCTTTGGTCAGTTTGGGTCAGGGGCCCTGTCTCTGCTTCCTCCTGGCTTCCCCTCCTCCCTGGCAGAGCATGAGACTCAGAAAGTCCTTGGTTAGAGTAAACATTATTGAGCAGCAACTAAAACCGTCAGTGTTATCAGTGCTGTTCCCAGGCTGAAAGTCAAAACCACAGCACTGCACCAGCTACTACTAAGGAGAAAAATGACTGCTACTGCTGAACTCAGGACAATGTTATTCAGTGAAATCAAGGCATTCTGAAACTTCCTATTTATAAATGGGTGATGGAGCTAGGTTGACTGTCAATCTAACAGAAATAAAGAGTTTTGAAACAAGAAAGAACATGAATTAAAGAGTTCTGAAACAAGAAAGAACATGTACCATATTTATATTCCAAAAAAAGACCAGTCAAATGCACGTTAGTAAAATAAAGGAAATTGTATTACAGAAGACCAGATGCTTGCATTATCAACAATCTAGTGCAATCCCACAAAACAGGAAGGAAAGTAAAAACCGAAATGTTCTTTTTAACACTTTAATAAGAATATTAAAAGTTATTAGAAAGAATGTGTTTAAATCTAAATAGTTATTAAAATAATAATAATTCTTTAGAGTAAAATTTTATATTTTCTTTTATCAAACCATTTTATTAACATTAACTCAGACAATTCTAATCATCCTTTAGCTGAAAGATAAAGGGAATCTCTTTAAAAGGCTTTAAATTTAGGCCAATCACTGAAATTTACAGGTAGAGATGCTTAAACCTTGATAAGTCAAAGCAGCCATCTAGCAAACAACTAAATGAAATTTGTTAGAATAGGACTTCTGGCCTTTCTCTGTTCTAATGTACTCAGATAACTGTTGACAGCATCAGTTAGCTTGAGGAAGGAACTTTTTGGGGACCAGAGCCAACAATGCTTGTTTTTCAACAACAGATGTTTAAAGATCTGTAGATATAAACAATGTTGTTTTAACAACAGATGTTTAAAGATCTGTTTTGATAAATTTGAAATATTTTTCCCTTGTCCATATTTACATAGCCCACAGTAGATTTACAATGCCTCTGCTTAATATTGTCAAATAAATTTAAACAATTTTTCATACTTATATAAAACATAAAAGTGGATTACTGTTTAGCTTTATGTTATATTTAATTATGTAAGCACTACATCACATGATGAGCAATGACAAATGTTATTGTCATCTATCAGATTTACATTGCCCAGGTTGACCTAAACAATTACAAGTTCTTATTTATACTAATAGCATTTTTTAAGAGACCCCAAAGCAGCATTAATATATGTATATTTCAAGCACAATAGAAAATCCTTCCCTACTGGGTTTTTTGATAAATTCTTTTGAAAAAGTTGTTCAAGCTCCATGCAAATATAAAAAATTGCAAATAGTATTTTAAAGTATAAAATTATCTTATTTAAGCAGCTTCAGTTTGGCTGCTTAACTTACCCTTCAAGTTCACCATTTCCCATATAATATCCAGTTAGAACCACATGCTGGTAGATTTTTCAGACTTTACACTCATTATTTATTAATCACAGAATAATGTAAGATTGGAAGGGAACTCTGGAAGCCATTCAACCTAAACCTGCCTAAAGCAGGATCCATCTAGCTCAGCTTCTTCAGGGCGATGTCCAGGCAAGCCTTGAACATCACCAAGGACAGCAATTCCACAGCCTCTCTGGCAGCCTGTCCCACTGTTTGACCAGCCTCATGGTGACTTTCATTTCCTGATTTCTAATCACAATTTCTTTTGTTACAGCTTGTGCTCAGTACATCTTCTTGCACTGTACACCCTAAGGAGGAGTTTAACCCTGTTTACTCTATGCTTTTCTGTTAGGCTATTGAAGGCAGCAATAACATCTTTCCTTTGCCTTCTCTTATTAAGGCAGAACAGTACCCATTTTTTTCCTTATACAGTATATTTTCAAGTCTCTGAACGTCTTGATGGCCTCTTCTGGATTCACTTGAGTATGTCCACAGCACATCATGCCCGGTATATAAACTGGGGACAGTTACCCGGAAGGGCTAGATCACTGCTCGGTTGTGCTGGGTATCGGACAAGTGGGTGGTGAGCAGTTGTATTCTCTTCCCTTGTTATTTTCCTTATCATTATTATTATTGGTGGTAGCAGTAGTGATTTGTGTTATACCTTAGTTGCTGGTTTGTGTTATACCTTAGTTACTGGACTGTTCTTATCTCAGCCTGTGGGAGTTACATTCTTTCGATTCTCCTCCCCATCCCTCCAGGAGCAGGGGAAGGAAGGAAGGGGAGTGAGAGAGTGGCTGCATGGTTCTGAGTTACGGGCTGGGCTTAAACCACGACAGACAGTCTTGCCCGTGAATTAAAATATAATGGTTTAAGAATTCATTTGTTTTTCTTGACGGAATACCCATGGAGCTACACAGCTGTTAATAGCCTATACAACTACAATATATCATGAAGTGTAGCTATGCAGCCATAGTTATCATAGATTACAAATATTTTGCAATCCAAGTTCTAAGTAAAAGGGACATTTCAATAGATGATTTGTGTTTAATTGTGTCATTGTTAAAATGCTGTCGTAACACCTGTCCTACAATGAAAAAAAAATGCTAGAAACATAATGTTCACTTTTTTAAAAACAAATCCCATCTGTTATTAATTACTAGTGTAAATATTAATTTTACATGTTTTTACTTGATTGCTCCCTTAAATCAGGTAGTTACCTGGCTAGAAATTAGTCTTCATGCCTCCAATTAATTGCATATAAGATTGCACCTGCAAAAGAAGAAAGACAGCTTTTAGTCAAAGATCCATTAGGCTGTTACTAATTAAACAATGCAGTGGTAACAATGTGACTTAAGATTTAGTGAATCTGTTGAACAGATTTATGATTCAAAAAAGAAGTAAAAAAATCATATTTTAAAGATTCTTTTTTTATATTTTCTTTTAGGTAAAGGAGATTTAATTGGAGCAAACCTATCCATTAGGGATCAAGTTATTAAAACAAATGCAGATGTTAAAGCTCTAACATACTGTGACCTCCAATGCATTATCCTCAAAGGCCTCTTTGAAGTGCTTGACCTTTACCCAGAGTATGCCCACAAGTTTGTTGAAGACATACAGCATGATCTCACATACAATCTAAGAGAAGGCCATGAAAGCGATGTAAGTACCTTTAAAGGTGTCTGCAGTTATTATTACCTTAAGGATGCTTCTCATACAAGTGATGTAAGTACCTTTAAAGGTGTCTGCAGTTATTGTTACCTTAAGGATGCTTCTCATACTTTAACCAGTTCTCATAATTTTTGCCACAGTAAAAAAAATAATACACAGATTATACTGAAAGGACCCCTTATTCCATTTGTTTGATAATTCAGTCATTACCTACATGAATTCATCAGTTCAATAGATCATAAACAGTGAACATGTTCTGTGCTTCTCATTTTTCCGTAGAAAATATCACCTGTGAGAGAATGGGGTTTTTTTTTTAATATTTTGTCTTTTTAAGCTCACGTTTAAAAATAATTCAGTTATGTAAAGCATGTGTCCAAGTCAAGGTACTTAACTATACCTTTTCTAGAAACTCACATGCCAGCCTAATGAACATTCATTTCACTGATCACTGATTATCACTTCACAGTTAAGAATGTCTTCACGCACAGAACCAGTTGTTTCTCATCACACTGCAACTAAAATGTGATTTTTCATTTAAATGAGAAATTTAATGTGAAAAAATAACCAACAAGAAATTCCAGAAAAAGCACTGCTGAAAGAAGCAGTTCAGCTTAGCTGAACTTAACTTGGGTCAGAAACACTTCAGTTTAGACTTACCAAAGTACTTTCACTGTAGTATTTCTTTACTGTGAGGGTGGTGGGACTCTGGCACAGGGTGCCCAGAGAAGCTGTGGCTGCCTCTTCCCTGGAAGTGTTCCGGGACAGGTTGGATGTGGCTTTTAACAACCCGGTCTGGCGGAAGCTGTTCCTGCCCATGGCAGGGGGATAGGAACTTGGTGATCCTTAAGGTCCCTTCCAAACAGAACCATTCTATGATTCTATTATATTATGTAGCAAATATATCAGGTTTTAATAATGAAAAGCTTTTATAACAGCTCTCCTCTTCTGACCTAACCATATGGCTGTAAACTTGTAGAGGGGAACGTAATCAGGACATCTTATTTGTTTGCTTCTTGAAATGTTCTTGAAATGTTCTGCTACTGAATACAGCAGCTAAGAGACTACATTTCGGTTTTGAGAGCTTGACTATTACTTTGCGTAACCAACACATTTTCCTTGGGGAGGAATGGTTAATCTGGAAAGGAGTATAACTCCATGTAAAGATATGGTTTGGAGCTGATTGCATTCTCCTCTTCAGTTTTTCATGGACCTTGATGAACCCCCCACAGTGTATTGCTACATGCTTTTTCTGTATGATGACAAATCTGACAATCACCATCTCAGGTGCATACACACTCAACTTTTACAAAATCAGGAGAAAATCTTCCCTGCTAAAGTTGGCTGAGTGATGTACAAGCTCTCTGCTGAGAGCAAAGCTCCACCAGCCTCAAATGTGAATGCACAGACTGCCAAGGATGGCATTTAAGGAAGTGTGGGACACATCCAATCATTTTTTATGCTTTTAGAGAGAAAATATTTAGAGCATTTGTGAATACACACTGTATTTTCATGGTACAGTCCATTATCTTGGAAATTTTATATTCCAATATAAATTGGGAGTGGGGAGGAAATCCCGACACTTAGTAGCATCCACTATTACAGGCAAATAGAGAAGCCAAGACAGATTATTGTAGTCTCCTACATCCTTGGGTTAATTGTGCCCTCCACTAGTATTTCTCTTGTAGCAGAGCTAACGTCAGTTGTGTGCATCTTATTTCTTATCCAACCTTTTTACTTATCAATAAAGATAAAAAACAGGAATAAAGTGGCCAAAAATTATACAGCCACAAAAAGAGGGCTCAACAAATGAGGGAAAATATTTGTCAGTAGCAAAAGTGCCTGGTCAACTACTTGCTCTGCTTTGTCTAGAAAATACCATGTCTTCATGAATACAAATTGAAAGCAGAAATAATCTGAGAATTATCTGATGGTTTACTCTCACAGAATAGAAAGAAGGTATTCAAAAGTACAGTTTGTGCATATGAAAACATGACATTTTTAATTTAACATTATATCTTGGGAATGGTGCTATGGGAGAGTTTGGCAGCTGTGATACTGTATCTTGATCTCTCTCTCCCTGAAAGAGGGAGATTTTACCTTTGTGAGTATCTATGACTTCTGCAGCTTTATGGAAATTTTGGGTTTAGAGAGCTTTTCCATAGTTAAGAATTGAACTCTGAGTAAGTCAGTTTCTCACTTTCTTTTCCTTTGGATGTCTTAAATGACTGCAAATTTGCAACTGAATGTGAATTTAATGCTGAAAATGGATTCGCAACAGTGTTTAGGGTAAGGTAAACCACAGAATGAAATAGCATGTGTTTCCCTACGATGATTGCCAGGTACCTTTCAGTCCTGACCTAAAATATTGCATTTTCTGTCACAGACCTCCAAAACTGCCTTAGGTTGTAGATTTCCTAACACTTTTAGCCATCATTAATAAGGTGATGCTGCAGAACAATGCAGTCATCGTGATCTATTATCTCTTTCTTTGTGGTGTTTGAACTGTTCATTGCACACAAAATTGAACGAGAAATTTGAACTAAGTGGACCAAAAGGGTCAAAAGTCATCAGAAGTTTCCTGATCGTGCTGTGTCAAAGTTGGACACTTAGCACTAGATCACATAACTACCCTACCCACACAGAAAGCTCTAGGGAAACTTTTTATTTTGTTTTCTCAATTCATTTGCAAGTCTGGATGTATATAATGATGTGCTCCTTCTGCATTACAATCCAAGTAAGACAGAAAAGGCTCCAGGATTTCTACAGCTATGTCACTCTTCAGTAAAACAAGGAGAAGCTGTAATGAGATTTCCTAGCAACAAGCAAAAACTGTAGCTGACTGGTTATAGGGAGATTGAAAGCATCGTTTAAGCAATCTTGGAAGAAAAGCTCAGGAGATTTTAAGTACAGGAGTTGGCAATTGTGTAACTATTTCAGCCTCTAATGAGTAACAGAGAAACAGACACAAAAACAGGGAGAGAAAAGATTCAGTGGTGTCTCATGATCGCTCTAAACCCAGCAATCATTAAGTGGTTTATTATTATAACCATTAATGTGTGTGCAATCACACTGGCAGCGCTATTATGCCATCTTTTTATATATTCCCATCACAGCAAGATGCAAGTTTGGAAAAAAGTCTTTATGTTCATCATATATATTCCGTCTGCTTTCTTTGCTGCTTTTTTCTGAAGAAATTTGTAACTGTGTTTTTAAATGTATTCAGTTAAATAACTGGACAGTTAGAAAAAGTTGATTTGTTTGGTAGCTGGAGTTGTGACATTAAAAAATTTGCCCGTTCAAGTGTTTCAGTCAACTTCTCTCGGTCTGTGACTATGATGTCTTAGCCGTGAAATTGTTAAATGACACAGATTTTGACACCCACCTCACCCCATGTATATCATTATGCCCTATATGTCACAGGTTTTATACACAGCAGGCAGTGAGAGAGATATCTTATTTGGTAAAACTAAGTACTCATAAGAAGGTTTTTACAACATATAATACAATTATGTGAAAGAAACTGGAAATTATTTTGTGGTGCACTATCCCTGGAAAACATGTGCTACTTATATATTTAGAGAGCAGTAGCAGATTTTGAATGCAAGCACAAAATTCAGCTGAAAGTCTGCTTTAGCCACTGTCTGTTTCAGCTAGTAGATTATGTATTTGACATATGTTCATTCTGGACACTTTAATCATGCTTTTTCTAGTCTCTTGAATTTATGAATGCTGCTTTCCAGTACAGTAATAACTCAGAAGGAATTCTATGTTACATATTTGATTATCTATTGTGAATCAGCAATGGAAATAGCATGACATTTCTGACTTTTTAAAGCATCTCTGCTGTCTGCATGAATAAATAGCATTTTGTTTTAAAGCAACAAATCAAAGTTATTGAGGAAAAAATAAGCATTTTATTTTAAAATACTTGCTTTTAATTTTGGCAATCCTTGTAAAATAAGAACTTGATAGAAACTTCAGTCACATGATTACTTATTGATATGTTTGATTTTGAGAGCCAAAAAAATCCTATTTCTTGGGTATTACCTATGTGTTTACAATAAAACCCATGCGTGTAAAAAATCTCCAACCCGACTCTTGCTATGCTGCTACACTTAGTCATAATTCCTCTACTTCAGCCTAGATCAGAGCTCATCCTGTCCACTGCAGGACAGTCACAGGTTGCAAAATATTTTTCATTATAAATGATTTCCACAGAAGGTTTCCAAATAATTTCAATCACCTTTTTAATAGAGAAGAGGGTTTTGCCATGTTACCCAGGAACTGTGTAGAAAAAAGTGGCTTACCTTAGAAAAGTTAAAAGGCCTTACTTTGACAGTTAAAAATGGAGCTGGATAACTTTGAAGAAAACTTGTATTTTATAAGCAAACTTACATGCAGTTAAGCACTTGCCTTTGTCAATAGCTCATGTGTCAGAAGGTCATGTACTTTTACTGCAGGCATAATTCACTGGCATTTATCATCTGGCACAGTAGGTATAAATTCTGCAAAACAAGAGACCAATCAATTGTAATTTTTCTTTTTCTATACAAGAATTATTGCAACAGGTGGTACATAGAAGTGAGTAAATCGCCTAAAGCAACAGAAGTTTAATACTTTATTTGCATGATTATTCCTGGGGGAAAAAATGTAGGAAACACCCCAAAAGTTCTATTAGTTCACTATCTTTCCCTTTAGTCCATGTTGGCAGTCACACAGAACAAATTCCTATTATCTTATTAGGGACCTGAAATGATTGACTGCTGTGCATTCACTTTCTTCCTGTTAGCCATCATATTTCCTTTTTTCCTTTATACCTCTTTGATGTGAGATAGAGTCACCAAACTTTTCATCTTCTTAGCAACTAAAGTATAGGAACGAAGGTGTTCATCATACCATCAGAAACTAAAATAATTTAAAATCTGTGAACATACCATTCACTTTGTGAACCTGATGTGTTGACTGAAGTAGGTCTCTTACCCGCTTCTGTGCACAGACTACTCTGCGATCAGTGCTGCTGTGAAATATTGCTCAGTGCTCTTTCATATTTTACAAGCTACCCAGATTTTTTGATCATTCTTCTGGGACCACCTGGAATCTGTTTTTCCTTCTTCCCCCTCTCTCTCTCTCCCTTTCCACCTTCCCAAAATACATTACCCTATTGCTGAGCAAAGCAGCACTCAGAAAGTATCATTATTTACACAGCTCAACTTCTATATTTCTATGAAATCAGTAACAGGATCGTGCAGCTGTAGAAGGGACATGACCAAGTTCTTTTATCTGCTTTAAGCTTAATTTCTGATTTAAATTAATGAGAAGCAGTTTGGCAAACAGCTTTGTCTTTTAGCTCTCTGTGAAATATTCCACAGGTCTCCTACCTGTATTCATGACAGTATTCATGACATTTTAGTGGATTTTTAGAGTTTAAAAATAACAACATCCAGTTACCTCTATTGCCTGATATTATCTGATAGTTTATTCCACTGCTTTGTGGTAATTTTCTACAAGCTATTGATACACTGATGTCATTTTTCCATTTTTTCTTTTAATTAATTCTTGCGGTTTTACAAGTCTTTTCCATTTTACACTTAAAATAGATGACTGGCTGTAAGAATGAATCCCACAAGATGTGAAAGAGGATAAAGGGGAGGAGAGGAAAATAACCCTTAAAGTTTTGACTGGGAATATGTTACGTATATGTGACCTGTCCCAAAATTCCTACCCCTGTGGTCACTCTTACTTTTTTTGAATAGCTTAAGAGACAGGAATTATGATTATCAGTTATACATTATTTATGAAAAGACTATTCAATGCATGTACGTAATAGGGATTTTCACAATTGGACTGTAGCACTTTGGCAAATACAATTTTCACTGTAACTAGAACTAAAATATTTAAATAACTGACAAAAAAATTACTTCTAATTTTAGCTTCTGAGTCTTTTTAAGTACTCTCCATTCTCATTCATTTCACTTCCTGAGATAACTGCATCCTCCATCAGATTATACAGCTTAACCAGAGGGTTACATGCTGAAAAAAAATGTATCCAGGCTGGCAAAGCAGCTTATTGATGTTTTTAGACTGGCATAAGAGGAGGGTATGAAACACTGTGTCAAACAGAATTTTTTCCGGGAAAAACTCCTGGTTTTCAGGGAGCATTGCCTTGGAATATAACCATATTTCTATTTTAGTTACACAGGGATGCTAGATGGCAACTTTTTCCAATATGCTTCATTGTGCCTTAGGAAACATAATAATGCAACTTTTACAATATTGATATTATATCTTTTGTCTCTACATTGAAAAAAGTGAAAATAAAATTAATCCTATTATAACTTTAAAATGGCATGAAGTTAGAGAGTGGATATAATTATTTTTTTTCATAATCTCTTTATTTTGTATTGATATAGCAAGAGCTACACAGTGGCTTTAAATTTAGAAGCAGTCTTACAGGAACCTATACTTTTATTATTTTGTGTAACGTAAGACTAATTTATGAAGGAAATTATAATACTCACCACAATTTTTTCTATATGAACACTGGTTCTGAAGGCACAGACTGCCTCTATAAGTAATTAATGAGCATGTTGGACTAGCTTATGTGGTAAAGTTCCTGTATGATGTGCAGAGTTGTAACCTCAGCATACATGCTGGAAAGTGTGAAATTAAATATGATGTAGTCTTTGAGCAAACTCTCTGTAGTTTGTGCAACTTGTGCATCAAGTAGGCATTCTACATGGATACAAGTATGTGTTCTCAATTTTATTGAACTGGTAACATTCTTAATGCAGTTTTCTTAAACATCATAGAATAATAGAATAGCTGAGGCTGAAAGGCTTCTCTGAAGATCAACTAGACCCACCCCTCTGCTCAAAGATACAAAAGCATATAAAATAAAAACCAAAACTTAGGTATGAACAAATGTAGTATAAGATTTTACTGATGTAAAACAAATATATCAGCATATTTTTCTTGTTAATTCTCCTATACCTTCACTTAGTAAAATTAGAGCTACAAAACCTGGCTACATAAGTGTAACTGGAGTTCTGCTGAAAATGCAGTTCCTACTTAAGACATATAGATCCTCTTTTCAGTGCTGTGATAAATAATGACTTTAGTAGCAAATAGATACATAAAGTACATACATATATACTGCGTATATAGTACAGTACTGCTTACATAGTAAGTGTTCAGAGACAGGCTCCATTGAGAATCTCACTATGTTCATTCCTTCAGTAAAATTGATATTAGATTTCTCTGACACTGGGTTTGGTTTTATATCATGATACTTTGAAAACTGAATCAATACTATTCACTTATTGGGTATCCATGTTGTCTTAGTTTCTAACCTATGCAGAACTTCTTGAATAACACAGCTGCTAAGAGCTCCAAAGTGTATGTCATCAGCTTTTCTGTATTAAGCTTATATAGAAACACAAATTGCATCTCCAGGGAAGGAAATTAGGATGGCTGTCTTAATAAAGCCTATATACTTCGGCTTCTGCTGGTATCTTCACCGGCCAGGACATGGCCTCTTACCCTGAGGTAAAATCATGCAGATTGCTTTCACAGTTACCTTATGTCTGCTGTCTTCCCTAAAGTTTTGATTCTGAATATATCAAGGGGCCAGATGTGTGCTCAATTTGCACTTTGTTTCTTCCTGGGAGAATTCACTAGATGTCAATCTACTGATCAAGTTGCCACGCGAAAAGCAAAATATTCATAATTTAGAAGAAACATTTCTGATTAAAAACAAAACTAAAAAGAAAACAAACAACAAACATATTTTAAAATAAGGAAACAGATTATACTTGTCCCTGCCTTCTTTTTTGTAAGGTTTACCAGGGCCATTTCTGCATCTATTTATGAGTCTGTGAAATCTTAGAGTTGATGAGGTTCATCATATAAGTTTTATTACTTTGAAAGCTGTCAGCATTCATCTTAATTTCCATTAATATTATGTAAGTCTTTACATGACTGTAATCAAACTGCAGGAACATTGAAATGTTTTCTCCACTTTATCTTTTGTCTGCAGTGATCTGCAAGCTTTTCCAAAAATGAAACCTGCCAGAGAAATGTACAGTCAGTGCCAGGTCTATTGTCTATTTTAATAATTCCTCCTTTTGTCTTGTTTTGACCTTACTGACAGTCTTTTTCTTAGTCATTTTTTTTCAGTTCTTACTGGCACAAGTTTGCTATGAAAGATGTACATACAAAGCAGCCTGGGACCCTGTATTCTTTGCTTGTTTTGGGGTGGAAGAGAGAGACGTGAGAATATAGAAGTAAAAATGACTAATTTGTACCATCCACATTTATTATTTATTTGCTTCTTGATTTGGAGCAAGTGAGAGAGAGAAAGTTTTGTTTCTGTGGCATCTTTTTAATATGAAATCCAATAGATCCTGTGTTGTTAATGAAACAAACAAAGTATAATTAATTTCTTTTGCTAATGAATGCAGTGATGTTAACAACAAGGTTTTGTAAAGAAAAATATGAAAAATATTAAATTTATAGTTTTATTTATTTAATACTAAATATAAAACATCGTGTGAGAAATTTTAATCCAAGAAAGTATTCATTTGCAAAAATCTCATCCAAAGCTGAGTACAACCAGCCAGTTATTGAACACTTGTCTTAACTTCACAGGCTACGATAACTTATTTGAAAGATAGGAATTATGTAGGATAATGATTTAGAAGAACATTGCAGAGCTCATGGCAATTCACAAGTATTGGTCATCTAGGATGAAATCCTGGTGACAAATCTGCATTTCAACTTTTGCTGCTAATTCAATATATTCTATATCGTAAGTAGGATTAGAGACTGCTGAAAGCATCTGCTTCAACAAAATACATTTTCTCTAGCTGTTCACTAAGCAGGGAAAAGAGATAAGACTAAAACTGGCAAAATATAGGGACAAGCCAGTGAACTATAGAAAGTCTTAGAGAAAAAACAATTTGAAAAAAAAGGGGGTAAATTGCTCAGTAAATATCGATACAAAACAATTATATCTAGCCTGAGAAACTCTTTATAAGAGATTTAGTCCTTTGTGCTTTAAAGGATTTGTGCTATTTCATTGAAAAAATTCCTGATTATGGAAAAATGAGGCCTGAACACATGTGAAGCATTAAGCTTTTCAGCAGTACAATAATCCCTTGTTATGTATTTGTACCTTTTCCATTACCATATAGTAAATTTGCAAGGAATAGAACATATGGCATGTGTTCTTTTTCTTTCTTTTTTTTACACTGCCAATGCTCCTATATGTTGTTTTTTTTTTCCTGCTAAGAACATTAATATTCTAGCTTGATTTCAAATCCTTTCCTGAAAATGTATTTTATCCTTTTGACTCCTCAGATACAAAGAATTATTCATATATTTTAGGACCCAAGGTTTAAGAGCAAAGTAGTGAAATTATGTTTCTATTTTTGTTTCTACTTCCCATGGAGGTAACAAGAATATGGCCAGTAAATTTACTTAACTGGACATTCAGTGTATTAACCTGAGGATTTACCTGCATCTTTATATTTCTTTTTAGGGTTTTATCATTGGAATTATTGTACAGCTAATTACCTGGTTTGGTCACAATTCCTGGTAAAAACACCAGGGCTGAAATTAAAAATTGAATTAGACTTTGACAGCATGTCACGTAAGTTATGCTAACATCAGTCTTTTTGGATTTTTTCCCAAAGCAGGAATACCTCTGTTTTTCTTTCAGCAGCCCATATCCTTTAAGAGTTGTACTTATTTTTAAAAGACCAGCATGAGAGCCAATTTGTATCCTCTTTTGTTTTTGCAAGAGGAAAAAAAAATCATTTTATAGAAGACTACACCAGTGTGTTGCTCTGAATAAAAGTTTTAGCAGATCAGAAATTAGGACAGCAAATCATAATTATTTACTCCAATACTACATTTTTACAGAGATAAAATTATATTCACAGTGTGGTCTTTAAATTTACATCCCTTTGACTTGCTTTTTCCATATTCTTGTTCATCTTTCCTTTTCTCTTTAAGAATGGTATTTTTTCAGGGAGGGAGAGGCAATTTGCTGGAGGAGGTTTAAAAGCAAAACTTGAGAATTCTCTCTGATGACAGATTAGTTTCTTTTAACCAACTTTCAGCTACCAGGCCATGAAGTCCCAGATCTTGTTTTTTGTGTGTAAGATACGGTGTTCAAAGTTACAAGCAGTAAATATGGCTGCAGCGTCTTATTAAAGAAGCAATTTCAACACTTCTACTGTGGGTACTGTGCTATGGAAAAACCAGTTTATATGTCCACGGTTTATCTGAAAATACTGATTTATTCATTCTTACATTGTCCTCCAGTGGGTTTAAGGGAACAATTTGGAGAAAAGGAAGTCTGATGAGTAGTTTTCTCATGTCACATGTTCCCTATTCATACCCATTATTTTCTGCTACCTCTCTGCCCAAGGTCACTCCTTCCCTTCCCTGAAAAAAAGCGACCTGCCTTATCTTTCTGTTGCTAAGGTCATAAGTCAACAAAATGCTGTTTCTAACACTGTTTCTTCTGCAGCCAGTTTCTCCCTTATGCAGCAGCCAACAAGTATAAAACTGAGAGCAGAGACATAAATCCTCACCCATGGGTGGTGTCTGTGGCTGCTGTTGATGGGCAGTGAAGAGATCCTGCAGATAGCAGATAGTGTTACTACCAATTGGTCACAGAGCTGAAAGCCCAGCCCAGGTGAAAACCCCTAGCAGGGCTGTGGGGAAATGCCACCTGGACATGTAGGAGACACCCATGTGATTTCTTTGTCTCTGTATTCAAGATGTACGATCAGCATTAACACGTGCTTAGGAGGAAAAAAAAGTGAGGAGGACTTTACTACAAATGACATAAAGACTTCAGAAATCAAATTTGTATGTTGCAAGATCTTTTTTGAGAAGCTGCTAATAATGTTTGGGACTGGTTTGGAGATTTAATTAAAGCTGCTATTTATCATTCATACTGCACCTGTGCCTAGAAGCCAAGCAAACAGATGCCCCAAAATTCTAGGCACTATTGTAAATTAAACTTCTTAAACATATGCGCAAAAAAAGACCATTAACACTTCCTATTTCTGACTTTAATATTTTAGTATGTTTTCAGTTCTTGTTCTCCTGAATCTTGAAAGGAGATGTTGTTTCTTCAATTGGCATAGATTACAGTGCAAATTGGGAGATTTCAGGATTTCAGATCTCATCCTTTACTAATATCATCCAGTACTTTATCTAACTAAGGAAGGACACAGCAGTTATTTTATTTACATAGCCTAATTATTGCACTTATTCTGTTTGGCAGCTATTAGAGTATTATTGCTAAATTTACTGATACACCTGCTACTGGCTTGGTTGTTGTGGAGGAGGATTTCTGCTTACACAAACTCAAATTTTGAGTATTTATATATTATACCGCTACTAGTACCCCCACTTTTATGAGCAACTACAGAACAGTTTTCAGGTTAGCCTGAAAGACTGGTGAAAAAAAATAAAAAAAGGCTGAAGTTCTTTTACCTGAGTTTAGATAAAAATAAATTAATGTTGCAAATTTAATATTGATGGATGTTAAACACTTTTTTTCTTAATATGTGGGTTTAGAAAAAGGGGAAATCATTTCTGAAAATTCTACCTGGCAGACTAATGTTTTTCTATAAATACAGCATGCATACAGCTCTCAGGGACTTGCCCATGGTCAAGGTATGGACACTCAAATAAACAACAGAATGTTCATAACAGATATTCAGCAGTTCCAGTGGATTTTATTTGAAGTAGTTATACATTAAACTTGCATGATTTTTTTCTTCTTGTTTTTCATTTTGCTTTCTGTCTAATCCAAGAAAGGAAAAATGTCATGGCCTTAATAGCTGTTATTCAGCTGTTAGTCATGTATCTCCCTCAGTATTATACTGGTCCTACTTTCGTCAGTCTCATCACTGCCTTTGAAAATTCACCGAAGATGCTAGTTACTCAGATTATCTACATGTAAGGACTAGGCTGACACAGGAGCTAAAGCTACAGAGAGGAAGGGACAAAGCAGAGTATTGTTCCTGCATGGGATTCCATTAAACCAGCACTGAAACCCACCAGGCACATATTCACCCATCCATATTTGTTCACAGGTTTGGAGACTTGACCTAACTTGGTATTAAAGTAAAATGCTATTTTTGAGTGAATTTTTTTAATGAAAAAAAGCTTTCTTTCCCAATTGTTTTTTTTTTCCCCCTCACAGCATCTCTTTCCAAGGACTGTCGTTAGTTCAGTGCTATGTCACCATTGTCACCATTTTATTCAGTACGTTTTTTTTATCATGAGTTTCCTCTCTTGTAACGACATGAATGTTTTGGTTTAAGTGTCTGTATGCTCTTAGAAGCCAATACTGTGCAGATGCACATATTAGCTACTTCTTTGTTTTGTTTCTTTCAGGTAATATCAAAATTATCAAACAAGTCCACATTATCTCAGGTATGTTAGTCATATTTTAACTATGCCAAGATTGACTTGTACCTTGTTATGGCCAGAGCAGAGCTGGAAAAGTCCAAATTACTTCCATGGTTTCACAATGAGATTTTAAATAGCATCCTGCAGATAATTCTGCCACTATCCATTTTATGAGTAAGAGCATATGATCTTCCAGGTGCTGGATTTGGATATCCTACTATAGCACCTGCATTTTAAGTACATGGTTACCCAAGCCAAAGTTCTGAATATGGATAACACTCATCCTCTGTGAGGATAGGCTGCATCACTGCCACATCCTGTAGAAATTGATCATCATAACAGCCTTCACATGACTATTGTGGTTGACAACAAGGCTGTTATATTTTACATAGACGGGTCTTTTGACACTGTTTTACATTTTTACCTTTTCATACATTTCAAATGGAAAGGACCTAGTTCACTAGATCTGTCCATGCATACTAAGATAAAAGCATTCATTCAATGGAAGTGTGCTGTAGCACACAGCAAAATTAAATCCATGCTGCAAAACATTTAGACGAATACTAAAAGGGACTAAGAACATTTGGATAAATGCCCCAAATCTGCATTTTCATTTCCACCCAGCCAATCTTAGCCTGAGTATGGGAGATTTGACTACACAAGCTCATCTGAGGTTTTCTATCTAAAGTTAACAGTGCTTTAATCAAGCTTGATTAAGAGGAGCAGCCCAGAAAAAAAAAAATAAATGAATACCAACCCTTTCTAATACCATGAGGTTGCATTTGCCTGTACCTTTCACTCAGATGTATGGAATTTGCTAATTTGATCTGGAGCCTGATTCTGCCTTTGTCCGATCATCCACTACCAATAAATACCAAGGTGTACCATGGGAAGAAATTGAACTATTTTTGAGTTATGCTCTGATCCTGGCATGAGCTTCATGTTGGCATATCTCAGCGCTCATGGCCAGTGTATTTTGTTACCATGAAACAACAATCAATATATTGCTCTCTTAGACTGTGCTTTAATTAGTACATAGAGTGGAGAACCCAAGTCCCCGTTGCTACAAAATCGCCTTGGTTCCAACACCAAGCATTCAAATTGCAGTTTTTCTAAAAACAGATATAGCTTTGCTTTTTGATGGCTCAGTTCTGAAGTTAACAATGCCACACCACTGGTGCATTAATGGGACTTTATATAAACTGAAAAACCTGCCCACTACCCTAGCAGTGGTTTCAGTTACAACTAAGAAGGAAACAGAGGACATTCAGGCTTGAGCTGAACCCATGTAAGTGTTATTTTTAGATTATAAATATAAATAAATATAGATATGTTCCATATGTAAATGTGGACTTATATGAATTACAGCCTCAGTTCTTTCACTTAGTCCACAGGAAGTCTGGTAGTGTAACATTCAAAAGAAATAATAACTCAGTAAAACAAGGTTAATCTATTCAAGTGTATAGATGGCACATGGCTTGTAAAAGCTGGTCGTGTAATCTTTCCTGGTAACAGAACTTATTGCAGGGAGTTCAGTGACCACATTGCTACTGACCTTTTTTAATGTGTTTGTATTTTTCTTACGTATGCATATTTAGCCATAGTTGAGGAGGAAAGTTATGGAAGAGTTCCAAAAGAGATATCTCTAATGAGAAATGAAAGCTGTGCTGGACCTAGTTTATTCCAGGATGAATAGTAGAAGAAATTCTGTTTCTGAAACATCAGACTCTGAATTTCCATTAATATGTAAAAATCTGCTATTTTAGACAGAGCTCAAGGGAAATGGAAATATAAAGAAGAGACTTCCTTCAATTATGGAAGATGAAGATGAGGACGAAGAAGGAGAAGAAGCAAGCAGCACCCTGTCACCACTCCATACAAGAAGCACAAATTTCTCTCTGCAGAAGAAAGCTGGAAGCAATAAAAGCCACCTAGGGATAAACTTGAAGCAGTTGGCATCAGGAACAGTGCCCTTTCATTCACCCATCCGCGCTTGCAGTTCAAACCCCACAAGAACCAAACATGAAATAGAGCTCCATTACTACTCCAGAAGGAAGGAGAAAAACCTTAAGTTACAGCTTTCAGCACTGACCAGCAATGGTCCACCTGACCTGAGCCCAAGGTAATAGATACAAATCATTATACTCTCTCATGTAACTCCTATTGCATATATCATGATTGTAACATTATAAAATATTTCTTTTTCTTTAGTAGCTCATGCTTTATTCCTTACAATAAAGAAGGAAAGCCTTCATATTGTAGGAACTATTACACACTAAGCAGAATGTTAAGACTTTAGGCCTTTGTTGTGAAATAAAGTATTTCTACCAGTAAAAAGGAAAAGTATTAAGCGATTACAAAAATTACTGTTTCAATACTCTGGCTTTATGGTATCATTTTGCCCATCTATAATGATATTCATTCCCACAATAGCACTGCGAAACATTCTGAGTCCATCAGAAAAAGAACAATTTAGAAAGCAAGTACATGATTATAAAGCTTAGCTGTGAAAATAAAAAAAAAAAAAATCCTAAAGGACTGTAATAGAAAATGCAATTTTAGAGAGAAAAAAAAGTTTTTTTACATTAGAGAAAGGAAACCTGATAATGCAGGTGATGGAGAGAATAAATATGGAGTTGAGAAAACCTTTTAACTGTGCCTTCTGGCATAAACAGGAGCTGTATAACAGGTTATTGTGGAATTATTAGTGTATGATTTTAAATATTTTAAATTTTTACTTGTATGTTACTTGCAAGGTGATTTATGTATCTTATTTCTAAATCACTACACCCCAGTAAGGATGCAATCATAAGTAGGTCACTGAAGTCTATATAGAAATCTTTCCCCCTCATCATATATTTGGTCAGTACTGTTGCATTTCAAATAGGAGCTGGGTGCAAACTGATTTTAATTTTGTCAATACAGGAGAAAATAATCTGTGGAAAACCAGCTTCTACACTAGAAAAATTGAAATTCATAGTCGGTATTTTCTCATTTCTTTCATAAATCTCATATGAAATTGGTTCAGGTCAGCTACGACTAAAGTTCATTATCATTTGCATAATAAGTGGTAATTCAGGGAAAAATCTACCTGTCACATTTTCTGCTCAAATCTTGCTTATTATTGTTCTGAACATACTCTTCTGCAAGAGTAAATGTCAAACAAGTATTGTTATGTATACTATTATTTCCTATTTACATTCATGATTTTCTAGTTGCAGAGTAATCCTGTTAATAGAGTGAATATTGGCCCAAGACATATGTGTTTTTCAGACTTCAGTTTTCCAGTCAAAACACTTTCATATTATTTCCCAGAATGAGTTTATATTATTAGAATATTTAAACTGAGAAGTTAAAAACACTTTAAAAAGAGCCTTAAAAAGAATTAAAAAGAAAATAAGACCTTAATTAAGACTCTCACTTTTGTTTGCTGTCAGACAGCAGTGCAAAGGAAAGGCAAGACTCTGGCTGAAATGTTCAGTCAGGGCAGTTTTGAGATGTATAATCACACTTTCTTAAGAGAACATACTTTGTCTGCTTAAGAAACTTGTTCTACTGTGGATGTTCCCTACAGTAAACCAACCAGAGCTCTTCACTGCTCTTCAGGTTCTTTCCTTCTACACCACAGGGAAGATAATAAGCACAGAGACTAGGTAAAATATTTCAACAGCTCTTTGTGCAAAGAACAGAATCCAGCATCTCAGTTTGTAAGATACAGTCAGTGTCTTCCCAACCAGTTTTTGGGTACTACCTATGAAGTGGAAAACCATCAAAAGGAAGAAAGTGTGTTAATAAAGGTAGTCCTGATAGGAGGCATTGATGCACTTGATTCTCCTAAGACCCACATGGGCAAGTGCACTGTAGCCCTGACTGACTGGATAGAAGAGGTCACACATTAACCCTTTCCAACTTTTTGACTTCTAAGATCAGAGTTAACTCTCTTCAGGAGAAAATTCAGGCCTGTACAATAGCTAATTCAGAAAGGGTTGAGATTTACCAATTATTTTTGTCCATTCGTGTTTTCAACTCACTAAATTATATCTCTTCACAGCCGGCTCCTTGTATAAGCATCTTGCCCGTTACATATTTCCCACGTAGGATCGTGTATTTTTGCTCTCCAGAACAAGGTGTTTTTGCTAATATGATTTTTAATCTGACTCTTTAAACACTTTAAAGATTAGAGTGTCTATTAATTCTAAGTCAAGTTTGAGTAGGTTTTCCCCTGTGTGCTTTAAAGGCAGCTAAAATGTTAACATTTTATATAATTATATATAATTATATAATTTATATAACTACAAAAGGAATATTGGTGTATAAAATTTGCTTGTTGAAGCAGTGAGGCCAGATGTCATTAAATAAGTTTTATAGCAAATTTCAACTAATACAATCATTCAGGTTTTCAGCTGCAGATAACAGTATAAGCCAGAGCAGCTCAAGCACTGTATTTGAGTCTCATTTCCTCCCAAAAGCAGGTTAATATTAGAGTGAGGGCTAGTAATATCCAACTGGCATCATGAACAGTCAGACATGACACAGAGCCCTAAATCCACATGAAGAGCCAAGAAGGACAAGAATATATGGTATGTGCACAGAGCTTCAAGTTACATGGGTCTTTCAAGCCGAATACATCATAGATATCTCTGTGTTGTCTGTTCTTCCTTTCTCCAAACATTTCCAGTCAAGAGGTTTGCTTGAGAACATTCTTACTAGATGTAAAGTCTAATTTTCACTATCACAAAGTTATCACCATTGATTAAGAGGCCAAGAACTGTATGCTTTAACCCTTCCAGGTTAATATTTAACCCATCTGCCTACTATAAAACAAATTTTGAATCTTGTCCCTGGACAAAAGCAAGAAATTGATGCTCCATGTCTGTCAATTGGCAGTTTTCTGAGTTTTTCATTGACTTTAAAACAGTTCTCTTTATAGCACAATTTATTATAAATGAGAACAAAAAAAATATTCATAATTATCTATATTTAATAATGTGTGTTGATTCCTTCACCTAATACCAGTTTTCTATTCTTGGTTATTGTATAAAACACTTCTTTTTTTTTCCTTTGGATTTCTTGACACCGTAACTTGGAGGTCAGTTGTAATGCATGAGTAGAAATAACTTACACAAATGCCTTTCCTAGTAGTTAGATACAATACCAATACTAATGTGACTGGGATATTGCAATCCGTTCTCATATCTTCCCATGACAAATTTGCAAATGACATTGCTTTGCCTCAGTTAGTTTTACCAAAATTTGAGAATAGCTATTTGCATGGCAACACTTTTGACTGCGATTTACGGAGATGCTTTCATAAATTAAATTAAATAAATTATGTTCAGACTTAGACTATGCTTAAGTTAGCCAGATATAAGAGCCTGACTGTTATGTACAGGGAGATTTAAATTTCAAAAGAGCATCCTGAAGCATCTTAAGTTCGTGTAGAAGAAAGAATGGCAACAGATTAGATATGAAAAGCAAAAGCAATACAGCTTTTGTTAAGACCCAGAATATACTGCAGAAGTCATGAAAATTTTGAAACTTCAGTTATGTTTGGCCTCACATTCCTTCCTCTAACAGTAAGCTTAATCTTTAGCGACTCATAAGAGGTTATACCAGTATAATAGTTTTTACTTTTCTCTAAACTTAACGTTGTGCAAAATTTACCATTGCTTAAAAATATGCCCTTTAGGAGTAATTTTTACAACATACTTATGAACTTGATATTTATGAAACTGTTTATGAAACTGCTCCATCATTTCGATTTTTCTCAACAGAATTGTTGATGGTATTGAAGATGGAAACCATAATGAGGAAAACCAAGCCTTCGACTTCAGCTCTGATCAGCTCAGGCAGGAATCCAGGTTATCTCCTACAATTGGAGGTGAGTTTTGCCTGGGAAAATCACTCTTCAGAGAAAACAATTTTCATAACTGCTTTTTGCTCCCCTTTGTTTCTTTGATTCTCAGAAGTGGCATAAATGGATTTAACATATATCTGTACTTTCAATACCATTCCAGTACCATAATTGGTACTGTACAAAAATACAACAGGGTCCCAAAGGCTGTTTGCTCTTTTCTTGGAAGCAGACAGTCATAATAAAAGAGCTTGCAAAGAGTACTGTATTTTAATGCATTATATTTTACCAGCAGTATTGTAGGATCAGGCAGTAGCCCCATGCTCCCAAATCTTAGGGCATGAAAGGTACTAAACACAAGGGTAAAATTTAATATAAAAACATTCTAATACCAAATTAAAAACCAAATCGAAACAAAACCCCCCCCAAAAAATAAAAAAAAAAAATCCACTCTCAAAAAAAAAAAAAATCTCCTTAAAAAGCCATATGCAAATTTGGCTCTCAATGTTTGGTAAAGACATTTACAGACATGGAGGAACGTGGATGTTCCTAGATTTTTAGAAGTAAAAAAAAAAAAAAATCCTGCATAGAAGAGGTTTCAGGAAACCTTAAATGGCTTACACTGAAAAACTTGATAAAACAGGATCGTGGAGGAATAGAGCACATCAATGTGGAGGTGTGGGGAGGGGAGAGAGAGAGATTGGAAGAAAGGGGAAGAGGGGGAAACCAGTGAACTAGTGCTGAAATGACGCAACTACTGCAGCTCAGACTGTTTCCAACATCCTCTCTTTCATGAGCAAACAGTTGTCACATATTTAAATACGTTTTACATGGAGTCTATTAGGACATATTTATTTCCTCTTAAAGCCAAACAGAAAAATAGTAATACAAGATTAATTTTATGTTTTTTTAAAAAAAAATTGACATGTCACACGGTTGGCATCAGGGTTATCATCTTCAGTTCTTTCAGGTTCAGACAGAAGAGAGGAGTATGAACTTTATTTGTCACACTTATATATTATACACTGAACATTAAACACAAGATTTTACTTTCATTCAAAGTGCAAACTAGGTTTAAATTTAAAGCATTGGATAAGTGCAAGAATAACATTGTTATTTCCAGATGATTATACTTCTCTAATTTACGTGCATTTGAACTATTTTCAGAGGCCGAAATTGGTGCTGCTGTGCTTGTTATCAAAGCAGAAGAGACCAAACAGCAGATCAGCAGGCTTAATAATGAGGTAATGAGCTTTTGTGAACATTGGAGGATATCAACGAGTCAAGGAATGCTGCAGAAAACTCAGAAAACTTGGAACATGATAAATGTGTGATAAATGAGTTCGCAAAACTGGATGGGGTTCCTTCATGTAGGGCAGTTTGAGGCTTTAAACACTTTCCCAGATTAACTTTCTACATGGAAGCTATATAACAGGTTTGTGCCATGTGCTACAGATAAAAACAAAGCAAGGCTAGCATAGTTAGTGTATCTAATTTTTTTAGGATTTATCCTCTTCTGAATATGCTTCTATTTCTCTCTTTCCTGTCATTCTTTCCCCAGGTTCTTTCTTCCAGCTTTTCTTGTCTTGGTGAATGTAATGCTTCTGGGGAATTTCCATGAAAGAAATTCAAATCCATTTATGTACAAATTCATACCAAACGTTTCAAGTCACTTTACCTGTGCCTATTTAGAATGAAACAGAAGCTTGTGCATTACTGCTCAAGCAATATGACCTGAAGGGTGCAGGGCCAATATTGTTCAGTAGTGCTTTTTAATCTTCCCTTCTAACAACTTGAAACCTGTAATCAACTATCAATCTGACACTAATGTTGTCTGGCTAAACCGTTTCATACATTCAGCCATCAGATTAACTTCACGGTTATATTGCAAGACTGAAATCTATTCCCAGCATACTCTGTCTTTCATTATGAAGAGATTAAAGACAATTTCTTATGATGCCACATGAGGAAATATTTAAATAAATCCAGCCACATAGTTTCATTTCTTTTTTGCTAATCCCTTTGGTTACCAGAAATATCAAGTTTTCTTTCATTTTTCCTTCTATATTGTGTACACTTAATCTAGTTATATTTTATTTCCATATATGAATTATTAGGCTTGTAAACCTCAGTCAGGTTAAGTTGGTCAGATAACTTAAATGTTGTATTTGACATGGTTATTTAGTCTCTATGAATGTATTGCCTCATTTATATGTTAAACTGTATTTTTCAGACAAAAGTCTCATGCCTCATTGACAATAGTTTTTATAAAGCTTGGTCAAAGAACTCAAAAATATCTCCAAGATGTTCACTGACACCACAATTAAGATAAAAAAATGTATTTTCCATGTAATACTTTTGAAACAGAGAATCATACTGATACATCCCTTTTGACATTGAAGAGGACAGGCATTTTTATAATATGAAGATGTGTTATGTGGCTACCCACAAGAGGCAGGTGGAAAATACATCATGGTGGCAGATTCACTAAGGCAGGCATTTTGTGGACTAACGAAACATTTCAACATCAGTAGTTCTGGGCTTGCCATTGCGTTTTTAGTGAAAAGCAATAAATTATTCTTGGGGCAGTGTAGTACATTAAAAAAAAGAAACCCAGATAATTTCCCTCCATGCACAATCTATATTTTTCTCTGCTAACACTATCTAAACAAAATGTTATGCAATTTTCTTGCTCACATTAGCAAAGAAAGGTAAATATGACAACATGCAGTAAAACCCTAAAGTTTCTACACAGGGAAACTGAACCCAAAATCCAGAGACAAACTTTACACTGTTCTGAAGATCGTTCACTCTCTTATTTTAAAAGTGAGGAGGAACGATCAGTCCATTTTTTCACATATTGTGCAACCTGTGAGACTTGAAATACTTCCCTCCCAACAATTCTTCAATCTCTCATGGGATAGAGACAAACTTGAACCACTAATTTTTGATTTTAAAAGTCAACTGTTAGGCTTTCAGGGCAAAAAGAAGTCATCACCAGCAGATTCCTATCTTCTTTCCTCAGGAGTGTGACAAAAGCAGGTTCATCTATAGACTCTGTTGAGCAGGTATTACGAGTCTTGGAAGTAAGAGGAAGATAACCTCTGAAGAGTACCACCAGCTTGGTGTGAGACAGAATTTGTTTTCACACTGACTGACTGAGGTCTGCATCAACACAGTGCTAAGTACATCAACACAGTGCTAAGTACTACAGCTGGAAGCCAAACAAGGTTTTGGTGGGTTTAGACATCTTTTGGCAACACTTGAATTGATTTACATTTAGTCTGGTTAGTGATAAAACCACAATAGCAGTAATGCAACCAGAAGATACAGATAGCACAATAATGTCAAAGAGTTCTGAAAACAGCTGTTTAATTACAGCTGAGAAAGATACTTTTTTGTGATTACAGAACCTCACAGAAGTTATAGGACATTATAGAACTATACAAGGCTAAATGAATAATTATAGAAAACCTTACACTCTGGAAAACAAACCAGAATTAGTCTAGGAACCTAAGGGAACATTTATATTCAACTCTGAAGTATCTCTAAGACTAATTTATTCCATGTTGTATAGAGTATATTACATAGAGTTACATCTACACTGGTGTAGACATGTTTAAAATAAAGATTGGGTTTGGTGCCCTGCAGTAGTTGGAAGGAGTATTCTCTGCTTTTCAAGGCCATATTTTGTCTTCTGTCTAAGAAGTCTACGAGCAAAGAAAACAACATTCTGTGTTCTACCAAGCAAGAGCCTTAAACATAGAAATATTCACATATGTGAGAATTCTCAATTCAGTGTGACAATGCGTGGGCATACAATATGGACAAATGTTGGACTGGACATTAAAAAAAAAAAAAGAAGTATTAGAAGCAATTCTAAACTGGTGTAGATTTAGATTTCATAGGGAATGTTTGGGACTCAAATCCCAGAGGCAGATGGGTATCCTCCAAGTCCTCCCATGGATCAAAATTTACATTGAAAAAAACCGCATAATTGTAAGCCTGCTTAATTGCATATTCTGTAATTATTCAAACATGCTCATTTGGAGTTTATGAATGGACAGTACTAATTTGGTACTTACCCAAATGAACCTATGAGTCCTGCTGGCTTACAATAGCTGTTTCTTGGGGGTTTTGTTGTTACATTAAGTACTGAACACTTGTAGATCACATCCTTCCATCATTCTGTCACTCGATCATTAATGGAAGATTACGACTGATGCTTCAGCAGACTGCAAGCAGTAGTTAAAATACTAGCACAGTTAAAAACTAACCTATTAAGACATGCATCCTCCTGAAAAAGAAAATGCAAGAAAGCAGGTCACAAGTAGCCAACAGCAGTGAACATTACTACATTTTCCAGTGGAGATCAGAAGTCAAACAACAAATGCCAAAATAACTGCTTTCATGAAAAGCAATTGTATTACAACAGTTCACTAGTTAGCTTAAAAACATTTCAGCTGTTCATTGGGAGAACAAAGACATGCATCTTCCTATTTAGACATTCAGTGCAGTCTGTTGTTAGCAAGCAAGCAAAGCAAAACAAAGCATATGAAAGACTTACCCCAGAGAAAAATCTACAAAACAGCTATGCCCAGCTCAGATATCCAGCAGAGCTCTTGGCAGTATTTTAGGCGTAGGGCACTCACTACATAATCCAAAGGAAAGTTCATTTACCTAAGAATGGGGATAACAGAAGGCAGAGCCTTGATTTCATTTCTCAGGGTTTGTTATGTACTAACTTTAGGACTAATGGATGGACAGAACCCCTCTAAGGAGGGTATGGTCTAATGTCAGCACTGTCTCTCTATTAGGCAATGTGAGAGACACTTGAACACACCCCAGATTCTTACTGTATAGCTCCATGGTTTGTCTGCTCAGCCATTTACCCAGCTTCTTCAATCCCTCACCTAACCTCACTTCTCATTTTGAGCTGGAACAAGATACAAGCTGATAAAAGAAAATTTCGTTCCAGTTCAGTGTTGCAAGGTGGAGTGAAATATGATTATTTGATCTCCTACCCTCTTTTCACATTCCACTTAGTCTAAATAATCACTGAATAAAAAAGGCATGACTTTCATTGTAGTTTACTATGTTCAGTATATGGCAGGCCATTCAGATGTGGCAGGCTATTCAAACATATATGTACATGATTTCACGCTCAGTTCTAGAGGACATCTTGCCCAGTACATACAGGTGAACTCAGATTTCTACAGTTTCCCATTTTGCCTGTATGCAAACCAGCTCCAGTGCAGCCTCCTTTGGCCTCAGAATTTGTGGGCTGATCACATACTTTACCACATCAGGAGACCTCACAATTACAGTACTAGAACTGTAGAATGAACAGAGTACACACATTTCTCCCATTCAACTGAAAAACAAACAAACATGAGGAAATACGAATAGGGTCAGGTTTTCTACTAGAAAATTGCCTTCTCTTTAGCAACATCTTGGAGTACTTAGTAGAAATTCAGCTATTTTTAATTTTGGGTTTTTTTTTTTTTATGCAAGTGCTTAAAATATTCTAAGCATTTAGCACTTATTCAGAACAGAGAAAATGCATTCACACGGATATTTCACTTTCACATAACAAAAAGAGCTATCCTAAATAAATAGGTTTATTTTCCAAATCACCTAAAGAAATTTTATAAATAAATTATTTTCAAACATATTTCACATCCAGCTGCCAAAAATCAATCTTATTCTCCTCTCAGGGCAGGTATAAAATGTTTCTTTTATCAAAACATATTTGTTAATACTAAAAATCTATGCACATGATGAAACAGTCATTTTGTAATCAAGTGCCAACAAAGAAAGTTTGGTAGCTAAGTTATTCAGGCCTTCAGTTTTGCATAGGAAATGTGGTGTTGAAGTTCAATTTGCAGCTTGAGAATTCATATAAAGAATCCCCCTGACTTACAGTAATTAAAAACATGTTATTTGTAACAAGTTCAACTGTATTATCACATGAAAGAAATTATTTTGCAGCAAAGACATCCCAGTAATTCACTTTGCAAAATATCCTTCAATCAAGAAATATGTGGCAAAAAATGAACTAACAACATTTATTGACTGATAAAAACTAATTACAACTAATCTATCCATTTTGGATTTTAGTAATGTAAATTTAACATAAAAGTCAAGACATAAAAACTAGTATTATTTGTGTTAAGAAATAAAAACCTTCTAAACCATAAATACCACATAAATACATATTTTCCTGTTAGCATTGACATTCATATTTACAAAGAACTCCTACTTCATTATTGTTTTGTCTCTCTCTCTGCTCTTGTAATTTAAGGATTGCACTCTTTCCAGGTTGGGGTTTTTCTTCTTCCTTTTAATGTAAGCTTAATACCTGTTGACAAATGAAGGTAACAAAACCAGCTGATGCTCTAAAGCTTAGATTAATTTGGTTTTGAAGTAGGACATGCAGCACATACATGGCATAAGTCCTACACACTGTGTTGCCTCTCTTGCGCTTTTCCTTGGTGGAAAGGCACCTGAAACAAATTAAGAGAGGAAGCCATGCACTGTAGAAATCAACTGGGCACCAAAAGCTGATTTCACATTTGAATAAAAAATATTATTACCATGACAGATGATGACAATTATTCAGTTAACTCTCTAATAAGCATTTCAAGCCCTTCCTGTACTGAAAAGCCCTATTATCCCAACACCTTAATGTTGGTATGCAAGTTCACTGCTTTTTCTCTTATGCCTCAAAGATATAAGGAAAAGCCAATTGCTGTTCTTCTAAAACCAATTTACACTGGAAATGCATGCTGTTCCAGCAGATCTCAACAAACTTAATTTTTTCTGTCTTTGCCCATCACATGTTCTAAAACTTTCCATTGGTAGCATTTGATTTTGGATTGCCTTTGGTTAGAATTTTTAAGTCACTCACAGAGTACACAATTTCAAGCTGTACCAGCCTAAGTGATTTGGCAACATTCCACAAACATTTTTCTATAATAGTCTGTATAAGCAGAAATTTGTACTTGTATTCATGCCTCTGACATTTTCTTTTCAGATGTAATGCTTCACATTTATCTTTATTGAATTTCATATTACTGATATTTGAAAGTGAACATGAATTCCATATGGCCATTAAAAATAAACATTAAATAAAACAGATTGGGGTAGGCTGCTAACAAGAATGGCTTGAAATGTGCAGGGATGACAGCAAACCATTGATCGTAGAATAATTACAGAATAATTTGGGTTGGAAGGGACCTTAAAGATCACCTGCTTTAAATACACTCAAAATGTATAGTGCTTTATACTTTTCTGTTCTGTCCTTACTTGTTTAATAGCAGTAGCAATAATCTTAGTGTCCTAATTTACCCAGACAGATTGGTTGCCCTGGAACTACCCAAGAGTTGGCTAGCAAGTCAGCAGAGAAACCAGTACATTTTCTTCTTCCCCTACATGATAAAGCCAGTTTTATAGCCTTCCAGATTTCTGGATTTATTTCATGAAACTGAATCAATCATATCACTGCACAAATCCTATATATTTAATCTGAACTGAGATTAGCTGCATTGGATTCTTTCTCTTTTCTTCTACTCCAACTAGCTTTATTCCTGAAGTGCCATTAAATCAGAAATGTCTGTCACCATAAAACCAATGGCCTTAGAGATGCTGATGCATGATCAGGTGAAAATTCTGTCTCAGCTCAATTCTCATTTCATTCATTCGACAATGCACTTACTGCGAGATAGGATATTGACATCTAGTTAATCTGAGCCTTGAAAGACAACTCATTCTACCTGAAAGCCTCCCTGACTTTAGAAAGCACCAGCATGGAAGAAACAATGAAACACCAAGCAAGGCAAGAGAGAAGCCTGCCAGTACAAGCCAGGCAGCTTCCCTGAGTTGCCAAAATGCAATTCCCATTTTCAAGAAGCAACTTTTCCTCACTTCTCTAGCTATTCAGAAGAAGTCATGGTAGGAAGACTGTCGGGGTGAAGTTTGAATTGCAAAAGGGAGTAAACAACAGAGAAAAAAATATCAATGTGTAAGATGTCCAATCAGAAAAAAAAAAGGTTTATTCCAGATTTATCAAGGAACAGTGATGAGAGGTAGGCATTCTAGTAGAAAATTTAACATTAAGAATAAATAAATTAATTACAGGCTGGAATATATAATAGAAAAGCAAAGAAATCTTTTTAGTCAGTACGACTTAAAGCAATAATCATAAAATCATAGCCTGGTTTGAGTTGGAAGGGATCTTAAAGTTCACCCAGTTCCACCTCCCCTGCCACAGGCAGAGACACTTTCCACTAGACCAGGTTGCTCAAAGCCCCAACCAACCTGGCCTTGAACACTGCCAGGGGATGTGGTAGCCACAGCTTCTCTGAGCAACTTGAGCCAGCACCTGCCCACCCTCACAGTGAAGAATTTTTTCCTTTTATCTAACCATCTGTATCTGCCCTTTTTCAGTTTAAAGCCATTCTCCTTTGTCCTATCACCCACCCTTGCAGAAAGTCCCTCTCCAGCCTTCTTGTAGGCCCATTTAGGCACTGGAATCTGATCTAAGTTCTCCCCAGAGCCTTCTCTACTCCAGGCTGAGTAAGCCCAACTGCCTCAGCCTGTCTTCATAGGACTGGTGCTGCAGCCCTCAGATCATCTTTGTGGTCTCCTCTGGACTAGCTCCAACAGGTCCACATCCTTCCCACATTGAAGGTCCCAGAGCTGAACATACTACTCCAGGTGGGGTCTCACCATCTTACATTATATAGAGCTTGTCATCATGTTTATGGAAAGGTTTAAATGTAATCACCTCCATTCCTAGTTAACTACATGGAACAAACTGCACAACAGTTTAATACTTGCTAATAAAAAAAAAATACCCTTTCTAGTGAAACTAAGTAATTTGAAATTGCAAAATGCAATTACTAAAACTTGTATAGGTCAGAGCATCAGAAAGAGTTATTATTAAAGTCCATACATTAAAAAAATAAATAAATCTTTTTTTAACCTCTAGGAGATATTCTTGCTTCATAACAGAGCCTCTAAAAAGGTACCAACCTGAGAAACACCTCTTGGAATTAAAGCTATATCATCTGTATAAATCCCAGTTTCTGTATTAGGAAAGGCTGCAGTAACTTCTTCAAGTTCTAGAAACTGTTAAGGCAGCATTTCAAGTATAGCTGGGATCTCACAGATCGTTTTAAAGCTGTCTGCCTAGCACAGCAGGAACAATTTGTACAACTAGCTGTATTGTCTAGCAATAATCACTGAACTACTGAAAAGAAAATGGCTTTAACAGCATGCAAGGAATTAGTCCTTTCACTCAGGAGGAAACTGTACTGCTTTCAATTTCTGTTTCATAGACTTAAAATTTCTTTTGGTTTTAATCTCTTGTTCTTTCACACTTTCTGGAGCACTGTGAAATTGTTAACATTATTGATTAAATTGCTCTCTGCAATTAAACATGCTTATTTGCAGCTGTTCAAGAATCACTGCAGGGCGTAAAAAGGATTGCAGAAACAGCATAGCATTAATAGTGTAAGTGTAATAGTGTAAGTATGTAAGTCGAATAATATATAGGTGGTAATTAATAGTATTACAGATATTGGAGGTAAGATTAACAGTTTGTAAAATCTACAGAAGTTTTTATATTATCCAGAAAATTATATATTTGCTTTGCCTGTGTGACAAGCAGGGTTTTACCCGAATAGATGTCACTAAATGGTGGTCAATATCTAATAGAGTTTGGCATAAATACTATGGATTTTAAACTATCGTACTACTGGAAGTTATTAAAGTATACATCAAAGGCTGTTTTATCAGGTTAGTTCCTATGACTGTGTGAGAGCAAGCTTATGAAAAGGCAGCACTCATAAGAGCTAGGTGATACATCAAAAATAGTGTCTGGGCACAAAAGCAAGTTGTAATTAGCAGAAGTTCTAGACTTTCACAAGTACTCAGGCTGGCATCGATTTTTACTGTATTGGCTCAATGAATTGGCAACAGAAACATGTTAAAGAATAATTTTTTTAAAAGCCTTAAGTAATCATCATTGGAAGAGGAAAACATGAACCAAACCAAACAAGATATCTTTGTGGATACCCCATCCCTGGAAGTGTTCAAGGCCAGGCTAGGTGGGCAGATCACCTAGATGATCTTTAAGGTCCCTTCCAACCCAAACCATTCTGTGATTCTATGATTTTAAAGTTGCAGGTATTTTCACACAACATCCATAGTAAGGTGCATACTCAATGTAATACTTATCTGCAGAAAGCCCAGTAAAATAGATGCAAGACTGCAAATTAGGTACAGAAAACAGTTTCTTTATCTGCTAGGAGTAGGGAACAGTGATGACCTAAAAAGTAGTGATGACCACTGAATCTATGTAGCCATGAGTTTGATTGTCTTTCTTCCCCCTTTACTTTCTAAAGAAGCTTTCGGAGGTTTTGTAATGCCATGTCCCAGTTCCCAATGGAGCAAAAAGATTCCTGGATGGTTGATTTGTCCAGAAGTCTCACAGTGTGTTTCCTGTACAGGCTGACAGCACCAAAAACCTTCTTTTGCTACTCTAACCCCACAGGAAGCCTGTTCACAGGTCACTCTCTTAACATATTTTAATCCCTCACGTTAACTGAAGTTTAGATGTGCTACCTAGCATTCAAAGCTTTATCTCAGGTGGCAGAAGCTGTCATGGTTATTTTCTACCTAACAGGTAGAATTAACTAGGTAACAAAACAGAGAGAGAGGTGGAGAGAGAGAGACACACAGAGAGATCCTATAATGTGACACTCCTGAGTCTCCTCCAATTAAGAATTTTTCACTCCAGGGATAGCGTGATCATTACAAAAAACTATTAAAGCAACATGATGGGTTTGAACTCTTAGCTCAGAGAGAAATGAACAGACATATAGGAGCTATATTGGAGCTTCCTACTTCCCTTCTAACTTTTAATTTCTTTATATTTATTGTGCTTGTATAACAGTCCTTTGGGCACTTTTTTTTTTTTTAACCATCATATCAGAAAAAGGAAAATTGTATTTCTGTTTCTGGTTACAAGAAAATTAAGTAGGGCACTTAATTGGTGGTGCTCTTATTTCAGGGCAAAGAAAGGCCCTCTGAATTAGCCCTGTTTTCTTTTTGATAGGTGGTTTATCCTTCTGAAGATAATTGTGCTGTCATGTCTTCTTTTCAGCAGAGTATTTTCAATAGCCTCACTACGAGAAACTCTATTTTAACAGCAATGACAGTGGTCCGACCTGAAATAGATTGATTAGCTGCCATGGAGACAAAGTACATTTCTACCTTTTGATAGGTTCATTTCTACCTCTTGATAGGTTCATTTCTCTTTATTAAAAATAATTGGCTGATTTTAACTTCCTACAAACTTTTCTTTAAAAAACAAAAAGGAAAGACAAACTCATTTGAAATGGTGAGTTGCTCACTTTTATGTTTGAGTTAGGCTTTTTATTTCCCAAAATATCTTTATAATTAATGTCTTAATGAATATTCCCATTGATATTATGCACCAGTTGACTTCAAAATACAAGTTCAGAACTTGCCAATCTCATCCTGACCCAAACCAGCAGTTTTGGGGAGATTACAGACTTCATATAATTCATGTAATTAACTGGATGCTGTCAGTGGTTTCAGCAATAAACAAAAAAGAAGTCTAACAGAAAATATGATTCATTTTGCACCTAGAGCAGAGTAACCTATGCTATGGATTATTCTCTCTCTGTGTTATATGTAATACCTTTCAAGCATAAAAATAACTACATGGAAGCAAACCATTTCTCATGCTTTTATACTGTTTAAATGTTTCACGATAGCAAGTAGGGGTTTGAGTTTCTAGGTTTTTTTAGTAGTAGTCTGCCAGATTTCATGCAACTTCGTCTTACATCTGACAACTTTGGGTATGGGTTTCTTTTATTTTACTATGAAGACAGCAGTATTTATTTCACATGTGTATTTATGAACAAGATTTCAGAAGATCGCTTTTTTTATTTCATTCACGATATAAAATTGGTTAATAAAAAAGGTTTATGCATTAAAATATTTAGCGATTGATGAAGAAGCTACCAATCTCATATATTAGTATATTTCTTTAAAGATCTTGTGCCACAGGTCAAAGTTGATATTGTTAGAAAGAAAAGAAGGTATGTATGTGTGTATTTCAGGCATGACTGCACAAATACTGTGATATTTTGCCCTGCCATAACAGGTCACAACTTTAACTCAAGAAGTCTCACAATTAAGTAAGAATATGAAGAACGTGATGCACCTTCTGGAGAACCTGCTCACCTCCCAGAAGACTCCAGGGTTCTGTGCTGTGCACAGCATATCTCGAAGTCCTACCCTGGACAGTCTTCAGTCTCGAATGGCTTGGACTACTCAACAACCTTGCACGCACATGCAAGCTGGGAACTTTACTTGCACCAAAGCACAACCTTGCCGCAGCAACACGTTATGTGATATTTGGAATACTGATCTGTCTTCTGTAGGCAGCAGTCCCCAAAGAACTGAACCCAACCTGCAAAATTCTATGGATGCTGAATTTTATTATACACCAGGCCTTCACAATTCCCCTTCCCAGTATCAGGTAATTCAGAAAGACAATCTGCAGTTTTTAAGATGCACCTCTCCCCATTCAGACACTACCTTGACTCCTCTTCAGTCTATTTCAGCAACTCTTTCTTCTTCAGTATGCTCTTCATCAGAGACATCATTACACCTCGTGCTCCCCAGCAGATCTGAGGAAGGTAGCTTTAGCCAAGGAGCAATCAGCTCACTAAGCCTTGAGAACCTGCCAGGATCATGGGACCTGGAAGGAACAGCCGGAGTTGTTTCTGCACAGACCTCAGATTTCCCAATAGACATTGCAACAAGCACAAGGGATGTTAAAGATAATGATTACCAAGCCATAGATGTATGAGAAACACTGAAGTGGTACTCGAAGCATGTGTCACAGCTGCCAGTTTTAAATTTAGACTGCATGACAGCTTTATTTGACCTTTCCTCTGGCGATCATGGAGATTTACAAACATGAAAATTCAGATTTATAGAAAGTAAGAAAAGGTATTGACAGTTCATACTACAGGAATAAAAAAAATCTAGACTCTAGAAGCATGTTGAAAAGCATTTTGTATACAGATATAACTTACTGGTCTGTTTGGCAGACTTTTGTGATAGTCCAAAGACCTTGAGGGTCAGAGCAGCTGGAAGTCTAGGACAAAAGAACTGTCATGGGTGGCTTTTGTTCATCGAAGCAAGGTTTTCTCTGAGTGTCTGACTGTTGTTCCTAAACAATATCAATGACACTGTTTGCTTCAGGTGATTGTGGGTCCTGCTGGTCTGTTTGTTAGTTCCCTGAAGGTGAAGGGACAATTATCGCTGCATGTCATCTAGACAATCAACCAAATAGAGCTGGTAGAGTGGTTAGTTGTTGCACGTTATTTGTCATGTAAATGAAACCTCTTAATTTACCTAAAAATACTATTTTTATATACTTGGTATGACACATGTACTAAAAATTATTTAGAATATTTATAAAGAGAATAAGAGTCTGTTTTCATTTTGGTAAAAGCTTGCAACTTTAACAAGAAATGCACTACCATCATGTATCAGATCAAATGCTATTTATTGTTCAGACATTATGTAGTTTACAAATGGATTCCCTTTTATGTGCATGCACTTTGCAATGAATGTATTCATGCTGGTGGAATACAAGTAAATTATTATTTTATTTAAAAAAATAAAACAGCGGGAATGTGGTATCCTATATTAAGTCAGCAATCACTAAAGTGAATTGTTATGTTTATAACATTAAGCACCCTTGGTTTGAGTCTTAATATTGCACTATTATTGGTAAGACCAAGTCAACGTCTTAATACACAACCCTGCTTTGGGATTTTGTATCTGAACAAGAAAATTAAGAGGGATGGAAACTATTGAGTGAACTGGGGAATATTAAAGGATAAATTTACAATGGTTTAGTCAGAAGCAAATAATTAAGTTTAAAATATTTATTTATTGGATGATATTTTTACTTACGTGTACAAAATCTAAGTTTGACCTTTAGTTTAAAAAAAAAATACTATAGGTTTAGCAAATTATTTAATCCAGAACTTCATTTAATGCTCAAAGGAAATTTTAAGGTTTTTTCAGTATCCAACATAGTAAAAAACTCATATTGCTGCAGTGCAACCAGAGCTACTGCATTGCATTGGAATTTTGATTTATATATTTGAAGATGCACAATGTGCATAATACTGTGTGTTATCTTAGTAAGCTTTCTAAAAATGACATGCTTACAACCCAAAATACATGTTCTAAAATAGAGAAGTAAATTAAGTTACATTTAATAAAATGGTAATTGTTCTCAGATTCATTTTTTTGCAGAGCACAGACTTTTGTTTTACTTCCATAAGAGGTTGTCTTAAAAAAAAAACAAACAAAAATAATCCTCAAAGACTAAGTTCATTGTTAACATTTGGCTGTGCATAGGAACATAAATCTCACCTGAAACTCCATGCCCAGTTCTACAACTTTTTGCATCCTTTTTCCCACTGGTACAAATTAAGGACAAATTGTCATCTCTCATTTTGAGCTGCCTGAATTTTGTCAGGGTGGTTACACTTCAACATGAGTGTTTCTATGTAGAGTTTCTTATTTTTCTTCTATTCTAGTTTTCACTTAATTTAAGGTTAAATAGAGAAGTGATAATTAGATAAGGCATATCCCAGAAATTTAAAAAATCCTGGTGGAATAGCCAGAAGCTCCATGGCAATGGGGTACTGCCTTGCCTCAGCAGCCAGCCAACACACTATATAGCCATGTCCCTTTCCTGTCCTCATCATAAAGTACAGGTGTTGTTTCCTTGGGATGCACAGGCACACACAGCATGACTGTTCGCAAATCCTGACTCATCACCTGCCGCCTTCTTCATGTCACATAGGGTAACCTGCCCTCAATGAAATACACAGGCTAATCTAAACTCACTGTAACACCCAGCCATTGACTGGGACTGCACAAATATACTATTTGCCTAACATGTTTGGTTCCCAATATAAATTAATAATTTCCGTTACAAATATAAACTGGGAACAGTATCTGCTTTCTCTTTATTTGAGCAATACATAAACCATTATATATTTCCTTTAAAGCTCTGGTTTGGGTTTTTTTTCCCAGTATAAACACCAGTGTCATGAGATTAAAACTGGATGGTTTGTTCAGGAGTTTTTGTGTTCATTTTATATAAAAGTGTAAAAAAGTCAGTGGAAACAAAAAGCTACTTTGCATAAATAGCCATAGCTTTACTGCTCTACATTTAATTCTCAAATCAAAAAAATGCATGTGCAGTAACTGAGAAAAAATGGCACCAGAATCTGTCCTACGTAGTTCCTTGTTTCTACAAATGTCAAATATATCCTAAACAACTTTGGCAAATGCTATGCCTTTTGTAATGGCTACAGTTTCAAATAACATGCATAATCATTACCTGGACTGCACAAAGTATATAATGTGAGCATACTGCTTCCCGGGGAAAAGCTCAAGGAGCTTCAGAAAGCACAAGAGTTCTTTCTAGGTCAAAGCCAAGAAAGCAAAGAGGAAGGTCAACAAAATAGAAATCTGGATATGAAGGGTGGTTCTGGTTTAAACTCATTGACACCATTATATTATGAAAGCCTCAGAAAAAGAATCCCCCAGGCAGCTTTTGTTTGAAAATATCTACCTGGCAACCAATGCAGAAAATTTCAGTTTTGAAGGTAAAATGACAACTCACAGGGACAAATAAGAAAGCACATACATTTGGAATGGAACAGCAAATTCCAAACAGGATTACCATGAGCAGAACATTTCTACAGATAGCATGGCCATGGAGGATTTCTGGGTTTAAAGCAACAACTACTGTAATATTCAAGTATTGCACTCAAAAGGTGTTCATTATGAACATCAATACAAGCATCCCATGCCCTAACATCCAGCAGCCCAGTTTACTGTATTCCTTTTTGCTTTACAAAAATAGTAATAAAAAAAAAAAAAAAAAATCGATTTTGTCTCAGGATTATTCTTCCTATGTAACTCTGCATCACTTTACTTCCTAAATTTGCCACAATTTCTTCCTTTCATTTTCTATCACTGTTAGTTTCTTCTTATGTACAGTAACTGTAAACTCTATTTATTTCGCCTCTCTTTTTCTTTTTCTTTCACCTAATTCCTTTTATATTCCCTTTATAGCACTATCAAACTCTACCATTTCTGCCCTCATTTCCTAATGATTTCCCTATAAAGAAACATCCTAGGCCTGCCACTAAAAAACGAGGTGGTTACTGAACTGTCATGAAGTAGGACAGCAGATTTGGTCTGTGTCAAGACTCAAACAGTAAGCCACTGGTGTGACCAAAGTTTCATGCACTATCTTCTCACAATGCTGCAATTGCCTCCATTGAATATGGGAAAAAAATAAAAAGATAAAAGAGGCACTGAGTAAAGAACAAAGGAAAAACCAAAACACAGAAGTAAGATCCCCTATGAATTTTCTATCTTCTGCTTTTATATCTTCAGATGCATTTTTAAAGAGATGTATTTGTGTTGTACTCATGATGACTACTAGATTCAATTTGAGAAACAAAGTTTATCACAAATTCTGCAAATAATCATAATTTTTTACAAGTTATACCCAGCTCATTATGACCTTACTTTGACCCATCAGTTGGTTACCTACCACAAATAATTTACTCTCTAGTTAGCCCATCTGCTAACTGCACACAAGATTTTAAATTACTTATTTTATGAGACAGTTTTGTAATACACTTTGTCAAAGGCCTCACCTGGTAGCCAGTAAAAAAAATCCTGTTTGGCAAATGGTGTTTTGGGATGAAACAATCTGTTCTCATCCTTTTCTGCATCTTCTTTCTTTAGCCTAAAAGCACTTGGTTCTTAAATCTCTCTCACTGGGGCATTTTGCAGATATTTTGTACTGCTGAGCCTATCAAGGAGAGGTCACATTCCCATTTTCTAGAAAAACAAACACTTTTAACAACTTCTTACCTCTGCATTAAAAAAATGAAGCTGTAGGTGGGAATTAAGGCAACAATGGACTGAGAATAAGCAAAGGGAAAAGGCTGGTGCTTGGCTTCCTTGCTCCGTCTTCCAACTCAGGGGAATTAGCACAACAGTCATCCATTTCAGCAGCCTACATGGTATTGAATCTTCATTCAGAAAATCAGACAACCTGTCACAGGAAACCTTCACCCATCTTCCTCAGTTACCTACAAATCATCAAAATAGTGAAATCCTATAAAAAACAAACAAACATACATAGCTGCAAGTACATGAAAGGATGCCACACACAAAGTCAGTCTTACCCTTTCCAAGATGAACATAAGTCATACCATTATTCCCAGAGCAACCACTGACCTCCTCTGTACTACATAAAATTTTTTTCCAAGAGTCACTGTATGTCTCTTACCATGCACTGTCAGTGGCAATAACAATGACAAAAGCAGCAACTTCCTGCTTCAAAACCACAAATCTGATCCTTCTGTTTAAAGGAAAAGCCTGAGGAAAAAAAGGATTCTATTTTATATGTACCTTGATACCAGAATTCTCCCAGACTTTGGAAATCTCTCAAAGAAGCAGGTTAAGGAAGGCTAAGGGTTGAAAGGCTCATTTCAATTAGAACTCATAACCACAAAAATTGTACAAGAGGAGTAGCAATAGCTTCCTCTTTCGAGTTGGTTTAATGTTTAATATTTGGTATGTAATCTTACATTTATGTCTTGGTGTGTTTTCAGTCTTGGAATTTATGCAGAAAAGATTCCCTCTTGAATTTATTCTCTCTCCACAGCTCTTGAGAGACCTGTTAATATTTGCCATGGTAAATCCAAAGGCTTTATACACAATCAAGAAATCTCCAAGTATAAGAGGGGCAAGGCAGAAAAAAAAAGGATGGTAAACGACTTTATCTTCAATTACATGAAATTGTATATTACATATACAATATATTCACATATTACAATAAGGATAAAAAATCAACAGAATTAATTCCACATGGAATAAACACTTCCACTAACTGCCTTACGAGGAGCACTGAAAAGAACCATTTCCTCAGTTTTCTGATTTTCTTATCCTAGGTGTTGTGTTATCAACCTCACATATACAAAATACTCTGATAGGGTCCCTGAAAGATACAACTTCAGAAATTACAATTTCCTTTATGCTCTTTTTTTTTACCTGCCTTTGACCTCTTACAGTTGATCTCCCCCACAGTGTAAGTGCCAGAGTACAGCAGAAGAGTTATTTAACATTGTCGTAAATGAAAACTGCAGGAACTACACTAAGCACTCTCAGGCGTCACAAGCATCACAGAGAAAATGCACAGCAATGGGTAAAACTAGAGTTTGCACAGGTGAATCAGTAGGGTCTTTACAAAAGAATCCCTTAAGTATTAAGCAAATCAAAAAGCAGCAGAAGATTTCTCAGGGAAACATGCAAAGATAAGGACTTTTTTTAAATTAAGAGCTCACAGGCCTTCACATTTAACAGTTCACACATCCTAAAAATTTAGCACAGCCAGCACAGGTTTTGAGATGTGTAGGTCCACCTTAACTGCACTTAGATTTCACGTATCATATGTAAGGGTGATGTGTGTGGTCACCCTCGGCTGTAGGGTAACTATTCTGATTCCTTATTTATAGTATATTCTACCTCTGATCTCTTTGTGCAGTTAAATAGATATCATCCTCCTTTGCTTGCCTGAATAAAACAAGATCACTGTCTTGTTTTTGTTTTGTCTTGTTTTTTTACTGAGCAGAAAACCTCAAAATCTACATACCTGGAGAAGTTTTCCTTCATGAGGCACCTAAAAAGTTTTGCTCCTTGTTCTAAAAGTCAAAGCTTCATTCAAAAAGAAGAAAACAGGTATTAACTACTCTGTGTAAAAACAATCAAACCCCACGCAGCAGGTTTTTTTTTTGACTCTGCAGTCAGACACAGGACAAAAAACAGCAGCACCATGAGACAAACTGGAACCACAAGTCTCAATAGGTGGCAACTTTACAGACTAATTATGCCTTCTTAAAGGCCAGCATTGTCAGTCATTTACTTCCTGAGTTTCCTTCCATGATATTGTAAATTAACACATATATCTGCTCCTGCTGGATTTTTTCCCACCCCCTACACAGCACTGATCCACAGAAATACAGCTCATATTCTTACTAAGAAAAATTCAACATTATTTCTGTAACCATGCAAATGGCTGTTAAACAGAATTTTAAAGCCTGTAGTATGCAAAAAATGTGGGGGTCTCCTGTATTAGACTTGCTTATAGGAAAGGCGAATTGTAAACACACAAATGAAAATATTTTTCTTCTCACTCTCATTAGGCTGAAATTGTTTTCCAAAAACAAGCAGAAAAATCTTTTTCTGCACCCCTGCTTGCAATGAAATCTAATTGGTGGGGGGAGAAGGGGAGAAGGCACAGACCCAGCACACACATTCTCTGAATGCCTATACAGTGTCATAATAGTATTTTTAAATGCTATTAGGTCATGCTTGTCAAGCAGCTAATGTGGTCTAAAAAAAATGTGATAGCTGCTTATTTTTCCCCTGCAGAAAATAGCCAGTTTGCACTACAGACTGTGACACAGAATCTCTGATCAATGCATATATACAGTGTACTAATAGCTACTGGCTCTTCTAGCATATCAAAGATAAGGCAAATCTTCTATGTTCACTAGCTCTCTAACAATGGGCAAACTTTAAAAAAAAAACCAACCAAAATTGGTGTTTAGTGGTTTGTAAAACATTTTATGTATATGTAAATATATATATCTCCTTAATAATCTCTTTTAGGACTAAATTATCTTAACAGCAGGAACATGACAAGCTAGAGCATCCAAGGTAAGAAGTTGCCTCTCTGTGATTGAAACCAGCATCTTTTCTTTCAACAACTGGTAAGAACAGAGCTTTTCAGCAAGCAGTTGTTATGAAAAGCTTCTGTCTATATAGCTACTTACTAGTAACAAAACAGAAGAATTGTAAAAACTCTCAGAGACATTTGACAATACACGCACTAATGCCATAGCACAGAGTCTTTTGAAGAATTGATCGCCCTTCACTAAGAAAGTTACATTTATATAAAAACGGATTACCTAAAACCAAGACAGATGGGAGGGTTGTCTGTGGTGTGAGCTATATAGCACAGCAGTTTCTCTATCTCTGCTTGTTCAGGTCTTGAGAGCAGGTGCTTGAATTATGCCTGCCAGGTCGATAATTAATTAGCCTTTTCATGTGTGCATGGCGGAAAAAAATGTAGTCTCCGAAGGTCTTGTGAAAAGGTTTGCATTGCACCTGCAATCCCAGGTTCGCAAAAGCAGCGGAGCAGCCCTCTTCCTTAACCAGCTATTAAACATAAAAATCACATCTGGACAATACCTGTGCATTTTAATGCCTGGGAGAATAAACTTTGCCTCAGTCAGGTGTTTTCAGAGGTAAGAAGGCAGGCAGTGTGTCGTAGCAATACACAATACATCTGCTGACTCATGCAGCACACAGCTGTCCAAGCCTCATTGCTGCTACTGTCAGCCTTCCAAGCAAAGGCAAAGTCCTTCAGTCTTACATCCTGTGATTTCACTTCTACACCTTTTTCCCCAACCATCATGCAAGTAGTAGTAGGCCTTTCTAAAGGCAGAAACGAAGAATAGCTTGGGAAACACTATAATAAAAAAATTAAACAAACTGGGGGGCAAAGAAGAGTATGTCCCATGCTGCCTCTCAACATAACCTTCATATGAGTTTATTATACACTGGGGCACCCACCTGGGTAAGGAAAAAGCTGGCAGGTTTGGGAATGGGAACAGGTTCCCCTCAAATCAGCAGCAGTGAAGTCCTGGACGATTGCTTGCATCAGCCTTCATGTTTAAACTGAAAGAGTGGAGATTCAGATTAGAAATTAGGAAAAAACTCTTCGCTAGGAGGGTGGTGAGGCCCTGGTACAGGTTGCCCAGAGAAGGCTGTGGCTGACCCCATCGCTGGGGCAGTGCTCAAGGCCAGGTTGGACAAGGCTTGGAGTGAGCTGGTCTAACAGAAGGTGCCCCTGCCTGTGGCAGGCACTGGACCTGGGTGAGCTTTAAGGTTCCTTCCAACCCAACCTACTCTATGATTCTATGAACACTGTTAACAGGCTTCAACAGGTCATTGTTTATCTATTTTGTCAGATGATGTTGCATAGGCTGGCATAGTCAAAATTTCTTGTGCGAATGACTGATGTTAATACTGGAGCCTGTCTCTAAAAACACTGTCCTCTTTCTAGGAATATAGAGTATAAATATTTTGTTATATCTTGGATTTGAAGAAAAATAAAGCCTCCTCAGTGCTGATACCCTTGAGTAACTTAGGTTCAACAAACTATCATGTGCATATCCTTTCAGGCTTCTATTTTCCATTTAATTTTAATTCTCTACATGTGGTCAGTTGGTTCAAGGTTACCTTCTGCAATGCCCCAGTAAAAAGTCTAAAATAGACCTGATACAGGACCTTCCTCTTGTTCTTTCAGATGCCATTTGGTGATTAAATCTGCCCGCTGTCATCTCTCTGGCATGTATTTTGCCTACCACTGCTAGTAGCATTTGTTCTCCAAACTATATTTGAGAAGCAAAAGTTTCTCACAACAAAACAGTTCCCAGGTTCATTCTCTCTCTCTCTAATAGCACTGAATATTCCAGCCATATCCAGCTGTAGCCTAGAGAGTTTATGACAAATTCCTGATATTTCTAGGGTCCATTGCTAGCTCTGAGTTCTGCAAAGTAGAACACTTAATTTTTCTGCAGTCGTAAACTTCAGTAAAGGAAATCAATCTCTTTTTCCTTAACTACAGTTTTACTGTACTTCTCCAGCCAGGCTATGACTTTAACCTAACCTGAACTTTCCAGAGTGAACTCTTAATTCTTAATATTGACGTGAATCTGTTTTCATTTTCTATGTTCCCGCTATTGTTTGGTTTAAACAAGAATGTGGCGACTCAGAAATAACCTCTGCAGGGACAGTTTTTCTGGTCCTGAACTTGTTTTATCTTGTGTAAATTCTGTCATGTGAGTAACATCAGTGTAAAACAAATGGCTTAAGTCTGAGATAAAAGGATTTCTTTTTCCTATTCAGAACTTCAGCCGAATACTAAAGCTGCTGATCCACACAGAGTGTAAATATAGTATTCTTAAATTGGTGCCAACCAAACAGTAGTTGTATTGTTCATTATATGTCTGTCTGTTACAGACTTAATTTATGACACAGGTGCAAGGCAGGCTGGAACAATGTGCTTTGCAAATAATGACTATGAAAAGGACATGCATTTCTGTTTGTTATTGTTCTTATTAATAAATAAACAAGCCCTCGGAACAGTGGAAAGCAGACAAAACAGCACAGGATTCATCACCAGCTGGGAAACATTTAGCAAGAAAAACCTATAACATAGCAACCAAAGCCAGAGACTAGCTGCAAAGGAGGGGGAAGAAGCACCATCACCCAGGAAGAGGACTGCAAAAGCCTACTAACTGCAAGGCTCAACAGAAATCTGTAGGCATTATCCTGAATCCTACAGATGGATACAAGAGCTCACTGTGATGCAAGACAAACATCACGGCTTAAGTTTTTGCAACTGAAGTATTCTCTGATTCGCATCAGTAACAAAAATAAGCCAGACAAAAATTCCAGCAGTCTTGTTTTCAGGTAATGACCTGCAGGAAGGCAATGACGGAAAACCAGAACTTGCCTTAAGTTACATAGTGGTTTAGGGTATATCAGGATGCAACTGCTGTTTCTCCCCCAGATCAGTTTCCTCGATCTTGGGTCCACATTTGGCTTTTCTGACAAGTTCTGACATAAAAACAAACATCACCACCACAATATAAATTACTTAAATATGAAACAGAATGCTTTTGTAGGCACCTATAATAATTGCCCTTCTATTTTCACTTGACTTGTGCTACTGCCTAGTAATGAATACCATGAAAAATTATTTCTGGTGTCCAGCTTCCGTTTCACTTCAACAAAATCCTATTTATAACCTATTTTAATCTTTTTTTTTTCTTATTTGAGTTTAGCATTTTCAAATACCTGTAACACATACATTCTCCTTGAACAGGCACAAAATCCATATATTAAATCTATATTAAAGTGCTTTTTAGAAATCTTTATAGGAACCATTTTCTCCTGTGAGAAGTCCTGTTTGCCTGCATAAGATTGATGCAGAAGAGTGCAAGAATGAGAGACCCAAAGGCCACTCTGAGAGCTTCTCCAGGGGAATCCATGTATACTATAGACTATGGTGGAGCTTAATTTTCATTCCAGTTTGTTAACTTACATTTTCCTAAGAGCAGTTTTGTGCATTTTCTACCTTTTCTCCAAAATCCTGGGTTATTCTGTTACATGTCTTCAGGGCACTTTTATGTTAGTTGCTACCCATAAGAAAACAAGTTGGTTAACTGTATGTTCTCCTGCTCACCAAAGAGGAAACATCATAATCTATCAGCTGGTTTTACAGTTTCCATATTAAAGCTATAACAGAGGCTCTACATCAGGTAATGTGAAAATTGATATCTTTCTCCTGCTTTCTACTTGTAATTCTTTGGGGTACAAGGCTGGACTAGCATTGATATTAATGTGTCTGAAAAGCAGTCATATGCAACTTTCAAAACCACCAGAGTTGTATTTCTGCTCAAACTGGTAGGCTAAAAGTTGTGCATTGATAACTTAAAGACAGATACAGCAATTTATTCTATGCATTCATACAACATGAAGTTATGATAAACTCATGCTACAGAAGTAAGCTGAGTTCAACTTCCTAGGAACGTTCAGGTAAAACAGATTTAACCTGAAATTTTGGAGTTATTGAACCTGAAATGCCTTCTAAAAATATATAAGCCGATGTTTAACACAATACTGACAATTTCCAGACAATTGACATAATAGTCTTTGGGCTTTCTAAGTCTGCTTTTCCAGGTGTCAGGGTCTGATTGGAGAAAAACCACAGTGTTGGACCCTGTACCAGTTTGTGATCCCAAGAGTGAAATTAAGACACAAAAGAGGTCAAGTACCGTAATCAGACAGTTTGTTTATTACAAAAAGGCAGTTATTATAAGAAAGGGAAATTATTGTAATAAAGGGGATAGGGATAGGACAGATTGGAAAAAAGGTAGAAAACAAAGCAAAAATTTGGGGTGCAGAGAGAGACAGATGGTCACCACTGTGAATCCAGGGGTGTCCTGGGGATCCATTGTCATCGTAGTTGGAGGTGGAAGTCCTTCAGGGTTCATAGTCTCATAGTATCAGAGCAGAGTCTCCCCCAAGAGTCCATTGGCTGTGGGTGTCCTCATGGAGGTGTCCTTCTGGTGTCCCCTTGAAGGTACTCTGTAGAGTGTGTCTCTTGGAGTTGCCCTCATGGCGATGTCTAATGGAGGGTGTCCCTCAGGGTCCGTAGTAGTCATGGGCAGAGTGTCCTCACAGAGTCATCCTCATGGCAATGGCTCCCTGGTGATGTGCCTTGGTGATTACCTTTTCCTACTTTATAATGAGCTGGGGGGAGTACATCTGTTCTTCATGTCAAGTATTACATTTCTGGTGGACCAGTTTCCCTGGTCTTGCAGGCAGCTTTTCAACTGCATGTATGTGTCTGCACACACAAGTGTCTGCAGCAATTCTCAGGATAATGGGTAGCAATTCCTCACACCAATCCTAGAGGTAATGGACAGTGAATTCCCAATTCAGTTCCTCGCTCCCTTTTCCCAGGCAATGTATGGAAGAGTCTTAACTCCTCCCACTCATTTCTGAGACAATGGTTGGTGAAGTCCCATTTCAATTCCTCAGCCCAATCTTTGAGACAATGGACAGCAGAATCTGATTTCAGATCAGTCTCACACTAGGGCAGCCCCTGCTGTACAGAATACCAGAGGTTTTCACCTTTGTGATACCAAAGTGTGAGGGCACTGGAAATTTGGCCTATGTGTACTAAGGAACCCTAAATCTTAATTCTTAATATGAACAACTTTGTGAACTCATCTATAAAGTTCCAGGCACAGTCATACGCACATTAGTAAATGCTTTCATTTCAAATAACTGAAGAAAAAAAGCTTAAAAAAAGCTTACAAAAATTGTGCTGTTTGCTTCAGATACAACTCAAACACCAACTCCCCAGGTTACCAACAGAATAAAAATTCCATCTCTGGACCACTCGAGCTCAGGCGTCTTGATAGTGTACATTTTTTACTGATACTACCTCAATAAATGCATGGGTCCTTCTTTGCTATGTTTTTTCAGTCAAAAAATTCTTAAAAATTATTTTGAGCTGTTATTTTTCCATTAATGGCCACTTTAGAATGACTGAAACATGCTTACCACCCCTGCTTGATCTGTTGGGAAAAGACAATTTTCTTTCTTCAAGTGCTTTCAATTAGCTGGGTGCTTGAAGGTCAAGAAATGACATTCACTCTGTATGCGAAACCAGCCTGTGCACCACAGATACCACTTCCCTATTATCTTCTGGTCCAAGCAGAAACATGCATTTGTCGTCTTTTACAGGAGTCATAGCCAGCTTGCTCTATAAGCACACCTGAAAAGTTATATGAACCCATTTTCTATGGAGGGACATTTTTAATACCAGTTAGTTCTAAGTAGAATAATTCACTCAGGTGGCAGCCAATTAAGGCCTTATAAGGTGCAATTAATCTCTCTTTCCTCTCCACATACAGTCAAACATGCTGCCAGAATAAACCTTTTCACACGATTCTCAAAAACTGTTTTCAGACATATTTCTAATAGTTTGGGTGTTATTAACAATTTCATACTTTCTTTCCTTTGATAATTCCTTGCCTTTCACTTTTGAAGCAATGTTCTGTAGGGATGAGAACATAAATTTCCAATCTGCAGGTAGTTTTCTGCTTGTCTATTTATACAATACTTTTGCCATCGGGTGCAGTTCCCTGTGAAGCCTGAACTGTCACAGCTGAGTATTTGTTTAGCCAAGGAAAGAATCAGATTCCACCCTGGGCAGAGCCATACTAAAACAATAAGAAACTTCACCTTCTCACTTTTGGCCTTGAAATCTCTAAGGAAACATTAAGCATCAAATAGAGCAGGAACTTGAATAGCTAATAAATGTCATTATAACTGGAAACTAAAATTTCATGATATACTCTCCATTTCAGGTAAAATCACTGAGTTACACTTTCTAGCAAGAGGGAGAGGGCTTCTAAGACTCCAGTGCTGTATCAAGCATATAGCTGTGCTGGTAAAACAGGTTTCTTGCTGTTTCAACTGTTCTTTTCCATTCATTTTAAAATCAAGTGTTAAAAGCCTGAAAACAAAACACTGCACATCTAGCCAAAGGTAATTATTTTCAAACTTCCAGTTCAGCAAAAATTTCAGAACTCATTTGTTCTTCCTCAAAATGAGATAGCCCCAACTCTGGAATTTACATTATCACTGAACTTAAACCAGATTTATTATTGCCTTCTGCATACTTCTGCAGCTGATGAAAACTAAAATACATTTAAATCATAAATAAATATTAGACTGAAATCTGCTTCTGGAAAGTTGAGACAATGTAAGAAAAACAAAGGAGAAGGAAATTCAAAGTGCAATCAAAACACACTGCCCAGCTGGAGCTGAAATCCTTTCCTTCCTTCTTCTTGTTCTCCTACGTATTTTCTCTCTACTCTACTTCACTAGTGAAGGAAACAGCCAGCCCACAAATTAAGCTTCCTTCCGGAAGCCTATTAATAACTGGATCAACTCAGACTCACTGACTCCTTTTCCTACACAACAGGTTTTGTCACTGGGATCTGCATACACCTGTGTCCAGGATGTAAAGGACTTTATATCCTGGGTGGTCTTTAGCTACCATTTTAATTTTTTTTCCTAGCCAAAAGTTTTCTAGTCAATTGTGATAAACCTACACAAAAAGAGCCATAGAAGAAGGTGGCAAGCACCAGCAGTAAGCCTCAGGGGAAGGAAAGACTTCTATTTCTAGAGGAGAGGAACAAGGAAAACCAGATGAGAAGCAATAAGCAAAAATCATGAGGTAGCTCTGGGTATGTGTTAAAAAAATAAGGCTGCTGCTGCAAAATGAGTGGTTTAAGGTCTTTCAAAGAATGACCATCAGAAAGCTAGTAATCGGTAAGAGCTTTCAATAGGATTTATAAAGGTACAACTTAACAACATTTGATGGCAATGTTTGCCTATTACTTATTACACGGATGAAGCAGACAAAGGAAAATCAGGGTAATGCTCAAGCTAAAAATGATTGATATACAGACTGAAGGCACAAAAGGATAAGGGAGATCCTTCTATTGTGTCTCAAGGTTCAGAATAGACTCCCTTCCTTTTGAAACTCCTGATGGAGCCTAGGCGCAGCTGGATCTAGTCTTAATCTTAGACTTGGTCAACAGTTTACACCTAATGGAATGTATAAAAGGAAAATCAAAGTAGAATAAAGCTAAAATTGTATGTATAGAAAATGGAGGTGAGAAAGGGCAAGGGAGACCCTTCCAATGAGTCACGAGTTTCAGAGTGGACCCCCTTGCTTTCTAAACTCTATCAGAGCCTAAGTTCAGATGGATCAAGTCTTAGTCTAAAACATAATCAACAGCATATCTCTAAAGTGCTACAAGTGCATTAATTCATCACAGAGGAACTTTTACAAGGCTCTCATCTAGCAGCAGTTTGCAGTTTTAAGGTGGATGTTATAAAGTGAGTCAATAGAATTTACTACACTTTCTATAGCTGTCTATACACGCACACACAAAGACATGTAAAGGTACCTGTTAAAAATTCCCCATCAAAATCAGTGAAGCATTCACACCTCAGCATTTCTCAAAGGGTGAGGGTTGAGTCTTGAGGAGTGGGGGGACTTCAGCCCAGGTCCCATCTCTCAGTGATAGTCCTCTGTTTGCAGACTCTGGGAGGCTTCCCAGTTAGAAAGACATGCTGGTTGCCACTTGCTGCAATGTAGGAGAGCTCAAAGGGCCTCAATTAGGACCACTATTTATAAGGTCGCAAGATGATTGGCTTAGTCATTAGTAAATTTCCATCCTGGCCACAACCTGAGTTGGTAATTGTTAGAAAGAAAATGCCAATTACAATGGCACCATTCCACTTGGACTGCAATCAAGGGAGAGAATGTTCTGAAGCTGTCAAGGGGTGACTGATTTTCCCTGGTTTTACTTTCCACCTTCACCATCTGTCAGGAGTTCCTGGTATGATGGGTGCCTCCTTCCTTAGCCATGTATGAGTTCCTGGTACAGTCAAGGGACGCTCCACCACCCAACTCATTACACAAGGGCCAAGGCCTGTTGGGCAGTCCTTAAATTGTAGAGTAGCCCAGAGTATGGCGGGGGAGGATGCAACACTACAGCAGTGGAGCTGGTAATTGCCAGAAACAGAAAGAAGTAGGCAGAAACCCCAAAATAGTATGGCCACAGCAAAATATTCTGCCAAAGGTTTTGACAGTTACAAAGTCTCTGGGATTTTTGACAGCTAAGAACAGCACAGGACCTGACAGCCAGGAACAAATGAGCTGAGTACATGAATAGTCTGTGACAATCCATGCCTCCAGAAGCTTCCTTGCTAATAGAGAGGGTACATAAATTGCCCAAGAAATCGGCAGGAAAAGCAACTTGCTGGTGTAAGACACCCAGCAGACAGGCGATGAAACCAGAAACAGGCATGAGATCTCATAACTTACAGACCAGCTACCATCCAACAGCCCATACTGACTCTCAAACTTTGCTAAGCAATTAACCTGTCAGCTTGCTCTTACCCCACCTTGGTACCAGTGTACTTCCTGCATCTGTCTAGCAACTGGCTGGCTACCAACACCCACAGCCCAATCCCCTGCTAATCTGCATAAGGCATTCAAATATTTGAGAATTAGATGATCCATCTGAAAAGTGAACCAGTCCCCAGCACCGAGTTCCAGGTGACACTCTAAGTTGAGGCTGTGTTCTTGTCATCTTACTCACAATAAGAAATGGATGCAGCATATTTCTACTGCTCTCCAGGACAATTCGAACGCTTCCTAAAGGCAATTTTGGACATTAGTAATACCCAATGCTTGCCATAGAGCAAGTGGCAAAGCAAAATAAGAAAAGACAAAAGCAACCAAATAACAAAAGCATATACCTGCAAAGACAATGTTGTGAGTGTCTCTATCAATAGGTGGATAGTAGGAAAAAAGGTTAGAGAGCTACACAGTGATAAGGAACTTTGGAATAAAGCAAAGATATTTAACAAGGTTCAATATATCTAGACATTGGGATTTACTTTTTTTAACACCATGTAATTGGTAAGATAACAGCATCCATCTCTTTTGGGGGTACATGATTTTGATTAAGTGGGATGGAAAAGCATATGCAGGAACATACGTGAGAACTAGCTGCAGTGTAACTTCAAATTTTTTTCTTTTGTAAATGAAGACTGAGTTCATTAAAGTTACAAAACCATCCCTAAAAACTCTTTTTTCAGTCTGACAATCTCCTTGCACAGTGTTACATTCAACTAGCACTTTATGTCCTGTCACTGACACAGCAGAAGAAAACCTGTACACATTTCATAGTTCAGAAGTCACAGTTCCTGACACAAGTTTCCAGCCTGTGCCCCTCTCCCAGTTACTATTGGCATTCTGCCCTCTTCACAGCAACCAGTTCACCAATCCTTAGAGGCCATCAAGCACTGCACTGCTGGAGTCTTTGCAGTCTAAACCACAGCCTCGTGATCTTTCTTTACAAAACTGATCACTCATTTTTCACAAGAACCCCTTGCTTCTTTTGCACTAGAGGGACTACGTGAGGTCCAAAGAAGTTGTGCATTTCTGTCATAACCCTTGAGATGCTTATAATCTTCAACAAAAGAAGAAAAATAATCACCATGTCTTCTCTATGACCTTTCATCCCTTTAGTACTCTTCCTGTTCCCACTCCCTTACTAGTTTTGTTATATTTTTATATTTCCATATATTTTTTTTCATATACAGCATCCAATACTTCTTTGAATAGTAGAGGCTACCAAGAGGAATAATTCAGGTCCAAAACCACTTCTAGCTCCCTCATGCATCCCTAACAAATGACTTGTAGCAGTGGTTTGTAACAACACTGTGTATTGAGGCATTTTTGAGTGGTTTTCAAAAGCAGCTTGTCTATTTTACCCCTTTTTTCATCTTTCATTTTCATTGGAAATCCTGAATGGGAAGATTCTCATTTAAGTGCCTGCCACTTCTCTTAAGCTTTCTGAAGAACAGCAAAGCAATTACTGTGTATGCTGCTGAGAATTTCACTTCCTTTTTATTTGCTCCTGAAGATCTACATCCAATTATCAAGAGAACCACCACAAAATCACTACGTGAACCATAAATGCACAGCAGATGTAGCATCATAGCATCATGAGGAGTATCCATAAAACATATCCAAGCTAGTGTCTGAATGGAAAAAGCCCTGGAAGAGAGTCATGATGTCCTCTTCCCCTTTTTCTGCCTTGCGTAATTATACAGAGAAATTCAGTTACTGACAAACTAGAACCAGACAAGAAGCCTGGGCCTGTATTCTTAGAGACCTGTGTATGGTGACACCTGAGAAATAGAAATCCACTACCTATATACACTATACAAAGAAAAGGAAAATTTCTTGTAATAGGCTAAGGATGCAGTGGGAGCAAGATTTGTGATAATATATTTAGTGGAATATTGAATGCAGCTTAAAACAATGTGATTTATATCTCATATTTGAAGCAATCTGCCACTGAAGTTTGTCTCCTGCTGACAACCAAAATGTCATCCCACTTCCAAAGAAATGGACAGACTTGGATACAGGCAACTAAGCAGTATGTGTGGTTGTATACCCTTTGAGAGGACTAAGGCCTTCTTTTGTTCTGAAAGGTAAATGCATTCTGCCTTCATTATAAGCTGCACTCTGCTATAGTGGGGCTGATAGCAGCAGGACTTGCATGGAGAGCGGTGTTAAGAGAGCAGCAAATCAGACTGCTGAGCCACCTCAAATAGCTAGACTCACAGGGCCTCTGGAGGTCTGAAAAGCTGCCTAAAATGCTTTATCCCTATTCTGAGACAAGTCGTTAGGACCACATTCTCTTATAAGTGTGCCATGTGCAATGCTGCATTCAAAATAAAACTTCAGATACTAGGCATGAAAGTGGATCAAAGCATCTGTTGCTTTTTGAAATCTTTCCCCAACTTGCTACTGCTTGCCCCCTTAGCTCGCCCATCCTTAATATGAAAAGGTTTTGAAGGCAATTTCCTTGAAATTTCAGGGATGTTTTTCCTCCCATATGAAATAGAGTCTTTGTGTCTATTCTCTTTTTTAACTCTATACATTTCTCTCCACTCTCTTTTCTTTCCCTGTCACATCTTTCTCCTAAAAACCTATCCTATCCACAGCATACTTCTACTTTACATGCCAAATTATTCCTGTAATCACATTACACAAGTGACTGCTACAAGAAATAAAAAGAAACTATATCCCTCTAAACACCCTTATTATTTCTATCATACTCTATACTCTAACAACAAGGGCAGGATTTTAACATGCACCCCCTGCCCCACATTCCAGGGTGCAATGTCATGTACTACAACACACATGCAGTTGCAGATGATCTCTGTCCTGAAGAAAATGACAAGCAGACAAAAGGAGGACAAGCCAGGAACGGTAAAATACACCACCTAACCCACTGGTACAGTCCCAGCCTGCACAACCTCGCTTCTATTTCCACTCAACTATTTATTCTTGTGTCAGGTCAAGTCTTGGATCATTAAATTCTTTTAATCATTTTGTGCAGCATCAAGGCATTATTATCTAATTGTTGCAGGTCTGCTTTTGGATGAGTTGGTTTTATACCTAAATGCCATCCCAAGCATTCAAAAGACGCATATGTTTCAGCTGAGGCAAAGACAAGTATCACTGAAAGAAGATTCCAGTACCATGGCTTTTACATAGCAATCTGCTTAACTGGATGTAACTGTGGTTTTGCAAATGCCTTTTTCTTCATAACGCACAACTACCTTAATCTTAATGACCATTGTAGTACAAATATCTCTCTTTGAGCTGTGTTAGTGTAATCAGCTAAGTGACTGTACTTGAGCATACATGCTTAAAACTTTTAACGATTGGTTGACAGTAGTTAGATAAGGTTCTTCTGTGAGCTCCCAGACTGCACATGGCAGATATTCAGATCTTAATAATTCACAGGTAACAAAAGCAGAATTACTTGCATTAACATTTTACATGCTGCATTTAAGTCTAACTTAAGAACTCTATCTTGAAAGGGATTAAATATTCTAAGTGGAAAACTTGTCTCATGCTATGCTTGACAGCATGTACAGTAAAGGGATTACTGGCTGTGTTAGAGATGTGTTTATTTACCTTCTGCATTGGATATTTCAGTATTTCTAATGATTTGCTGTAGAAAACATGTCAGTAAAAAGCATAGTTAATCTCCTTTCAATGAAAGTAGTCAGAATAGGAAACTTGCAAATAAGATAGATTGAAAAGCACATATTCCTGAAAACCACAGTAGTCTTACTGGTGTTCAGGTGTTATTTTTAATTACAGCAGTGTTGTCAAGTGGCACCATATGGCAGTTGTATGTAATACATCGCCCCACTACGTTGTGACCTTCTGATAGGAGACAAAAAAATCTGCCAAATTTGGCACTCCCCGTAGAGATGGCCTGTCTTCTTCATCTGCGATCAGCACCACTGCTGTCAAAAAGGCTGCACCAGCTCCTTTGCTCTCATCTCCCTTCAAGTAACTCCTCTTTTCCAGTGGGTGAGCATTAAAGCTAGATATCCTTCCCCTTATTTATTATACTACAGTGTCATGATTTAAGCCCCTCACGCAGTTCGTTCACTCACTTCCCCTCTTTCTTCCCCCAGGCCTGGGAGGATGGAGAGGAGAATCAAAAGAATGCAACTCCCACAGGTTGAGATAAGAACAGTCCAGTAACTGAGGTATAACGCAAACCGCTACTGCTACCACCAATAATAATAATGATAAGGGAAATAACAAGGGAAGAATACAATCACTCACCACCCAGCCCGACCAAGCAGTGCACCCCCACCCTTCTGGGTCTCTGCCCTCCGTGTTCACATCCTGGACATGACGTGCTGTGGTGTGGAATACCTCTTTGGTCAGTTTGGGTCAGGTGTCCTGTCTCTGCTTCCTTCCTGCTCCCCTTCTTCCCTGGCATAGCATGAGACTCAGAAAGTCCTTGGTCAGACCAAAACATTACCCAGCAGTAACTGAAAACCCTGGTGTTATCAGTGCTGTTCCCAGACCCAAAATCAAAAACACAGCGCTGCACCAGCTACCAAAAAGGAGAAAAATGACTGCTACAGCTGAACCCATGGCACACGGTCTTAGTTCTTTACTTGCTGACCAGAGCTTACTAAAAATCTACCCTGAGATTGTGTGGGTTGTTTTGCTTTGGTATAAGCTAAAGCCTTCAGTCAAAAGTTCTCTGAGACAAAAGGCTGATCTTCTTCTGACACTCTTCAGTTGCTGTTACAGACAGGTAAGAAGACAGTCACACTCCACAATATTTCCGCTTTCTGTACACCCTGCTAAGACAGAAGCAAATGAATACGTGTTGTTCTGGGTTGGTCTCATGGCACCAGCCTCAGCGCCCAGACTACCAGCAAACCCACCTGCAGAGAATGTTTTAAGCTCACAATCCAGTCTAAGAAAGAGAAGCCTGAAAAAGCAGGTTGGAGCTCCTACCAACTGGTGTGCAGGTAATTACTAATCATTACTGGTTGCATGTAGTTCACTTACAGTTGTCTCCCTAAACTCCACTGAAACAAAATCAGTGTGAGAACCTAAGTGATAGGAACCCTCTGTTCAAATTTGACTACTGTCACTTAACATTATAATAACCATGATAACTGGAAACCTTGTATTTTAGAATTTTTCAGGAGTTCATCAATTTTAAAGTTTCCCTACTACCTTCTCAACCTCAATCCCCCTGCTCTCCCCCCAAAAAAACAAAAAAAACCACAAAAAATCAACACCCACACACATTAGGGGTACTTGAAGATCAAATATGGAGAAGAATTGAAAATAATTATGAAGGCAAGCAAAAAACAAAACCCTGAACAATGTCAATCCCACACAATAAGCTGTTGAATCAATCTGCTACCAAAGGCTTCATATATTTTTTCCAATATACGCATCATGATACAAAAGTTTTAACTTAGAAGCAGATCTCTATATAAAAAATATAAAATCATGCCTTTATTAAATTTTATTATATACTTTTAGAAATTATTGTATCCAAAATTGTGTTTGATAAATTTCCAGTTACAGTTATGCTGTATTTTATCAGCATAAGCCATACTTTCCAACACCAATGTGGACAAAATGTATTTCATAACTATGAACAGTAGCATAAAAATACCTTCTATAAAAAAACAATACACTGAGAACAAACACTATGTTAAGAAATCTAAGAGGAAATGTAGTATCTATCTCATTCAGTTGGCTTGAGGCAAACCAGCTAAAAGGTACTACTCGAAATTACAGGATGACTCTTTCACTCACCCACAGATAAATATTAGATTCAGGCTTAGGGTTTTAAAACTTTATAAGACATGGTGTTATAAGAAAGGACACTGCATGTGCCTAAAGCGGTTCCAAACAGACAACTGATACAACTGAGGACTTGAATGCCACCTTCCCCACTTAGTTCTACCACTCCAAGAAAGAAGACACACAAACTAGAAAACAGATAATACCCTTCCTGCATTATTCATCGTCATTGTTCTAAGATCTATTAATATTTATTAATTAGGGAGACGCAGAATTTTAAAGGCTTGGATGGTGCCTTTGTCAGCTTTCTGTTTGCATTAAACTTCCATGCACAGCCTCTCCTTTTGCCTCTTTGGCACTTCTCTGGACACAGCTTCCTCAACTGTTCCTCCTTCTCTCCAGCTCCTCCTGTCAGGCTGATCAGCAATAGCCTTTGCTTGGCATTCATAGCCTTTCACTGTTAAGCAGTTGTTTAAGAGACAGAAGCTTAGTTTCTTTTCCACAAGCAATCTTTCACACTTTAAATGCTTTAGTCAATTTAGCAAGTGTGAGTAATGTAATCTGACAAACCTTTTTCCACTGAACAGAGCACACATGGCTCGCCAAAACAGAGCAATGTTTGTTCAGCTACATATCAATGTGCTTTACCCCTCAGATGACAGAAGCAGCTCGAACCACATATTTTGTGGCCTTGAAGAAAATCCACAGGAAAGTGAATGAGGCCCATTGTATTATTTAAGGTGCTCTGGGACAGACTTTTGGTGTACAGCCTCTGGTCTCATTAAACACAAAGCACAAGAAAATGAACAGTTGGTAATCATACTGCAAGAGATCTCCAAGTATAAAGCTCTTAAAGTGGAAGAAATTTCTATAGTAACTTACTCTCCTACCAGGCCATCTCTGTTACTGGAGTTTAAGTTCTTTACAAATAGTACATTCCTTTTTTAAGTCCTATCATAAGTACTTTCTTCCACATCATATATTATATACATATTAGCAGTTTCTTTCTTGCATTAAGAAGTGATATATGACTGTGCAAAAGGAGCTGCAACAGCATGTGCTTGGCTCTACAGTTTTGATTTATTACATTAAGTTGAGAGAAAACAAAGGTTACCTCAAAGCACTTTAGCACATATGTTCATTGAGTTATGTTCAGACTTGCATAGATTTCACCTAAGAAAACAGGCTGGCTTATGCTGTGCTGTGTGTACACCATAGACTGTACACCTGAACATACCTGATGAGTCTAGAAACTGTGTGATTCCATTTAAAAAGTTAATTAAATAGAAATTATACAAGAGGGAAAGATTCATAATTATTGCTTATTGCCAGCCATCTGCCAGCAACTGTTCAATATGCTGACAAGCACAAAGATGGTAGTGATGATGTTACTATAAATTAAACTTAAACTGATGTGTCCCATGTTTGGGAAAGATGATTTTACTTTTAGCATCAACTGGGTTTTTTTTTTGTTTTTGAAGTCACAATACTCCAATTTAACTTTATTTTTTCTTTCATTACAGACTGTCAATATCTAGTAAACACTCATTTTTAATCTACTAAAGAATTCAGTTGTGGAAGGGAATGAGAGATTAAACAGCATTTCTACTAGGAAGAAGATAAATTCTATCCCAGACAAAACCAGGACACAAATATACTTAAGGATTGAAAAAGTGGGAATATCATTGCAAACCAGTTCAGTGCATTTGGTAAACAGCTCCAATACTTTCCTGTTTTCAGCTATTGAACTATTGAAAATTTGGGTCAGTGATGCCAAAATTTTCAAACTCTTGGTTTTGTTTCAAGTCAACATTTATTTATTCACTTAGGATAATCTCATGAGAGCAGCTTTGTGGTTTTCCAGAACAATGCTGGAAGCTATGTTTCATTGGTTTTCTCATATTAGAAGTCTTTATATTATAATTCACTAAAACTTTTATTCTTTAAAAGAAAGGCAACGCACATAACAGCAAAACAAATTCAAACAGATACAATTTAGAGCATCTGGGGAAAAAAAGCCAACACTATAATTATCACATGATCAACCTGTGTTGATCAATACCTAGCACTTGTGCTCTCAGTAAGTGTGAATTATACTGGATTTGTTCAAATGCAGACTTCTACATTGTTTCCCTTTCAATTGTTTCGACAAAGAAGCTAAAACCAGAAGAATTCTCTCTGCTGCTTGCTGAAACAATTCAAGCACAAAACCACAAAAGAATATACTGGGACTAATAGAGATTGAGAGGTCTTATGGAGAGCAAAGATTGTGCCATGATGTATGTTCACAACAGCTCACAGGCAACCTAAATTCCGGCCTTTTACAATTTTGATTGCTTGATTTTGTAAATTTAACTTGCATATCATTATAATATGCCAAAGTGAAGATTATTATATATACACCAAAATATACCAACGTTCTAAAATGCCATCCTAAAAATGGCTTCTTTTTACTTGTGACTGCAGTTTCCAAGAGAGCTGCCAGCTGCCTTGTTATACCTGCTCTTTTGCTTTGAAATACTGGTTGTTACAGCTGTAGCTAAGTTAAAGGGAGAAACTCATTTTAAAGCCCTAGTTTTATAAATTCAGTTGCCTGAAGACACAGCTGTGTGGCTTGCCTCAGCCCAGTATTAACAAAAAACTCAGTGTGCCAGTGTGACCAAAGATACAAGCCTAATGTTTAGCCAGTTAATCTCCACAAAGACAGAGCAACTTTGTCACAGGATCCACAGGGAAGTGTACATGCTCTGGGCACTGTGCTTCTTGCAAGGGATCTCAACCTGCCTGTTGTAGGGGATAGTGAAAACATGGGGTTATGATGATGTGGCAAGAAAACAGGATGAAGAAACCCGGAGCCTGGAACCATGCAACAGGGAGGTTAAAAAGCCTCTGTTGACGAAGTAAAAATTTTTGAACAGGTATCAACAATCAATCACAAATAGAATAACAACCTATTGACCAAGAAGTTTGTATTATGCTATGCTATGCTTGACCAAGAAGTTTGTATTATGCTATGCTTGACCAATAAGTGTGTATTATGCTATGCTTAACCAATCAGATTGTACCACACTACGCAGAAGGATATATAAAGAGGAGCTCCTCGTAATAAACTGAACTCGCTGCTTAAACTCTTTCCCTCTCATGTGGCTGCTTTCTGGCCATCCCGACTAGCCTGCCATAGCCTGCAAGCAAAGTGGACCATCATCCATGAAGCACTGCAAAACACTACTAATGAGTCTAATTCTAACCCTCAGCTCCTGCTGATGCCACCTGCTTCCAGGCTAAACAACAAATTGGTTGGGCTAAGTGGAGTGATTATATTCTTCTGTTTCTACCTCTTTTAAAATCAGCGTGGGGATATCCATTTAGCATCTTAATGAACGGCACAGGCACGCCTATAGAGATTTTGGTATTGCAAAACTGATTGAGGATAACATCTAGTTAGATTAAAGTTTTTAAAAGTTTGATTTAAATACTAATGTATCGCAAATGTAAACAAATTAAGAATTTTTTCAATAAAACACTTCAACATTTAAGATGACAACTATCATCTTCCATCATGTCAAGATTCAACTTTTCAGCCATTTAATGAGCTGCATTTTTCTGAATATACTTCTTGCTCACAGTAATTCTAAACAGTGTTTTCAGAAGTCTCACTCCATTCTGATTATGACTACACATCCTTGTTTCAGCTGGGATAGAGTTAACTTTCTTCCTAGTAGCTGGTACAGTGCTCTGCTTTGGATTTATTATGAGAATAATACTGATAACAAGCCAATGTTTTAATTGTTGCTAAGTAGCGCTTATCCTGATGCAGGACTTTTCAGTCTCTCATGCTCTGCGTCAGTGAGGAGGGGCACAAGAAGCCAAAAGGAAGCAGAGACAGGACACTTGACCCGAACTAGCCAAAAAGGTATTTCATCCCACAGCACATCATGCCCAATGTATGAACTGGGGGGAGTCACAGAACCAATCACTGATTTTGTCACGTTATCGGTCAGCGGGTGGTGAGCAATTGCATTGTGCATCACTTGTTTTTCGTGGGTTTTATTGCTTTTGTTAATTCTATTATTATTATTGTTGTTACTGTTATTGTTATTAAATTTTGCTTTATTTCAATTAGTTCTTATCTCAACCCACAGGTTTTACCACCTGGGGACAGAGGGTAGCAAGCGGCTGTGTGGTGTCTAGTTGCCAACTCCAGTTAAACTGCAACACACAATTACTATCATTTCTGAGAAGAAATATTTTAAAATCTCCTTAGTGATTTTTAGAACCTTAGAAGGCTCATACATACAGTGGCATTCGCTTGCTAGGAAAACAGCCAGCTTCCCATTCTCTCTCCAAGGAAAAGATTTGACTAGTGAAAATAGTTAGAGACTCATCACAAATGCTCCTCTGGGATACATTTTATTGCAATACAGTGTGCTTCCTTTCAGCCCATTACTATTCTCTCTGGGTTTCAGGATGAAAATCAACTTGAAAGGAGTTAAGAGTCTGAATCCCATTTAGAAGTTTGTTGGATCTCCCAAAGACTAGCAGATGTGCCTGTTCCTTAACTTCTCTCATCCTCCTACCTCTGGTGAAAAATTTTATCAGGCTAGTAACTGCAATGAAATATCAATCATTAAATAAATATGAAAGCATTTTGCAAGGCTTTAACAAGCTGTACGTTCTGTGCCCCTCTGCCAAACAGTAACAGATGTTGAGCCAGCTTTCAAATGGATCAGTGACATTGATATCAATGTTTGTTTATATACATCAGTTCCTGAACACAAATAATGTCAGATTGATCCAGTCACGATTTTTTTTTTTTGGCCAGGTATTTTTGGGCTGGGTTTTTTCCATTTTGGGGGCAGATGGGGAGAACTATTAGAAAATATTAATTCTCCAAAACAGTTGCCAGAAAGCATCGATTTTGAAGCACTGGGAAATATTTTTGACAGTCAGCACAAAGCTTTTAGAAGAAATTAGAAGAGTTTTCATCTTGAAAACAATTTCATACTTAGAAATGCCATTTGTGTGTCGTGTTGTACTGTGTTAACTCCACTAGTGATATATTCTCCCTCAGTTATGTCAAATTGCTTCTTTTTTTTCCTCACAATCAAACATTATTCCAACAATATTAAAGTATTTGAACATAAGTATAATAAAAGGAGCTTTAGAAACTACAAGTTCACATCAAGGCTTTCCCTATACTGTACAACTAAGCACATTGATCACAAATGCATTAAGGAAAGACATTAGAAACTATTAATATTAACCATTTAAAGAAAAATACTTACTTAAGATTGTTTTAGTTTACACATGTAAGATGCATGTCAAGTATTTGAACTAAACTTATATGGCTCAGACACTACAAAAAATATTGGCTGTGGTATATCCGCTACACCAAAGCCGTTATCCATGTGCCTGTTTTTCCCCACTTACATCCTACCCTTCAAAGCAAATCAAAATAGGCTAAGTGCCTTCAGATGGCCTGCATTTAACAAAATATAGTTGTCCCATATTTGCATATTTTTTTATTGAGCTACCAGAACATGTTTTCTTCAGGTATCATAGCCCTTAGATTTCACTTGACTTTTACATACACCTAGACACTCCGTCAGAACATTTCATTTCCCTATGTCTAAGCCACAAAAAATTGGCCATATGACAAAAGGACTATGTGTTGCATGCCCCATGAGCTATTTCATCCCAATTGAATGGTTTTCTATGTTGCATGCCCCATGAGCTATTTCATCCCAATCGAATGGTTTTCTACTTCAGCCTCGCAACTAAATACCATCTATCTCTTAATTGTCAATTTGGTTGTCTCAAACCACAGTGCAGTGAAAAACATGGCAATGACTTATTTTCAAATTACACATAACATACTACAATTTATTTTTTTTTTAAATCTGAAAGTTTTCAGCTGCAATTTCATAACTTGTTTTTCTGTGTGTTCTCTTGGTTACCCGAAGGCACAGTCAGTCTGCTCCTTTTTGTGAGAACACCTAGCAACCTTGTCCGAGAACTTCATAGCACATCCAGTAAACACTGAGCCAACCAAGTTCTATGTGCAGCTGGGCCAATGTTGTTGATTGCACTCTGAATATAACTTGTGTAAGGGCCTAAAAAAGGATCTTGCTTATTTCAGCATAGGACAAAAATTATTCGCACAAAACCAAGAATTTGTTCCAGATACCTGTGATATACAGTTGACCTCCTTCATTGGGTTGTCCTCTCTTTATTGTTGCTTAGCATTCCAAAGCGCTCTTGCCTCTGTGATCCCCAACACAAATCAGCTCATCCTTGTGGTACAGCAAGGCAGGGGTTCTTAGTGGACCACATACCTGTGGTCAGTGACATGGAGGTGGCCTTCAAGTCTGCTGTCTTGGCCCAGAGTAACTGCCCTTCCCAGCAGTTCTGCAGTAGAGCAAATTTATGTCTAAATTGCTGGGGATGACAATGCATTAGTGCTGGAAGCTGCCCATCATAACAGCAAGAACTTAGCTGCAGTTAGCTGTGGATCAGGTAAAAAGGAAATACTGTGGTCACTATATCTGCTAGGTCTCTACCATACTACATGATGGAGGAATCTGAAATACTGCCCAGAATACCAATAGATTATAACTGTAATATTTTTTGTGAATTTAAGTTGTATTTTCCTTGGAAAAAACAAAGCACACAAGAGTTAATCACTGCAAAACAACAACAAAAAAAGGCTATTTTTTACTTGTACTAGCTTAGGAAATCTTCCACAAACTGACCACAAGAAAGCACACAACAAAACAGAGAGATTCACCCTATGCTGGTCTCTGCTAGATGAAAGCTTTTTGATCTACCATGGAGGTAAAGAGGATTGTTGATAAGCAAGATTCCTGCTCCAGAGATTCACTATACAGACTTTCTTTCTAGCCTCCTACAAGAAGCTGTGATCTAAGCATTCCACAATTTTCATTCTTATGGACAGAGAATCTTTTGCACTGTACAGTCATTTGAAATTAGTCCTACTTGCGTCATTCTTAAAATAATTTCCTCCACAGTAATTTTAAGTTACTTATTATTATCTTATATTTCTCTTTATATTCCTTATACAGCTCCTGAGATTTGCATTACAGATTAAAAGAACTTCTCTCCTACAGTAGCCAAACTTGTATTGCATGATTATGTCACTCTCCAACTCAAATTTTCAATGCAAGTCTTTAAAAGTTGTTCAGGCCAACTTCTGTTCTTGCATTAGTCCTTTCCTTGGGTGTTGCACTGACCAGACCTTCAGTGGAAGACCCAGATCTGGATTCTCCTCCCGCATGTTCCTTTGGATTGTGTAAGAAATACTTTGCATGTGTATACATGATTTTGCACCCCTGTAGACATATTTAGAGGCAAGTTTAAGAAATGTAGTAGTGTACAGTGATAAAAATGAATATCATGCATTGAAGAGTCTTTGAATATCCCTCTCAGATTCTGAATTCATACTGCTGGGTACTATAATTTCCATTGTCTTATTTCTTTTCTTTTTAAATTCCTTTCCTGAAGAAAGATAGCCTACTCATAGGTGTATTCAGGTTGCAAGCCTGGGGTGGGGGAAAGTAGCTCCTTCATTTACACTGACAAATGATAGCAAAGCTGGGTAAGGCAAGTGTCACTCAATGTTTTTTATCTTTCTCTCCAGCAAGATGATTTTGAAGAACATAATGAATTATCCGATTTCAGAAAACATCTTATGATCAGATGGAAAAAATCCTTATGATTTTGTTGGCAACACAGAAACAAGGAGATAACCAATTGCTAGTGTGTACTGTTTCACCCCATCTGAAACAGTGACCTTCAGCAATGAATTATCTTTCACCAAAGAGGCAATGATAAGGAAAGTAATTAACAGAACAAGCATGATGGGTGGGCCATGATTTGAGGTATGGACTGGTAGAGGCAGGGAGTGACAATTAAACATGTCACCATGGATGCCACGTTTAACTGTTCACTCTTGCCTTAAACATCAAGTGGGAAACCTTATGAGAATGGTATTTTCATTTGATGTTAACACGGTATCCTGGATTCAGCAGTAGCAGTCATTTTTCTCCTTAGTAGCCGGTGCAGCACTGTGGTTTTGATTTTGGGCCTGGGAACAGTGCTGATAACACCAGTGTTTTCAGTTACTGCTTAGAATGTTTACTCTGACCAAGGGCTTTCTGAGCCTCATGCTCTGCCAGGGAGGATGGAAAGCCGGGTGGAAGCAGAGACAGGACACCTGACCCAAACTAACCAAAGAGGTATTCCATACCACAGCACGTCATGCCCAGGATGCAAAAATCGAGGGGCAGGGACCCAGAAAGGTTGGGGTAACTCCTGAGTCGGGCTTGGTATAGGGTGGTGAGCAGTTGCATTCTCTCCCCTTGTTATTTCCCTGGTCATTATTATTACTGGTGGTAGCAGCAGTGGTTTGTGTTATACCTCAGTTACTGGACTGTTCTTATCTCAACCTGTGGGAGTTACATTCTTTAGACTCTCCTCCCCATTCCCCCAGGAGCTGGGGGGAAGAAAGAGGGGAGAGTGAGCGAGCGAGCGAGCGAACTGTCTGAGAGTCTTGAACCATGACACACAGATAAGGAGAAGACTGTTTAAAAATACAAAGTTCTAACAGTAAAGGTTTGTCCCTCATTAGTATTCTATCCCTTACCGTCCATCTTCTCCATTTGCAAGTGCTCTGGATTGTACAACCCTTTCATTGCATGGCTTTATACTGATGTTCTTGTTTCATTTCAGACAACTGTACTCAAAGTGGCCTCACCTCAGATGTTAGAGTTTGTGTGTAGAAAATCATTACTGAATGAACGGATGATAAAAGGAATTGCACCTGGAAAGGGCAAAGCAAAAATGAAAATTGCCATATCAGAAACTCTCAGAGTATTAGAGCTCTTCTGAATTGCTCTGGAAATCAGAAATACAGAGTCTTCTAAGCAGATGAAGTCACATATGCCAGCTCTATCCTCCACACCAGGAAATCTATACTTACACAGAAATTATTCTTTAATGTATCCTGGGGATGAGATACAATATAGCTACACAGAGCCTGAACTAAGAACTTATTTTACCCCCATAAAACTTCATTGCCTATGGAATGATGCTAAGAGATTACAGCAATTTCTGCTGCTGCAGATTTTTCAGCTTCAAGCGCTTCTATTGACAGTCTTAGTAGAATAACCTCTAGCAAGAAAGAGAGTCTCAAAGAAGAGAAATTCTGTTTACATGCATCTTTTGAGAGAATAAAGACTAAAAATAATCTCATATGGTAAATGCAGGCAAAAAAAAAAATAAAATCATACAGAATACCTAAATGTGGGTATGATTTATTTATCTGATAGCAGGAAATTGTCCATCAGCAGCTTGTGAAGCCTGAAAAGAAGAATGCGAAAAGGGTCTCAAAAGCAGCTCTTAGTTATGTGCAAAAAAGGACAGAAACACAAGTCTGTCAAGTCAACAGATCTTCATGGAGAAAAATATTGCACTGCACATTCTTTATCATCGGAAACAAATAATTTTTTTTATATAGGAATATATAATCAAACTTGATGAATCTTCCACTGCAATTGTACTCAAGTTCTATACATGCTGGTCACTGAGGAAGACGTACAACAAAGCCCTTCTAAAGCATCCTCTGTAGCACTGCATCTCTAGTGTCCAGTAACACATACACGAAAACACCTACAATTATGCCCTTTTTCATTGCTGCTTGTTTTCATAGAAACTCTCCTTAATTCTCCTTGGTAACTTTATCCCTCTAAGGTATGTCTGAAATCGGCCACATTTGCAAAAGCCATTAGGGAAATAGGGAAAAAAGGTTCGCATAAAACGTGTATACACATATGTAAAGCCTGAGGACTCAAATAAATGACAGAGAAAATCAAATACAGCAGGCACATGGGACAGGGATGAGGCAAAGAAAATTACATAAATGAGCATTAGCTGATCCTCCCAAAACCCCAACTTAGTAATGACTAGAACGTCAAGAGACAAAACTAGCAATGCATCAGGGAGAAACAAACTGCTGCTGCAATGCTAAGTCAGCACAGCTGTTCCATCAGGCAGCAGCAACCATGTTGTGGTTTACCAATAAGATAGAAAGCAATAAAGCCCTCAGAAAAATTAGTAACATTGGGAACACAGACTACTTTGCAGCAGCAGGAAGACAGGATTTTGGGAATAAAAAGAAAGAAATTGGAAGATTGGTAGAACAGTGTCCTGGGTTCAGAAGCAGCAGTCATTTTTCTCCTTCTTGGTAGCTGGTGCAGTGCTGTGTTTTTGATTTTGGGCCTTGGAACTGCGCTGATAACACCAGTGTTTTCAGTTACTGCTTGGTAGTATTTTGGTCTGACCAAGGACTTTCTGAGTCTCATGCTATGCCAGGGAGGAGGGGAAGCCGGGAGGAAGGAGAAACAAGACACCTGACCCAAACTGACAAAAGAGGTTATCCATACCACAGCACGTCATGTCCAGGATGTGAAAATGGAGGGTAGAGACCTGGAAGGGTGTGGTGGTGCAGTGGGGGGGTTCGCTGCTGGGGGGTGCACTGGCTGGGTCGGGCTTGGTGAGCAGTTGTATTCTCTTTCTTTGTACTTCTCTGTCATTATTATTACTGGTGGTAGCAGTAGTGATTTGTGTTATACCTCAGTTACTGGACTGTTCTTTTCTCAACCTGTGGGAGTTGCATTCTTTCGATTCTCCTCCCCATACCCCTGGGACTGGGGGAAGAAAAAAGAGTGAGTGAGTGAGCGACTTCGTGAGTTTTAGGGACTTAAACCACAAGAAACAGGAAAGCAAATTCTTGTGGCAATTGTAGCCACTTACTCACAGGGAGACTATAGCAAAGAAGGACTTAGAATAAACAGCTAGACTCACAAATTGAAAGTCTGGAGCAGACTGGGACAACAGCTTGTATCAGCAGGAGCAGGGAAGCTGACTATAGTAGAGTGGAATGAGACAGGCCAGAGAAAGCAAAGTTATGTGATACAACCACAGATGGAAGAATAATTTTTCTTCACAAAACCTTCCTCATCACCAAGAGCAAAGGAAAAATATTAACGAGTATTATTATAAATGCCAAATAAATCCTGCGAGGCAGATACCACTGTAAAAAAAGCAGATCATGCATATACTGAGTCCATGTTACCCTGTAGCACCTTCAAAGATTTAACATATAGTTTAACAAAAGAGGCTCTCAAGTACTGTAAGATGGTTTACGCATACAGACACACAGTTATCAAAGAGTCTAATTAGAGGGTGTTAATAATTTGCCATGCCAGAAAAAAAAAAAAGTCCTGAGAAATATGAGAAATGGAGATGTACACCAGGAAATGGAGAGAAGGGCTAGAACTGGAGAAGGTAGAAGACAGCTGGCTATAATCATATCTGTACTTCAGAGCATAGCAGCCTCCCTTGGCATACATGCACATAACACACCTTTACACAGTAAGAACAAAAATAAGGAAAACCTAAATGCTTTCCTTGAGAGAAGAAATTGTCACCTGGGACAGTTTTTGAGTTTCCCCTATGGCCTACATATTCACAAGTAAAAATGTCCAGTGTCACTGAAGTTAAGACACTTCTACATTATACACCTAAAACTGAACATTTTCTGAAGAGAGAATTTACTTCACTCCTTTAAATAAGTAAAAATCCAAAATAACTACAGCTGTGAAAAACAAAAACACACAAAACACCACCACCAAAAAAAAAAAAACCCAAACCAAAAAAAACCCCACACAAAACCCATGAAAAAAATAAATACAAGTTTGTACTTTTTTTTCCCTGTCTCAAGAAACTGTCTTTTAGAGTGCAATCCCTTTTTTATTATATGTTTGATTATCTTTTTTTTTTTCAAACAGTTTATACCATGCCCCTGAAAAACTTGTCAGGCTTTTTGCCCTCCCTATTATAGGAATCCAAGCATGAATAAAGGTGAGAAGTTTTTAAGAAGATGGTGGGATTCACCTTATTCTGAAGAAATCTTTGCCTTAGAAGTTATTCTTCTTCATACTGCCACAAATACGTCAGAGCAAACCTACAGCAAAACTAGTTTTCTCAGCTGCATTCCTTTTGAAGCCATCAACTTTTATTGCCCAACAAACCTATCTGTAGCACCCTCACTAGGAATTGAGGAAGATGCTGAAAACTTGGACAGCTTGCTGACTCATTACATATTCTGTTCCTACCACCAGCTCACCCTCTTCTACAGCTTTACTAAGAGGGTCGCTTGACTGTCAACAGTTCTGTTTACCTGCAGTGCACAGGCCCACTTGAATCTGCCATAACACTGGAATGACACACATGTATATAACAATTTTATATACTAATATACCTGTTCTAGCAGATTACATATCTGTGTGTTATTTCTTTCCCTTTGCCAAATTGACCACCTAGTGGGTTTTATGTTGTATTATTAGTTAAATGTATTTATAGGACAAACTACCTCATAGAGTCTTTATGTTAGGGTTTGGGTTTTTTTCAGTTGCTTTATCTAGGAAAATGAATGCTGCTGATAAGTAGCGAACTTGTGCTATTCTGCTGAGTTCAATGCACATTTACACTGTAGCTGTGGTCTTTTTTTAAAACAGATTACTTTTTGCAGTTACAGTAAAGAGAAGACCCTAAGTGGATTTGTCCAGCTGGGACAACAGTACACAAACTGTATTGACTTTCCACAACTGCACTTTTCCCCCAATCAATATACTATAAACAAATGAAACTATATGCTTATTATCACTTGATGATTTTCACAATGAAACAGAACTCAGGAGTGGGTAAGTGGACTCAGTAGGACAGTCTAAATGGCTGTCATATGCGGTAGTGATGACTTTTTATGAAGCTGTGCTAAATGTATGGGTAACGTGATGGCATATTCGATTGAAATGGAACACGAGTTTATACAAAGGAGGTCAATATTCTCAATAGATTGGAACATTAGGTACTTCTGTTCATCTGCCATTTGCGTGACAGCTGTATTTTCAAAGATCATCACAGAACATTTATTGAAAATGGAGAGTACAGCTTACACTGATGATGAGGAACAAAGTACAGGTTTTCAGCCCTAAATTAAATTTTAGATGACCACTTCACTTTAGAGCCTCCTCTACAATGCAACTTGTTAAAGTCATATGGGAACAGCAACCTAATTTTCTGTTATTATTCAGAAACTTATCCCATAATATACACTAGCACACCACTTGCATTAAGCTGCACATTTGTCCTTGTAAGTGGAAAGACTGTAAAGTTGTACTTATCTGTGGTATTGAAATGTTTTCTGATGTACAGGAGGCTGCGGGTTTGTTCAAGTTTTAATCTTATTTTTGTCTAATATCAATTCAAAGATTCCATAACATTTAAAGAGTAATAGAGATGTATAAGAATATAAAATGTAGAAGTCTATTTAGAAAAGTATTTCAACTTTCATTATCAAAGACTACTAAAAATGTCAAAATATTTCTCCAAAGTTCAATTATTGCCTTCTGAGCAATTATTTACACACACAGACACTTTTAAACTCACTTTCTGGGACCTACTGTGATGCATCCTTTGATTTCTTCTACAGAAGCTGATTTTCTGCAAAGAGCCCAAGGCAGCAAACTCAAAACAATTCTTCACCCAACTTTATATGACTTAAGAAACACCGTAAAATGTTGTAACACATTTACACCACAAATCCTGTTACCAAGCACTTTCTTCTCTATATTTTCATTACCTTCTTTCTAACAGACAAAAAAAAAAAGAATGAAAAAAGGCTGGAAATGAGAGCTACCTAATTTTGTACTTTTCCTTGTAGGAAAAAGGCTTTTGTGAGAAAGTGATTTTTGGTCTACTCTAAAGCAAATAATCAACATTTCTAACATGTGATAAATTCACAAAGGGATGAAGCTGCAGGTTAATCTTGCATTTAACTGGAAATTCAGTTTTGCTTGTTTTAAAGAGAAAGAAGATAAAGATATTCCAGGATGATGCCAAAGGAGACATTTCCAAGGCTTTTGCTTTATTAAAGCCACTCCACAGCAGTGAATAAGAGTTCACATTTGAGTCAAATTAACCAAGTACATATCTGTTGCAGGCCGTAACTTTACAGGCCTTTAGCACTCTGCTGCTGCCATTTGCCATCGCAGGTAACCTCTCCTCCACCTGTTGACAAGAGGTTATTACTAATAACATCTAAATACAGAAGAACCTACTCTAGTACCTCAGCTCTGCAGGATGGAAAGGGGCTGCCAAATGGGACTATCAGGGAGGAACAAATTACAGAATCAGAGGATCCACACCCAAAAAAAACCCCAAGCCAAACCCAAACAGAGGTCTGTCAACCACAAACTAAGGATCCCATAGCCCCTTAAGCCCTCAGGAGCTTCATAAATAAGCCTTATGTGTGTGTATGCATATATATATACACACATATATATACAAACACAAATACATGCACAAGGGGATTCTACAGCTGACAACCATGCGGTGCGTATCCAAGAGTCAGATTTCTCAGTCACATATGTGCAATCAGGCAAAGTTTGGCAGGGCAAATGGTTTATTGTATTCTGAATTCAGCCTGGAAAAGAACAGCTGTCCTCCTACAGAAAGTTGTAAGAAAATAATAAGTGATTGTCATGCTTGATCTATTACTATTATCTTCAGAGAGTGTAAGCAAGTGAAGCTTCCAAATAATTTTCTAAATGTTAACTCAAGAACAGGAGAGATTATAAATGAAGATTTTTCCAAAATGTCTTCTACAGGTTGTATATTTAAGTACTATGTCTGTTAGATGACAGTGTATTTTATAGTCAAAGTGAGGTGACATATATTAACCTCTGAAAAGCCTAATCCAGGGACCCCAAGAGAAATGCTTGACTTATGGCTCGCTGCTCTTGAAATTATGCTTAACAGGATCCTGCAGTCAGAAGGATCTGGGGTATCGTGGTCCTTGCCTGACAGGTAAACACACAGGGTCATGGTAAGTCAGCATTTCTAGCTAAAGCTTTTTCATAGTCATTGCTGTCATTTTTCAACGTAGTTTGTGTGCTTGTTAAAAGGACTTGATTATATTCCTGCTGTAAATGAAAATGCTTGCAGCCCTGTTTTATTAATGCTGAAACTCATTCACCTTTCAGCAAAATGAACCATTTTAAACATCCTCTCAGATTTAAAGTATTTATACCTGACCTTAGATACCTCGTTTGTGTTTTTATTGTTTCTTCAAACAATTCTAAATGAATACTAACAACATATAGTATGTACGTGAGCTATGTTGATATTTCATATGACTGCTATAAAATAAATAAATAAAGCAAAAAGAAAAAAATAAACCAGTGGGGTGGTAAAATTATTCTCATTTTTAATCAGTGAAAGAAATTTATAAGGTCAACCTGACATAGCTTAAATCAAATTCTCAGTCAAAAAATGGTCCAACAAAAGTAATTATCCTCACATTTTATAGATTTTTTCATTAATTTTTCTTTTGTGAACAGGTCACTACATAGAGAAATAAGAAATTAGGTGAAGGTGAAAGAGCAGTGGTCAGTCATTAAAAAGCAAATCTGAAAGGGGCATGTATTATCTGAACAGAAACAGCAGATGGCACAGTGTCATCTCAGAAAAGACATGCACTTCAAGCATGTTGATGAGTTGAAATAATATTTGAAAAATACAACCATAGATCAAAGAGATCACTGCAGAGGTGTGGAAGGTATGCTCAGGCATGATAATATTTGCAATAAAACTGAAGGTGAAAACAGAATTAAGGGAGAATTTGCGTTAGAGTGATAACACGGATCTAGTGAAATAAATACATAATATAACTATTATGAGACTTTTCTCACACTGTTGGGAATTTCAACTTATATAAACCTTTTTAAGCTCAGTTATAGTGAAAATTATCTCAAACCAAGTGATTCAGAGCAGCTTTAAAGAGTAAATAAAGGAATGCTGCACATTCTCAAAAACAACCGAACGAAAGGTCTCAATAGGCCTTGCTGTTCACATAGTTACCTAGATCACATGGGTAGCTGCTGTTTTGGTGGCACAGATACTACAAGAGGTGGATAACAAAAGGTTCAGAACTCTAAAACTGAAACCCTAGTGTCAGAATGAGTGCCAATTGTTCAGTGGCATCCCGTACAGCAGTGATTCCAGCAGACTGGGGAAGTTCTCAGTTTATTACCTCTGGACTTTGGCATCCCACTGCATGTGCAGTCCTGACCTACAACAATATGAGAAAACTGGTTTACATCTGGCTTTCTCTCTAGGATATGAAGTCAGCATCCCACTCGCAAAGGTGATAATTTCAACAGCAGAATAAGCCTTATTGACAGAAGGTCCTTCCTACACGCAGATATGTCTATATTTTTAAAAGCAAGATGTCCCATGAAAACATTATTTTTTGGTGCACCTTTTAGAGAAAAGCTGAAGGTTTCTTTTGCTTTTCTGACTGCTTCCCAAACTTTGTAACCCATTCCGATAAAGAACTATGTGGACAGGGCCTGCTGCACTCCCGTGTTTCTAAAGCCTCCATACTGAATAGCTCAGGTCACATTTTTAGACAGCTGAATCTCAGAACATTTCAGAGACAGGAAATAATACAAATAAACCGTAGAAATACAATGACAAGAAATTTTTCCATTCTCCTTCAGGTAGAGATCTGATATTCCCAAAACACTGTTTGACTTCACTTCCAACAACATGTAAGGGTTTGTGTTTGCATTCAGAGTGGTGATAAAAGACACTTCAAAAATACGCCATTCAAAGATGCTTCATACTATTTAAGATGCTAAAAAAAAAAAATCATGCTGTTACGACTCACTACAAAGTGCAGTTTGACAATCAGTGGAGTCAGCCTAACAGACTGCTGCCTTGAAGAATAGCATACCCTTGAGATATTTAAAGTGTGGCAAGTGATCATCATTATGATCCACCTGACAAAGTGTTAAACATAGTGACAGAAGCAACAACAGTTGGGAACAATAACTTCAGTCAAGACATTTGCATACAATGCCTCTAACAGCAGATCAGCTCTGGGCAAGTAACAACAGTCACTTTTTGCATATCATTGTCTTATTATGGTTATTACAAACTTTGATAAAGGTTTCACCCATTAGTCATTATGAGTTGAACTGATGTTAACATACGCAAAAGTCACACTCCCCCAACAGAGAGGACTTCTGGTTCTTCTGTATACCTTCTTGACAGATACTTGTCAGGCTTATTCTTCAAAACTTCCAACGTTAATGATCCATTACTTTCCAGACAATTGATTCAGACCTCACTATACTTACAGTTAGAAGGATTTTCCTGATGCTTAATACTCTTTATTGTCATCTAAGTTCTTTAGTTCTTGTCCTTTAAACATGGCACTCTACCAAGCAGAGCCTTCAATGGCTGAGTTCAGCTCTGATGAAGTCCAGGGTGGTGAGCTGTTCACCCTCTTTGCTGCCTTAAGGATCCCAAACTCCACCCTTTCATGGTCACTGCAGCCAGGGCTGCCCTCCAGCCTCACATTCCCCACCACCCCCTCCCCACTGGTGAGGACAAGATCCAGCATAGCCCCCCTCCTTTCTCAACAGATATGCATCTGCTGCTACAGTTTTCTAACTGTAATGTTAATGTTAAATGTTAAAATGTTAATGTTAAAACTGTAATGTTTCTCCCAAACATTTCATGCTGGTTAATAAGATGACTGTGAAAAAACAGCACCAAGATAATACCTGCAGCTTTTATCCAAAAGGTAAGAAAAACAATTTTCTTCTCATTAGAAAGGTAGCTCCCACTACATCTTGCATTTTAAATAGGTTTTTAAATTATCCTAAACTTCTACATTTAAAAAAAAAGAAAACCAACCTTCCGCAAGAAGACAGATTAGTAGAACCGAGCTCTTCTTTCCTCAAGTATTTTTATAGTTTTAAATAGTAGCCATGGAATGGGGTCCACTGATATTAGTGTTCTGATGAGATTATCACGTATGGGGATTGGTTACATTTGGATTTGTTATACGGTTTTACAATGGGTTTGAGTGTCCTTTGGATTATTTAGCATCGATTTTTATAACAACTATTTCACAGTTTCACTGAAGCCATTGTTGATTCATATTAATATGAAAGAGAGACTTAAAGATTTTCTTAAGAAAACATAGATTTTCTGAGATAGTCCTTTGCCTGCTCTTCGCAAAGATCAAGAGAAACACTGGCGCTGGCAGGCAGGTGGGAGGGTGTAAATACTGTGTGCTTTCCTTAAGCACATACATCAATAAAGCAATTTTTTTATGCAAATCACATCTAAATTTTCAAGAAAACGTGGGGCCTGGGTTTCTATTTCCAGAATCAGACAGAATTTTTCCCATCATACCAGCAAAAATCCAGCTAATAAGTCCCTCTTGATACTGTGATCGGCAGATGGACCATTTTTCCATCAGTAGAGAGGCCAAATGGGTTGAGGAATCTAAATAAAAATTAATCACTTTACTGAGTACAAAACCTTCCTGGTGATCCTGGAAGCGCATCCTGAGCACTGATGAGGAGGCTACTGTCAGAGGCAGTGAGCAGAGGTTGAGCTGGATGCGCATGAACATCTTCAACTCCAGATGGAACCATGAAGGTAAATGCAAACACGTTTCTGTGCCGGAGCACTAGGCTAGCTGACAGTACAAGTGACAATTAAAAATGAGAACAACCTTGATTGCAAGGCTTATGCTGTTGAGATGAGAAAATTGGCTCTTACTCCATCTTTCATCTTATACACCAGCAGTGGAATGGCTTTAAAGGCCATTTTATTTGGGTCCCTACTGTTCCCTGTATAAGCTTTTCTACCTCCAATACACACACAGAGCATTCTGCCTGCTTTTTGCAGCAGCTTTTTCCTTTGTTTTTAAACTACCACATACTTTTTCAAATATTTTTTTCCAGGTCTGGAAATCAGTTGGCCTGAATAAAATATTCATCACCATGGGTGGTGGGGGAGAAAGGAACATACTTATGTCTTTGCAACAAAATGTAAAGGGAGATTGCCCTTCCCTCCACGTCTCTTCTCTCAGTCAATAGAGGAAGATAAGCATCCCCAGAGAACAACGGGGAATGCCTCCCTCTCTGCAGGGAATAGTTAGTGTATAAAGTAAGAGCCAAGGCCCACTTTGTTAAATGCATCACATCTCACAGTACAAACAAACCTTTCCTCTTCAGAAACAAAAGAGGGTTTAGAGATATACGAACAATAAGTAGATTTACAACCATTTTAGGAGAAGACTTGGAATTTGTTTTACCTATGCTGTGCTCCTGAATACCTCTGGATCTGCCTTACTGGCACTGAAAAACAGAATTGTGTAAAAGCCATATAATCTTTTAGCTCTTTATTATTTAATTAGACTATATATTCCTCTGCAATAGCATATTATAAATCCAGCTGCTCTAGGATCAAGAAGAATTCACCTAAATTCACTAGACCTGTTTAGGAAACATGCTCAAAGGATGTTTTAGGGTTGAGGGGGAAGAAACATGCTTTCAGACTAATAAATAATATATTTACAGCTCATCTTTTCACGTTTCTCTCTGGGAGCATAAGACTCCCTCTCCCCCATAAAAATTCTTGCTGTTTCTAGCCCAAATTCTCTCCCAGGGAAAGCACCAACATATACAGAGGTGTTTGGTAGAATTTCAAGAATTCCAGCAGACAGACAGTGGACCTGACCAGTGGGTCGCACTGGCCACAAAGTGCAGACCAAATATGAGTGGTATACTTGGAAGGAGCATAAGTGAGGGAAAATCTACATTCGATGCTGCTATACTGCAGAATATCATAGCTACAGCAACAATGTCTTTTCTAGTGTTTTGAAGGCAATTACCAGTGGTATAAAATTTCAGCTTACACAGGGGGGCCAAAGCAGTTTTTCCACTTCCATCTTTCTCTGTCTTCCCTCTATGTCAGTGGAAAGGATAAATCCTTCCTTTCTTTCCTGAGTATGCATTCAATAGATGAAGTTTCTTTACCAGATAATATCAGTGGACAGTAAAATAAAAATGATGAAAAAAAAAAAAAGACAACCAAAAAAACCCGCAATATTCTCAACCTGTTAATAGTCTACCACAATTCATTTTGAACTCCAGGCACAGTGAGACAAGCCTGGAGGCTGGCAATAAATTTATGTAAATGTGGAAACTTAGATTTCTCCTTTATTAAAGGAGAATGCCAAGGGAAATCCCTTCCTGAGGCACACTAGTGAAAAAAAGGAATGAGTGAGAACAAGCAGAGAACAAGAGTGAGAAAGGGAGACAGCAAGAAAGGACCAAGCCAAATGCTTTAGGCCCCATTCTTTCACTGAAATCAGGTGTGAACTCCCTGCTTGGACTCCCATTCACAAGTAATAGCCTTTGTTTTGATAAATTGTGTTTGCTTTTCTATAAGGAAAGAGCACAATTAATGAAGTTTTCCTATCTTTTTCACCTCCCCCCTTCCCTGTAAGACTGCCTTTCTCTTGTTCGTTTCTTTGCTTCACCAGAACAATCATTATGGTCTTAACTTGCAGTTTTTATATTGCCTACATAGAAAGGCAATGACAATAAAGCTTCTCAAAGTGTTGAGGTGTGCAAAACCCTTCCTCCTCTTCCACAGACAGCAATAAACCAACTACAAATTGCAGAAGTCAATTGGCATATCCATATATCAAATATAACCTTGCAATTTCCATTCAGCCTAAACATTATTGTGCTGTTAATAGTTATGATAGAAAAATGTCTGTGAAAAACATGAAGATGCCAGAGGATTAGCTTTATTGTCCTGGCATTGTTACATGCATTAAAGTACAACAAACCACAGAGCAGAAGCCATTGTGGTCTTCTTTCCATTTATGGAGACATATTCTCAGAAACCTTTCAATACTGCAATATCACCTGCAAGACTCTGAACATCACTGCACATTGCAAAGTCTTATTCACCGCAGCTATTATGTACATTTTGGGTTTTCTCAGTGCTCTCCAAAACAAAAAACAAAACACCAGTTTTGTTTTGAAGTCTTGCCAACCTACCAAGCCAAATACCATCACAGGCCTTATGTCAAAATACTCTTGTAAAAAACAAACATGCACTCTTGTAAAAACAAACCTTGAAGTATCAACAATTAAATGTCAATCTTTGCTATGGAACAATTGCAAGAACTAAGTTTTCAGACTAATGTTCTTGAAAATACACATGTGCATAGCCATAATACACAGAAACCAAGCAGCAATGAGATAATGGAAGACAATGGATATATTTTTTCAAAGTATTTTTTCAAACAGGTGAACACACAACAGTAAGCTTAAAGGGACACACTTGTTGCTAGCATATAAGGCTGAAGGTAGTGATGTGCTGTTAATTAGCAATTTCAAAGATGGCTTGCACAAATAAAGACCAAATTTAAGCTGTGGCTCCATGAACATTTGCTTTTGAAAACTAACTTTAGGGAGGTGTCAACCTGTATTGCTGCTCACTGTCCACTCCCTAAATAGCAGAGAAACAATTCAGTCATTGGAATAATATATCGCCTCTCCTTCCATTCACAGCATGAAAATAATAGTTTTAAATACTTTCTAAATGTGAGTCAGCTCAGTTTACCATACGGCACTAACATCAGTTATTTTTGCATAACTTTAGTGCAGGGATAGCAAAAAATAACTGAGGTCAGAAACCTCTTAGGTCTCTTCTACTGCCAAAACCAGCATTTTGTAAGCAGGAGCAGACTGAAAGAGCATTAAGACTAAAAACCTTTTAGAAGTATTAGTAATTTTTCACTCTTTCCCATACATACCTTGCTTGCAGGCTTTATCGGAAACGTACATCTATCCCCAAGTGAACAAATACATCAGACATACCTTTCTCGTAAGTAAAAGCAGCTTAGGCTGTGAGAACAGGACTAGAAGAAGAGATCCAAGGCCATGTGGTCTGGGAGATTTGGCACACCATCCCTGCCAAGCAGAAAGGTACATTGCTTCCTTCCCTATTCAGCAGTTACACTGCAGACATGTCCCAGGTCTTATTCCTTTCCCCTACCAGGTGTCTCCTTCCCCTTGCATTACAAGCTCCCTTTGGCAGCCACAGTATCTATAACCCTGCAGAATGTTTAAAGCAGCATTTTCTTCTTCAGCTAACCCCTGGGCACCAGTGTAAGTCACAAATACACGATGAGAAATATACATGAAGTACAAGTTTATGAGCAATATCCACTTGATCTTCACAGACATTAATTGCTCCATTCTCCTCAATGCTTTAGGAACAGAAGTTCCCACAGGACAGTGAGTTGGAACAAGGTGTTTTTCTCCCCAGTAACCATCCTTAGCTGTTTCTAGTTTGTACTTAGTGAGGTACAGCTAATGGCTAATAGCTAGCTTCAAGGTCAACGCTGCAAGATATTAAAATTACTATCAATAGCCATTTATGATTCTACTGTGTCTTTATCTTCCTTTCTCACCTGATTTCATAAGATTAAAACACACAAGTGTTCCAGGGGGATGCTCTCTGGCAGGAAGTGCAGGGCAGTAAGATTGTTCTCTCTTTCCACCTGACAGGCTGTTCTGGCAAAGGCACCTGTTGGATCTGATCTGGAAAATCAAAGCAAAGGCAGTTATGACAGTGCCTGTGATCACATAATACCAAGTAACTTCTAGAGGCTTACACAGGATGAGAGGCCAATGCCCTTATGCATGGCCTGATCTGTTTACAACAGGTCAACAGCAAGCAATAGATTTCAGTATACATTTGCATTGTCATCAAGCTAAACATTAGTTAAAGAGAACTTGAACAGATGCAGCATCACCTCACAAGCCTAACTTCCGTAAGATGCACTTGATCATACATTGGACCCCTGACATCCGAGAGGTATAGTAGCAGATTTATTCACAACGAGGTTGTGTGAATAGTTAGTCTCCTCCCTACATTGTTGAATATATCAACTAACATCACTGTGATGGTTTCATTTTTAAGAAAAATCCATAAGGGAACAATCCATTTTATCATGGAGGAATGTACACAATTAAATAATAAGAACAGCAACAGGAACTTCTCCCTTCCAGACACTCTAGAAACATTAGAATCTCATCAGGATCTTGAAAAATTACATTTCAAAGTTTGGGGAGGAAACAGACTCATGATTTATTGTGATGAATAAATCAGTTCTGAAAAGACAATGAAGCTTCTATTCTTTCAATTGTGGGGGGAATATCACATATAACACCTCTTTTGAATTACATACTTCCTCCTGAACCATTTGCATATTTTTCTATTGAATTTCAAAAGACTAAAAAGCAAAATGAATGTGCTTCACTGCGAGTGCCAGGAACACAATTACAGCCCATCAAAAGCTGCACAAAAAGACAGAAGTGATGTGTACAGCAACACAAGACTTCTTTTAAGACTTTCTTGTTGAAATAGATCCAGCTAAGCACAAAGCTAGAGGTTATGGTTTTTTAATTCATGCTCCAGCCAGCTGTCCTGTATATTTCATTGTGTTTGTTAGCCTGACTTTCAGAGACCTTACATTATATTAAGTGGCTCAATAGAGACACAGACAAGCAAAGAGCAGAAAACTCTTTCTTAGCCTATCCAACCTAAAGCAACTTTACTTGACATTCTTTTAAATAAACATCATAATCTAAATATCTTGCCTTCCACAGATTTTTAGAGTAGCAGTGCTTTGAATAAACGTATTCAAGACATCATGCAACTGTAATGGTTCAGGGAAGAGAGTTACAGAGACTTGACAGTATATTCCGCGTCTGTGTTTCTCACTAATTTACTGAGGAAAACACATGTAATAAGCTCAGTACAGGTAGCAATTCTGTCCAGTCTCTCTAGCATCATTATATGTGCGTGGTGTATAGCACATAAGGACCTAATAATATACAACCAAGTATGTGTATAAATAGTCTCCTGTGTAACAGCTACTAACACAACCCAGTGATAAGTGACTTATTTCCCCCCGCCGCTTCTTTTTAACAGACACCCAATCCAGTGCAGGCTCTGTAGCAAAGGAGCTGTTCACTCTGAGAACCTAGAAAAGTGTAAGAAAGAAACAGCTTTCTTTTTCCTTTAGACAAAGGTTTAAGATGCAGTTACTACTTCTATTACTGAAAAGCTCACACAAAAAACATTAATAAACAGATTCTTACTACCTCAGAGCTTTCTTTTATGTCTGACTTCTAAATCACTATCTATTGTTGACTTTTGTACTGATCTGATGAACATTCCTCTAACTGCTTGAACCCTCTACTGAATCCACAAAGTATCTCCCATATGACCCATTTGGGTAAAGGTGATATTCCATTTGAAAAAATATTTTACAAAAAGAAAAATAAGAGTTCATCATCAGCCAAATCTCTCTTTACTTAAAATATGGATCTCTTAAATATTAAATCAAGTTTCAACTCAAAGCCAGAGAAACTCATCCATTCAACACATGAAAATTTTGTCATCCTTACAGTTCTTGCTCCAATAGGATGCAGTTGCATCTGAATGTTGCTCTGACTGACTGGTATCCCACAGTCATTTGACAGCTGACAACGTTCATACAGAGGAAGTTCTTCCTAACTTTCCCTCAATATTTCCCATAGGGATGAATTGCATTATGGATAATATTTACCAAGCACCTAACCTTATTTACTATTGTTAGTGTTAATAAATATAAAAGAGGTCAAAGAATTTGCCAAAAAGAATCACACCTCAGTTATTGGTCTGAAGTTCTCCACTGTTTTTCCTTGTCCCCATGTTAGAAAGGGAGACATAATATGATACGTGTAGGTCATGTTCAGGTCTTTAGAAAGTGTAGCAAAGATTAAACTGAATTCTCTTCTGTCACTGCACAGCACTAGTTAGGCATTTTTCCTTGATCAAGTTAATGCCATGTAATTTGCAGTTTTTGCAGGAGCATTGTAACTGTTTCACTGCTGGAAAATCTCTTGGGTTGACATTCAACCCTGTAGCACAAACTGGGACTCCTTGTCTATGAGTCATGTATTCCTCCATTAAATTCCAATTACAAAAAATATGCAGGGGTTTTGGTTGGTTATTTCTGCTGACCTAAATGAAAAACGAATCTAACAGCACTTTTACTTAAAAATGCTGCAAGCTGTGTCAATTAAAAAAGGTGACGGAAATCCATGAAATGCAGTCTCAATTTCCATTATTTCCTGATAGTTAAAACTCTCAACTGGGCCTCCAAAGTTCACGTTTCGTTTAGAGTAAGCATTTTAAAATTAATTTTCTGCTCTCAGCAGACATTTTTTTTTTCTTTTGGCTTCAATTATTCAAAAATATTCTAAAGTGATCTCTTTCAACATCACATTTTGAATTTGTTCTCTTCCATGCAGTTATTAAATGCTTATAGACTTGTATTCAGTATGCCCCCCATGGATACAGGCATCCTATTTCTGTGGACATACATAGAGCCGTAGAAAGCTAGAACTTCAGACAAAAGAATGATTTTATTAAAAATACCCTGTAATATGCTTGCTGAAGATAAAAAAGATTTGTGATACTCTGTTATTTCCAAACTACAAATGAGGAAGATGTTACATAAGTCAGAGAAAGTTAAAATCACTTTAACCAAATTTTCCTTCAATCAAAAATTCCAAGATCAGACTGCAACTTGTAATTCAAATAGCTAACCAGTTCAAAGGGGACATTCAATAGTCGTTATTAAAAGAAAAAGGAATTATGGTTTCCAGTAATAAAAGCATTTGATGATCTTCAAAGACTCTAAGGTTTGCCCTATCAATTAGGAAAGATTTCAGCCATCACTGCAAGATGAGGTATTCATCAGTACAGTAACAGATAAATTCTTTTAGTGCATCACAAAGCAAGATGATGATAGAAAGTATTCAAAAATGGAGAAAATATATCTTCTTTTGCTCTTAATAGGTGTTTAGGTATGTTAAACTGAGAGTTAAGGACCACTGCTACACACTACAATAGCCATTGTTTCATTTTCCAAGCTGCTAAAAAATCACCATTATCCTTTTCTGATTGCTGTGGCATTAAATATCTGATTAAAGAAAAGCCTTTCCAAAGAGCTAGCAAAGGCTTTGTTAAAATACTGAGCTGTTTCACAGTCCTTGAAATGAAAGCGTCTATTCTTAGTTCCCTACCCTCCAAAGCATTTAAATAGATAGACATACAGACAGACAGATAGATAGGTAGATAAAACCTGAAGATTTAAGGGGTTTAGGTTTAGGGGATTTTTTGTTTCTGTTTTGTCTTGAGAGCATGAAAACAAACTGTACAACTTATTAGGGAAAAAATGCAAAGAAAACCTGTTAATATTAAGGTTGAAATATTAATAATAAGGATATAACTTATACCTTAGAACAAACTTCAAAACACAAATTCTCTTAAGTCATTTCATTAGTTTTATGCAAAACCTTTAACAATAAATCTGCAAAGCATTAGATGATGCTGTATTCTTTCAAAGATGGACATATTAGCTCCTCCCCACAAATATATAGCACTGTTTTTTAATGGCCAGACTCTCCCAGTGCAGAACAAAACAGATTATTTACAGTGTGTTGAAGTCTGACACATACTGAAATACATGATTTACCCCAAAATGTGCCTGATCCATCCAGTGTAACAATTCACAACATGAGGTTAAAGGTTTTCTTTAGACACAATAATATAATTTTCCTGGATATAAAATTCTGCCAGTATGTTTTTACTTTAGGAAAGGAAAAGAAGAATAAATACACACACACAAATTTGATAAGATTCCTGTGAATACATCCTTTTTATGGGAGGATTGTCACCAGTCCGATGTTCAGTATAGTGTTTGTGTCACTTTCAAAGTCAGATTTGCTAGTAAAAAAAAAAAAGAGAGAGGAAAACCCCAGCACCCAGAAGGCAAGGAACTGTATAGAAGTGAAATAGTAAAAAGTATTTTCCAGTCATTAAAACCTTCATTTTTTCCACAGGAGATTAGATTTAGTGTTCATGTCTATCATTTATATTGATTATTCAAGTAACTTTTCCCAGGAACAATCAGGAGTTTAGCAAATAAAAAAGAAGGCAACTTAAACATTAACTCCTTTCAACCTCTATTTTTAGTGCAGCTTGCTGAGTTCTGTATTTTTTCTTCTCCTCACTTCTGCTTCGTTAGCCTGAAAAGCAGAATGGACCATATGACATGCAACTGCCAAAACACACATAGCAAAATATGTTTGTTCCCAGCTAGGCACAAGGATCCCATTACCTACCACTCTGCCCGCCTCGTCCCCTCTCCTGCCAATCTAGCATTTACTTTAAATTTGACAGTCAGAAATAAGTCAGTCTGAGACAGATGTGTTGTTCATGCAGATGGTACACGAAGAAACCTAATTTGAGCGAGGTATGATTTATTCCAGAAGTCTCAGTTCATCACGGCAGTTCCCTAAACCAAACATTGAAAAGTTCTGCTATATGAATACCAAAATAAAACTGTTGTAATGCCATTTGAGGCTTAGAGGAAGGTATAACTGTAAGCTTCTCTCTTTGTGATCTCTAATCTCCTGCTTGACACCTGACCTGATATTGTGGGTGGAAGAAAAGGACAAGAAAGAAGAAAGAGAATGGAACTGGTTCTCAGAGTCGTTGTGCCCGAAGGCACACTGCTGTCTGAGGCACCCGGATACCACCCCCCAGTGAAACAAATAACTCCCTTCTTCCCTGAAAACCCATTTTTCTGCTCTGTCACTTTGTTAGGGTTACAGGGAGATGGAGAACAGAGATTGAAGAGAGTGAATACAGCTTATCTCCAGCTCTCTTCCCTCTGCTTCTCTCTGTTGCTAGAAAGAAAGTCTGTGTGAGGCGTAAAAATAGGTTGCCCTGGGTACAAATGGCTCAGACTATAACATGAAACTGAACAGGGCAGGAGACTACAAGCACTACACTAGTACTGATGCTTAGTAATTTTTAGTGTTACTCCACAGACATTTGAATTCCCATATAACAATGGCACCCATATATCATTTAGCATTGCTGTAAACTATAACATATTATGCCTTTATGAGGGAGACTGCAGTGATATTTTCTCTGTCCAGTTTTGCTCAACAGTCAAAAAGTCCTTCATCATTAAGTAGACTTATTTTTCCCTTTGCAGCTATATCTGTGCTGCTTTTGTGTCCACTTTAATGATGTCAGACAAACTTTATTCCTGCTTAGGAATTTCTGCTTATTACTTAGTAGGAATTACTTCACTTGCACTCTTTGACTAATTAATAGACCTTTCTCCTCCTAGTTTCCTTTGGCTTCTCTTTCTCAGTTTCTCAAATAATCCTCACATGCTCATTTATCTTCTTTCTCATCTTTCCAAGCAGTCTAGGTTTTATTCTTTTGCTTAGGAAATTACTTCTCTTCCTGTTCAAACTCCATTTATCATGCTTGACTACCTGGCTAACTTGAGTGATGAAAAGCTGCCAATTCCCTTCATAACCTGTGTTTCCATGACACCTGAACAATTCATTCAACCACACCTTCCTAGAGCTTCTATCTAACTGTGTGACACCAAGAAATCCTGGTTACCTATGGCTGCCTCATGACAACCCAATTGCTGCTTTTATCCTCATATAAGTGCTTCCATTAGAACACAGAAGACTGAACAATGTTAAGTCAAGAAAAATTAATTCAGTAATACTTATGCAAGCTTGTAAGCCATCTGAAGCTGGAAAGAAGGTTGGGAAACACCAGAGTTGAAGGAATCCTGAATTTCAGTGTCTAGCAAACACATATTTTCTACCTACAGGCCCCATACAATATTCTCTGCATCAGATGGACATATACTGGTTATAAGTAGTGGTCCAATATTTTGCTTTCTCATTTTGTTAATGTGCAGCCCTAGATTTTCTATACTTCATAGTATTCAACTTCAGCCCCAGGGTAGACTTAAGGTTCCTTTTCTACCAGATTTCCAGTTGTACATTGTATATACAATGCTTTGCATTTCTACAGTATACATCAGTAGGGGCAATGGCTTTAAAATGAAGGAGGGTAGATTCAGATTCAATTGCCAAATTTTCAACCTCCAATAACTTTACTCTGAAGGTGGAGAGACACTGGAACAGGCTGCCAAGAGCAGTTGTGGCTGCCCCATCCCTGGCAGTGTTCAAGGCCAGCTTGAATGGGGCTTTGAGCAACCTGGTCTAGTGGAAGGTGTCCCGGCTCATGGCAAGGGGGTTAGAACTAAATGATCTTTAAGGTCCCTTCCAACCCAAAGCATTCTGTGATTCTATGGTATAATCCAACATTCAGGTACCCATCTCTGCAGTCCTCTCAAAATGTAGATATCCCCAATTTATAGAAAAGTAACCAAGGAGATCAAATTTTCCTCCCGCTTAGAGGAAATCAGTTTAAGCTACATGGTCAAGGTTACAACACCAGCACCCCAAGGTACATAGCCACTTACAGTCCTAAGTCCTTGACTTAAGGACCGCAATAGATCACCATACTACAGAGTCATTGACCTGACACACTGGCTACTTCCAACATCCTCTGCTCTCACAGATAGAAAGGACCAGGTATCATGCAGTATAGCTTCTCCTGGCATAGCTTCCTGTAATCTTCACCTTATTTTCTTGTGATTATAAACATTTATCAACTTTACAAAGTTTATAACTTTTTTTTGTTGACCCTGTTAAGCACTTTCCCAGACTCACAAGCAAGGAAAAGGCCGTATAAAAATTCCCTTTCATTATTTCAGCCTCTAAATATTTATATTTAGTCCAATAAGTCAAGAAGGATTCTTGTGGTAAAATTGAGGTTTTGTTGGTGTAATCTTCAGTATTTTCAAACTTCTGAGACATTATTACGTGCTCTTTTTCCTCCCAATAAAAATAATGCTGCTGTTACAAACATACCAATGTATTTCTATGCATTTCATTCAACTAATCAATTAGACATTAATATTGACCTTGAGTCAATGCATAAGAGCCCTGAAAAGCACAGGAAACACTTTTTCTCCCTTTCAAACAGTATCTCAAAGGACTTGGGTGTTAATAAGCATGAAAGTTTGCTCTGCTCAACTACTCTTAAGTTTTCCTCTGGATTTAGAAGCTCACCTTTGTTCAACTGCTATCTTAATGCCATATTTATTAGTCATCCATGGCTATCTGAGAATGCCTGTGCAGGAACAATTTTCCTCCACGGAAACGTAAATGTTCCAGATGACCTTGCCACTAAGAAACATTTTGATTTCCACTACCATTGATGAATATCAGCAATGTAAAATTTAAGAATATATTGGCCTAATACTACATTTAGAATAATTATGAGACAGAGAAAGGTCCCCTATTTTGCTACATTCAAAGGGTCAAGACCTGCTTCCTTACACTGTACTATCACACTGCTTCACCACCCTGAGTGGTGCAATTTGAAACATGAAAAGAGATCAATTTGTTTGAGTCTTATCTTGTTCACAGTATGCCAACTAGTCTCAACTCAACTTTAAGACACAAAATCACCTACAAAAAATATCTGAGGCAGCTGATAATAATAGACAATTTATTTAAGGAATACAAAACCCCTATACTTCTAGTGGTCGTGCTATGAAGATTTTCTTCCCTGTCAAGTCTAAACCTTTACCAGGAACCAATTATCAAATTTTCAATCTCCAATAACCTTTCACTTTAGCTTTGCATTTTCCATCAAACACCCTATGTAATGGCAGACCATCAATCAAAATAGTTGTTTAAATCATCAACAATTAATGCATCTAGCAAAGCAGCAAGCAATCTCTATTTTTTTTTCTGAATCTACCCTCCAAATTAACAAATTGAGACCAATATTTCAATATTTTGAGCATAAGCAACTGTTTTGATCTAGAACTTTCTAACCAGTGTGTCAGATTACAGATAGTGAAACTTCATCTTTGAAGTTAAGGATGTGTGAAGTAGAAAAGGAACAATGGATCCAGGTGATATCTGATGCCTACATAGGTAACTTTCATACTGCGCTGGCAATTAGCTGTAAAATGCCACCTCCTCCACCATCCTCAAGAACACTGATGTATTATTAATGCAGCAACCTAATGACTGCAAAATCCATTACAATGTAGAATGCTGACCTACTGTTTAAGACTAATTTATCACAGTAGGCATAATAAAAGATACCAGATTAAGAATAATTCATGCCATTGCAGTAATTAAAGCAAACACAGCAAAAAGACAAAGATGAACATTAACCTTGCTGAACAGAAAAAGGGAAAAATATGGATTATATTATGTAACTCAACCAATATGCAGAGGTGAAGGCCATGTAAGAGAAGAGAATTGTGGAAGAAAAGTGCTGAATCAAAAAGTTGCTTTTTTTCAATGAAGCCAAACTGAACCATTTTCATAGTACAGTGTTTCAGATATAAACAGTTCCTAGCAGATGGCCAAGCCAACATATACAAATTGAACCAGTATGACAGACTTGCAGAAATGTTCAGATCATACACTTCCCCCGGTACCTCATTTTGATCTCTTCCATTTGATTTTTCAAGGGACTGGAATATTTTGAAATTGGTCTTTTGCAGCAGCATTTCAGGGTAGGATACCTTCAAGTTATTTTGGAGACAGTACATAGTGACTTCATCCTTCTGCCTTTTTCCCTTATTAGGTTTTTTGAAGGATGGGAAAAGCAGTTCAATGCAAGATTTAGCTTTCTTTAAATTTGCCAAGGTCTCCAAAAGCAAGACGAGGCCCAGTAAATAAGAGACATCACAATTCCTCTTAAACATTTTTGTTAGTTTACATGCTTCATTCAGAGTACTGTCATCCTTACAAGCTTCCAACTCCTCTTCAAGCAGCACTATGAATGCTGTAAAATATTCCTTGTCCGAAGCCATGGGGACTAGCAGAGGAAATGGGAGGGCTTTGGGAAAAAGCCATTCTCAGTGGACACCCTGAAAAGCTGGAACTGCAAAATGAATGTGTAAAACTCACAAGGTTTCTTCTGTCATGTGATACCTTTAAAAAAGGATTCAGGAATACTAACAGAGAAAGCTTGACCATGATATTCATACTTTCCCCTGTCTGTAGGTAGATAGAGGATTTTTTCCTAATGCCCTTATTATATCTTTCACAAGAAATAGATTGACTTTTCAAAAAGCCACAAACCCTCTAGAGTGCAGAAGAAAATCTATATATATAGCTGCCACTGTGCACATTATCAGCACAAGAATTTCCTCTTCCATTCAGTGCATTATGCTCCTGTCACATACTTTCTATAAATAGGACTCTACTCCAATAGTCTCTCTTTACAGTTATCTTGTCATTACCACTGAACCTGTATTTCCCGCAGTCTTGACCTGTTATTTACTTCCTATGATTTATTTATTCATTTTTAAGCAATAGCTTGTTTTAATCTTATGTGTCAATAGCTTTGCATCACAGGAGTCTACCCAAAGAATCATAGAATGGTTTGGGTTGGAAAGGACTTTAAGATCATCTAGTTCCAACCCCTCTGCCATGGACAGGGACACCGCATACTAAACCATGTCACCCAAGACTCTGCCCATGCTTAACAAGGAGCATAAAGAGCTTCACAGCATACAATTTCCAAACATTATTAAACCAGAAGAGACAATATAATATACAAACAGTAAATACCACTAAACTTGCTTGAGTGCTTTGAAAGGTGAAAGCCTCTAACCACTTAAAGAGATGTTGATTTATGCTCAATGGATTTTGTATCACTACACAATTCTGCAGCAGCATTACAAGCTAATGTTCATTTTCAGGTGGTAAGGCATTCCCTTTTCTCCAGAGGTATATTTTTGGAGGCAATATATTAGGTGAATACCTGCTAATACCTGAATCTGTGATTCTACAGTAGTATGGTTTCTGTGAATCCTAGACCTTATTAAAATGTAATAGTTTTCTGCAGTACAAATTAATATCATAAAAGTGATCTAATTCTGGCTGTAAAATGCTTTTTTAGAAAAATGAAAGAAGTCAACTAGTTTAAAAAGACAATAGAATGAAATTCACAAAACCTTAATTTCTATTATTATCAATTTGATCAATCGCAATGTCATGCTGACATCAGTATGAAAAACTATGCATAATTTTTTTTGTCACAGTTGAGGAATCCCTAGTACTTAACACAGAACTGTTTAGATTATAAATGATGATACTTAAGGATAGACAAGCATTTTAGAAAACAGTTTATCCATCGAAACACAAAGATTGCTGATTCAGAGTTATTTGCAAGAATAATTATCAAGCTCAGGAATAATTCTGGCTTAATGTAAATGCAGTGCCCTATGGAGATGCCTTCTTATATCCTTTCATTCAGCATTTACAAAATTAACTGAATCAAATTCTCAGTTTAATTCAGTGATCTTTTCCCAGGCACATAACCTGATATAGTTGAAGATGTCCCTGCTCATTGAAGAGGGGTTGCACTAGGTGACCTTTGAAGGTCTCTTCCAAGCCAAACTATTCTATGATTCTATTATATTCTTGCCATAAAATACATGGTATTCCTGTATTGAACTTTCTATAGCTCATATCATATCAAATATTTAGCAAACCCAGGAAGAAAATGGGAGTTTAGTCCCCATTTAAATGAGTAAATTGGCATTTCATTCTCTGTTCCTATTCACACAACAAAAAGATGTGAACCAAACAGATCTGCTCCTGATATTGAGTGTCCTTCAATTTTACCTGTAAGGGAGAGTACACCACCATTATCACCATCACTGTACTAATCTACTCCTTGCATTTCATTAGAAACTTACAGAACTACATTTGTTTAATGAGAAAATGAAAATATTTGACTTTCAAGTTTACGTAAGCAGGAGGATTTCCTGAACCTACTACATACACACACCTCTAAATGTGGTGCAGTCCTGAGGACAACCGTGACTCAGAGACTTCTATTAAAGGGTAGCTGAGTAATTGGGCTGAAAGCAAACTGAAATTTGCAAGAGTTTATCCTTATAAGTTATTACTTTATTTAAGGAAACACAGCAAGTTCTGAGAAAAAACTTCCTTCTACCCTTCTTCCAGATGTAACCCAGGCACACATAAACTCATAACCTCCATCAAGCACTCTGCTCCTTCAGCAGCTCACACTGAAGCTTAGTTGACCCAGTGATCACAAAAGCCCCAGAATATGAAGATAAGCACAAACACTGAAACACAACACCTGCATAAACTGTCTTAAAAACCTTCTATATCAGACTTTATTCCCCTCCTCCTTTTCCTTTGCCCTGAAAAATTTGCCGTCCACAGTTGAGAGTGAGCAGCAGCCAAAAATAACACAAATATCTGTGCTGGTGTTTTTAACGATGGCATTCAAGTCAGAACACCTTAACAAATGGTGCCAGAAAATGCTGTCCTACTTATTCTGACAACCTCTAGCTTGCAAAAGCCATTTAATTAGAGAAAACTGTCAAAAATGTGGCCACTTACATAAAGATCAGAGGTGAGCATGAAAATCTCTCTATCTCATCATTAGAGTAGGATTATGATAGCTTTGATCATTTCTGACAGAGGCAGTCTGGATTTGTGTCAGGTACACTGATTTAGGTACAGAGTCAGACACAAAGACAAGAAGCGGGACAGGGGCTCAGGGAGGTCATTACTTCTCCTTAGATAGCATTGTGTCCCATAGTTCAGACACTCCCAAAAGCGCAGGTTGTTGGACAGATGCTAATGAACTGGATGTGGCAGAACGATGTGATATAACAGGCAAGGAAGGATGAGCAGTACCAAAGGAGATAAGGCAGCAGGAAGAGGAAGGAAATTCAAATGACAAGCAGAGAAGTCAGAGAGGACAAGTTCTGACCTTCGACCATGACCACAGAGGGTGAGAAAATGCGAGTGGCAATAGATAAAGAAATAATGTGAAGGCTGACTTTGCCTAAGCATAAGGAAAGGTAAAATACAGAAACAAAAGAACTAGAAAAGGAGGAATTAGAGAGGCGACTCCCTACCTATGGGGAGGAAGGAAGTGTTGAGGGTAAGCAAAAGGAGTAAAATTGGGATGCATGAAAAGAATCAGTGTGTTTTCCCTGGCATGGGACTGAGAAGGAAAGTTACTGGGGTAGCTAAATTTCCACAGGCAAAGCAGGACATTATGAGCAAATTTAAAGCTCCTTAGGATGGAGAATGCATGGTGGAAAGCCCTGGCAAAGAGACAAAGTACCTGAAATAAAATGTCAAATGTGCCTAAAAAACATTTATGTAAGTACAGTAGAATTGCCAGGGAAAAGAAAGTGTCTCCTTCAAAAGATTTCCTAAAAAGGGGGGGGGGGGGGGGGGGGGGGAGGTCTTTACAGCATTTTTTACAGCAGTGGAGCAAGTGAGAATTAAATAGAAAGAGACTTATCTCCAAAATCCTGGTGTTAATTACTTGCAGCCTGCTTGATGAGGAATAGGGAAAATGAAGATAAAAGCAGAAAGAGGCTCCTTCATTCCAACTGAAATATTGCAATTTGAGGACAAATGGATATTTTGTTCCTATGGAGATCTACCTCAGCCATACTGATAGAAACTGCTAGGCAAATCACATAGTCCTCAACTTCCAGATCAATTGGACTGTTTTGCTCAAACATACTCAAAACAATATTGATTTTCAACCCCAAGAGTATTTGATTCTTCTAAGCTAAGCAATCGAGCAGGATACAGGACAGATTTTTGTGTATACAGAACACCTTCTGTTCCATGAAGTCCTGCAAGTAGATATTCTGTAGATTATATCCAGTCTTACCTAGACTTTAACCTGCGAAGGTCATGATGATGAAAGATAAATGAAGCACACAGGAAGGAAGATATTTTCCTAACATGACAGTTACTGCATAGCAAAAACCCGAAGTTTTCTGCATTGCAGGTATGTGTCCTGCTTTGAAACCATGCCACTTGACAATAGGAACTCCTTTGTTGTTTAGACAGTCCCAACCTTTCATTAAGTCACTTGTACCCACCACAAGGCTCCAATGGCTTTCCAGATTAAAACAGAAGTTGTGAATGTAAATCAAAATTTTGCCAAGCAAATTATTGCTATAAATGAACTACAATTTGTTTCAAGGTTAAGCATGAAGTGGCTTTGCTGTGGCTTCACAGCCTTAGGAGACCACTTTCTCCACAGCGCAGTTCTCAACATAGAATGACTATTATAGGGTTATGTGCAGTCACTTCACTGCTGCTGTAAGGCTTCCCCCCTTCTATCAAGGGCACCCAGAAAAGAATACATTTATTTACTTAGATGTTTAGAAAAGAAACCCAAAATGGAACATACGGAATTTTTGAAAGTGTCACAAGTACCTGTGATGTACTTTTCTCCCCATTCTGCTGCTTTAAACTCACACCTTTAACTCATGAGTATCCTCCCCCAGAACATCCTCAAAAAAATACATGGAACACATGCCAAATCCACAATTGGCATAGCTCCACAGTCCATTGGAAGTGTACCAGGGATGAATCTAGCCCTTGCCTTTGCCTTTTGTGCAACATAGTGCTTAACTGCATTCATCTTGGTAAACTTCCAATTAAATTATAATGAATGCTATTAGAAAGCATGTGTTTGGTTGGAGTGTTGATTCTTTTGTTCTTTTTTAATAAAAGCACTCTAAATATTCATTACTACCCACATCCCTGCTCTATTCTCAGTGGAGAGAAGAAAGAAATTGCTTGGACATTTTCTATAGGCAACTATGCACAATGCTACATTGTCATTTAACCTAAAGCAATGCTAATAAATTTGTACAGCTAATGATGCTGTTTCAAACAAGGCACACCATGGAAAATAACAAGCATGTAGTGGTGGACCTGGCAAGCAGTCAATTGCAGTGAAGTTAGTTATGTCCAGTAGCAATTAAATTATTGATGCTTACTGTGGGAGTTACAGAGTTTGTGAAACTTACTCTATAAGAGACAGCATCACTTATTTGCTTTATGATAGCAGTGTCCTATCTCCCTATTAGAAATATCAACAGATCTCTATAGTTTATTAGAAACTGTGGAAGTAACAGGGAAAATAAGGATTGGAAATCCAAAAGGATGACTCATCCACCTTTTTGTTTTCCAATATGAGAAAAGAGCTACGGAAAAAAACCCCACAACTAATAGAAATCAAACAAATCAACATTAATTGGCTTTCTGCGAAACACACAGGAAAGCAACACTTTTAATCCTAGGGAACTGCCATTCATCAAGGGGGCAAAGAAATTCTACTGCACATTTGCAAAGATCAGCTGCCTTTGTTGCAGAAAAGACTCCGACTACAAATAGGCTCCCCAGGATTCTGATCTTAGGACACGCAGTCTTTTCAGGGCTCAACTCTTACTGAGGCAGCTGAGGCTTATTTGCAATGCCAGAAAAGAGACTGAAACGAAGCACGCACTGAGATGTGGAGCAGCATTCAGATACCTACTAATGGGGGGCAAGAACAGCCCTGTACAGTTTGTGCCACCCGCTGTCTTTATTTTGACTCATTGTAGCTGCAAAGAAACACCAGTTTCCCTGGCTACCTTGGGCAAATTTCTGATCAGAAAATGGCAGCTAGGGCACTCCTCTCACTGTCCTCATATGCACTGGGGCAGCCAAATCCTTTTTAAGGCAGTTCTCTGGGTATGCTAATAAAAACACTAACAAAAGATTGAAAACCACACACAAAACCTCCAACCACAAAAAAAAAACAAACAAAACAACAAAAAAAAAACACCAGAAAAAAACAAACCATGTAAGTTAACTCAGCTGATCTAACAGGTGGCAGTGGGGCTAACCCAGCCTGCCTGATGGGTATAGGATGACAGCAGAGAGGCAGCTTTCTTTCCGTCTTTCTCTGAATAACTACAATCTGCCTCATTCAGGCAGTTCCTTTTGTTCATTGCCCAAATACGGGAACAGACAGGCAATAGGCAGTCCTCTTAGGAAAGAGATCTTTTAGAAGGTCACAAGGAAATTGTCTTTCTCCAGCCAGGTGCTAAGCTGCTGGTTATTACTTCCAACCAGCTGCTCAGCTTTTGCTTAAGAGCCTAGAGGACAGACCAGGTAGGTAAGCCCCAGCTCTGGTCCTCAAGTGCCAGTAAGCCTAATGGAATGGAGCCTTTGCCTCCCACAGGCATCCTCTCCCCATCTTATAAACCTACAAGTGATGCAAGCTACAGTTTCCTCTCAAAATGGTACAAGAGGTGAGAAGAACTGTTGCTCTATTGATAAGATTTTCCTTGGGTTTGTATTTGAACCCAGGCACAGTCCAACATAAAACACGTATCTGTTCCAGGAAACTCACTGCAATCCTGGTCATGCTCCCTCCAAGGGCAGAATCTTAGATGCCATGTACCTGGAAATGTTATTAAGAGAAGGGCAGGCAGGGAGAGCTTCATCCTGATGGCAGGATCCTCACAGGCTGACCTACTCAGCTAGAGCACAGAGCACGATGAGGCCACTGGTGCTGTCTGTGCTCCTACTGAGCACTCTGAAAGCCTGTCCATGATCTCTGTGGCCAGCCATTATACATGTGTTTGTGCCTGTTGGGAATACATCTTCAGCCTCACTACTGGTTGGACCTGAGCATGACGTATTTTCCTCTAACACTTTCCAGACCTTACAAGGACAAATGCCCTACCACTTTACAATTCACACATGTGCCACATCTCTACATCTATCCCTTTTTTTGACAACAAGGAAAAGCTCCCTCTTAACCTTCCCCAAGCCCTCCTCTCCATTCACATGATTTTATTTTTTTGGAGTAAGTTTAATCGTGAGTCTTGGAATTTTGTCAAGAAGTACGGATTTATGTAACTTGGGATTAATACTAATATTTTAATAGCTTTTATGATACATCTCAAGAGCAAGGTTTACAGAAAGCTGAGAGACTTTAATCACAGCCTCTACAGAGCACAGAAAGTTACACTGGTCTTTACTCAGCACAAGGAAACTAAAATGTGATTAGTTACATTGCAGAAAAACAAGCTGTAATTTAACTGTTCATTCATTACATCACACTTATAATTAGTCACTGGATTTTGGCATAAATTCCAGGCATGAAGAAACCTTGCAGTACTTAAATTAAGCACCAGACACAAGCTTTTAAAATCCTTTTTCTTCCTTTAAGAAGGTATAATGACTCTGTCAGATTCTACAAAAACAGAATTGTAGTATTTACTGGTTGACAGCAGAGCACAATTAAACAGTAGGAGAGATGACATTTAAAATGGAAATTATGTTGTACATAAATGCTTCTGGACCACTCCTTGTTATTTGCTCAGGTCTTTTCTCTTCAGTGACCTTGTCTATTGAAACATCTCACTGGGCTTCTTCTATTCCCACAGGGGAGTGAACTCAAAAGAGCCATAAAGCATCTCCAATCACTCACTCACTATAACAGTACAGATCAACTATTTAGAAAATACCCTGTTTGCAGGAGCATTTACTCTCCCAGGGATCAGAGGCGCTGCATCAGGAGGGCCTTTGCTTGGGTCATAATTAAAATTCTAACACTTCTTCAGGGAAACCATACCCTTATCTTAGCTTGAAAGGAAAACAATTTTCCTGGACAAAACAGACTTCCAGGATTCTGATCCCTTAAAGAAACACCACCCTCATTAAAACAAACACACACAAAAACCAAAACCGCACCTCTTCCCCTCCCCAAATAAACCATTCACAAATGAAAAACCCACAAACCCACACAGAAAATCAGCAAAGAAGACAATCAACTAAAACACACACTGTCCCCGTACCTCCTGGAGGTAACAACTTCAGCTGGAGAACCAAGAAACAACAGCTGACCTGTTGTTTTTAAAGCTACAAGACTGAATCACTAATGGCAGAGTGGCTTTTGGGAGTAAGCCTGAGGGGTCAGTTCTCCTTTTATTTTGGGCATCCGTTCTATGACTCATTTCCCCAAGACATCTTTCAAGACTTTTGTGGGAGGAATGAGGACAATAACATCCTGGTAATATTCCCTCAGGACATTAGTTGTGTTAATGCAGGTCTCCATAGTTGTACATCCTAGCACAGTCTGCAGATCTCCAACCAAGCTAACACAGGAGCTTATGAAGACCACCCTGTGATCCAAGACTTTTCACGTATTGCCATGAGGTCTACCCATTTTCCAGCAGGCCTGAGTCTCAGGAGAAATGCAATGACCTGTGCCACAGCAAAAATGAGCAGCAGCCTTCTGTAGTAGGAGAATTTATTAGCTCTAGTAGCAATTTCTTAACATCTATAATACCTCATGAAAATAAGGAGCAATAACCTGAGAACCTTACCCTCCTCTTCCACCACCAGCTCTAATCTTCAGAGAGCAACAGGCAAATAAAACTCACGCTAGCTATAAATCAGTCCTACAAGAGTAATTATGAATCAGTCACAGTCCTTTCAATGCCTGACTCCAATTTTTTTATATTTAAACAGAAGAAATATCACCTCAGGTGAGATAGGAAGCCACATCTGAAATTGTAGAGAACCACCACATTTCCAATTGGAAGAGAAATATTTGGAAAACAAATCTATTATACTGCTAATTTCAAAGCTAGTCGTCCATATCCCACTTCAATAAGCTATTTAAATTAGCCAGACCATTCTCAGCCACGGGGAAAAGCATTGTTTAAGCTATGAATATTTGTAATTGCAATGCAGATGAAATTTTTACAGCCCTGCATTTAGTTTGAGCACATGGAATTCCAACAATCCTTCTTTACTTTATGAGTTCCAGAACCTTTGTCCCCATGAGGGCATTACTGAGTTAATATTGGGCAAAAGAGATAGATCTAAAGGTTATTTGTCAAAAAAAGAAAAAAAAGCAAGCAGCAAAACTCAGGTTTTTTTCCTCTCTTTCTACAGACACACGAAACACATACATAATGTCACCCAAAATCCTGAGCAAATGGATATTTAAAGCCATTTTAATGAAATAAAGTAAAAACAAATGTCAGCCAACAGAAAATATCTATTTTGCTTTTCAGGCTGCACTTGATGCTCTGCTTCATCTTCTGCATGAATTCTGAACAAGCCATCAAAAGGCGAGGATTATTTCCTTTAATCACCAGTTATTTCCTGTTGACAGCAGTTCCAATCTACAGGATTTCAGAGTTTCTTTTACGCAGGCATGGATTTACTGAGGAAGAAGATAGATTTGCCCCCTTCTGTCCCCCCGACTGGTTGATCACACTCAGCTCTGTGGATGGACACAGTTAAACCGCAGCCATCCTCGACCACCTCATTTCATTTGAGGTCAAAAGCAGCTGTACACCTTTCACAGCATGATTAACACACCGCTCTGGAGGGTACCAGAGAGCAACAGAGCATTACCTCCATATCCTTAACAGTTAAGTCCATCCTGGACACAAGAAGCAATAACCGATTGCCACGGAGCTCTCACATTTCTCCTTCCAACAGCTTTGGCCTCTGGTATTTGTTTAAGTCCTGAGCCACAAGAACTCCTACATATATTTAATCTATCCCAATGTCATTTAGATATGAATCACCCTTCGCAACATCTCCCACTCTTTATTGCCTTTACCAAAATGTTGCATGGTTTTGGGGTTTTTTACAGAGTGTTTTTTGGAAAGGCAGCTGATATGAGGATTTTTCTTAATTAGACATCGAAAACTTAATTGCATGCAGGAGGGCTTATGGTCCTGTTAGCCATTTTCTAGCAAAATTTCTAATTCAGATTTATGCCACATTTCTGATATCCATGTGTAGCAAAACATCATTTAGGTTTGCAGTTAACTTTAACTCAGGAAAAAGGAGAACAAAGGCCTGATGAAATTGGGCACTTTTTACAAGAAGGAGAAAGTATTATCAGTTATCAATCTCATTACAGCAGTTCAAAAAGGCAGAGATTTGCCTTTAAGTCAGTTTTCTTTTGGTTTGGGGTTTACTTTGGGTTTGTTTTGGTGGGCTTTTTCTCAGCTCCCAGAAAGTGACATAGGTCCATTTTCTAGGTAGCTGCATATTAGGGTAGCCCTGTGTCATCTGCTGCATCCTGCCTGTCAATTGTCCCTCCTGCCTCATAGAACAACTGCTCACAAGTAGCACATTTGGTCCATCAATTGTAACTGTCACCCACCACAGATTGCCACCTGTCATTTAATCACAGCAGTAGCTGGCATCAGTAAGTACTGTACTCTATGTAACTGCAGACACCGGTCAGAAGGGGCACAGGCAGAGAGACAGCAATAGATGCTGCAGTTGCTCTTGCATACCATCTGATGGCCACAATAGCTTTATAGCTGACAGACGCAGCTTAGCAAAGCATAACCTTTCTCATCTCAGTGAGAGGCCTTCAGGTTGACTTCTCCAGCCAGGTCTTCTCCAGGCAGTAGGACCTCATGCAAGTGTCCAAGTGGGTTCCTTGTTGCTCTGACCACTCCTATCAGTAATTTCTTTCCACATGATATTGTTTATAACATTTCTAGAGATACTACTTATAACAGTAATCATAGTTAAACAAAGATGCTCAAAATCAAATATAAGCAATACCAGCATTTTCCACATCAGCTGTACTGAGAAAAGATTACAGAAGAAGCTTGTGTTTGTTTTCTGTAAAATCAACTTTTTAATCTTTGCAGTTTGTCACCTGCATTTTAGATAATAATAAAGCAAGTATTTTCAAGGTAGGCTAAATCATGCTTTGCGATGTTCTCATCTTTTGCAAGATGTCTATGTAGAGTCTTGTGGCTCAGCTGCATAAAACTAACTCTGTATCTCAGCAATACATAATTAAACTTCACTGGTCTCTGTGAAATAGATCAAAACATCAATGCTCAGCTGAAGACTTTTGTGGACATTATATACTGAATAAAACTGGATTTATTTTCCTGCATTTTTGCAAAAGCTCAGCCATACCTGGTCAATTTAAGAGCTGCACAGAAGTTTATTAGTATTGTCTTCAGAAAATAATTCCTACCTCACTGACACCTCTCTCCAAAGGAAGATGTTCGTGTACAGTCATTTCCCCCATGCAATTCATCCACTAGAAAAAAAGGTACCAGACCCCAAATTTCCCCACTCTCAGGAAAGAAGAGGCATTGCAATTTCTTTTTCCTTAGTTCCAAAGACTTTTGCAGACTGCACTTACCCTAAAAGCAGTCTCCATTTTTTCTAAGGACCATTTCTACAGCTCTTCTTGGAGTGCACACTTCCATTTTCTGCAGCTTCTCTGTGTCACTTGTCATCAAAACAAAACCCACACAGGTCTGTTTCTGGCCAGGATTGCAGTCCCTTATGTTTGACAACGCATTTACAACTAAGTAACTGAGACCACTAAAAAAAGGGTTTAGCAGCTTCTGGAAACTCATGACACTTATCATCTTCAGCGAGGTTTTGCCAGTCCACAAAATTGAAAAGCCCATCTTACCCGCATCAGCTGCCAGATTTTGAAAAGATTTCTTTCAGGAAGTCCCATTTAGGATATGAAACTAACATTTTTCACATGGCTTCTTATCATTATTTGTCAGCGTGCAATTAATAACTACTTAAAACCCAATATTGAGACAAGACTAAGAATCCGTAACAAAATTGAAACAAACCAACCAACAGCCACAGTAGTGGAAGAACTGACAGGTAACTTCAAGTGAGATATCTTCCCTCAAACAAGAAGTCAACAGTTTCAGTAAGCACACAGCTTTTTCTTTCTCCACAGCTATTTTTTGCTCATTCTCTGTCAGGAAAAAATGCCTGTCTATTATGGCTTCAATATTTCTGAAAGCTTTTGCACCTTTCTGCATAAAGATAACTATATAAATTAGATCTCAAATTTGCTAGCAGCTTATATGAATTTTGTTGTTGCTTGACATAAGCCACAATGAAATACTGGGTTTTGCTCAAAAGCATCAATTAAGGGCTGTAAAGTCGGGGTGTGTGTGTGTGTGTGTGTGTGTGAGGGGTGGTGGGTGTTTTGTTTGCTAGTTTCCAAGCCTTTCTAAATGCAGTAACAGTTGTTTAGTAAGGCAGTGCTGAATTTTCAGAGGCAGACAAAACACACAGTGCAGCTGAAGGGTTTGGAAAGCAAATAACACATGCTTCCTTTCCCTGCTTCTGCAGGAAGGCAATGTATGTCATTCTCCCAAGGACTGCCAAGCTCCAGAAGCTGATGGTCCTATTGAATCTGCAAGGACTGACAAACTCAGGCCACAAGGTTCTGCTCAAGCTGTACGAGGCCACCAGCACATACTGGCATCAGCCAGGGGCTGTGCAAACCAGACCACTGGGATACCACTGTATCTGCTGGAGCCAAGGACTCTCCAAGCAGCTGCATGGCAGCTCCTGGGTAGAAACACACCCCTCCACATCTCAGCATCCAGCTGGGCTTGGCCCATCAGCTGTCGCTCCACCAAGGGTAATATGAGTGAACATGTGAGCTACATGAGCAAATAAGTCCATGCTTTGTTTGAAGAGTTACCCATTAATTACCAACTAATGAATAAAGGCATTCTTAATAATGCTGCTGATCTGTATCTTATACATGCATGCTGGGGAAAAGGCAGTTCACAACACAGACGGTAATAAAACATTGATGTCTTTATGACGAGAAAATTTGATCAGATTTTTTCCACTGATGCTTTTATTAAACACATTTACATATGTATTTACTTGGAGACCTCCATGCCAGTGTAGCACACGTTTAGTCTCCAAAAATACTTTCTTAAGCAATTATTATTGCTAATACACTGCCTCCTAAAACCTCGCTGCTTTCAAGTACTCTGTACTCTCCATTTCAGAAGCACACAGTACTGGCTTCTGTTATTTTCCCCCCTCTCTCCTTTAAGGCAGCAATGATTTTATACTTCCACAACACAATGCCATTCTAAAAAACCAGTTCAAATTCAGAGAATTCCATTACAAAACATCCACTTAACTGGATACTTCACATTTACAGCTACTTTGATATACACCGACATTATTCTAATTTTTTTCATATCACTGTCTGCATGCATGCCACTTTAAGGAAATTCACATTGTATCCAAGCTCAGTGTCATACGCAGGGCTAAGCGAAGACCGTCTCATTAGCACTTCCAATCTAACTCAAAAGAAAATACAACACAAAACCTGCTTTCCACAGCACCATGCTGATTGGCATTAGCCTTGCTAACATTACAGTCTGATTGCATCCTGTATCAGTCTCAATCATCTTGCCTAGTGTCAGTGTCCAGGCAACCAGCCCAGTTACCTAGGTTATTTTGTCTATTCTGTTTAAGTGCTGAAGAGACCTTCGCTTTTTTGCTCCCATTTCCTGGAATTTCTCCAGACATACAAGATTCTTATTTAAAAGCAGATCCCAAACAGTATTCCATTTTGTAGCAGTTCTTACTGAAAGAACATTCTGAAATATTTAATAATAGAGGTTGAAAAGTTTCCACAGCCCTGTGAAGGTCTCTGTTCGACATGCATTAACATGCATCTGCTCTTCCCACTGAATAGTAGAGTATGAATATTACTGATGCAACAAACTGGTAAGCATGGTTGTGGCACTTTATTGTGTTATTACCTGCAACTGTTAATCCTATACTTCACTCTTCACAGTTACCATCCTCATAGCAGGAGTGAAAAAACAGTATAAGCACTTGAGGCCCAGCTGTCACAGCTTACAGCATATAGTCTTAGCCAGAGACCCACATTCAACATCAATTTACACTGAGTTACAACAACTAAGTCACAAGTACGCAAGCTCCTCCTCTTTCACTAGGGAGGGCATGGGCATCGTTGAAGGAACACACATAATATAGCTGCTCACTCTACCAGCATTTGTAAGTGGACTAAGGAGAGAAACGGTGATTTGAAACGACTGTTAAATACGGTCAAAAAGGTTTTTGCCTCTTTTTGCTCCCTGGAAGTTGGCATCCACTCAGAGTTGGATGTTTTGTTTTGTAGGAAAGTCAATGAAGTGCTTTATTCTATTATGAAACTGAAAGTCTGTGGTTTAACTTTAATAAAGTATATTTCAAAATATGATGAAAAATTATGGGATTTTTTTTAGATAACTTTGCAACACTTAACAAGCCAGGATGTTGAAGAGTATACTGAGCTCTTTCTATAGCTGCTTCCTTATTGAAAAAAAGAACTAAACAGAAAGTGCATTAATTTAATTTATAAAGGGTCTGTTTAAGGAACTAAAAGTTATCACATGAAGGAAAAATATATATTGAGAGCATAGTAAAGCAAACATAGGCAATTCAAATACATATTGTTGATATATTCAAAGAGAAGAGCTACTTAGAAGGACATAAGTTTTTGTTTTTATTCTCACTCAAATCATTTAATACAAGTAAAAGATTGTGTAGTTCTACCAGAAATCTCATGTTGCATGCTGAATTCCATATTCAACCTTGCCATGCACAGGTGAACTGTGCGTTAAAAAATCCAAACATAATTCTTCTCACTCAGAGAGCAAATGTTACTGCTTGCACACACTTTAGTTTCAGCTGCATGTTTTGGTACTATGTGCAGTTCTGGTGTCCTCAACACAAAAAAAGACATGGAACTGTTGGAACAAGTCCAGAGGAGGGCCACGAGGATGATCAGGGGACTGGAGCACCTCCCGTATGAAGATAGGCTGAGAAAGTCGGGGCTGTTCAGCCTGGAGAAGGCTGCGTGGAGACCTCAGAGCAGCCTTCCAGTATCTGAAGGGGGTCTATAAGGATACTGGGGAGGGACGCTTCATCAGGGACTGTAGTAATAGGACAAGGGGTAATGGGTTCAAACTTGAACAGAGGAAGTTCAGGTTGGATATAAGGAGGAAGTTCTTTACTGTCAGGGTGGTGAGGCACTGGAATGGGTTGCCCAGGGAAGCTGTGAGTGCTCCATCCCTGGTGGTGTTCAAGGCTGGGTTGGACAGAGCCTTGGGTGACATGGTTTAGTGGGAGATGTCCCTGCCCATGGCAGGGGGGTTGGAACTAGATGATCTTAAGGTCTTTTCCGACCCTAACTATTCTATGATTCTATGACTTTGTGGCATGCTGCTGAAAGCCCTGGCAAAGATTGCATTTCCCCTCCCCCTGCACTTATAAACTTATTTTTCAGTGACAGATAGCACTACATGAAAGAAAGAGACAAATGAACGTAAACTAGAGACAGACCATCACAGTCTCACATTAGCATTTTGTGATTTCTAGCACCTATTTTCTCCTGGATGAGAAGTGCACTTGGCATCACGAGGTTTGCAGTTGGCCTTGATCTTACAGGTCTTTTCCAACCTAAATTATTCCATGCCTACCGCTCTCCTGAGGCTGCTGAGCAAAACACAAAACAAAAAAGTAACTTCTGAATGATATACCTGCTGACCTCCATCATTACAATGCACTCACAGTCCTCAAAACAGAGCTCTGGTACCAGTCCACACCACTGACAAGAAAGCACAGCCACCAGAGGATGATCACCACTTGTTTCCTTCAATACACTGAGAGCTCTTCAAAAGAGCTGCCTCTTCCAGTAGCTCTCTGTAAAGCTCCCAAAACACTTTGAAGGCCATACAAGTAAACAAAAAAAAAATACTTTTGGAGCAGATAAGCTTTCTTATGTTCATATAAAGCATTTAAATTTTTCTTGAGAAATCATTGTGTCTAAGTCAAAGCAGATATTAAAAGAAATGCGAAATACTACCCTCGATCTCTTTAACATTACAACAAATTATTTGCTTCCAATCCCTTCCTTTCCCCAAGAGCAAAGATTTAAACAGGTTTTAGGTAACATATTCTGGTACTTCAAATCTGATACCAGGGTGCATGAATCATAAGGATAATTCAGTGACTTAAGTGTCGATCAAAAATTCTACTGATTTCTGAACCTGTCAGGGGAAACAAGCTAAGATTATTCAGTTTCTCCTAATTTCCTCAACAGCAGCCGATTGTTGCATTGCAGTTGCTCTTTTCTTTGTTAGCAACTTCAAAAAACAGAACCAATTTGTAACTTACACTATATCACTTCATTCTTTTCCTGCACAAATCTTTAGACAAAGGGAGGAAACCAGAGAAGAACAATTTCAGTTCCTTGAGGTATTGTTGATCTACCACCTGACTAGCCTGAAAACCCCACAAAGAGCTGATAATTTGAGTCAAGATATATAATTTTTAGATAGCAGCATGTTGCTGTATAGACCATGGATGTAACTCAGTATTTTTCAGTTGCATTTTTATTATGTTGCATATGTATCTCAAGGAATGTCAGAAGTTCAGTTAGTATTTTAATAGTGACCACTGAAATATCCAAGACCTACCTAATAAAAAAAGAGATCTCTCAGTCCTATTTAAGCAGCTCATCGGTGAACAAGGCTGTTTCCTATCTGTACAACCTCCTTCATTTTAGAAGAGCAATGCCTTTTGCTAGCTTTTTATTTAGTAAATTTTGGGAAGTTTTATCAGAGCCAATTTTCTAAGAGACAGAAGTACACGTAAGTGCTAAGCAAAAGTAGTCACAGTATTCTCTTTATGGTGTCATTCATGCATGAAAGGTTTCTTAAACATAAGGATCAGCATCAGGCATTGAATTGGGTACAAAAACACAGACCTGAGGTTAAAGGAGCCATTGCGCATAACTAACATTTGCAGAACCTGAAGGGACAATAGAGGGCTAGTCCTTGATGGGCAAGGTGCAGCAGCCCTGACCTTAACACAGATTTCTTCGCATGAAGCAGCAGCTGCTTGTCTTCTTGTGCACCTATGTGCAATGAAAGGGGAATCAGCCATTTCATCCTAATCTCTTCTGCCTCATGGGACACAAAGGAAGAACTGTCAAATCACAAGTTTTATTGCAACAGTATGACATAATTTTTCCTCTGAGGCATGAAACAAAAACTAGCAATAGCCAAAAAAAAAACCAAAAAAACAACAGAGAATAGACTTCAACAAAGCTAAATTACAAGAAAGAATTTCTAATATTTTTCTTCTGAGGAAAAAAAAACCAAACAAAACCAAACCAGAATACAAGATATATAGTTCCATTTGTTCATTTTAGAAAGTTTGTTATGAGAACAGGTACAATACTTCAGACCAAGTAGTTGGGAACCAGTTTCATCCTCCCTTCCCCCTCTTTTGGGGAAAGAAGGCACAAAGGAACAAACAGTAATTCCTCTATAGTGTTCTTATCTAGAGAAGCCAAGAGTAATACAATTTTTTTTCCTTTAGAATCCAAGAGGGAAAGATATTCGGTATATGTGGATTTAGAACTCAAGGCAGATACTGACATTAGTCAGAACATTCATTCCTGGTGAGCAATGGTGTTACAAGCACAAAATTAATTAAGGAACATTCTGGCTGAATTTCTACAACCTCATCTACAGAATGCTCTGAAATCGCCTTTCATTCATGTTTTACTGTTTCCTCATTATTATTAGCTAAGAAAAAGTCTGAGCACCTTCTGTTCTGTTTACCTGTATTCATAACAGGTTCACTGTTTTTCTGATATGAATGCTTTCAACAGTTCGTAAAAGCCCATGCAGCCATTCAGTTCAAGAATTGTCGCCTGCCTTCTTAATCTGAATAACCAGTACTCAGCTCTTGTAAACAGATGGGGTCCGGACACTAAGCTCATAGGCACTAAATAATAATGTTATGCATCCTCCATCTATAAGGATGGCACTGAAAATCACAAACAGCCACTGTTCTGTATCACCAAGGATACCACTGTGGACAGCACTATTGTCTGATTTTGCTCCAATCAAGCCATCATCAGCATTTGAACCACACTTTTCATGCTTTTGTTTTCAGCTAGATTTAACGATTAGCCCTGTTGTCATCTTTTTGACAACTTTCTTACACCATTTAGCTTAAGACAGTTAACAGCCTAGTTATAACCAGAATCACTGCATGCAGAATCAAATTCTTGAACTGGACAGCACTGAAGTGCAGAGGATTTGTAACCCAGCACTCATCACACAGCTAAGCTAGATCTCTAATATGTTACTACCAGCATTGCCTTTGCATATCAGAAAGAACAGGGCCGAAACCTTTTAATTTCTTATTTGCCTCTGTCTTCCACCCAACTATAGAAATCTTTCCTAGAGAGGAAATTCAGCGCAAGGGGATGTTGAAACTACCCCACAATACCTGAACAGCACTTCACTGACAAATTACTCATACTGCTCAATACCACCTGGAAAGGTAGTTTGCTTCACTTTCATTTCAAGAGAAAGCAGCTACCTTTCAGGGACACACACTAGGAAAATCTGCACAAGTAATAAAAGCATATTGAAAATCCATATAGCCTTACTTATCTGTTTATAGTAACTGGTTTGGATCGACAAAGTCCTTCTTTACGTGGTTCAGAACATCATCTAGCAATTTACATCCATGAAAACGTAAAGCAGATAGAAAATCCTATGAGATCCAGTTTATAGTGGTATGTACTGCCACTGAAGGTGTAAGGTTGAAGAGAATGAGTTGCATTGAGAGTTTCAGAAGCATTGCCAGTAAGCAAACAAAACTTCCCAGGAGAACAGACAGAAACAAATTATGTTAAACTGTTTCAGTGTTTGTTAAGGCAGGTTCTTGGGTCCCAGTGGGAAAGGAGAAAAATAAATAGGCATACTTGAACCTGAAGTTTCAGGCCTTTACTTGCATAGGCCGTTTTCAATGGTTATTTGGGCAATTTGAAAACTTCACGGCATATTTTATAAAAACATCACTAACTAGTCCTAGGAAAAATAGCACCACCCTCCACCTCTATAATAGATTCTAGTAATGCTTTCAAGTATTTCCTTAAAGCCATAAGGAATACAAAGCATTGTATTTAAAGAAAACCTATCACAAGTTAAATTTTCATTTATCTCTAGGGCTGCAACTTGAGCGAAAGCAAACAAACTACACAGCTCCCACAAGAATTGATAACACCAAGAAGACTACCGCCTACCTCTTTTCATTCCATCTCAACATGCCATTGCATCATTTGCTGGGATCCCACCACCAAATGACAAAATCAGCAGGCCAAGGGACAGTAAAAGTGTAGCTCTTCCATACCACACAGCTTAGGAGCTCTCTACTCTTTCTCCCACAGAAATAGAATACCAGAATGTAGGAGCAACAACACCTGAATAAAATCCCAGACTAATTGTGCAAGGGAGAAACAAAGGGGGCAGGGGGAAATAAAAACTTTTTTTCTTGCATTAATACTCTCATCTGGGTATTACTTTCTATTCATATGAGAAGCTGTGACTCTTCCCAGGTGGAGCACATTACCATATTCCCTTTCTGGTTGGGAGCAGAGTACTCAAACTCTGACACACTGTCTCAGTGCAATTGAAGTACATGTATTTAGCAGAAAGAGCAAAACAGAGGTGAATACGGGGTTTTAGCAAGGAGACAGTAAGATTGGCCTAAACCTGCAGAAGTGTGCAGTAATTTCTATTAAGCAGGCTGGCTGCTTTACAAAAAGACGTGGTCAGGTTTTGAAAGTCATGATTAACTGCCAAAATATGCTAAATAAGCAGTTTTACTTTCCTTTTAGAGTTCTCATCCACTAAAGCTGGCCCAACATGGCCATTCCCAAGCTCCATTTCCCTGAACAGGTATGAGGAAGAGAGAGACAGCTAAAATATTTTGTGCTCCTTTCTCTGTTGGCAACGCTAAGGTACATACAATTTTTGTATGAAAGGGAAGACTGAGTCAGTTTGTCTACTCTTGCATCAATGCTTTCCTTCTTTCTCATTTCACATAGAACATAATTTGCTCTTGTATTCCGTTACACAGTAACAAGGAATATCTGAACATTATTTTCACTGTGGGAAACTGTTTCATGGGGGAAAAGGCACTGCTCTACCAAATCTTCCTTTGAGTCTAGACAAATTTTATGAGAGATCGATGTACTTATGAATGTGAAGATATGTTTATCTTAATATAATAAAAAATAAAACAAGAAGCCAAGTCTTATTAAACAAGAATATGCTGAAAATCACTGATTTCTCTACATCTCTAGTTTTTGTTCTAAATCTTTTGTATTTATGAAATCTGAGTAATTAGAACATAAACCAGATATGCCTAAGTGTATCACTTTCAAGGTTTTTTCCACTTCTTGGTCATGCCTCAAGCCCAGACATGAACAAATAAACCATATTTTTGTTCAGTCTTTAAAACATTGGGTTAAGTACATCAAATACAGCTTTTTTTTATAATTTAAAATTACAAAGATATTTAGCAAAAATATCTGACCTTTGTTTAAGCATACAAAAGGCATACTTATACAGAACATATTTCCTGACAATTTCACCTTATCTAGCAATTTAGTGAATGAGTAATTCAAGTACAAAAACATGCTGTGTTTGAAGTAAAGCATGTAGCTTTGAAGAACAGTGAAAGTAAATAAAAGTATAGTAAACACAGAGGTGTCTAAACACAGCATTAGGTATTGTAGCTGGCCTGTAAGTTTATTTAACTATGGATCTCTAAAAGAAACATATAGAAAAAGTTGATTGGAAAGCTGCAAGTAAAGAAACATCATTGCACTTACACAGAAAATAAAATGGATACTGAAGAAATCAAAACAGAAATAGCTTCCTAAGGTTATCTCAGGAACAGCATTTGCACCTGTGGATTAATACTAAATTCAGTCCACTGCATCTGTTGATGTTACTTGCTGTGTTTGGGTGGCCAAAACCACGCAGGGATCTCAACAGCAGATGTTACTTAAAAGTGTTTTAATGGACATGAAACAGAAAATCCAGCAGCTTTCTCTGGGTTTCTGGCATATCTCTCATTTTTTCTTTTGGGAAATTGGACACAAATCATTTTGAAAAATAATCATTTTCTTCTTCATTTTCTTGGGCACAGATGCCTGGCTTATTTACATTTTATTGTCTGTAAAATCACATGCAAAATATACATTAAAGTATTAGACAAAGCAGATGTATTTCTCACGAAGTAACATCAGTGAGGGTCTCACATGTCCCATAGTTTAACCAACCTCATGATGGAGAAACATCAGTCACTCTAGCAGTCATTACAAAAGCAGGTGCTCAGTTCCTTAATTTCTTCATTACTTTGCTGTCCAATTTAAGAACACAAATCCAACATATTTTATTCAACTTCATCATTGTGTTTAGTCTGGAAGCCACAGTAAGTAGGCAGAAGTGCCAGCTTGAGCACCATTTGCAAGTACCACCTGACTCACATCACAAATATGATTTAAATTACCTTTTCTCAGATTTCAGCTCAATACCAGTTGTACTTAGTTACACAAATGCTTATGTCAGTCTATACATAGGGTCTGTTTCTCCTTTCATTAGTTATATACTTTTGTATCTATGTTGAGTTTTTTCTGCTTTATACCTATACAAGTGATGTTGGAGCTAAAGCTCAATGCCAACTGTCACAGCCCATAGAATCAATTACTAAAAATGATTCTTCAGAAACTGGCAGAGTTTGATTCAGCACTGTCAGAATTAGAAAGCACAGGCAATGAAAGAATCATTTCTCCTTCAATTTCAAAGGCTGAAGGAGCTGGAAGCAGCAGGTAGCAGATGCGATGATTACATGTAGCAAAGTGCTTCAACCATCTTTGCCAATCTGCACGGACGTGCATGCACATGCAAAAACCCACTGTCACAAGCATCAAGCAGAAAATGTTCTGGAATTGTGGGCATTTCAGGTCCCTACCTTACTATTATTGTAACTTACAAGTGGCATTTGTCTAAAGCAAACAGTGCCAGACTTGGGCAGGGTCAGAAGTCCAATGTAACTTTACTTTTCCAAATTCAACATTAATCACAGAGGCAGACAACAAGAACTGGAAAATACTGCTTCTTGCAGAAGGGGTTGGCAGCAACTCTTATTTTCCCCTGAATTTGACTATTTCTGTTAGTTGAGAGCAAGGATTTGATGCCCCATGTAGCTTATTAGCCAACTGGAAGTTGTGTCTGATTTTCAACTACGTAAGAAAACAGTGGGTAGGTGAATAGTCCTTGATTGAATAACTTCATTTCCACATAAAAGCCTCCGCACTGAGCAAAGCATGGAACAGGGCTGAAGTGACTTGTACAATGGTCTGATCACGAACCATTTTTCCACAGATTAATATGCAGTGTCAGCTTGTCAGCAACTTCCTGTGTCACTATCATCACTTTCTGCAGCAATGCCGGTGGCAAGAGCTCCTGCTAATATGGAGACTTCTTTGCAAGGGTTGCAATGTTTTGCTGTTGGATGGCATTGGAGAGGATATGCTTTTGCAAGCAAAGCATGATTCCTATTCAAGCCTAAGGGTAGATTCAAACCGAGTCAGAATACTCTTAGAGTTGCCATTGTTTTTTCAGATGAAATTTTAGAATTTTCACCATCCTTTAGGAAAATGTTAAATAAAAAACATCAGGCAAGCTGACAACATCAGACTAGGACTAATGTTAACCAGGAAAAGTAATACGCAAGCGGGGAATTGAGATGTTGGCTCAATTTCTTTGTCATTAGACAAGAGTGTCCTAACCAATCCTGGATTTGCTTCCTGTTCACTTTTAAAGCAGAAGTCAAATTCAGGAACACAGTAACAAGGTTGAAGTACAAATCACTAGAAGATTATCAGTAAAGTAATACGAAGGCACATTACTTTGCTTGTAATGTCTCCTGCCTGTGAGTGCCCACATTTCTAGTTATTCTGTGAAGAACTGTAATGGATTTTACTTTCAGAAAATGCTGACAGCCTATCCTTTGAAATATCAGTCCTCTTAAAAGTAATCCAAGTGGTCCCAGAAAAAAACTGAAAGCAGGTAAGATATCCAGTACTTAAAAGGTAAAATAAAAATATAGTACTTTTGAATACACGAGGGGTTTTGTGTTCGCTTCCCCTATCTCTATGACCTTACAGAAAGATGTCTTTTGTCCTAAAGTCTAGGTTTTTATCTGAAAAAAGAAATTTGTCACATGAGGATTTAAGAGGAAAAAAATATATACTCTCTGGTTTTGCTTAATACAGGAACAATTTCATTGATTCTCAGCTCAATTTGTTTTGTTTTTATTTTGCTTTCTACAGAAAACAACCAATAGGTTTTAATATAGCTCAGACTCAAGAGCTGGAAATGCGGCATTCCCCAGCTCCACTCCCTTGCTCTGCAACAGTTCCTGGGGGCAGATATTTAGAGTGAGTCTGTCACTGACTGAACTGGAGTATATTTTACCATCAAGTAAGTTTAGCATTGAAAGGGTATAAGAATCAAACAGAAAAAACATTACCAGTATGTATTGGAGCAACAAAGTAACTCACTACTGAAACCCCCACACTTGGGTGTTGCATAGCCAAATGCTTAATCCAAAGCATGTTTGTTACCTGGAGCATCAGTAATAACACATGAATAGCCATTTAAATTTTTTAGGTAATATTTTCATCTTTGGGGTCCAACAGTGGTTTGTATTATCAATGCTTTTAATAAAAACAAACAAACAAACAAACAAAAGTAGAAAAGTTTTAGGCGTTTTGATTGATGGAAACCTGTATATTAACACCCAGGACATGAATATTTCTCTAATACATGTACTCACTGATGAATCTTTTACCATAATTATGTTGTTGTAAATTGTCATTGCAATATTACCATAAAATTTGGAGATCCTTTAAGGATTTTTCTTTTTTCCCATTTTAATTGCCATTTGCCATGGCTGCTACATCTGTCAGATCACAAACTGACCATTATAGGGATCAGAATTTTTTTATATAACTTTCCATTATTGTTTGCATCAGTGAAAAAAATGTGATGGTTCCTGAAGCTCTCCAAGCTGTAAACTAAGGCCACTATCGATACAAACATGCTAACCCTCACAGACAGAAATATTCCCAGGTTCATCTGCATCAGCATTTGTATGCTGGTTTAACTGAAAATTACTGAGCTGGACTGAAAATCTGCTACCTGCTTCAATTTGTATGTCGAGATCAAGTCATGTAAGAGCTACAAAAGCTTTATTAATACTAAGATATATAGCAGGGGAGAAAGTGAGATAAGGCATTTATTTACACATTGCAATACCCTGGCATTATTTAATTTCATTTCTTTTGGGAAAGGTTATATGGACCAGAATGAACACACAACAAGATCACCAGATTAATGTTGTCCCCTAAAATTCAATACAGAGAAAGGGGCACGATTTACTCTGTGCTCCAAAGAGAAGTGAAAGACATCACATGCCATTATTCACCTTGGAAAATACAGCGTTAAGCAAGCCCATCCGCCGATGATGAAGCGCTGCTCCTGCGCGGTGGCCGCGCCGCGGCCAATGCCGCGGCACCCCCGGCCGGGGCAGAACCACTCTCTCGCCCGCCCGTGACACAGCCCGCTCCCGGTGTGAAAATCCTAGAGCGCCTCCTGCTGTTGGAACGGCGCGCCGCGCATCCCGCGCTCCTGCTGCCGCGGAAGGGAACCGCGCCACAGGGACAAAAACGCACTGTTTTCCCCCGCCATAGTCCATTCTAAAAGATACAGAGGGGTATAAATGAATTTAAACTGTAAAATTTTATCTTTCAGACAAAGATTTCTTCCCACTTTTTTTGCAGCCTCCTAATAAAAACAAATCACTTTGAGTCGCATAAAACATTAAGAGCAAATGTTGCATAAACACTGTGCTACAAGACCTTTGGTTAAAAAACCCTCACAAGTAAAGTAATCTCGAGGCAGGGGGATTGAAACTAGATGGTCTTTAAGGTCTCTTCCAACCCAAACCACTCTACAATGTTACTCTTTTCCCATCGTAATTGAATGTACATATATATGTGTGGAAAGCAGAAAAAAGGGTAGAGACTGAAGAAGGTAAATTAAGTGCTGAGTCTAGAATCATCCCACCAAGCTCATGTGGTTACCTGATGTATCAAAGTGGTTCTATACCTTCCCTTATTCTGTGAATAGTGAGAAAAATGTTGGAAAAAATGGACTACCATGCAGGTACACAAATGTTCCTCTGGTTAATGTGACGGAAGCTTTAGGCAATGTGCAGCTTCAATAAAGTACAGTTAAGTAGGCAGGCACAGAGATTTTGTGCCTAATATCACTATCCTATCTTATAAATATGTACCTTGGTCATCATATTTAAAATGAAGTATATTCTTGAATATATTCTTTGAGCAACTTGGTCTAGTGGAAGGTGTCCCTGCCCACGGCAGGGGGTTAGAACTGAATGATCTTTAAGGTCCCTTCCAACCCAAACCATTCTATGATTCTTTGATTCTGTAAGTGCCGGCTGAAAACATTTTGGACAACTCACAATTCCAGAACAACATTACTAGGAGTCCTGGACAAAAGGATGTGACTGAGATCTAGATATCCAAACAAAGGGGTTGCTCATCAGAAATGTGAGGAATGGTTGCAACTCTTGGTTCTGCCAGGAAAATAATTTGAAGCAATAGTACATATCCTCCCACTTCTATGAAATAGTACAAAATATTTAAGACAAGTATACTTTCCACAGCACCCCATCAGTAGTCACTCAATAAAGTGATAATTATTGATATTCCTACAGTTTCCAGGGAAACTGAAGATAATAATTAAATACTCTATTTCTGTTACACGGGCAACAACTTAGCTTATGATTTATGATCATATTTCAACAGTCATTCAAAATAATCAGAAGAATAAATTATTCTGTTTTATAATGAGTAACACATATATAAGAAGCATTGTGGGTCTTGTCATTGTTTCTTCAACATATCAAGAAAAAGCGTAAGTATAGAATAAAGAGACAGTCATAATTTTATTGCCTTTACTTGCCTTTTTCTGATTAATTAGGTGACTGAAAGAAATATCCACTATAGAAAATTTTAATTTGAAGGGGGGAGGGAAAAAAAAACAGTTTCTGCAATTTCTTTGACACTCCTCTTTTTGCTCCTTCCCTCATTTCCTCCATCTTTCTCCACAAAATAATGACTCACCTAACAGGGAATGTTTACTCCCATACTTTTGGGGATAATAAAACACTGTCTGAATATTTCATGTGCCCTCTGTGTTAGAAAGGAGCACTTTCTATTCGAAAAGAACTATGCTTTTAGATCAGAACTGGCTTTTAAGCCTAGGAGCTACTGGGTAGCTAGTTATTTATCATAGAATAGCTGGGGTTGGAAAGGACCTTAAGATCATCTAGTTCCAACCCCCCTGCCATGCACAAGGACACCTCACACTAAACCATGTTACCCAAGGCTCTGTCCAGCCCAGCCTTGGACACCACCAGGGATGAAGCATTCACAACTTCCCTGGGCAACACATTCCAGTGCCTCACCACCCTGACAGTAAAGAACTTCCTCCTTATATCCAACCTGAACTTCCTCTGTTCAAGTTTTAACCCATTACTCCTTGTCCTATCACTACAGTTCCTGATGAAGAGTCCCTCCCCAGTATCCTTATAGACCCCCTTCAGATACTGGAAGGCTGCTCTGAGGTCTCCACGCAGCCTTCTCTTCTCCAGGCTGAACAGCCCCGACTTTCTCATCCTGTCTTCATATGGGAGGTGCTCCAGTCCCCTGATCATCCTCGTGGCCCTCCTCTGGACTTGTTCCAACAGTTCCATGTCCTTTTTATGTTGAGGACACCAGAACTGTACACAGTACTCCCAGTGAGGTCTCAACATTTGTTAAGATTTTGTGATTATTATATATGAAATAACCCATCCATAACCTCTAAATACTTCTAAACTCTGCTGTTTCACTACAGGAATTTATAATTGGACTTGTAGTCCTAAGAAGTGTAGCTAGACATGAAAGAAATACAATAGATGGTATAACCATCCTGTAGAAAAGTCTTCCCATAAAAGGTGCTGCACACCACTGCTGTACAATCCAACACACACCTCTCTCAACATTTCAAATAATCTTTTAATATTGAAGAATGACTACTACTCTATAGACAGGTACAATACATCTTTTCTCACACACCTTCTGCTGTATGTCAGGAAAGGGTCAATGTACTTTTCAGGCATATCCCTTTAGAGAATCACAGCTTTCTTCCACACAGGCTTTTTGGCAGAAAGCGATGGAGCTCACTGAAAAGTCCCTCCAGACTTTTAGTGTTCTTATCAAAGAAAAACAAGTCATTTTGAGGCAAGTTTTTCTTCTGTTTGAAAAGAAAAATTGTGTCTTTTCGTACATTATTTCCCCACTTTTTCCCACTTTCTTCTTCTTGTGTTTGTTCAACTTCCTTCACTGGAATAAAGAAAAATACTGTTTCTGTACCTCCTTTTCTTGCACTTAAGAAGGGAATAATCCACAGAAACTTAACAGCATAGAAACCCATTATTTTCTTTCCTTTTTATTCCAAACAAGGTCTTTTTTCCCCCCCCAACAATTCTGTTAACTTATTAACCAGCGGGTGATTTTGAAATGCCATTTGACATCTTTCAAGCTCCAGGGTCCAAAGCTCTTCAGTTAATGCAAAGTTCTTCTCAGGATAGCCCTCTGCTTGCCCAGTTCTCTAGTGAAAAAGCAGTAGAAAGGGAAACAATCATCACACAACTGAAGCATGCCTAGTTTCTTGAAAAAACACTTGTCATGCAGCATTTTATTCAATAATTTCTCAGTTGTTCTTGTCTGCAAATAATAAGACCAATAATCATGACACTGGAGCACTGTTAGCATGTTTCTGACCACCTGTAAACACTATTAGGATGTGCTTCTACTATCCTCAATCCTACCATTCCAAAGTAAATCACCTGAACTGAAAAACTGACAAACAAACTAAATGGTGGGAAATGGCTTGAAGAAAAAATGAGTCAGTAGCGAAGTTTCAGCACTTTCTCTGACAACATACTCGGGCTATTGCTATAGTTTCCAGCAATTAAAACCTCCCTCAACTTTTAAGAAACAATAGCTGTTATTCAAGTGAAAAATACTTGTTATGATTTATAAGCTTTTGGTCCCAATCTGTTACTAGCTTTTGGTCCCTCTGTTATTGGTATTAGGTTTCACGTCACAGCAATTTTAGAGGTGAACTTGTGCACTATTTTAAGCAAGGATGTATTAAACACTGATGATGGTTTAACAAGGGTTAGCTTATTTGCTTAACCATCCATGTGATTAAAAGAAAACCAGGTCTGTGACAGACAATTATATGTATGCCTGCATGTATGCAGAGACAGTTGCCTACTGTCTTCAGTAGATGGCTGCACAGCTACAAACAGGTATAACACTTGTCCTAAAAAACAGCAAAAATGAGTCTTTGTTTCCCTGACTGTAGAATAAGGAGAAAGCCTTATGCATCATGTTACTATTTTAACTGCAATTTAAGTCCAGCTCAAAAGAGTTCATTAATCACTAGCCTGTTTTTAACTCAGAAATTCTTTGTGCCGCTTTCCATTCTAAAGAGGGTACAAACAAGGACTTCAAGAGATGCTTCCTGAGAGATCAGAAATCTGGAATCCATTCACATTTGACTTTCAGTGGTCGTCTACTCTTGAGTGAATGATTGTGGGAATGCTACAAATCCACCAGACTAAGAAAACCAGTAAGTAAAGAGATAGCTTTCTTAAATGCCAGGTCTCTTGATCTAGGGCCAAAGCTAATGCTGTCTGCCAGTGTTCTTTTTATTGTTCTGCCCTGCTGGGAGTGTGGAAAAAAGCTAACAGGCTGAACCTGATCTTTATTTTCACAGAGTTAGCATGAAATTGTACACGAATCTAGGCCTATAACAGATGTAAGAGGTAGCTACACCCCTTTGCTGTACTGAGATGTAATTCTTTCTCTGCATAATAAACATCTCTTGCTAGCAGCTTAGCAATTTGCCTTGCTATATCTACCAAGGTGGCATTGAAATGGACTATTTATTAAAGCAAAACCAGTTTAACCTTAGGATTCATCTTCCAAACAACACCTCCAAAGCATTTTATGAAAGAAAACACATAGCCTGTCCAGCTGTACAAACTGAACCAAATTGCGTTCTTACAACCACAAGCAAACTGGAATCAAATCCACTTTGTGTATTTATAAAACAGGTCATGGGGACTATGTGTTAAGCATACAACTATGCATCACAAGGCTGCTGTACTCAGCAGTGCCTTACTGACTCAGCCTGTGTTAACCACCCTGTAACTGTAAAAAACCTCTTTGAAACTACCCCTGTCTCCATGTTTGAAATACAGTAATCATTCCTAATACTGTTATTAGGGGAAATAAACTGACAGCACAGAGAAAGCTCCCATCTGCCACATTTAAATCCATTTTCACTGCATCTCAGAAAATGTGCTGCAGAGTCAGAAAATTTTCAGAGGAAGGTAACAACCACTGGAAGTTCAACTGATGGAAGCACTGGGAGACTGCTGGGAAGGAACATTGTAACATTTGCCCCAGTCTACTACCTGCCCCTAATCATGGTTTTGACCACTGTTGACGGGACATTCGGCTGGACAGAACCCTTGGGCTACCCTCTATGGACATGCTTTACATTCTTGTGTTACATTCATTGCTCCCTAGCAAAAAATAGCCCTAAATTTTGTTACACATTCAGCCTTGTCACTCACTTGTGGGGACACATTTTTAGTAAAATATTCATATGGGATTGCATGTTTCTAATCTGTTGAAAACTGCTGGAGAAACAAAATCAACCCCTGATTAACTACTGCCATTTGAGAACCCTTCTGCTCTTATTTCACTTCTTTGTTGCACCTCAGATTCAAAGAAATGTTTAACATTTTCTAGAATCTGCAGAAATATTCAAGGCTTACAGAAAAGCTATTATTTGAAATACGTGTTCTTAAGCTACTCTGTCTGCTTTTGATCTGATTACGTGGTAGAACCTTATCTAGCAAGTATACACCACAGGCAAGATTATCTGTTTAGGATGTAGAGTGTACGATCCCTATTATTAAAGATATAATAATCTGTTAGTGATATTTAGGCCCTTCTCTTTTTTTCAGATTAGGTCTTAAGTTTGCCATTTTCATTTTCATCTAGGCACTGGAAGGAGAAGTGAGCTTTGAAAACATGCAGAATACACCAAAGATTTACTATTTAAGTATTATAGAATTTACCACCTAATCTGCTAATTTCACAACACAGCTGAACATACTTGTATCACAAGGAATATAAATTTTCTGTGGTTATGATATCTGGAAGCCAGGAGTGTAGGTCGAGGACAAAAGAGTTTTCTACCTACTCCAGTCTGCTCAGACAGGCCACACACGTTTAGCAGAAATTAACAAGCACCTATCTTTGCAAATCTGAACACAGCGAAGACAGTTTTGACTCCTTTCCCTTTGAAGTTTAATCCTCATCAAATATGCCAGAATATTTCCTACAGGTTTGCACAATCTATGGTGGCATTTTCAAAATTAATATCGAGAGGAATAAAGAAATACTGACCCTATCCCAACTACTCAGACATGCAGTACTGAGTACTGCTCTGGCAAGCTTAAACACATATCCAACTGCCAGAAAAGCAATCTGGCCACTCAGCAAGGTGAAACCGTGCAGGCAGATGGCACTCAATGACAAACTGTCAAATGCAAATAACTGGTTTCCAAATAAATACCTCCTAATGGCAAACACCTACTAATTAGGCTGGATAAGCCATTCCAAAGATATCCTACCTATTCATATCTGTTGGCATGATGAAGACTTAAAACATACTTCTGGGCATGTTGCCCCAATGCCTCCTTTTCCGCTCAGACAACCATCTGAAGTATTCTTAGCATAAAGGGTTATTAGCATTATATTTAGTGCTCAAATAATTACATACATTTGTCTAAAAAACAAACCAACCAACCGAGCAAAACTGGCCATCAACAACTGAGTTCCAGAATCAGGAAATTTACTTGAGTCAGCTCAAACACTGGAAACCAGCAATTCTGTTTACTGATACTTAATCTCTATAAGACATATTTAAAAGTTATGTAATAAAAATATGAAGGCAAGGTCTACATTTATTTGTTCCCATATCTCTATAGAAGAGAGTGGACTCGATCTTCCAGCATCTCAAACACAAGTCATTGCACAGATGAATTTTTCCACTAGGCAACTGTAAAAAGAGTAATTGAGTCCAACATCTGCCCTACATAGGACAAGTTAGTGCCAAATAAGTCATATTAGCTGAATTAGCTGAACGTTTATTGGTACTAATATTCACATTATAAAGATTAAGAGCCAGAAATAGAAAATTAATAAGAAATAATCTTTCATATTCAAATCTTCAGCCTTATCTTTAACAGGTAAGTGTTTTCAAGCATTGAAAGGTAGCACCCCCAGCAGGGCTCTGCAGGGAGAAGAAAACGCTGCCTTTTACCTCTGTAGAAAGAAAGGCCTCCCAATCTGTCTTGAAATACGTCTACTCTAAGATGAATTTCAGAGGAGTTCAATTCATTTAACAGAATCAATTAAAAATATGCTATTCTTTGAAATAATTGTTGCTGTGAAACAAAGATTGAGAAATAGTGCAGAAATATCTGCATGTGCTGTGTCTTTCATCCAGTGGCTATTTTTATGAAACTTCTATGACAAAAATAGAATATGACAGGATTAGCTGTTGACTAGTTTCATCCACAAAGTCTTGGCTTTTGTGTCATAGTGATGGTTGTTTTGCTTACCCCTTCTGGAAAACTTTGCCTTGGATATGGCCCACAGGTTAGTGAGAGGTAGTGTGCTGTCCCAGTTACCTCAACTCCATACCTAGATAAAGGCAATCATGCTGCAAGAAAGAAGAAAGCAGACTTTTTCTTTTATGTCAATTGGAATATATTAAGGGAACCATAAAAATCACAAAATACAACTTGCAGCTCTAAAGCCTATAAACACATCACTGAATTCACACACATTGGGAAGTCAAACACGAAATACAAAAATCTGCACCAAGACTCTGCCTGCACAAAGTATTGGACAAAACAAAAACAAAAGTACTGGAAAACTTCACAGAAGTAACCGTCCATGTGACAGCAATTACATCTCTCAGGGGCCTCATATGTATACTGCGATGAAAAACAAGCACCTACAAGTAGCTCTGTTCAGTGACTAATCCTTTAAAACTTCAGAAGAGGTAAGTTTAGGTGAACACCACTTCAAGTTTATTTCAAATCCAAGCCCAAAAAAAAACCTTTTGCCTTTGGTTAGAAACATACTGGCAAAAAAAGCTAAACTATGATTTATCAGCCTTTTTTATTCTGGACTTATTTAGCAGACTGCCAAAGAACAACGTTAATTCCTATTCACTGCCACAGGAAAAGATTCTACTGAAAGCAGAAGAATGAAAATGGGTATCTTTACAGTAGATTCAAAAAATGGGTACACAGAATTTCCAGCTTTCATCTAAAATGTTCTATTGAAGGACAAAATGGCACATCAGTTTTTTTAAAGTAATTTTGTCTGATAATATCTAAAGTGCCCCACAATGAAGGTAAAGGTTTCTTCCTTCCCACACTATATGAGCAGAAGAGGAACTTTAAAGAATTTCGCTGGAGGTAGTGAAATTCTGACATAGCAAATTCAACTGAAATTCACAGTACCTTCATCTTCCTGTCATGATTCCACTTGGGACAGTCACAGTCTGCTTCCTGCATGCTTCCATGCATGAACAGTTCCAGAAGGATGGAAAGGCAAGGCAACAGAGCAGAACTTACATTCACAGCAAGAAATCTACTTAATCTAAAACAGCTAATATTAATACTACAATAATAATGTCTAAGAAGTCTGGTTTGTACAAGCCAGTAAATTACAAGCTCCTTAAACACTGGCAAAAGAGGAATGTTAACAATCACAGGAGTTAAGCATTACAATGAAATTGTAAGCTGGCATTACACATACATTCCTAGTATTTAAGATATATAGAACTTTTACTTACATTGTAGAACTTGGCAAAACATTTGGCTGGAAACACCCGCAAAATCTTACTAAGGTATTTAAAGCACTAATAGGTGACAAAGTGATCTCCTTCCTGAAATCCTGTGCGTTAAGACTGAATTTGGCAAGGATTTCTCATTTCAGTTAATCTGAAAAAGTCATTCCCACTGTCAATACTAAACAATTTCCATTTGTTTTATAGCAAGCTCAGTATTGTAGGTGAAGAGTGAACATCCCAATTCACAGTTGCAGATTTTAGTATTACTTGCTTACCATTGTTTATTCTTACTGGACTCCACTTGTATTAACTGAGATTTCCATAATGATCCTCAAATGTTTTTGATTTATGAAGATCCTTCTTACCAAGAAACTGCAGTGGTCACAGGTTAGCTCTCTGAAAGCCCTCCCAAACTTTCTGACTACCTAGCCTGTGTTTTTATGTAATGTGCACATACACCTCTAAATATCTATTCTGTTTGTGAAAGCTGACTACAACTACCTACTAGCCATTAGCTTGCATAAAGAATATAAGCCCTCTGCCGCACAACTGGGCATTTATTTTAGCTCTTCTCAATCTAGGGGTTCTTAAAGAGTATATTTTATGACAGCAATTCTGATTCCTTACCCAAGCACTTCCTGCAAATTGTCGACTTCCCAAAACCAGATCTCTGCTAGCTACCATTTTATTGACAAGAAATCATGGAAACTTAGAAACAAGGCAAGATGCCATTCTACGATGAGAATCTTTAGGAGGTCCTACCTATCCGAAAGATTAATCTTCAGGATTTTCAAAAGTTTATAAGAGAAAAAAAATAAATTCAAAAATACAAAATGTGTCCACAGTCAAAATATTATTATTTAGACTTAGAAATGCTTAAAAAAAAAAACCCAAACAACCCCCAAAAAAACCACCACAACAACAAAAACCCAAAAGATAAAATAAAGGGTTTAAGATAAATATTTTCATTCCATTTTCATGCCATTAACGAATATGCTGTATCCTCTTTATGGATATCAGTCCAATTAAGCATGATGATAGCAGTAAGATTCATATACATGGGGTGAACTCAATGTTCAGAAAGACAATAAACAACAAATTCAAGTTCTGTAAACACATTATTGAAAATATTTATTGTACTCAGCATCAGAATTATAAGTGATGTCAATTTAAATAAATGCAGTGCTCAAAGACTAGAACTAGCAACTAGTTTCTGTGTGTGATGCATGTATCTTATCCAGTATGTTCTTGATGCTTTCTACACAAACCTCTTCTTTCTGATGCTCCATAGAGGCTTGCTTCCATATCTTCTCAAACCTTTCATCTGAAAGGTTCATGCCAATGTTGCACAGAATTCCTGCAATCTACAAAATAATAGAATTTGTGTAATTCTGGTCAGAATTTTCTTTCAACTGTATAAACTCTAGCTTTTACATATATGAGCAATCCCTACCTGCCAAAGAATATTTTCCCACTCTTAGATAAAAAACTACAGACCACATCCTGCTTCATTAACCAAAGAAGTTTCTACTTAAGGAAATCTGAATCTCATTGGGATGAAAGCTGTGGTGCTTTTGTGGTGCACAAAATTGTCTTTAGTTAATAAAGTAATGTTGATGCAACTTCAACACTGGAAAAAGCAAACACAGAAGACTCGGGAAAAAAATGCTTTTTAAAAGCTGTAAGTCAAGTCCTTTTTATCCATTGTATTTTTGCTGTTCACTGTTACCAACATAGATCAGTTTATATTACCTCCTGTATTTCACAGCAAGAGTACTATACACAAGATCTTCAGTTGGTATAGAGAAGTGTGTAAAGTGACTAAAGTGAAACTGTTCACATCAACTTTAGGTCTTCTATAGTTTTACACCAAAACAATTCAGCAGAACTATTTTTTTCTTGTATTTTTTCACTTGGATGCTTCCTGCTGCATACCCACTGACCTGTTGACTCATCAATGGAAGGTGGCTTTAGAAGAATATTGACATAACTTGCACTTTTGTTAGTATAAGCAAACGTTTGGCTTCTTCATCTGTATCGTGTGTGTGCATGTGTGTTACCTTAATGCTCTGGAGATTTTATGCATGCTTTGGTAAAGACCTTTAACACAGTCAAATCAACCTTGTTTTCATCTTTCTCTAAAACTGTCTTTTGTATAAATACAGGACTGATTCACAGTACAGCAAATCTACAGCTTCAGCTTAGCCAATAAATCTATGACCGTTTATGCCAGCTGAAATTACAAGAGGAAAATACCAACTAAATTTTGCTTCCTTAGGCATAGGTGCTGTTTCAGCTAAATCAATAACATTACTCATGAGGTAAACAAACCAGATTTGATCTAATGTCATCAACAACCTAGTGAAACTTAAAAGTTAAACCGAAAGTAATATTCCATTACAGGGTATCACTCCGAGGAAATAAAGGACTACATGCTTTCATAACCTGGCTTCACCATATTAAAATAAAACCCTGCCCTGACTCATCAACAGCCATAAAATTAATCACTGACTAAACCACAGACTTACAGATGGGGTTAAACTGACCCTTACCTACTATTAACATGATCTTATTGAATATAAATTACAAACTATTACTCAGTTACATAACTTATGTTTTCTTCAGTAGACTGGAATGAATTCCCATAAACAAAACAGCAGGCTCTAGAACTATTTTGTTCTTCTGTAACACAATGTGTCACCTCATGAAACTGTTTTATACTGAGAATTTGCATTCATTTCTTAGAAATGAACCCAGCAGTACTAAATGACTCTAGGCTTTCATATAATAATTTCATTACCTACTACACATTTGAAAATATTAATGCTCCATCTCAAAATAAAGATCATCAAATACTGTAACATGAGTATAGGGTGATTTAACACACTCACAGGTGGCTCTCTACTGAACTCGGCATAGCCCATACAGTTTACAAAGGAGCATGACATCTCAGGCAATATTATAACTTCAGAGAAGAGTTTTATCTAGTGTTGGACAGGTATAATGGGCTTCTCAATGAAGCATGAATTCTATTTACTGTTAGCTATATTCTTCATGCACAGATTTCCCACTTCAGAGCTAGACTATGAAATGGTAAATGCTCAGGTATACAACTCTCTGACAAGCCATTTTATGGATATATATAGAACATGACACCACACCTTTTACATCTCCAGCCACTAACTAGCAACATGCTTTTCTGTAAAATGCATACTCGATTTCCAAATCCACTTTCCAGTGTGACTATTTAATATAATGACAAGTAGAGAGAGAGATGTTCTCAAGGCTTCTTTTCTCACTTTAGATTGAAATTTCACATCCTGTTACAACTGTCTCATAAACTGTAATTCAGGTAATGAAGTCCTCTCAATATTTTTTCCACTAGAAAATGCATAAAAATGTAGATGCAAAAGAATAAACAATACTGAGAAAGCAGCAAAGTTGTTTTAGCATTTTTGTGGGGTTCACAGCATTTGGACTGTGAAATAACAGGGTGGTAGCTGCGCCCAGAGATATCAGATAGAAAAAAATCACAGAGCTCCCACATCCTAATATGAGGGGACACAGCACTGGGGCATGACTCCCTATATCCTCTACCACTGTAAAAGTTCTTTGTAGATCTGAGCCTGTGCCCAAGACTCACAAGAGCACTTAAAACACATATTCATGCAGTTTGCTGAATTTGCCATTAGCAAAACCTGCATGTTTGTTTGAGGAGAGACGCCTTGGGTAAAATTTTCCACTGATCACCCCTCTGTGATAGAAACTAGTTTTACACACCTGCAAAAATATTATGGGATTTTTTAAGACAGAGAATCATAAAATAACTTAGGTTAGAAGAGATCTTTGGAGATCATCCATCCAACCATGTAATCAAAGCAGCACTAACTTTACCTTTTACCATTAAACCATGTTGCTTAAGACCTGGCTCAGAAATCTGAATATGTGCAAGGATGGAAATTTCACAACTGCTTTGCTCTTGTCAGATTGCAGAAATGATGAGTCACAGACTCTTAAGCCCAGACTAATTACCAGCCCTCATTTGACACAGCATTTAAGCATGTTAGTAGCAACACCCTGATGTGCTTCCTTATATTACTTATTGAAGTTGGATTTCAATAAAATTAGTACCTACCACATTTATGAATAATTTTGAATGTGAAGAGCATATATTTATCAGATAGTTGGATGGATGCAAAGAAAGATAGCAGAGTTACACCAGTGAGTTTTACAAACTGTTTATTTGATAATATGGCTTTCCACTCCCACATGGCTAGAGGTACATTTATCTTGGAAGAATCATAGAATGGTTTTGGTTGGAAAGGACCTTAAGATCATTTAGTTCTACTCCCCCTGCCATGGGCAGGGACACCTCACACCAAACCACGTCACCCAAGGCTCTGTCCAACCTGGCCTTGAACACCACCAGGGATGGAGCATTTACAATTTCCTTGGGCAACCCATTCCAGGGCCTCACCACCCTCATAGTAAAGAACTTCTTCCTTATATCTAACCTGAACTTCCACTGTTTAAGTTTGAACCCATTAACCCTTGTCCTATCGCTACAGTCTGTGGTGAAGAGTACCTCTCCAGAATCTTTCTAGACCCCATTCTTCAGAATATTTTGAACAAATGCACTATACTTCTGCCTTTGTTCTTATTTTGAAAAAGTTTTTTTCATACACTCCCTTTTGACTGAAGACAGAAAGGAATAATAATGCATAAGCACAGGTGTCATCACCATAATTAGTTCTGCCACTGAGGCGGCAAATTCGAGGAGCAGGAAGATCTGAACAAATAGTTGGAACACCACGCACTGGACAACCTATGGAAATCAACCAACAGGCAGCATGGAAAAGCCTGTATGTAAAGACAGTGCCAGGGAGGAAAAAAAAGTTTTGTATTAAATAAGAACAATTTTGATACTTTGTTACATATAGGATTAATAATGAGTCTCATAATTTTCTTCCTCATCTCATTTTTCACATTTTTAGAATTTCTACCTTTAGGTGCATCATAGAATCATAGAATAGTTAGGGTTGGAAAGGACCTTAAGATCATCTAGTTCCAATACCCTGCCATGGGCAGGGACACCTCCCACTAAACCATGGCTCTGTCTGACATTAATTCCATTCTTGCTAATTTTTGCAACAGACTGCTTCATATAATGCTAACATATCCCAGATGGTAAAACAATTTAAACACTGGAAGATAAAAAAATTACTAGCTGTGGATTATAAAGCCTGCATATTACGTGCAAATGATGCATACTCAAATTTATGCCATGTTTAATCAACAACTTTTAATTCTTTTCTAGATATTCATGTCATACATAAGCAGAAAATAGGAGGCTGAAAGCCCCTTGCTTCCACACTAGGTACAATAGCATTTCTTGTGAGCCAGTTGACACAAACATTTACACAATGGCCTTATAGCAGGGACTATGCTTCCTTCATATCTGCATGATCATTTTAGCACTAGTTAGACAAATCATAGGTACCTTCTGATTATTTTTCCCCCATTAATGACATTTAAGATCAGACCTAGCCCACTAATGCATTTCCCATTGGGCAAAACAATATTCTGAAGACAAGTTCTTTGAGTAACTGCTAACTTAAGCTGCAAACTAATCAACCAAGTAAACACAAGAGTTGCTGTGTAGATAACCTGACTCCTCTACAATAACTTTATTATGCTTTAGCTTTGTAGAAAATAAAGGACTGATACAAGAACTACAGGGTAAACCATGTGTTTTGGCTCTTGTTTTGTTACATACAGGTGTCAGCCTTAATGACAGTAGGATTCCTTCTGATTTGAAATCTTTGAAATCACTAACAACAGAGGCAGGCATAGCTTCACAGAGTAGTACAAATGATTGTACTACTAAAACAATCACTTTTGTCTTTCACTACTGTACCAAACAATCTCCAAACAAAACAGCCCTAGCATAAACCTTGATTTGAACAGCTCTTTCAGAAATGTAATACTTAATACCCCAAAGAATTCCCCTAAAAATGGCAGTAGATTTTCACTGGCTAAGTTATAAACAAATTTGGATGCAGTAAGACACAACCCGCCAGTTTGCTCAGAATGTGATTTTACTTTGTCTAATGTTCAAGAATATTCAGTCAATATTTTTTTATTTCATGCTTCTCAATATAATTAGGAAGATCAAGAGAGAAGGGAGATTTGGGACTGATGCCCAGAGAATATACAGCTCTACTTACTTACCCACAGCTACCACTACCCACCTCCCCTGCAGAGAAATTTTAGGACTGATAGGCCTGGAAAATGACTGGAAATGAGGAGGGGCAGGAACAGGACTGTATGACAGGTGATCACTTGGAGCTCTCGGATTAGGCAGTCACCACAACCCTAGTACACATCTCTGTGCAGCTACTCCGGAAACCCAGGTTGCTATACAAAGGACAGGCAACAATCCCAATGACCCATACAGGTAGCAGAGGATGGAGAGACTTCCTGTCTCCTACAGGCTTGTCAACTACAAGCTCCTAACAATGCAAAAAGCTGCACGCAAAACCATTACACAGCCACCAGCCTGGAGGAAGTGCCCTCTGAGCATCCAGTAACTGCCATCCCTTGTGTTTAGTATCAAAAGTCATTAAGTATCAAAAGTATCATTAAGTACAAAATCCTGCTCAAACAAGTGAGACACGTGCATGCTGGGGCTAGACAGCTGAATGGACTACTTGGTCTCACACTACTCTCATACTTACAAACAGCTAGATGAAGAAGTACAAACAACTGAAATCAGTATTGTTTTAAAAATAAAGTCATCTTCCCCTCCTATAAATTCTGTACAATTTGGTGCATTGCTTACACAATAGTGAAACACAGCAGAAGACCTTGCAGTAATATTCTAGAACTTACCCAGAACTTCCAGATAAAAACCTTTTAAGGTGATTCCAACATGATATTGTTCTTCTAAAGTTACTAGCTTAATTTCTCAAAGACATCTAGATTAACTGTCATGTTTTCAATCTATTAACCATACAAAACATCCAAGTCATGCAACTTCCAAGCCACAATCCTAAACAAACTTAGTTTAGATAAATTATTTCACTACTGTTAGTAGAACCTGTAGCAATATTTTTTCAATTTGTTTCTGACTTTGTCTTAAACAATGCTCAGAAATGAGAAGTACCATTCACTGTACTTACAGGTTGCTGAAAGACCACCTACTACTGCATTGTACTGAGAAGCAGTTGTTTGATAATTTGCAAATACATGAACTATTGGTCCCGTAGGTATTTCTGGTGTCTTTAATGAGCTTTCCAGTTTTTTTAACACAAGATCTTCTGGCTTCAGCCCCTTTGTGTCTTCAGGCAGAAAAAGAGCATCCATTTTTTCTGCTATAAGCAAAAGTTATGGTACAGCCAGGATTTATTATTAGCATATTATAGACTAAAAGGTAAAAAACATTGCTTAAATCCATGAAAAACTATAAAGTAGATAATTAATCTGCATTTCTGATACAGATTTGAAGAGAATTTTTATCTTCTGATTTATGCAACATTCTCAACATGCAACACAGAACTCCAGGGTTCGGTAAAACTTTTTGTAATCTGAGGTTCTGTCAGTAACAGGCACACTTTAAATCCTACCCTTCCAAAGGAGCACCCAGTCAACAACAGCAATGTCCTTTCAACAGCTATTATGAGAACAAGATCATCACCACGATTTTCCAGTACTTAGTTGTCTACCTTTTGTAATTATTTTTAATTCAAACTCTTTAACAGCCATTTTGTTTTTCCAGTTCAGAAAGTTTGTGAACTCCAAATAATTGATCAGATCATCTTTATCAAAATCACAACAGTCAAATAAGGAATCCAGGAGTTCATCATCTAGATTCAGATTAAGCTGAAAACAGGACTTTCGTAGGCTGTCCTTGTCAATCAGTCCGTCACCATTCTGTTATAAGTAAAATAAAACAGTTGTTACAACAGCCATTATAAAGTGGCTCCACCAAAAGCAACACATACACATTTGTGTTTACATATATCTAAATACAGCACCAGACACATAATTTCAGAAAAGCAAAATTGCTGAATACAAAAAGAAATCCTTAGTAATTTAGAAATTAAAAGTGTCAAAAAATAATTTTCAACTTAATACAATGATTTGAGAGTAAAAGAGTGTGACAGAGTATTATGACAAGATAACAATCTGATCATAAATGTTGAGGCAAAGCAAAGATTTCTTTTGAAAGTAAGGCATCAATCATTCTGTATACATTACAATTTATGTTGTATATGAAATGTCAATTATAAACTTTCTTCCAGAAAGAAAAAAAGATCTGAAATTCTGCTGCTTGGAGACTCAAGTCAAAAAGTACAGTTTGGAAGAAAATATGAACATAATCTCTTTAACTGTTTTTGTTTTAAGAAGAAATACCAAATTTTGAAGAGTGAAAAATGCTAAGATTATTCCTGCTCACATGTCCCTTGCTTGCTGTTAACTTGGATATACCTGGAGGGCTGAAAATACTGTTGTGTCTAATTCCATAGCATATCATAGTAGACTGAATACAGAATAACTATTAAGCTACCTTGTCTTTATAATCTTCATCTATATTTGCCTTGCTATGCTTGTGTTTCTTCATGTCTGTACCTCCATAGCACAGAGCACTGTGTCACACATTCCTTTACATTTATACTTCTTCAAAGCACTAACCTTATCATAATGCCTGAATGCTTCTGGTAGCATGTCAAGATTCTCATAGTTAGCTTTCTTCAAACTCTGCTGAACTTTAGTCAAAAGATTCCTCCCTCTGTCTTTACCATGGAGGATCTCACATGGAACCCCATGGTGAAGAAGTTCAGCAACTCCTATAAAAATGAATACATCCTTGATTAGTTGTGCATATACAGAAAATGGACATTTTTCAAAAGGAAAATTTCAGTTTCAAGATGCTGATTTTAAGCACTGCTAAACATCTGATACATTTCATTAAAAGATCAAATGGTCCATATGATGATTTCTCTACTCATGCAGTAAATATCAAAGCTTTTGAAATATCTTAATATAGCTTCACAAATCCATCCACTGATTCAAAAAGCTTCTGACAGCAGTAAGAGTTACTCAATGTCCAAATAGTTGAGACCAAAAGAACATGTATAATTAATCTATCACTTCCAGTCTGTTGTATTGGTTCTTACAAGAAACAAAGTGAAAGTGACTGTAATATTTCAGATAACCATATACCATTTATTTCTATAAAGACAATCTACTATTTTTGTGTTACTCTTCCCATTTTCTACATATCCTAAGTTTACTACTATTTTTAAACACTTTGGAACACTGAGCTACAGTTCTCATCCAAATCCCCGAGCACCAAGGCCACTTTCTGGAGCAGAAGTTCATTCAGAGTCCAATAAATACTAGTAGCTCATCTAATCCCCTTCTAACAGAAATGTACATGCATTATTTTCTGTTTGTTAATAATGATTCTTTTGTTCAGTTCTGCTGTTCTTTATAGGACAAGCATACCTACACATTTAAATACTTAACTTTATTACACTACATAGTAAAGCATGTATGAATGTTTATGCAGAATTTGAAGAAGCCCTCTCTGGTCTTGATTATTTAATAACTTTGAGCCACTTGCCTTTTTTGCCGCCTAACTATTCACTGTGTTCCCTAGTTATGAACCAAAATATTAAAACATCATCAATGCCAATATTGACTATTTGAGTTGACTAACTTTCAAAAGTTTGTCACAATTATAAGATTTTTTTAATTTTCATTTCCACTTCCTCTCTGCTACCTTCAAAAACATATTCTTATTTACTGCTAGTTATTTTTACTCTTTTTATAGAAGTGCAGAAAAAAATCATTGAGAAGAAAGACACATCACTGATTTAAATAACCATTTTAACTTTGTCACTTAGATGTAAATATGAGTTTTCTGCTGTTTCTCTATTTCTGACATTCATTTTTCTTCCCAGTAGCAACTTCACTTCATCTCAAATTTTCCCTCCAAAACTTTACTATCACTATTAAATTTCTGTACCTTGCCTCCAAGATTTTAGGAAAATTTTATATTATACAACCAGCAGTAATCAATTCAGCACAGTTTCAACATGATAAGATTTTATTCTGCCCCTGAACTTACCATATTTATATAGACAGAGTGACATTCCAAATATATGGTCTTAGTTTCTGTTATGCTGTCAATAAGCATACTTCTTTGTTAATTTTCAAACAGTTTAATAGCTAAAATAAACTCTGTACTATTATTTAAAAATGAATTGGATCATCTGTTATGTAATAAGGGATGATACACATCGTTCACCTGAATTTGTTCATCAGTACTTTGCTTTGAATTTGCTATTCCAGAAAAGCATCCCTTTATAAACCTGTTTGGAACATTTGCTGTTTGTAATATAACAGAACCAAATGTAAACATTTACCTTTTGAGCATTTATACTCATTAAAAGGAAAAAACATTCTATGCTTCTTTTTTTTTTTCCTAAGATGACAGAAATGAGTGAAAAAAGTCCTTGTTAACATACTAGTAAAATAATAGGAATGTTTAGGACAAACCAGATCCCCAGTTGAAATAATATCTCCAAATAAACTACTTTTGACTAAAGTGAAATCACATCTCCACTTTTTCACATGCAATTTTGTGTCTACCAAAACCAGAAACCAAGCCAATATCCACCTGGAAAACTTTACCAGAAAATTAAGATGTTGTTGGTGACATTAAAGATCTGTTTGTCTGTTAGTTGGAAAAAGATGCAATATTCATATTATCTCTATGTTTAATAATTAAAGCTATCACAGGAATCAGAAATCTCCATCAAAATTGAAAACAGAATCAGTGCTTTGTTCTAAAATACAAAATACACACACACAAAAAAAAACAAAACCACATAGAGATGGAAGCACTGTATGCTTTTCTCATCTTCATGTTACACATAGGATGGAGATGGTGAAAAATTCACTAAATAAAATTATGTTAGCTTGCACTTGTCTTGTAATATTAGTGCTAGGTTTAAACCTGCACTGCAACACATATTCCCTGACTGACTGACCATATGGCCTCCTGTTGCTTTTACTCCATGTCTACTTCATGGTATGCTGGGACACAGTGAAGCGGAGAGGAGAAACTGGCTGACATTTGTGTTCACTCCTCACCAGGTACCATGGGCATGTCCTCCAGAGTCACTTAAGCCTGTGATCTCGAGCTTAAAATTAAATTTTGGTACAAAGTCAGTACTGTTGTTTGTGAGTCGTCAGGTATGACTTTGCAGAAATCTAGAGCATCTGCAAAGACAGTTTTTGTATATGTTCAGGAACCCTAGATTTGTGGCACAGCTGGATCCTGATCACACAGTACCATAGGACTACTGTAGCCTTTCATAAGCACTGTTCTGTAAAACTAAAATGCTGTTCCTGATCAACTGAGGTTTATGAGACATTGCAATGATATGACTGAGATTGAGACATGATTCTAGATAACAACACAAGTTAGTTCCATGTCCTTTTCCAGGGAAATAATGAAGTAAGAATATAGGTGATGTAACAAAGATGACCAGAAGTAGTGTAAGCAATATGGTCAAATCCTCAAGTAGGTGCAGCATTTCAGTTCTTTCAAACCTTCTTAACTACAAAAAACAGGGGAAATAAAGTGTTACAGTGTGCTTGTAATTTGCTACATGTAAATTTGATCAATTCAGATACAGACCATTTCAACAGTAAGACTTCATTACACAGACACAATACAGCCCTCATTAGTAACTTGACAATTCATCAGCCTAAGAAGGGCAAGCAGAAAGTCCTTTCTTTTAACTGAGTGGTGAAGTAGTGATTGCACAGTTATCATTTTTAACCAAGACAGAAAGAGATAATGGTGACTTGGCAAACATGACTGAATTTTGTTCTTAGTTTTGCTTACTTATGGACTTTTTCAATCTGTGATTGAAATTTTTTCTTTTTGAAATCATGACTTTGTTTTGGTAGGATTTTTTCTGCTCTCTTCCTACAAATGATAACACTGACTCTCACACGTATTTGTTTAACAATACTCAATAATTTTTCAATAATATTAAAAAAATTATATGTTAGAAAGAAACAGCAACACCTTTGCAAGACAAACACAAATCTAATAATAGAAAAATCTTCTCATTTAAAATCAAAAGTGTCTTTATGTAATGCTAAAGACATAAAGTGAAATACTATGGTAGACCTGTTTTGGACAAACTACTTCTGAAAATTATTCCTTGCAATTTCTATTTGGTTCAATATAGCTATGGACAGGATTCTGAGATGTAAAATTATCTTCAAATAAGATAAGTCCTTAGGTAACACAGCATCATGTGATTTGCCCAAGGGTGCTCTACAATTATGTAAGTAGATTGCTTCTCATTTGTCTTGTATTTTATGTTGAAAACTAGTTTTAGGAAGTGGATTTATCAATGAAGCTGCCTAAAGACATCATGAACAACACAAGAAGCAGGAAAACCAGCAAAATTCAATCATCCACACATGAACATGTCTACCCCCTCATACACACAAACAAAATTTGGATCACAGGTGTTCTAATGAAATCTTACATGATTACACTGACATAATTTTATCTACCAAGTTGTAAAACAAAACTGTGTTTTCAAAGAAGACCAATAATAATCACCAAGATTCCAACTCTTCCCCCAGTTAATATTTAATTAATAACATAAAGTGAAACAGTCTTTAACAGATAGTACAAGCTAAACAAATTAATCTGTCATAAAGCTTCTGAGAAGGGACACCAAATACTAGATTTTTCTTCATCTTGGCTATGCCTAGTAAATGTCCTACTCAACATCCTCTCATATCAAGACTTACGTGTTTGAACCTGAAGACTTCTTTTTGAGACTTGAACTCCTCTGTCTAAACTTCTTCATTTGTAAAATTGAAAACAATTCATTTACAAGCCCAGCTGATGAAATGTATCATAACAGTGTATTTTACTAACACAACTGTTATTTTCAGAGATTTCAACAATAATTATGTGATTAAGATCACCAATCCTATCTTCAGTTGATTACAGATTACAAAAATAATTTCTGAAGAATACACACAAAATGGTCTGACATATATAAAACATCACTTTCAACTAACAAAATCAGTTTCAACCCAAACATAAGAAAGAATACATAGTAATTACACTGAACCATAAGCATATTCTCAGCAGTTCTCTTGCCAAGGGCTCAACAGGTTTTACCTCTGCAATCAGTAAAGAAGAAAGCAGCAAGATTTGTGGGTAGAAGACTGTTCATTAAATGTTGAAATTACATGAATAATTCAGTCGTCCTTGCAAAGTTGTCACTGGTAGAAGCCACTGAACTTGGCGTGTTTTCATATTTCAGTCATGCTAATTAAATCCTATTAATTGACCTCAGAATTCAGATAATCCACAATAGCAATAAAACACTGCAGTGTAAATCACTCAGCTACGTACCTATGTTCTAACAGGAGCAACTCCACAGAGGAAAGACTACTTCTACCCAGTCACACTTGTGAGAACGGAACCCCGGGAACTTCTGCTGGAGCAATTAAGGCAAAGACAACTAAAGCTTGATGCTGTCCTGAACAGTGTGACAGAGGTGGAGGATAATGTAGATCCGGTATGTGTGTGAGGGGCAAATGAAGCTCTTCAGTGAGTATTTCACATCTTTAGGAGTTTTTCATGCCATTGTGGAGAGTTGACTTTGACCTCAGAGCTGCTGCAGCACTTGTATTTTGCAGGGTACATGGAGCCACATGTGCTGAGCTTTTTGACAAAAACAATACCTTGAAAGATAAGGGAAGACATTAATAATTTAGAGCCTTTCATTTCTGTTTTTCAAAAATGGAAGTGCCATGACTTTTAGAGGTCTGATCATGCTTAGTACATTAAACACACTTTTCTGAAAACTGCATTAGGACCTGTTGAAGAAGAGGAAGGGTTGCAAGAAGCAAGTGAAAGCCATGGGACCTGATGAAATCCATCTGTGGGTCCTGAAGGAGCTGGCAAATGAAGTTGCTAAGACACTGTCCATCATATATGAAGTTAGGATGAGAAAGTTGGGGCTGTTCAGCCTGGAGAAGAGAAGGCTGTGTGGAGACCTCCTAGCAGCCTTCCAATATCTCAAGGGGGCCTACAGAGATGCTGGGGAGAGACTCTTCATTAGGGACTGCAGTGAGAGGACAAGGGGTAACGGGTTCAAATTTAAACAGGGGAAGTTTAGATTGGATATGAGGAAGAAATTCTTTACTGTGAGCATGGTGAGGTACTGGAATGTGTTGCCCATGGAAATTGTAAATGCTCCATCAAGGCAGGGTTGGACAGAGCCTTGGGTGGCATGGTTTAGTGGGAGGTGTTCCTGCCCATGGCAGGGGGGTTGGAACTAGATGATCTTAAGGTCCTTTCCAACCCTAACTATTCTGTGATTCTACAATCCCTGACTATGGAGAAACCAGTTGCTCTTATTAAGGGCATTCCTAAGCAGTCCATTCTTAAAACAATAGTAAAAAAGTCACATTCTTACACTGCGTGAAGGAAGCAACTCTACACCATGTTTCAAGTGAGATGCAATGTCAGGATCATCTGCTCTGCCATAGGATATTCTTTCAACACCAGGAGCTGGATTTGTTGTATTTCGAAACTTTCGCAAAGTAGGTGGGTAATGGGCTACATAGAAAGCAAAGCAAAAAACAATTTTACACCAGATATTCGCAGTATGTTAAAGAGAATTTACTGCAGCCATTTCAGTGTGATTCCACCAAGGTAAGAAGAAAATATGAGGATATTTTAGGGCTGTAACACATGCATATGTTCCTACTGATGCTGATCTTCTGAGCATATGCTCAGTATAGTCCAGCCGAAATTTTATCCAACCAGCAATAGAAGTAATGAGTTGCTAAGTTGCAACTATCAGGTTCCATCTTCGAGAAGGATAACCACTTCTTTGTGTATACTTCATGAAGCTTCCTTTATACTGTATTTAATAGCTTCAGAAACCTTTAACCTGATTTCACCATCAATGAAGTAATCCAAAAATTATTTTAAGCACTCATTTAAAGGGAGAGCTGTTATTCAAGGGGTCCATTTGTGTCTCAGTGTCCTCTGACTCTTCAGAGGCATGTGGGAAGAACAATTCTGAGCAGCATCATTGTAAAGAAGGACCTCCATCAGAAGGAAGAACAAGTCCTAATAGCAACCACTGTAATTGTGTTACTAGAGAAAACTGTCTGAACCAATTCTACTTAGTCCCATCTAAGAAAGCATGATGAACTTTGTAAAACATGCAGTGTGAAAACTGCCAGAAGGGTTTGACATCCCACCAGCTATTTCCTGTGATCCCGTGCGACAAAAACTAACATTGTGGGGAAAAAAAAAAATAGTAGTTTCTGAGGAGAAGGGATGTAGAAAAAAATTAATACAGTTTCACACTTGTCTCAAAGCACAATCTCTAATGGGAAATCGTTACTAAAGTTCCACAAGGAGCATCTGAAAAAACAACTTACCCTGGGTAAAACCTCAGGCAGGCACCCTGCAGCCGTATCGTCAGTGAAAAGCAACTTTCCAGCCTAAACAACACAATCAAAAAAATAGGCATAACTAGGCTAATGGGGATCTGACACCTTGCACAAGATGTTGACCAACTATCCCCGTTTTGATAAAAGGGGAAAAAAAGGAGCCGCATGCATTGGGGAGGTGGGGGAACAAGGGAGTCGGGGGGAGAGGCGCCTGCCTGCCTCACATCCTCCAGCCTTTTCTCTCAGCCCACGGCGAGACCCCGGTCCCAGAAATGCGCAGAGAGCAGGCAGACGGCCCCGCGGCAACGGCGGGACCCGTTCGGCGAAGGCACTCACGGCCGACAGCTCGGGAAACCAGTCGGTGAACCTCCCCTCGTGGACGGGCCGAAGCTGCCCCTCCATGGAGGCATGAGGCCGGGGAGGCCGTTTGCCCCGCTCGCTCGGCAACGGCGGCGAGCGGCGCCACCGCGCCCCCCGCAGGCAGCGGCGGCTGGAGCGCTCCTGCGGGGTGGGCGGCCCCTCCCGACCTTGCCGCCATCTCCCGGGCAGCCTCTAGAGAAAGCACGTAGAGAAATTGCACTCAGGCTATTTTGTAACCCTCATGATATAAGAAAGTAACTAGGATGCAGCTGCAGAGATAGTATGTTTCCTAGGGCAATTAATTAAAGTCCTTGACAATCTACCAGCTTTCAGACACGTGGCTTGCTTTTGATTTGGGTTGAACAAAAGAAAGGTCTTACAAGGTCAGAAGTCTGACCAAATTAAATCTTTATTAATTATTCTAATAAAAAATACAGCCCCTTTCACAAATGTCATCACATGCATAAAGATATTAATAAAATATTTCACAGAGACTGTTGCTCTAAAGAAAACTGAGACTCCCATCAACATGACAGCACAGAGGTGGGTGACAGAAGCTTGTTAGCACTACCCATATATCAGGAAAAGTGATTGCTCTTACTGTTTGTGTTCCATGCCTCAGCACATCATTCATCTAAAGCACTGTGTTTGTCTTTTAGAAATAGATGTACATTATTTTGGAAAAGCAGCATAGGTAAGACTGAACAAGTTTCACCCTGTTTAAAAGCCCCTAAAGTCTTCATAAGAGTTTTACTTTCAGGTGACATTTAGTAACCTTGCCTCTTCTACCCAGCGAAACATCTAAATTTAATCACATCCTGCTGCATTCTCTATAGCCCTATGATGGCAAAACCAATTTTAGATAAACATACAGAACTTAACAGTAATTAATTAACAAACATTACCAGCTGCTGCCATTTTATTCTCGATCTAACATTTGTTTGATAAGGATTTAAAATGAAGGAAATTAAATTAAAACTGAATTCTCAGGACCCTTTCCTACAAATGGAAGATGAGAGGCTGGGGCAGCAACTGCTCTCTGATAACTGGGCCACCAGGCACTAAGGGTACCTGACTACCTGTTCCGGCTGTCAGGGGCATTAACAGCACACATCAGTAGTATGATCAGCTAGTTTCTAGCATGCATGAACATAGCTTCACACACTTCAAGTAACAACTGTTATCATCAGCTATTATTTAGCTGAGGCCATGCCGGTGCCCTTCTTCAAAGCAGGTGTGGTTTTCTGCTGCAGACATGGCTGTAATGCCCCTGTAAGATAGAACATCCACAACCAGCTGGGAAGTAAAGATGTTCCTGTACATTCTTAATACGTTCAGTTCATTTCATATTTCAACCATATTTATTATTAAAGTTTAGACTGCTCCTGCCAAATAAAGCAGTAATTGCTGGTATTTAATGAACAAAATAAAATGATAGGCTATGTCTTGCCTTGTGAACCATTCCTCTGTCAGATGCAATATCTAGTAAAGGCTAAATTGAGCTTTGAACAGAAATCAGGGATGAATTTGATCTTGTTGAGAGGAGTAACTGGGTAACGATAAAGCTGTTGAAACAAGAGGGAACTATTTATACAGAGGAAAAGCAAAGTACAGTATTGCGAAAATTACATGGTAATAGCAGGGCACAGGAAACTGGGGCCTGAATTTGTAGTCTGGTGTTTGTTGCATTTCTGGCTGTTTATTCACCCGTGTATTACCATTTTTTTGTACAATCTGTGATTTATTTTATTTTCACTTTTCTTTTTTCCCCAATAGGTGGCCACAGTTGCTGACTGAATGAAATCTACTCGGCCCCTATGGAGTGAGCTGTGGCAGAGGCAGAAAAATAGGACCTGACCATGTAAAAAGAGTGCCTACTGCAGAAACAAGTAGAGCAGAAGTCCTCAGCCCCTTCTGTTTTGCCCCTCTGTGTTTTTTTTTTCAGCAGAAATGTGGCTCCCTATAAATCAGATCGAAACCTACTAACAATATACTGCTTCTCTTAGCTATCTTTCGCACATCTCTTGGAAGCAAATCCTAAACCCCCTCAGATCAAAAAAACTTGCTCTCAGAAAGGCTCTCATTTGCTAGCCTCGTTGTGGAACATTGAGATGCCTCACTGCTTGCTTTCCACAGGAGATGTATCCAGGTGCCAGAGAAAGCAGGAAAACATTTTTACCTACAGGAGCTGCTTCTATTACAGATTACTATAGCAGGGCGGATACTGTAGAAAGCTAGCTAGTAAAGGTAAATAATGCAAACAAACAACAAAAAAACGTACACCAAAATCTATTATTAGGCTGTAAAAACTGCATCAGTATTTTCAACCTATACCGAGGGGGGGTGGGGGTAGGAATCTTAAAAATGCTAATATTGAAGCCACAGAAATGAAACTAAAATAGTAGTGGGTGAATTTGGAAATACTTCCCTCCATATAAATTGTATTAAAAGTAGACAGGATTAAGCCTGGTCAGGCTAAGTGCATTCTCAGCATATCATGGGTGGATGCACAGTATGATAAAGAGTAGTGTAAGTTAAGAGTTTCTTATGTCTCTTTTCTAGGTGTTTTCCTAAAGTCCACAGTGCAAATACAAAATGTGAACTCCAGTTCCATGTAGATATACCCAAGAAGGAGATGCACCTTCCCCCTATAGTTCTGTTCATTTTAGGAATTAGTGCCATACTCATTCTTTCTTAGATTGAAAGCTAGTTGGTGCACAGGAAGAATATTTGTAGGATAAGAAGGATCTATAAATTTTAAAGATAAGTTGAAGAATTAACAAGAAGAAAAAAAATACTCCATTTTAGAAAACAAAAAAGATGAAAACTTTCTTGACTTGAGCATGAATTTCGTATCTCCCACAATAAAAAATCCCAATCAAACAAACAAAAAAAAACACAAACACATATCTCTATAGAAATCTGTTTTGGAAAATAGTCAACAAAATATTCCCTTCTACAGCAGTACTTGTCATCTGAAAGTCACCACTATTTGCTGACATCCAGTTCCCCAAATATAGGGCCTTTTTCTGCCTTGTTCAGGCTAAAACTGAGGAATGGAAACTGCTTAAACCCCTTCATTTTACTTTCTTTATGAAGCACAAAGACCCCATGTTCTGCAACACAGTTCTCATTTTGAATATGGTGCTGGCATAGATAGCAGTCAAAAGCACTATATTTAAAAATTTCTTGAGGCATTGAAGGCATAAAACTCAATGTAAAAGGCTGCAAATGTTGTGAAACTCTCGAAGGATGTTAGTCATGCTGATACACTTTGCTGTTGTTATTACCTGGTTACTTTCATGTTTTTTATTCCACTCATTTTATTGGTAGAAATAAGCTGCACATTATACGCTATGATACAACCGAACCAATAGACGCACACGCACAATGTACACAAGCAGAAATAGAAGACAGATGGAGAAAAAAAGATACTGTAGCAGATGGACACATGAAAACAAAACAAAACAAAAAAAAAAGGTGGGGAGAAGTTCAAACAGAATGAAGAGGTCCTGTGCGGCCTCTAAAAGCTATTTCCATTTGTTATTACATCTATAGAGTCAGATTTAAACACAAGAAGACTGAACAGAGCATATTATTAAACTGCAGAGAAATGCTAAAATAGATAGAAACCCATGAAATTATGAACCACTAAAAAAATTTTTTTTGTTAACATTATCCAACAGTTTCACTTTTGGTATTTGACTTATGACCCAAGATGACATAAGAAAACATGATCACTGGTAGGGCTATCCAGTTGATTTCAGAGTTTTTCTTTCAAACAGCTATTTGTTCAGACTACAACAAAAGAAACTCATCTTCATTGCTAACATTCACAGAGACCTGTCAAGACCACAATACAGTAACTGGAACTCGGTCATTTGGTTACTGCCACACACTCAGCTACCTCTATTTTACACATTCACAGAATTTTTCCCGTTTGCTCACACTCCATGTCAGCGTCAACTAGCAATGAACAATTTGGGAGTTGCTCACAGGTGGAGAGACATACTATAGCTGTGTGTTGTGGTCAGGGAGTTAGCTAGCCAGTAGGACTCTCACGCACGAACACACTTTCTAGCAGCACACCAGTATGATAGCTCTGCTGCTGTGCACTTCACATCATCCAAAACATGGACACCCTATATACTTAACAGACAAAAAGCACGTGAGATTTGCATTCATGCTAGCAGGTTCAGCAAAATGGCCTGCAACGTATCCGAAGTCTGCTTAGGATACTGCAACATATCCTAAGTCTGCTGACAGGAATTTGAAAAGGAAAACCTCTCTTATCTCTCATGTGAAAGCAACACATTCCTTATTTTTTTCCCTCTTTTAATTAGTGCAACTGTATCATGTAATTCCTGTAATAAAAATTCTGTTCATCCTTGAATTTCTTAATCTAAAAGATTATTCTGATTTTAGAAAGATTTTGTGTTAGAAATACAGAGTACCTGATCCCTCATATGTAATGTTACAGTTCTTCTTTTTGGAACATCACTTGATGGTTTTGGATTTTCTTTCATTCTTCCTGTGCAAACTGAGCATGTGGTTTCACATTACACCTAACCAAAGCTTGCTACAGGTGGTTCTTGGCTATTTGTCTTCTCTGAACTCATACTCCTTTACTGTCATCAGCACCAGATCTAGATAGCCTGCAGCCAAAGATCAGTTGGTTCAGTCAGTGGAGCCACCATGAAACTGTGTCTTTCAGTGAATAATTTTTGCATGACATCAGTGGTTGATCCAACCCACCCTGCAGCTGTAGGGTATCACAATTTACTCAGGAAGTGTAAGATGGAAAAGGAAATGCACTAGGATCATACTTCCATAAATGGCTCTACATTTGAGTAGAGTAAGTGAAACATGAAATGCCATGTATAACATGAGCGTTTAATCTCTAAGTTGAATTTAAATTCAAGACATTCTAAAGATTGAATGTAACTTTTTTTTAATCCAAAACTATTCATGTATGCACTGGACATGGCTGGAACAGAGTTAGTTTTCTTCACAGCAGCCTGTATGGTGATACGGTTTGGATTTGTGACTAAAACAGTGTGGATAACAAAGCAATACTTCAGCTGCTACTGAACAGTGCTTGAACAGGGTCAAGGCTTTCTCTTCTTCCCCACTTCATCATCATCTCCACCCAGGGAGGCTGGCCAAGAACCTTGGGAGGGGAACACAGACAGAGCAGCTGACCCTAATTGATTAAGCGGCTATGCCATATCACGTAACATCATGCTCAGCAGTAAAAACTGGAGGTAGAGGAAGAAGGAGGTAGCTTCCAAGATGGCTACTGCTTGGAGGCTCGTTAGACATTGGTCCGCTTGTGGGACATGAGTGGGTGATTTCTTCAGTATTGCTTTTCCTGCCTCCTCTTTCCTTCATCTTTTAAACTGCCTTTATCTTGACTCACAAGTTTTCTTGCTTTTGTTCTTCCTATTCTATCCTGTCCCTCTGCAGGGAGGTGAGCAAGTGAGCAGCTGCTAGGTTAGCTGGATGCTGGCTAGTGCTTGGATGTACATTCATAATGTATATAATAAAGAATATCTGTCTATCTGCATTCTGATGTTTCGCTCAGCAAATACTGCAGTCCAGTTGAACATGCTGAAACCAACCAGAGGGCTATAGCAAATGAGGAGCGCATTAAGGCAAAATTACCTGATTTAAGGGGCAACTCTTACAAATATTCTTAAAGGCAAGTCTTTACTGTAAGGCTTAGCAAACCCCCAGCTCAGAAAACTTGCATACTTTCAAACACATTTCTCTGGAGCCATACTGGTTGTTGGTCTTTTTCACTTTGTTACGTATTTGCCTTAATAAAGATTAACTATTACTTAAAAGTAGAATGGTGAAATTATTACCCTGAGACAAACCTGCTACCAATGGAAATGTACATGGAAAAGACAAAAAGAAAAAGAATAGCCTGGGTTTATTCCATTCACTTCAGTAATTTTTTAAAATATTGATATGGCTGTACTAGGGAAAGGGAATAAAAGACCCAAAAACTCCAAACACCGAAAACGCAAAAGCAAATAGATACGAGATTTAATGATCTCCCTATCATTTGACAAGCCCATAGGCTATAATATTTTCAAGTAGTGAGATTTTTGCGAAGCAGCACTAAAACCAGAGGTTACTTCTTAAAAGGCAGTGACATGACTGATTCAAACTTTATTTCTGTTCTCAGCATATTTCTAAAGTGGCAGTGACAGCAGAAGATAAACGTGCATTGGCAAGAGGACTGAGTAGACAACTAACACTGAAGTTGTATTTTATGAATGAATGGCATAATGAGCCTCACCTCTGGTATAACGCTGGCCACAGGCTCTCTTTATCTTCATTTCTCCCTCAATTAAATATATGTGGTTGAACTAAATCATATTTTGAGAATACAGCAACATCAAATCTTGATTCAGTATTTCCAGTAATGGAGCATCTAAACTATCTTCATTATGTTGTACCAATGATTAAAAAACATTACCGATAGATTTATTAAATGCCTTAACATTTTGGTTTGTTCCTTCAAATGCCAACTATCAGACCTTGTTGAATCTGCTAGACCGAAGAAACACTTATGACTGTTTTATAGAGTCTGTGACCAAGTGACCCTTCTTACAAGAGCTCAGCAGCTCTTCATATCTTCCACCGTGAGGCAAATTTTCCAGTCTTCCCACCATTCTTATTATCTTCTAACAATTTATCCTCAAATTTTTCAGCATTCTTCCTTAGTTAGTGACATAGAAAGAGACCTAGGATTACAAAAGCCTCACAAAATAAACCAGTAATACAGAAAAAAAGATGATGTATGTCCAACAATCTCTAAAGCAATGCATGTTATTTAATAATTGCATGCATTAAGTTGGGTTGTTTGTATCCACCTACCAATCAAGATTTGTTCTGTGTTACCAACCTGTTCTCTTAGACTCATTACTGGAAGACTGCTAACACCTGTCTAAGGCGATATCAGTGGTTGTTTACTTAAAAAGTTTAGTAAATTCCCTACTATAATTCAGATTTCCCTGTGCAGTTCCCTCTTTAAACTCATTTGACTAACAGCTTCGGAAACGGATTCTCAAAGCATTAAACCAGGCCCTTTCTGCCTGTGTTATAGCTGGCACCCCAGTATCCTCTCGCACCGCACCTGCAGTCCCCGCAGGATGGACACGGAAGGCGCTCCCATACTCCTCGGCGCAGAGGAGAGGCAGCAGGGTACAGGACACCCGTCGGATCACACGGCCGAAGCTCCCACCCCGCTTTCGGGCTACCTTTACTGCGACTTACGGGCTCCTTCGGGCCTTACCCGGCCACAAACTAGAGGCCGAGAACCCGAGGAACGAGGGAAGAGACACGAAGACAACCCTCCGACCCCGCGCCCCCGCTCCCTCAGGAGGCGGCAGCGCCTCCCGCACACTCCTCCGCGCGGGAGGGCATGCGGCAACCATGGGGGGGCATCCAGCCCCCCCTTCCGCAAGTGTTGCCATAGTAACGGACCCCCCCGCGGGGGGGCGGCAAGTGGAAACAAAAGGAGGAGGCAAAGCCGGAGAAAGGCGGTCACGTGACGGGCGGGCGAACCGGAAACGCACGCCGCGCGCGGCCCGTGACGTGGCCGCCGGCGGCGGAAGTGCGTGTGTGTTTTGGTCGGGGCCGAGGCGGTGGCGGAAGTGGCGGCGGGCTGGGTGAGGCACGGCTGCGCCCCCGCCCCTCGCCCCCACCCGAGGAGCCGCCTCCCCTCTTCCCCCTCCTCCGCCCACCCTGCCCCGGCTCCCCGCCAGCCACGGCGGACCGGCAGGCGGACGGACGGACGTCGCTGCGCGTCGCCTGCTGCCCCTCCTTCCTCCGCTCCGCACGCGGCCGCGGCGGCCCGGCCAGGTGAGGATAAGGAGACGGCGGCGGTGGCGGCGGCGGCGGCAGGGCGGGGGGCGCGGGCTGCGGGCTGCGCTTGCGGGGCGGCGTGTTCCCGGCAGCGGAGGGGAAGGAGGGGGCGTCTGTTGTTCGGGTCTGCCGCCTCTCCGGTTCCCGCCGCATGGCCCTGCGGGAGCCGTGATACGGGTCTGTTACGGGCTGCCGAGGTGGGCAGCCCGGCGTGCGGGAAGGAGAGGCTGGGCTTTCCCTTCCCGTCTCAAAATGGCGCCCCCGATTTTCCCACTTCCCCTTATTCCTGTGCCTGGAAGGGAGCCGCGGGGGAGGGGAGGTTGTGGTGGAGGGGCTGGGCCCCGGGCCGCGGCAAGAAGGGGGGAGCGGGGATCCTCCCCTGCGTGCGGGCTTTACTGCGGTCAATTCTGACTGTCTGGGCCTAGGCTACAGGAGCAGGGTTGTTCCTTTGGAATCGCTTATGAGATATGGGAGGTAGAGTGGTAGGTTCCTCGCTTTCCCTTTCACTTGCTGCTGGAGGAGGCACGGTGGATAAGGTGGGAAGTAAAATACTCGGACAACATGCTCCCATCTGGAGGATTGCAACAGGCCTAGTAAATTAGGTATGCTCTGCATAGTTGTCGCTAGACACAAAGCTAGTGTATAGTGGAGGAACAAACCTATGCCTTCTTATGGAGAGCTAAGTTGTTTAAGAACTATAAAAATGTTCCAAATCACAGAGCCATGAAAGGTTGTTATCTCAGCTCTTTCACATTATTTTTTCTCTCTCATTACCTTATGTCGCTGAGTCTGAGGATGGAAAAGAGGCTGAACGACTAATTAAGCAGCTGAAATTATTCAGCTTCTTTCACATAACGTTGAGACAAGTGGAAAGCATGGCATCTTTGTTTTTTCCATTTTGGGAGTGACTTTTCAGAGTTGCAGGCAGACTAGATTGCATATGTTGTTCTGTAATAAATGTTAAGAGAAAAGTAGATGTTGGCTGAAGTCAGGTGGCTAGAGACAATGATAGTAGTCATCATTACTTACATGATAAACCAGTTTATCTGAAAGTAATTGGTGCTATACATCATCCATAAGAGCTCATGAGATGGTTATTATCTTTAATGGGAAGGCTATGATTTTTTTGGAGTGACTGTGTTGATTCATTTGTTTAACTGGCTGTCTCATTATGTTTCGATATAAACTGGCTTACATGTGACAAGCATTTGATAGTTGTACATATCACTGTCTTGAACACTGCAGTAAGAGACCACATTGATTCTGCCCAATCTGGAATAAAGTAACAAAAATACTGATCAGTAGGAATGCCTAAAAATTAAGGGGGTTTTGATGTTGCTTTTTAAAACATTCACAATAGCCCCGTATAAACAAATTTAAAGTAGATAATGGTTGCAACTTCAGTGTTGTATGATCTGTCTTTGTGAAGTGTGAAAAAGTTTATTAGAAGTCACTACACTGGTAACTGTGTTCATGGTAAGAAACACTGTCATTTGCTCTAAAATATAAAAGTGGTGGAATGATCCAGTTTTATATTTATCATGATATTTTGTTGTGGTGTTGGTATTTGCTAATGAACTTAATCACATTCATTGCAGAAACAGTGTGAACTGTCTTAGTCTCTTCAGTAGGTTGGCTTTTGTCACTAGTGTTATTTTGATACTTCTGTGTTAGCTGTTTTGTAGTTTCAAGTAGGCCCTGATCCGAACACTTACGTGACTGAACTATGCTATTAAACTGGGAGTTTGTAGGTATTGGCTAATTTTGTGCACTGACTCAAACATAATAAAATGTGTGGTGATTATTAAAATACATATGACTCTTCTCTTTCATAAACTAAACTTATTAACAGAGACTATCTAGGATCATATAAGTTTCTCTTCCAGACTGGAAATACCCAGGATCTGGTAAATTACTTGGTAGGATTAACTTTCCTGCTATAGTGCTCCAGACTTTGTTATTCTGGCATTTCAGCATGGAATTGCTGTGCCTTTGGAGGATACTCACAACAAGAATGAAAGTTCCTACTTCTTAGGACCTATGTATTTGTAGTGGCCAAGACTGCAAAGTGGGCTTTGTCTTTTAATATGTGATTGATTTCTTCCATTACACTCCATAAAAGTAAGATCTCCCTCATTTGTCTACATATGTAGCCATCCACCTAAGACACTTTCATAATATTTTCCTCAGTAGTATTTGATGTAAGTAATTCCCTTAAATATCTTCCTTAAGAGCTTGATTCAAGTCATGGCTGTATACTTTCTTTTGTGTAGATGAATGAAAATACCTTACCTAGGTTTTATTTCTTCACATGTTCCAAACATATTGATTACAAAAGCTTGCTTAGTATGCAGAAATAGGGGTGGGTAGTGCGTCTTTTCCTGAAGATTTTCACCAAAACTAAGGATAAAAAATATGTATGGCTGCTAAGACATTTAAGTAAGTGTTCATAATTGTCTTGAGAGATTTGTCAGAAAATACTTGAGTTTGCAGTGTGTGTGTCCATGTAGGGTACTGAATGTGGCGTTTCTCTCTTCTGTGGTATTTTTTTTATGGTTCTCAAAGCTAGTATATTACAGATGATTTAAGGAGTGGGAGAATGAATGTGACCTGAGGCTCGGAGTGTATGTGGGGTTTGTAGTGTTGAAATCTACTTTTAAATCCTTGTGAGGCACTATGTTTAGCACAGAAATGTGAAAAGAACAGGCGAAAACCATTCCCTAATAGCTATGTCGAATTGTAGTACTGCTTCTCTTTAGATTAAATTAATATTTTCCTATTTTTTTGTTTGTATGCTGCCATGTTGCGAACTTAATGAAAAGTTTCAGTATCATCTGAAACTTCAAAATATGATCTCCATATACACTCATACAAGGTGTTAGTGACTTTAATATATCAAAGTCGTCTGGATATGCTTTACAGGTTTTCAGTCTTGGGTTTTTTTTATAAGTCTGAGCTGTTAAAAAGTGTGTGCTATGACTGTAGTAGGCTTTATTACTAAGTTATTAGATACATTGATGTGATTATTGAATGAACGGTGTTGCAGTACGTTTCTGGGACTTGCTGGCCTTCCTCTTGGGTAGTATGATATCTATCAGCTTGGCAGCTGGTTATTTTTGTACATGGCGTCTGAGTATCTAAAATGATTTACAAGTGTGTAAACTTTGAAGTTCTCTGATAACTGGGACTTGGGCTGTTGATTGATGAGAAAATGAACATGAGCCAGCAGTGTGCACTTGCAGCCCAGAAAGCCAACCGTATCCTGGACTGCATCAAAACGAGTGTGACCAGCCGGTCAAAGGAGGTGATCCTGCCCCTCTACTCTGCTCTTGTGAGACCTCACTTGGAGTATTGTGTGCAGTTCTGGTGTCCTCAACATAAAAAGGTCATGGAACTGTTGAAACAAGTGCAGAGGAGGGCCATGAGGATGATCAGGGGACTGGAGCACCAACCATATGAAGATAGGCTGAGAAAGTTTGGGCTGTTGAGCCTGGAGAAGAGAAGGCTGCGTGGAGACCTAGCAGCCTTCCAGTATCTGAAGGGGGCCTACAGGGATGCTGGGGATGGCCTATTCATTAGGGACTGTGGTGATAGGACAAGCGGTAATGGGTTAAAACTTGAACAGGGGAAGTTTAGATTGGATATAAGGAAGAAATTCTTTACTGTGAGGGTGGTGAGGCACTGGAATGTGTTGCCCAGGGAAGCTGAGAATGCTCCATCGCTGGTGGTGTTCAAGGCTGGGTTGGACAGAGCCTTGGGTGACATGGTTTAGTGTGAGGTGTCCTTGTGCATAGCAGGGGTGTTGGAACTAGATGATCTTGAGGTCCTTTCCAACCCTACCTGTTCTATGAACTACAGCTTCTGTAGCTTGGGGATCTGTAAAAATTGATTTAGGTATTTTTCTTGACAGCTTCTTTCAGCTTTGTGTTCTAAAGGAGTTCTACAAAGGGTAGTAATTGCTGTTGTGTAAGTGATAGAAATCTGAATAAAAGCTGTAAATGGCTAGTTGAAAGAGATATGCGAGTTAAATCAGTTTTGGCTGTTCTTCTGTCATACCTTCTTTTGCTCTCAATATGGGAAGTAGCAAAGAAAAAAATATAGTCATATCAAGTAACCACTGTAGTGGGTTGATTTCCTTGCTCTGTGTGTCATCTAGAAATCACTTGTTCCAGAGACTAACTCTTGTGGTCACTGGATATATCTTTATGCCTGTTAATGTTGCAAAGTCTAGAAGAACATGGGATGAATTAAGATTAAAAGGGTTTTAATTTCAGGGTTATCCAAACACACTAGAATACTACAGCAAGCACATGTTTAATTTTAAAACAGAAGCAACTTAATTGTCTTCATTACTTCTCCAAAGGAAAAAATAAACAAATGGCTAACAGTGTTCGCAGCTACCTAAAATTTGGCTATGCCTTGCTGCTTTCTCTCCTGTAGTAAAATTAGGGAGAGATCAAGTGTTGTCAGTGGTCTGTTTTTATCCAAATTGCTCCACAACTTCTGAAACTTATTTCAGCAGCGCACATAGAGTGGGGGAAAGAGTCTTGCCTGACAACCAACATACCAGCTGGGCATTAACTGGTTTATGCTGTAAGGATGAAAAGTCTGGTATTTTTAAAATAACTAGATCCATTCCTGTATTCTAAAGTACTTAACCAAAATTTAACGAGTAAGAATTTTAGTAGGCAGTGATCATGGCACTTAAAAATAATGGTGGTGGGATATGCAGGGGCTTTTTTTTCTTCATAGAAATGTTCTTTCACTGTGGTACATTTTCACGTGCTTGTAAAAACATGCATCTCAAGTTTGGTATTTATTGCATCATGTGGTACAAGTAAAATCTAAAATCTAGTGATTTAAGGATACCATAATAGTCAAACAGGACACAAATTTGGGACACAGGATATGAGATTGGAATATCCTACCTGGAAGATGCTAAATTATTTTGAGAGGTGTGAGAAAAGGAGCCATGTGAGCAAATAGGCATGTCTTTAAGGTGTTGAAAATTTTTTTTTCCAAGATCTATATTCAGGTTCTCTTTGCAATGAGAAGTAAAATACTAGTTTTTCGGCTGTTATGTTAGAGAATAAATAAGGGTAAGATTTCTTATTTATTGCATGGAAATTGGTTTGTAAGGGAGTATCTTAGTAGAAGATGGGGTTCTGCTAGAGTGGTAGAAGCACTTTTTAGAAACAAGGATGCTTCGGACTTGCGCTGACTTTACAAAAGGGAGAGTTAAGGAGAATGAAGGCTTAGTATCTGGGCTAGGTGCATAGGAAACTGGAATGCTCAAGTGCCTGATGTGTGTGCTGTGTGGTTTAAAATGGGAAGATGGCTAAAGACCACTGCTTGGTTTAAAATGGGGTTGCTTTATCATGAAGAAGGAGCAAGAAGTCATTTGAAAGTAGCAGGTTTGCTTACCTTTTTGCAACGTATGTTTAAAGCCATTTTCTGCATTAAGAGAATGTGCTTTAAACTAACTTGCTTGCATCCTAGATGCTAGAAAACCTGTATCCCCATGAAGTGTGCAGAATTCAAGTAAATAAGCAACTGGAGTAGGACAGTTATAGGCTGAGTTTGGTTTTTCATTTGTGGTTGGTTCTTGAGGTAGGTTTTTTTTGTGTGTGTGTTTTGGGTTGGGTTTTTTTTGTTTTGTTTTGGAGGGGGAGCTGTTTTGGTTTTGTGTGGTTTTGTGATTTTTGTTAATTTTTTTTAGTAGAAACACGGAACCAGATGCTTCCCTTACTGTGAGCTGAGAGACCATGACTTAGGTGTATTTCCTGTAGGCTCACTTGGAATTTTGGTTTGGGAACTTTGAGGGAAGAGAACATAGTTGTTATGCCATTTTTTCATACAGCAATACGTACCTGCAAAAAGATTGATTCTCTAATGTTAGGTGTGTAAAAACATAAATAAATAGAAATAAATAAAAGCTCAGAAGTGATGCCAACAGAGACTAAAGGCTTCCCTATTCATATGAATACATATTGTGACTTTTTTTTAAGGAGTTTGAAAAAAGGGTAGGCAGACTAAGAAATACACTCTTCATACTTGTTCCTAAAAAGATCTCTGTTATGAATACTGATCTGCTAGGACATGTGTTAGTATTGGAAATAGCAATTTAACATCAGATAGTTCTGGTGGCTTGCACGAAGTGATCTGGAGTTCTTATTGGTCAAGACATTCCACTCTTATACATAAGGAATGCTTTGTATTTTTGCTTCTCAATGTACAGTTCTTAACTAGAGAAGGTGCTAATGATTTGTACGTCAAGATCATCTGTAATTTAAGGAAATTTTCTGTAATTTAAGGAAATTGCATTTGATAGAATGAGATTTGAGGAAGTATACTTGCAAACAACTTGATGTGGAGATTGAGTTTTCCCAATTTGCTACATTTTCTAGCATCCTTTAGTGGTGCTAACTTCAGAATATTGCTTAGCAATAGCAAAATTTTAGGCAAATATTATTTCTTGTAATTTGGTATTTTACCAGTAATGTGAAAGCCTGAATCTCTGTTGTCTTATACTTCGGTCTTGATATACTAAGAAATAAGAGACTGAAGTCTTGCAAAAAGAAACATAATTGGATTTTAATGCCCTCACTTGAAGCTTTAATAGGAAGACAAAGTATTGAAGAAGATAGCTGGTTCATTTGTCGTAGATGTAGCCTATAGCTGTCATCTTAAACAGCAATGGTAGCTGTACTCTGGACTACTGACTTTGGTAGATATTAGGACAATTTTTATGTAACCATGTTGCATTAGCAAATTGGATTTTTCTTACTTGATTTGTAAATCTGATATCACCCACTGTTTTTTCACTAACAGATTGTTACTGGCAGAAGCATCACTGAGATCTGAATCCTGGAACTTGCTTTCAAGACCCTGAAACAAAGGACTTTCTAATTTGGGCATGGCTAATCGAGGAGCAACAAGACCCAATGGGCCAAATGCTGGAAATAAAATTTGCCAGTTCAAACTAGTACTTTTAGGAGAGTCTGCAGTTGGCAAATCAAGTTTGGTGCTTCGTTTTGTAAAAGGACAGTTTCATGAGTTTCAAGAAAGTACAATTGGAGGTGAGAAATTTATCCTTTTAATTTGTTTCATGTTGAGTTTATTTCATCATTGCCTTGGATAACCTTGAATGTAATGGCACTTCTAGAATGGGTAGTTGACAGCAAGGACCAAATCTGAGCCCTTTGTATTTCGTTGAGAACTATAACTTTCTAAGCTAAAAGCTGTGTGCTTGAACTGCATAGTTTTAAACATTGGGCTTGATGGTACATTTTATTTGTGGATGGATGTGTGGCTATTTTAATTGTGCTGTATGCTTAATGCATGAAATAGCTGCTTAATAAGAGTTAAGAACTTTAGTTTCTATGGAAAAAAAGCCAACAAACAAACCCACAAAACCCACCAAAAAAGCCACACACAAATCCCTAAAGAATACCAATACAAAAACCCCAAATCACTGCTTTGCTGCATCTTCCAAAAAGGTTGTATTGACTGTGCATCCTGGCTTTGCTTCTGATTTGGGAGAACTTGCTACATTTCTGGATACACCTAACTTTGTTAGTAATCACAGATTTAATGTGCTGGTTTTAAACTTCTTGACTTGAAAAAAAGACAGGTTCTGGCTACTGGAATAAAAAAATATTAATAATAAAAAAATATTTGTTTAACTGTGGACAGATTTTTATTCCCTCACCCCCAGCAGATTTCTTCTGCTATATTTGATGTTGAAGTTGTTTGTGCTTTGAGCTGTATTCCTCCTTGGATAAATTTAAACTTATTCTAAAACTACCTAGTGGCAGACAGACTTTATCAATAAATATTCTGTAGTAGTGCCTGTTTCTGCTTGCATGAATCAGTCTGTTTAATAATATTTATGTGAAGCCCTTTCAGTGGCCTGTATGTTTCATTACTCATGAACAGCTGTTGAAATGTAAAAAAAAATATACAAAGCTTGCAAAAGTAAATACAAGCTGAACTCCACTGCCTTTTTTTTTTTTTTTACCCTTTTTTTGGCTGTTATGTGTATTTATTTTGCGTATCTGTCAGCTTAAATGGGGAGCCACTTTTTTTTTCTCCTTTAGCAGACTTACTGATGCACGCTTCTGGCTTTGTGCATTTTACAATGGCTTTAGATAGGTGTTAGTGTGAAAGGTTTCATTATTTCACACAGCTATGTGGTAATATGGAGATCATTCTCAAAGATCTATAGTGAATTAACTTCCCAATATCAACATGGTTTTTAGTTGAAAACCATCTGTTAAAACTAAGTGATATTGGGCAAATTGTTCAATTTCAGCAGTCTCCAATTTATTTAACCTCCTTTTTGTTTACTCTTGTTTCAGTGTCAGGTAAACCTAGGGATAATTCAAACACTGTTACACACTTTAGAATCTATGCGAAGATTAAACGAGCTTAAGTTCAACCTGAGATATATAGAGTTTAGTGAAATCTCTGTATTGTGCTTCTATATAAAATAAAAACAAAGAAATGCTGTATAATACAGCTGAGATATTAAATGAAGCAATGTTGGGATTCAGAAAAAGTTTACTATAAAGAAAGCTGTTGAACTCTGTAGCTTGTAGTTGCCTACGGCATAATTTTCTTTGTATACAGAAGGGCTTTTTAACAAAGAGAGGCTTATGTGCATTGTGCTTCTGAATAAAAACATCTGAAAGAGAGTGCAGTTGAAGGCAGACATGCTGGATGGCGGTTGTGGGGTTTTGCCACTTCAAACTAGTGTAGCAATGTTTAGTTGCTCAAGACAAAACTATGGCTAGTGAGGATGATAGGCTTTCAGATAATTGACACAGCTGATTAATTGTCAATTTACTGTGGCCTTGCAAGACAGAAGAAAGTTACTTTGAACAAATTAACTGGCATTTTATGGTGGTTGAAATGTTCCTTTCAGCAAAAACACAAGGATGTCATAGAACAAAACCCTTGTTTTTATTTTCGTCTTGTGTACATCCCTTCATTTATGGAGTACTGGTGCATTCTTCTGTTGGAAAGAATGTCTGTAAGATAGTTTCTACTTGTTAAACATCTTGTCTGTGCCTTGGAGAAATAGAATATTGAGCTGGTTCTCAAAAGGAAGCCCGTAGTCTTATGCTGTTTTTTTGTCTTTATTTTGGATCTGAGCTGCTTAGGAAGCTACCAAGAGGAGCCTGTTTTACCAGCACTTGGATATTGGGCATTTAGAGAGATTTATGGTGATTTAACATTGTGACATCAAAGCCTTTACCTTCTCCAACCTGCCTATTCATCTGTGATGAATGCTTTTACCCCTGAAGCAGGAACACCTGACCCCTTGTAACTAGTCAGCTTCTGTATGTGAGTTACAGTGTCCTTTATAAAGCAAGATTGACTTGCTTTTGGTTCACTGTAACGAGTTGAAGGTTGCAGCAGCTTTGGAATGATTCATAAGCTATGATGCCTTGGAGTATGTGGAACATGGTAGCATCTCAGGTATGCAAGGGTTATGGGTCAGTGCCTCTTTAGACATTTGATTTAAATTGGCCACAATTTGTCAGTATGCTTAGTGATGACAGTCCCCAGTTCAGCCAAGTAGGGGCCTTGGCATCTCATCAAGCAGAAGGTCTGGAATTGCAGAAGGAGCAAGGGCAAATCAGTCTGTAGTATTTCACTAAATGTCTGTCATGACTGGAATAACAGCTCCAAGCATTTATGCTGGATTGCTCGAACTTTCATCTAAATTCTTGGGATTGTTTAATTTTCTGCTGTGTATGTACTATAACTGGGCAAACAACATGACTGTAAAGCAGGTAATCAAGATAACTTGCCAGATAGCTGTAATGCTTGTGTGCTTATTTTTAAACTTCAAAAGTTAAAGTAGAACAGATGGCTGAGTTAAAGGGTTAAGAGAACCCAGTAGAAGGAGTTTTCTTTCAGGTTTTTTTTTTCTTAGATTCTGCCTTAGTTTTGTAATACTGGTTTCTACATTGTGTGGGTACTCACCTTCATATTTCTCATATGTACCTTAATCTGAATGGAAGATCTTTACTAGGAGTAACTGTTTGAAGACTTGGAATAAGTTATTTGTCTGTTTCTGTAATTAGAAGACCATTACTTATGGTAATGCATTCAGTTGTAGTGGTGATGGATGCATATTTCCCTCAAACTGTAGGCTGTCAAGATTATGCTGAAATTCCTGAGATCATTTGCAAAGTCAAAAATATGGCTGCTTTAAGAACAAGAACTTTTGAGAAGTGATTTTTTTCCCTTCCATACCCGTTAGCTAAACTGGAGCTGTCATGAGCTAAAAATCAAGGCTTTGAGATACTATTCAAGTAATGCAAATATGTAGAACTGTAAATATCTGAACAAGTTGATTACGGCACGATGGGATGCTGTTACTGGTACTCTTCATAGTCTGTTGAAGCAGGATGAAATGTATGTAGAATACTTAAAAGAAGACTTGTGGTTACTCTGATTCGCTATTCTAAAAAAAAAAACCAAAAAACAATTGTTTCCAATTACTGCTTTCTAATGTCTTTAGTTTGTGGAAAGACTGGTTGTTTAAATAACTGTTCTGTGTTGATCAGCTACAGTCTATCAGCTAATGCTTGCTTGAAACCTGTTGTGTTTTGATAATAGGCTTGAATTAAGGAAATTATATACATCGCTGAGCATAATTTTATATGAATATCGAGATATAAGTAGACTTCTGGTTTCAGCACCTCTATCTTTTTTGTAGCTGCTTTTCTAACCCAGACTGTATGTCTCGACGATACAACAGTAAAATTTGAAATTTGGGATACAGCTGGGCAAGAGCGGTACCACAGTTTAGCACCCATGTACTACAGAGGAGCACAAGCAGCTATAGTGGTATACGACATAACGAATGAGGTAAGTACTATATTAGGGAGGCAAAAGGGGGATTTGGAAGTTAGCAGTCTTGCACTGATCTTTCCTTAATTTTTCTCGGTGACTTCTGTGAATCAATTCGTCCTTTCATAGAATGGGTTCGATTGGAAGGGACTTCTAAAGGACATCATGTCCAGTCCACCAGCTATGGGCAGGGATATCTCTCACTAGATCAGGTTGTTCATTTCATATTGGACTATGTGATGCTAAATTGTGTAGGTTAGATAGCTTCACTTTTTTTGGTAAAATGAGACTTCAAATCCGAAACCTTCAAAAACCCCAGAAACCCTGTTCCATAACGAACAGCACTCAGTAGTAAGAAAGTATTTTGAGACCCTTTCATAATCTTGATTCTTGTAGAGAAGAAATTAAAATTCCCATTTTTCCTCTTAACCACTTCTCTTTCCTTACTCTGTCTACATAAAGATCTTCCTATCTTTGCTTAACTTTTTCATCATTATCCCAACTAAGCGCCCTTGAGAACTAAGGTAGGAATGTTTCGTTTAAAAAGCTCAGTTGGCAAGTTGCAGTGTTTCTTTGGACAAAGGTAGCAGCCTTGCATTGGCTTTTGGTTTGTAGTATAGATAACAGAGGTTGGGATAATAAGTGAGCACAAAAGGGTGGTAAAACTCAGTTGCATCATTTTGCAATCATTAACAGGAGTCCTTTGCCAGAGCGAAAAATTGGGTCAAAGAACTTCAGCGACAAGCAAGTCCTAACATTGTAATAGCTTTAGCAGGAAACAAAGCTGATCTAGCTAACAAAAGAGCTGTGGATTTCCAGGTATGTATATAACTTCTGTTTATATAAATAGCACTTTGTTGGAATAGAAAATAAACAAACCTAGGAGGAGCTTATATGCATAGCCTAGCTAGCTGTTACAGAGGTCATGCTGTTAAATATAAATGTCAACTGAGACTAATTAAATTATACATGCTACTGAAAAATCTATTACTATTCAAGTAATATGAAGCAATAGACTTCTTGAATAAATAAATTTGAGGAATAACTAATCTATTTGCTTATCTTTAATGCTGATTGAAATTCTGTTCTTTGATGTGACCTCTTCCTGTCTTCTACCTGAAATTACCAGTAACTAGAATTTCAATGGATGAGACAGCAGTAAACTCTCAGTGCAAACTGTTCTTGCTGCCTTGTCAGCAGGGGAATTGTGATTATTAGATGATACAAAGCTGATTTAATTTGCTTAACTTTCTTAGGCTATACAATTGAAGCAGTGTTCAAGATTTGTGCTTTTCATGGCTTTTTTTTTTTGTTTAGTGGATATATGGAATCATAGAATAGTTATCTGTGCTTTCATATTTTATCTTTGGGAAAGTTCAAGCAAGTCATCAGAACATAACTTTCCAAGCATATAAAGCTTGCTGCTTGTGTTTCCAGCCCATTTATCATTGATTGAATTTGAAGAAAGATCACATTTATTACTTAGTTAATTCTCTTACAGTTTTAATCTGGTTTTGGTGTCACTGTATGAGATACTGCTGTGTATAGTAATGAATTTTTTTGTAACTACAGGAGTCAAACTATGAAAGTTAGCAGTATTTTAGGTATCTTTCTGCCAGAATTCAAAAACTCAGTTATTTAATTTTATACTTCCATGTCAATTTTTAACACAAACCTATGCGATAGACCTTTGTTTTGCAAAAATTCGTGGTATTTAACAAATTTCATACATATGTGCAATCAAAGACATTCTCACATTTAATTACCAAAGTAGAACTATCTTTACTATTTTTTGTACAACTGTTCAGTTTTTTGTTAATGTAGATTTATGCGCTCCTCAGCTTGACAATTATTTCTCTTTGCAAAGCACATTTTAGATTTCTAGGTGTTTGTTAGTGTGTTATTTCAGGTATAGTTACATAGCTTAGCAGATGTCACTTAAATGAATGCATATATAATGCTGTAGATCTTTTTCCATCATAGGCATTTTACAGTTTAGCTTTTTGCAGAGCTCCTATTGAATGCAAAGGCAGTTACGTAACCATAAGAAGCTGGAGATTCTCAGCTGAATTGGCTAACAGGAAGTGGCAAAAATAGGAAACTGTAAACTGTGTTTCAGGACAAATTCAGACTGAAAAGTATTTACAAGATATTTAATACTGGTCATTTGTTTTATAACTATGCTTTTTTGTCAGGATAACGAAACACTTCTGATTCATCTGCCTCAGTGGTTGAAAGATTCAGGATAGTTCACAAACTGCCTTCTTTCCTGCATGATGATAAACTTTCTGGCATTTGATGTCGCTTTCCAGAGCTTATTTGTTCTTGCTATCATAGGTAGTGTTCTGCATCAGGATTGTCTTTTTAATAAATATATTTTAATTATTTAATTTTGCCTGAGATTTTTCCATCTGGATATTTTTAAGATGAGTAAGGATTTTTAAGATTGCATTTCTAAATGTTGAGCTGCTTGATGGAATTGTAACTTTCATAACTGATGAATAATGCATTGCCACACAAGTGTTTCAACAAACTTTCTTTCAAAATGGTATAGAAATTGTTCCTTAGTAGCAATAAAAGTACAATGTGTAATGACTCTGTGATTATTTTCTTCTTAATGAAGTAAAGCTTTCTTATTCTCACTTTCAGGAAGCACAGGCTTATGCAGATGACAACAGCTTATTGTTCATGGAGACATCTGCCAAAACATCTGTGAATGTAAATGAAATATTCATGGCAATTGGTGAGTTTATGAACAATCTGTGAATTAAAGGGAATTGTTTTCATGGTGTTTATACCATCACAATATTCCTAACCCAAGGTCTTTGTTTTTCACCCAAATTACTTCTGGCACTGAAGTTTCCTTAGGCCCTTTCATATTCTTTTTGATGTTTAGAAGTGTGACCATCTTCAACTTAGTTGAAGTACAGTTGCACAGCTCTTTTGCGAAGCACAAAACCACTTGGATTAACTTGGAATGGCTAAGGTTACTTCTGAATTCTGTCAGCAAGTTCCATATACCTGTTTTGATTTCATTATGAAAACTCGTACTGCTTCAAGTTCAAAGCAAAATGAAGCTTTAGTTGTTGTATACAAAAGCCCCCTTTCCATGGTGTAGGTAGGCTGTGTAAAGCTATTTATGGTTTTCTTAATTGCAAGATGACTTGGCATTTGTTAATCAAGATTATTGTGAAAATGTCAGTGAAAGTGTATAAATGTGTGCCTTTTGATGATATGCTGTTTGCAGCAGATTCCACATGGCCTGGGATAGGTACAGAACCTAGAATAATATATCTTTTATGAGACAGTGGTAACTGAAGCTGGAAACATTTCAAAATGGGAGAATGATAATAGACTTGCTTTAAAAAAAAAAAAAACAGGTACTCATTTTGGTCTAAACAAAATATTTGCAAAATATACTTTTGTGTTAAAATTTTGTTGGAATTCCAAATGCAGCTACCTGAAATCCAGAAGTTGTACCAAAGATGATAATGTGTGTTTAAATTCAGTGACCGAGTAAAGGACACTGCATATGAAAATTAAATTTACTAGTATATTTTTAGCCCTAACATAATCTTAGGGATTTCTGTAAAGATGCTAGCATGTCGTAGTAAGTATAAATTGCTAAGAAATTTTGTGTATTCCATTGAAAGACATGAAATTGGAATTTACTGCTAATAAAATTTTCTATGTGGAGGAAAAAGAAAGCATACATTTTTAGGCTTGTCACCAACCTATTTAATAATATTCTTAATCACAGTATTGACTCTGCTACTGGGGAATAGCAATATGTAGTGTTAAATAACCTTATGAAATCTGTTCTGTATTTTGCACTACTATGGCCTCTCTATTCTACTTCTTCTTCTGAAAAACAGCATTGGTCTCAAAATTAAATGTTTTTAAAGAGCACTTACCTTCTACTTTCCAGGGCAGTAAAGCAGAAGATAATTTGTGGCGTGGTTCAAACTGCCAGCAGATACAAATTAAATTATTGCTATAGCAACACTTTATAACAAGTACTTGCTTCATATTAACTATAAAAACTGGGGGGGAGAACACAACCGTGTGAGTGGAAAGTATATTTTTCTAATTAGGGCTCAGGAGAGGCCTGCTCAATTACACTGTTCTGGTGAAATTTTAAAATGAATTTCTTTAAAGGTGCACTTTGCATCTTGGTTTGGTTTTTTTTAAAAAAAACACAGTAAAATTACTCCCTAAAATCTGATTTTTTTTTTTTCATTTGTTGTATCAGCAGTAATTCATACCTCCCCATATTTTAATGAAGTATGCAAAGTAAATTTGAGAAAGCAATACCTAATTCAGTACCTGGGTCTTTTGTCTGCAAGGTTAGTTGTCTGTGTGACTATTCTTTCACATCAGTGGGTGAAATTCAGATTGTCAGTGCATTAGAACAACATCTGTGCAGTAGTGGACCCCAAAAGAAAATCTTATTGAGGATGTAGGTACTGCATGAAACTTGGAATTGCCTTTTGAACAACATGGATGCAGTTCTCAGGACCATGTGTAAATATGATCTTCAAAAATGGGAGAAAATGAAAAAGAACATGGACAGAATTGAGGGATGCAGGCTACAGCTGTTTGTAAATAGACCTCTTTAGAACTCATTCATAATTTAATTCATCTTAATTTACAGTTCTAGAATCAAAAATGGCAGTACTGTGATGGCGATTTTCTACTGGTGCTTTGTACCTTTCTCCTGTCAGCAGCTTAGGATCACTTGAACTCTTGGGTTCTATCACAGAATTGTAGAATAGCCCTAAATGTGTACTGTGCTGGTTATCTGGCTGTTACACTTGAGTTTCATTCCTTTTAGGAAAAGGTGTACTTTAAAAAGCTGGCAAAAGAAATCTGGAGTTGAAGCGTGCAGTCAGGCTATAGATCAGGGATGGTTGTTGGGTCTTAGTAGCATGGATGAGACAGCCCCATGGAAGTCCTTTATGTGGAACTTAGAAATTTTCTGGTGGAAAGCTAGGAAGAGCTACTGATCAGAAGGGTAACATTTGTCACCATATTTTTCATGTCAGGACTGAGGGGGGTACCCTGGAGCTGCAGGGGCAACAAAGAAATTATCAGTCAATTGACTCATAAGGGCTGAAGAAAGACAGCTTGAAAAAGGCAGAGACTTGATCTAGTACTGAGGGCCATTTTAAATGCAAATACTTATTCTGGCTAGGGAGTTGGGCAGTAGTTTGACCCATTTCTGTCTGTCTGCATTTTGTGCATTTTCAGTCTTTGTACCTTTTAGCACTAACATCCTGATCTTAAAGACTGTGTAGGTGGACTCCCACAAGACCCATCATTTACTGGCATAGCATACCTGAACAGATACACTTTACAGCTCAAGTTACTAATGCATTTCACTTGAAAATCATATATAAGGTTGTTAATCATTAAGAAGGTGTCATCTATCATTACCAACGCAGCGAATCAACGAGATTTTATAGTGATTATATTGATATGCTTATAGAGTAATAAAGTGTTGACTGTGTACTCAGGTGACTTAATCCAGTTTTAACTCTCCTTGTTTTGTCGATTTCATAGCAAAAAAACTGCCCAAGAGCGAACCACAGAATGCAGGAGTCAACTCTGCCAGAGGAAGAGGAGTAGACCTTACCGAACCCACGCAGCAACCCAAGAGTCAATGTTGTAGTAACTAAACCATCAATTGCTTTAAACTGTTCTGAATATTCTTCTGCTTCCTAACTGTTAATAACCATGGAATTGGAGTACTTAACCTGGCCCAGTACAGCTTCCAAACAGCGAAGAGACTTTTGGTAATAGTCAAGTTCATGATACAGGGTTTTCTTTTGATCTAAATTTTTAACATGCATGTATCCATCACTGGCTGTAACATTTCAGCAGTAAAGGAGAGAAGGAAGAGGAATAAACTTCCTTCAATTGAAAAGTTTTAAAAATCACTTAGGGGTGTAGAAGAACTACTCTCTGTGGACCTGATTGGCCAGTTCCTTTAGCCTCAATACTGATTACTGTTATAACAAATAGAATTGGGACTTTTCATAATTCTTAATTGTGCTTTAAAACCTTTTTAGAAGCAGGGTTTAAAAATTACTTAAACTTATTCACAGTATTCATGCAACCAGTTGTTTCTGCAGGTATACACTGTTCAGTTATACATTCCATAGTTTAATAATTTAATTACAAATAATACTTGCATTAACAATTTTAAGAACCCTATGCTTGCAGGAAAGTGGAATTTTAGTTGGTACACTGTATGTAAATTACATCAATCCAGTTAGTTATCTAAAGGAATTAGCGATAAATCAAGCTTAACTTCATTTCTAATCTGCTCAGAGGGTACAGACCAGTCAATTCAACTTCTGGACTTAGGAATTCTTTTTTTTTTTTTTTTTTTTTTTTTCTTTTTTCTTCTACAAACTGTAAGAGCTCTTCAAGTAAAACCACAACAAACTTGGTGTCTGTGACTTCTTTCTTGGTTTTGGTCCCTTGGTCAAACCTTAATTTCTTGGTTTTGGCCATTACAGTTTGTTTTTCCCCTAAGGAAAAAAATAGTGCACTAACGATTATGTACATCCAACTTGATTTTAAATTTGGGTATTAATGTACTGTAAATAGGTACTCTGCATTGTAGTCTACATTTGTTTAATACTTTCTGTAATATTTAAGAGTTGCTTAAAGGTATACAGAATGTACAGTTACTTAAAGCTAACTTTTTTCCTCTCTAATCAAAGGGGGTTCTAAGTTCTTCCTTTATGGCTAGAACAGTAATAAACGATGCTCCTGTATCTGTAACATAAGTACTGCTGTCTGTCAGTAATGAACTTTGCAACTTTGTTTTCCAAAGTACATTTTATTTTGATCTGTCCAGTATATTGCACTAATTCTTTTAGTTATTTTCATTATATGAAATCTACCAAGTGTGTCAGAAGAGGTGAATTAGTCTATTTAAATGTTGAACTGAGAGCAGAAACTTACTTGTGCAGATTTTAAATTTGCAGTAATCTGGGTTTAGCAAGGAAAATGGCAGTTCACCAGTGTTTAGTTTTATATTGAGGTGCTCAGGTTTGAATAAAGTGGTTAAAAAAAAAAAAAGGAGATTTTTGATTACTGTTTCTTACTGAGAATTTTAAAAGGTTTTATTGCATTTGCACAGTTCCAGACGAGGTGTCCGATTTACTGTATGAGTCAGCATTTAAGATGATTGCAAGTAAATTCATGACACAGATAAATAAAAGCTTGTACTATATATACTGCGGCACTCCAGTTATCCTATGATAAATTTTTAAGTGCTGAGGTAATTTAGTATCTTATCACACCCATTTAGAACTACCATGAAAATAGTAATATATCTTGAACCTGCAGCTACTGCAGTCTTCACCAGTTGTTTGCTAACATAGCTTCCTGCATTGTCACAGAGTGTCTCAGAGGTGCCTCTCCCTGCAGTCTGTGATTTGCAATTAGGCAAGTATGCATTTGCATCCTCTTCAAACTGTGGTGGTGGTCTAGAACCCACTGGTGATATGGTCATTAGCAGCTTTGGCCTTGCAGCTTTGTCACAAAATATTTTGGAGTCCATTTTTTCTGCCAGCTGTGGGCCTGAGTTACAATTAGGTGTGTTTTGTATCCTTGGGGGGCTGGTTCATGTCTTTAGACCCTATTGCCAGTATGTTCTCTTGCAGCCGTTTATGGGTGCAACTTTGACCTGTTGCACAAAAAGCATTGGTGTCTGTTTCTTGCTCTGCAGCCTGTGTCTGTGGCTGAAAACTGTTACATAGATGAACTTCTCTGTCTGTTTCAGTTCTTCAGAACCACTCTGTGTGCTAGAATCGGGCTGCTTTATATCTCTGTTCCATGAATTTACTTCATTCTTACTGAAAAGAGACGGTTCTGGATCAGTTTTGGTTTTGTGGGGTTTTTTTTTTGTGGTCATCAGTTTCCTAGGAAACTCCACTTTGCAAATAGTTCCTTCTAAAATGTGAGTGTGTGCTTTCAAAATACTATGGCTGAATAAGCTAATCGAGAGGTTTGGATTCAGAGCTGTATATAGCAGTGTAAAATTTTTCGTACCTGAAAATAATTTGGACATCGTGTAGAATTTACAGTTTACTAACATGATGCCTTAAACCTTTTCCCCAGTTAAGGGACACAAGGGAGCAAGCGTTCTCATGGTCGTAAGAAGACAAGGACTAACTTCTTTTCTTTAGTAGGAATAGGTACTTTACCTTTCCATCAACACTGTTGAAATCTGCAGGATGAAAATGAAAAGTCTTAGAAATTGCATTGCTGCAGGTAACTAGTCTTGTCTAACTTGAGTGCCAAGCGTAAAGGAAAGCAGCTCTGAAACAAAGTGCTGTATTGTTCGAGATCCTCTATGGCTATGCTGGGATATCATTTTTGCTTTAGAGGAGGTTACTGATCTGCTCCCATGTGTTGGCATAAGGACAGAAGTGATGTCTTACAGAAGGAACTTGAGTGGGATGGCGGATTTCCAGACACTAAGCTGGCTTCAGTGTGTTCACTTATATTGTATTTTAATACCATCTGCCTAGGCTAGGGCACAGATCCCTGAAAAGTGTTTATAAGTAGGCACTGCTTATACAGAGTTGTATTTTTTGGGCAATATTGGCATTGTCTTGTGTTAGGAGACTGCTAAATGTAGTCTGCGAAGGCAGATTTCTCTGGGAGGTGATTGAGAATATCAAACTGGAGGACACACCTTTTTCAGTAATTATAGAATGTAGATGCCTTAAGTTTTACTGTGTGAATGTTTCCTTGTGCTTACTCCCTCTTTCCTCTGATTTTCGTGGAAAGCTACAAGATTGTCTGAAATTTCCTTTGAACCCTTGGAGTAAGACCACCAGCTATAAACCTAACAAAGGGCATAATATAACCCACATGGAACAGTTTGGCTACAAGGAAGAGTAAAATCTAGACGCTTTTGGATGCAAGTCTCTTTTCTGCAAACCAGAGACAGGGCAAAAGAATTGACAAAATCTAGCTGACCTGTCAATGTGGGACTAAATGAAGAAGACAAAGTTGGCCAATGCCACCATCTCCTGCTCTGCCTATCTGACCATCCTTTTCAGTTGCTTACCTGGTGCTGAAGGAACGTGGTTATACTTCTGTAAGAACACATTCCTGAGGGGTGGGAAAATGGAGCTTGATGTTGTATAATTTTTCTTTGATGTAATAACAGTTGGAAAATTAAGTGTATTAGATTAAATAAATGTGTATTTAGCAGTGGTTCAAAAATGTGGACTTTAATCATAAAATGCTTGAAGTATCTCTTATCAACTCCAAGCCTTAACTCATTAGCAGAGATTGAGTTTATGATATCTTTTATTGCAGCCAGCATAAAAACTATCTGGGAGGGAAGGATGGAAGCTGGTAACTAGAACCAGAAAACTCTGGTTGGGTGAATTCTTTACCAAGTTTTCTTACCTTTTGTCTTGCTTTTCAAGCTCGTTGTAATAAAACCAGGTTGTTTCCCCAATAAGATGAAAACAAATGCATCTGAAAACTAGTCTTACCTTTTATATTGACAGTATTATATTCCATTAAAGGCATGACTACATATCCTGAAAGAGTACCTGAGCTAGTGCTAAACCACCCGTTTTGATACCCGCAGTGAAGTTCAGGTAGCTGCAAAATTGGTTGTTTGAGGTAGAAAAAGAATGATCATAACAACAAGCGTTGGGACAAGGGAGAGTAAGGGGGAGCGGGGACAGACCAGTTAGTTAGTTCAGGGTCAGTGCATGTTCAAGTTGGTTTCTAGTGTTCCTCACACTGGCAGAGGGTTGCATGTTATTGTTATTAAAATATATTTTCTTCTGGAATCAGTTTTTCCAAATTTGAAATATGATTTTTTGCCTCGTGAAAAAAATGAAGCCTCTCAAATGGTTTTCACTTTCTCCACTGATCTTTGACCCTCTTAATTTCAGTCAAATTCGTATGAAGAAACGCAAAGAAGTCTTTCCAGTTTTGTGCCCTGCTGCAGTATTAGCACACTCCTTACTAATGTGTGGGGGTGGGGGTATGATTGAAAAGTATTATAGTGCTGGACATGTGTTTCAGCGGAGACTGGAAGATACTACAGAATATAACTACAGTTAAAATACAAAACCATTTGTAACTCTTCACCAACTTTTTATATATATAATTATATACTATATATTAATGTTGTATAGAATGTTAATATATATAAAATATTCTGCTTCTATACTCCTTTATGGAATAGCAAGCATTTTGCTTGTAATCTTACAGCTGTCTAATGTACACAAGATAACTGCTAACGAAAATCACCAAGTGGGAAGATATAATGGCGAGGGTTGCTAAGAGCTGCAAGAGCTTTATCTGCTGTTGCCTGCAGCAGGGCTGGGTGGAGAAGCAGTATCAAGTGTTTCTGATTGCAATTAATAACTGATTTTCCACGCTTTAGAAAGGCAAAGCAGGGTTCTACATCCTATGGAAATAGGTCTGAATAGATCTTCCTTAAGAACAAGAAATAATAACCAATTCCTATTTCAGAAATTGGCAATTGAGAACATCCCCACAGATCATGCTTCCAGTTTGCTGGTAGCAAAATGTGGTGGCACTTAGTCTCATGAAAGAAATGAATGAACTTAATATTTTAAGCATGTTTCATTGATGCAAGAGGTTTATCAGATCTAAAATAATTGATTTCTGATAACTCTTTCATGTTAGTAAATTGACTTTACTGTTTAACTCATAATATTTACTGAGGCTACTCATCTAATAAGCTTAAAACTTATTGTCTGATACCAGTATCAGTTGCAAGGGAATTTGTCATGTCTCCTTCACATTATCAAGTTAAAACATTTGCTCCTTTTTATCTCCAGCTGTCTACTGCCAGCAAATCTCTGTCTTATTTTTTCCCCTGTTATTTGGTGGAGGGGAAAAAAAATCCTGGTGTGGAATGTACATATCTCTTAGCTATGGGCTGTAACCCTGCAACACCTTTGGCTGTCCTGGCTAATGGGCTGTGTGTTGTTTTCAAAGTGTCTTCTTTCTTTTTCCTCAGTGCTATCTGTCTCTTTGCCGGGGATTCCTTCTGCCAAACAGGTAACTGTGGAACAGCCACTACAGGGAACTTTGGAAACCTCATTCCTTGCCAGTGGTAAAAGTCTATGCATTCTCTAAAAGCACTTTGCATACGCTTTGTGAATCCATTCGTAAGTATGGGTCTTGTCATTGCCTGGTTTATCAGAGGAAAATCTCTTTGTAAGCTACCCTGATCAGTGTGGCACAAGAATCTAGAACTTGCCATTTATCCTTTCATAGGAGGAAGCCACTGGAGAAAGCTGATCAAGAAATAGAAGTGGAAGCTTTGCTGCAACTGTTTGCTGTACACACTATCAAAGCCATCAACTAACCCCCAAAAACATCTGACCTATTTCCATAGTTGTCAAGCACAACAAACCTGTCTTCCTTGTCTCCCTGTCATGTGGAGTTAATATCTTAGCAAATTGATAACGCACTTATTAAAGAATTACTTATTTTGTTAAAAGTACCAGGATTGTTAATACTAGCAAGATCACAATATGATGTGGGAGTGTGGTTATGCATAAAGAATTCAAATGAATAATCAATCTTCTGCTTAATGTGTCTCAATATTTAGGCATCTTGGTCAATTTTGAAATTACTTTGTGTCTCTAAGCCAAAAGATTTTTGTTGTCAGTCTTTGAGGGCTATCAAAGCTGAGTAAAATAAGGGCTTTGTAAGTTCTTTTATGATAAAGAAGGTGGTATGGGATGTATAGTTTGCTGATATGCAGAGCAAGAAAACTAATTGTGCTTGGAATCATTCTCAGATACAATTGTGACCTTCTCCAGGTCATTTTCCTCATCTCCACAAAGTTCAAAATAAGGTGGGTTTGCTTTGTCCTGAGATTTTTACTCCTGTGTCATTCTATAGAGGACTTGAATATGTGAGGAGTTCTCATATTTTCACATGTGAACTATTTTAGTATTAGGTCATACTAAGCTACCTAAGCTTTTTCTCACTCTTTTATAAACTCTGAATTACATCATTGCATACTAATGCATATGTGGTCAAGAAACTGGGAAACGTGTGATTATATAAAAATAGTAACTAACAACTATGTTAAAAATCAGCAGTAAATTCAAAAAGTGAAAATTTTGGCAATACGGAGTTCACAACAATTTAGATTATTCTTGTACATAATAAGGTTTCAGTCGTTTTTTTCCTCCTTGTGATTCAATGCATACCTCTATGCATTCAGACTGTTAGAACTGTGAATGCAGCATAATTCCTCATCACCTTTTCTGTATCTATTCATCACTTTCCAGTCATAGTAAAGTATAATCCCTGCCTGGGAGGGAAAAGAAAGAGGGGAAAAAAAAGCCCTACAAGCATATTCAAGATTAAGGTTAAAAAAAAATACCAATTTTACATGGGGAATATGAAATGGGGCCAGAAGCATTGATATATCTCTTTAATCAGGTCACACTCTGATTGCCATTGGTTTCAGTGGTGAGCTTTTTAGGGGTCAGTTGGAAAACCCCCATTTTATACCATTGTATTTAGGCACACTGAAGATAAATTACCTTTATGTGGACAATATTCTATTTTTTTTCTTGCTTGCAAGAGATAGATTTCTCAATGTTCATGTTCATTTAATGTAGGGTGGATTTTGAATGTCTCAGTTTCTCAATCAAGAAAGCATAATGAAGAACAAAAGTATTATCAAATGGGCCAAGTGCTTGACCTTTTTTGGTCTGTGGGAAGCACCCCTGCTCCTTGAACTGTGAGATCTGCAAGCAGCAGCATGCACCCTCTGTGTTCTCCAGCCATCAGAATGGAAGGAGAGACATGCTTTACAGTAGAGCTCACTGAAGAGCAATGAGGTTGAAAGCATGGAATCAAGGCCAGGTACTGCCAAGAACATCATAGGGTCTTCTCAGTGCAAACCTCTCTTCCCCTTCTCCAGCCAAAGCTAGTATCCTCCACCTGTTCCCATGCACCTCCTTCTTCCTGCTTCAGCTTCTTGCTCCAGTTTCCCCTTCCTCCCCAGCTCAGACTCTCCTCAGTTTAATTCCTCGATGCTGTATTACTATTCTTGGGTCTGGCACCCAGTGCTACAAACCCAAGAGTCAGAACTGCAGAGTAAGTCCTGGCAAGGCTCTCCCTGACAGGCCAGCCGGTGCAGAGGGGGCTGCCTGCGTTCAGCACCTACACACTGGCATGTCTCCACTCAGCACTGGGAAACTGATGCTGCTTTTTAGCTATTGTCACTTGCTCTGATTTGGATACATGTACAATGATTAAAGATGCACCACCGATGCAGTCTCAGCCAGATCTCCAAGCCCTAGCTGAAAACATGTCTATCTTGGAGATTCTCTATGAAATGACTATTAGCGTTTTGGTTTAATACATACAAAACAACATGTTTTCCAATAATAGAAATGGCTAAAACATATTGCCTGGAATTTTTACAAGTTATTCTGCTTCAGGCTTGGAATATTTCTGTGTGAGCAGTTACTATCTGCAGAGTTGTAAGTTACTGAAAATGTGAGGCACTCCTATTTGCAGACAGCACTGATAATTCTACCTGTAATTTGAAATGGGGAAGAAACCTTGTAAATATCAACATTGCTAAGGCAGCAGATGAAACTAATAGTTTGAATGACTGCTCTCTCCTATAATATGATGTACAGCTAAACCTTACAGCTACTTGCACAACATCCTCTTCCCCCTAGATCACCAGCACATGACACACGTGTACAGGCACCATAATGACACAAAATCCTGACACTATATGAGAAGCTCAGCTTGCTAGCCAATGCATCTTCTCTCTACTGAGTATGAAAATACATTGTTTTTATTGAAGTTCACTATGTTTATGTCACTGTTTAGTATTTATGTGCCTATGGATGAGAAATATCAGACAAAAATGCATATATTATAGGTTTTTATCATACTCTGTCTTCAGAGATTTCTGACTTCAGATTAATCTGACTGCTTTTAATCCAGCATCAGAGCAAACAGCCGTGGTTTAGCAGCAGTACCGCCCGCAGCCACATTGCAAGAGTAGCCTTCTGTAATTTCACCCTTCTTCAACCTCATCCTTTTTCTGGGGCCCTCTCTTTAAATTTGATACTTAAAGTAACTATTTTGCAACTGTTTTCTGTTACAGGATTTCACCTGGGAAGTGTATTTTCTTCTCTGGCACCACTTGTGTTCATCGGCTGTGGATTATGAGCATTTTCATGATTTGTGTTTGAACGCACGCTCTTTTTACCTGTGATGGCAGTTGTTTGACAAAATTCTGCCAAAGCCCCGACCTCCTCCAGCCCCAATTAATGTGTCTTAAAGAACTGGGTGCCTCCAATCAGCTGAAATAGACCAATTATAATTTTTTAAGAAGAAATTCTCTTCTGCAGAGGATAGTATCTAGTGTAGTGTTAGCAGAGCCACCTAAAGCCCCTTTATGATGCTGTAACATGCCTTGTCCTTGCAGAGGTGAGCTGGCAGGTGGCTGCAGCTCTCAACTCCTCTGTAGGACCAGTTTATGGGGAAGTCCATACCTCCACAAGAGGTGAGCATCAGCCTCCTGTAGAAATGCTGCACCACTTCAGTGGGGCAAGATAAGGAGGTACATAATTAAAACCCCACAAAAATATGTTTTCATAGGTCCCTTCTTTATTCTGCATAGTGTGGGTTTGAGAATGGGAGATGGCACGAATGTTTTCACTGCTGTCATTGTGACGGTGCATTCAGGCCTGAGAATAGTTAGGACTAATACGCACATGAAATCTGGTAAACTGGGATTTTTTTCAGTCAGCCTTTTACCTCTTAACCCATTTTACATTTCGTGTCTAAAACCTCCTTGGATTAGACGCAGGAAACTGAAAACTTTCAATAAAATGTTAGTTTGAGTTCAGTAAACTTAATTCTTTACACTCACATACTTTATAGATGTTTATATCTCTAAAGTGGGTGTAAGTGCTAACAAATCACAATCTCAGAGCACTGAAACAGTCCTGTTTACTTACAAGGTGTAAATAACCAGGATAATGTACATAATAATTCATGTAGAACAACAACATATACTACAACTCTTCAGTTGCAATCATTTTGCTTACATTTATTAAAAGGGCAGCCATGATCCTAAATTTTTTTATAGTATACACATTGCTTATGTTAATAGCTGAAAACCTTGTAAAAATGAAATAAAACATTTCTTTTGTTGATCTCTTATGAAGTAGAAAGATTATTCTGTATTTCCTTCTGTCCTTGCATTTCCCTCATAAGGAACAGATAGAGACTTGCAATGTTTTTTTCTGTCAGGTTAGAGGATACAGCGAGATACCGACAGCACAACACAGCCTCAGAGAGCAAAGAACAAAATTCAGCTTCCTAGCTCACTGCGGTTTCTCTGTGCCTATTTAGGGAGCCAAAACCCAACACTGTTTAATGTTCTGAGCTGAAAATAGAAGCAGATCAAAAAAATTAGAAGATGTAGAAGAATAGGGAGCAAACCACAGTTTGAGACTGTGTATGTTTTCAAGGGGGGATACATCATATTTACTTTTTGTGTCACAACAAAGAGCCTCTTGGTAAGTGCTTAGTCCTGCTCCTAGGAAAGGGAGGCTTCTCTGCCTCTGCTGTACACTGCCCTGTTTGTGAAAGGGGCAAAGCATGATGCTGCAGACCACGGGCTCATATGGCAGAGGATAGCATCAGCCCAGTAAGCCTTTAGCATTTTGACACTACAATCTCATTTTTCTTATTGGCAGAAGACCTTTAAGGATCCAGGATCTGATTTGTATCCAAACAGAAGAGTCCCTTACGCAGTCATCTCCCTCTGACACATGTTTTTGTCTCCACCCAGAGCATGCTTCTTCCTCACTTAAGAGTTGTCACAGTCAGCACTTAACTTACACAATCTCTCCTCCTGAACTCCTTCCTCCGTGAGATCTGGTATTATTATTGCTTATTATTTGCTACATACTTGTGGTCTCAGAAAACCGATGGCTGTTACTGCTGAAACCAGCGCAGGGAAGATGCCTGCCTGCCTTCGGGTGACAGGAGGCAGAGAAGGGCTGTGCTATGTAAAATGGAGGTCACAGTCTTCCTGAGCTTCTCATCACAATATTATCGGCTAATACATATGAGCAGCCCTCACTGCTCAAATTCTTGCTGAATGAACACTGGCTTCCTTGCTTGTCTTTTCCCTCTTCCCTGCTTTGCCTTGTGCCTCAGCCGGCGCTGCCCTCTAGGCTCTCCCCTCTCCCATGTGCCTGTGATGCCACAACACAGCTTCACCGCCTCCATGTGTTCAGCCCTGCTTCTCTCCTCCCGATTTCCTCCCTCTCTCACACAGTTAGCACCTCCTCTGGAAAACTGTTCGAGAATGCATCACACCTGCTTGCAGAAAGCATGGCAGTGACTCTTGGCATAGCTGGACTGTTTTTCTGAGCCACATTGTGCCTGACACCACCAGCCCCAGCCAAGCACGCACCATTTACCATGGTCCATCTTGGCAGTGCCCTGCAGTATGCCCTGTTTTACATGGTCGCCTTTGGCCAGAGCAGCAAACAGCTAATATGTGAAACCCCTTACACAGCCTTCCTTAAGCACATAATAAGATCTCTGAAAAACTCCTCACCTGAAAACCCAAATTCATGTGCTAACCCAGCAGCCATGCCCTACACCTCCCACCAGTTTTAGCAGAGCTGGCCCTCTCATCCTCCAAAACCAGCTGCAGAAGCAATGATGCAGAAGGAACAAGACATCTCCCAGGTGAGTCAACTTAGGTGTGTGTAGTAGCCTACTTACTGTATCCTCAGAAGCACTGCCGCAGCTTCAAGGAAGTCTTGTTATGAAAGGTGTGGGAAGAGATAAAGATGAACCTGGTGAGTCACAGGAGCATGCTGGGGGCAGAGCCTGCCTTCAGGACTTGGGAACACTCCCACCTCTAAGACCTGATAATAGGCAAGAAAGAAGGAAGCAATTAATAATTAAAATAATTGTGGAATGAATTAGGATAATTAGTGTCCTTATTTATCTTCCTAAGTGTTGTCCAAAACTGGAATCTTGACATTCCAGGCCCACCGGTTTTGTGTCATTCTATGAAGTGGAAGCATTCCCCAACGTTAGGTCTTCTTAATGAGAGTTATAATCTGTGGCACTGTCTGCCTGGGCAGAGGTGCAGCTCCCCAGTTGGGAGGACGCATTGAACTGGGAAGTGGGAGTAGCAAAGCAATGGCAAAACCATTTGGCACTCCAGATATTTTACACCCCTTCCCAGTAGATGGGTCTGTCTTGGTGGGCCAGAGGTGCCAGTTCATAACCCACTGAGCCCCTACATAGGGCAGAGAGGCTGTGAAGCACTGAGCCTGCTGGGCTTGGCATGGGAGAGAAGGTACATGAGGTTTTGGGATCCACAAAGAGAAAGCTGTGGCAGAAGATGGGTAAAGATAACTTAACCGTGCCTCCTGCACCCTCCTCCCAGAGACAACTTGACCCCACAAGCCCCCATCTGGGGTTGCTGCTGTGCTCCTGAGGTTCCTCTGCATTTTCCAGTCACACTCACCACAGTTATAGTTGGTCTAAATGAAGGGGTTTAGCCTGTTTAGTCCTTGCAGCTCAGCCATGTGGTTAGTAGTCTCGCATGCAGTCGTGTCCTTACTTCTTAGGACTCCCAGGTGCCCTCCCACACGGTTATGGGGAGGGCCCAGGGTTAGCTTGCACAGTCAGGTGTGCTTAGGCCAGTGTAACTTCATCTTACAGAAATATAAGGTATTTCCCATGCAGAGTTTTATTGCCTAAACCGGTGTCATATCAAGGGTGCCCAATCAGCAGCTATATGGATGCAGGCAGCAGAAAGAAAGACACCCCTTCCCTCCCACTCCTGCCAGCTAAACCTGTGTCAGTCACCCAGGGGTCTGTGAGGCTGCCAGCACCAACCAGCTTGCCCTACATGGCCATGGGGTGGTTGGCAAAACCCCCAAAGCTCAGCAAAAGTACACTAATGGGGTCCCACTGAATGCAGGGATCTCTGCCATGTGTTAAGTAACAGGAAACAGAGAAAAAGACGTTAGAGAAATAATGTGGGGAGGCAAAAGAGAGAAAAAGCAAGAGCAGAATAGGTAGTGTATCCCATGTTTGCATGAAGCAATCTAGAGCTCTCACTACCACAAAACAACACAGTATAAGCCCACATAGTGACTTCAGATGGCTAAAGAACTTTAACAAGCAGCTTCTGAACTTGGGGTGTACAATTCACATTGTACTGGCAAAAGGCAGTAAATTCCCTGTGCTACATGAGCCCAGCCTTTAGTTTTCTCACTCGGTTTGTGTTAAATAACAACTCTGACTACTGTCAGGAAGAGCATCCTCTGGGTAAGAAATTAATAAAAACTGCGAAGTGCTCCATCACTAACAAGAAGTTTGTGTTACCAAAACAGCCATGAGTGTTGCAATGACATTTTCTCCATTATTTTTCCTGCATGTTTTCCTTTAAAAATTGGGTTAAACCCCCTCTTCCCCCCCCCCCCCCCCCGCAAGGTTCACCATAGCAGACAAAGCTTAGTGGTGGGAAGGCCTGCCATCTGCATTATTAAAGTCACATGTAAGCACCATGGGAAGCTGACAAGATGCTGCAGACAGCATAACAAACATAACATTTGTACTGTTCATACTTCCAGTGATTCATAAAATATTGATAGCAGTCCTGAGTGCGTGGTGGCCAAGAGGGAGGCCACTTCACCCACAGGGAATGTGTTCATGAAAGGACACAATAGGATTTTATACTCTGAGAAATTCCCCAGAGGGACAAGAGCTCCGCTTTTCATATTTGCATTGAATGGCAAGAATAAAAACAGGTGGGAGAGCAGGAAGAAAGTCCCATCTTGAACAAAAGAGAAGGACAGAGAGCTCCAACTAGGCTGGGAGATGGGGATGAGGGGTAAAAAGGTAGGCTCCTATTGCTCAGCAAGGGGCTGGGAGGTCCATCTCAGCATTCAGCATAAAGCTGCTATTGTTTGAGTCATTCTTTAATTTGCAGGACCGAGAGAGGCCCCAGAAGCCCTAAATGACAGCTAGGCAATAACCAGGCATCAGCCACACCCTAAACTGCATTTTAATTTCCTCTTTTGTGACATCAAGTATGCAGCCACCTCCTTTGCTCGAATAGCGCACACTCTCCTGTGTTTAAGCCTGTTCAGTGTTGCCAGTGAATTCAGGGAGAGCAGCAAGCACGAGATGCATTTCTCCTGGGAGCAATGAGCAGGGACCTCCTTGGGGCTACCATCAGAAAGACAGCAATCTGAGGAGAATCACAGGACCTGGCATTTGTGTTTCATCCCACTCCAGGCTTGCTTAATTCAACAAGGATAAGCAGTTTTCCTGAAGACACCCAGCCACTCACCCTGAGATTGGGAACCGAGCTGCAGAGGCAGGCAGCAGGCAACTCTGCTCACTCAGCTCCCACCATTACCTCCTAAACGCCAGTTCCAGAGTCAGTTCCACTTGTGCAAACCTGCTGGCATGCCCCGATGACAGGAACTGAGTAACATGGTGAGGAGTTTTCAGTCAGTGCGTGGAGTTGGAGTCTAATTCAATATCTTCATAGTGCATGTTTAACATAAGCACTAGAGTGATTCTGCTGCACTCAGAGTTACGCACGCATTGCAAGTAGAAAGTTAACATGTACTTGCTTGTAAATTCAGTCAACAGAAAAAGCCAGCCTGAGTATATGACATCGAGAATGTCATCTATACACTCAGCTGTCAAAGACCAAAGTCTTCATTTTTTCCTAACTTAGTGTAACCTGTTACGGCCAAACTACATTTACTGAAGCCACCCCAGTCAACGCAGCCCAAGTTATAGTCCCATCCAGCTGGCAACTGTTTTTTTCCTTCCTTATTCATTTATGTTATTACTGAATGTAATATCTTACCTGTCACTGGAACAGTTTAAGACAAGTTAATCTTTTTTCTTTATTATTTTTTTAACAGCACATCTGCACACAGTTAGAATGAGACCGATGATTTAAATCGGACTAAAAAAGAGAATGACTTACCTATTTGCAACTAAAGAGTGATTTCTTTCTAAGCCACCCCCAGCAAGCAGTAGTTCTGCATGTGTAGTGAATTCCTTGTTTATAAATGTTGCTATAGTAACTGTATCCCTAGCCACAGTCTGGTACTTACTGTTCTGGTTATCTAGTGAGCAGCAAGGTGAAAAGGGGATGAAAAGAGACACAGTATTGCAAGACAGCTCTGCTTTTGAGGATTCCAGAAGGGACTCCAGTAAAGCATTTTTAATATGTATACTAACTGGTGCCTTATGGTATGGAAGAGGGCAATGTTTTTTCCCATTAGACCCTCACAAACACACCATGAAATGTAAACAAATACTCAGAATTTAACCAAAGTATCTGCTTTAGGACAACTTTTCTCTTTGATTTTACTTTGATGGAAGCAAAAGCTTCCGATACTCTTACGAACCCTGAAGAATAAGGTGAAAGAATAACGTTGTTTACCTAGGCTGTAATGCTATAAACACCCCGTGTGCAGCTTCAGGCATAAACGCACACTGAGTGGCCTTAGCAAAACATCAGGGGAATTACACACCTGTGTGAAAACAGCAATCATATTTTCACAGTTGAAACTGGTAATTCATTTATAGGCAGCCTTAATGGTGGGTTAATTATCACCAGTTTGCTGTTTAAAGGAGAAGCTGGTGTTGTCTTCTAAGAAAAAGAAAATGAGAAATAAATCCCATATTTGGGGAAGTAAAGGCTCCAGCTTCCAGAAAAACTGCCTGTGTTCAGGCACGGATATTAAGTGGTCCATAGGAGGCAATACGTTGTTCCAGATGCACTCTTCGCTTGTAGCATTTGCTACAGAGGAAGCGCGATGGGAAAGCTGAAAGTGAAGCTAAGCAAGAGCAGTTTCATTTTCAAGCCGGAGAAGAAAGCCTAACCCTAACCAGCAAGAAAAATGCAAGCAGAGAGGTTCTTAAGCGGCTGTTACATACATCTCTTATCTGTTATTTGAGAACACGATTCGGGCACTTTAAAAAATAGTTAAAAACCCCAATAATTCTCTCTCAAATTTGCTACAAACTGGAGGGTTTGTTTCCCCTTTATTTTCCTCGACGCTGGGGGCCGCCGCCGCCGCCGAGGGCAGCCTTGCCTCCACCTTAACAGTCCGTCTTAAAGCCCCGGGGATGGCAGCAGCCATCTTATGGGTCTCTGTCACGGCTGCTGCGAAGCACGAAGCCAGCCCCTGCCTCCGCCGCGGAGCAGGTCCCAACCTCCTCCGTCTCCCCTCAGCATCAACCCCGGCTGATTTTAAAAGCTCAGTCAAAAAAGCCAGAACTACCAAGCCCAGATCCCCTTTTCATTAAAATACTACAGCGTTCATTCCACACACCACCACCACCACACCCCCCCCCATCATTTATGCCAGCTCGATGAACAATCTGATGCTTGAAAACATCCCCAGGAGCTGAGAAGGTGATGGAAGATGGAGACCACAGGGAAAACGTTTTCTCCCTCTCTCCCCCACTCCAAATACTACTCCTAACTTCACACAAGTCTGGAGTCCTCTTTGCGCACTCCATGCAAGGTGGCAAGGCCCTACACGTCCACACTCTGCAATCCCTTCCGCAATAATATTGCTACTCCAGGTTTATGCATCAAAGAGCCGCAGATCCCAGGCAAACGCCCAGCCTCAATCCCGACCTCCTAAACCGTGGTCCCCCACTATTCAATTGTCATTTGCGGTTTCTCGCAGCTCGACCACGGGTTTTACATACATGCAACAGAGCGTAACCACCTCAAAACCAAAGCACTTTCCTTCTGCGCATAGGGCGCAGTTTCCGTGGCGGGATCACTTAATTTTATCTTTCAATTAAAAGGTAATCCCTTTGAGACAACTTAAGTTGACCCGCTGTCAACACTTGCCCGTCGACAAATAAAACCCCCAAAGCAAAACAAACAAGAAACAAACAAGCCCAAAACCATGATGAGAGGAACTGAACGAGAGGATTTGAAACTGACTGACGTTTATATATTGAATTAGAAGACAGCCGCGGGAAAAAAAAACTACATCACTTAAAGGCGGCTGCGAAGCGCGCCGCGCGGAGATGCAATGGTTAACTCAAACAAAGTAGTGTCACTACAAGGGGGGGACCGAGCTCGGGCAGCCCCGCGGGCTCACCGGGCTCAGGAGCGCCGCCGGTGCCGCCTCTTTCTAGGGCGACTTTCCCCGCGGCTGCCGCCGACATCCGCTCCTCCGCGGGGCACCGCCCGCCGCCGCGCAGCTCCCGCGCAAGGACGCGAGCAGCTCCGGGTGCCGCCCCCCCCCCCCCCCCCCCGGCGGGGCAGGAGCCGCCCGCGGAGCGGCGTGTCCCTCCTCCCGCCCCCCCCCCCCCCCCCCCGGGGAGCAGCCGGCGGCGGCGCGGCGAAGGGGAGGGTCTAGGGCCGGGAGCACCGCGCAGCACCGCGCCGGCCGGACCGGCGGCTGCCGGCGCGCCGCGGGCATGGCGGAGCCTGGCGGCGCCGGGGCCGGGGCGGCGGGCGGGCCGCAGCAGGGCTCCCCGGCAGCCGGGGGGGTGGCCGCCGGGAGGCCGGCCCGCAGCGCCGCCGAGAGCCCCGGGGGGCCCGGCTCGGCGCGCACCGCCGGGAAGAAGGCGCAGCTGCGCGCCGCGCCGCGGGCTAAGAAGCTGGAGAAGCTGGGCGTCTACTCCTCTTGCAAGGTACCCGGCCGCGGGCGCCCACCCGCTCAGGGAGGGTGGAGATTGACGGGAGGGAGGGGAAGGAGGGAAGGAGGCGGTGGGGAAGGGCTGTGCCGGGCGGGGGAGGTGGCCCGGCTGCAGCCCTACGCTCCCCGCGGAAGTGGCGGTGCCGGTGGATCCGTCGGCCGACAGCCGCGCAATTAAACCCCGAGCGCAGGGAACGCGGGTCCGCGGGCAGCGCCGCCCTCCCCCTGCCCGAGCCGGGCGGAGCGGAGGTGCCCGTCCCTGGCGTCCGTCTGTCCGCCCGTTCATTCCGCGGGGGCAGCGGCGGGCGGGGCGGCTCCCGGTGCCGGCGATGAGCGCTGGGTTAGCAGCCCTGCTGCCGCAGCTGTCCGTCGTGTAAGCATCCCCGCGGGGAGCGGGGACACCCGTTGGGGTCTGCCCCGGCCCCGGAGGAGGGAGGCGGCGGCGGCGGCCTCGCTGTTGACATCGCCGGAGCCTTTGCTCCTGGCTGGCACTGTCGTCAGCTGCTTTGGCAGAGGAGCGACGGGGCGCGGCCTCCGGCTTTGGGAAAGTTGTGTCCCCGCCGGTCACGTAGCGCTGTCCCGGTGTCCGGGGCCCTGGCAGCCAGCGGGCACCGCCGTCCACCTGCGCCCTGCCCCTGCGGGGACCGCTCCTCCAGCGCCTGCCCTCGTGCCCGGGAGCGCTGCCCTGGGCTTTCCTCCACGAGCACTTTCCCCGCGGTTCTGTTCTCGGCGGGAGAAGCGGGACTTGCCTGCTTGTGGGAGATGAGGGGGGGGCTTGGTCAGAGCTGCTGCCCGCGGAGGTCTGTGACAACGCGGCTGTGCGTGCGTACAGAGCAGGCCCAGTGTGCTCTCTCTGAGCAGGGGCCGCGCTGCTGCTGTCAAGGCAATTGCTGGATGCACAGTGGGTCTGACATGTTCAAGTTGGCAGTGCTGATGTCAGACCCCTTACTAATGATTGCAGCATTGAAAATAGCTGATTGTGAGAAATGTGCATTTCGTTTTCTCTCTTCTGGTACTGATGGCGAATCATAGAATCACAGAATGGTTTGGATTGGAAGGTACCTTAAAGGTCATTTATTTCCAACCCCCTGTCATAGGCAGGGACACCTTGTGCTAGACCAGGTTGCTCCAAGCACCATCCGGCCTGGCCTTGAGCATTTCCAGGGATGGGGCAGCCACAGCTTCTCTAGTCAATCTGCTCCAGTGTCTGAGTAACTTCACAATAAGTAACTTCTTCCTAGTATCTAATATAAATCTACCCTCTCGCAGTTTAAATCCATTCCCCCTTGTCTTATCACTGCATGCCCTGGTGAAAAGCCCCTCTCCAGATTCCTTGTAGGCCCCCTTTAGGTACTAGAAGGCTGCTGTAAGGTCTTCCTGGAGTCTTCTATTCTCCATGGTAAACAACACATTTGTTGTTAAGCAACAAATGTTAAGTAAAAGGCCAAACTAAATGGTAATGTACATAGGAAGCATCACCGTACTGCTCTATAGTCCTGCCTAGTGGCGTGAGGAGCTTCAGCTGTGTGCTGAAGGCATGGTGCAGTGCTGTCATGTGAAGGCAAATTGAGGAAGCCACATACATTTCAATTTCTTGGCAGTTGCCAAATGTGGAGGCAACTCTGCTTCAGCTTTGGTGCGTACATGGACATTGCAATATTACACTGGTGTCAGCAAGTTAAAAGAGCAGCTGGTGTACTTGAAACTTGCGTCTGTGTGGCGTAGGTGGAAGCTTTCCCAGTGCCTGGTCGCCCTTGCACCCTCACGTTTTATTGTTGCCAAGGCTTGCTGTTAAACAGAGCTGTCTGTCACGAATATGTGTGTGTGTGAATCGCTTTTTTTCTTCCCTGGTCAGTTCTCTTCCTGGTGTGCCTCCAGATGATCTTTGTGAAGGCAAAAGCCTTCTCCTGAGGAGTGTTGCCCCAAAGGGTGTTGTCCTCATGGTGTCAGCTTGTACTGCTGGTGCACTGGTGGGGTATCCTTGCTGGCCCTCTTCTGTAAGAAGTCTGGGGTGCATGCCCCGTTGGCACTCTAGCGATGGATGGAACAGGACCTGTGGCTGGGGATATCCCAGAGCCTTTTGCTCCTGCCAGGACCTAGGCACAGCCCCAGCCCTGACCACTGCACTGTGTGCAGATTAAAGTGGAAAACCAACCTTTGCTATTTCACTTCTCTTCAGTAATTATCTGGCGGGCAGCTTGCATTCCGATCTCAAAACAGAAGCAAGTAGACAGAGGGGAAGCGCCTTGTAAACTAATCAAGTGGGTTCTCCTGTGGGATAAAGGAGGAAGGATGGCGCAGGATGGAAGAATGTGTTGTTTTTCTTCCTGAACTCTGGGCAGGTGCTCCAAAAGGACACTGCTTGGCTGGTAACATCAGTGGTTTGCAAGAAACTGTAGCAGTGCAGAGTGTAACTTTTTGTTACTGTGGGTTGCAACTTCCATTCATTTTGGGTTTCTGTATGCGAGCCCAAAAGGGGGTGAGAGGATAAACACCATCTCCGAAGGGGATGGCTGCGTCCATTCAGGTAGTGGCTGTATGTGAATTGTGTGTAAATATACACAGAGCTGTACAAGTTGGAGTGCACGAAATATGCAATGGCACAAAACATCCCCTAGTGTTGATCATCTTCTCTCGCATGAATTTGTCACAGAATTCAGCAGAGTTTACTAGGAGCATAACCTCAGAGATGCTGGCAGTAGCAGAGGCAGGGAGCCTGTGTTTGCTAGGGATGAAGAGCAGCAACACTATAAGATGGAGAGGCTGATGGTGGTGTAGAAGGTGAGTCTCACAGGTGACAGCAGAAATGCTGAGCAGGAGAGGGTGGAAGGCACTGCTCTGGGGAAGGATGCTCAGTCCCCAAGAGGGACCTCCTGGACCTTCCTCGGTGATCCTTTTTCTTCATGGGAAATGCAGTCTGCTGGCAAAGGCATATTCAGTGTGTGCATATTCTGAGCAGAACGAAAGTGAAGTTAAGGGAGCTGCTCTCCAGGCTAGAGAAATGTGGGATTTGCTTCTTTTTCCAGGTAAAGAATTGGAGGGTTGTAGCTGTTGAGCTGCTCCACTTGTATAAGAAAAGGTCAGGGAAGAAAGAAGGTAACAGGCTCTTCTGTGCAAGACAGACCTTAAGTGTCCAAGTTTGGGGAGAATGAGATATATATTAGGGGTTGGCACAGGTCTCACAACATCACAGTAGTGCTGTATGTTGTGCAGGGTTTTGTATTTGGCATTTGCTGTGTTTGTGCATGTATGAATGGCTATATATATCATTTTGGTTTCATCCAGTGTGAAATTGAGCATTAGGCATGCAAGCTTGCAGCACTTTTATATAAAAGCAACACTGTGTGAGTTGCACACATAAATATTTTTAATGAAGATGCAGGAGGAAGTCTCCTCAGCTTTTTCGTTCCCTTATTGGTTTACAGTATGTGCAAGTACAACTCCCTCCAGTCTCACTGAGAGTTTTTCTTGCAAACAAGTTGATATTTGTGCTATTTTGGTGTACTAAGTTTTCTGTAAAATTGGTTATTTCTCAGTATATATATCTTACAGTAATGCCTGGATGCTTATAAATACAGTTAGAGCCCAGTAGCCTAAGGCGTTTGCACAAGCAGCAGGGAATAATACCTCCTTGAAGAAAGACTTTGTGCTTTAGATAAACAAAATGGAGAGAGAGTGGGAAGGGTTGTGGTGAGATGACTTGGCCAAGGCCCTGTGGTAGGTTAGTGAGTGGCAGAGGCTGCAGCAAAATCTAGAGGCACTTCTCCCCACTTCTCATCCTAGCCTGACCTCTGTGGGGTTTTCCTGCTCCTACACAAATACAAGTTCACAGGGTAAATATGTACCACTGTTTCTGTAATGAAATATTTGTATTTACCCTGACTTCCATAAGACAGATTAAGAGGAGGCAGACTTGGCTGTGTTACTGCTGGGCTTTATATAGTGTGAGTACAGTTCCTTGAAGCTCAACTTGAAGTGTATTAAAGTTGTTTTCTGCAGAAGTGCAGGAGACATATGTGACATCTAAAGCATTATCATTTTCACATTGGGGTGAATCTGTTTTATAATGCCACAAGCCCAATTAAAGCATCATCCTTTAAATTAAATAGGAACTCTTCCATTACCTTTACAAGGTGGGAATTGGGCTCCTATTATTAATAAAAGCTTTATATGGTAGCCGAAGTCTCTTCTGTAAGTGAAACTGGAAAATACAGGGAATAAAATACTTGGATTGATCAATAAAGAACATGTCTTTAAAGCTGAACATTGAACTGATTGTAGATCACCTGATATATATATGAGTGGCTCACCAAGCAGTGTCTGTCTGGTTGCTGGGTACTGGACATTTGAGTAGGAAAAAATATGCATTTTAAATTCATCCATGTATTTGTTATAGTTTGTGTGACATGCTTTGTTAAAAGCATCAATTTGAGATTCTTGCTTGCAAGAAAAAGCTCACAGGGTATTTTACATGGCTCTTGTGTTGGGAAGAAAAATATTTTTTCTAGAATAATTATACTTGCTGGAAATAGAAAGGTTTCTAATGTTGTGTATATATAATCTGTTGGGTCTGCTTTGCATCTCGGTTATGAAACAGAGCAACCTGTACAATTTTGAGTTGGAAAGAGATCCCAGCATAACAGCTGTTTTGAAATTCAGTTTTAAAACTGCTGGTGTTTTTTACTTTGTAATTAAATCAGCTTGAAGTTTGCATGTTCACTACCAGAAAAAGGAGGAACATCTTAGTCCATACGTTACTGTAACATTCCTCATTTATTTATATCATTGAGACACCTGAAACCCACTTAAAATGGGTGCAATGTTGTAACTTACGGGTGCTTAATTTTTAAAAAAATATGCTAACAGTGTATGTTAAAATGTGCTGGTTTGGTTTTTCCCCCTGCTGCTCATTTTTGACCTGCTATCAGTACATTCAGTATCTGAAAGGAAACAGTAACTGTAGTTTGTCCAGAGTTGCAGTTTTCACTCCCTGGAGCTATCGGATAGTTTAATTTCCCACATCACAACCTAACATGGAAAGGGTCAAAAAAAATGGTTGAAACTTTATTGTACAATGCAAAATGTACATAATTCTAGAACTTTTTTCTGGGGGGGGGGGGGGGGCGGGGTAGGGAACAATGTCTAATTGTGTTTTATAACACTACACTCATCCAATTTTATTAAAAACTGCCAATAAAGATGCAGTGTTGGTGAATCCCGGGCCTGCAAAGATGACCGTCTTTACTTTGCAGGTTTCAATAAGGCAGAAGGCCCCAGCTTTCTCCAGTAGCTTTATCAAAACTATGCAGATGTCCCAGAAAACAAGGCTCCAAGGACTGGATGTGCTAGTTCAAATGCTTCTTTTCCTTCCTTCCCTCAAAACTGTTTTGATCTTAAGTTTTTGAGGAGGTGAAGTCATACTTTATTCTGTAATGAAAAGCAGATGAGTGGCACTTAAAAAAAGGAAGAAAGAAAGGGAAAAGTTGAAGATAGTCAACAAAAGGATTGAATGGACAAAATGCAGTGGAAGCCTTAAAACAACTCAGTAATTTAAGCCACTGAGGAATGCACATTGCGTATTCACTGCAAAATACTTGCACTGTCAACATCTACAATGAAAGCTCAGTTCTAAAGAGGACTTTTTCGGGTTGTGTTTTCCCTTGGTTAACATTTATGCTGCTTCTGGTGTTTTATGGAGAGATTAACGAAAAAAGCCACCCTAGTAGCTGTTTGAGAAAGGTCTCTGGAATAATTTGAACAATACACATTAACAGCTGCTTCAAAAAGATCTGGTGAGGAAATACTACTGACAGCAGAAAAAATGTGCTGTTGAACACGCTGTTTTTATCCTTCTGTGGGTGGGTTGATATTTATTTTTGGCAGTTTTACTGAGCTGCTATCATGATTCATACATCTGTTTGTTTGCATCTTTGCTGTTAATTATTGTGTGACACTAAAGTTTGTGTAGTTACTCACTGTTTATGGCTTTTAGGCTTGATAGTAAACACCGTGTGGTGAGCTTCTGTGAAATACTGCTTCTACTTGGAGAAATACTTCTCAAAATGCATGAGCCTAGTTTGAGGGGTTTGGATGGTTTTGGACATCTTTCATTTGGTATGATTTAAAGCAATTAATAAAAAGCATAGAATTTGTCAGTAATTTACAGCATTGAACATTTGTCTGGACAGTTGAGTGGGAAGGATCAAATCTTGCTTCCCTAACATAATATTTAATCAGTTGTTATTTGAGAACTTCTTTACGATTGTCTTTGGAATTTTCTTTGGTAATAATCTCATTTTCTGACATTCTTTAGCGTGGCAGTTACTTTATCCTTGTCTTAACCACAAAAACTTTCATGGCAAGGAAACAGTTGTCTCTCCCACAAAGCAAATGTGTATAGCTTATTTGGCATAGGTTTTGTCTAGTTCAAGTTGCTCATTGAAAGTGAGGTTTCACATCATCTCACAGATGTCCAAAGTCCCTGTATCAGGGCAGTCCTTGATTTACATGTATCATTCAATCACTGGTCTCCCTTTCTAGTCATTAAACTTTAAGAGATGATGTAGGGCTGGATAACAAACACAAGTAAAACTGACACTCCATGCCTGTGAAATTGTAAGAGGTGGTTTCTGCTGTAAAATAACATTGGGCCTTTTTCTGTTCCCTGACAATCATATTGTTCATAGAAAACACTATTACATTTTCTGAGACTTAAAAAAATCCCACACCTGTTTTAATCTTGCCCTTATTTCATACTGAAGTCTCCCTGATGCCACATTATAAATACATGTGGTGACAGACAGCCTGCACCCACGCAGTGAGTTTGGAGAGCCAGGGGTTTCAGGCAATGTAGGTTGTCCCATTTCCAAGGCAAGTATGTGGAACTGCCTTTGCTGGGCACTTGCAGGTGGATTTCTGAGTCATCTCTGGCTGCTGAAAATGCCACTCACATCCCTTAGTACCTGCCAGACAGCCCCGGGTGTGGGCAGAGGCTATGGCACCAGGGGCCAGGAGCCCAGCTGAATAAATACTTGAACATTAGAGATGGTAAAAACCTCATGTGGTGCTCAGCAAAGTGCAGACAGGAGTTTTCTTGATGCTCAGGTTGCTGAATATTGAAATTAGTTTGGAAGAACAATTTGCCATCAATCAACAAATCTGTCAGTAGCTGTCAAGCTGTGATCCTTTCTGTTTCTTTTGGGTGCTTCTTCCTTAGGTGAGGTGGGATTTGGAAACGTAAAAGGCAAATGAGATAGGTTCCTGAAATAGATTGCATTAAGTATATTCAGAATTGGTTTTGGAAAATTACACATTAGTGCTGGATATATTAGCATCACATTTTTTCCTGCTAAGGTTGTTTCGGTCATAAATATTATGCAGCAGTTGGCATACTTTACCTCACTGAGGTCTTGGCAGTGCAAACTCATATGTATCTTGTGACAGCCCAGTGCACAGATACCTAAGCAGTAGAAAAGCATGCTTTCCTTCCAATTAGATGCTCAAATAGGAGCATGAATGGTGTTATAAGTACTTTACCAACAAAACAACTGAGGTCTTTTGGATATGCAGAAGAAAATCCCCTCCTATAAAGCTCCTCTTTGGGTAACTAGAATTAGTACTTTCAACTTCCGAATAATTTGAGGCATGATTACCATAGTCACAACCTCTCCCTTCATGACCACCCCTTTTAACTGCAGTCTATCTGTGATGTTTCATACTTAGTGAGTGTAAATAAACTTCTCAGAGTAAGCATCAAGTTGCATTGGTAGCGTCACTCTCTTGGGCATCTGTTACTTTTGTGTCCAAGCCTTGCCTCAGAGAGCGTTTTCTGATAGTGCAGTTATTATTTGCTTATTTCAGTATTTAGTTAACCCCGCTTGGCTTGCCATAGGCTTGGTTTTAGTTGCATGATTCCTTGTTGCCAGTATAGTTGATGAGGTAGTGATAAATGTGTTGCCTGTTCTATAACCTGTTTGTGTTTAAATCATTAGAACTGCCTTGGTGGAGGGAGCTGTACATGTTGGTATACCAGTAAATGTTTGGATACTTCTTTCACTAGTGAGAGCTTCTGTAAAGTAGCCAGAGTTTGTGTGTGTATTTTTCTGAGCTTACTAGAGCAGTGTTAATCTCTCTGTTTGGTGTACCATCCTACTTCTGGTTATTTCTAGAAGATAAAGTCTAGCTGTGTGGTAGGTAAAAACACAAGAACAAACCCACAACAATAATAAAACAACCCAACCCCCCCCACCAAAACAAAGCAAAACCCCCCATCTTGCAGTTAATGTTAGTTTTTATTGCCCTTGAAATAATGCAATTTCAGGAAGTTCCCGTGTTTTGCAGTGTTGATCGATACCCCTTTGCTTTGATTTCAGGCTGAGGAATCCTGTAAATGCAATGGGTGGAAGAACCCCAACCCACCTCCCACACCACCCCGGGCAGAGCTGCAGCAGGCGGTGGTGAGCCTCGCGGAGCCCTGCCGCAGCTGCAGCCATGCACTTGGTAAGCTTTGGCCTTGCTTCTGCAGTCCATGTGCCTGCACCCAGGAATCTCTGCTCTGCTCTTGTGAGACAGAAGTCAAGATGCCATGGCAACACCTAGAGGAAGGGGTCACGGTTGGGTGTAAATGTCTGTAACTTAGATTCAAATACCCTAAAATGAGTTTTGAAGAAAATGAAGGAAGGTACAGCTTCTAACAGCGCATATGCTCTGAAATGCAAAAGAACTGTTAAGCTACCCGTAACAATTTTAATACTTCTTGTAACATGTGTTAACCTCACATGGTTTTATCAGTTAGCAGCCTTAGTCACAACACGGATGACTCTCTCCTGTAGGCTGTTTTATGTTTTCTTAGCACAGAATAAACTGTAAAATACTCTTGACCACTGCTAAAGCAGGTACAATCACCTACAGAAAGAACTGTGCCTATTCTGTGTCACGGAAAAGAATACTGGGGTTGTATATCTTAGCATTGTCTAAGAGGCTGTGCAGACAGCTTGCATATCTTGGAAGCAACTTCTCAAAATCCATTGTCAAATACTGTTGTAGGTTTGTTTGGTTTTCTTCAGAATAATAATACATACTGATTTACCCACAAAGCCTGAAAAAGAGTGGGGAATCACTGTATTGGTTTTTTCAAGAATTTGCGCATCCAAAATAAAAGCTGATTACCTTTTCTGCATATATTAGCAAATATTGAATAAAAAGTGAGCTAAAATGATACTCAGAATTAATTGAAAAGCAGCAGTTGCTATTTAATTTTTGTTGATGTACCAAGCTTAGGACAGTGAAATAAAAAAAGGAAATCTAAAACCTTCACAGTGGATCATTTATTTGTCTGTCTTTGAAAATACATAGTCTAGGACGACGTGTCCTTGCCCATGGCAAGGGGTTGGAAACTAGATGATCTTAAGGTCCTTTCCAAACCTAACTATTCAATGATTCTATTTTGCATAGGATTTTTTACATTGGAATCTATTTCTATTTCCCCCCCCTTTTCTTTTTATGCTCTAACTACATCTGATCTATTTCTGAGCTTTTCAGCAGATTCCTTTCCTTTCTTGATATCCTGAATCTCTAGATTTACTTGCAGAAGATTCACAAGTGCATAGTGTCGCAGAAAGTTTGGTGGGTTTAGCTGAGTTAGTTCTAAACTTTCATTGTATAGCTTCTCTGTGCTGCGTTTGGTTTTGCAGTTTAGGGTAGCTTGTGTTACCCGTCCCTTTCATTTGTGACCTTCGAAGAAAGGGGTCTTTCTTTTTTTCACCTAAATCTGATGAGATGTTGTGCCTGTCAGTTTCTAGATCTTCAGCAGAATTTGTGGATGCTATGTATTTCGTAGAAAAACTCAGTGCTTCCGAAGTCTGAAGCTGTTTTTGGTCTACTGAGAAATCTTAAATCACTCTAGCTAGGGAACGCGGGAAAATCAGTACTAATGAAACTAGTACCATCAAACGTACCTTATGGAACAAACTGTATTTTTATTTATTGGTGGTTTTAGAAAAGGTAAAATTTCTTATTCTTCTGACTGCAGCTAATAAGGATGATGTTTTCTTTGAAATAACTGAAATGAATTGCTGTGTGCTTCTTCACATTACTGGCAGAAATATGTCTTTCAGCAGTGTTTTCCAAGATAATTTCCATATTCATCTCCTCTAAATTAGCATGTTCCTGCTGAATGCCTTTAAAACCAGGCTGACCACAAGGTGTGTAGGCTTCAGATTGTCATCTGCGCTGCATTTTCTCTTCCTCGGAGAGCCATCGAAATAGTGATGTAGAAATTCCTGTCTGGTTAAAACCATACCTGATGTAAAATATAGGATGTTTGGGAATTCTGCCTTTTTTTTTTTTTTTTTTTCCCCAATATTTTCTTCTAAAGGCAATCCTAGGCATCAGTCTTGTTCAAGACATCTCTTTTTAGGGGCATGGTTCCATCTGCAAGCAGCGCAGTTTTTGGTGCATAAAGCTGTTTGGTGACGTGTATTAGCTTATAGAGCTTATTTCTGTCTACACACCTATGATTTGTATTCATTTTGCATTCTTTTCTGGTATTCTCCCTACTTACGTATGACTTGTATTCTTCTATTTGTGGCTCAGCTCCATAGCTTGGCTCAGTACTGGGTTTTTAATGAATATTTCTTTTATTTGGGCAGTGTATTGCCTCACTACCATAAAGTGGTGTCTAACTTGGATTTCAGGAGAATTCAGTCTACACCTGCATCAAGAGCACGTTACATAGTCAGAGGTTCTTTTCTCTTTCATATTTGATTGTGATGGTGCAGTTTCCTGCTGGTAAACATTTTCAGTCTCGATTCACTTTTAAAACTAGTTAATTAATGAGTTAGTACACTATATACACAGTCTCCCTTTTTTTTTACCTGCACTATCTTCAGTTATTGCTATGCACCTTTATGTAGCATATTCGAGTATTTCTTGGTTTGCCCATCCTATATAGATCACTAGGTTTTTTGTGTATGCACTGATTTTGCAGTAGACTGTGGACACTCTTCTCATTAATCCATTTTCTCACTGCTCCTCAATCATACACTAAAGTACTTGCTTATTGAAGTTGCACAACTGAAATAATTAACTTGCTATTCTTTGGGTCTTCTTATCATTTTATTGGCCGTGCTCTTTCTGTTTGCTTTCTTCTTCTGCATACTGTAGCAACTTATACTTGTGATTTTTATGTTTTGTTTATTATATTTTTGCAAGCACAAGCAGCAGCTGAAGAAGGTTGTATTGGTTGGGCAATGCAGATGGATGGGACTGTGTAATGCTAGTCAAAATTAATGCAGTGTTTAATGTCAGTGTACAAAAGCTTTGATTTAATAGAAGGTTTGCTAATGGCCAAAGAATTTGGGAAAGGGCTGTGAACATCTGAAGAAAGATAGCTTGTTGGGCTGATGTAGCAACATTGGTGACTCCACAGTAAATGGTAACGGGTAGTAAATGCATGCTGGTAGTATATTATGTTGCTTTTAGATTCACCTTGTGGGTAATACGTCTCTAATAAAATGTTTAAATACAGCCAGTAAGTAGTCAAGGTACCTTTCAGTATTGTTATGGAAACTGCGTGGAAATGGCTTCTTATGCTGATGTTTTATTCATTTGTTAGTCAAGTGCAAGGTTTCTTTGGTATGTTATCAATTTCTAATGCAGTGCTCATCTAGAAGGGAATTTATTACTTTTACAAGATCAGAACAGACAGCTGGGAATATTAAACCTTCATACCTGGCTCAAGGGCAGAAACAAAATGGTTTTATTCTGCCCAGAATGCTGAATATTTGTCCTTAAAGAAAGATCAAAATGCCTCCCCTCATGCCCCTTTTCAGTTCTGAGTGTATGCTCAGAACTTAAGACACTATAAGTGTTCATTTAAGTGGAAACAGTTGCTGGCATCTTTTTAATGTTCTGAGCTACCATGTCCTTTTTACTTGAAGCTGAACAAATTTATTGAATTTTAAATGCTTTGGCAGGTGTCATACCAACCTTCCCCAAAAAACCATATTTGTCAGGTGGCCAATAAATAGATTTTTTTCAAGTCATGTTGTTACTCCCTGCTTCCTCCCTGACTAAGGAATAAGATTTGCTTTGAAAATTGCTTACCAGTCCTGATCACACTAGGATATCTAAGTTAATATAATAATCATCTAAGAAGTAAATGTTGATTAAATTTATAGAAAAAACTTACACGGCCAACCTTTTAAATAATTTTCCTTTTCTTTTAAAGGCCATTTTTTGTCCTTTTGGAGGAAAGGATGTGCATACCCACGTACATTGACCTGGAGTCAGAGGTTATTGCTTTTTGTAATGCAAATATCCTCTTTCTGGGAATTGACTTCTTGGGGCTTTTTGCCTTCTCTTTTCCCGGGTCCAGTTGTTCAAACCAGCTTGAAATGAATGTCCTGCTTCACCTGTAGAAACCTCAAGCTTTTGAAGATAACAGATGTGGATCTATATTTACCTTTGGAGATGATAAAAGGGAGTTTGTCACTTGGAAATTATGATACATTAAAAGATGCTTTTTTTTTTTTAAACTTCTGAACAAATGAGCATGTGCAATCTGCATAAGCTTTGTTAGTATGGTGTGCACAAAGCATAGTTTGACTTTACATGATATGAAGGTAAGAGACTCAGCCAATAATGTCCACTTTAAAACAAAACTATTTGCGGAGCTGATTTTTGTTTGGTTTAGGTTTTTTATTCTTCACAGCATAAGGTGCTACTCAACACCTAGATTACCTAGTTTATGGGAATTATGGATTTATTATGTTTATTCAAGAAAGCTTGTCTTAAAAGCATAGTACCTGAACAAAAATGTGTGTAGTTCTTTATATATTGCAACGTAGTCATATCAACAGGAGTTCTGTGGTCAGTTTTAAGTGTTAACAGACACTGTGATTCCTACCAGCCATCCTTCTTCTGCTGTGGGAATTGCCACCACTGGACTACCTTTACAAATTCCTCTGATGTGACATATTTCAGTTACCTCTAAGAAGATGTTCAGCTTAAGTAAGTTATTACAGGATCAGGGCCTTTACCATTATGGCTTAGTTTGAGATATCCTAGGGAGTACTTGTGCTATTGGTTCTTTCAGCAGGCTTTTTACAGGTTTGGACTTTTATTTCGTTTAGCTGCTCATGTTTCACACCTGGAGAATGTGTCTGAAGAAGAAATGAATAGGCTCCTGGGGATTGTACTGGATGTAGAGTATCTGTTCACCTGTGTCCATAAAGAAGAAGATGCAGACACCAAGCAAGTTTATTTCTACCTGTTCAAAGTAAGCTGAACTTGTGTAGTATGATCTCAGGTTTTTCACTGTCTCATACATAAGCCAATGTCACTGCCCCTCATGCGTGTATTGACTTTATCTGGTGAGACTTTTTCTCCAGCGTGATACTCTAGTGGCTAACTGTGGGTGGGACGTTCTGGTACTTGCAGTGTACCATATACTGCTGCAAAAGTCATCCATATGGTTGAGGATCTGACCCCGAGTCCCATTGATAAACTGCGCAACCTGCAAGCATTACCCTCTTCACTTGCACATTGAGAAAAGTCAGTTGTCATAAATGCTAACTTAGCTGCCTGCATTCACTCGGATAAGGCCCTTACACACATTTCTAAGAAACTGAATTCACAATTAAGTTTATTAGCTATAAATTTAGATGACTAGACAAGCTGATATATAGCCAGGAGGTCTTCAGCACTGCTTGCAGTGTGTTGTGCATCCCTGGCTTCCACTGACCACATATATGCAAATATCCTAATTTTTAAAAACTTGTTTATTTTCAACAGCTTTTGAGGAAGTGCATTTTACAGATGGGAAAACCTGTAGTAGAAGGATCTTTGGAGAGTCCCCCATTTGAGAAACCCAGCATTGAACAGGTAAACAGTCAAAACATGGGTTTGGTTGTGTGTTGCTTTATTTTATTATTATTATTTAATGGGTTTTAGGGAGGTTGTTTGTTTTGATTTTGTTTTTTTCTTTATTTTTTAAACATAGACACTGGTTTTGAAAATATGGCATTGTAGACAGTGTGCACGTGCTTTTGTATATTACTTTGTATATGACAGAGTGAGACTGTAGGAGGCTGCTGCTGCTGCTTCCTCTTTTAGTGGTGGTACAATAGTTACATTATTTGACTTTTCTCATCATTCATCTTATACTTTAATGAAACTGACATTTCTTGTAGTTTTAGAGAATAAATTTAAAATACTGCTTTCATGTGTGCTAGTTTTTCTTTCTTTGTTTCAAGTGATGAAAAATGCTGTTGAAGTTTTGAAATCCAATATTAAAATGACACTTGTTTTCTGTAAATCAATGAAAATGTTACAATCCAATTCTGTGAGATCATAGCCTTCTCTTTCAAAGACGAGACAATAAAAAACAAAGCAGAAAACAAAGAATAACTGAGGCCTTTGTAACTCTCAGTGGATGAAGAACATATGACAAATTCAGATTTGGTTAAACAAGCTCCTGAGAATGCACTTCTAGCACAGAAGTGGGCCATTAGTTCCAGACAGACTATGCAGAGGCTCACATACCTCACTTTCAGTGAGCTCAATGTTTTCCCATAAGTAGATGAATGGATGCTGTATTGTTAAACAGGGTATTTTAAATGTGAAGTCTGTTATGTGCAGTAATTTTTTCTTTGCAACTCTCGCTTCTTATAATTTAGGAAAATCAAAACATTTCATTGCTGAATTTCTGGGGCGTCTCCACCTTAAGTTCTTCTTTAGTTTGAGTATGAACAAAGAATAAGTGTGTGTAATCTTCATACACTCCTAGTCATTAAAATACGCTATTAAAAAAGTTGTACTACATAATTTTTCATCACATTCTACATACAGTTCAATTTGCATAAGAAAGTAAAGCATAGAGATAAAACAGTAATTATTTTTACATGTATTTTGCAATAACTTTCCCTTGAAATAGATCGATATTTTCAGTTCTGTTTCTAGCAGTTCAGCAACTAAGTCACACACAATTCTGCTAAGCAGCAGTATAGTAATTCATTTATAATATAATGTGTATAATATACTGTAGCACTTCCCACATTTTTACTATCTTCTATAGTTTTTGTTTTGGTTTGGTTTTTTTTAAGTAGACAGCATGCCAAGTGCAATGAGGGGATAAAGTTGCGAAACACTGGCACTTTTTGAAGAAATAATAGGATGTGTAGTCACAAGAGTAACCAGAAATCCACAAGCCCCAGCTGATTACTGAAAAGAAGCTGGGGAGGTTAGTAGTTTGTACTTGATTTACAGAGGAAATAAATCATGCAGCATGGTTATCAGCAAAAATGGCAGGTAGAAGAAAGCCTGCAAGATCTTTCTCTGTTCACTGACAAAGTTTTTTACTTTGAGAAGCAAAGAAGAATAAAGAATTCTTCTTCTCGCCCTTTAAGTCATCTGCGAGAAGTGGATATAATAAAACATCTGGATGTACCTTCTGTGTTTTACAGTGGAGCCTGCTTGTGGCGGTTACAGAAATAGCTGAGCAAGGGCTTCATGGTCTCTTGTATTTGTTTTCTTTCCCATGTAATGCAAGTTCAGGGTTAATAAACAGAAAGTAAGGAATGTTTGAGGACACTTCTGCAAAAATTATGGCTAAGTAATGAAACATAATTTTCTTCTGTTTTAAGGGTGTGAATAATTTTGTGCAGTACAAATTTAGCCACTTACCCTCAAAGGAAAGGCAAACAATAGTGGAACTGGCTAAAATGTTTCTGAACCGCATTAACTACTGGCACCTGGAGACACCTTCTCAGCGAAGACTAAGATCACCAAATGACGATATTGCGGGCTATAAAGTGAATTATACCAGGTAATGGTGCTCTTGCTTGTTACAAGTTTTGCTTACATATATGTCACATATACATTTCAGGAATACACCAGTGCCTATATGCCATAGGTACACCTTCTGAATGTTTGCAGTTATGGGGTCTGTATAAAAACCTGAGGATTTTAGTGAAGCTATATCAGAGTTTCACATGCATCATTGTGTTCCAAGAGGTATGCTTTATCAGCCAAGAACAGGGAGTGGAGGTCATGAACATCTGTATCTGGCAATACTTCTGCATGTCCTGTATTAGCAGAGTTGCTCTCAGACTTCTTAAGATATGAGCCTCATGTAAGATAAAATTCAGGCAATTTGTTATTCAACTCAATTTAAAAAAAAAGGAAAGGTAACATTAAGCATTGTAAAGCATCACAGTTTGAAGCCAAATCATGGAAGATTTGAAAAATTAAAAAGATTTTATAAGTGCTTGAATGCTAAATGAGGAGTAAGTTCCTTAAAATTACAGTTTTTGTTATGACCTTTTAACATGTTGTCAGAATTCAGGGAATGACTTAGTCCCTGGGGGAAGAAAAACTAGGATAAAAAGCTGGGTTTCAGTTTTGCTTTTCCCATAACAATAGTGCAATGCCTTTTTCAGTTAGAACAGCAGCAATAAAGTTAAGGTTGCCAATACAGGCAGCAGTTAACATGGTGCCCGAGAGCACAGGCAGCAATTAGCAAAGGTCGCTGTCAGCATGCCTGTTCCCAGGAATGGCCAGGGACACCTTTCCTAGCTGAGGATGAGCACTGCCTTCTGCTTGCTTCCCTGGTGGCCATTCCCCTGACAAAGCTCAGCTCCTTGAAGGAGAATTGCAGATCCCTTTATGAGTTGAGACTGTGGCTGGTGATATGGCAGACTGCATTGCATCTGTGTCCAACTGGAATGCTCTCAGATGACCTGTCAGCTCAAATACCTATCTGGTGTAAGGTAGTGTTACTGATAATCATGGGGCTCCTAAGACCATTTTTGGTTGGTCTTTGACCTTCATTTGATTATGGTTGGAGTCAACTTTTATTAGGAATCAGTGGCTAGCATTGGCTCTGGCTGGTGACTTTTGTTGTTAATCATTTTGTCAGCTGTGGTTTCTCAAACCTGTCTGCCTGCAGTCCCTAAGGCTTCCCCCATCCCAAAGTGCCACCTCTTTCCACCTGATCTAACTTGTCATTGTGAGCTTTTCCCTTCTCCAGTGTTCAAGACACTGCTCAGGGTGCTGGGTGAACCTTGTGACTTCTTGTTTCATTTGAATGACTGTCTTAATTTGAAAACCGAATGATTTGCATGAATCTATATCAGAGTTTCACACTCATCCTTGTGTTTTGAGAGGTGTGCTTTTATCAGTCAAAAACAGGGAGTAAATGTCTGCAAACAACAGAATCTCACAACTCTTTCGCAACTTTTGTGTTTGCAAAGATTAAGACACAAGAGTTTGGAAGAGCATTTCGAGACAGGCTGTACTTTGGGTCCAGATAAGAAAACTCAAGCAGGATCCAGCACAGCCTGTTTGCATCCAGTTTCATAATGGTTGCGGTCTGATTCTGCTACTATTGACTGTTCGCTTACATGCAAGTATCAAAATCTGTGTAAAATTAACAGATATCATGACCCACGTAGTGAGTATCATGATCCCTTTTCCAAGAAAAGTAACATGACATGCTTTATTTCACTTATACTTAATGCAAAACTCATTGGGAAGGGATTTACTGTAACTTAAAGATTATCAAGTCAGGGTGTAATGGGAAGAAGCCAGCTGGTGCAAGACCTCGGTGAGAGTCCAGTCAGACTGGAATGGAGCTAATTAAAAGTGTCCCCCTTTTGCATCTATGTGGGGAAATGTAGAAGTTTAAAGAGGAGAAAGCAGGCCAGTGCAAGGGTCTTTGGAGTTGCAGGCAGGAGACATGGCAGGCTGAATATGAAGAGAATACCTGCCATCAACATGAATTTTATGTGATCTATGATTAATGTCTGGAGCAAGAGTGCTTTGTGGAAACTAGACTGCAGAGAAAAAGAATATACGGAGAGTTAAAAGTACTTGGCTGTCATTTCTTTTAAAAAAAGGGCAATATAAGTGCTGTTTAACTCTGTCCAGACTTGATGTGGAACAGATTTATATGGTCATATAGCTCTCGGCTGCATTATAAATGATGTGGGTAGTGGTTTTATTGCATTAATTCATATGTTAGATGGTGATAATTACCTGGCTTTTTTCTTCTTCACAGGTGGCTTTGTTATTGCAATGTCCCTCAGTTCTGTGACAGTCTACCTCGGTATGAAACCACCCAGGTTTTCGGTAGGACATTGCTTCGCTCTGTTTTTACTGTAATGAGACGGCAGCTGCTGGAGCAGGCCAGGCAGGAAAAAGACAAGCTTCCTCAAGAGAAACGAACACTAATCCTCACCCATTTTCCAAAGTAAGGGGTCGCAACATGCCTGCACTGAAGATTAACTGGTAGTATGCAACTTTGGCATGGAAATGGAAAAATTACCTGCAGCTTAAAATAGTTTCTCCTTTTGTTCAATGACAAGTAGATACTGCAGCTTTCTTTTCTGTCATAACTTGAACTAGTGTATTTTATGTACACAGGTGCTTGTTTGCTTTGTACTTGGGCTTTACTTTATAAGAACGATTATTCATCTTGCTGGGGGATTGTGCTTATTGCCTATTAGCACGTATTGTTGGTCACTTACTTGTTTTTCCTGTAGTTCTTGGAAGCAACATAGGTCCAGATCTCCAGAATGCTTCTCGTTTTGTGATGGAGCAGTAAAAAATGGAGTGTTGTTATTGGAGTTTATATATAGCTATGAATTTCAGTTTAATTCAGCATTGTAATAGGGAACAAGTAGTAACCCCACCCACAGAAGAGATGCGCTCATTTGGCAGAGAGTAGTCGACATAAACCTGCATTAGTGAATCCTAAAGAATTTCATATTGACTACTTTTTCCAGTACTGGAAGATGGATGATGATCTTTCACAATTAAATAGCAATTATTACATATTGGGCTATATGGGAGAATGAGTTGTCTCAAAACATGCTCAACTTTGACAGTCCTTAATTTCAAACATTTTACTGCTGGTTAAGGGTGGTGGTGGTAAGAGATGCATACAATATATGCTTCCTGGAAATAGTGTTTCACTTAAAAATATCTCCACTTTGTGAAGGTGGCTTGGCTCTCTATCCCATATTTTAAAAGTTTGTGCCTCCTAATGACAAAGGGACTGAACCTACAGGAGAGTTGGTGGCAGTGATGCTATGCAAGCTACTCTCTGGGGCTAGAGTTGGGTTAGTGCTCAGGGGAATGAAAGCCATGAGCTTTCCAAAGCTGAGTAGAGGCAGGATTCTTTTGCTCCTGCAATTATTAATACTACCTTTTACCACTTTGAAGAATATAAACTGTCTCCGGGGCAGACTGCTATTGATACAGGAACATTTGTGTATATCTGGGAATAGGATCATGATCTGGTCCTGAAACATGTATAAAAAAGGATTTAACAGTGCATTGATACCAGGAGCAGATTTGTGGAGGAAGGTGGTGTGCATATGCCCGTATGTTCCCACTGCGATTTACACCCTAGAGAAGTAATTTGAAAAGCAGTATTATTCACGCAGTTCCTTTTAGTATTCTGCTGGGGGTAAGAAAGAAAGACAAACACTGTTTGCTTGATGATCTGTAGGAAATGAGAATAATGTTCCAAATCTTTTATAGGCTGTATTTGTCTGAAGCATTTGTCTCTCTGCTGGTGTCAGGCGGTGAACCCTGTGGAGTAGCTGCGGCTCAGAGCACAGAGCTGGTGCCTGGTATCAGTGTGGGGCTCCTGGCTGTTCTGGCAGCTCCTTCCTGGGCAAAGGGAGCACCCACAGCTTATGTGTGCGCGTACCTAGGAAATAGTCGCCAAGTGGTCTGAACACAGAGCTTCTGGGCTGCCTGTAAACGTAGCCTTGGCTGAAGTTTAATGAGTGCTTCTGCTCCGTCACAGCTGGTCAAGTACCTGTTACAAACTTTTAGCTGTTACCAGCTGTATAGATAGCAGCAAACACTGCGTATTGCTGTGCTTAGATATAAATGTCCTATATATCAAATACAAGAGTAGGACTTGATCCTGAGAATCCTTATCCTGTTCAGGAAGTCTGACTCAACTGTCTGTTGGTTTCACCTGGACAGTTTCTGTATATATAGATGACTCTAGAGAGTAAAAATATGCTATACCAACTTCTGCTTTGGGCAACAGAAGATAAGCAGCTATCTTGCTTCTCAGAGGGAACCGATGTATTAGCACTGGAAAGGCGAGGGTGCTGCATAATCTCATCTGTGGAATTTCTCTCACATGTAATAATACTGGAAGAGTTTTAAATAACACTGTATTTATCTAAGTGTACCAAAGTTAGATGAAAAATACTGTTATGCAAGAGCAAACATGCAATTAAATGTTACAATAGGACATTTAAAGAAATGAAAATATCTTCTTAAGAGCATTGTTACTAACTAACTCTGGGATTTTATAAATCTGTAAGAGGCAGGAAGCAAGTGCATTTGCAAAACACTGGTTTATCAAAATAGACATATTTTCTCATCCTTGTATAACATGAGTACCTTAACATTTGTCAATTCATAGCTTTCTTATTAGTATGCAGTTTTGTTCCGTAAAAGTAGTTTATAACTGTTTCTTTCTGCATTTGTGAATTAGATAAATATTGCTTCTAATCAAAGATAAATTTTCATAGGTGAAAGCCCTCTGCTGAAGTAGGGTTCTTAAAGTCTAGTCTGCCTTGTGTTTCTGTGTGTGTGTCTGTTGTTGGCCAACAGCATTATCTTCCTGAATCAGTAAATACTTTCAAATTTTAAAAAGTTGCAAAGGCTTATTCTGAAAATGAACCTGTTTTGAATCCTCCTGTTACTATTTCACCTGGTTTTGTGCCTAGGTTTCTGTCAATGCTGGAAGAAGAAGTGTACAGCCAGAATTCTCCCATTTGGGATCAGGATTTCATGGTATCTAGTTCCCGAACTGGCCAGCTGGGAATCCAGACAGGTAATTTGCATTTAGTGGTGTGTTAGGGGGAATCTGAATGTAAGGGTAAACCTGTACAAGTGATAAGTTCTAAGGAATGAGACTTAGATACACAGATTAATAAATAGCAGCCTACACTGAAGTTGGTCTCAAGTAAGAACAGGTGCCTGACTCTCTGATACTTTCTCATATAAAGATCCCATTTTGATGATGAAATCCAGCTAACGAAAGGTGCCAGTGGAGCAGGATGAGTGCAGAGGTAAATTAATTTGAGTATTCAAGTGGCACAGGTGCACTCAGTGTGGGAGAGTGAGAATGGCCAGTCCCAGTGGGTAAATGGCTGCAGTGGGTCTCTTGCTGGACAATGGTTTCCTCACATGAGGACCATGCCAGTCTACTGACTCTGTAGCAGAAGAGACATAGGGACCTAGCAGTAAGGATGTAGGGACCTTCCACATCAGGTGTCCCATTGCCCTTGCACACACACTTTTGATTTTCTTCAGGGTTTTTTAATGGTTTTTCATTGCTTTGTTTTCTTATCCATGTGTCTCATCAGCTATTTTGCAGCACTCTCCCTCAGCTGGGGTACTGAGGTGTAAGTCATCCCTAAAATTGCAGGAAGACATTGATGATAATCTTATTTCACTTTCCCCTTCTCTTCTTCCTTCCTGCTCAGAAGTTATTAAAATCCATTTATACAGCTCAGGGGTTGACTTTATTTTCAAGTATTTAATTCAATATTTTATAACAATTCACTGTTTTGAAACAGTTGTTGATTATCAGTTGACAAAATCATTATGTCAGCACTTCATCTGAATTCATCTGATAGTGAATTTGTTAAGGTAGTAGGGGAATTCCACTGTGACAGAGGCTTTTTTTTTTTTTTTTTTGTGAGAAATTCCTGGTCTGCACCAGGGACTGCTGAATTATGCCTTAGGCACAAGTTCACTGCAACTGTAAAAATCATGTTGCCCTCAGAGTTCATTCTATCGTATACATTTCTGCAATGGTTCATTTTAATGTGCACCTTTCAAGCACTGGATTCTTGGCACAAACGTGGCACAAAAGAGCTGCTGCTGCTGCTGCTGGCACCAGGATAAAAGCAAGGAGAAAGACTGCAGGTGTCCTGCCTGTCTGCCAGAAATCCTGACACAAATTAAAACCAGGATGATTTGGGATGAGAGTTGGGTTTTCTTTTTTTAACATCTGAGCGAGAGATGTTTGTCTGTGGCATTTTAAAACAATAGTTTCATCCTTTTAAACTGGTGCAACGACTTCTCTCTTTATTGAGTTTGATTTGTCCAGCCCTTCTTTGAACACTGTTAAAGTGGACAGCTGAAGCTGAGTGATGAGATTTTGCTTCTCAATAGGCCCTTACAAAAAGCCTTTTCATGAAGCTAAACACCAGCAGGCTTGGCAGGTACCTGAAGGAAGTTTGTTTTTCAGCTTGTGCTCCGCACTGCAGAATAATAAAGCCTGATATGTGCAGTCTCTCTCTTCCAACAATGATACAGTCTTATTATGTAGAAGTTTAGAAAAATATATTGAGATAAAACTTTAATGTCTCTGTTTGCAAACTGGTGGCATTGCTCTGTTGCCCAATGTTAGCTGCTACTTCTGAGGTGGTGGATATGAAGTTGGGTCCATCATTATGAAAGTCCTTCAGAATCATAATAGGCTCCTTGGGTATTTCAGCACCTAATGGATTCCATGTCATGATTTTTCTATGCTTGTCTTTTATGCTATTGCAGTTATCAGTCCTCCTCCTGTTGCAAGATCTGTTTCTTACAGTGCAAGTCCTTCATCTCTGGAGCAACCCAACAGTGGAAATATGAGTCCTGCTTGCAAAGTTTCTTCTGCCCTTGACCCAAACCTAGGTAATGAAGAGGGAGACTTGCTTTTCAGCTTCTGTTGGTATTACCAGTAGTTGCAGTACATTGGACCATTACCTTCACTCTGCAATGGAGATCAGTGAGGTGGTTTTGCTAAAAGATGTGTGCACACAGACTTTTTCTCAACTACTGCAATGTTTAACTAGCAGAAATGGCAACTGTATTTGCAAAAAAAAAAAAAGAAAATAAAAAAATGTTAAAATTAAGAGGGGGAAAGGTCTGCTGGTGTCAGAGGTTGTTGAAAAACACTTTGCTTGGAGTACACATATTATGAGCAATGAAAAAAGATTTCATTGAAATAAAGGCAGGGGAGAAGGAGCCATTGCATTGTTTCTATTTGAATCTGTCAAGGTACTGAAGTTGCATACATTTGAGCAATGAAGAAAAGCAGGAACACACCAACCAGGTTAAATGTAAAACTTGAATGAGGCCAGGGTAAAAAAAAAATAAATAAAAAAAAGGAAAAAGAAATTTGAAAAAAATTTGGGAAAACAGTTGTCCAATGAATAAATTCTCCTAATAAATCCTTTTTCAAACACCTCAGGATTAATGAGCCTGTCAAGGGAGTTTGTAGGTCAGAGAGATGATCACGAGCTTATGTAAAGTAAGTCCTCAAGGAAGCAGAAAAAGCTAAATGAATTCTTAGCTTTCTAGGTACAGTGGAACTTAAGGTGGCTCCTGAAAAGCAGTTTTCTTTGAGGGACAAATTAGGAAATGGTCTTTAAAGTGGGAATGACTGCAAGATTTCTTTTTTAGTAACAGATCAGCAAAATGAGTAGTGAGTAGTAACTAGAAAAATTTACATTTTTTTGTGAGTTTAAAAGAAATAGGAAACTAGAAAGCTAATTATTAAGTTGCACAGCTAAGTTGTCACTGGAATTGCCCTTGGCACTACAGAATTGAAACACCACAGATGCAAAACCAGTTTCAAAAGGGGTTCCAAGAGACTTCAGGAAACTGTCAATGTTAAGTTTCCTATTTCAGAGAATTAGAAGAAACAACAATATACTGATTAAGAATAGAATGAATAAATGCGTCAGCAATGCGATGCATGGAAATTCAGTGTGCCTTTTGTAGAACTTGTGAATTGTACATATCTGTGAAGGAACTGGTGAGCATTTGGAGACGGTTTTATGTACCTGGATTTACAGAGAGCTTTTGACAGATTGCTTCAAAAAAATTCTGTTTTAAAATAAGAAATTGATCTCATGGGAAATAAGAAGGAAGGTCTGTTCATGTGTGAATAACTGTTTAAAAAGTAAGAAATAAAGAAAAGGAATCAAAGCTCAGCAGCAAAGGGAGGTTAACAGTAAAATTCTGCTGTTAAGAAAGCAGTTATACTGCTTGAAAGCCTGAAAAGGGGAATGAATGAATGTTTCATTCCCGTATATTTAGAGTACAATAACTGTGGTAAAAAAATCTATACCACGTGTAAAATAATGGGCATAGTGGGCCCTAAACGACCTGGTTGTTTCAGAAAGAGTATCTTAAAAAACCAAAACAGCAGAGAAATAAACAAAACCAAACTAACTTATCTCACTTATCTCAAGTGCTGGTCACAAAGGCAAAATTCCTGCATTCTGGCTCTTTTTCTTTAGGGAAAAAATGCAGGAACAAGTTAACTATGGACTTATATTCCTGTTTGTATGCTTTCCTAGTATTTGGCAGTTTTCTGCCTGGGTAAATCCTGAGCTAGCAGCTGGCTCTATCAGTATTATTGTAACTTTACTAGTTTTCGGAAGACTTCTCTTTCTTGCATTTAACTAGTTGCTTTTGCTGTATTACAGGTCAGTCCACAGTTAGTAGGGCAGTTAATAATTAACATGGTATGTTTTGATTTGGAAACTTTACATTGATTTTCTAAGTTAAATATGTATGATGTATCTGACTGTACGTGCTCCTTGGTTTACAAAAAGGGTGAAAGAGATCTATAATGGGCACTTAATTACAGTAAATCCTAGTCTAGAAGAATGCACTATAATTTGTGTATTGTGCACTGACCTTCCAAGGCAGCAACACAGAGGTTCACTGTAGAGTATGTTGAGGTAAAATAGGAAAAATAATTTCAGCTGTGAACTACAGAGGTATAGGAGGAGTGGTGTATTAATCTTGCTTCCTGCTAATATCCTAGTGCAAAGACAAACTTGCAGCAGTGATAAGCATTGCTCAGATTTCATTTATTTCTCTTTCTCCCTTTCTGTAGTGATTTAAAAACCCCAAGCCTGGCGTACAAACTGAAGAATATAATAAAAGAGCTAAACTTTATAGTACTAGTCTGTGACAGTTTGGTTGTTTCTAGTTTGTCCTGGTTTTGTTTTTTAGGAGAAAAGAGAAAAAATAATGAACCCTATTCTCTGGAGGATTCCAAAAGACCAAGGGTTGTGGGAGATATTCCTATTGAGTTAATCAATGAAGTAATGTCAACAATTACAGATCCTGCAGCAATGCTAGGGCCAGAGGTGAGAGAAATATGTAGACTTGGTGTTGCAAATGGTCTGTTTGCAAATGGTCTGGGTTTAATAAATAATCCACATGGATAGAGTATGATAAACTAAGTCCACAGAACTGACCATGCTGCCAGTAAGAAAAATAGAAATTTTGAAAGAGTGTGATTAGGCAAGCCAAAAATATTGATGAAATGCATTATTAACATGAGAATGGTTCTGCTTTGCTTTTTTAAATGCATTGTACACTATTTGCAAAGAGAGTTGGAAGCTAGTGATAGTAAAAATGTAGATCCCAGCTTATTTTGCAAGGTACTTTTGTTACAGAACAGTTCCAGAGAATGCTCTTTTTATTGTTAATTGTAGGTGTTGCTCATAAGGCAAGGTACAGAGGGTTCAAATATTGCAGCAGAATGAAAGATCCAAAGTCAAAACCTCTGTCTACTGCAGAAGGGCTGATTCTAAACAGTTATTTGTTCTGTCTTCCACAATTGCTCTTTTTTTTTCCTGCTGGAGGAGAAAAACAAACAGAATTGCAGAATTGTGCCATGCACAGAATTGCACTTCTTTTGGCTGGCTTTTCCTCCTTCTGTTCCCTTTGCCAGGCTATGTTTTGCCAGCAGCTCTTGTTTGCCAAATATTAGCTAGTGACTGCTGAAGATTTGGAACCACCTACATTTCTTACTCAAACTATATACTGTGACTGATGGCTCTGCATATTACAAATGCTGTGCCAGTCTGGCTGTTGGGGCTGGCAGTGACTAGAAATGCAGCAGCCAAACTTTCCTCTAAAAAGCAAACAGTATGTGCATGCAGGGATGTTTTGGCATTGTAAAATGATCTTGGAAAAAAGAAGTCAGATAAATTGTCTGTATTACTGTGATCTCCATTCAAATATATGGATGCAATTACTAGATATGTAACAGCAAAATGAGTAGGAATTAAAGTGTTCTTTTTAGGCTCTTATGATAGTGGCACAGATAGTGGAAAACACTACTAAAATGAAAATATATGATTTTGCCTGTTAAAATCTGGGATTTGCAGTATGCGTAGGCAAATCCACTATTGTCCAAGCTGGCTCGACTTAAGTGAACTTAGTGGCATAGGCTTCAACTGGATGAATGCTGATCCTTGAGAGATTTTGGAACTCAAGTCATAATCATGGCTGTTGTTAGTCTTTACCAAAAAAAGTTTGAGTAGCCATTGTACACTGTAGTGTAGATGTATATCCAGCTTATTTGATCATTTCACTTCTGCTAAAAAAAAAAGGTAATCATTGGCAACTCTGTTTTTATAAAAAGGTGGCTTGGAAAAAAAGAGGGGATTTCACTTGTTTGTTCATCAAGGCTGTTCTATCAGAGAGTGTGAAATCTCCAAAATGTCATTTTATTTCTCTGTTGTGCGGTACAGACCAACTTCCTCTCGGCGCACTCAGCCCGGGATGAGGCAGCGAGGCTGGAGGAGCGCAGGGGGGTGATTGAATTCCACGTGGTTGGCAACTCCTTGAACCAGAAGCCCAACAAGAAGATCATGATGTGGCTGGTGGGTTTGCAGAACGTGTTCTCCCATCAGCTGCCTCGAATGCCGAAGGAGTACATCACTCGCCTGGTCTTCGATCCGTGAGTACTGCTGGAGGGTGGTTTGGTGGGTGAAACTGAAAGCCTGGCGCTGGTTGGAGGTAACAGCGTAAGAAAAGATCAGCCAAGGTGGCATGGAGGGCAGCTGTGCCTATACTACTCTTTTCCAATTTCAAGCCCCTATAAATCCTAACGATTTTGGATTGTACCCAACTACTACCTTTTGTGGCTGTATTAATGACAAGCAGCTTCTTGTTGTGGGACTGTGGTGGGTTAACCGTAGCCAGATGCCAGGCACCAAAGCTGCTCTGTCACACCCCCTCCTCAGGTGGAGAGGGAAGAGAAAATACAACAAATGTAGGTAGTTGAAGGACAGGGAGATCACTTACCAATTACTGTCACAGGCAAAACAGACTCAATTTGGGGAAAATTAATTTAATTTATTACCAATCAAATCCGATTAGGGTAATGAGAAAATAAAACCCAAATCATAAAACACCTTCCCCCCCCCCCCCCCCCGCCGTTCTTGGGCTTAAATTTACCTCTCTCCCAGCAGTGCAGGGGTATGGGTGTTGTGGTGAGTTCAACACATGATGTCTCTGCTGCTGCTTCCTCCTCAGAGGAGGACCCATTACACTCTGTCCCTGCTCCAGTGTGGGATCCCTCCCACAGGAGATGGGAAGGACTGTGGGACCTTCCCACGGGCTGCAGTCCCTCAGGAACAGACTGCTCCAGTGTGGGTTCCCTGCAGGATCACAAATCCTTCCAGCAAACCTGCTCCAGTACAGGTTTCTCTTTCCATGGGACCACAGGTCCTGTCAGGATCCTGCTCCAGTGTGGGCTGCCCACAGGGTCACAGCCTCCTTTGGGAATCCCCTTGCTCTAGCATGGGGTTCTCCAGGGCTGCAGGTGGAGATCTGCTCCTCATAGACCTTCAATGGCCGCAGGGGCACAGCTGCCTCACCATGGTCTGCTCCATGGGCTGCAGGGGAATCTGCTCCAGTGCCTGGAACACCTCCTCTCCCTCCTTCCTCACTGACCTTGGTGTCTGCAGAGCTGTTCCTTTTACATGTTCTCACTCCTCTCTCTGGCTGCAATTGTTCCTGTGCAGTGTATTTCCCCACTTCTTATCTACGTTATCCCAGAAGTGCTACCACTGCTGCCGATGGGCTCAGCCTTGATGGGGCCATCTTGGAGCAGGCTGGCACTAGCTTTGTCAGACATAGGGAAAGCTTCTAGCAGCTTCTCACAGAAGGCACTCCTGTAGCCCCCCTGCTACCAAAACCTTGCCATGCAAACCCAATGCAGGGATGTGGCCCTGTGGGGAAGGCTCCTACTTTTCTTGTACTTTCAAATGTTAGAACTGAAAGTCAGAAAGCTGATACAGTGCTTATTGACGGTTTCCAGGCCCAAACTAACCTGCTGGCTGCTCCATCCTCTGCGGAGATTGTGAGCTAAACGGCAGCAGACTGAAGTTTTGCAGTGAGAACTTGTGGGGTTTATGAGGAACAGCAGCATTGGAGTCAGCATGGGAGGAATCACTCCTCACCCAAACATGTTGCTTTTCTCTTTAGCAATGCAAGTTTCCTGTTTTGCTTTGGGTGCAACTGATACACCACAGGTACTTGGAACGAGACATGCTGGCTTTAGCAGCATCCAGAGGTTGCACATTGTCCTCCACCTACCCTAGTGTCCTGACTGAATTGTGCCTCACCTGCTCAAGCATCAAGGGAAGCTCTCCTCAGAAGCGTCCACTTTTCCACCATTGTGTTTCCTGCAGAGTCTGCTTCCTTTCGACCAGTTTGTTCTCCCAAAGTTTCTGCCTCTGAACAATCCATGCCCAATAATAGCCTAGGGGGTTGCTGTACTCGCTACCGCACTTCCCAGTGGAGGATGCCAGTTGGTTCATTGTGTGTCAGCAGAGACCTTGAGGAGCAATGACTGAGCTGATTGAGCCAAATATGCAGTCTGGTTTGTGGAAGGGCCTTTCTCCACCACAGACTGTATAAACCTTTGTGCTCAGTGCTATTCCAGCAGTGGTTATGAAAACATTTCTGGATCCATTTCCTTTGCTTTTAGCCTCACATTTCCTTGGCAATACTCTCTTGGTGCCACCAAACACTGCTGCTGCTGCAGGGGCTGTGCAGTCCCTGAAGTACAAACAGCCCAGTGCTGGGGGTTGTTGGAGAGGATTTCAGTCTCCAGGCACAGGAGGCTGATCTTGGATCCTTCTCCTGGGTTCTTCAGAGGGAAACAGCACTGATCCAGACTCTTTTACCTCTCCTATGTGGGGGTAAGCGTGGCTTGGTTGGGAGAGAGAGGCGGCATGAGGATCTCGTCTGACTTTAGGTGCCCTTGCAGCACTATGATCTCAAGCAGAGGCTACTGATTGAAGCCACTGTGTTCCCTCATAACTGAACATCAAAGCAAAGTTCCGAAATAGTGATGTTAAGTCATGGCCTTCTCTCCTATTTCTTATTGGGAAAGACTCTTCTAAGAGTCCTTCCTCAGCCTCTAGGCTGAGAGGAACTGCTGGTAGTTTAAGTGCTGCATAAAAATCTGTCTGGAGAACAGTCTGAGCTTGAGGAAAAGGTATGGATATTGCTACAACTAGAAAATGCCCTCCTTTATGTGCCTGAGGCAGACAACCCAGAGGGAGCAAAGCACATTGACTGGACAGAGTATCCCAGCAGCTGCCTTGAACCTCCAAGGACACACACTGGGGACCTGTTCTGAGTAGTGGGTACACACAAACCTGGGTCAGATGTGAGACACTGGAATTCAACAGTTCTCTTCCCAAATTTCTTTCAGCTATTACCTTTTATCACCTTTTGATACTATTCCAAAATGGCCATTCTTACTGAATCTTGCTGCTTAAATAACTCAAACACGAGTAAACAAAATGAAAAGCTCAAGGTGCGACATTGCTCCTGCAATTCTACAAACATGAGGCACCAAAATAAGTGAAAAAAAAAAAAAAAAAAAGTATATACAATGTATAAAATCTCCTTCAACACAAAAAAAACAGCACTAGTGTTCAGACTATTTTTTTTGGCAGGGGCTCATTTTTGGCACCAACTTTTCCCCCCAGAAAGATGCCTTCTGTAATTTACTGTATTGTTGATACAGTTTATATGATACCATGTATTGAATAACCTAGATAACAGGTGCAGGGTAAATCTTTCCAGACCTTGAGGATTACACTAAAATTCTTAATCCTTGACACAAGAGTTCAGATTGCACCATGTTATGTATTTCCTGGCAGTCAGTGCAAGTGCAATGGAAATTGATATTTATTATGATCTTGATTCCACTGGGAGTAGGTGATTAGAAATAAGAAATATAATTTCTTGCTTCATCAGCTGCATTTGAAACTGATAGCATAGCTATAGAGAGTGCACACAAGGAAACAGGAATCCCTTAGAAAGGACTTGCTGTCCTGTAACTCCATTAATTTCTAATTTAGTCAGAGCAAAATCATCCTGAGAAATGTATAACGGTGAACTGTCAGCAATATATTCAATGAAAGCAGTACAACTCTTATTTATTGGGCATTACCCTAGCATCCAGGAGTACTTGACAAGGCCAGGACCTTGCTGCATGAATGATGAATTTTATGATAAATTCACAGCATGACGTTAAGATAGCAACTCTTCTGTAGATACAAGCAGCTGACTTAACAGGGGCATATACATTTGCATTAGCATCATGGAAAGGAGTAAATTAAATTTGGAAAAAAAAAAAAACCAAACAAAATTCAAAACCAAAAAGAGGGTAATGGCACTTCCTGTAGTGTGTACATGAATTAAAGTGACTGTTATTTTTGTCAGGAAGCACAAGACCCTTGCATTAATAAAAGATGGTCGTGTTATTGGAGGTATCTGCTTCCGGATGTTCCCTTCTCAAGGATTTACAGAGATTGTTTTCTGTGCTGTGACTTCCAATGAACAAGTCAAGGTAAAAATAATTCTCTACTAGAGTTTATGAAATGCATTTGAGTCACATACACTACTGCATATGCTTCTAATTTTGTTAGTTACGTTGAATATATTAATGTGTTACCAAACAGAAATGGAGTTTGAAAGGTAGTAATTCTGAATGTAATACACAAAACCTAAACAAATGTGCAGATTTAGAATCATAACATCATAATAGGATTACTTGTAATTAATTGGATAAAATCTCTGTCAACACCAATTCCTGCCAGTTGTCTCCCGTTCTTGGACTATTCACTCTGTCTCCAGCAATTGCCTTTGTAGTGTAACACCTCATCGTAGACTGAATTAAGTATTGGTTGTGTGTGACAGTAAGTTGTGTCCAGTCACTTTGCAGCATTGCATAACTTCAATGAAAACAAGGAATATCAAAAACATTATAGTTTTCCATCTGAATATAAGAATATGGTCTATTGTATTCATTCTTTTTGAGTTAACTTCACAAAATGTTCTCTGAGTGTTGAGAATTGGAGGCTGTGCTAAAAGAATAGAGAGCACTCTGAATACAGATTACCCCCACTTTCCCAGGGGACTACAGGACGATCTAACTATGAGCATTTGAATCAGGAGTTTGCCTTTAGATGGTGCTGTAGCTTCATGTTTTTCAGTTGAAACTCTTCTGAGATGTGGGTTAATCAGGGTTGGTAGCAGTTAATAAGCAAAAATTTTGTGCCCTGTTTTGAAGGGAAGAGATCTGGGTGTGCAAGGATGACAGTTGGACTGAAGACCTGTAACAACTGTTAGTACTTGGGTTATGTTTAATTTTAATCAGCTCTGGTGTTAAGAGAGGAACGGTCCCCTGAACTTAGCAGTGGCCTGTCATAAAAGTATCCAAAGTGTCTTAGCAAATGTAAACAGTAATGGAATATGCTTATTAGGTCTATTCTAAGCTTGACTAATTCATAAAAGGTGTTTTTGTTCTACTAAAACAACCAACTGCACTACTCAAGTTAGGCTGCCAAAGATACATTGTGATTCTTTAGGAAGAATATGATAGGGCAAATAAGCCTGACTCCTAGCTTGCGTGTGCGCGCCTAATGTACACTTTATTCTGTTACCATCTGTGTGCCTCGCTGTATCATTGACTATTTCTGAAAGTTTGCCTTCCCACATTCCTGAGTAGGGTGACCCCTACAAACGGGTAACTGGGAAAAACTGAATATGCACACACAGCTGAACTGCCTGCTTTCAGCAAAAATAAACTCCTGTTTTGATTTAATTTGAGGTTTGAATAAGGGATACAGGTAATTCTGTTTTCCTTTATATGTGATAGCTTAAAAGTTGGACTGGTTTTGAGGTAGTTTGATCATACGTTACAAAGTTATTTTAAATTTTACTCTACATGGCTTAGTTTCCTTTTAGGAATGTTAGACTTTGGCAAGCGTTAGAATCAATAAATCCTTTGAAAATTATAAAAAATAATAGGTCAGCAGCACTTTCAAAATAATTGTCATCATAATTTCTATGACTTTTTTTGGTCAGAGATTAGATGCTTTAAAATTACTGGAATGAATTCAAGTGTTTCAGGTGTAAATAAAATGTCAGTCTCTCATACGCTGTTCTTTCCACCCTGCTGATGAGCAGGAAAGTGAGGAGCTTGGCTAGCTCATGTACTGCTAGCTTGCGTTTAGGGAAGACATTTTTTCATTAAAAATTTTGGTTCAGAGTTCTTGTCCTCTTCAAAGAATTTGAGAATTAAAATTTGCAATCAGAAAGTGTCTTCATTATCTTGAGCACTTCTGAGTTCCAAGTAATGCTGTACCACTGGACGTGGCATCAAATACACAGAAGCAGTTTGACAGCTAATGCCATGCATGATGTGTGCCACTGACAAGTGAACAAGCAGCTTTAAGAGCTTCTTCAAATTCAGAAGTACTTATTTTTACACGTGCAAGGTCTCAATTTTAAATATGAGGTCTGAGTACTAGACGATGTGAACAGTACCTGGAAATGAAGGAAAAATGCACAGGTTTTATTCCTAGATTAGTAGAATTTTAAAGAAAATGTGTCACTACTAGATTGTATTGAGCTTCAGCACTTACCTACCTTGCTTTTAGCTAGCTATTTCCATGTTTGGAGCTAATAAATTATAAATTCAATCAGATTTATATACTTTGTAATGTATTTTTCTGGCTTAAGGACATAAGTAAAAATGTCCCCAGTTTTCAAGTCCGGAGTACCAAAACTCCATCCAAAATTCCATCTATATTTCTGTAAGCGTCCAGTTAGTCTCCATGGTATTAAAACTGGAATATATGCAGGAACAACACATTACTATGGGCTTTCCTGTCTATTTTACATTTCTTCAACTCACAGCAGAAAGGAAAGACTATAGCTTACTTGGAAATGTGAATAAGTGGAACTTTTTGATTACTTTGAGGTTGAATGAAAATGCAAATTTTTCCTGCGTGCAGTCAGAAGCCATAGCTATTATTTGACTGTGGACTCAATAATTTTCTGCTGCTTATTATGGTAATGGCTGTTTTACTATTCCCTTTTACGTGCTATGAGAAGTTCAGATTATAAATCCTTTGAGGCAGTTTCTGCTACAGGTGCGCAGAACACAGCAAATCAGAGATCTTGTCTCAGAATTGGTGACCCTAGAAGGAGTAATTTTGGTATTGCTGCTTTGCAGTTTTGAAGCATTATGGCTAAGAAAGGATGCCCTATTGCAGTATATGAAGTTTTGTTATTAATAAAATATGTGACTATTAATAGATGATATTAGCTTAAAAGGAAAAAGATAATGTGTGCAACTTGAATTACAACTTGCAAATTATGTACCTCTTTAAAGCCACAGTTTTTGGTCTTCTTCAGATTATTAAAAGTGAATCAGACATTGAAAGCTGTGATATTTTATGTTTCCTCTTGGGTCATAAAGATACTCTTACAAGGCTGAAAACAGTTTGATTTTGACTACACCTCACCAAGTTACTTATGAGAAAAATCTTTAAAACAGGATCTGGAGGAAAAACGACTTTCTGAAAAGCAGTTTGTCATAACCCTTGGTCCACAGTTTCTAATATGTGCAGTCCCCAGAGACTTTGTAATGGCTTTTTTCCTCACACATTTCATGCAGGGTTATGGGACTCACCTAATGAACCATCTGAAAGAGTACCACATCAAACACAACATTCTCAACTTTCTCACGTATGCAGATGAATATGCTATCGGCTACTTCAAAAAACAAGTAAGTCAGTGTAAGAAACTGCTTGGTGCAAGAAGTCAACATCTAGCAATGATAAACTAGATGTGATGAAGTAGTTGGATATAATGCATTGTGCAATTTTATGTGTTGGGTTTTTTAAAAATCTACAATATGTGCTCTGTGTTAATCTTGGGTAATGATATTGGCTTATAATGTATTTTATTTTGACGGACTCATTGGAATATAGGTGTACAGTATAGCCTATAATTTGTCCAGTCTAAAATCCAATTGAATATGGGTTGGCTTCTTCATTCATTCAGTTCCTTCACTCATTCTATAAGAAGCTTAAAGAAGGACCAGACATACCTGCGGCAGGCTCAAACTTACCCGACCTGTGCTCACTGCCTGTCCTGATCTGAAGCATGAGGTCCAAGTTCAGGAAAGATTGTGATGTCTAATCTGTCAAATAGATTTGATATGTTAAGCAGGTGTCAACTATCTGATAAGACAGTAGAGTGAAGGTAGAGGTCTGACTATTCTAGGAGATGTACACCAATAGGACAAGAAGCAATGAACACAAGTTGGATAATGGGGAATTGCAACTAGAGAGAAGGATTTTTCTTTTTTTTTTTTTCCCCTCTCCTTCCTGTCCTAAGGGTGGTCAAATACTGGAAAATGTTGCTCAGAAGGCTGTGGAATCTCTGTCCTTGGCAGTCTTAACGACTGGATGAGGCTTTAGGCAACCGGATCTAATGAGACCTGCTCTGGGCAGGGATGGGGTTAGATGACCTCCTTAAGTCCCTTCCAGCTTCAGATGTTCTATACTTCTATGTATAAAACTGTTACAATTCACTCTTTACACATTGACAAGAATAAAAGCTGGGTTTATGACATAGCAACCAGATATGTGCACAGACCCTTATCATGTCTGAAATATCCCCTTCCCCCAGTGTGGGGGTACTGAGTCTCTATGTAAGTCTGAAGCCTTTGATGGTAAATTGTGAGGCAGAAGTTCTGATTGGGTTCCTGATTTTTACTGAGGTTTCATAGGTAGCACTGTAACAGAAGAATAAAATGCAGCCAAAACAAGAGTCCTACACTGCTCTTTATTGTCCTGGTTAATTTTTTCATGGGTTTGTTCTTCAATTAACTTTTGAACTGTATAAAGACTGTAGCATAACTTTGGAACTTTTAATAGGATTGTTATCTTATTTTTTCACTTGAAATATAAACATGAAAAAAACCTCTTTTTCCTTTTTTTGGCTATAAAATTGCTGTCATCTCATCGACTTCAACAGCAACTTCTCTTGACTAATGACTGCAGAACTCTCAGTAGCAAATTTTTTGAGAACTCAGGAACTTTGTCCACAGCAAAGATCTTTTCCTCCTTCTCTTTATCTCCCCTATTCCCTTCTTTTTCTATATATATAAGCAATTAAATATTCTTGGATCAAGTGACTCCTATGAGAAGGTGTTTGCAACACTATGAACAGTGGTCTGTAACTCTTTCCAATGTATTGTCTGTATTTTAACATTATGATGAATTTGGTTCCAAATTATCACGGCATTTCAAGTTAAAACAAATGTAAAAGGAAAATGGCATCATGACAGCTTGAGGGCTTTTTTTTAAATCTTTTTTATTTCTTCAGGGTTTCTCCAAAGATATCAAAGTACCAAAAGCAAAATATGTTGGCTACATCAAAGATTATGAGGGTGCCACATTAATGGGATGTGAATTAAATCCAAGGATCCCCTACACGGAATTTTCTGTCATCATTAAAAAGCAAAAAGAGGTAAAGGCTTAAATGAAACACTGAGCATTATAACCTATTCAGATGTTTAGAAACAATTCAGTCAGTGCCAGGTTAGCTCTTGTCTTTGCTTTGGTTCTTAAAACATTGGAACATATACTTCTATTAGTTAAAATAAACCTTTCATCCAAGTCCCAGTACAGTAATTTTGCAGAAGCAATAAATTCTACCTTACTAACTTTACAACAACAGAAATGTTGAAAAGCACTGATATTTTGAGTATTTCATAGCTAAATTCTGTCATAGGTAACTAAGCAAAATGTTGCGCGACTGAGTTGTTCTGCTGCTTTTACAGTTGTTTTTCTTCCTCCCTCCCCTAGTGACTGTAATGTTAATTAGAGTGACTTTAGAACACTTGGAGTGTTTGTACTTCGTGCATTGTATTTTACTTGAAAGAAAGAGGATTTTCTTTTTCCTGCCACTGTTTTAACATACAAATCAAGGGTGATCTGTCTGCAATTCCAGGCTGTCCCTTTTTGGAATTCATATGATATATTCCTTATTTATTCCATAAGGCAGTTTATTATCAAAATAACTAAGATGTTACCAGTTGTGTTTAAATACCTTCCTTTTAAAGGGCTTTTAAAGAGGTACAAATGACAAAGATAACTTTTCTTTCAAGGTTAGTCAAATCTGATTACTTTTTATTTTGTTAAAATGTGTCTTTATTAAACAGTCATTTTCCTTCCAACAGAACTATTTATCCCATGCTTGCAGAAAGAAAGACGATATCTGAGTGCTGTACATTTAGTTTACAGCATTTCTTAGCTTCACTCTCTGGGAAAGTTTTCATATGTCCATACAACATAGACCATAATTTTTTCCCTTTTATTTCTGCATGGTTGGGTTACTCTACTTGTTTAGCCACTAAGACCATGTCACCCAGCACTGGGTATTGGTCACAGGACACCATCTGTGAGTTTGTACTGCCTGATTTGTAATTCATTTACAGTCGTTATGAAAAAGATGAAAAATCTTTTTATGCAAAGCTTTGTGACCTGCTGACTTGTGAGTAGTCAGTGTTGAACAGCTTGTTTTAACTGGGAAGAGCCACTAGTTCCTAAATTATATGAAGAGTTGAAGGTATGTTTAACAATCAGTTTGAAAGTGTTTTGATGTTACACTGGAATATGGCCATGGTGGTGGTGTATGCTGTATTTCTCTTAACATTTGTAACCTCTATTGAAAGTCCGGGGTTTTTTTTAACTCTTCTTTGAGAGATAATGCTGTGTGTGGGTGAAGGTCCTCAAGAATAAAAATGCGCCCAATATGTCCATTATTTCCAAAGTCTCAAACTGTGATGGTCTGAGTGGCTGCACATTTGTTTACTCCTGGTTATGAAATGAGTCATTTTGAAAGTGACATATTCAGGACACATAAAGCTTAGGTAATCATCTAAGTGTGTATCAAGAGTACAACAGCAACTCACTTAGAATTGAGGTAATGAGATTGCGAAGCAGAACAGAGTGTACCCTAGAACTGGAAAGGCTTTTCCTGGACTTTACGAGCAAAGCAGAATTTCAGTTCCAAAGAGTGGCATCATTCTGACTTCCTCAATAGAAAATCTTCAGTAAGAGTATCTCTGACTAGTACCTAAGAAATTCCAAAAGTTATATAGTGACTTCAAAGTGAATAGGTATCTCTAAAATTTTGTAATAGGAACATATTATGTACATTGAGACATGTGCCTTGAAATTTCTGACCAGCAGTGCAAAGCAGTTCAGAAACACTAGCTGTTAGAATTAGAGCCAGTTTGCAAGCCTGCTCCCAGGAAATCTCCTTCCCTACCTCTGCTGCCACCTTCCCAGGAGCTGTGTGGCTTGTGGTAGATACAACAAGCAATGACTCCTGTTGTTCCAGATTTGTGCCTAAAAAGGCAGCTGAGAGACTTGGTAGCCTCATCTGCAGAGTCAGTGTTCAGCCAGGTAGCTCACCCCTGGTACCAGCTTCAGTGGATCTATAAGGACCATAAGACTAGGAAGCAAGAGTGTTCGTCACAGCTTTTTGTTAATCTTTTGGGTTACTTTTGAGCAAAGCAATTATTTTCTGTTTTCTCTGCTTCTTTATTACAGATCATTAAAAAGCTCATAGAAAGGAAACAAGCTCAGATTCGAAAAGTTTATCCCGGCCTTTCTTGCTTCAAAGATGGAGTACGGCAGATTCCCATAGAAAGCATTCCTGGAATTAGTATGTATCAGTCTCTTTTAATGTAGAACAGAATCAGAACAGCCCAAGAAAGGTCCAAGACTAGAAATACTAATGTAGTCACATATTTCTTCTTGATTAAAATGTCATTGTTTTGGTCTGCTGATTTGATTTCTCTGAAGATTGTTGTTTCCATTACAATTGCTGTCTTTGAGATTTCCTCTGGGCATTCCAGGTGGATCCACTTCTCTGTAATGTGTGTAATTTTATTTATATGTGATTCTTCTTTGACTTGTATCACAGAGTAGTCAGCAGTTTTCCTCTGGCACCACTGTTATGCACTACACTCCTGTACAAGAATAACTTTTATGCTAAACATGGAGTTACACAACAAAACAGAATTAAAACAAGTATCACCTTTTGGAGGATTTTTCTCAGCTGTGCTTTTCTGCAGTGTATTCTCTGTCCCTAGGGAGTCAAATTGGATAACTTTGATGTTGTTAATCTTTACTGAGTTTGTGGTAAAATATGTACTGAGTTATTGAAAAAGTATGTGTTTCGTGTAAGAATATTTTAGAATCTTCCCAGCAGTCTGGAGGAAGAGGCATGTAGGAAATTGAATGGGGCTGCAGGCTAGATGGTTGTGTCATTTATTAGGAGTAGCTTTTATTAAACCAAACCCATTTTACTGCAGCAGTGCTGAAATGGCTTATCTTTTTAGAGCTGCAGTAACTCAGTTAATGCTTTGACCTACTGTAGTTCCCATGTAATGTCTCATGTTGTTGGTGTACAGGAGAGACTGGCTGGAAACCAAGTGGAAAAGAAAGAGGGTAAGTGCTGCACAAAGTAAAATGATGAAGCAGTTTGGGGATTCCTTTGAAAAATGTCTTTAAATAATGTCAACTGATATTTCTTTTGCTCTACTGGAAACCAGATAAAAAATAATCTGCATGGGATGAGTTCTTAAGTGCTTTTTTTGTTTGTTTTGTTTTGTTTGGAGTTGCTGTTAGGTAAGATGAACATCATAAGAATGAAGATAAGGGATCCAAACTAATCTTTCTGTATTCATATTTTATTTCAAGTAAGGAGCCCAAGGATCCAGATCAACTCTACAGCACATTAAAAACCATCCTGCAGCAGGTGAAGGTGAGTGCTAGTTCTAGTTTGCCTTCTGTTAAGATTTTAAAATTATTTCCAATATAGAGTTTCCATATTAGATACCTTACTTTTTTCTTTACCAAAGAGCCACCAAAGCGCTTGGCCCTTCATGGAACCTGTGAAGAGAACTGAAGCTCCTGGATATTATGAAGTTATAAGGTTTCCCATGGGTAATGCCATTAACATTTTTTAAGTATAGAGTTTAAACATCTTTATGGCTGGAGACATAGCAGATAAAATGTAATCTGATTGGTTTATATTGAGATATATATTACTTGCAGCTGAATAGCTTTCGGGTCTGAAGTGCCAAGAGTACAATGCTGTGGTTTGAAATTTATGACTGCTTTGTGACCTTTGTAGCTATATATATAGTGTATACGTGTGAAATCTTAGTATGCCCCAGAGAGTTTTTAAACAGCGCAGTCAGCTGGAAACTTTTGGGACTGAGCTAGCTTATGTGAGTTGTACAAATATGTTCTTGAGTGTGGTAACTGGTCATTGCAGATCCTGCTGGTATGTTAAAGGCAGACTTTCAGAAACACCTGAGCATTTGAATTGCTTTGAAATACAGATTTAAGCCTTCTAAATCACATAGAGAAAACCTGTTCAGAAGTACCAGGATTTTCTTAATAAGTCTTAGCAGTTTGCTTCAATTTAAGTTTAGAAAAATGCTTCATGCAACTGATTGTAAGACAACTTTTACGTTCATATTTTAGATCTGCCAAAGTTGCACAAGGTGGTTTGTCTACTTATTTGTTGTTATTTTAAATCATGCAGCTGTTGTTTATACAGGATTACTTGCAAAGGGAAGTACACAACTGTTAATAACATTTTTCTTCTCTTTTGATTGCTGGGTCATATAATTCTAGTGATGATCTGTGCTGTTCTAAACAGATGCTTGGTTTGATTTGTTTTGCAGCAGATTTAAAACTGAATCCTGCTACTTCTTTGTTGTTTATGTAGTACTCACCTCCATCTTGCTGATTACAGTTTCTGTACCTTTTATTATTATTAGAGAATGAAATATAAGTTCATTGCAGGCTACTATCAATCAGTTTCTTGGAGAATGAAAGTGGTTGTTCATGTTGCTTTGCTCCTACTCTGTTTACCAATTTGGCTTAATGATTTTTTTTTATATTCAACTTGTTCTTTCCAAATAGCAAATATATGTGTGCTTTATAAAACAGCAGCTGGCTTCCTGTATCCCTGACACAAATGTATTTTCTAGCAATGAGAAAAAGAATATTGACACCCTCCCATGGTAGAGTTTTCTCTGTCTCCTTTTCTGAGCAGAAGCTAGATCTAGAGCTCTAGATGGCTGTTTAATCTGAACAGTGGTTACAGAGAACTTTCTGCCTGGACTGTCAAACCCTAAATAGTAATGTTTCTTGTCCTTTTCTAGTTCAAATGTATTACACTGCAGACATGGGCAGCAGCTCTCATTTTAGGACTAAGCTGGAGCCATTGGTTTAGTTTTTGCCTTGTGTTTTTCAGCTAAGAAACCCAACGCAACTAAACCTCTTCTTGATTCATGGTCAACTTCTGCTTTCTGTCTGCTCTCACTGCCAGCATGCTGATTCTGCATAAAAACTGCTCAGACCTGATTTCAATTAAGAAAAACCATCATTGTCTTTTCTTATGCTATCACATACAAGATACATTTGTCTTTGTATTTGCACACAGACTAAATTGTGCAATATTTGAGAGGTATGGCTGTAGGGTTTTCTGGCCACCCTCTAAGGTCAGTTCTCTCATATAAATACTTCACCACCCCCTCTGTTTTAAGTGCTCTTTCAGCTGCTTATTTTCAAGAAATAGTGTTTGGGCTTTTGTGAGGCTTTTTCACACCTGCTGAATGTCTGACAGGTGGAGACAAACTTTCACTGGAGTTAGAGGAGAACAGTTTAAGTGACCAGCCAGGCAATGTTTGCTTTAAGATGAGCTGAACAGCTTTCTCACTTGGGTGCTATAATTAGGCTATGGATATCTAGTTTAAATGTAGGCACCCGAATTTCAGACTTAATGGGAATGGAATGAGCCTTTGCTTTTGCAAAGTACTGTGCAACACCAGTGAATGGCAAGTTATGTATCATTGAAAGAGGTATTTGAGAGCGTCCATCAAACTTTTCTTAAATAACCCACTCTTCTCAGTTTGGCAGGGTTTTTCTCTATTCTACCAAAGTTAAATCTCCCTTGAAAAAACACCCAAACCAAGCAAAATAAACCCCTCAAAACCAAACCAAAACAAAAATACCTGCAACCACGTTTTTAAATCTTCATTTTTAAGACTTAAGTCCTTGTGTTGGAAGTCTTTGGTCTCTGCTTTCCTTGCAATACTTGTTGTCAGTAAGTTTTCTTCATTTCAGCTGTTTCTGTTACAGCTTCACAAAGGTGCTGCTGAAGCCTGGCTCAAGCATTGCAAAAAAAATAGTTAGAGCCTCTGAGGTGAGAAAAGCCAAGGCGTCCAGCACACCTCCCACTACTTCTATTCCTGTACTCCCGCCTAGAGCACTTGTGATGTTGCCAAACTTTTAAATGCCTGATGAGAGTTACTAGGACAGCAACCGTGTGGAGAACACTAAGGTGCTTTATGTATTTTCTGGATGACTGATTTTAGTATAAAGGAAATGTTAAAGAATGTTCTGTAAGTTTTGTACGATGCTTTGTGTTGAAAGCAGGAGGGATCTCTCTCACATGACTCTTAACAAGGGATACATAACCATAAAGTTTGCAGATGTAATTAAACTATATGTAGAGCATGGATCAGATTTAATCTTTTCTCGTAGCAGCAAGTACTGCTTGTAGTACAGACAGATGTTTCATCTCTGCTGTGTTCACACAGAAGTGATGGGTTTACTTCAACATACATGTTTTGTGATGTTTGAATTCTTTGCTTATAAACTCTTAAGGCCTCCTCCAGCAAAGCTGACAATAGCTTTGCCTCACAGAGAAGTTAGAGGATAGTTAGGGACTCCTAACACCCACTGAAATCTTAGTGACACAAAAAATGATGCTTTAATCTTTTAAAGAAACAAACTCTACACAGAATCATTCTTACAGTGAAATGATGCTTAGTTCCAGGGGCTCAGCTGTTGTTGAAGCTAAAGAAAAGGGACTGTGCCTTAGACGAAGGCAATTAGGAATTCCACATCTTAGCTTTGCCAGTTCACGTTAAACAGCAAAGCAGTCTAAAGGGATATTACATACCAAAAGTATTTGAGTCAAATGCTGTTAATCTATTTTTCTTCTGTACAGATCTCAAAACAATGAGTGAGCGACTCAAGAATAGGTACTACGTGTCTAAGAAATTATTCATGGCTGACTTGCAGCGAGTCTTTACAAATTGCAGAGAGTACAACCCCCCCGAGAGTGAATACTACAAATGTGCCAATATACTGGAGAAATTCTTCTACACAAAAATTAAAGAAGCTGGATTAATTGACAAGTGACACTGTCTTTTCTACAACCACATAGCGTGCCTACTTTATGGGCAGGGGAAGCCGTTCTGTATCTACGTTGTGGGACGCAAAGGTTTCAAGAAACTTCTGTTTAATACTTAGCACTTTTAAAAACCCTCTTAGTTTTGCAAACATGTATTATACCGAAGTTACAAAAATTATTTTATTAAAATGCTTTATAATGTATTTAATTACAGAAAATTTCTTTTGTGTGCCGATTACCATATGTTCATAATAAGTTTTATCAGTGACAGCCTCAGAAACCCCACGAGAGGTGGGAAATTGCACATGTTTGGGAATATGAAGAAAATTCCCAGACACAGATGTTATAGCTTACCTAATGCAGTACCTATTTGATAAAGTTTTTTGGGTTGGTTTTTTTTTTTTCCAGTAAGTAAAGAAAACAGTAAGGGAAAACAAAAGTTTGGGGGGGGGGAGGGGGCTGAAACACTTGTTTCTGTATAGAATCTTTTTATAAGATATTATTTTTTAGAAAAAACCACTCAGCTGGTTGAGAAGCTGTGGGAGAACAGCCAGCTCTGGAAAAGGACTGTCTGTAAGCTTTGATAGATGCAAGTCTTTCTATTAATTTGGGGGTTTGATAAATATTTTACCTGTAAGTTGTAATCTCATAACCACTATTAAAACCAAAATCTGGCTAGGTGTGTAATGTCATAGTGACTTGGCTTATGCAGGACATAAGTATCCAAAAGAACTTCAGAGAATCTGATTCGCATATACTAGTCAATGTCAGTTGGCTTAGTGGAGTTAAGTTTTTGCTGCACTTCATTACCCACCCTATTTACTACTCTTCACTGATAAACTCTTTGGGTTATTCAGCAGAGATAAGACTATTAAAAGAAGTCAACATATGACAGCTTCTAGCTCATATACTTGGCTCTGTGGTAAACTGGATTTTCCATCAAGCATTTATTGTAAATGCTTATTAAATGTGATTATTTAGACCCAGGAACATATTAATGTTTTACAACTCATATTAGTATATCTTCAAAATAAGCACTTACATATATACTTTGCTGCTTACACTACATTTAAGAGGTACACCTAACTTCCTAATGGAGATCAGTACAGGCCAAAAAGCTGTCACTTGACATTTTCTAATTAGAGTTTGTAACTGTAAATTATAACTGGTTTTGTGAAAAACAGATTCAACTTTTGTTCTTGCTGGTTTATATTTACAGATGTTACACTGGTAAAATTCAATAGTTATAAGACTGAATAAAACCCAATTCTATGCTGTGTCAAAGAATATATTCCTGCAAAATGCCTGTGCAATGTTAAATCACAACTTGATTCTGCAAGTAGATGTCAGGAGCAACCTGAAAGTAGTAAATGTGGTACACAAGGTATTCAAAATGTTAACACTAGGCTTACCATAGTGTTTTGTATGAGATTAGTCTGACTTGCATTTGGATCTATTACAAAGGTACAGTGAGCATTGTTTTTCTTTTAATAGCCAGTACTGGATGCTGTAATCCTGTTTTGTAGATTGGGCCTACAGATGCACCTGTTAAGCTTGGTATCCTGTGAACTTTTGTTATTTTCAGAGTAGATTTTCTTATTGTCTTTCAATCAGATTGTCTCTTCTATATTGAAGCATTTGTTTTCTAATTTAAGAATTAATATTTTCATAGATACTGTGCAATAAAGTTACATTAGGATATGTGGTTTTGCAAATGCTTTAACAGCTGATGAACTTTACATTTGTAAAATTAATATATTGTACTGGTACAGAATAGTTTTAAATTATATATGTACAAAACCCTCCTTATTTTGGTCTTTTTTCATTACTTAGTTCTGGCACTACAACTATACACACTGTTAGCATAGCTGAGACTTCAGCATGGAGAGCTGTGGCTCTTCCAGGTAGTATGCCCATCCCTGTGCTATCTGAGCTAGGGTGTTGTTACTCCTATCTCCTCAATATCTCAAACAATTCTTTGAGCTGTTCAAAACTTGATTTTTAACCTCAAAGTGTGCTCATACTGTTTTCTCATGCTTGTCTACCAGAGTCCTTTGTTCACAAACCAGTTTACAAGGGAGCACACTGCAGGCTATGAGGAGTACTTACCTACTTTCACCATGTTACTCAGATGGTACGCTTCTTTTACGTACCCTAAACAAACCTGCACATCTGATACCTAACAGACAATTAGACAGTAGGAAGATTTATTTCCTCCCCCATCCACTAAGATTTAGTCGTGTGCTACATCATGTAAAAGTGTACACTGTTCAGAGGGTAGCAAACAGTGGTTTGAAGAAGCTTAGACCTTTTCCTGGAGACTTTTCAAGACTTCATCCTGCAGCTGCAGTGGAACTGCAATTCTTCAAGCTTAGTCCAAAAACAATTCCCCCAAGCCAGATGCATCTCACCACTGCCTGAGGCTGCTCGGCTATCACCTTGTTCGTTTTACTGTCCCTGCTAAGTAGCTGTTATAAATTCATTTGCTGAAAGTAAAGAGCACCTGAAGTTAAATGACTCTGCCCAAGTTCCTATAGTACTAAAAAAGCTGGTAACACCCAGAACTAGAATTTTAGGATATAAATGGAAGGTTAAGTTTCAGTTCCAACATCTAAAGCCTGGTATTGTGAATAAATATTTTTCAAACACTCAGTAGCTGAAGCTTTAATTATGAAGTCCCATAAAACCAATTTACACTCAGCCAAAGCAGAGCACTGTTCACTGACCTTCACAGATAACCAGATAGGAACAAAGTTAATAACTCTTCTAAACAGCAGTACCAAGCAACCCTAAATTGTTACTTGAGAGAGCTCCAGCTACGTGATCAGATTTCAACTAACAAAGCTTATGCCACATAAAATGGGGAAGGAGCACACTACTTTGCAGCATGCCTATGGATGACATTGCTGCATTTGAAGCAAATAGGGAAATTGCAAAAAGAACACCAGCCATCGCAGATGTGTTTACAGTGACTAAGACGTTTATTAGAAGCTACAATATGAAACTACAACCATTACGACCAATTACAAGAAAAGCTGTACAAACACTGTCATAAACAAACAAAAAAATCCAAAATTCCCAAACACCGAACCATTTGGTCTCAAGTGTCCAAACAAGCAGGGTATAAGTCACAAAATTATAACATAAGTTACAAATTTACATTACAAAATGCCCTCTCGCAAAAGGGTTTGAATGAAATCACCTTAATTACAACAGTAGCCTTGTGTCTTCTAGATCATTAAAAAGACACTGAATTGAAACCAGCCCCCCTTAATTTTATATCCTTAGCATTAAGACACAGAGAAACAATAGCATATTTGTGCAAAATATCGTGCAACTATAATTTCCTGGATGAGATATTTCCTTTCTTCATGGAACCAGTATGGTTTTGCTGTTGTGACTGGAAATATCAACGACAGCCAACAAATTTCTCATTGTATTTCAACAGAGATTTTTTCTTAAGAGAAAGGCGCTTGGCATTATTTTTCTGCTTGAAAATTGGAGAATTCAGGAAATTTGTATCTGTGAATGGATCCCCTCTTCTGAGTTTCCTAAAAAAAAATAAAATAAAAAAAAAAATAGAGTTTTGTTCCAAACATCACTTAACACACATGAACTATTTCATCTTACTAACATCAGACCTCTCTTTGAATGTTTTCTTAAGAACTTCTTTCTAATATTTAAACTACCCCCTCAAATCCTTCATTTGATTGAATATTATGGACTTTATACCAAACTGGAAAGTGAGGCACCTACCCTGCAATACTTGGTTCTTTATAGCACACAGTAATAGTACAGCTTCGCTTGCGTTTTGGAGATCGTGGTCCTTCACCTTCTGGGACAGCAGCTGCATTTCCAGTGCTGGTGAACAATGAAGTGGTATTGGTAACATCATGAAGATGGCCATGCGATGGCACTGAAGGCTGACCTGGGATGAAATTAGGCACACTTACAACAATTCAGGCAAGCTAGCTTAAAAGAGAACATCAGTGAACACACTAGATACATAGTGACTGTCAGCTGTAACTATTATCTTCACTTTGTACTTAAAAATACATAAGAGGATCAACAAATTCAGGATTTTAGTTTGGAAAAATAAGTTAACACCAAGCAGTGCCCAGCAAAGTATGATTTGTTGTTCCACTTATCTCAATTTACACTTCGTACTCCTTTTTTGTCCTCAGCTTTAGTACATCATTAAGCACATCTAAATACGGTATTGATTTACTGTTGACCAATTTCTTATACAAGACATACCTTTAATTCCAATCTGCTGAGGGAAAAAAAAAAAAAGCTAAATAATCTTATGATTTTTATAACATTAATCTGTTTGTATTTATTAAAAAAAAAACCTAAAATAAATAAAGTCTAAATCCCTTAAAGAATATTATCTCTCAAGAAAACAAAACCAATTACAGAACACTTTATATACTTACTAATAGACTTGTCATTTGATTTATTGCTTTCAGTCTCTTTTTCATTATGGAGTTTCTGCTCACGCTGTGCCAAGCATCTTTTAGACCTTGGCCTTGCATGGACTGGTGATGTATCTATCTTGTCCACTGAACTTCTCCTCCTTTTTGATTTACCCTTGTAAGGCACATAGAGGCTGTCATCTGAATCTTCTTCATTATCACTTGACTCGATGGTATTGGTTTCAGATAAGCCATTTTCGTCATCCACACCAGTATCTGTGTCATTCACTTTATTTTGTCGAAAAGGTGTAAGATGGACACTCTCTTCCAGATGAAAGTCATAAGCATCACTGAAGCCACCCAAGAAATCCAACTTCTTGGAAGCCCCTTTACCCTGTCTTTGTTTTGATGTTTGTCTGGAAGTTTTTTTAGGCTTCTCTAGTTTTGCCTTCTGATGCTTCTCTTTCCTTACTTGAGAGTCTTCTTTGTTTTTACACTCCTGTTGTTTAAGATCAGAATTACTGTTTAAGTGGGACTGTGCAGTTTCAGAATCTGTCCTCCTCAACACCAGCTCTGAACCTATCTCATTTTCGTTCAACTGAGAAATATCTAAACTTCTTTCTTCTACAGTACACATGTCTAGACTTTCCTCAAGTCTAACTTCATCCAGTTCAGAAAGCTTTTTTGTTGAAGCAGGTGCTTCTGAATTGTTCAATACACCAGTATAATGTTCGTTGTAATTTCTCAACTTCACACAGCAATTCCTAATAGACACATTTTTTGGTAAGACTTTACCAAATCCATCCTCTATGCTTGAAGAAACATTTTCCAGCTCTGACCCTATGATGTCCAGATGAAAATCAGATGTTCGTCCTTGCAATTGAAGAGAAAGAGTTGTATTAAAGCTAAATAGTAGCAACCTGTTAAGGGTTCGTGAAAGTACTGAACCCATCAGAAATTAAGACTATTCTTAGAATTTTCCCCATAGATATGTATAAACTGGTATTTGGCAATCAAGGTAAGTTCTGTTTAATACAGCTGCCAGACAGGAAGCAGTTAAGTATACTACATTAGGATTTTCCTCTAAACTGTTCCATTTGGAAAAGTTATCTATGGGTCATTTATTTTCTGAGTGTTTTGCTTTGTTAACAGTTGTTGACTTTATAAATGATACTAAATGACTAAAGATGACTTTATCATGTTGAACTGTTCGGTAGACAATGAAACTATATTGCAGGTATATAGAAGACAAAACATTTTCAATTCTCCCCCATTCTCCCCCCCATTTTACTAGGCACCTTCACATTCAAAAAGTTTACCAGTTGCCAATATTAATACCTAACCTTTATGATAATAAGTGGAAAAATACTTGATAGTTACTTTAAAAGCAGTAATTACATTTTAAACTTACACATTTTTTTTCCCCTGATTCAGAATAGAGCAATGTCTGGCACTTTGATATAGTTACCTTTGTCTGGAACTATTTTGTTTGAGGAAACGGCATTGTCAGACTCCTCACAGGTCTCTGACACGGAGTAAGTGAGCTCATTTTTATTGCTATCAGCCTTCATCCCACTTGGAAGTACTTGATCATCCCCATCAGCACACTGTAGATGCTTTCTAGAGAAAATACCGAAAGGAAGTATTTACCAAATAGCAATGTATTTTATCACAACACAACTACTTCATTGCATTGAATTTCTTCTCTTTTTTCCAGTCAGAAAATTAAGCTTACTGATACAAGATACTTACACTGACTGTATCGGCCCTACAACACTGGAACTGTTTTCAAGAACTGAAGAAAGCACACTCCCATTCTGTCAACAAAATAAATCTTAATGTGACTAAAGAGATGAGAAAAGCTTGCATGATATACAAGTTTTAGGCAACACCCAGGTTACCCACAGAAGGACAAAACAGGCCCTTGACTCTTTCTCTTTCTGGCTGTGTAAACGCAAAGTACTGTGGGATATCACATACTCAGCTCCTGCAAGTCAACACATCCATCACCATCCTAATCACACAGACAGTGGACAGGGGAAGGAACTGTAAGGATAGTACAGGGAACACGACATAAACCCATAGAAAAACAGGGTGCCCCTACTAACCTGTGGCAGAGCCTCAGTCCCACTAACATCTACTACATACACCCACATTGTGGACCACGTCAAACTGGGAACTGTGGAAGTAATTGTACCTCCAAACTAGGCTTAAGTCTCAAAAATTATGAGCATCTATGTTGGAAGTAATAATGGGAAAGAACTAACAGAAATCCTGCCCCTCAAGAGCAGGAGGTACTTACTACACCTATGGAACACAGATTCTTTGCTGGACCAAGGAGATCAATTGAGTCCAGTAAATTCTGAGAAACTCTTGAAATTATCTTATTCAAGGCTTGCAGTTGATTCTAACAAACAAAAGAAGGAAAATAACGCTGTTACTGTCATAGTCTAGTATCAATTACCAATGTAAGAACTTCATATCAGCATTATGAGTTGACTAAATTAATGCAGATTTTGATGCTCAGCTTCACTAAATCATGAAGTTACTATTAAAAATACCTCAACAAGTCCTTGTGCTTGCTTGAGCCTAAGATGTCTTTGCAATTTAAACATCTGAAACTTCAGATCTTGATAATCTTTCTTTAAATGAAGGATGGTATCCTGGGCATCCCTCAGTTTCAGCTTTTCTTCTTGCAAAGCCTGAGCTAGGGCTTTGTTGTTTGCTTCAAGGCTCTTCATTTTCTTGGAGCTGTTGGCTACAACAGAAGAGCAAATTTCAACTTAGTTTAAAAAAAAAAATAAAAAATTGTGAAAACTATTGAGACATCAAGCATCTTACTTGCTATTTTGCCCTTTACGGTGCAGATCTGGCTAATTTTATCCAACCTCATCCACTTCTGATTTTTCTTCTCTTTCATTCGTTCTTTTATATCATCCAGAGTGTCTTTGATGGGCTTTTTCAAGTATTCATCCATCTTCTCCTTTAGAAATACAAAGGGTGAAGAACTCATGAAGCTGGTGATGCTCAATGCTCCCCGAGGCCAAAAGAGAAGGAACGGAGAAACAAGAATAAAGCTAAGTTTGGATTGGACAGGACCTCAAGATCAACCAGCTCTAACACGCTGCCACGGACAGGGACACCTTCCACTAGACCAGGTTGCTCCAAGCCCCGTCCAGCCTGGCCTTGAACACTGCCAGGGATGGAGCATCCACAACTCCCTTGGGCACCCTGTTCTAGGGTCTCGCCACCTTCACAGCAAAGAACTTCTTCGTAATGTTTTTAAGTTGCTCATATACACACATTAGACACCCACAAGCGTTAAAAGCCGCACAGACAAGACCACTTTCAAAACACTTCCTGCAACAGGGCTACTGCCATTACGCCTATTATCCGACCTGCAAACCGCTCGGTGTCCGCGGTGCAGTCCAGGCCGCGGGCTCTCAAGGCTCGCACGGGGGCGGCACGACGGGTAGTGAAGGGTGAAGAGTGTTCCCAAGGGGCCGACAGCGGGTCCCGGTTCCTCTAACGTTGAGGTCAGACCCTCACCGATGACACCGTACCTCCTCAGAAAGGCGTATCCGCGCCAGGCACGTCCCTCGCACGGCCGCGGCTGCCCGAGCCCCGGGCGGAAGCTGCACCGCCGCAGCGGCAGCCAGCTCCGGCCCAGGGCCCACCGCGGAGCCCCGGCTCTCCTCAGCAATGCCCACAGCTCTCGGTACGGGGCGGCAGGGCACCCCGGCTGCAGCCAGACGGTTGGCTCTCCTCCACCAACGTTCAAAACCCGCCGCCGCTCCCTCCCATTGGCCCGACGTGACGCCCTGCGTCACAGCGCGACCGCCGCGTCCATCCGGGTCTCACGCGTAGCCCCGCCCCTCTAAGAGCCGGTGGAGAGGTGTGCTGCGCCCGCGGTGCGGCGGTTGTGGCTGCAGTTGGTGCTAGCGGCCTCCCCGGGATCCCAGCTCTTGTCTCTGGGCCCCCGCTGAGGTCCGGCTCTGGGCTCACTCGCCTGATGCGTCCCGTACGGGCTTCTCCGGCTGGACCCGCGCCCCGGGTCCTGCGTTCACATGAGCTACCTCAGCTGCCGTAGTGGGAAGACGCAGGGGCAGACCAATGGCAGCAAACTAGGAGATGAGCCTTAACCTTCAGTGTTTACAGCAGTAGTTTGTAGCAGCAGTAGCGAGATGAGCCTTTCCTCCTTCTTTTGGACCGTGTTGCTTGTGAGCTGCTCCTTACTCTTGCTGTTGCAGCGTGAAGTGAAAATCATAGCTGTAGGGATACTTTTAAGGCACTTATTTTATGGAGGAAGCTGTTTTCAGATGTCTCCAATAATATGATGGCAGCTGCTGCTCTGCCAGGTTTATGGGCGGCCAGGCCAGGAGGGAAGTCAAGTTTTGCGGCTGGTTTTTGCCTCTCTGCCTGGTTTTCTTGGCTTGTGCATCTTTTGTAACAACTGTAGCTGATTTAGTGTATGCTAATATCTGTGCATATTGAGTATGGAGTGCTGAGCTTTGGTTAAACAGTGCTTTATGATGGGAGAAACAAGAATCAGCTAAGCAATATCTTAATAAATGGTATTCTTGTATCTGAGAAATTAGCATTTTGTAGCTACTGTGTTTTTTCTAACATCTATTCCTACCTGCTTGGGTTTATTAATTACAGCTTGGATGTGATTTGGCAAGCTATGCTCACTCAAAGAATTCTCATAGATCATGAGAGAAACGGTAATCCACAATAAGTATGCAGTTAGTTATCCTTTCCCAGTCCTTGGAAGGTTATTTATTTTTCGCTTCTCCAGCTCAGAATAGCTGACCTCATCTGTGTAGTCATGTAGCTTTTACAGTAGTGTAAATAAATGCAGTTTAACTTATTCTCTTACTTCGTTGGTAGATACTGATAAAGTTGGTGTTGCATTTGCTCTGTCAGTGAATAACTTGCCCTGCAGACACAGTTCCTTATGCAGTGTGATGACTCCTTTTTGAGAGAAGAGATCATGTCAGAAAGAGTCACAACAGATTTGACCCTCTTACTCAGTAGTTCCACACAAAACCAGAGCAACACAATTTTATTCTGTATATACTGTCTATATCTTAAAAACCCTACAGGCCTGGGAGCTGGGTGGGGAGGGGGCAAGAAGAATAAGAAGAAAGTATTGGATATTAAAAAACACATACCCAGTAGAAATTATTATACAGTAAACCCTGTGGCCAGTTCCTTCAGGCTTCTCACTGTTACGCAAGCAATAATGGGGCACTGTCCTCCACTCAGCAGCTAACAGCCTCATCTGGGCCCTTGCAAACAGTTCTCCCTAAACATTAGTTGATACTATCTTGTTGAACTCAACTTCTGGGGGCTTACTTTTGTAGGGTTTTGGGGGTTTTTTGGTTGGTTGGTCTCTGGTTTTTTATTTGTTTATTTATTTTCCCAGTTATTCTAACCAAAGGTAATGCCTTTCCCCACTGACTTTGCCTCACTTAAAGCTAGAGGTGTTTTGCATTTGGCCAAGTAGCAGTTGGTAGTTTCCAGCAATGCTGGTAAGGTCTTTCAGCCATTACTCATTCATTTGCTTGACACAAGCACACTGATTGTGATTAAATGAGCCATGCTTTGATTGAGAAAGAATGTTTTCCTCATTGCTAGCTATGTGTTGCTCTTAATTACTTTTTTTTTCCCTGAGTATAGTTTTATAAAGATTAAAAAAATCCTCTCCTAGCTTTTTTTCTTTCTATTGTATTTAATGTTACCTATCAATTTTGTTACACCTTTTTCAGAATCTTTGGGATCTTTCTGCAGAAAATATTTTGTCTTTTAATGCTGAATTTTTTTATCCTGCTAATCACATTTTTACTGTTACCAAGCTGTGCTCATTTCTGCATTATTCTCACCTCAAGACAGTTGTGTTTTTAAGTTATTTGCAGGTTACACCCTCTGTATTATTTTATTTATCTATACTGTGGGATTCCTAGCAGTAAATTTTGCTAGCTCCACTGGCTCCTTCCTGTAAGCAATTTCACATTTTCCTCTGTGAAGATTGATGCAGTGATTGATGCCAGAGATGCTCTAGATGATTAGTTTATTTCTAGTGAGTGTACTCATGTGGCAAACCAGCTGCTACTGTGACTGGAGATGGAGCATTAAAAGATTTGCTCTCATCTTAGGTTTACTGGTTTACATTACAAGGAAAGGGTTGCTCCATCTAATTACAGCAAATTGTAGGAATTGGAGCTGTGATTGTGGGAGCATTTGAGATACTTCTTGTCAAAGTTCAAGTCTGAGTGTGATGTTACATGCTGATGTCCAATGCATTCTTTAGTGGTTGATGTAAAGAACTCAAATTTGGGAAGCTGTTGTTTTTCCCAACTAAATAAGATACCAGATATGCAATATCCCATGGAATGTTAATTAGTTGCTTTTACTGCTACCAATATCAAAGTCTTAAATGGAATTTTAACTTGTTTAGGGGATGCTTATGAGAGGTATTGATAATCCAGTCCTTGCTGGAAAATGTTTTTAAAGCTCCTGTTGGTTTCAGTGACAGGTTAAATTTGCATGGCTCTATAAGGACAGATGATTAGGCACAATAATCATCTACTTTTAGTATTACTTTGTCACTCAATTTTGGTGATAGAAGAGCAGCCATGATACAGTGAGCGATGGCATGTTTTTGTTGATGCAGGCAGCTGGATAACCTCCAGATATCCAACTTAAATGCCCTACCCATCTTTTCTGCTGCCCCATGTCCAGCCCTACATCAGGCAACCACAGTGATGATGTTTACACCTCTGGTTTTAACTATCAGAGTAGCTCAGTTAGGTTAGGGTAGTAGATGAGACTCATATTTACTACCTCTGTCAAAAGAAGATACAGAGGTGGAAACTACAGTGTATGCATGCTGTGAGGACAAAAGAGAGAGAATATACAATATACTGTTAAATGTAATACCATTTTAATGAATGCTGTAAAGTGTTCTTTCTTAGAGGACATCCTTAGAAGTGGCTCTTACACACTACCAGAATTTCCTTCCTTTAGCTGGTTAGCAGTGCACAGGACTGTCTTGCTTTCTGTTACCTTTGGAGTTGGGAAAGATCATTTATGCTCCTGTGGCTTGCTAAGTCAACTCTCTTCTGATTTCTTGTGACTTGCACACTTAGGCTACCTTGCAGTGCTTTTCTCCTTGACCATAAGATGGCTCATTTGTGAACTGCCTTCAGACTGTTCAGTTCTAATCTGTTTTGAGCAGGACATGGGTATCTTGGAAGGGTCATGTGAGGTGTCTTAAGGTACGTGGGAGCGGTGGGGACTGTAAGATGCTGATGCACCCACTGCTTCCCTGAAAGCAGTAAGGAGCACATTTTTTGAAGAAGCTGGCACAGACTTCCCTCAGCAAAATGGTCTTGTACTAACTTGACCAAGTTTGGCTGAAGATCCTGTAGAAATAATGAGCTGAAAAGATTTTTGACAGGTAGACAATTGGTATTTGCCCTTCAGTAAGGTTAAAAAGAATTGTGAGCATCATCTGGGCATCATTATTTTTATGTATGTCCATATGTGCTGATTCTTTCAAATTTCAGAAAGATTTGTCAAATTAGACCTGTAAACTGCTAAAGTTCAAACCACTTCTATTTTAGAATGTTAATAGCAGTGTATTCTCTATTCCAAGTTATCTATAACCACTTCCTAATTTCGATTTTTATATTTTTCTTTCTCAGAAATACTTTGTTCTATTCAAAACTAAAACCACATAGGTAAGAGAAAAACAGGCATGAGTTAATTGAAGCATGAGACAACATGTGTTTCATTAAGCTAAAGTTAATAAGCAGTAAATCAGCATACCTACATTAATTGTATCGGTGTCGATGTACATATATATTCTAAAATGTTTTCAATTATTAATCAGTTTTGTATAAGTAAGGAGGTGAAAGGTTAATAAGTATCTTGGTTGTTCATCAGAGAGATTCCAGAGAGGAAAATATATGCAGTGATTATTATGTGGGTCAGATACAGCTGTCCGTTTCACTACAGACATAGAATCATGGAATCATAGAATAGTTAAGGTTGGAAAGGATCATCTAGTTCCACACCCCCCCCCCCCACCATAATTTATTATAAGTACTATGATAAATACTTGTCCCAAGTTGTCACAAACTCTTTGCTTTCAGTGCCAGGGAAATTCCCAAATCTCAGAAGAGTGTCTTAATCCCATGGCAATATTGCAATGATATAAGTACGAATCTGAAATCTTGAAACTACATGGGTACAATGGGCAAAGAAGGAATCACAGGTCAACAAAGAGTATATCAACGTTTAACATTTTCTCAGTGTATCCACTGAGTGTGTATCAATGCATTATACCTTCTGTGTCAGTTGACTAGAACCTAGACTTTCTACAATATACAGAAGTTCTCAAGCATGCAGTCAGAAGCAACCTCCAGCCTGCTAAATTTTCTAACCCCAAAACTCATGAGGGGTCTCACTGAAGTGAGACTGATCATTGGTTCTGGTTTCCAAGTAGCTTTAAAGTTTGTTTAACTGTTGGATGGAATATTTACTGACAAAACTGGGTTGGGTTTTTTTTTGCTTATAGTGTTTGTGTAAATGTGTGGCTTTCCACCAATTATTACCCATGTTTTCCTGATGAATAAATAGCTCAGAGACATACCAGTAAAATAGTGGTTTTAGAGACAAAGGCAAAAGTGTGTTCTCTCTGCACAGTGGATCTTGATGCTACTAGGATGATGATGATACTGTTTGACATAATGGAAAGAAATCATGGATACAAGAAGATATCTTAGTGTAGCTTTTTTTAATGCTAAAGCACCTGTCATAATTTGAGAGGTGAATATTAACCATATAATGATTTGTGCAGAAACCCTGGATCTTGATGGAGCAGGGTCCCACCAGCTTCCTGCTCTTATATACCTTCTCCCCATAGGTACTCTGATGTTAGTGGAGAGGGGCTTGGTTTACATGGGCAAACCTGGGATCAGAACTGATCTCTTTTCTTTTACCTTTCTCTTTAAACTCAGCTATTCTATATGTACACATTAAATACAAGTATTTATTTGAGGCCTTATAGCAGTAGATAATGTACAAGCATTCCTGGGTCTTAAATCTGTTGGTAAACCATGATGAAGGATAGAAGACAGAAAAAGATAATAGCAGCATTCTGCATGCACATTGGCTAGACCACACTGCGTTGGGCAGAAAAAATGTCTAGACAGCCAGCTCTGCCGTTAGATCAGAATGTTCAGTTAAGGAGGATTTTTATGAAGTGTGGAAAAGCAATTTTCCTTCCTGCTGGGACTGTATCTCTGCAGTCAGCTCTCAGAGGTTTGGGTCATGGGTGAGTGACTTTCAAAGAGCTAATCGTTGTTCATAGGTAGAACACGTAGATACAGATTGACACTTTGTTCTCTCACAATAGGCCCTGCGCAAGCATTTTTTAATGACTTCAGTCCACCACAGAGAACAATGGAGAAAAGATAGGGTATACTTTATAACCAGGGATATATGAAGAAGCAAACATCGTTACCCAGTAGTAGTCCATTTGGTTCTGCTCTAGGTATGCTGCCCATATTAAAATAAGTAGGCTCATTTTATTACTCAAACACTCTGGGAAATCCTGTGGGTAAAACCAGACAGAAAACAAAGGCAAAAGAAGAGTGGTCAGTGCTGTGACAAAGAAATGCACCTCAGCCATCCTTCAGTGCTTCTGCTGATAATGTATCTCAGGTCACTAAGGCTGTTGTTTCTTTGTAAGAAGTGGGGGACGTGACTATCTCATGAGGATAAATAAAAGTTATAACTATATGGCCAAAATTACATTATAACATTTGACATTAAAATGGCTTTTAGGGGTTGGGGTTGTTTTGTTTCTATAGCTTAGCCTGCCACTAACATTTTGATGTTTATTTGAACAGTTGAAGCAAATCTGTCACCAGCAATATCTGTAAGTGGCATGTCAATGGTAAAGAAATATGGAAAGACTACTGAACTGCTGCTGATGTGAACTTCAAACATGACAAGATTTTTAACTGACAGAAAAGCAGAACAGTGGCAGAATTCTCTAGGCTCTGTTGTTTTTACAATTTTCTCTACTTGTGCTTCTCTGTATCACTACCTTTTATCATTCCTGTACTTTGCAACTGTATTATAGTGTCCAGTGTTACAGATATTCATTCCCACAATTTCATCTAGTTTTCTGTCCTGTCAGAATACTTCTTCTCGGTTTTATTGGAGAAATCAGAATGAAAAGATACCTATATTGGTATTTTATATTTATGTGCAGAGACAAAAGGTATGATAAGAACTAGGGATGTATGAAGAAGGAGGAAGGACAGAAACAGCATGTTGAAAAAGACTGTGGATGTTCTGTGGTTGTTCTAGTTTATTTTGTTTCATTCAAGTATTTTAAAGTTTAAGAACATTTGAAAAATGAGATACGGTGACCAAATTTCCTTCAGTCTTAACAATATTTAAATCAATAGAAATAGACCATTTGTCCTGATTCCAAGGATGGCTTTTCCGACTAATTGATACTTAAATCCATAAATGATGCAAAGCCTATGACTCCAACAAGATAATGTTCCAGAATGCTAAGGGCAGAATCTAAGCTAAAATCTGGCCCTAAGAAGCACCTCAATACATTCTTTAAAAGGAATCAGTTCAGATTAAAAGGCGATTTTCCCTGTTATTTTATTCACACCCCCCTGTCCTTCCTCAGAATAACACCAAGATCTGTCTGGGACACAGCAGCTTCTATTGGTCTGCAAGGTTGTCTGTTACCTCCTGTGACAAGATGCAGAGTGGAGTACAGCTTTGATGTGGAAATGCCTCAGACTTTCATCTTATAATGAGCTCCCCCAAAAGACCAATAAAATCTAAACTAAAAGGAAGCCATACTTAATTTAAATAGAAAGTTGCATTTCTACTTTGTTATATAAAGAAGGCTTAAGGCAATTTACGGTGACAGAAATGAGGTTTATGCGCTGTTCTCTTCTTGCCCACCATCACTTTGCTAGCAGAACCTGGATTTCAGCTGCTGAGTGTTCAATTTCTGTGGTGTGCCATTTGGGAAGTTCTTTCCAGTCTTTCTAGAGCCAGGCTGTGCTTTGTTGTGACTCTTCTGTCTATTCCTTCTTGTGGGCCCTCTGACTTTCTCTCCCTTGAGCATGTTATTACCCATTGTTGTGAGCCATCTTCCTCCTCATCCAGTCATCTTGAAGGAACAGAACATGTAACTGGGAACACATGATAAAACAAATACTGTCTGCGTTATTGTAAAGCCCCTATAGCTAGGGACAGTGCAGGCAGAACTATAATGTCAAAGATATTAACCCAGTTTCTAGTAGTCCGTATGCCCAGTGTGTGTGTACACGTGCATATCTATATGCATGGGTTTATGATACTTTCCAATAGCTGCTGGCCCATTTTATTGGTTTCTTTGCTAATAATTAATTGAAGTAGAAGTATGAGGTAGCAAAAGACAGCTTGCTTAGCTTTTCTATAGCCTTCCTCACCAAAAATAGCAAAACTGCAAGTAATAATGATGATAAAGGAAACCCTATTGTTTATGGTGAAATTTACAGCTGACTAACAGTGACACTTTAAATATACCAGCTGCCTCATAGTAGTTTCATGTTTCAGCAGATCTGCTTTTTCATGCCCCTGTGAGCTTGCAAAAGCTCAGCTGACGATCTCTTTGTGGGTTCACAAAGCTGGTGCAGGCAGCACCCAAAGCAATACCAGTTTCACTGTCTGGCTTTGCATGGTATCTTCCTGACCTTCAGCCTCCTCACCCTGGAGTGCTTTAAAAAACTTTCCTTTCATAATATGCTATTCAAAAGACTGTTGCAAAAAACATATTACAATGACTTTCCTTATGCCTCTGATTTCCATCCACTTTGTTTTGAGCCTTCCAAAACATTTTCTTTTAGACCTTCTGTTAAAGACCGCATAGTAAGTTCATTCACACATGTTCCTTATATTTCAGCAGATTTTCTCTTGTTATCTACCTTCACAGCATCTGGAAGCTATGTGTGGTTCGGTTCATATGCTGGAGGGAAGGAATGCCATTCAGTGGGACCTTGACATGCTTGTGAGGTGGACTGATGCCAACCTGATGAAGTTTAACGATGCCAAGTGCAAGGTCTGCACCTGGGTCGGAGCAATCCCAGGCACAGCTCCAGGTTGGGCAGGGAAGAGATTCAGAGTAGCCTTGTGGAGAAGGACTTGGGGGTGTTGGTCGATGAGAAAATGAACATGAGCCAGCAGTGTGTACTTGCAGCCAAGAAAGCCAACGGTATCCTGGGCTGCACCAAAAGGAGCGTGACCAGCAGGTCGAGGGAGGTGATCCTGCCCCTCTACTCTGCTCTTATGAGACCTCACTTGGAGTATTGTGTGCAGTTCTGATGTTCTTAACATAAAAAGGACATGGAACTGTTGCAACAAGTCCAGAGGAGGGCCACGAGGATGATCAGGGACTGGAGCACCTCCTGTATGAAGATAGGCTGAGAAAGATGGGGCTGTTCAGCCTGCAGAAGAGAAGGCTGCGTGGAGACATCCTAGCAGCCTTCCAGTATCTGAAGGGGGCCTATAGGGATGCTGGGGAGGGACTCTTCATGAGGGACTGTGGTGATAGGACAAGGGGTAATGGGTTCAAACTTAAACAGGGGAAGATTAGATTGGATATGAGGAAGAAATTCTTTACTGTGAGGGTGGTGAGGCACTGGAATGGGTTGCCCAGGGAAGTTGTGAATGCTCCATCTCTGGCGGTGTTCAAGGCTGAGTTGGACATGGCTTTGGGTGACATGGTTTAGTGTGAGGTGTCCTTGTGCATGGCAGGGGGGTTGGAACTAGATGATCTTCAGGTCCTTTCCAGCCCTAACTATTCTATGATTCTATGATTCTATGAAATAATTTGCTCTCCTACTTCCTTTCTACCGTACTGCAATTATTCTCATAGGTATTACTGTTGATATTGCTAATAATATGGGTACTTTTGTAAGACAAAATTTCAGCATTATCCAGGAGAAGTGGGGCAAATAAGTTCTTTAGAGAGTTGCAGTATTTTTGCTTGCCATCTACAGGACAACAAAAAGATCTATTTAAAATGCATAAATTACTGAAGTCCAAAGCTCTACAGTAAAATCCCCATGTTACCAAATTAGTTTAATATTTAGTACCCTTTTATGTTAAGTCCAGGTGTAGACTGGCAATCACAGCAGCTGTCACTTGGTGGAGCCAGATTACTCTGCAAATTGAATATGCTTTGCAAGTAGTTTGCATAAAAGGTCTCAAAGGCAGGATTTATAAATAGTACATTGGAGAAAGATGATAAGAAAAAAAAAAGTGGGATTTCAATAAATCCTTGGAGGAATTCGAAGTTTTATAGCTTTGCTTTTAATTACTGTAGCACAAGAGAAGTAAAGGACTTGCTACTTTGCTGGCTGAAGCAAAGGCTATCCTTTTGCTGAAATAAAACAGGTAGGTATATTTGGTACTGTACATACATACCTGCCAGGATGAAATGAAGCCATAGCTTTGACTCCTGGAACAATTTAAAGAAATCCAGGTTGTTAATGCTAAAGCTTAGTAACACCTTACATGCTGGATTATTTATTTATTTACTGCTAATATTTTCAATTTATGCCATTTTAGTAGCTCTCTTTTAAAGATTCTTCACAAAATTGGGAGGGGCATCAGATTTATTTCTGGTGTAGAGAATAGTGAATTCTTAGAGGAAACCAACAAGAGGATACCAAATGTGCACACCTTCTCTATACTCTGTTGAATGCAGAGAACTCTCAGCAACTTTTTCTCACAGTTTGTTTCTTTTCCATCTATATGCATAGGACATTATCTAAGAAAATGTCAACAGTAAAAGCACCTACTCATTCTACATTGTGTTTATTGTGCACACTGTAACGAACTCACAGAATTTAGGTCTCTCTCTGCCATTTTTATACCTAGTGATCAGAAGTTACTCATGGGAGCATGATGTATTTATTCTGTCTTTCTTTTTTCTTTTCATTTTTCTTTATCCTCATTACTTAGTATTTATTTGGATTGAATTTCTCTGAGTCAGATGGATAAGGATAGATACTTTTGAGAAGTTGTTCTGACTAGCATATGAATAAAAAGTCTTAAACTCTCAATGTATTCTTTAGACTTGTCAGATCTTATTTACTGGGAATAGAGTCTGTCATTTGTACTCCAGTCACTGATTATATTTCATAATATACTAAAACATGACTCTTTCCTGTTTGGTGACCCTGTGTGCCAGAAGAAGCCAGTTGTCCTGATCAGCCAGCTGTTGACAGATATATCTGGCAACCGCAGTTGTGGAATAGAGAAGCCGCAACACTGGGGGAGAGGAATTTAAGATTGGCCAGGTAGAGTGGTTTGCACTTTAGAAAACAAGTTAGAAGACAAAATCCCCAGCAATATAATGGCATCACCGTCCCACGCATTGACTATCTTCACTTACAGCTCTCTCATGTACGTTTAGAAGTGCATCTCCTTCTACGACCCACTGAGTCAGATAACAGTTGGGATTTTCAGACCCTTGAGATACTAGCAAACCTAGCACAGTCTTATTTCAACTCTTCATATCCTAGTAGGAAAAAGTGGAAAAGAACAGGAAATTCTTTGTTACAGCTTCCTGGATTTTACATACAAGATCATGTTAGGGCCATTATTCAAAGCTGCTAAGATTTTCTAAAAAATTACATTTCCTCAAAAATTTCTGTGTAGAGCCTATTCTGTCCCCGTGAATGAAAACGTATGTCATGAAAACAGCCACATTTCTGGAACAATTTATAACTGTGGGCAGCAACAAGGCCTACATCTTACTTAGAATTAACAACTACAGTACTATTCCCCTGCAAGAGAGAAAAAAAGGAAAAAAAAATTAAAAAAAGAGTGTATTAAACCTTCATGTAAAGAACAGATCACAGTTTATGGAAACACAACAATAAAATTACTGGGGAAAAAGAACAGAATTCGAATAGAAGAAAATATGTGAAGTACAGAAATTACTTTCTCACCTACAGAAGTGCAGGACGGGCTTTGTTAATGCAATGATGGAATAGGGGCAGCATGAGCATTGAGCAGTGATTTTGTATACCAAACATAGCTGGAAAGCGCCGTTATGGTGGCTTCTTTCTGGATGATTGTCAGAACTTCTATTCAGATAAAATGATGCTAAGGGTTAAGTTTCTCAATGTTTTTCCAGATAATGAAGGCTGTGGAGGTTTGGGGATTTTTTTTTGTTTTATTTGGCTACTTTTATTGCTTTTTTATGCTTTTGCTGGCACCATGCCAAATTGCATTTGGTTTCACCCTTTTTCCTTAGGATAAGTAGTACTTAGGTCACACAGGATGTTTGACCTGCATGAGCAGGGAAGACAATTTTTTAGTGTCCTTCTTTTTGCGATTTTCTGCTTTCCCTCTGTGATGCCATTTGAACAGCTGCATCCAACTCTGACAACAGGGGAGAGAAGTTCTCAGCTGAAGGGTTTTAAAAGTTCATTAGTTTAATTTATTCTGCCTCTCCAAAGGAGATTTGTACTGTCATTGGAATAGTAGCTCTTGTTCCCCTCCGCACCAGGTTGAATTGGAGATTTACAAATAAAATCCCTAATTTAACACATCTTCTAAGTGGTATGCCTAGTTTCCTTCATTTCGTATAAGCTACTTGATTTTGTGTCCTCTTATTTCTATTCAGTTTATTACTTTTATCTTTTTTACTATTCTTTTTGTGGTTTTGTATCATCACAAAATTTCACTTCTTTCTGAATGCATCTTCATCCAGGTTAAACGGGAAAGACAATCAGTCAGGAAATCCCTGCTCTCTGAAAACAGTCAGCACCAGCTGTAGCTCAATTAAACTCAGCACTTGAATAGTTCACAAGAGAACCCACACTTGTACACATACACATTAATCAAATAAACTCATTTTCTGTAGTTGTATTCCAAATTTTCAGTTAATAGCTTGGACAGTAAAGAGTGAGCTGGAGATATGTGATGGAAGTAGCCGATAATTAAACCTTCCAGCATAATCTTCAAATGTATGGTCTCCTGACATGCACACTAAACAAACTATGTTGAAGGAACCTAAAATATAAGGGGTTTGATTGCTTAAATGTTGATGAGCACTTATGCTGAGTAGTACAAGCAACTCGGCTGTTGAGAATTGCTTGACATGTTCCTAGTTTGAAAATCTAGCTTTTGCATTTTTTATCATGGTGAATGGAACAGCATGTAGAAAGAAGGCCATGTCTGTGTATATTCTGAAGTCACCTTTATAAACATTGCAAATAAAGTTATATTTATGCTATTGAGACTAAAGGTCCACAAAATGTCTGCTTGTATTAATTCTACGCATATTAAGAGTAATTCCCAAGGTATGGTGATTTCTTATTCGATAATTAGGACAACTTGTATGTAACAATATGTGCTTAAGTCCCTTCATGTTAATGACACAATTAAGTGCTGCCCTGATCATGGAGCTGTACTATGTGGGCAACAGACCCCTACTAATGAGCCCTTTAGTGAAAAGAAAACAGTCTGTGGAGAATGCAGGCCATGTCAGGCTGTATTCTAGCTTTATGGTCATCTTAATTAATCTGTCCTGAGCAGATTTCAGACAAGGTCAGGCTGGCCATGCTGATTGCTATTTAGAACTTGTTTCAAAAGAAGCATAATGCCACTGGTGGGAATATTTTCGTGAAATTACTCTTGTCATAAAGTGACTAGTTGTCAATCTGAAGTATATTTAGCCAAGTTTGGGACATCTATTTTGACCCTATGCCTAAGAAAGATGAAGATCAACAAACAAATGTAGTCCCAAACCACAACAATCAAGTTCATAAACTCTGCTGTGATCAAGTCATGGCTGTGGTAAAATGTTTGAGTGTTTATACATGGCATATATAAGTAACAGCTCCAACTGTAGAGAGTAAAATCCATCCCAACACATGCCATGATATGTTAGAAGAAGGCTCAGCTTTACATCCCTTGTTTAGACCAGGTTGTACAAGATGTTGCACTTGATCAGGGAGTGCCAGGGAAAGCTTGCTTTCTCTCTGTGAAAACCTTCAAGTAGTTTTGGCTTTACACCAACATGGAATTAAAAATATTTAAAATCTGGAATTATATTGGATGAGAAAATACTTCTTGCACGGTTGTAGTCAAAATACCATGTTCTCTGCAGTGGTGGGGAACATTTTTGGTGATAGACTAGTATAGACAGCCGGGAAAATGTTTCGCTTGTCACAGGCCATCAGCAATGATCCTCCCTTGGGCTGACAGCAATGATATGCTTAGATCACTTCCCATACCTTCTGCAGTAACTGAGTTAGATTGCTTGAAATGCAATCGTGTGCTCTTTCACCATCTCTTTCACCTTGCACCCAAACATTGTCAGTTCCAAGTAGGGAAGGTCCTAATCTGGGAATCTAGAAAACTGAGGCACCTTTTAGTAATTACAGCACCCTTTCTTCTTTTGCTTCATGGCCTGAGTGTACTGCCTCTAAGAGAGACACAGGAGTTTCCTCCAGAGCATACTTAAATCAGTGGGATCCTTTATGCTAGATTTTATGTCTATGGATCGAGTCCTAGAAGAACTTTGAAAAGAAAACCTTAGTGCTTTACAACTTGTTATTCATTTAGGGATGAAAATATTTGCTATATAATTGGTAAATAACAGGAAATCTTCTAACACTATCTTAAAGTCTTTACCTCACTGATACTTTACTGTGTGCTCTCCCTAGCTCCAAAATATTTCTTATAGAGCATTATAGTAGTGCTCTAGGTTTGGAAACCAGGAGTGTATTCTTTCAGGCACTCCTAAGTATCTGCTTGTATTTGAAAGACATAGGGAGTTCCGAACTCTGATTAACGCATGATTGATGGTATGAAAAGCTTGAACATCCTTTGGTATTAGGGAATGCTATGCAAAATCTGGGTTCAAAAACTGTAGCTCCAGTTCTGAAACTTGAATAGATATAGAACTCATTTTCATTCAATTTAGGTCTAAACAGAAGTATTGAAAACAGTACAGGGTGGCACTGCTTGGAGGTGGCAGTGAAATAACTTGTGGATATTTAGAAGTGCTCAATAAAGCATAAATTACAACAAGGATCGGAAGACAGGAAAAACTCAGATGCCTACAAATAACTGAATGTTTCCCTAGGGCATAAACATTAAAGGATTTAATTAGATTATAATTGCTCATGGAAGCGTAGTCTTGCACAAGATAAAAATACCTGACATTGCATTTGCATCTAGGCAACTGCACTAACAATCAGAAGCACTAGGAGGTCTGATGTTAAACACAAATTATTTACTAAATATAAGGACTCTGGGTGTGCAGTATATGCTCTGTTCTCAGGATGTACACATGTATTTGTAAGATGGAAACACTGCTTCACATATTTGGCACTGAGCTGTAGCTGCTGGAGTAGAGGACTGAGTTAAAAAAGGATAGCAGATGGGAATGTATGTTAAACTGAGGATCTTCAGGGCCCTATGTTTGTCTTCTATTTTCATCTTTACACTTGTGAAAAGACACCTCAGTGGCAATATTTAGAATAGCCAATCCTTGTGTTGAGTGGGGATCTATATATCCACCCAATATTTACAGCTGCACAAATTAAAATCCTGATTTAGATTCACTAATTGCATTTCAGCTAAAACAATCCTGTCACATTCCAGGAAGTTCGATACAGGAGGTTGTCAGGCATGGGTGCTACATGGCCATATGATGAGTATGTCCTTACAGCAGTGTTGGGATCCATATGTTGCTGGCTGACACACCAGTGCAGCAGAGCACAGCCAGCACTTACCCGTACTGGAAGCCTCTTGGTTGCCAGCTTGTAAAAGTCACAGCAGGGAAGTAAAGGTGATTTTAAAAAAGTGAGTTCATTCTCGGTATGGGAGCTGGCAATCTGGCTGATTGACAGTGCAAACTTAAGTGTGAAGCTTTAACCCTAAGCAGCAGTCTTGCTGAAACATTGTGTCTCAAGGAATCTTTGTTCTCTTAGGTGCGCCATGGCACAACCACACCAAGAAGAGTGAAGAGCATCTCCTTTGCCCTTACCTTACAACCAAGTGATCAAGTTTCCTTGAAAAGGTAAAAAAAGTGAGGTAGAGGAAAATTGGGTCCTGCTCTCTCTTCACCCTGTTTGAACGTACTAGCCACTAAGAAGTTACTGGGAGAATAGGGAAATAAGAGAAACACTTACATTGGAAAGAGGCAGCTGCTGCATGTTGGTGCAAAATCCTGTACAAATCAGAGAATCTCTGCTAAACCAAGTCACTCAGGAAAGGTATGTCAGGTGTCCTACGCCTAGTTGTGGCAGGTGGATCTTCTGTCCAGTAATGTCTGCTCTGCTAGAAGGATTCTGCTAGAGGTATGAGGATTCACCATTGACTGCCTCTGTTCACAGTATTAACAAAATGAAATATTTTTTTGTATTGATTTTCGCAGTAAGTAGTTACTTCCTTGTAACTACCGATTTACTTCCTTGACATGATGACTTCAAAATTATGCAAAAATATCAAAATGGTTAAAAATATAAACCTCTCATTTATTTGTTTACAACACTGTTAAGAACATTCAGGATAAGAATAAAAATATAATATCATAAAACCCTAATACTGAACTGACTTTAAATTGTCTGAAACATAGCCTGAGGCAGTAAGCATTTTCTCACCGAGAAATATTTCCTTATTGACTAACAGCAAGGTATTATTAGCTCTGTAGCACACAAACTCAAATCACAACCAAGATCGACTATTGCATGAATTGTTGCAAAAGCATTTGGACACTGTTCATGGGAGACAGCCTATGCTGTGGTCAGATTCAATAGACCTGTGAACAAACCTGTATGGAAAAGTCACTGAGCATTGCATAGAATGTAAATGTGAAGCTGCGAAACTTGGATATTTAGCACAGCTGAACACATGCAACTCCAATAAACAAAGGCAATATAAAGGAATAAATGTAGATGATAATGCACCACTGGAGACACTGATCCCATGGTGCTGATTCCAGTTACCTGACAGTTATTTAAATGTATTTCGTTATGCTAAAATACTATTTTAGGGTGGTATATTTTATTGTGTTGGATTTTTAGTTTTTGGTTCGTTGGTTGGTTTGGTTTTTTTTTGGGAAGGGTATGTCTGTAAAAGCAACAGGATTATTTCTTTGGCAAGATCCTTACCTTTCATATTGTTTCCCAATATGTTAGTGACATTGACCAACAGGTCTCAGGAGTAGTGTTTTCATCTGTTTTCAATAATGACAAACACTACTGTAATTAATTTACTTCTGCAAGTCTTTGACCTTGCTGCTACAGCAAATAGTGTGTTTCAAATAATTGTAAGAACATTAGTTACTCATAATGAGAACACTACTGACTACTACTACACAGATGCTTTACCTTTCTAACCTAAAGCTGTAGCTTACTAGTGATAAAATGAGAAATAAGTTGGGTGAAAATACTAGAGGTTAAATTCTGAGATCTTATTTAATTTTTATGAAATTGCTCCCTTTAAATCTAGATGGATCGAGCTTTCAGCAGAGAGATCAGTTAGGAAATGAGGAGAGAAAGATGGTCTTTAGCTCAGTACTCTTCATTGACGTGCATTTTAGGTAGTGGTATTTCCTTAAAGTATTGTAGGTCTTTTAATCTTTTCATATGCTCTGCACAGTGGCTCTTTTAATCTGTTTCATCTGAATATTTTTACCCTACTTTATTTTTTATACTTCTTTGACCATTTTAACCCATTCCTGCCATAACTCCTGATTTTACCTCTGCAGCCTTCAAATAAAATATAATCGAGAGGACAGGCACTGTCACACATTTAATGATAACCCACATACATGATATCTTACTTGCCCTTGTTCTCAATTTTATCTTCAAAGGTGAAAGCTCTTAAAGCAGGATTTAGAATCCTAGAATCATAGAATAGTTAGGGTTGGAAAAGACCTTAAGATCATCTAGTCCCAACCCCCCTTGCATTTGATTCCATAGAATCCCAAGAAATTTTTGTCTCCTGTATCGTATGAGCAAATGTCAATATACTGGGGAAGGGTCCAAAAGCTCAGACTTCCTCCCCTTTTCTCCATAATCAGTGACTCACAAGCTTGGTGTACCCTGACTTGTAGGTAATATAGTCCTGTTATTATATAGCCCTTCTTCCTCCTTTCCCATTAAGTCTGGGGCTGTCCCTATTCCTGATACATCAGTTTGTTGCTTTAGCCACTATATTCTTTCTGTATATTGGATGCAAGATAACAGTTTAAATAACAGAAAAAATAGTACATGAAGATTCACACAGTGCAGGGAAGTGAGTGCAAGTACTGAATGAGTTGATACTAGAGGATGAACATATTCCTGGGAATATCTTAGAATCATAGATCTTGATTCATTAACATTGTGTCAATGTTATTTATTGATTTTGGTGGTTTTTTTTTTTTTGTTTTTATTTTTTACGAAAAGGCACCCAAAAATGTGATACAGCCACGCTTTAATCATATGCTAAAACAGACTTCTCCAAGGAGCATTACTGGTAATTGATTAGCTCTAAACTCAAGCAGCGTTAACTCATCCCTTATTTCAGGGAAAATTTAAACAAACGTGTGACTTTAAATGCTCATAAGTTTACAATTACTGAACCATTTTTCATTAGCCATGAATAATTTTTCCTTCCTCTGCGAGGATTTATAAAACAACCTGGAATGACGTGTGGAGAATTACCCATTTTTAAGATTTCCATGCTTGAAAATTTCAATCAGGACATATGGCAAAAGCGCAGTTTATTTTTCATGCTGGCTTAACTCAAGTGGCTGATTTTACTCATGCTTTCCAAAGTAATTCAGCACTGGGCTGAGAATAGTCGCAGGCATTTTTGGCTTGATAGATGTTGCATGAGAAAGTTAGGAGCTGCTGATACTGAGCAGCAGTTGGAATTCTTCTTTAATGACAGCGGTCACTACCAGTTGGATCCCAAAGAAGCTTGGGTTGCACACTCAAGTGAGCAATAGTGGAGGATTCCAATGGAAAATTAATAGACTGACAAATAGTTTTGTGCTTGATGAACTGTAACTGCATAGGAAGGCCAAATGGTAACGGTAGAACATAGCCTAACAAAAAAGATTTATGCTATGGTCTATGCTATGGTCATTATTTGACTGTCTTCTCAAAGCAACAGTTATAATTGGGGGAAAGAAACCCTCCAACAATCCCCACCAAAAAAAGTAACAACAATGAAAAGCTCACCACTGCTTGTGTCCTCTTTTGCCTTTTGTCCCATCATGTAGTAAGCTACAAACAGAAAATTACAACCACTAAAAGTAAAGCAAGTAAGACCTTAGGAGTTTAATTTCTGGACAGAATTCAGCCATACAGCTCTACCTTGAAATATTACGCAGTCCTATACATCACTACCTCAAGTTTTAAAAAGTATCTTGGTTTATCTGAGTTTAATGTCTAATTCTGTTCTGTCCTTTATGGACTTTCACAGAGATATGATGGTTATGATATGGATATGACGTCAAATCATTTTTTTGGCATGCTCTATGGAAAGTATGTCATACAACAGGAAGCTAGGGATGTGTTGGCAGAGCCCAGAAACAGCCAGAATAAAATTGTCCATCATAGCAGTGTTCAGAGTGGTCCTGATCCCAATGGCAGCGTCATTGATAGCTCAAGGCTTCTCATCATTGTAGACTGAACTTATTTTGTCACTTGAAGGCCGCGCATAAGGCTAAGTTGCTTTTGCTGCGGAAAATGCCAGCTAGAAGAGGGAAAGGCAGAGGAACAGCCATGCTAGTTTAACTTGCTGGACCAAGCAATGGTCTGCATATCCCAGCCTTTCTCTCAGAAAAGGTAATCAGCTTGGTTTTTTCAATCATGGTATAAACAAAGTAGGTAGAGGATCATGGCTGTTTTGCAGCTCTCAGTAACTGCAAGCTTTGCCAATGATCAGAGCCTGTCTCAGGCAGCAGGGGTGTGTTAACTAATCCCTGTGCTAATAAGTGGTGTTTCTCAGCAGGCTAATCACCTCAACTGTAATACCACCTTGATGCGGTTATATTGTTTGTGGTCATCTGTTAACAAGATAATGACTTCTGTATTTCTGAGGACCTGATGGTTTAGTTTAGTAGAACAAGAGGTGGAGGTAAAGTTTCTGAGTCTGGCTACACCATAGAGGAAAAAAAAAATAAAAAGGAAAAAGAATGGTATAGTGCTAACCTTTGTATAAAGGCAAACGAGTGAAATCTGACCACAAGGAAAAGGAGGCTCAGAGTTTAAGAAGCTTGTAGCTATTGTTACAAGCAGGTTTAGAGCAGAGTGCTTCAGATAGTGGGGCAAACAAAACCCTGCAGGTGCCTTGAAGTGGAGCTCCTTCAACCTAAAAAAAAAAAAAGGAAAATTGTAGGATGCTACCTGTGAGTAAAGCATTTCAACCTCAAGGTTTCAGTCTTGAAAACCTGCTTAGCTTTTCTGTGCTATTTCTGTAGGTAAGGCAAACAGTTGTAATTCAGACAATTGTTGCTTGCTATTCCCTACTGCTTTTTCCTTTCTTTAGTTGATAAGTATTTAAAGCCTTGCTTTGTTCTTTCCTTTCTTCTTTAAGAATAGTTAATTCAGTTTCATACCTTCTGTTTGTACAAGAAATAAAGCTAAAACTTTTGCTAGTTTGCACCACAGAAAATCTCCCTGCATTTCAAATAATGAACAAATTCATTGAAAACTCTTCACTTCTACTGAAACATAATTAGCAATGGAATAGCTAGGGCTCGTTATGAGAGTTCACTTTACTCCTAAATAGAGTGGAAACTTTCTATTCTAAAGCCTTCTGCATTCAGATCTTTGCTATATTGCTGATGCAGTTAAAGAGTTTGAGAAGTGAGCAATATAAGTATATTGTTCTTTTTGAGTTATGGATTTTACTAATATATCCTTTTTCTTTCCTAATCCACCGTAAATGTGCCAAAGTATATGAAGTGGTGTGTTTTTTCCTTTCCTGAGAACAGTGAAGCCAGCTTGAATGAATAAATGAATCAAAGGTAAATGAGCTCTGAAAGTGAATAATGAGAAAAATCTCTCTATAACAAGCCTTTTTATATGCCCATCAAGAGGACTCACAACTTTTAAATGAGTTGCCTTTAAATGAATACAATGTATCAAAGAAATTTTAGCACCTACTTTATTCCTTAAACCATTTTAGTGCCTCATTAATAAACTTCAGATTAGTCAGGTTGTTAAGTGTCCATCACCAAATAACGATAGACTGCAAGAAAATGCCTTTGGTACCAGTGAAGTGTCACCTGAATCCAGTTAGAAATTTGTGTGTTATTAAGGTTATATGGGCAAGATAAAATTACCAAAAAATCATGCTTTTATTAAATGCTGTTAATTTTTATTTTACAGAACTCTAGAAGTTTTTGAAGTGGTTAATATGAGTAAATCCAGATGTCCAAAACAGTGCATTCCGACAGGTCCACATCCTTCTTATGTTGGGGAGCTCCAGAGCTAAATTATGTTTTTTTAACTATGGCAAATTGTCATACTAGACAGTCAATTGACTACCTGGGTAGTTTATTTTTTAATGTGAACTCTTTTTTTTTTTATCAATTTTTACTTTTATAATAGTCAATTGCTCCCTGGTGTGATTCTGTGATCACTGTCCTTGCTGCTGTAAGAGACAGGACATAAATCAGAGGCATCATGATAATGCCCATGCTTGAAGGACTGTCGTCAGAGCATTGTCTGAGAGTGTAACAAATGCGATTTCGTATTGATATAGATGGGTGATACCCATCTTGCTGTAAGGTTGAATATGAGTTGGAACGTGTAAGGAGACTGAGAAAGAGGCCTGGCTAGTCTGCTGTCTCCAGTGCTTGGTTACTGTGCTCACAAGTCAGGTTTTGAAAACTGTTTTTCAAGTAATTTTCTGTTAAATTACTTTTGCTCTTGTTTTCCTTGAAGACTAGCACCATTATCCATTTTAATAGACTTGATCAAATATTTAGTATTGATTGTATTGAGCAGGGAGTCTTATGATCTTTCTGCTGTGTTCCCATTCTGTTTACTGTTACTATGACTGTGGCTCCACTAGGAAAAAAACCCCATGCAATAGCATTTGATAGTAACCGCCTCCGGATGTAGATCTTTGATGTAAAGGGCCAAAGTGTCTTTAATGTCTCCATTAGTTTGTGTCTTCTACTCCCCTGCCACAGCATGGAGAGCAAAAGTGATTTTCAGAGGCCACTTTCTTCTCCTAGTTGTCTGAATACTCTGCAGACAAACAGCTATCAGACAATCTGGCCTGAGCTGAAGATATTCCTTTAAATGACAGAGAAATCTGTTTTTTTTTTTTTTTTCTTGTTTGTTTGGTTTTTTTTTTTGTGGGACTGGAACAAAGATGTGTAAATTAAGCATACAGTGACATTCCAGAGACTGCAGATATATTGAACTTTTCTCCTCAGACAGATATTGTACAAATATCGTCAGCATAGTGGTGACTAAGGTGCATGAAGATGAGTATGTGGTCTGTTTTACTAATGGCATCAAAATCGATCTTTTGTGCATCTTCTTGCTGTGTTCAAATTCCAGGATAGGGATCTAGGGACTACTAATTGGCCTATTCCACAGAAATCTCTTAGGAAGACTCTGATGGCACTTTATACGCTCAGGACTTGTATAATTGTATATATCTTAATTAGAGAGTGGTATACTTGCTCTCATAAGAAGTGAGCAGCTTTCATTCCTCATTGTTTATGTACTTTTAAAGCAAAGTTGGTACTTCTAGAGGATGTATAGAGAATACATTCCTAAGGACTAGCTACCTTAGCACAAGGTGCAGATCATTCATATGTCTAAATGTTCTGGCAATTTGAGGACTAATTAAAGATGGAATCAGAGTGGGAGATTAAATGGTGCTTCCTCGGAGGCCTGGTCCAACCAGAAAGATGCAATGCAGCAGGCAATGTGGTAGCAATGTAGGCCACCATCTTTTTGGCTAGGTACCATCACTGGTGAGCTTGCTCTGTACTTTGCAGTGATGGAGTGTGAGAGCTTTATGACTGGATGCTGTTCAGATGCATGAGGATGGAAATATGTCCCAGCTGATAAATCTTTCTCAGGAAGGCCTTCTTCACTGCCTTCTTCCCCAATTGACCTATTGATATAACCTAATTGGGATACCCACATGGCCCTCCCTCTAACCAAGAAACTTCTGAAATAAATCATAGAATTATAGAATCAACTAGGTTGGAAATGACCTTTAAGATCATCAAGTCCACCATTAAATCATGTCACTAAGATACTACTGCTTCCCTGAGAAGCCTGTTCCAATGCCTGGCTACCTTTTTGGTGAAGAATTTTTTCCTAATATCCAGTCTAAACCTTCCCTGAGTTTGAGATCATTACCTCTTATCTTATTGCTTGTTACCTGGGAGGAGTGACCAGCCATGCCCTTGCTCCATCCTCCTCCATTCAAATTGATGAGTCAACTTGAAAAAAAAAAAAAATAAAAGAAGAATGTAAATTTGTGATAGGAGGGGGGAGAGAAGTGGGAGCAGAGGAGCAGTCAAAACCTATTTTGATACTTCCACAAGTTGTTTACTGGACTGATGGCATCTGTCTAGACCTAACAGAGCATCTTTCCTATTGTAGTGGTCCAGCCGCTGCACTCACAGGACAGCGTGCAAATAGTAAGGACATCTCACTTGGAGTATTGTGTGTGGTTCTGGCGTCCTCAACATAAAAAGGACATGGAACTGTTGCAACAAGTCCAGAGGAGGGCCACGAGGATGATCAGGGGACTGGAGCACCTCCCATATGAAGATAGGCTGAGAAAGTTGGGGCTGTTCAGCCTGCAGAAGAGAAGGCTGCGTGGAGACCTCCTAGCAGCCTTCCAGTATCTGAAGGGGGCCTACAGGGATGCTGGGGAGGGACTCTTCATGAGGGACTGTAGTGATGGGACAAGGGGTAACGGATTCAAACTTAAACAGGGGAAGTTTAGATTGGATATGAGGAAGAAGTTCTTTACTGTAAGGGTGGTGAGGCACTGGAATGGATTGCCCAGGGAAGCTGAGAATGCTCCATCGCTGGTGGTGTTCAAGGCCGAGTTGGACATAGCCTTGGGTGACATGGTTTAGTGTGAGGTGTCCTTGTGCATGTCAGGGGGGTTGGAACTAGATGATCTTAAGGTCCTTTCCAACCCTAACTATTCTATGATTCTATGTGTATATGAACTTGTGGGGTGCTTTCTCAGCCATGTGGGAATTGTAGAGTGGCATGAGTATGCACAAGGCAAGCGCACTCACATTTCCAGCAAGGTGTGGGTGTGAATAGGGGAATCTGCACTCCCAGAAGAGGGTGGTGAGGGCTTGATACCCTTGAGCCCTGTGAGAGAGAGGTGTGTGTGTGTAATGTTGAAGGCAGGGAGGGCTATAACTCTTGGGATTAGTTATAGTGTGCTTAGAAATTTATAGGTATTTATTAACATTTTTGAAACTTCTAATATTGTGGCTTATGTATTGTATTCCTGATATTGATCCTGAATGTATAGTTTAATTGCCAGTTAATTACATCATAATTAAGTAACTGTATTGCTGTGTTCATGGCTTGATTTAAGCTGTGTGAATTGAGCAGTTTTTCCTTGTAACATGCCCTAAGAAGGCATCCCTTGTGCAGCAGCAAGATGATTGCTCCTCAGTCACTGCCTTCAGCAGACTGTTGCTAGCTTTGAGCAGGGAGTGGGGCATCTTAAAGTGTTTACTTTCTGAGGAAAAAGACAAACCCTGTTGCTGTCTCCCTGTGGTAGTTTTCTATTTATGTGTGAATGGTGCATCCTTAAGTAAATACAAGGTATGCTGTGCAAATAGTTGTTTGGGCTCTTTATACAATCATGGTTTAGATTTTAGTCTTCCAGACATCTCCTTCAGAGACACTAGACTAGCAAAAACCCCAGTTTTTGAAAGCAACAATCTTAGTTAAGTAGATTTAAAAAAACCAAGCCAAACAAACACCACACCCCTGTCACACTTCCCTGTGTAAAAGGGCTTCCCTTGAAATATGTGGACCAGCAAGGTCCAATTAATTAATATTACAGGATATTAAATATGATTTTATTTCCCAATTTATTTGTTGCTTTTGGACTTCCTTACAGGCAATTAAAATTGTGTGGGTTTAAAACCATTTTTTTTTAACCTCCTGCAAAATCCTCTTCCACAATAAACAAGTGCAGGAAGTTAGTATTGCAAGTAGAGTGTGCTACAGGTTTGAGTGCAGATGAAGTACCTATACCCCTGCATAGGTACAAAATGGGAAGCAAGGAAGAATGTCAGTAATTGTCACTAGCTGGTTGTGTGGTTTCTCCTTGGTATGCTCTCCAGGGTGGTGCTTGGGGTTCAGGATGGTGTCTGTCAGAGCAATCAAATACATGGTTCATAACTGTAATAGCAGGTGGAGGACAGCTAATTAAAATAAGCTAGGCAGGCTGTGTGATACTGTCTCTATTTTCAGGCCTAATATTAACAGGAGATGAATAGTCTAATTACATACTCTCTACTGTTCTCCCAAAATACTGTTTCATTCTACACAACAGTGTAGCTGCAGATACCTCCTTTTTAAAAGAGGTGTTTGCAAATAATCTTCAGAAAAATGATCTCTGGAGGAATCATTTCTTTGACGTAAGAGTTTGGTTGTCAGCTGCTGAATTTATCCAGATCCATGTGCCTAACATGGGTAAGAGGCCTCACTGGACTGAGAGGAAGTGTATGAATGAAATGTTGATTTCTACTGGTAGCAGCACCACAAGTGACAAGTAGAATAGAATAGTTAGGGTTGGAAAGGACCTTAAGATCATCTGTTTCCATCTAGTAGGTAAAGCCTGAAAATATTTACGAGGGAAAACCTGCATCACTGTGCGTTCTGCTGAGTTTCATCCAACCTGGTGATTAATCAACATGTACTTGATGTTTACACTCCATTAAGTGCAGCGGTAGTCAGTGCTTTTGTTTCATGTATACCCTGACATATCATTTGGTGCAAGTCTAATGTAACTCACTTCATGGCTCTTTTCTTTCCCTTTTTAAATTTCCAATGGAATTTCTAGTGAATAAATTAGTAAATTTATCATTTTCTCTATAATAGTGTCACATGGACAGTTTGATGAAATAGCTCATTACAGTCAATGAAGTGAAATATGAGTTCCATCAGCACATTTTCATCAAACAGAGTTACAGAAATTAGTTTGCTGTTATCAAGGACTGTGGAATACAAAAATAAAATTAAGCAAGCTATTAGAGGATAGATTTAGGGAGGGTCCCAATTGAGTTAGAACACAACTGCCACTGTGAAAAACAGAGGACTGCTGTATGCTTAAATGAATTGTGACACATCAGTATTAATTGTTAATTATGCACATTAGGGACAAAATTAAATTCAGAACCACCTGAGTGTACATGGCTACTGCACACTGCTCAACCACTCTACCAGGAAAGAACAAAAATCAGGTGCTTGCTGTTTTGCAATCACTATCGAAGTTAGAAACTGAGCTAACCTATCTTCAACATTGTTATTTCTGTGACCCCATAACAGAAGCAAAATTGATGAAAAACCTCTACCATTAAAATTACTTTTTCCCCCTGAGTACTTTCAAAAATAAGAACCAAGAAAGTATGACTCTATTGCACTCCGCCTGTGAGAAGTACTCAAACCATGCCCTTGCATAGAGGGGTGCAGTTATCTCCTGTGAAACTGAGAAGCTGTTGACAGACAACAGTTTAATTCCTTAAAAGCTATTCTTTATTTCAGTAACAGTCAATAATCTGTGTTCAAGAGTGATGTACTCAAGGCTTCTCATTCTTGAAATAGTACTCCCAATATTTAAGTTTAGCCTTAGATCTTCAACTGACATTTAACATTTTGCTTTAATAAATTATTATTAGTCTTCATTTGCTGTGTGCAGAGGGAATTACTTCAGCTGTTTCCACTTATTCATGTTATTTTTGTATGTGCTCTCTTTCTAATTTTACTCCTTAACTAGATTGGGAATGAATTCTTAGTGTCTTGATAATGATGTTACACAAACTAAACACTCCAGGCAGCCAAATACCAATTTCATGTGACATTTTTTTGCAGGTATCATATGTGGTAAAGTTCTTATAGGAAAGTAGAGGAGGCAACCTAAATCCTGCCAGGCAGGAACTTGAAGGGATTATTTCAGTTAAGAAACCTTGGAGGCTGCCTGTCTTCTTGTTGAAATGAGAACTGTCTTGCTGTCATACTTATTTTCACTTGAAGGTTATTGTCCTAAGTAAATTTGGTTCCACAATCATGACTCAGTCTCTAATGAATTCTAATAGTCTAAACTGCCCGCCCCATTTAGAAGTGTGCATGTGTAACATTCTCTCCTCCACTGAGTCATAGGACTTGCCTAATTTTGGAGCACTAAAATTAAATTTAATTTTGGGATGGCATTTCCCAAAAGGGACATGAAGCTATAAATAATAGGAAGCTGTAGCCAGTAAAAACTGTTTTCATTTTGATTGCTTTGTCATTTCCATTATGTAATAGTTCCAGAGTGCAGAAACTCAGGCGGCTTTCTGGTTGGGGAATACTGTATCATCTGCCAGATTTACCAGAAGACTGAATTTACCCACAAATGTGGCATCACTTGCTTACAAACGTACGATGGTGTTTTGTCATTTTCACATGGCATAGCTGCAGCCATTTCTGAAGTCTTTCTTTCCATCCTAATGAGGGACTAGAAAAACAAGAGAGGATGCAGGAGATGTGATACCACTTGAGCTCTTCCCCTGCCACCCTCCTCCCACATCAGAGGAAATGTTACTATCCATTTCAAAGAGGTCTGGTTTCATTCTGGAAGGAAAGTGTGAAAGGAGTCAAGACAGAGAGGGCTTAAGATATATAGTCATTTGGCTAGGGTATAATACAGCAAGAGACCCAAATATTTCTATGTGGAAACTTTTTTCCATTCAATTTATTGCCGAATTTTTAGAAACAGCTTAAGTAGGGAACTTGACAACAATTTAGAAGTCTGTTGCAAGCATACAGATCTAGAAAACAGAGATCTGGTCTGGTTTGTTTTTTTTTTTTCCTCTGAGCTAAATATTATTAGTACAGGAGACAAGCCATAGGATTGGGCAGGAAGTGGAGGTAGGCTCAGGCAGAGGAGAAATCTCTCCCTTTGTGTAGCAAAGTGTGACAGATACTTGGTAGGTATAGGTGAGTAACTGAGTCATTTTGTTATCACAGTCATTGCCTCTTCATAAACCTGTACCTGGAGATTTCAGAGGACTCTTCCACCTCAGCTGTTGCTCTCATCTGTGCAAAAACACATATGTATTCACATTTGTAACTTACATGTAACATGAGATAAAGCCAGTGACTTTCTGTGAAAAGAGATATGTAAGGGTGTATACTTAATGTTTGTAAGCCAAGTGCAATTTAGCATTGAAAAGTTCTGAGAATATCATAGTAGAATGGTTTGGGTTGGAAGGGACCTTAAAGATCATCCAGTTCCGACCACCCTGACACAGGCAGGGACACCTTCCGCTAGACCAGGTTGCTCAAAGCCCCCTCCAACCTGGCCTTGAACAATGTCAGGGATGAGGCAGCCACAGCTTCTCTGGGCAACCTGTGCCAGGGCCTTACCACCTTCACAGGGAAGAATTTCTTCCTTATATTCCATCTAAATCTAGCCTTTTCCAGTTTAAGGCCATTGCCCCTTGCTCTGTCCCTACATGCCCTTGTAAAAAGTCCCTCTCCAGATTTCTTGTAGGCACTGTTTAGGCACTGGAAGCTGCTCTAAGGTCTCCCTGGAGCCTTCTCTCCTCCAGGAGAAGGACAAGCCCAGGTCTCTCAGCCTGTCTTCACAGGAGAGGTGCTCCATGGCCTCCTCTGGACGAATTCAGGTTTTTCTCCCTGTTAGAGCTGCTGATGTCATGGATCTGCATTATAGTTCCCTGAAGGTTACTGTAATGAACAAATCTAGATTCAATTATTCAAAAGTGCTGGACTTCTGCCTGTACAATTTTCATTTCACTAACGGGCTGAACAGATTCTGATTTTTCTTAAACGGTTCACAAATGAAGCTTAACATCGTGTTAACTGCTTTTATTACATTTCCCATACGTAAAGCCAAACGTAAATTTTAAATGCAGAAAAATGAGAAAACAGAACAAAAGTGAGTCAGGTTTTGTTCAAAATATTCTGGTGTCATCATTGACTTCTTAATTTCAGTTTAAGTCAGTTTAAAAGGTTTGCATTTCTTTCTACATGACTGACAGATTAGAAGGGCACAGGGCAGAAGTTAACCTTCAGTTAGCCGAGCTCTGGCTAGTGAATTGTATGTGATCAGGCAGAAGTTCTGCTTCTCAATTAATATGTATCTTGTGTTGCTACCTACATCAAAGTATAATGTGCACAAACCCATAAGATCATATCTGTATTATTTTACGTTTCCATTACTTGGGTATTAATGCCTTTGCAGACTCTTACACAGGCAGCTGGTCCCGAGTGGCTTGCTCTGAGTGTTGCAGCTTTGTACATTCTGCTCCATCACCCTTTTATTCCAGGTCAAACTCTCCACCAGGTCAGGGAAACTTTAAGGAAGGATGCCTGGATTGAAATATTTTTCTTCAGTTTGCATAGCCTCAATTTACAATTTCATTTTTGTGTCTTTCAGACCAACTCTTCCACTCTCCTCTATGACAGAGGATCTTTGACAACCTGTCAGTACACTGAAATTGTAGCAGACCTTCAACCTTGGTCCTGCAAACCCTGCAGCCTGTGATTTGAGTTCAGGAAGAACTCTTTTGGGTAAATTCCCTTTCCTGCTGCAGCAATGTGTCAGGACATGGGGTAAGCTTTAGAAGCAAGTACTTCCTCATGTATCAAGCATGTAAAGTACTAGTAAAACTGAAAAGTAACCTTTTAAAGAGCTGCAATAAATTGTTTAAGTTTCACTGGCTTAATCCTTCAAGTATTAAGCAAACAGTTATGAACTGGGACTTGATGAGGAATCTCAACAAGCTGAGGGTTAGGGTAAATGTTCCTGAAATTATAGCAGTAAAATTAGAACAATAAAACAAATCCAAACTGTTAAGTAGGCTGATTAAACAGTAAGAGCTCATTTTTTCCCACTGCAATTCTAGTAAGGCACCTAATGCTGCATTTTTTTTAATGGCATTCTTACATCTTTTGGGGCTATAAAAAGTTCTGTACATCATCCTGTCAGAGATAAGAAGCTAAGGGCATGAAACAGAGTCCTAAGTGACCCTACGATAAACTGAAACAAGTCTAGATCTGCTAAACTGGTAAGGCAGGTCTCGGGGCTGGGACAGGAAGCCAGTGCCAATTCCTCTGCATCTTCTGCATCTGAGAAAAAGGGTGACCACAGAATTGTAGCAAAGGATAATTGAAATTGTGCATTCACTTTGGATGTTGCAGATTTCTCCGTTTGTAGGAGCTTGTCTGTCCCCATTGACCTGTAGAAAGATATGCTATCTATTGATTAAATGTGGTGACTAGGACTGACTACAGTGAATCCTTTTGTTGAGTGATGTATAACCATGATTCCCATGGGGGCTTTAAAGGTTTTGTAGACCCCAGTTGCTATTCTGTTTTACCATATCTGAGTAAAATTTAAAGGTCATTAATCTTGCCAACCACATACAGAAATCTCTATGGAAGGACCCATCAGGTGATTTATTGTGCATGTTTTAAGCAAACTATGGTATTTTTGTGATGAGGAACCATCACAAAAAACAGTTGTCTGTTTTGCAGCTATTGTGTGTTTCCTGATATATCATTTCAAAGCAATTATTTTGGAAATGTCTATAAAATGACTAATGTCGGGACTAGATCTTGTGCGGTTTGGATTCTGTCTGTATCAAAATGCAAGTTACATGCTGCTTGGGAGGCTCAGGACTATCTTTGGGTTTCCATGTCAGTACAGCTGATCTCTGGACAGAAGAACAGACTAAGCCCTCTTTGCCATCATTTTATGACATCTCTGCCAGACCTTATTCAAACATTGATATCTAGCTTGACATTGCTCCTTCTTTTTTTATCCTAAATTTGTGTGTTTTGAAATATACCTGTTTGCAGTTCTACCCATGTGTCCCAATGCCAAAAGTGTTAATAAGATCTTCCGTGCAAGATTATTGGAGACATTTACTATGGTGTTCTTATATCTCAGCTGTTCTGTAAATTATGAACATTCCATGATTGTTCATCTTATAGAAAGGACAATGTGACCCTGATACTCAAATAGCTCAGGTTTTCCTCCTGTAATTTCAGGAACTAATTGCAATATATTTTCTTTTAAATCCTCCTTGAACACTTGAATTGCTTTATTTATACACTTTTGTAACAATACATTTAATAAATTAAACATGTTAATTCAACAGCTTGTTTATTCAACTGTTAATTTGGTAGTGCAACTGTTCAGAGAAAGAGCTTTGTCCAGGGAAATAGCCAAGGACTAATCCAGTGTCATGAATGAGACTCTTAATTTCCTGAGAATGATGGCTGGAAAGCAAACAAAACCAAACAACTAAAATACCCCCAACAACAAAACAAACCAACCAAACAAAAAAACCCAAACCAACAGAAGCAAACAAAAATCACCCACAAAACCCTCAGCTAACCAACCAAAGAAACCAAACACCCACCACCATCATTACCCCCTTCACCTTAACTGGTGCAGTGAAGTTTGCTTACAGAAATTTTGATATTGTTTTAGGCTTTCAAAGACATTAGAAACATTAACATGACCACAAAAATATTTGACAAACACCACCCCTCAGAAATCATTGAGTAATGAGTATCTATTGAGCTGACATGGTAAGAGTGAGGGAGAGGAACCTAAAAAAATATTAAGGGAATAAAAGATACATACTTCCTACCTGAAAAGCTATCAGGCACACAAAAGGTATATTCTGTTTTCCTGAGGATTAGGAAGACAACTGTTTGGGAAAATGGATGTGGTAAAATGTCCCAGTGGACCTATTAAGAACCTGCTAGATTTTATTAGCAGGCTTGGATCCTATGATCACAACTTCTTCAATATCTTTAAAACAAAACATCTTAAAAGAAGTGGCTTGAAACACACTAGTTGAAACAGAAGTCAGCTGATTTCTGCCTTACAGCAACAACTGATTCCTCCAAGAAAGCTCTTCCTTTATGCCTGATATTATTCTTTCTTGTGAGCCTGGGCCAGACACGTGCCATTCTGGCAAGGAATCCCCTTAGCTTTGCTGAACTTTGTCTTCTGTACTAGCAACCCTTAAGAATTTTGTTTTCCTAAAACCTGAAACCAGGTAAATATTGTTGTCAGATTTGGTGTTTCCTTGAGAAAGGTCCTTGAACTTCTAAACAGTCAGGTGGGACTTTGGTACAAAGCCAACAAAACTAGATATTTATAGGTGTGGTCTGCTGGTGGTCTTTCTTACAGATTAGGAGCTAGCAAATACCAGGTTAGCACCAGAAGCAAAGTTAAAACCACATCAGATCATTTGACATAAATTTGCTCAATACAAAAATACGCAGATCTGGAGCTGCTCTTTTTGGGAATAGAATTATGACACTTTCCTGAATCTTCTGGTCTGTTTGCTTTGCACCAAATGTTACAGCTTTTAGTTAAGTGTCAGAAAGCATCAGGAAAGGTTGGATTAATGAAACAGAAGCTTTGATCTCTTGCTGTTTTCTCTGTTATGTTTTTAAGCTGTCCTTTGGCATATGGTTATTTACTGGGTTTTGTAGATAAGGGTTTGTGTTCAAGACACTTGTGCTAAAATGGTTTTGCTCTTGTCAAGTGCATTAAGTGATTTGGAGGATTTACAAAACATTTAGTTACTGTGCCTACAGCTATCCACAGAATTGCTCAAGGTGCCATGGAGACCATTAGTGAGTGATGGTTCTTGCCTTAGCTCACAACAAAAGTGTGACTTTTAAGTTTCAGCTTTATATTTAAAGGTGTCTGAAACATGTCAGTATGCACTACTGTGCTATACTTGGAAGAGAAACAGGTGAAAATAGTAGCATACAGTGATTTTTCTTTAAACACAACTTTATTCTGCTGCTAAATGCTTAAAACATGGAGTGATGGAAAAGCTTAGGCTGCAAGGGCCCTCTGGAGATGATGTGGTACAAGCTCCAGTCGAAGGCAGGGCATTGGACTTTGCTAACCATGGCCCTGTCAAGCCAAGTCTTGAATATTTATGGCAAGAGAGATCCTACCTCTTCTCTGGACAACCTCTGCAATGTTTAACTGTTCTCACATTAAAGAACTTAAGGAATTTCCCAGGTTCTGTGTGCTGCTTCTTGCTCTGTCACTGTGCTTCCTTCTGGAAAGAGTACCTCCACCTTCTCTCTAACTCTCAGGTACTGGAAGTCTAATTTGTACTGGTACAGCTCTAGTCCAGTTTCAGCTGCTGGCTTTTTATGTTTTGTTTCAATATCTGGCATATTTTTATTTAATCTTAATAGAGCTGACTATTAATGATTGCAATGCTCATTAAAAACAAAACTATTAAGTGGAGGGGAGAGTCGTTATCGCCTTTGCTATGGGGATATTTCCATTATCCCCCCTTTTATGGGAATGATTCATTTCCTATGGCAGGAGTGAAAGCTCAGCTGAACAGAAAGTTGTGCTCCACTGTAACATCTGCTTTCCAGAAAGAAAAGGAAAAGTTCATTGTAATGCACCTTTACCTTCATCTCTGAACTTAAGCAAATTTTAGTTCATATAATTTCTTGCTGACACATGACAACCGACTCTGGCTTACTGCTGTCCATGTCACTTTTCATTAGGAAATACAGTGTGACAGGCATAGATGATATGAAATGTCAAGTATGTCACTTGTCAAAAAGGTAACTTTTCTGTTTAAATGTGGTGAAAGAATCTGTAGCTTAAAACCAAAACAGGTGGCATGGGTTTTGTTTTTCCTTCACTCCCACCCCAAAAAGTGACCTGGGAATATTTACTTCCAAATAGTTACAAAGGTTTCTATGAATGTACATTGAGAAGCTCCTTTAGTAGTGACGAGGAGCAGCCTTCCTAAGGAGACAGTTAGTAAAGGAACCTTCACTTACATTTCTTGCTCTGTGTAGATTTCAAACACCACTTTTCTGCTCAGAAAGTAAAAATTCCTGCATTCCTAATGCAACACTGCAGATTGTCTCTAGTTCTCCAAGACCTCATTCCCATGCAGGAAACCACAAGAAAGGAATGGGACTGTGCAGCTGCCTTCATTTCCTACTTTTCTCTCATCTTCACTCTTCCCATCATCAGGAAAGCCTCCAATGCTTGGATATGATACATTACAGCGCTTTTATGCCTTACACTGAGATTCTTTGTATAAAACCTTGGACCAGTTCCAGCTGTGTAAGTTGATAAGGATGCTCAGGAAGTGACACCACTGGGCTTTACGTGGTGTTGTATATATAATTTGCAATGGCAGATCCCAGACCTGTCCAATGCACTTTTTCCCCTCTAGGAGGAGAATTGTGTATTAGACTTTAGGGTACATAGCAAATAGATGATGTAAAAATAAGTTAAAATCATAGTTACAAAATACAAACAGAGGAAAGGATTTGAAGTAATTCACAAGTAAGTTTTTGTTTTGTTTTTTTCTTTAATTATCTGAAAAATATATATTGGCTAAACAAGAACTCTGCCAGCGATTGGCTGGCATCTATGTCCTTACCTATGTCACATACTAGACTTTGAATCTTGACTGTCTTTGCAGCTCCTTTCTTTCTTGTGCCTCCTACTTTCTGGGTATCGTAATTTTCAGCAAGCATTTACTTGTCGCTTTTGCTCTTCCCTACATTCTCTGCGCAGGGAATTTCTTATAGGTCAAACAACATAATGTATTGTGATGCTTCAGCAAATCCAGCTGTGGCTCCATGTGTTCTATAGCTTAAATAAAGTATGTAATGCTAGTCCTCAGGTCATGAAGTTGAATATCTGCAATGAATCTTTACCAATCAGCGGTGTATCAGTCATATACATAGTGTAACAGACCACAGTAACAGCCAGCATCTTTCAGCTAGTTGTACGCAGGAAGAGTAATGAAATGAAGAAATACATTAATTTTGCACTTCCTGCCACAGACACATAAATCTTTTAATGGCCATAATGTAACATTTGCACAACCTGATGTACAGAGTAACTTGTAAAGGACGATAATTAAGGAGAAAAAAAAAATCTTATTTTTCTTTTAACACGTGAGTGAATGCTGTTGCTAACAACTTTACAGAGAGATGACAAATCTGCTCAGGAGTGGAGCAAAAAGACCCAGTGTTCTGGGCTGCAAGATCTTCATTCTGCTTAAAGGCATTTTGTTAGAAGAGATTGTGGGATGGTGAAGTGGGTGGTAGTGAAAAGGTTATTTAGGGAAAGGGAAGGAAAATGCAAGCAATTTACATTATGCCATAGAATAAGCTGTCTCTAAATCCCACATTACAAAAACCAGCTGTTTGTAGCTAGAACAGTTCAGGAAATTAAATAGCGCTCATGCAATCAAATTCATCAACTTGCAGTAACTGTTCACTAACCATGAGTAAAAAAGAGAAAGATACTCAGTTGAAGAAAATACTGGTAAATTTCTCAGTGTTTTAAGAGGTTGAATAGTTACATGTTTTTGCAGCATATGTTCCTGTCAGCTTTGTAGCATGGATTGAAGAATATTTTCATTGGTTGTCAGAATGCTCTTCACAGAGGAAGAAATTACATATTTCCAGCCTGCCCTACCTTCTGAATTGTGCAGTATGGCATGTCATTGTCTGACTAACAATACAAGCTGTACCCTACACATAACAGAAGTACAAATCCTATTTGTCATGAGCCTTTTCACTATGGAAAATAGATCATCCTAAATACTAGAGTTAGGGTTCTGTAGACCTGGCTTTATCCCTGATTTTGTGCCTTAGTCTTTACCTTTCAGCAACTCATTTTAATTTCTCTGTGTTCAGAAGTCTACAGCCATGCTGTTTGGTCATCCTTTAATGTAGGACAGACCTGAGGCCATCTTCTGCTGTTTGCAGAGGATCTAGCATGGTGTGACCCTGATTTTTTTGGGGTCATATACATGCTACAGCAGCAAGTATCATATATTATTAGTTCTGGATCTGCCTTTGCTGAAAGGACAGGCGTTAGCTTAAGGCACACGTATTAAGCTTTATATAAAACAGGGAGGGTCTTCTTCTGTAGATGTGAAAATAATTATGCGATTATGTATGAAAGATGAGGAAGATGCAGGGGAATGAATAAAAAAGGTAGGAGTTTGAGGGTAGAGATGTATGAGTTATTCTTTCTTTGACTTAACCAGTATCCATGCACCAGCTGCGTTTCAGTAGCTAGTGATATGTATGCAGTCGGCACTGGAGAGGTAAATCCTTCTTTTGCTTCTTTAGGATTCTTGCTAACAATACAATGGAGTTATATATGATCTCAAGCCACCAAATCAATAAAAGTATTTAATAAAAGTTGAAACAACAAAGAAATATAAAGATATCCTCCTTTCTTTAGGTTAGGATTCAGAACTACAGACTCTAAAATTGAAAATGTGCTTTAAATTAATAACCTGTCCATCAGAGAAGTTTTTGCTAAGCTCTAGCTTTAATGCATGCTACAGTCAGCGCACAGAAACATTTGCCCTATATTTACATGTTGAACAAGAGTGTCTTCATGTCATGTCAGGAGTGAAAATGGGGAAAAAATATTCTATGGAGAAATAAAAGAAACAATTTTGGCCTGGAGGAGACAAAATTTTTCTCATATCAACCTAAAGAAAAATAATGCCCTTATGGAAGCAGAATGGGAAACAGGAGGTATTTTGCAATTGATTTCTGACAATGACTTCCACATATCCCACTTAAGGCAATATAAATTGTGCTTATATATTTAGAATTTGGCCAGTAATGGTAATTAATGCACCTTTTGTGTCACATGCAGGAAGGCAAGACTAATTCTTCACTTCGAAAACTAAGGCCCTACAGATAGGCTGACCATATGAAATGAAAGTCTCCTCACCATTCTGTTTGGCCCATCTTTTCCTCTAATTTTTCTGGTTTATACCTTTTTTTTTCTCTTAGTGACTTGAGGTTTAATTTAATTTTTAATCATCTAAAATAGCATTGGAAAAGAGAAAAACAGGAAAAAAGAAAGATGATGTATGAGGGAAATACTTATTTTTGAAAATTCCTACAAAATATTGTTTCTGGCTCAGCTGTGTGCACTTTGTGGCTGTATGAAATACGTTCTCTACAGAAATGTGTTTTCAATTTCTTAAAAAAACCCAAAACCCCAAAAATCGTGCTGTTTTCTGGTGGGATATGCTGATATGTACCTGTCTGTAGTAACACACTGCAAGAAAGTTAACAGAGTTTCATATCATAGTTGATTCTGTTGAAGTGCATCTCCTTGTTATACAGTGAAATTCAACTACACACCATTCAGGGGACAATCACAGGCTCTTTGGGGTTGGAAGGGACCTCTGGAGATCGTCTAGTCCAACCCCCTGCCAAAGCAGAGCCACCCAGAGCAGGTTGCACAGGATCGTGTCCAGGCAGGTTTGAACATCTTCAGAGAGGGAGACTCCACAACTCCCCTGGGCAGCCTGTTCCAGGGCTCTGACACCCTCTGTAAATAAGTTCTTCCTCATGTTGAACAATGTCTTGGGGAAAAAGCCCTCCTGAGAGTAAATCTGTCAGGTGCTGTTAGTAGGTTAGATGCCCTCCAGTAAGTGTGGGACGTCTTTAGGTAGAATCCTGATTTATTTTTTGTTTTATGGGGTTTTTTTTGTTTGTATGGTTGGTTGGTTGGTTGGTTTTGGTTTTGTTCCCATGATGGACAAAGGCAAGAAACCGATTTGGTGATGAAGCTATATTTTAATTCTGAGAGAATCCTAAGGGTCTTTTCTAGTCTTTTGCCTGTATTTCCAGGTAATATATGCAAAACTGTAATGCATGGGAAAATTTCTTAATCACCTGAGAGTTATTCAGAAGCTAAACAAGCGGCAAATTTAATTTGGACATATCTTGCAATATTTAACTTTGGAGTAAAGTTGATTTTTTTTTTCTTACATGCTTGTTAATTTGGAAGTAGTGTTAATCTCAAATATCTCTGGTCTTGCTTTAAAATCAGATGAGGGCTTGTAGAAGCAGTGTGAAATTGTGTCATTGGTAACGTCTGTAAAAAAGAACGCTCTAAATATTATCCAGTTGAATATTAAAAACAATGTTAGGGTTAATTCTGGGCTCTACCAGAACTGTCTTCTGTAGTTACCTTCTTTTTAAGTCAGATTTTCCAGATAGGATCTGGGGCTCAATTGCTTCTTTCCTTTTCTCTTTTCGAAGTTTTTTTCATGACCTCACTTGAAGACTGACTGAGTAGGTGATGATCTGTAGGGCTGGAGTCCAGAAGAATATCTTTTCTGTGTTACTTTCCAGAAAGGTGTGGTTTCTAATTAAAACAATGTGCATGTTTTCACAGTATTTTACTTGATGCCTCTGAGTTTCCAATAGGTCATTTTACCAGATGGTGTTTCATGCTAGAAGTAGGCTTGCAGATAGTTCTTCCAGTCAGGGAGTAATCAGCGCTGTGAGGTAGCACTTACGGACTGTCCAAAGAGGTGACTTGAAGGGAGAGGTGTCACTAAGAGACATCTTGTGCCAATACCACATAGCAGATCTGTGAATGAGAGAGATTTATATCCAGTTTGGAGTTACTAGTTTCTACAGTCCTTCCAAGATTAATTTCACGCTTCATAATTTCTTGTGGAAGAGTTGTCTAGAAAAGGTTGAATCAATGCAGTGGGATAGGCTTTTTGGTTTAATAGGAATTCTGTTCTTATTCTGGGCTGAAATGAACCAACAGCTGCGTTGGTGTAGTCTTCCTGACTTCTACAGTGGTGTGTAGAACTCCCCATGAAATTAGATTGACCTGAAGCGGGCCCTTACAGGGTTCTGTTTAGGAGGTTTGCACCTGCCCATACTTTAAAAACTGGGCAGAAGTCCATCTTTTTAACTCCTGGCATTAACTGCTCTGTCATCACCTTATTTAAAAATAAAATGTCTATTGAAAACCTCTGGTAGTACCTTGTACACTAATACAAGAAAAAAGTACTTTCAATAGCAGAACTGCATAAAAGATATCTGCCTTTCTCTATTGCTTGCTATGGCTGCCATAATTTTGCCATGGTTTTTACAGTTATCACACCTGGCTAAAGCTGTGATTTTTCATAGATATATCAAAGTGAAAGACTAGGCAAGAGCTGGCAAATAGGAATGACACAATTACTGTGGTGTCTCTTGACCATATTCAACTTCTTCCAATGGCAGTCAGATACACAGGCTACTCCGTATTTGCCTGCCTAGTAAAGTAGGACAACATAAGCATCCAGTGAAGATGACATGTTAAAGGCTTTAAACTTTTAGGACTAACTGAGGAAAAGACACTTCCAAGGTAATAAGTGAAGGCAGATACTGAGCTTCTTCCTCAGTTTCTTTATTTTGTATATTTTTTTTTCTTGTTGAATACAGAGGATAACTCGACAAAGCCCCGTGCAGTCGTGCCATGATCCCCAGGCTGGTTCTGTGAAATCTAGCTTATACCTGAGGCAATATAGCTATTACTGCAGTGTTCTGCTCCAACTAATTAACTCTGAGCTAGCTCATATTTCTCAAAATAGCACTGCAAAGCATCTGACTTTGCTTGGGAGGAAAAAGCTGGTAGACTGAAGGGCCATGGCCGCACTTTCCACTTTTCTTCTCCCATTAGCACCATCCAATTTACACACATTTTCCTGGGCACCTAATGGGGTTGCAGCTACTCTGCCAGCTTTGCTCGCTTGGAAAGGTTTGGGTAAGCGCTATACAAACAGTGAGCTAGAGACAATTTGCAATGTAGATAGACACACACCATATGGATAGACAAAACAGATGGTGGGTGAGGGAGGATGAGAGTTAGGAACAGAAGCATAGAACAGTGAACAGATTTCCTCCCAGTTGTCCTAGAGGCTAGTACAGGGTTAAAATAGGAGCCCAAATTCATTGGCCTTGAGGCTGGGGTCTTTCTTATCAGTGTTATCTTAAGTCAGGGAAGTTGTTTTTGTTTTATTCTTATTCTCTTAATTCATCTGCTCACTTTGAGTTTAGTTTTTACCTTCCAGAGAATTTGAACTGGAGTTTGTCTTTATGTCTGAACAGTTTAGAGATTTTCTAATCGCAGTGGTTCTCATCAGGAAAGGTCAGGCAGAATGACATTTTTCATAGTCAGTCTAGTTTAAAACCTGGGTATGTTTCATGCATAACAACAGCAACAATTTGCATTTATATAGCACCTTTCCTCCCTTAGGATCCCATAGTGCTTTATAAACCATATGTGGGAATAACTTCACTGAAATAACAGTTAAAAATCCCTCTTTGAAGCCCCACAGGCTGTGGAATAGCTGAGGGACAGTATACAGTTCCAGCACTGCTACACAGCCCATAGGAAAAAGGTACTGGGAAGGTACTGGTGTTTTGCTGGTAGGTAAAGGAGAAAATTTGGCTTGAATGGACTTTGAGAGGACACTAGCCCTAGAAAAAGAGTTGTAATAAAATGTCAAGATCACTAGAAATCAGGGCTTTGTTTTGCTTCTGCAGTGTGACACCTCTGACAGTACAACACATTATTGTACTGGCTCCGGGTGGGCAGGTCCATATACTTAATTGTTCACGCTATCCAGAATCAGTGTATATATTTGGGCTAGGTGCTTGGTAGTAAATTCTATCTGTCGATATTCTTGTCCACATATCAGGGGAACCTGTCTCTGCTGCAATCTGATAATCTTAGTGCACAGGTTTTTGGTTACGTAGTGCCTTCTCCCCCCAGAAAATCCCACATCCAAACTTGGATGGTTTTATGTATTCTGCCTGTTTAGAGAACAATGATGAAGGTACTCTATTAGCATAGAATTTTCACAGATGAAAGTAATATCCACCAGAAGATTTAGAATAAATAGAGAGAATTCAGTTAAGGGGGCTTGACTTAATCTGCTAAAAATGTGTGTTGTTCTCATGACTAAATTAATCACTTCAGTTACTGAAAAATAAGTTTTCTGTGTCCCCAGACTGTCCTTTGGAAACACCTAGCAGACAGAGAACAAAAGATACAGTGACAGAGAATCTTTCTGCCATCTCGACTTGTCCCGGCGCTTTCCAAGGTGAGTGTGAGATTACACTTTTTTCTTTTTTTTTTCACTGAGTCATAGGAAAAATTTAATTTAGAGATGAATGTAGCCTAAAAATATGCCATTGGGTTTGCTTTACCTAAGCACAGGATGTATAATTCTTATTAGGGAGCAGGCAGAGTGTTAATTTATGGCTTGAGTCAGATAAAGGCCTGTATCCTACAGCAACCAGTGAAACTAGCAGTAGAACAGCTCTTTTTGAGCATCCTAGTAATCTCTGAGGGGTGTTTCTCCCACTATCCTTAAGGACAGCTGCGACATTGTCTGCCTGGCTTCAGCAGGAGTTGATAGTGCTCACCCTAGTCTTAGTGCTGTACAGGCCACCCAAGCAGTGATTATTCATGACTGTCATCTTTGTCGTGACACTCATAAAGATGAGGACCAACATTCCTGTAGGGAACTGTGGTTGAAGAACTGTGTAGATGATAGAGCTACCTTTAAGGCCTGATTCTGAAGAAAATGGAGTTATTAATACCCATAGCGATGGTACAAAAATAATATTCCCCTGAGGACATAATTTGTCTTATGTGAGAGGAGGGCTGACAAATGCCCTTGATAAAGCCTATTATTGTTACTGTTAAATTGCCAGATGTTGTAATAACAGACTGAGAACAAACTGACTGCTTAAATGACAGGTTACCTCAAACCTTCCCTCAGTCATAAAGTGCTTCTTTATTCCTAGAGCTTTCTATTTACTTCTAGGATCCAGGTGAACTCCTTGTAACACAGTGTTTAGTTCTTGTGACTGATTTTCTCAAAGAAGAAACAAATGCCTGTAAACTACAGTTATTCTGCACTGCTTTATTAAACCATATCTTACTTAAGAAACACCTGAAAAGCTTCCCCTGCCCCAGTCCTGCCTTCAAGTGAATATTTGTTATCAGAGGTATGTATTTAGTTGCCTGAGTTGTGTGGGATTGTTTCAGTTACTTGGCTCTATGATTGATAGCAGTCATGAGGAGAAGGACTTTGGTCTCAACATGAGCTGGCAGGGTATGCTGCAGACCAGAGAGCCAACTGTATGCTGGGCTGCATCAAAAGGAGCATAACCAGCAGGTTGAGGGAGGTGGTTCTGACTCTACTCTGCTGTCCTGAGACCTCACCTGCAGTGCTGTATTCAGCTCTGGGGTCCACAATACAGGAATTACATGGACTTGTTGGGATGAGTCCAGAGGAGGGCCATGAAGATGATGCACGGTCTGGAGCACCTCTCCTATGAAGACAGGCTGAGAGAGTTGGGCTTGTTCTGCCTGGAGAAGAAAAGGTTACAGGGAGACCTTGGAGGGAGACCTCATAGCAGCCTTCTAGCACTTAAAGGGGCCTACAAGAAACCTGGAGAGGGGCTTTTTGCAAGGGCATGTAGTGACAGGGCAAGGGGGAATGGCTTTAAACTGAGACAGCAGATACAGATAAGATCAATTAAGTTCGTTAATGTGAGGGTGGTGAGCCACAGGAACAGAGAAGTGGTGAATGCTCCATCCCTGGCAGTGTTCAAGGCCAGGTTAGATGGGGCTTTGAGCAACCTGGTCTAGTGGAAGGTGTCCCTGCCTATGGCAGTGGGTTGGAACGGGGTGAATTTTAAGGTCCCTTCCAACCCAAACCAGTCTATGATTCTATGATGATTCTGGGATTGAAAATGAGGAAAATGTAAAAGAGGAAGACTTCAGTCTGGAAAAATTGTGGCTGGTAATGGAGAAGATGCGTGTCTATAAAAGTTTAAGTGTCATAGACAAAAATAGAGACTGAAGTAGTAGAACTCCTTGCCATAGTGTGTTGTACATACTGCAAATTCATAGGGGTCCCTAAAATAAATGAGCTACTTCAGTGCAGGTGAGCTGAATCCAACGTGAATTATGGATGGCACAGGAGCCCTTCTACACTGAACTAACTGCCTTTAAGCAAAAGTTGTGGTCAGAGTGGGAAGAGTGGTTTTCCCCAGGCTGGATCCTGACCTGGTAAGCACCTGTGCTGCTATTTCTGGCTGTGGAATAGAGGCAGAGCGCTGAGATAAACCAGTGTTTCACAATATGATTAGGAAGAAAGTTCCCTTCTGCTTCCTTGCCACCTACCCAAGGGTGGTACTCCAAATGTTTTGACTAGCTCAAGGGATACCTTGGGGCAAAACATTGTCTCTGATTCATGGACTTGTTTGGGCAGATTTCTATATTGCTCTGGGTTTGGAGGTGGTTTGAGTTGCTGTTTATAATGAAATTCTCCATGTTAGCCTCTTTCTTTCTTTCTTTCTCCCTTTTCTCCCCTACCTCTCCCTACTTAACAAACTGAGCCCATGGGGCCCCTCAAGCTCCCTGTGGCTGTTTTATTCATAGATTTAGCCCCTTTCTTAGTGCAGCAACTCTGTCAAATATTTTTCAAGGGCAACTTTTCTCCCTAAAGGTTTTCTCAGCAGCAATGACTGTCTCATCTAGGTAATCTATTCTGATTAATTTGACTTTAGCTTTCTTACTGCTCCAGTGGAGTCCAAATTTGTCAAGGACTTAAATATATATACACACGCACACCAGTTTTTTTGGTTTTTTTTTTTTGTTTGTTGTTTGTTTTTTTTTTTACAAGAAGCTGGAACACAATGAGCTGCCTCTTAATTTTATTAAGAGAGTCACTCTTTGGAAAGGGATCGCTGTTATCAGCCTGACCAGAACAGAATGCAGCAAAAATTAAGATTGAACGACAAACTAACTGGTTTCTGACCTAACTGCAGGACATTCAGGGTCAAGAGATTTTTTCTTTTTTTTTTTTTATTTCTTTTTTAATTTCTTATTTTTTTGTTTTATATTTTTATTTTCTTTTCTTTTTTTAAACGTGGGTGTGTTGCTACTTTTCTTCTTCATGCCAGGCTGGCACCAGGGTGCAGGTGGCTGTACTCCCCTAGAGCTGGGGGTGGAAAGTGACTCTGGGGGATGAACTCATGGGCCAGGGCAGAATGGTGCCCAGCATCCTGCTGCCCAGCCTGATGCTTGCTCAGCTGGGCTCTCAGTTGGAGCCTACTGCTTGCAGCATCCTGATGACATGGCTTTGTCCTCTTACAAAATGTTCATTAACATGGAAGGGCACTGGCTATTTTTCACTTCCGGCCTAGGATGTGGAGCCTCTTTAAATATCTTGATGTTATCCCAGGCTATTCTCCCTGTCACTATTTGCTTCAGTTTCTGCTAGAAACACACCTACTTCTTGTAATCCATTCTATTAGAGGAATGTAGTTTTTATAGATCCATATCTATTCTTACATAGGTCTGTCTTAGCTATATTCCTTGCTCATAAAATACAGCTTCTTAAGCAACATTTGACCACTTTGCTGTCTTAGTTCAGCTTATTTAAATGAGAATTGAGACTGGAATTTATAAAGAAAAGAACAAAAAAAGCTTTCCTTCTATGATAAGCCAATGAAGTCATCACGTTCTTGCAGACTAAAAGAAAAGCTGAGGGAAAATAAAAGGAGAGCATAATTGGGCATCTAGTGAACAGCATTCCTTAAGATGCTGACAGAATCTTGGGTCATGTTGGAAAGTGAACATTAGTGTGACTGGAAAACACCTTTAATGATGGTCCATGATGAATTTCTAACTCCCAAAGAAAATAAATCAATCTGCCATTCATCTGTGGTCTCCTTGCTTCTCTTCCTATAGTGAATACATGCTTCAGTAAGAGCCTGTTTTAAAAAAGAAACATAAAAGGGGAGGTAACGATAAGCCTAGTCTTCTTAATTCCACATGTGAAATTATCAGTGGAATGACTGTGATTTACCTGTAACACTTACAGGCATCTTTGTGGAATTCTTAAGCTGTCTGTGAAAAGAGATTTTTCTACCCATCCTTTCATGGGAAGATACTGTGAGCCCTTAGTACAATATTCAGAGAAAGTGGCTATAAATTAGCTTTACCCCCTTTTTTTGCACCCTCATGTTATCTGTCCTTCCAGACACGCCTGTCTGACCACACAATGTGCTTTGTCTGACCCTGCGATTCAAATCCAGTCTTTGGGATACTCTGTCTGACTTTGCCACTAAGGCTGTTAAAGTATTGTACAGTTGTTCAGTAGGTTAATACCTTCCCCTGGCCCTGCCATGTTAAGTGTTTGTTGCCCTGAGCTGCCCTCCGAACCATGTGGGACTGAAAAGAACCTTCACACAACGCCTGGGGTTGTCTGGGCTTAGAAACATGAACTACAGTGGGTGACCCCAGCAAGGAGGATCCCAAAGCTGGGGTTAGAACAATTCGCTGAAACTGGGCCAATTCCCCAGACCTTAGGAGGGCAAACTCTCTGTGGTATATTTCCTCTTGGTTAGCACAGAAAGGCAGATGAGTTTACCAGTGCTCTGATCTACAGAGCTTTGCTGTTTTACCATACGAGTTGCTTCCCTCCCTTTTGATCTAGGATTGCCTGTAGGTTTCCAGGACCTCCTCTCCAGGACTCTTTCATTCTCAGGGGCATACCAGAGATGGGACTACTGTGCCTTTTAGGTCACTTGGTGCTTTTGATGCTAGAACTTTGCTGCAAACAAGTGAGAATTGATTCGAGCTACTATGGAACAAGTAGACAGGGGCTGTTCAGAGAAGGGGACTCCAGATGCTTGCCTGCGTGGTACATGACCTTTCCTTAGATGTTCAAGGGTAGCATGAAAGGTGAATGTGTTTGAAAGCATTAGCATTCCTCCACACCTCCTGAATAATTTTACTATTTTATAAGAGATAATTTTGTTTGAATTTCTTCCTGTTGTTTTCTTTCCCAATCCGCACCACCTAGGAGGTCAGCAGAAAGCTACAGCTTACCTCATATTTATTCAGTGGCTTTTTCAGATAAGCATCTGTCTCTTCAGACTTTTCACATTTAACCCTTTACTTCGGGTACACCTTTGCTTCTAGGCTTATAGATAAGCAGACTGCAGATGACACTTAACAGTGAATTATGACATTGAATTTGGAGGAAGATTTCTACCTGACAGTGTTGAAAGTTATTCAGGGGAACGCTGCATAGTTGTTTTCTCTTCTATGACATCTTGTAGTTCCCACAGAGGTATAACTTTAAAACAGTATGTGCTGTGTTAACATATCTAAAAATACAGTCATTAAACATACCTACACCAGAGCATTGGTAGATTAAACACAGATTGCTCCAAAAGGAATAAAATAATGAAATCAATACTTCTCTCCAGACCAGCTTTATTACTTTTAAACAGCTTTTTATTATTTAAAAAAAAATGTGTATCTGGCAGCAATTACCAGCCAGAGCTGTGTCTTGGGTAATAAACAGATGCTCAATAGAAAGTTGCCTAACGGTTTTACCTCCCGAATCTTTTGTGTGGCAGAAAGTTTTGGGTTAACTTTCTATTTGAAAGTTGTCTTTTAATAAGACTCTCCCTTTGTTTGGCATGTACTTCTGTCTTCACAGAATAACTTGTGGGTGGCAGGAGAGCAGACTTCAGGCAACCTTATTCCCAGGCGCACCTAACTCTGAGTATCTGCTGCCTATACTTAGGCTGTGTTTAAAAACCATTCCCTGGTCTCCGTGGTTTCCTGTGGTGCCAATTGAAAGGGAAAGTGGTAAGAGAGATGTAGCCAAGGTGATGGGTCTCAGGGGATACTTGTGAACCGTGGGGTTCATGCACTGTGTTGCCATGTCCAATGTCTTCAGGAGGAGGCGAGACAGCAGCTGGTTCTCCATGTGAAGACATGTGCTGAAAGGAACCCTGCAATGGGAATTCTTTGTAACTTCTTCCCCTTGATGCCCCTCTGTCTGAAAAGACCTGATAAAGCCACATTATGCACAGTGCATAGGTTTTTATGCTTCTGTGGTGTGTTCAGGAATGAGGATAGATACAGTAGCAGTAGAACTGCAGATGCAGGTGGTATTTTTCAGCCAACACTTTTTTTTTTACACTGAAGAAATCTGCATTTATCAGACTTCAGTGAAATCTTCTTGTTAAAGAAAACTTTTGTTTGTTTTGAATCACGGGAGGAGTCTAGTGCTGAACAATATTTATTGGTACTGTCATTTAGAATTAGGGCTAATATGTAAGTGTGTCATCCAGGTGGCTAGAGGAGTGTTAGATAAAGAATGCTAAAGAATTAGGGTCTTGATTTTCAGAGCAGTCTATTGAATTAACAACTTTGTTTATTGTGCTTGCAAACTGCCTTTCTTTGTTTAACAAGAGTAAATATTTCTACAGATGTAAACACACGAATTGTATGGTGACAGAATTCAGATGAATATCTTCCCTGGGCTATACAAAAATATTTGTATTATTTTTCACGATCACTTTCACGAATCACACAACATATCATAAATGCACTTACAAACTGTGCTGCTTTGGCCAGGAAAACTGCAACTTCCTTTCCCAGTTTCCATCTTCATTTGTAATGAAACATGCTTTGCTTTAGAAATTGTTGCAACTGAATGATTGAGAAGCAAAAGTTAATAACATCATCACCATGTCTGGCACTGCCTGGGGAAAATAATGCTAGGCCATGCCATGCTCGTCTTTGTTATATCTAGCAAAGTCCCAGGGAAATAGTGCTGGCTCATGATGAGAGAAGGGTGGAGCCAAGGCCTCTGCTCAGAAGAAGCAGAGGAGGTGAGTGCTCTGCAGATGTCTTTACACATTTCTAGTGTGAGTGTGCAGTGCAGTATGGATGGGCCACAATCTCCACAGGTCTTTTAATAAACCTGTACCATAAAAGAGAAATCTAGTGTCTTTGTGATGAGATGCTAATCTTCAAGAAACTAGGCCTGTTAAAAACAAACTATTACCGGTTTTGACTTCTGCAAGTACTATGGTATAACCATGCATGCATGCAGACTCTGTTGAAGCAGAGGTTGCCATGGCATGGCTAGCTGTGCCACTTTCCCTAAATGCTGCTGTTAGAAGTAGCTGTCAACAAAGCCAGTAGCTAAATTAACCTGAGAAATACTGTTTTTCAGAGAGGACGTAATCTGTCTTTTCTTCCTTCATTCCCACATTACTTGCCCTGAAAGTTTTAAACTGACATCAGCAACTGTCCTCCTGATTTTTATCTTATACATGCCATGAATATCAATCATTTCAGTTCTCTGAAATGAATTCCAAACTTATTGCTATCGTTCTTTGGGTCTCAAAGAGAAACACATTTTTATGGCTGTTCGATGCAGATAAGCTGCTCTCTCTGTAATTTTTTTAAAGACTGAGTCTTGAAATATGCAAAACAGCAAGCAAACAGCACAGAAAATTCAGAGCCTGAGTGTGAAACTGAATGTGAGCTGAATTGCCCTGCTTCTCAAGAGTGCAACTTTCCCAAATATCTTTTTTTTTCTCTTGTATTTGAGGTTTCTTAAAAAGAATAACCATACCTAACCACCATATCTACCATTTCAGCCAGAGGCTTTATGTTGTTGTTTGTGTGCTTGTTTGTTTGTTTCTTATTTAAGTACTGACCTCTAAATTTTTCTCAGAGCTTCACCTTTATCCAAGTCTGGCCTTGAATATTATTATATGATATCACAGATAAGAATTTTGGAACTCGATTTGAAGAAAGCAATGGAAAAAAAGATGACAACTCTGTGTTAGAAAGCAGAAAAGACTGCTTATGAATGATGGCATGTCATTCTCTGCTTTCAGGTAGAATAGGAGGACTAGCTGAGAGATTTCAGCCACGTTGCATCTTTGCAAAATTGCTTCGGACAGCACCACTCAAGCCCAAATAGTCTGGTTACCCAAAGAGACTGATCTAATTGCTTACTTTGGCCCTTGAAGTATTTTTGTCTGTATGGATCCATGTTGTGCACCCAATGTTTGTAAGTTTGCTGTAACTTTGAACCTAAAAAAATCCGAAGAGCGGATTGTCAAGATGTTCATATACTGTGGATGTAGTCAGCATAAAAATCCCGGACAGATAAAGGACCTGAATCCCATTATATAAATTTAATATTGTCATAGGTGAGTTGCTGCAATTGGCATTTCTCTTGTTATTGGGGTACTTCAAGAATGAACTTAGTGGCAGAGTTTGTACATGATTTGTGAAATTTCTCAGACTAAACAGACTTCTTTGGTTTCATATCACTCAAACACAGACCAAGAAAGGAATTTGTTCTTGAGAACGTGACATTTGACATGAAGACAAGACCCCATGTTTCTGAAGAGGATGCAATTTCAGGATTGTGCATGTCTGTACCTTTTCTACAAGAAAGAATTGCTGTTTTTATTTCAGCAAAATTTTGTAGGATGGGGATGAAGACTAATATGAACTGTTTTTACGGTAACACGCAGGCTAAGAGCAGTATAACTGCTGGAAAATTAGTAGATATAAGATGTATGTATGGCATTATGTCCTAAAGACAAATTCTTGCCTATTATCACTTGGTCATATTTACTATCTGAAGACAAGCAGTCAGAGCTCTGAGATAGGTAAAAGCCTCCCCCATGTCATTCTTGTGCTTGACATTTTGCAAAGCACCTTCTCCCACTCCCTACCTTAAGCCCATCTTGCAGGAGTCAATGAGGCAGAAGTGCCTTCTCTCATTCCTCTTCTCTGGGGAAACAGGGCAAGGTTTACCCCACAGAATGCAAGCTTTATGGAGTCTTTTTTTCTCTGCCTTTTTTTTTTGATTGAACGTTAAGAGAGATTTCTCTAAGAATGCAGAGGACAACCAGTCTGGAATACCAGAAAATGGCACCTTCTTAATTAACCAAGCAATTGTTAACTTGATCGAATCTCTTTTGAAGTTTTCCAGCGACTATGTGCACACTGTATACAAAGAGATTAGTAATTTGGAAACAGCAGTGTTGGCAGTAAAATCAGCTTCTTGATCAATAATAACTCAGCTTGGGCAGGCACTTAATCTAAAAGAAAGAGGTCATCTCCAATCAGGTCCTTTAAAGAGATTGACCAACAAAATCTAATCACTGACTGCTGAATATTTAGTCAAGCAGTGACCTTGCTTCCTATGGTTTAATGATACATTATAAGCTAATTCTTCCATTCAGCTCCATCTTGTGAATTAGGTTTTGTCCTAATTAATATTATAAATGTTAAAGAAGAAAAGTGTTACAGTTTATGTGACACTGACTTCATAGGGTTGGGCCAACAAAATCAAATCCAAAACCTTTCTGCAAGGTTGAATCATTCTGTTTCCGTATCATTCTTAACAAATGTTACTTCAGCCTGTTCTTGAGGACCTCTAATGATGGATAATCCACAGTTTCACAAGATATCACAATGTTGTAACATATTTTTATTTCATGTGCTTGGGAAAGTGAGGAAGAAGGAAGGAATATGTCCTTTCATAGGTATGTTGAAGCAGAGCATCTCGCTACCAACTGTCATCAGTATTAGCAATAAACAGATTGCAGTCCCTCTAGAAGTTGGGTAAAATACTAGCAATCATATGTTCACTTAGTGCTTGTATTATTAATAACTTGTTTAATTTTCAAGAGCCTGGTGTGAGGGGACCAGTTCACACTGGGTAGCAGGAAAACAGCCAGCAGGCTGAATAACAATGATGGGGAAAGAGTCTTCGGCTCCAATGTCACCTTGTTGTTATAGGGTGACATACCTCCCTCAGTCCTGACTGAACAGGAGTAATTAGGGATAGGAGATCACATTGAGTTTCCCAAACATTGTCTCCAGAAGAAACCATTGAGAACATCTGTATCTGTATGCTCAGTGCTCAGAGTTAATGAAGTTGCAAGTCATTGAGGCTACATCTGTATTGAGGGGGAAAAACCCTACTCAACAACAAAACACAAACCAAACAAAAAACCCCAGCCCTCTCCTCCCCGCCCCCCCGACTTTGAATAAGTATACTCTATTTGCTCACAGAGGGAAAGTGCATTTTAAGGCCAACTTTGCATCTAGGATTATGAAAATCAGATTTTGCTGTAAATGCCGAATCCCTGGCTCTAGCACTCAGGATGTGTGTTAGGTGCTAACCTGTAATAAAACTACCTGTTGTATGGGTTTTTTTTGTTTGTTTTAGGGTTTTTTTGGGGTTTTCTTTTTTGGATTTCTTTTTACATTTAGGCTAGAATTGTGCTTTGTAGTTCACTTTCTTGTACTCTATGGGTTCTAAAATGTATAACAGCATGATATGGAAATGCAGAAATCATAGCGTTGGTTCATCTTTAAGTCTATGAGGGGGTGGAAAACTGGGCTGCTTCACTTCCTGCACAAATCATCCCTCTTACAGGGTGTGTTTTGGCAACTCCAGCTGCCTCACCTGCACAAAGACAAGTGGCGTGTTCTCTGTGAAGCACCAGAAAGATACAGAGATGCTTTCAGTCTTATCAGGTTTTGGGAGGAGTTACCTCAGCAGACCCAAACCAGTGGTTCCCATGGCTAATTACAGACAATTGAGAGCAGACACCAAATGTCGCTGAACACTTTGTACCTGAGGCATCCAGCTAAGAAAGCTGTATGTAAATCAAGATCACAAGCAAAACTAAATGAAGCCTTAATGGATATGTTCAGTGCAAAATCTTATTTTCTATATTATTTCTTTCCTTCAAATGGCTGTCTTAGTAAGCAATCATGTTGGGACTTTGTTTTATGTGAAAAGAAAAAGTAGCTTTCTCTGAAGCACCTCTTTTAACTTGGTCTTCCAAATCTGCAAATGTTAGACCTAAAATCTATTGAAATCTGGAAGACACTGATCTTGAAAAAGGTAATGCTATAACCTCATGCAAGTTGATATGCTGTTTGCTGTGTCAAATATTTATTTTAATGCATCTTTTAAATATTTTAACATGATTATTGAGCTCATGTTTATGATATTTTACTGAACAGTTTTAAGGAATACTTTAAATATTAACTACATAACTAATAATCAATTTTAGGTGAGATTTTACTTTTCAGGCAGGGTAACTGATGTAAGTAGAGATGGTAAAAAGAATTAATTAAATTTATCCCCTAAGGTTTTTAACCGTTCGGCTAAAATGAAAACTAGGAGAAAAGGGAGGAGTTGAGCCACAGCAAGCTATGTGAAACTAGTTTTGTTTTATTGTAAAGTAAATACCATAAGTTTCATGTAGTGTCTGATGACACAAAAATGTTTCTATGGAGCAGTTTTTCTTTTCTGTCATTCCATACTGGGTGTTTTCTTTGTGTTGGGTTAATGCTTTCATTCCTTTATCATGAGAAGAACTGAATCCTTAGTTCTCAGTATAGTAAAGGGATGTTGTGGATGCTCAGAAGGATGGACACTTTTGAGGTACAGGAGCTATTGACTTCTGAGTACCATTACTCTCCTGGTTGAGCACAGCTTGATGTCAACAATAGCCTACTGGGAAAAAGGAAAAATAGCCCTTCTGCTTAGCTAGTGCTGTTTGAGTGTCCAATTTCCTTTTATATTTACTGTGTATTACAGCACAACAATTCGGACAGAAATACATAAGCAGAGTGGATATGGGTATGAATTTTGCGTGTGTGTTTGCATGTCCTTGTGTGTGCATTGAATAGGATTTTTTTCCCAGAAGTAAGTTAATTCACATTAAATCAACATATTGGCAGGGAAAAAATAGCAAAGGCTTTAACCCTCTAAGGTGCCTTGCTGCTGTTATAGAGTAGCTTGTCTATATATGCAGTCTCCCTTTGAAATGCCCTGAGCTAAGCAGAGCACATCATAGCAGGGGAAGCTAGCTGGAAAAGGGAGCAGTACTTGTTCCTGTGCAGAAGCCTGAGATTTTCTGTTCCAGATGGTAGTTTTATGGGCTATTTTGATGCCTCAGACTGACTCAATAGTGAACTGAAGAATGAAAATAGTCCCATTGCCAAAAAATTTGAACTCAAGATCTGGCCCTCACTAGGGCTAAGTCACAGACCAACCGCTGTGATTTATGTGATGGTACGATGTGATTAACTTTCTCCTGGATCATTAGAGAGTCTCTGTGGGTGGTGATGTGCCAGTTACTGTTCTCAGCTGGAAGGAGAGTCAGCAATAAACAGCCAGATGGGGGGAAAAGGGTGAAGAAAATTCTTTATCAGTGCTGAATTTTTAGTTGAAAACTGCACAGATTTTAGGTCAACTAAAGAAGTGTTTACTTTGTTAACCCCAGAGACTTCAGTTGTCTTTATAACAGCAGGATGCAGGAGATGTGTCGCCTGACTTTAAGCCCTTGTCTGCAGCTTGCAGAGGTCTTGAGTGAGCTTTGGCTGTGCCAGATACATTTGCACATAGCCTGTTTCCAGACCCAGCAGCCGGGATATTTGCAGTGGAGGGGTGGGGATGTGTATGTCACGTTGTTCTGCGGGGTGGTGACGCAAGTGCTCAGGATGTGCAGGTAGAATAGCACCATAACCCTTGACTTTTTCAAGGATGAAAGTTTTCTAGAAGAATAAAGTCAAACAAATTCTACTGTATGTTGTATTTGGCACTAACATCATCTGCTGTGATGACGTTTTGTTGCTTTACTGCTAAGCTGGACTTGGAAAGAAAAGCTTCTGCAATCACTGTGGATGTCCTAGGCCTGAGCCTTGTTTTATTCAATCACAATGAAACACAATGTTTCACAAAGGTGTATTTGGTTTAAAAGATAATGTGATGAGAGGCAAAGGTTCAACTCTCTATTCTTTCCAATATAGAGATGTTAAAAGGAGAGTTGGCTGGAAACATGTGCTTCTAGATTTTGAGGAAAAAAGCAAAAAAAATCCATGACAAAAACCACCCAAGGTTTTGCAACACAGTTGCAGCCTAACGCAGAATAAAAATGGAACTTTACAAAATATCTGAAAGAGAGGACATTTTTTCTTCAGAAACATTCTTCTAATTCACAGAATAAAAGAATCACAGAGTAGTTGACACTGGAAGGGCCTTTGGAGATCATCTGGTCCAACCGCCTGCTCCAGTCTCTTGCACAGGACCACATTCAGATGGCTTTTCAGTGTGTCCAAAGATGAAGACTCCACTTCCATGCACCTAGGCAAAGTGTGCCAGTTCTCAGTCACCCTCACAGTAAAGAAATATTTCCTGATGTTCAGATTGTGTTTCGGCATTACGATTTGTGCTGAAATGCAATCTGTGTTTCAGTTTGTACCCTTTGTTTCTTGTTCTCTCACTAAGCACCACTGAAAAGTGCCTGGCACCATCTTTTTTACACCCTTTAGGTATAAATGGCATCCTTTTGCACCCTCTCTTCAAGTATTTATATACTTTGATGAGATCCCCCTGAGCCTTCTCCAGGCTGAACAGTCCCAGCTCTCTCAAATTTCCTTACAAGAGAGGTGCTTCAGTCCCTTTGTTGTTTTGGCTGCCCTTTGTTGTACTGTCTCCAATATGGTCTTGTCTCTGCTCTCTCTTAGTTTCTTGTGCCCCTCTTCGCTGGCAGAGCAGGAGAGACTAAAAAGTCCTCGATTAGGGTAAGTCCTACTTAGCAGTAACTAAAACATCACTGTGTTAGCAAAACCATTCTCATGCTAAATCCATATCAGAGCACTGTACCAGCTACTAAGAAGAAAATTGGCTCAATTCCAGACACATGCCTTTCTTGTACTGGGAAGCCCAAAACTGAACACAGGCCTTCAGGTGAGGCCTTTCCAGAGTGGAGCAGAGGGGAAGGATCTCCACCTTCAACCTGCTGGCATTGCTTTGCCCAATGCAGCCCAGGATGCCATTCTCCATCTATGTGGTAAGGGCACATTCCAAGATAAGTTGTGCTTTTTAGCTACTTTTCTTTTGGTTTTGAAGTTCACAGTTGTATAACAGTAGTCTGTGCTCCAGAGGTCTGGGGTGTTCTGGGATGCTGAGAACAGACTTTGAAGCTTTGAACACTTTTAATTGCTTCATCTACTCCCTTACCTCATGGTTTGCCCTGTCCTATTGTGTCTTTTGCAAAGGCTATCTATATATTGTGTACCACTGACAAAAAGACTGCTGCATGGTGTAGCAGGCTTTCACGTTCAGAGAATCAGGGTGAGATTGGGGACAATCAATGCAGGGGCAGCGAGCTGTGAAATCACTATTACAAAGGATTCATTCTGTAAAAGAATATAACAAATCATGTTAAAATATCTCTTGAGGGGGCTCAGCTCCCTTAGTTTTGAAGGTGGGGTAGTGTTTCATATGACATTATAACATTTTAGATCGGGTTCTAAGGCTGTGTGCAGCAGTGAATGATAAACAGTGCTGAATCCTCTTTCCTAAACTCTCATGGTTAATTTACAAAATAGTTTAGATTTTAATGTTTTTCAGCATGAAGACAATGTGCTTTTGAAATCACTGTTATAACAGCATATGGCATAACAGACAGTCATGCTTGTCCTTGTGATACCCATGCCATCCAATTAAGCTTATAAACCTCTTTATTAATACACTTTCAGAGATGTGTCTCTCTCAAATAGACATCATCACAATAGGTCATGGTTAAAACAGCAGACCACAAAAGGATGTTTCTCGTGCTTGTCCAAGTGTGGAATTTCAGTTTGATGTGGTTTCTTCTGTAGCATCTTCCATAGTGATGTCAGCATGTCTGGTTTTCCCTCCCAAAGGCCCATAACTGAAAATACTTGTATCTGGATCAGTGACAGGTCTGCGATTTACTGTCTTGTGAACCATCAGAGCTAGACACTGCAGCTTGCTGTCCTTCAGAAGTCATGAGTCACTACTTCCCAACAAGATAAGGCTTTGGTTTTAAAGCCTCTATATTCAGGAATCCTAGTGTACCTGAATTACCGCATGTGGAATATAGAAAGCTCTAAACCTTATTACTTGTTCTTTCCCTCTATCTGAGGCTTTTATAATTATCTCTTACTATAGTAATAGCACTTGACTTTACACATTGAGAATTTAAGGAGAAAAACAACCCTCTTCTTTTTGTAAGACATACTTCTATCCTGAATGTTATCTTGTGCTTTGGTTGTGTTTCTCCATCTGCCACAGATAACATTTACATATGCATTTTCCATTTCTGAATAACATCATCTTTTCTCATAATATATCACATCTTTAACTGGCTCCTTGTGAAGTTGGTATGGTCAAATGTTGTTATTAGATCAATAAGGCTTTAATATTTAGGGTTTGATGTAACTCAGAAGGTAGAAGACCAAGTGTAGGAGATGGAAAAACTGAATGAATGTTCTCAATAATTTAAAAGGAAAAGCCCATTCATTGTAAAGTTGCTTTAATTGGGAGGGAGGCTAAGCCTGGGGGTGAGCGGATTTGGGATGCTGAGTAGATGATACTTCTCCAATTATTATTATATTGTTTACACAAAGTAGAGCTTTATAAGAAGGGAGGATCAAGGCTAATGCCTTTCCTTCTTTCCCACCCTGTGCTGTAGCCTGGTGGTTAACCCCCATTTACATCAGCAGAAGCTTTCACTCAAGTCTCTTCTAGCAGGAGAAAAAGCCTGAGCCAAATGCTCCTTCACTGTGGATGGAAGGGAAAGGCATTTTCTTGCACTTGCTTTGTAAACATTGCTGTGCACTTCCTTTGCCTTTTACACAGTTCATCCATATCAGCATGTTTAGTTATGGATGTCTTGGACTGGTCCATTTAATATACTGATCTTTCTTTCTGAGCTTTTATTTACAACAAAGAAAACGAAAATGCAAACAAATGAAACCTGGATTGATAAAGACCAAAGCGTATTGCTTTATGGATAGCCCTCTGAAAACCAGTTACGTGCACAGACCTCAGAGTGACAGACAAATCCTCTCTCCTGAGCAGGCATTGCTAAAGACTCTTGCATCACTCTGAACTGAAAGCTCTCTCAGTTGTCTGACACTATCACTCAAATTTCTGACCTAAGTCAAGCAGAGTCTTGCTTGAATGCCTGACCTTCTCAGTACTGTGTTTGCCTCATGTAATGTAAACAGGTGCATGGCATGAGAGAGAATTAAAATGATGTTTACATATTGGCATAAGCCTTTTAGACAACATATATTCAGGACCTGATGCTGAACTATCAGTGATTTTACAGGAGTCTTATCTAGAGAAGAAATGCAGATGCTGAATCTTAAATGGAACTGCTCTATCCATTCCCCACTTACAGCTGAGCTATACAGAGTGTCATTGCTGATTCTCATGAACCTTAGCAATTTGCTTGGTATTACTTAGTTCTGCTTTTTAACAGACCTTGTAACGCTATGCACATAGTTTTCAACCTCAAATCTCATCTTCTATCTTTTAAAAATAATTTTTCTATCTTTATAGCAATAGAGGTCTAGCAGGGAACAGGGACATTGTCTTACTTTGCACAGTAATGAAGGAAAGAAAAGGGAATTGTCTATAATTTGTTTCTCCATCCAGACAAGTCAAGCTAAGTTATGATGAGAGCTGTGCAGCAGTCATGATCACCTACCGTTTTATAGCTGATGTGATTGTTTTTATGAAGCCTATAACATTTTTAACAATGCTGTCGTGCTGATCATCGTTCTTGTCTCAGCAGAACATTATTACTACAGTCAAGTCAATTCAGCTTGCAAGGAGGGCTTGCTGCTGGCAGGGTGTGAGAAGAAATCACAAAGGACTCTCCTTACTCAGCTAAGGACAGGGGACAAGAGAGTGCAGGGACACTGGGCAGTTGGTTGAACCCTTCAATGAATTATTCAAAGATTTTTTTCTTTTACTTTTGGCAAGGTGACGAACAATTCTGTCACGTTTCCGATAGACAGCAACCTGCCATTTAGCGTGACTCTTCAGCTGTTGTTATTCACACAGTGGCTGGGTGAAGGGCACAAGCACGGCTAAAAATAAAGACTGGAAGAAAGAGTTTGTTATTTTTTTCATTGATGATTCAGAATTCTTCAAGGTGCTGTTTTGCAGAGGGTCACGTAAGAGTCACAGCATAGCGCTGGCTACAGCAGCCCCACAGTTGAAGGAAAAGGCAGATGAGGTGGGTGAAAAGAGGGGCAGACAGTGCATCCCCCATTTTTCCAGCTCCTTAGTGTTTGTTTCTTCTGCTTGCATACTAGTGGCCCTTATTTAGCTGCTTACCTGATTCTCCTATTTCTTGTCTGAATTGCAGTGGAACATGACTCGTAATAATAACATTCCTAGCATGTGGTGAGGTCAAGTGCTGTGATTGCTCCTCTACTGGTATTGGTGGCCCTGCTGAAAAATCTTTCTTACCTTTTACATCTCCCTAGCCCAGAGGTCTTCAAAACTGTGGTAAGAGGAATGAGAATCTCAGCCTACTTCTACAGTCATCAGTCTTCGTGTAACCTGTCTGTCTCCTTATTCTCTCCCATTTACCTTGATGTTACCTTGGATCTTTGGTTCAAAGTCAGTGAATTTACACTGGTTAAAACATTTCCCTCATTTATTTTTCTGCAGTTTGTCCTCCACCGTTTTCCTTTCTACCATCTGCCTGCTACTGGTCTGATGTCAGGGCTTCTATTAGAGTCCACTGTATGGTTTGACAGTTGTTCTGGTGTTTTGGCCCCAGGAGGCATTTTTAAATCCATCATTCTTTTTTAGCTGAGTGTTAGTCTAATGACGGATATTAATTCTGAAAGAATGGGAAAACCCAGAAAAACCGTATGAGCCCTGATGTATACGAAACTGTATGCTCTGGAAGGTAGGTAAAGAGGAAAGTCTACCATGCTTTTGTCTTGCCCTTCAACTTCTGGAAATTATTCCTGGGAAAACTTACCACTTTCTGAAATATGTCTAGGTTTAGTGCTTGCTGTTCCTGCTCTCTTTTCTGTATCTGTTGCTTGGAAATGGTTATTTAGATAGACTGAGAAATCTGACCTGCAAATAAATGCACTAGATTTTGCACAGCTAGAGAAAACTTTAGCAAGACAGACAGAGTCCAGAACTGGTTTTATGTACAGGGGTATAACTCCTGTGGAAGTTACTGGGAGTTGCAAATAATTCCTGTGGGCAAAAGTGATGAAGAAATTAGTATTTTTTAGACTAGGCTAATACAACACGCAGGAGAAGCCCCAAAGACCAACTCAAAATTTGGTGATTTTTGATGTGAAATGCCACTAACTGAATATGTAGGGAGCTGAAAGTTTACTGGGGACAGATTCCTGTAATTTTGTTCCTTTAGTGAGCATTATACTATTGACCAGGACAGCAAATTGTCTGGTCTCATGGTGGAAATTAAGGTGTGGAAATGTTTGCACTGATTTGCCTTTTAAGCATTTGTGTGTATAAAAGTCTCTGTGAGCATCTGTGTGCACATGGCTTAAAAGATTTTTTAAACCAGTGGTTAATAACTGGCAACATAAGATACCAGACTGAATTCTACTTACACCAGGTGAGATTTAAAGAGCTAATGGACGCTGTGGAAAGAATGAGGAGGAAACTTCTGTTAGTACTTTGGTTAGTTAGTACTAACTTTGGTTAGTACTTTCCTCCTTTTACCAAAATAAGTTCTGACATCCAGGCCTGAGTTTGAACTAATAGCTGCCGCATGACTGCACTAACAGTTTCCAAGTCATTTATTTTAAAGTGCTCTAGGATACTTGGAGTGTGAAAGGTGTCATAGAAAAACAAGTTTCATTTCATTCATTTGACATGTTGTTTTTGAGCTTTCCAGGTTATAATGGAACACAGAGATTTTAGAGTTTACTGGAGGTCTGTATGTGCATGTATTTATGTAAAAACCTGTGGTATAGTTAGGGAAGATTGAATATAAATGAAATATTAATCTCAAAGCAACAGGTCCTGGCTTTCCTTTATAAGACTCAAAATGTTCTAGTTATGATTCCTTTAGCTCCCATTAAAATATAAACTTGAGCACTGTATAGACATTTATGTAAGGTGTTCCTCTATAAGATTACTGCCTAACAATTTAATAAACAGAGGCCAAATTGGAGGGTAGAATTGCTGCATTTCACGTTATGGGAGCTTTGCTTTCTTTTTCCATTCATGCAATTTTGTTCTGGAATATAGTTTAGATGTACTTACATAAACCACATGTAGGTGTGTGTTGCGCATGTATCGACTTAACTTGGACACACAAGAAGTATGCCTTGGACAAAATATATTAATGGTACTAGAGATCTCACCCACACACTTTTGTTTTGCAGGTCATGGAGAGCCTGAAGCTATAGATTTAATATTCAAGCACATGGTTCTGAGAAGCTGTTCAGCACTGTCACCTCTGGTTAGTTTTGCTGGAAATCTGTATCAGTAACATCTGGCCCCTAACTGGCTTTGATGTGGGTTTTCCTGAGCTTTCAATGTATGACCTTGGAAAGACCATTGTTCTCTATTAAATAACCTGGTTGAAACAAAGACTCATGTCTGCCACAGATTTAGAATGGAGAAAGAGAGAGAAAAAAAAAGCTGCATCCAGCCTGTGAGCCAGATGAGTATTTTAGCATGGAGGGTTTGGCATGTCAAAGCTTGTAGAGTGCGGAGGAAGTTAGAGGTGAGCAAAGGTTCTGGCTTGTAGCCCAATGGAGCTACGGGTGCCCCTGTGACCCCAGGCAGCTATTTAAATGTCCCTGCCCCTTGCCCGGTCCAACAAGAAAACTGTCTGAAAGACAAGATCTGGTTAGATAGCAGGTACTGTCACTAAATGGAATATTCCTAGGAGAGATAAATGCAAACAACTGTGCTATTACCAAAGGCCTTGTGCACTCCTACCAGAACATTTGCAAGTGAAATGTGAGGCTGACAGTTATATCTCTTAATTGTTTAGTGTGCTGCCACTGGACATAGTTTTCTGATCTTGAAAATATGGTACTAAATAGTTCTTTTTTCTTACTGTTGTGTTTCTCCTTTATGTGAGGATTGACCAGTTTGTTCAATATGGGGGAAGGAGCAGAATATGTTTGAGACACTCGTAGAACAAGTTTTGTATATTTTTCCTTCTTTGTTGCTGAAGTGGATGACATAGTTTGACATGTGTAGAGAAAAAAGTAAAGGCGATGCACATTTGCATTGTCTAAAATGCTGTTTCTGATGGCTGTGTGACACAAAGGGAGAGCAAGGATGTAAATAAGGTGGTAGAGCACAATTGTCCTCCTGAACAAGAGAAAGCTCCTAAAGGAAAGAAATACTTTTTATGTGGCAATGTTACACCCTTCCAGCAATTCTACCACTGAGGAATCACCACCGGAGTACCTCATGTGTGCTCAGCTAGAAACATGAACTGGTTGTGGGTCTGTACTCAGAAGCACATTTCCTTCACCGTGCACTCATGCATCTGGTAAGGGCGGCCTAATTGTTTTCAGCACATCTAGGAACTCTTATTGTTTCCTGGAGGTATTTACGGTACTTGGAAATCCATGTTAAAGAGAATTGACAGATGGATAGGAATTGCTGATTGGAGAGATGTTGGAAATGGAAAATACAACGTGGAATATGTTCCGAGGAATGGGAAGGAAAGGTTGCTTTTTTTTGCAGCAGAGGATTCAGCAGGCATGTGGGAGGTCTTGATTTCACTGGAGATGTGAATTTTATTTGGATGTTTTGTGGGATTACGTTCCTTTTCCCCAGAAGGAATCCTGATGTGATAAATCTTGACATGACATTAAGTGAATTGTGGCAAAGCCGAGGCTGTGCAATAGAAAATGATCATTCCTAAAGGGAAGAATATTCAAATAATCTTTTTCCATGCTGGTGCTGATATACCTCAAGCATTTGTGAGGATGAGAAGGTGGAAATACAAGGGGGAATTCTGGCTTTGTTACAAAGAGTTTAGAATAAGCACCAGGAGTGCCCTCTTGAGAAAAAGCTTTCCCTTAGTTCTGTAGGTGGATCAGGATTTCAACACAGATGAAATAGTGATGGGTTACTTTTTTGTTTCTTTTTCACTTCTCTCCCAATTTATCATGGTTCTGATTTATAGAAGTTTTTCTGGGGTAATATTCACTTTGGAGAAATGCAGTTTCCAGACAGAATGGAGGAAAAAAATGTTTTCCATCCTTCATATCTTTCTTTACTCACCTCCTAAGGTGCTGCTTTGGTGTCTCAGCTGCCTGTCTCTCCAAGTTGTCTGCTGGTTTATGGGAAGAGCAAGCACCAGTACCTGAAGTGCAAGATCTAGTCATTCTAAGCATTCTGACTTTGATTAGGTAGTATAAATGAGGTATATAAATATAATGGATCACATGCTGTTTTATTTAAGCAAGAAGGACAAGATATTCTGAGGGAGTCTCCCACTTTAAAACAATATAAAATTTTACTGAAGCACAGCTTCTTTAGCTTTCTACATAATCACAGCTTTTTTTAGGTTGCTTCCTGATGCTTCAGATATCACAGTCAAAACTCCCACCATGCTGCAAGCTAGCATGCTAATTTCTTCTGCAGCGACTATTAAATTCAGTGCAGCATATCAACCATCTGCAGCCCATCTGCTGGCCCTAACATCTAAGACACAGACTTCAACCATGAACAGTTAAACCCCACAAATTGTCAGTAATGAAGAGTCCATCATAATCACTTAATGCATCAAACACCTGGTGAGCAAAACAATGAAGCAATGACTTTCGCAGGAGAGTGGATATAGGATTTGATGGAACATTATATGGGGCCTGGATGGAAATACTTGTGTTGAATGTTTAGAATAGAAAGTGCAATCACTGTAGCACTTTGTAATGACAGGATGACACATTATTATAGCAACCTACATAATGCATATGTTAACAAATGGTTAACATGCCTGCCCATCTATTCCTTGCAGCAAATAATCAACCTGGAAAGTCATAGAGCAGTACAGATCCCATTTGGCAGCAGTTTTCTAAAACAACTGAAGGTGATGCTTAAAACCCAGCAGTTTTTTACAGGCTTGCCCACAGCCATGCTGCATATATAGGCAGACTCACACAGAGCTCCTGCTTTGTTGAATGTCCCTACTTGTTTACAACCGGAACTGGAGGGATGGTGCAGCACAGCTGCTGTTGTGCAATCTATCCCTGACAACCAGGATACCCTCAAAGCATTGTGAGCTTCTTGCTAAGAATCTGCTATGTTGTGCGTATTTTCCTTTGCTGGTTGATATGGCATGTGGCTACCCACCTCATTGCTCTGCCAGAAAGGACTCCATTATCCACATGATGCTGCAAAGAGAGGGAATGAGCTGGCACCACAAGGTACAATTTTATTTGTTTTAATCCCGAGAACCAGAGTTAAGAGTCACTGGACCTCCTACTTCTGGCAAAGGAGTGGAATTCTGCATTACTAAAACTGCAAGCACACTTATTTAAGACCTGTCACATTCCATAGAGTGTGTAGTCTGTTTGTGTGGAGTATTTCTACCCAGACATGGCAAAGTGTGAAAATTACCAGGCAAAATGGTAAAGGAAAGCTATTTTTGTGGAAGGAATTTAAAATAAACAGAGAAAGTGGGAATGAGAATTTGGATGTTAGCAGATTGTAGTTTGTGCCCTGGGGATGAGGATTGTGAACTTGATGTAGAAGGGGGTGGGAAGTCATACAAGGGTGATGACTAGAAGGATGACCTACACTGAACTTCTGATTTAGAAAGTGAGAGAGAAATGGAGCTGCTTGAAGAAATGGAAGTTGCTATCCCCCTGGGAAATGAAAAAAACATTTAGCAGTTGAAGCAGTAATATTACAGAGTTGATATCAAGAAAGGCAACTGTTTTCCTCCCCTTCCCCTGTTACGGATTTTCCTTTTACGTGCTATGTTTTTGTTTTTAATTTGTATTTTTTTTTGTATTTAAATAAAAAGAATACACTTACATGTATCTCATTTATTATATTAAAGCATATGTACACTATAGTATGTATGGATTATACATACACTTATAAGCAAAATTCCCCCCAGACTATAAGATTCCAACATCTGCGAAGAAAAATTATATTCTTGTCACTTTCTAAACTGCGAGTGGTAGTAAAGAGGAGTAGGACATTAACGGCAGTAAGGACATGCGGAAACCATCCATGTCTCTAATTCTAAACAGATCTGATAGAAACATCATCCTTGTACCAGGATCCAGGAGCCGTTGGTCCATACAGGAGTTCAGCAGGACCCCAAGCATGGTTCTTCAAGAAACACACTGTGAATTCAACAACAATTGCTGAAAACAAGGTGTTCCAAATATAGAAATTTTTGGATTTTTTTTTTTAACATTTCCAGACAAATTTGGAAACTCACAGCTACAAAGGTTAGTAATCTGGGAAAACTGTGAATATAAAGAATGCTTTAATTTTCCTTCTCTGAAAGGATACTGTTGAAAGCAAGTTGATTTCCAAAAAAGTTCTATTCTTAGTTGCTAGCTTCAACTCAGGATATCTGTGTGTACTTAGCCAAGAAATTGATTTACCCAACGGCATCAGGATGGATTAATCCATATAGTTATTATCCTATATACATTAATATCATTGCAGTTATGAGTCTGTCACTGCTTTTGTTGTTGGCTTCATATCTAAAAGTTTTAAATGTGGATGAAAGATTTAGTTTGGACTAGAGGCTGGTAGACAAAAAAGCCCTTTTAAAGTGACTGAGCAGATTTTTGGGCTTCCCTGCTCACAGAGACCTTGACTTTTTTGTTTGCTTTGTTCTTCAGAGCGCCAGTCTGCGCTAGTTTTGAGTACATATGTTATGATGTTGTCACCTGTTCACGGAAAGAGTTGGTTACTAATTCAGTTATCTGGTCTCTGGAAAATATAAAACTGTGGTCTCTTTTTTTGTTGAGCACATATGAATGACACCAGCATTAGATATAGGAAGAATTATTTTTCTCCCTGACTTCTATTGATCTGTTTTGACTATTTGTACCTCCAGAGGACCTCAAAATCAAAGCAAAATTGACAATTTTCACATGGGGTTGAGTGAAAGCAATATATTCTTCACTAGTACTTGGGCAAGTTCATTATTAGTTTGGCTGGGCAGGTGCTGAACCTTGACTGAATCTCAGGTTCACTAAATAAGGTTCACAGATGTCTATCAAGGGTATTCCACTAGTAATGACTTTTGGTCTTTACCAAGCTGAGCAGAATTAAAACTAATAATGCCGCAATTTAGAGAGGAAAGGTTCACATTCCCCTTGAAAGCCATGAGCATTCATTCTCCTTCAAGTTGTTTCTAAGGTAAATTTTAAAAACACAGCCTTTAGACATCATAAAAATGAGTTCATAGCTTCAGTAAGCCATTTATCACGATTTATTGCAGAGTGAAGGTTTTAGTCTTTTGGCTTTTGACATCCTTTTTGAAGCTAATTGAAGAGTAAACCTTACTTCTCTTTTTTGCTTTCAGACATTCTCTAAAGAAAAGATTATCCTATAACATGATTACAGTATGAATTTACAGTACAGATTCATTAGGCCTCTGAGGTAATATAAAAAGTAAAAAGTAAATATTTTAAAGTAAAAAGTATATTCTAAAGTAAAAAGAATATGTCAGATTACAGGGATAAAGTGCTGAGTCTGCAGCTGGATTGGATGGAAGTATAAAGAATAAAATCTCTGGAAATTATGTGGGTTAAAAAGAGGAATGAAGCCTACTAGCAGCCTTGGGCTCCTGGTCATACCTGAAGCTCTGTGACACTTTAATTCTCCCCCTAGACGTTCTAGTGACCATGAGTAAGATAATTCACAGTATTTTTGCTACATTATCAATCAGATTTTGATCAACTTGTCTTTTATCTAAAGAAAAATGTAATTTATGGAATTTTTCCATGTGCAAAACAAAACAAAAAAACCCTCACTTTTGTGTTGAATGGGTAGATGGTGAAACTGACATCTGGAATCTCTTTTCCTGAAAGCACTGGCAGGACAATACAGAGTAATTATAAAGTTTTTGCTTTCCTCTGTGCCTTTTATGCAGGGGATTTTGTGACTTTCCTGGCACAAAATCTGTAACATTTTCTGGAATTGAACAAACCTGAGGCACAGAACAAGAGAAAATGGAACTTCCTAAACCATCAAGGTGAGCAGAAAAAACCTGCAGCTCCTGTAGTACTCTCAACACAGAAGAGAGGTCAAGGTAGCTAAACCTTGCCATTCAGAACTCCAGCCTGAAGAGTGGGAAGGGAACAAAGCACTGCTACCGGTAAAACGAGGTACCTCCACAGGACATACCACTGCAGTTTTGCCGTTCCACCTTTTCTGTCAGCAAAACAGTTAACAGTACTAACATTTAGTCCATCATCTGTGGTTAATGCTCCAGAGAAGCAGAAAAGTACTCAAAGGTCTCATAGGTACTGTTTTAGGCTTCCTGCTCCAAGCATTTGATTAGTTGCAACTGATTTTGAAGAATTCAGTGGCAGCTGATGAAATGTAAAAATTTCTTTGTAGGAGAGAGAAGGCCTTCTCTACATAAGAAGATGGCACTGATTGACTATCATGGCTACAGCATAGCATATAATAGCACATCAGCTTTCCTTCGTATCATGCAGTAATTGGATCCCATCCCCAAACAGGCTCAGAGATGTACAAAGGAAAGATGATAAGCATTTCATCTGAGATAGAAACATACTGAATTTGTTGCTTTTCCAAGATGTGTGTCTGAGAATGTATATCATCTCTTCGTCAATTTGTTTACCTTCTAGGATTGCTCCGATAACATCTGGTAGAATGCAGAGATCCTTTCATGCCAATGGACTATACAGTAGGATATAAATATGAACCAGACTGAATATTAACAGGTATTTTCCTCTTCTGTTCTTGATAATGCAGCTGAATTAAAAAAGACAGCCTTAGATAACATGTACCTACTAACTGCTATTCTACTTTGTATTCATAACTCTTCTTCAATTGCACCTGCTCTGACACATTATTGTGTCAAGAAAGTAATATTAACCTATTGCTGCTTCTCTATATATATTAAGTAGAGTTAAAGAACATTGTTATGGTAATGAGAAAAGAAATTCCCTATTCTGGGAACTAGCAATGTATTAATAAGGTGGCAGACAGAAATAACTGTTTCTAAAAATACAGTACTTATCTCTTACCATTTTTTAAAATCAACTCCAGTGTTTCATTTATGCTATGGGATTTGGCAGATGTTAAACTACAGAGTTTCACTGTATTCAAACAAACATGTCAGTTTTAGGTCAGTGATAGCACAGACACATGCCAAATGGATGAGAATCTGCATTATTTTGAATTCAATGATAAGATTCCCATCCAATTCAGTAGTGTAGGAGCTTTGTCTTCAGGTAATTTATAAATAAAAAAATTCAAGGCTTGTTGGAGTCTGTCATCAGGCCCATTCATCTTTTTCATCCACTTTCACTACCTATGCAAGGGCCTTTCCTCTGCTTTATCATGGCTTCAGGCACTAGCTACATTACTTGGATTTATTTGCAACAAAGATGTCAAACCCAAAGAGATGCTCGACTTTCTGCATTGTTCCTGGCACAAAGATGTCTTCAACTGCATGCTGTGATTCCTAAGCCTGGCAGTTTTACATGGTTCATATTCCACCTTGTTACATGTGGCATGGAGGACAAATTAACAGGTACATGGCTGGAACACCATGGTGGTCTTTCCCTTGCTATCTTCTGGCTTTTGGCCTTACTTCCACAAATGCAATAGATTGTCAGGAAGGAAAATATACCTGCTTTCTCTATGGGCCCTTCATGTATTTAAAACTGTGTTTCTGAGGAAGGTCTTTCAGTCAGATTTGTGTGTGAACACGTCTTCTGTCATAAGCTAATTTTTGGCACATGTAAGGATACTCATAAAAGGACAGACCAGTCCATAACTGACAACCGGTTATGGTTGTTTCATATGTTTTCTTCAATGCCATAACACAGACAAGATATAAACCTTTGGGGAAGGCAGCTCTTTCACAGCCCAAAAGAATCTGAATTATCTTTCCCAGACTACTAAATCCAAACTTCCAAGACATCCAAGTGTTTGTAAGAAACTTTTTCTCACACTTTAATCTTTTTGACACCCAAAAGGCAGGCAAGTCATGGACAGCAGAATCTCAGCTTCTGTTTTGTTTCTTTATTTTTTCAGAAACTGCAAAGGATCTATGACATTGTCTCAGCCTTTGTCTTTCTCTCTTATACTTTCAGACTAAGCCTGTTTCAGTAAGTCCATAATAACAAGAAAACTTTATTTCAGACAGATTGTTTCTATTTTCTCATACAGTGTCTTGATGACTGATTTTTAATATGGATTCTAATTTTAGGCAAATAATCTCTAAAAAATAAATGATTTTCAATGATAGACTTTTAAATAAAGTACTAAATATATTGGTTAGACTTGATACTGAATGATTAGCCTCTGGGTGTTCTTTTTGAATTTACAATTTTGCTTTTTTCCTAATACAGAATGTAAATATTTCTACTTCACCTGAAATAGAAACTAGCTAAACTTTTTCTGATGTTATAAGTTGCAATCAATCTTATTGTTTCAGTCGAGTCCTCAGACTACCAGGATATTATTTCTGTACCTCATTGCATCATTATCTTAGTATGATTAAAGCTAGCAGGGTCACTTTAAAATTATAAGATTTAAATACAATGCCAATACTTGTCTAGAAATACTCATACTGAAGGATCTTTTAACATAATAATATACATAAATCAGAGAATAGGATTATGACATTTATCACTCACTTTGGGGAAGTAATTAGAGAAATTTAATGATTTCTATAGCATTGCATATGATTGGATTTTATTAATGGAAAAAATACTCTTCCAGCAGTGTTGTGAGAATTTTAATGAATTCGAGTAGCCAAGACCTTTCAGTATCACTATGTCCTTAGCCTCACACTGTAATATGTTCAGCTCTAGCCTGGTAATGAATCCACACCAATGCCCTCAATCACAACATTCCCAAGCTCTTGGAAGTTCAGACCTCAGCTGAATGACTTTTTTACAGATCCACTTTTAATAGCAACTCAAAGGAAACACCCTGACAGTAGTGGCTTGGATTTCACATCTAACCAATGACCCAAGGAAACCTCAGGTAGCTTGTGAGATCTTGCAAGATCAGAGTCCAAGATAAAAGAATAGCAGGAGAGGCAAGTTAAAAAAGGTAGCTTGTTCTTTTGAGGTCAGCCTCCGCATAGAAGGTTAACTCGGCTGGTCTGTTTGTAGTATTGATAACCTTGAAAGAAATGTTGATGGAATGAAACTTCTTTGTGGAGAGATCTTTGTGTTACCCTGCACCTGGGCTGGAGTTAATACTAATTCTGTTCTGACAGAAGTTATTCTGAAGGTTTCATATGGCCTGATCTGGCCGGCTGCCACCCACTGTGGTTATTAAGCTGAGCTCTGCAATTTGTTTCTTTATCTCAGGCTGTGTGCGCTCAAGCTTTCCCCGAGCTAGTGTTGTCAGTTTGCGCACATAAATATATTGAGGCCTGAGGACCACTAATGCACAGCGCTGTGGTATGTGTTTTTGTCTTGTTGAATACTTCATAATTCATCAGCGCTTGTATCTAGCTAGTGAATTTCAAAGACAGTACATCACCTTGTCCCTTACAAGACTGAATCTTTCCTTTGGGGTTATAAGTGAATACTGCTCTGATGTCATGTCACATGGACACTGAAATATCTCCTAGGTTCAGGCCTCATTTATCTCCCTTTACATTATCTCAGTGCAGCCCTGTGCAAAATGATAAAATAAAATAGTAATTGCACTTGATGGTTATTGGTTGTGAAACGGCATTCAAGCTTTAGATGGGAAGGTCCTTGTGATGTTCTTCTGGGCAGAATGGCTGCAGGGTTTCCTTCTGCTTGGCACTGGTAGGATTCATCCAAGTTTCCCGCCATCCAGTGTCTGCTGCTAAAAGGTGACAAAAAAAACAAGTGGTTTCTAAGATTTTGAACAAAAATACTTTTTGTGTACTAGTTCGGATTCCAAAGTTTCTTTTCCTTCAGGTTATCTTTTCAAAGGCTTCTTGTTTGGCCAGTAGAAGTGAAGGGAATTTGCTGACTCATAGTACTAAATCTCTCTCTCTCGTAACCATCATGTGATGCTACCCTGTCATTTTCAAAGGCAAAGGATTGCTCTTCAGAAAAACCTGTAACTTCAAAAAACAACCTCAAAGACAACCTAGCTGACAAGGATAATTTAGTGGTGGTATGATCAGGACAAGTGACTCCCTCAGATGAAACACAAGCAACAAACCCAAAACTTTCTTGTTATCAGTGCAATTCCGACTGCACCAGCGTTTCCAGAGCATTGCTCTCTAAAAGCAAGGGAGAAGAAATCAAATCTCTGTCTTCAAATTCTGAAGTAGTTTTTAAAAATACTTGGGAGGAATCTAGGGCTGGGCAGCTCCAGGGTTTCCTTCAGTCCAGATGGCCTGGCAAAGAGATGCATGATTGGATGGATGGATACTTGGGTGGCTGAATGGCTGTTTGAATGGCTGGGGAAACATGTGCTCTCAAGACTGGAGAAAAAGCTGATCTCTAACATTTTAGCCAGGCAAATTTGTCTACTTCAAGCTAACATGTAACCTGTGTTAATTAAGTGATATCATGTCTCCTGATCTGTAGGCAGTCATCTACAGCAATTCTGCTGAGCTTGCTGTTTTGGGGGGCAGATAATACTTCATCCATTAGCTGCTACCTGGGAATGACATTGAAACTTTAGAAAAAATTTAAATGATTTATTTCGTTTCTTCCCTGACACTAAATTAAAAAAATATATTTTCTGACTAGAGAAAAAAAGGATGGTTGTCATGGGTTCAGCAGCAGCAGTCATTTTTCTCCTTCTTGGTAGCTGGTGCAGTGCTGTGTTTCTGGTTTTAGGCCTTGGAACAGCGCTGATAACACCAGTGTTTTCAGTTACTGCTTGGTAATGTTTTGATCTGATCAAGAACTTTCTGAGTCTCATGCTCTGCCAGGGAGGAGGGGAAGCCGGGAGGAAGCGGAGACAGGACACCTGACCCAAACTGACCAAAGAGGTATTCCATACCACAGCACGTCATGTCCAGGATGTGAAAATGGAGGGCAGAGACCTGGAAGGGTATGGTGGTGCACTGGGGGGTTCGCTGCTGGGGGGTGCACTGGCTGGGTTGGGCTTGGTGAGCAGTTGTATTCTCTTTCCTTGTATTTCTCTTGTATTATTACTGGTGGTAGCAGTAGTGATTTGTGTTATACCTCAGTTATTGAACTGTTCTTATCTCAACCTGTGGGAGTTGCATTCTTTCGATTCTCCTCCCCATGCTCCCGGGACTGGGGGAAGAAAGAGAGGGAAGTGAGTGAGTGAGTGAGTGAGTGAGTGAGTGAGTGAGTGAGTGAGTGAGAAAACAGTGTGGGTTAGAGGCTTAAACCATGACAGTGGTACAGGTATAGCTGTGGCACATGTCCCAGAAATCAACAATGCAATAGAGGATTAAAGGTGCTCATTTAAACGTTGTTGTTTTAGAGACATTCCAGATCTTGGGGGAAAAAAAGCTTGGGGCCTTGTTTTGCTAGATTCTAAGTGCATTGAATTTTTCAATGAAGTCAAAAGGAGTCAGAGAAGCTCAGCCTCAGTGGCTTTGATCTCTGGGAATTTTAGCCATTGATCCATGCAAAAAGGATGACCATAGGTTTCGCCATCCTATTCCATCGCTTTTTTCCATCTCCTTTTCCTATTCCTACACTTAAATTTAGTAGCCCAACTCAATCAGAAGAACAACCTTACCAGAAAGAAGAAATCGAGGTTTTGTTATCTCTGGGCAGTGTCACACGAGTTTTAGCTGAGGGAAGTGTGTTAACACTCTTGAGCTTGGTTTTAGGGTGAATTAACAGGTACCTGTCATCTAACTGCTTTGTAGTTGTGCTGAGGTTACCCATCTTGAAAGACTCAGAGCAGCGGTGTTGAGTGGGTTTCTGGAAGTATGGTAATAAATTGAACATAAACAGAAAGGTCAAATAATGCCTTGAGAATAAAATAACACCACCCTTTCCCATGCTCCTGCCAATACCTCACCTATTTTATGTATTACTCAAATAGGATGTTAAGGTAGAGGTGCCTAAGTGGTACAAAGGCATTTTAATAGCTTTCTGTGGATATCTAATTTCATATTTCTTCATTTTCTCTTTTATGAAGTACCATTGCAGGAACAGGGAGAGGATGGTTTACATTTATGGAACAAAGGCAGAGAAGAAATATGGTGTTCAGTACAGTAGAAGAAAAGAAGAGAAAGCAAGAAAAATAGACTCTATTGCTCCAGCTATAAGACACTCTGTATTTCAATTCAAGCCTGTCATCTCCTGTGCTGAATCCTCTCTGATGGGTTGTTCTGTAATCTTCCCCTCTCTAACAGCCATTTTTCTTATCAATACGTCACTTCAGAATGAAGGCAGCAGAGATTTTAGCTAAAGTTGTGGTTGGTTTATAACATAAATATGCCCTTGCAGTTCCTAGCACTAGATGAAAAATGCTACAGTCCTGTGGCACAGAGTCCCAATTTGCCTTCCTCTCTGGTTCCAGGGCATTTAGTAAACACTGGCAGGTGAACCTGGAGGCTTGGTGGCAGATTTACCTTGCCTCTGCTACTCCTCACTCCCACCAGGCTGTCACTATCTGCTCTCTTCAGTCAGTTCAAATCCAGTATAAGGCTGATATAAGCTGTATGTTGTGTGAGCTGGCTTTGGCAGAATTTGGCAATTATTCGGCATGTCATCCGTGTAGCCATGCTCAAACAGTATTAAGCTTGTGTACTGCTTTGTTAACACAAAGATCTAACACTGGTTGGCATGTAGAAAGGAGAAAAACCTTGGGACTGGGTGCATTCAGAGTGTTCTCTGCTTCATGCACTGGCTTATCAAACCCTACCTACTCTTCTGCACAGAACTGCTAACCATGTAAGATTATTTATCTTTTGGTGAATGATTCTTCTTTTGCACTGCACACTTCTGACGTCACATAGTAGAGACATGAACTCAACTGTCGACTTCTTCTGTGATGCAATTGATTTAAGAGAAATCAAAACTGCTTGTCAGTAAGGCGTTGCTGTCTGATACATAGATATGTTTAAATGATGTATAGTGGAACATAAGTAACACCTAAAGGCTTTCATCTGAGATGAAAGATGTACAGGTTTTGGTTCAGAAACTTGTTCAAGTACACAAACACGTAAAAGGCTTTTTTGCTGGTTTTCCATTGCTATGCTTGTTATAAGTTATTAACAAATGCTAAGATGTGCTGGGGGCTTCTCATAACAGTGATTCAAACTTCTGTCCTTTGCATATTAATGTATAGACATGTATTTGCTAATATAATGCATTTTTAGTCCAATATTTATTTAATAAGTGTTATATTTGTCAATAACACATACCTAAAATGCTAGTAAAGATAAATCAGTGTAATTACAGGAAAGAAGAGTCATAAAGGAGTCATGAATTCCAAATAAGAGTTATGATAACAAATCAGGAGCAAGGTCTGAAGACCTTGGGTTGTAGTTGGAGGTGATATACTACCTCATGTGCATTTGTGAGGAGTAATGTCTTAAACTGGACAGCAGGTTATTAAAATTAATAACCCTGTATGTGCTGCTTTTTGTGACCTGCCCATGCATGCCTATTGGCTCACTAGCAAAACAAAGAGCAAAGCTGAGTCTAAGCTACATATTTTAAACTCTTACACTAACATATCACTACACAATTTAAGGTGAAATATGGCAAACATTAGGTCAGTGCATGAAGTCGCTACCGGCTACCCAAGTAGTCAGAGGTCTTTTCAGAGCATGTGAGAAGTGCTCCTTTAAATCTGTTAGTTATGCTTTAATTTCCGGAGCATAGGTATGTTTGTGCCTGTTGCTTCACCGTGTGAAGTTATATTTAGCATATGAATTTTTCAGTGTCAGAGACATGCTAAATCGCTTCTTTTCAAATTTACAAGATGTAAAGGTGCAGCCTAAGCTTCTCACTTTTGATTTAATAGGGGCCAAGGGCTCATTTTATAGAACCAAGTGGTAATAGCTTTTCTTTTGCTAAATCATTTCTCTTCTGCAATCAGAATTTGGAGGTTTGTATTTTCTAGTTACATTTAGAGAGCATCATAGGAACCTGTTTCATAATTTAATGTTGCATTTTGAAGTTTAATCTGGCATTACCACAAAAAGCTCTTATTTCATACCTTTGTGCTCTTCACTCCAAAAGTCATTATATGAAAATGATCTTATCTTTACTTATGGTAATTTCTCTAATATGCATTAAAAAATCTGCAAACCGAAGCAAAACTAGTAAAGAAAAAGACAACCGCCAGACCAACCAGTCAAGTAAAGCTTTCATCTGAAAAGCTGTTCATGCTATCATGATTTCAGCGTAAGAGTCTAACTGTAAAAATGTTTCAAGGTCATTTTCCAAAAAGCTTAGATTCTGGATGGGCTTCAAAAAACCAAAAAAGACAGATGAAGACTTTGTTTTCCCTTTATACATATTTCACAGAGCTTATAGAGTTAAATAATTAATAATGGCTAACTGCTATGAAGTGTAATATGAACTACATCATTGTTTTGCATTTTCATTATATTTTAATATCCTATACAGCTTCTTTCTTTGCTCTTCTCACTCTGCCTAGTTAAAAAATTTGAATAGGCTTGATGAAAAGTATGTTTTTGCTAATTTGTGACATAAATATTTTAAAATCTTCACAGTAAGTTTTGGTAGCTCTTGCAGTTTTCCTGAAAATTAGACACATCCTTTTAAACAATGCATTAGCACTTCTTCCTAACACTTTGTGCTAGAAGAGCAATGTATTAATAGCTCTTTTTACTGACCTGCTGTAACATAATACAGGGAGACAATCAGCTGTGCCTATGTGTGGTGTTAACAAGGAAATTAATGTTTTCACTTAGTTCCAGTTAAAGATGAGGGAACTTCACATCTTGTTCTTGCTTGTATAGCTCAACAGGAAATTTACATTTTCCTAAGAAAAGTTTAGTGATGACATATCAGATATTTTGCAATGAATTTTGAACTCCACACATGTCTAGATGCATTGAAACCTTGACTGATTCACCAAGCCAAAGTGAGTGTGAGTTTGCCAAGCAGTTGAATGTAACTTTAAAGATTATTCTGACTAGTTCTCTCTAATACTCTACTATCATTAAATAGACACCAACAAAGAACAAATTCAACTCCCTTCTTTTCACTTTTCGTTACATTTGGAAGTAAAATACAGAAGATGAGTTATGGATAAGCTGAATAAATGCATAGCATGGTGCGGTGAGGAGGAAGCATCCAGCAAAGCTCCACTGACATGCTGGTTCTTGGAGAAAGATAAATACTGGTTTTAAAATCAGTGATCCTCTCTTCAAGATTTGTTAAAGAGAGTAGCTGGTCTCACATTTGTCATGACATCATCTAAGAGCATAGTATGGGCTTCTAACAGTGTGAACTGTCAGTGCTCAAAGTTATGTGCAATGGGATCCCAGTTCAGGATCAGATGCAGGAAGATCTTTATCTCCTGCAGTTGCTTTCAGCATATGGCTGTGTTCTACCCTCATTTGTTTTCTACCTTCCTGTTGTATGTGAAAGTTAATGGAGGAAGTTCTGGTGAAAACTAAAGCATCAGGTGCCATTATGTGTGCATGATCTTAACTCTCCTGAATCAAGGGAATACCTTGAAATTGAATAAATGAAATGATATTTTGACACAGACAAATATGTAAGGATACTAGACAAAGATAGCAGTTTCCTTTAAATTACTCTTTTAATCTGCATATTTTCTGATGTGCTTTAATTTATTTCATTGATTTATATTCAGATGTAGAGAAATCCAAGATTATCTGCATTAAAAGATGTATCCTGATCTATGATGTAAGCATTTACATTGTAGTAATCCAGTGATTTATCCAAAAAGTAAAGTAGCAGATGATAAACTTGATTTCTAGTAAGACAAGGCAGTGGAATTTTCATCTCAAAATTTTAAACGATTGAAAAATCAGTCAAAAATGGATACGATAATGAGCTGTTAAGATATTATCCTGAAATCTCCTTTTCATCCCAGAAATTTACAAAATCATAAATTGCAAAGCTACGTAATGTATTTCCAGTCACAGGTTCTAAGACAGAATGTGACTGTTCAGTGCACAACACATCAATGCTTTTGAAATCAGTTTTTTTATATACATAACACTTATATGCGCTGAAAGTCAGAAGAAGTTTTCTGGATCCTGTCAGAAAAGGATGGGTAGATTTTTGGAAGGAATGTGGTTCTCTGGTTACATGATGCTCATGCAAAGTCAGCTGGAGTTTGTAAAATTTCTGTTAGCATGGTTGGAGTTTTATGAACCCATAAAACTTCAAACCTGAGGCTCAGCTTCAGAGTGCTTGACATACTTCAGACATTTCTGCTTAATTGTTTTGGAAGAACACATCAACATTTCTGTTCCTTACAGACCAAAATTCTTAGGACAGAGTATTCCTCTACACATCGAAGATTTGCCAACGCTGCCTATTTTTGTCCTGCAGAGAATACAGTTTAGGAGACAAGATGACATTGGTATGAACAGACTGGAAGGTAGCCAGCTGTCTTTCTACAACCTGTTCTCAGTCTGCAGAATCACTGGCACATTTGTAGGCAGGTGGTGCATTGGCATTTACTTTGAACCATTTACTATGGGCAGAATTGAGCAGCTATTCACCTCACAAAAACACAGGTAGCTAGAGAAGACAAAATGCTGAAGACTGTTTCTACTTTTAGTTCTTTTAACTCCTTTGTCAGCCCGTCTCCACTGGCACAAGGTTTGCTATGCAGTAAGCTACCTGTGCAGATAAGCCCTAAATTCCCTCCATGTGCAAAGGTCATTTTCACATGTCTGTTAAAGTGGCAGGAATGCTACTATCTGAGGTCACCTCAGACGAATACTATGTGTCACCACTATACCGCCTATATTATATCAGAAATGAATGCTTCTCTGTTCATGATACATTATGAACCAGAGAAAAGGATTTTATTATAGACATGTTGGCTTGTGTGCAGTTAAGAAGTTAACTAACAGATTACTATTGTTTGTTACTATAAATGTTGCTCCTGGCTCAAGTATGTCTTACTAATTTCTCCAAAGGCTTTCCTTTGAAAAGGAAAGCCAAGGATGTTATACCTTTTCCTTGATGTTGCTAGCAGCATACAAGTTTTACTATTCTGTCTGCTGCAATATTCTCAGAACTAAAGCATCGATTCAAGAGCCACACGCATTTTTTAATCTCTTTGCAATATCACTTTTAATAGTTCCAACAATAAACTTCAAAGTAATCTTTGGCAAGAGTTCTTACCATTGATTAGCATGAGCATTTTTATTTTTAAGTTAATTTGGATTCATGGGACTCCTACCAATGGGGGGAAAAAAAAGAGGCTGAACCAACTTCTGCTTTATTGAAGTTTAAAATTTGTCTCAGCAGAGAATCAAACTTAGATAGATAAGTTCATATGTATTGGAAATTATTTATAACCTCTATTTTAGGCATCTAGCTAGGTGTTCTGAATCACTGCCTCCGGAGATTGCTTACCTCTGTCCCCTGAGAGACAAAAGTTATTTTTTCACTATGCCTGAGGTAAGTAGGGAAGCATCTATCTTCTTTTGGATATTTGGTTCAGTGAAGGCAGCACCACACTAAAAATTAGGCTTCCAGTGGAAAATTTCATAAGTATTTAATTACAGAGAGATTTTATTAACATTATTGATAATACTTAAAACAAATCATAGATGGATTTACAAAACTTTGTTGTGTGTAACTGGTTTTGATATTGCATATTCACAAGAATGGCTGATGCTGATATTTTACTGTTTTGTTTGATATAATCAGTGAAAAGGGATTTAAGAATATACGAGTTGGGAAATTCCCCTGGGTATCATAATTCACCTATAATTTACATACCAGTGTAATGCTACTTTTTTTTCTCTCTGTTGTGTCTAGTTCACAGATATAGGGGTGACAAACGTTAATAGTGTCATTACTGCCTGTTAACATAGCTCATTAATGTGTTCTAGAAGTCATTAAGTTTGCAGGGAAATATTGATTGCTATGGAAACAAAGGCTGCAAGTTAAAAATTAATAAATGAAGAAATGTCTCCAGGAGTGATCTGTGCACTGCATATGCATTTAGTTCTTATCATCATTGCACTCTGTTCACAAGACTACTTGCTTTTTGTACAAATTCTAATGGAGTAATCAAAATGCATTGTATTCAATTCTCATTTGGTATTTGTTGCTTTTATAATTGTAATGCCATTATATGAAGAAATTCCCTGTGACCAGAAACTCATAGTAAGATGGGGAAGTGACTTGTTTATCCATGGCATACCTGGCCATAATGACTGCAGTTTGTGAGGCCTGTTTCATAGTTATTACATATTTCTAAGTGTTCTAAAGAGCAGGCATTCATAGCTATTTTTGGGTGTCAATAGGGTTAAGTCATTTTATTCTGTAACTACACTGAGTTAGTATACAAATTAAGTACACAGTAACTATATTTTCATTTCAGTATTCAAGTGACCGTGCTCAGGTGATTGTCAACAACATAGGCATTCTCAGACTTTTCTCAGGCTTTCATCAGTTGTGAATACAAAACAGGTCTTTGCAGACTTAGAGATTGAATTTTATTCCACCTCAACAGCACTGTGTGTCTGACTTGTCTCTTCTGGTTCTACCACATTCACCAGTGATACTGAATCCCTAAAATATATGTGAAATGTTTAGAGTAGATGTTCTAAGTTATTTGATCACATTTCATTACCACATTTTGTGGTAATCACATATTGTGATTTAGGGACGTTTAAGACTGAAAAATTTGTTCTTAATTTCTGCATTGTTTTTCTTTCCTGGTAATCCTCAGGTCAGTGGTCTTAATGTGTGTTTGCAGATTTTCCAGGTTAAGTAGACTGCTACTGAGAAATGTCTTTCTGTGCAGATATAAGATCTTCTTATTGTATTCAAGTAATGTTTTTATTAATTATGCGATGTTAGAAACTTCCCTGAAAACTTAATTTTCATTTGTATGCTGAGTTAAAACTTACCTAATGCTTGGTCCAAAATACAACCTAAAATTCAGCAGCATTTTACTTGAGCTAATATGGCCTACCGGGAATGCTCAAAAAAGTTTGACTTTACTCATACCATCCTGCATATTTGTTATGATTTATGAATTGATCTATATTGTTCTGTCTCAGTGACATGTTATGTTCGATGTTTACCACTCCTGTAGTTTTTGGTTCAGTTTGATTCCTTCCCCACAACCAATTTATAAAAAAATATTAAATAGCCAAGGACCAACAACTCTGCTCTGTGGCAATGCCTTGGAAATACAGCCGCAGAGTGGTGGTTTCCAGTGATATCAACAAGACCCATCTTTGACTGTCTTTAATCTACTTAATGTATGCAATTCTGATTTTGTGTTCTAGTTTACTAATCAGAGTATTGTGCAGTGTGCAGTTAATTGTGCCTTACAGAGATCTAAGTATATTGTACAACACTATTAACCTTTTTCAATCAAAAGTATAATCTCATAAAAATATTGACTTAGACTGAGATCTATTGTATATAAGAGCATTTAGATTAGTGCTGCATTGTACTAGAGTCTTCTAATTGAGTTCTCTATCAGTGATTCCATTATTTTTTTGGGATCAACACAGAATGACAAAATCTCTAATTACTTCAGGTGTTGCCTCACTTACCTTTTTCTAAGTCTTGGCAGAAGATTATTTCCTCAGCTTGGTCTTCTGGAAATTACCATTAAGCACTGGAAACGAGCCTTTGTTCTTACTGAAAATCCATATCAGCAGTTCACACATCTCATGTACCAGCTCTTTTCTAGCTATTCATTGAGAGTTATCTGGATTTGCTGCATTAAAATTTTAATGAATTAAATGAATTTAAAATAGAATCTAATATCTTGTTTTGCTACTGTCAGAATGGGTTCATCATAACCACTATATATACAATTAAATACTTTTCGCAAGCAAAACGCATAGTAGAAATATTTACTGATAACCACTGTGTCTGCCATTAACACTTCCCCCTTGCTTATCAACCAGTGTTCCAAAGCATTTGCTAAGGTACTGATCATTTTTGTTGCAATAGAGTCTTTGTCATTAACTGTGTTGGTCACAGATTTTTCTTATGACTTTCAACCTTCCTCATTAGTGGTTGCGCTTCCTACTGCCTAATCCATATTCATTGCTATTACTATCCCATTTTCTAAATGACATTTTTCAAGAGTTTTGTTTGTTTCCCCATGTTTCATCTGGTTTCCTAATTAATGTCCCTTCTTGTCCTGACCATAGGTTTGGAAATTCTGTGGCCTCTAGGGAAATGTTTCCAATCACAGTCCTTCCGCCCCTCTTTTTTTTTTTGTCATTATAAAATTATTTTTCACAGAAGATCCAGCTTATGTTTGTTTCCATTTTTCTTAATATCAGTATTTGAAAGCACCTAATCAGGTTATTGATATGGACCACACTGCTTTTGTACACAATGGGTATAATAAAGCCATGAACTGTACTCAAGCAACTGGTTTTTACTTCAGGAGTCAATTAATGTTCCTGACAAAATGACATAAATTTTAGATTTATTTATTTATTTATTTATTTATTTTATTTATTTATTTATCTTCTGAGTTGGAGACAATGATTTTTGAGCCAGAAAAATGTCATCTGTATTTTGTGTACTCTCTGGTGGCTGTAACACTGGTAGTATGAGACTTCCCTTCTGACTTCTAATGACCTGGTAATTTAGCAGCTCTTCCAGACAGGCACTGAAGAAGCTGCAAATGATATTCTTAGATGAGCAATTTGAGTCTTACCCTGTCATGGGTGCTTCTGTTTAAACCTTTGAAGTTACTGATATCCTCAAAAGTACATATTAAACCTTTTGGATGGAGGATGAGTGGGACTTCAGAGGGATGTGAGGAGGTCAGGGTTCTGTCTCACTCTCTTAGGGCTTACAGATTCAATTTGGTTTAGCTCTTCCCTGTCTCTTAAGGAAATTATGCAAGAGAACTGTGATTCATTCTGGATTTTGGACATTGTGATTAGAATGTTTATATTCTTGAATCTAATATTCTGAGAATAACCAGGAGTTATTTCTGCTATAAGCCATGTTTTTGTGAATCAGGGTTGTAAAGTTCCATCAAGTTCTTTATTTCTACTATGTATTATTTTGAAACCAATCAGTTTATTTATGTGCTTAAATAAATTGTTTCACTCTTTCTTAAAGTTCAATACAATCCCATGTAGTTCAGACATCTCCACAGCAACTGCTGTTGTTGTAACTACTTCTTGTGGGAAATATGAATGTAAACTAAAACCTCAGATTAGATAAGTGACTTTTTCATGCACTATATACAGAAATACTCACTAGATAACTAATCAGCATGAGAAGCTTTTCAACAGCAGTGCTCCAAAACACTATTCTACTGTAAAGCAGAATACTGTGGTTGGATTTGTAATGATCGTACCGAAAGGTGTATTGACCCGCTTCCACTAACAATCCATCAGTCACTACAGCAAGGTGAATCTAGAAATATCAGTAATATTTCCAGCTGAAAATCTTCGGTATCAAGCTATACAGGCTATGCGTTAATGTTTTAGGAATTGTTCTAATGTAGCTCTGCATTTCTCTTTGCCAGCAACTGGCTGTTATACTACTAAAGTACAATTATTCATTGCAGTGGAAATTACTTCTGATACTGCCCAATCCCCAAGTTTTCTCTCTTCCTCAGTTTGTTCAGTTTATGAAACATCTCTTTATTCCTGAGTTATTGCAGGAACAAATGTTCTTGAGCTGTTTAAGATTGTTATCTTTAGTTGTAATTTTGGATTTTATGTATTCATTTTTTTACTTTGTCCAACAGCCTGCATGGCTTTGTTCAAATCTACGTTAAGTAAATTCAGTTTAAGTCTTGCAGATTTTGTTAATTGTTCCTTAGATACTGCGGTTTCAGATCAGAAGCAGGTTCCATCTGCTGACAGTCACTGTCCCATCTCAGAGCATGTTGGCTGTTGCTTGTTAGCTCTTGCTTGTTAGCCTGAGGTCTCCTTCTGAATGGGTGCTGATTTTCAAAATCACCAACAGATTAAAGACTGTATATAATCTCTGATTTAGTCAGTGCATTCAGGAGACTACTTTCCAGAATCCTGCCTTGGCTCTTTTAAACACTGATTTTTCAGCAAAGTATGCAAATGCAGCTCAAATAATTAAAACAGCAAAAGAAATTAAAGAGAACAAGAAAAAATCTAAATCAAGTCCCCTATTTAACCTCATTTCCTTCTCAGAGATTGCGCATTTGTTGTAGTCAGAGGCTACTTGTCTGTCTTCACTTATCCCATGTATTTTAAAAGAACACATAGGAAAGGAATAAGATCAAACAATTTTATTGTATATTAAAATATTGAAAGAACGTGTTCTTATTTTTCAGGAAATTATGTAAAATCTATTCAAGTTGCAAACTGGAGTCCTAGGGAAGTAGGCTTATTAATGAAATAGGCCTGGTAAAAGCATAAAAGGAGTATCAGGATGATTCTGAAGAGCATATATATATGTGATTCTAAAATATTAATTTGCACAATATCACAGTGCAAATCCAGATCATAAAACTTGCCTGATTTCTCTTGATTTAAAATATTGGTCTTACATTCTGATTTTCAGACCTCTTGCTTGTGAGTGGGAAGCTTGGCAACCTACGTTGTTCTAGTTATATGATGTGTCAGCCTGGCTGATTGCATCAACTCTAGATATGGTTGGATCAAACCTTAGATTTATCTGGCAAATCTAAGACAGAACTTCGAAGTTTTCTTTCTTCTTTGGACCACCTACTGCCCCATTCCCCAAGGTTAGCTGTCAAATGCTATTTATTTTTTGAACAATTTCACAAGAAAGGATTATTTCTGTCCAGTAGAGAAGGCTAATAAGGAAGCTGTCAGATACATTGATGAAGCAATCACCATGTCAATGCAATACTGGTGCATTCATCACACAAAAGTGGTCAGGTTTATTTTCCTTTGAAGGACAAGTAATATATAGTTTGACAGCCTCAGACTCTGATTTACAAATCAGTTTTAAAGGATTTTTTCTTTATTTTTCTTTATTTTTTTTTTTTACTTCTCAGAAATCTATTTCTGAAAGTGAATCCAAATCTGGAATTTCTATTCAATTTTTTTGTGTTCAAAAAATGTTTTAACTGCTCAATTTAAAATCTACTAACATGCCTACCTCTTCATTTATGCTTACACTATTCAAGTACATTAAAAAGGTCTTAATCCTTAAAAGAATCATTGATTATTTCAGGGGGTTAAAAAAGGAGGGGAGCTAGAAAATGGAGATAAAACTACTGGGAGGATCTAGGAAGGGGGAGTGGGTAGGACAAAAAGGAAAAGCAGCCCATTTGGCACCTGTGAGGGCCTACATCTGGAACTGGTTGAGAATAAATCATTTTAAAAAGCCTGTGGTATCACATAAAAGCCGGGGAATTCATTCTGAAGCAATAATGGAAAGCTTTTAACTGGAAAAAAGAGAAAGGGGAAAAAAAGAGACCTCCCTCCAGACCTGTAGTTTTCCACCAGACTTGTGAGATTACTGCAGATGCCTCAAATGAAAAATATTTTTAAAAAAATACATACATATGAGGTTTTTATAATATTTTGATTGATCAAGGGCTCTTCTATGCTTATTGAAAGCCACACAGAGAGCATATTACCAAGCCAATTATGTCGTTAGTCAGACTTGCACATCCAGCATGCCAGATGAATCTCCTCTGGAGATACCACTTCCTACTTTTTGATGCAGAAAGCTGTGATTTAATTTCAGAATAGGGAAGATAAAAACTCAATATCCAAGGACTACGTGAAAATTCCCATTATCTCAGAAAGAACAATTATTCTCTGATGTAAATTACATTACTATTTTGGAATGGTAAAAAGGCTAAACTGAGATCAAAATGCTATTCTAAACTGATTCAGCTGAGAAGAATCATTAACAAATAATTGCCATAAACAATGTTCAATTATTATATTTGAATATCCTTTTTATTACAGCCTCATCAAATACATTTGTTTATCCCAGTTGCATACGCCTGTGATAGGAGTTTTCATACTACGTTTCACAAATTTTGAACCATTAAAAAGCAAACAAACTACTAGGGATCACATTAGTATAACTAGAGATCTGAATATTCATGACTGCAAGTGTACTATTTCATTCTGACTTCTGTTGACAATGAATGAAAACAGAAGTGGTTGATCCTCACAAATGAAGTTCTTTCTGTATTTTATGACTTTATTTCTAGGCCCAGAAAATGTATTTTTTACTCTAGTTGAACCATAATCTAGCAACACAATTTTTTGGTTATCGGTTTTATAATGGCATTTTGCTCAAATCTGTTTTAAGAGACAAGTATAGCTCAAGGGAAGAAATACCCACCATTAAAATGAATTCTGGTCACAGCATATTGTTTTATCAGAACTAATAAAGAGGATCAGTGCAACAACTGCTTTAATGAGAATGAGGTGAAGTGCATGTCTAAGGTAAGTCATCCTGAAGCAGTACCGTTGTCTGATCAGGGAAGAGAGATGAGTCATTTGAATGCAAACTGCATTCTTTGAGATAGAAATATAATTTAATATGGTTAATTAATATAATTTAACATGGTTAATTTTAATTAACCATGGTAACTGGTAGCATTTTTTTTCTTCCTTTGGTATAAAATAAAATAAAATTTTACAAGATTTAATTAATGTATCAGGGAAGAATTGTTTTTCTCAATAAATAAGAACCTACTGACAACTACAAGCTGTGATTGTGCACCTGAAGGACTTGAAGTCCTAAAAGAGAGTCTATCTAACTTGGCTCCTGTATAGGTGAATATACTTTTAGCTGTAAGCCAAAAAAATCTCAGATGATATCTAAAGATTGAATTCTGTTCTTTAGATGTGTTTGATAAAAATAAAGGTATATCTTCTTCATGGGAGTTGAGGCCTTCAAAAGAAAAATCTACTGTCTGATGATCAGCTGACATTAGGGAAGATAAGGTCTGGCTGAGTATAAAATCATTTGATGATAATTCAGTGTAAGAGAACCTCTTGTCCAATCTCCTAATTTTCTTATTTGTATTCACTGTATCTTTAACATTACAAACTTATGTATTTATTTAAACTTATAATCCTACATAAAAATATTTCACATTAGTGAAGAGAAATGTTTAAATGGGAGTCCTTGTGCAATGGGAAGGATGAGACACCAATACATTATATGTTCTATGGCAATGTAGCAAGACTATATACAGTACTCCAGAAGGCAAAGCAGGTATTTTCTGTGTCAGATTTAGCTGATATTATGCATAGCAAGATGCTGTCATTAAGGAAAGAACTGTAGGGGAACAAGGTTTTGACTTACCAATATTACAGTGCCACAGGTTAGGAGATGTTCTCTGCCCTTCATTCCTAGATTAAGCTCTTAATGTATTTGAAATGCATGTTGCCCATGCCACATACTCAATACAGCACTCCTAGAGAATAGCAAGAAGGTGCATAGGAAGCTTTCTAGCTAGATAAGGAGAGAGAGCTGGACTAGCCTTTTTTTTACTTTAATTTGCTTTTACATGTATCAAACATTGTATTTAAGAGAAAATTCTACTGCCATTTGAACTATTCCTGTTATTTTGCAGAGTTCCAGTTATTTCTTTCTTTAGGAAAAATGCTATCCAACAAGTTTATGCAAATGATAAGACTTGACTCAGCCTCCTTTATTATTCAGAAATAAACAAATAAAAAGAATAAAACCAGCTGTATCTGGAAAAAAAATCCTTATTAATAAATTATAGTGTTGCTATGAAAAGCATATTGTGTAAGTGCATTTTCTGCTAGCTATACATTAAAATCTTACAAGGGCATGGGGAATTGAAACTGTCTTTCTAATGGATCATAAATCTTAGAAATTATTTGAATTCATGGATTAAATGCCAGCTTTGAAAGCTTTTGGCAATTCAGTTTGAATCTTAGAAGAAAGAACATCTCTGCTGGAAATCAAATCATTGCATTTTCATATTCTGCATTAGTATTTCCAAAGAAATATTCTTCAGAGGAATAACCTGGGAATGCTTTTTTTCCCTCTGAAATTTTTGATATTCCATGTTGCATTTGTAATTAATATGATTGCTAAGACCAAAAGTGGAAAAGCGCTAAGGAGAGTGTGTTATGTGAATAATGGTCACTATACATTGCAATGATAACACTAGCTGAATGTATTGATATGGTTTCTCAGGTGCCAGTACATGGAACTCAGAGTTTAGCATGCTGTAGCTAGCGGAAAAGGTGTTAGTTGAGTAGGCAAAAAGATTTCAAGTATTGTAGCAAACTTGTGCAGTTCTTATAATAGAAAAGAAGGGAAATATTAAAACTTTATTAATTTGACATGATAATTTTAAAATAGGGTAGAGAGAAGGCTGCTCTCCTCCTCCCCTCAAGCACAGTGACAAGTATTGACAGAAAGATGATAGAAAACCAGTAAAAGCAATAGAAGGATCCTTTGGCTTTTTCACTGATTTAAATCAGATTTGGAAGCACATTAAATACAATTAACTTCAGACATTTAATTGGAATGTCTGAGCTAAGGCTGAGTTACTTTAAGCACCTCTATAACTGAAGAAGATTGATAGACATGTCTGAAGGCAATTCAGCATACTTAGTATCTGGACTGTCCCTCTGGTATTATCCCATTGTCTTGCTTGTGATAGAAAGTTTTCAGACTAAGATTCTTCAGGTAAGTGGCAAAAATGAGACAGGATGAATTCAGCTTTAAGAAGCCAAAATCATTTTGTAATGATGAAGAAAAGCAGGGACAAAATTATTTCTGGATCCAGTTTTACAGTGACTGAACATAGTGTAGCTCTGTTTATTTGTCTGAATTTACCTGTAGTATGATAGCATTTGCTGCTGTGGTGTCTAAGGAATTTTCTCTTAACTGATTTCTTCATAAAAAAGTAAAAGAGGTTGATATGTTCTTCAAGTACCTGTAAAGTCATTCTGGATAAGCTTACAGGTAAAGATGCGGTCTTCCTATTGCAATAATCAGGAAAAGTATCAATACAGCAATGTACAGTGATCCCTTTCATTTATTGAATGAGAAAGTACTGGATCTCACATGTCATAGAATCATAGAATAGTTAGGGTTGGAAAGGACCTTAAGATCTTCTAGTTCCAGCACCCCTGCCATGCACAAGGACACCTCACACTAAACCATGTCACCCAAGGCTCTGTACAACTCGGCCTTGAACACCGCCAGCGATGGAGCATTCACAACTTCCCTGGGCAACCCATTCCAGTGCCTCACCACCCTTACAGTAAAGAACTTTCTTCCTCATATCCAATCTAATCTTCCCCTGTTTAACTTTGAACCCGTTACCCCTTGTCCTCTCACTATAGTCCCTGATGAAGAGTCCCTGCCCAGCATCCCTATAGGCCCCCTTCAGATACTGGAAGGCTGCTAGGAGGTCTCCATGCAGCTTTCTCTTCTCCAGGCTGAACAGCCTATCCAACTTTCTCAGCCTATCTTCATATGGGAGGTGCTCCAGTACCCTGATCATCCTTGTGGTCCTCCTCTGGACTTGTTCCAACAGTTCCATGTCCTTTTTATGTTGAGGACACCAGAACTGCACACAATACTCCAAGTGAGGTCTTACAAGAGCAGAGTAGAGGGACAGGATCGCCTCCCTCAACCTGCTGGTCACACACACTCCTTTTGATGCAGCCTAGGATACGGTTGGCTTTCTGGGCTGCGAGCACACACTGCCGGCTCACGTTCATTTTCTCGTGTCCTTTAAATGTTCCTCTGGGAAGGGCTAAGTAGACTGTAAACTAATCTTAAAATGCAATAAGTATAAAATTAAGAGAGAGATCATGCAAGAGTTAAATTTAGGTTGTTAGAGATAAAATATGACAAGTTAATTGAATGTTGCAAGAGAAGTCAGGGGCAACTTCAAGATCTTCATGCAACACTGAGAAGATGGAGTAAATTTTAACTAATTAAAGACTGTGAACAATTTCAGAAAAGGATTGACAAAAAGCAAGGTAGGTTTTGTTTTGAGAAATAGAGCTTCAGGTAAGAAGAACTGCAAATTTTGTGTTATGAACTAAAAGAAAGTCTTGAGTTTCCACTAAACTTTGCCTAAAATATAGTAAAATCCTGGTTTTGGTGTATGGTACTAGGCAGAGCAACAGACCAGATTTAGTGTGAACAGGGTAGGAAAAAACATTACAAATGCTCGAGTGTCATTATGCACATTTCAGAAAAAACTTTCATTTTGAATACTGTGGTCAAGTCTGGTCATTCTTCCTAGAGGAGTTACAGAAAGGAATTGATTTAAATATAGGAGATAAAAGTGATTGAGACATAGGGTAATAAGTTTGTATAAAATTGTCTAAAGATGTTGGGACTATAATAAAGAAAAGAAAAAAAGAAAAGAACATGACAGAAACTGATGAATTAAGATAAATTGGGTGTTTCTTTTTCATTATACAAGATCAGAAGGAATTCAGATGAACTGAAAGGAGCACATATATATCTGATAGGAGAGAGTTTCAAGTTGCTATGTTTTGAATTGCACTCAAAATCAAACCCACTACATTGCCTGCTAGTGATTTCCTTTTACACTGGTGCTGCTCCTTACTGGCAGAAGCCTTGTTCTGATCCAGTATTTTGTTTCCACAGTAGGGACCCAAATCTCAATTACAATAATAATGTGTCAGTGTTACTTGATGGCTATGACTTGTGACATGAGTTAATGTTTTCCAACCACCTTCCAGAGGACAGAGGACTGCACTACAACTCTTAACTTTCTTCATAGTTTCTGAAGGAAAGCTGACTACAGCTGAAATTCTTGAGGGAGACAGTGCTAGCTGTCTTCTTTTAGCTGGGGATGCCATTCATTTGCTGTTGGATAGAAATCTTCCAATAGATATATAATTTCCAGAGTGGCCACCCAGATAAATTCATGATGACTACATCCAATGGAAAGAAAAAAAGCCCCACCAAACAAATGAAAAATACAGACCTTCTAGTCATAATTGCTGACTCCATTTCTTTTTTGCTTCAGTGGCATATGGAGCAGAACAGTCTTCTTACTTGTAGTGGAAACGGACTAAAAGTAAGTGGCAGGTATGTGGCCCAAAATGTCAGTGCTGTTTTGTTGCCTTTGAAGTACTCAAAAATATATTCTGGGAAAGTGCAGATTGTCTGAGGAAGATGTTTGCCATTAGAAAGCCGGAAACATGAAAACATAAGGATGTGGAAAACACAACGGCAATTAGAAGCACTTCCATTCTCTTTTGAAACACACTATAGGATGTTAAAATAGCTGGGTGCTTCTGCAAACTAGGGGCTGTGGGTTGCCACTGAGTAGCAGATACAGAAAAGAGCTCTATTGGTGAGTAGGAAATGGATTTCTTAGGCATACAGATGAGCAAAAATGCCCAAGTTTGTGAACAGAAATGAAAAAAGTAATCAAAGTAAATAATATTCAGTGTCTGAATGTTTATACATGCCAGCTTGTTGTGTTAAAGGGTAGTTATTGTACCAAACATGGTGCTGCTAGAAAAGGCAAATACCTGAAATCGAAACATTCTCCTGTGCCAATTTAGTTTCAGGAATACTTAAAAATAACAACAGAGCATGTTAAAAAAAAGATTTGATATAACTTCATATTTATATAACTTCATTGAATGACACAGTCCTTCTTTCCTTAGGAAAAAATAAATTTGAAAACTCAATTCAAGTTATTCTGGAGCTATAGTTAACCCAAAACATCTGAAATGTTGCTGGAATAGCCTACATGGGTGAAAATTCATTAAAGGTTACTGAGCTTTACTTTGGACAGAAAGGATAAGGGAGGGAAACAATCTGGTTCTGGGTGAAAAAGGAGGTCATAAATTTTGGTGAATAGCTTTTTAAAAAGCTTTGATGGATAAAAAACATTTTCAAGTACAAAAGAAATAATCTTTAAGTGAGATGAGTATTAGTTATAGCTATTTTAGGATAAACTAATGTAGTCCTGATTTTTTGAAGGGAGGCAAGGTTGCTGTTTGAATGTTGCTTTTAAAAAAGGAAGGAACATGAAAGGAAGCTTCAGTGTCTGCCTCAATGGGGAGCGCTTAGGATCATGCTGTGTGAGCACTCTGCCTTCCCCGTTGTTTGTCAGAAATCCAAGTGTTTTCTGCATATTTTAGTCTGAGTGATGTGACTGCAGGAGGTACAAATTCGTGGTTGCTAGTAAGTGAGCGATGTTCTTCCTGAGGTAAGGTGAAAGGTTAGTTGTGCATGTTTTTCTCTGCCAGTCCTTGCCTACCAGAGACTCCTAAATGAACATGGCATCTGCCTCCCACATAATCTTCTAGTCCATCAGATTTTATCCAAACTGACTTCCCAGTAGTCCATGTGAGGTGGTGGTGCTGGAGGTCCTGTAAAATCAAACTCTGAGGAGAAAATGACTTTGTAGCTTGATTCTTTATTCCATTACTTTTCCATTAGCTTGATTTTTAAATTTCTCATCTTCATGTTCTTTGTTCTTGCACTCTGAGAAAAAGAATTGTTTTGAACTAAAAAGTTGGGATCAGAATGTGGTGTGGGAAGTTGTAGAAGTGTGCTCTGGGAGTGGACAATCCAATTAAATATCAAACGTCTATTTCTTTTACCGTCTCCTGATCAGGGTATCTGATATTTAAGGTGAAATACACAGCAAAACTGCTTCATCTACTAAGTATATGAGGTACCATGTCTTACCTTTTAAATGTTAACAGTGGAACTTTAGACAGCTATTCCTCTGTTCCATCTTCGTGTAAAATGTGCATTCACACTGCATTTAAGGCTAAAGATCTGTGCAGCAACAAATGCCTTCTTGTAGGATTATACCTGATTATTTGTGCAGGCTCTTAGTCTAGGAAAGCAGTTCAGACTTAGATGTAATGGGTGGGATGAACAGCTTGAAACTCTGTTTTCACAACTACATTAACCAGTTTTGTTCATTGCAGTCCTCTATGTGTGCTTGTATTGACTTTTAAGATAATTAAATACATTATTTTACAAACTCCAGAAGCCTTTAAGACAGAATAATGAATGGATCATTGACTTCGCTGCAGTCAATAGGCTATTATAATTTCCCTTAATACAGCAATAGTGAAGAGTTCTACTTCATTTGAAAGATTGCAGTTCCTGAGCATTAACTACAAAAACAAAAGACAGAAAAAACACTTGGAGCATCTTACAATAAGGAAACAACATAAAAAATTATAGTTGTGAAAACAGTAAGCAAGTAGTTTTCAAAGTTGAAGTTAAAAGGTAGTTGACTTTCTCATCCAAACATAACACTGATTCTTCTGCCATTTATTTGGGATAGACAATCCCCTCTTGCCTAATTTTGGATGCTCTCAAATGTTGTGAATTCAGAAGTTTGTTTCTGAGGCCAGCATCACTGTATTGGCATTTCAGTTAACATCCACTGTGACCAAGAGTAGAAGGTGGGGATAATGAGTCTAAGATGGACACTAACAGTGTCATTAAAATGGAACTCTGAGAAAGTGCTGTTCTGCAAAAAATCTTTACAAATAAGCCTTGCTGAGCTATCATTTGACTTATTATGTGGACTTTTCAGTACATTTGAACAAGTACTGAAATCTTGGCAGAGAAAAGGAAAAACTATTACGGCCCATTGGAATGATGCAAAAAAACCCCATTACTGCAGCTATTGTAGAGTGCACAAAATCAGATCTCATTTTGGAAAGACTCTCCATTGGAAAAAATCTGAACAGTCACAAAGAAATGATACATGGAATGGAGGAAGTTATTAAAGAGCCTCCACATGCAGAGAGACTTGTTAAAAGAAGATGATTATTGATTTTATTATTACTGGGGAGCATTCAGACTAAATGACCCTAGTGAGTGTAGTCAGATAAATGAACGCCTATATGTCATCAGTTGCACCTGCCATTAGCTGAGTTTGCAATTAATGTAAGGCCACTTTTTGAAACCAGCTCTGTAGAAGATTGCATGGGATACACAAAACCTCAGGAAATTTATTGGAGTTCTAATCTGATAAAGTATAAATAAAGTGCTTACCAGGTATGTTGATGTGGGTGTGGGGAATATTTGGGCATTCTGCTTTATAGCATGTTCCAATTTTTTTGTGGCTAATTTTCTGTGTAGCTAACGTGGTGGTAGTAAGATGGTTACAGGAGCAGGTATAACTTCAAATAAACGATAAATTTAATAAATCATGTGAGAAGGTGAGAAATGATCTGGGCACAGAAACATAGTTTACCTGCAGCAGGTAAACAGGGTAGCAAGCTGTGCCATGCAGAGCAGCTGCTCCCAAACAAGTGTTGGAGTACTTTGAACAGCTGCCCCAGCCAGAGAGAAGACATGTCCAGTAGAGATGGCCAAGGGTGGAAGTGCTGTGGCACACTCAAGAAGATGAATGATGTGCCCAGCAGTAGGCCTTCCATTAGTGGATGCATTGCTTCTGCATCGTGATGGATGGCTTCGCAGTATGCATCAAAATAGTACAGGAAAAAGGAAAAAAAAAAAAAAAACAACTCAGGAAGGATAATTTACAAGACAATGTTAAGAAAAAGAAGCAAGAGATATGTTAAATTAAGCCAACATCAGTGAGCAAATGTATCAAGGTTCAGTAAGCTATTTGGCATCACTTTTCTCCCACCATGAGGTAAACGGCAAGATAGTAGCAAGATTTGTGATTTATTTTAATGAAGTGCTCTCTGAGACAACCTTAGTGCTACAGAACATAAGGGGGAAGGGACAAGTTCCTCAGTGTTTAACTGGGACTCACTTTAAGCTGATGCTAAACGGATGTCCATGAGATAGAATTTAATCAAACTTCTAAAACATGTCAAATGTTGGCAGGTGAGTTCTGTGTGCTATTTACACATTTTTAGTACAAATAATTACAAAATGCAAACTCCTCAGGCAGCAGCTGCAAAACTTGTGTTTCAACATACTTATCAAATTTCCTCTTGTCGTGGCTTAAGCCGTAAATCACTCAGTTTGCTCACTCACTCCCCCCCTGCTTCTTCCCCCCCACTCTGGGGGGAGGGGGAGGGAATGGGGAGAAGAATCGAAAGAATGTAACTCCCACGGGTTGAGATAAGAACAGTCCAGTAACTAAGGTATAACACAAATCACTGCTGCTACCACCAATAATAATAATGACCAGGGAAATACAAGGGGAGAAGATACAGCTGCTCACCACCCGACGAATGAGCCGTGAACTAACTCTTCCAGGTTCCTGCCCCCAGTTTTTATATACTGGGCATGATGTGATGTGGTATGGAATACCTCTTTGGTTAGTTTGGGTCAGGTGTCCTGTCTCTGCTTCCCCTCCTCCCTGGCAGAGCATGAGACTTAGAAAGTCCTTGATCAAACTAAACATTCTAAGCCGTAACTGAAAACATTGGTGTTATCAGCGCTCTTCCCAGGCCGAAAGTTGAAAACACAGCACTGCACCAGCTACTAAGAAGTAGAAAAATGACTGCTACTGCTGAACCCGGGACACCTCTTCAGGATAAGAATGAACGCAAACAATAAGGACTTTGAAGAGATGACAATAATGGACTTAACAAGATAATGCATTCTTCAGCCAGCAAGATTTTAAGACTAGTTATTCTAGAGAGACTAAGGAATTAGGCTTCCACTTACTAGTGAATGAGACTCGGGCACTTCATTTCCTTTAAGTGCTTTAAAACTTATAGCGCAAAAGTATAAGGAAGCACACCTTCAGGGTTCTGTTTGACCTCAAAATACATGCAAATGGATGCAGACATGGCTGGAATATTTTCCTTGTTATGTTCAGACTTCTTTTATACTGTTCAGAAAATAAATGTCTCCAGATGACCCACCTGGTTTTATATATGTTAGTAAACTCAGTATTGCACCAAGAGTGAATGTTGTTAATGCATACATTTTGCTGAATCTCCACGGTACCTCAGGTTTTTGCTTCTCTTGTATTTTAGGAATGTTTATTTTTGTCTTATCAGGTGCAGAAACAGGTGTGTTCTCTTGCCTGGCAATGCTGCCTTCTTTCCTCATTTCTCTCCTTGCTTAATTTTTATTCATGTTTACATGAACTAAATATTCTGAGATACACTTAATACTGGCACTGAATCTATCTTCAGAGTTAAGGTGTATCATTTGATATTCAACTATATATGAAAAAATTATATAAGCAAATATACCTGTCTTTTATATGTACTGTTTGAACGTTGTATCTCAGGCACAATTTTGGCTATTTGCCTTTAATTACTCTAAGACATCTTCACACACTTGAATACGTATTGCCCTATAGTTGCACTGATAAAACCTACTTCAGACCTGGCCTAAGCAATAATGAAATCCATCTGGAGACAGCTGAGGCTAGTTTACATTTAACATCTCACTAGTGAATCTGCATGCCTTCTGCGCTAGAATTGTTCTGGTTAGTTCATAGTATAGGAAATTATGGGTGTAATGTGCTGTAACCATCTCAGCAGTTGCACTCTAAAAAGACTGAGTGAATCTACTGCTGTAAAGAATTTTTGTAGAATCTTCCTATAAAATAATTTGCTGAGTAACCATGTGAACTCACAGTTGTTTGAACCTTAGTCCTGAAGATTGCTTCCCATATAAAACACAGAAAATACCTCTGGCAAGACCTATGCCCCATAATATGCTTTTCCCATAATCTAGATATATATGCACATCAGATTAGATTTCAATAATAGTATAGTTTAGAAGATGCAGTTTAGTGCTTTCATTCACTTTTTGTATCACCAACACTATGGTGTTGCTGCTCAGTGAATATCCACAGGACATGGAGCCCGCCTCATTCAGAGGACAGTTTTCTTTGAAGAATGTTTCTTTTGTTTCTGGCAACAACTGAGGAAAACTAAGAGAGAAATGTTCACCCTATTAACTAATATCATAATAAATAAGGAGCTTGGCTAGAGCTTCAGAAACTAGTAATTGTTATTAATGAGGTGCATATAATCCACTGCTTGTAACACCCTTTGAATCAATGGGAGTAGTTTCTAATCCAGATCATGTTCTGCCTTGAAGGCAGATACAGTGCTACAGAGAAATGAGGTATAAATTTACAAAGTTGTAAGGTTTTTTTCTCTTCCCAAGTCAAACAACTTTTCTCAATGTGAACTAAAGTATTTGGAAATTTAATATAAATTTGTAAGCAGCACAGTGTGGTTTTCTTCCTCCTGCCTTCTTTTTGTGGGCTGCTATTCACACACTCATAGTCTTTTTCTCTTCTTCCTTCTTCTCTTCAGCTCATGGGTAGTCTTAAATTTATCTTTACTGAGTTCAACTTTCATGTTAATGGCCTATGTATGTGAAATAAATCTGTAACCTCATCACCTTCTTCAGTCTAGCAACTGTGGCTCAACTCTTTCATAAACTAAAAAGACTGTCCAGTCACTTTGATGCTTAAACATTTCAAATGGGAGGAATTACTGCTGACTCCTTAATTCTTTCTTTATCTGCCAGAGAAAGGATTCACAATAAGTACCTGAACAGTATTTAAAGCCAAGCAAATTCACAGTGGAATTAAGTCACAATATTTTTACAGTGAAGATGGTTAAGCACTGGAAAAATATCATCCAAGGGAATAGTGATTTCTTCATGTACTGTCTCCAGTTCAACTTCAGACATTTTTCTAGAAGATAAGCTATGCATAGATTTTCATCTTAGTGTGTGAGTTCTAAGAAAAGTATAAGTTTTTGGGACATGAGGGTGTTCACAGTAGCAGACTTAATAATGTCCTTTGGCCCCAAACTCTGTACCAGATGTGAATTCTAAATTGATCACTAGTTTTTTGTGTGTCTTTATAAGCTTTTGCTGTACCTTAATTTAAATCTTCCAATGAGCTATATATAACATTTTTCTCTTTGCTTGGAATTCAGTTATGGTCAATGGCTGTCTTCACAGCATAAATATTAGCTTCTCTGATCACCTTCTATGAAAACTCACACTCTTGTCATTAACCTCCTGATACTCCTTGCAACAGCAGAAAGTTTAAACAATATAATGTTATATTGTGGCAGCATGATCAATTTCTTCTACGACTGCTGTGTCTTCTGGGGAATCTTTTTGAGGAAGCTCAGATATAAAGTAGCTTTTTAGTGGTTTGATACTGTTGATGGCAAGAGACATCCAAGGTACTTGTATTGTTTCCTTGAGTGGTTTTACAGCAATAAAAGGAAGAAAAATTTGCGATGTTCTTCTTTAACAGTCAAAAAGGGCACCAGTCAAGAACATTCCAATTGCTTGAGACTTGGGGAGAGGCAAGTTGCAGCTGACAACAAAATTATTCTTTTGCATGTGTTTCCGTAAAGGCCAATACATGCCACATTTCTGCATGCTAACATTTTCAGATGCTGATTTATTAGGACTTCCTGATGAGTCACAGGGACTCTTCCTCAGGAGCTGCTTCTGGAACACAATCTGCAAAGAATTAACCAGCTGATTTCCCAGGAAAAAAGCCGGCAGTGTTCAAACAGAAGGACCGGGCAGAAAATTGCACATGTTTTCCCCAACTGTTCGTCTATTATTTTGAATATTTTAAACTCTTGTTTATGAAAACCACAGGAAGAGCCAGGGAACAAGATAAATAAAATGCATAACTAATAAAGCAAATCCTCAGAAATCCCTGCACAGACATTCATGGGTTGGAAGAACTAAGTCAAAACCATGAAGACTAATACCTTCATATCCAAAACAACCTAGTCTAAGTTCTTGCCTCGAAAAAGGATAGAAAAGCAAGCTGCAGAAATGCCAGGGGAGGGATCCCACACTGTGAATTAGGATATTCATGCAGAGGCTAAATGAGGTAAAGGAAATATTTCGGGAACAAGATGTGGACACTGATGATCTATGCAAATGACCACAATGAAGTCTCTGCAGACTGTGTGCCCATGGTTTAGATACCTCTGAAAGTTTGTCATGATCATTGCTACAGATTTTCTAAGGGATACTGCAACTGTTCTGCAGAACCCCTTCCTTGCCTTTTGTGCTTGATTCCATAATGCCGCAGAAGAGACTGGGAACTCTCCCTATTAGCAAATCCTATAGTATGCTTATTATAGTAATGGAAATTACACTTGAAATGCAGTCAGCAGCAGAGTACAAATGACTGTGTGAGAACGAGTTAATCAGCTGTCTTTGTTAAATGTTTTTCCATGTGTGGGAGGCTTTGGCAGTTAATGAACTCACCTCTGATTTGCAGCTACTGTCATCATTGCTATATGTGATTGATTACGTCTGCCTTCACAGATTTGGAACCTGACACTGACACCAATAAACAGCTTAAAGTCACTAATAATAATTTCAGAAGGGACTCCAAAAATTGTAGGGGACTATTTTTTCCGAATTGCAGCTTTTTGTGCTGGGAAGAGGCTGTAGGCAGCCCTGTTTGAGCAGGGGGGTTGGACCAGATGATCTCCAGAGGTCCCTTCCAACCTCAGTCATTGTGGGATTCTGTGATAAAACATGGCTTTCACAGCTTGCATTTTGTTTTGGCATGCAAATATTGTGGACAGGTCTGTTAACTGGAGTTAGCTGTAGAAATCAGTAAGAGCAAAATAAGCAAATTGCCACCCCCCTTCCCAAACATAAAGATTATTAAGTAAAAAAGTGAAATTTCCTTCCTGGAAACAATCCTTAGTGCAATACTTGGGCTGTTTTCTCAAGACTTGTTACATATTTGATGGTGATTATTGATTTAAAGACATGATGCAAAATATAGCCCTTTTAGAATTTCATACTTCTGAGGAGGTACAGGCTAGATGTGAAGTCATTCTATCATTTATGTCTCTTTTTTCTCTTGCTCTTCTGGTGGGGGAAGGGCGGGCTTCAGGGCACAAAAAGGTTAGCCTTGTCTTAACTTGGAAGAAGAAGAATGAGTTGGCAGGTTAGGCATGAATTACACCCATCACATCTGTTTTCTTTATTTTGCTGTGTTATGTGATGCTTTCAAAGTAGGAGGTAATCAGAAAACAGTCCGTTGTTTCTGTTCTGTGAACAGTTAATATATGAAGGCTTCTTGTAAATGTGTATACATAGGCATAATATCTAGAATCTAGAACTTAACAAGATACCCAGAATAACAATTTGCTGCAGTGGGCTATAGTGTAAAACAAGCTGCCCCCAAAACCACAGCTGAGACTTAATGAAATCAGGATGGAAATAGATGTTCAGGAAATCATAAAAAAGTATCCTGAATTTCACAAAAACAGATTTATCATCAGTGTCTGTTGAATCAGGCCAATGCCTGTGTGCTTTGATAGGGAATGTAGGACCTTCCTTTATGTTGAATTTTTAAAGACTGGGCTATTGACACCATGTGAAGAAAGAACTTGTTTGACCTTGACAGCTGATATTTTATACGGTTTCTGGTCTAAGAGAAAGAATTTTATGGTCCAGTTTGTTTACTTTTCCTTCAGACTGAGCTGGATGAAAACACCCTTTGTCAGGGATATGCCACAACTATTCAGCACATCTCAGACATGACTACTAGGTCTTTTAACACCAAATGGAGTTCACAACTCTTAGCATTATGAAAGATTTTCTTTCTTCACTGCAGCACCATTCTCAAGAGAAAAAATCGATTTTAAAAGACACAGAAATTAAAATATTTTTTATTTTACCCCCTCAGTACCCGAAAGATAAATGATTTCTAAATCAAAACTTTCCAAGGACAATTGCATGTTCTAAGATGTGTGTTTTGATGCTTGTGTGGGGTTAGAGAGAGAGAAAGGGTGATTGAACTAATAATCTATTGGATTATCGGTTTATGTCTTTAGGAAAAAAAAAAGAAATGATGCAAAGAACTGCATAGCACACCCTTTGTGTGAATAGTCCTTTTGATACTTTTCTAATACTACACTGATAAAGTAATTGTACTTACTTATCTTGAGGTTGCCATGATTTGTTATGCATTGAATTTGTAGAATGTACTCAGCACTCTATTGACAAAAACGTGAATTAAAAAGTACATGGATTATTTACCCAATTGCTGAGGAAAGTCTGTTTGAGGGACAGGTCTATTTATGAGGCATTTCCATTAAGAGGAAGATGAAGTGATGGCCTCTTCCTCCTGTAATTCAAAAAGACTGTCTCTTCATTTTTCTGCACCCACTGACAATGCATTCAGCAGATAACTGCTATTACTTCCTCTTCCTCCCAAACTAACAATATTTTGTTCAACTTAATCCACCAATTTTTTAACACCCACCTCTGTAGCCTGTGATTTTGCTTTTCACAGCATTTTAAGAAGCTTGCTGAGGCAGTGTCTTTGTCCAAGAGTTTTTCTTATAGCTGTAGCTATGTGAAGAGTTTCCAGGGGGCTTATTCTTGTCAGATTTCATTAAGTTATATCCTTTCATCAAGTCTGATAAGGTTGTCCAGTAGTGGTTGTGTGATATGTTAGTAGTGGATACAGTTGTCAAGTAGACAATAATTTCCTTGAGCTTGGCAGGATTTTACTGTCTTCAGCTTTCTTCTAGCTAATATAGTGATCTTTTGTCAGAATAGCTGCATCCTAATTGCAGTGGATTGCATCAGTGGATTTCCCATTGACAGCAAAAAAGTAGAGTGGTGAAGACAAAGTGAATAAAATTAGGCTTCCATTTCCAGTAGCAACATTTTGCAGCTTGAGTAGGGCATCAACTGCTATCAGAAGTGCAAATGGACAGCAGAATTTACACATTGTCTCTTGTAATTATATGCGTGTATGCAAGATACATGTATCTACTTTCCTGTAGTATTATTCTGTGAGCATGAACATCTCTTTTTCAATGAATCTTAAAATCATAGACTAGTTAGGGTTGGAAATGAATTATTAAATTAGTGCCTAATAACATAACTTTCTCAGTAGATACTTCAAGGCATTAAAAAAGCTCTGTTGTACTGCAAAAATGTTAAAGACTCAACAAATAGCAAAAAAAAAAAATCCTCCTCAACAAATAGGTAGCTATTTTACGGTGGAATTATCTGTGCATTCAGCTTTACAACCTATCCAGGAGATTTCTTCATTCTAATATCTTTCCATAATGCCAGCTAAATACTGTCAATACCAAAGGCACAGTGTGTCTCAAACAATAGGCACACATGCCTTATTAGCAGTTACAAAAGGAAAAGCGACATATGTCTAATTTTATTGTTATAATATAATTTAAAAGTACCTAAGCTTTCCAACTGAGAACATTTATGTCACTAAGGAAAATAAAACATGGTTTTTATTCTTTCATTCCAATGTGATTTTGCCAGGAAATGCATGAGAGACTTGAGCAATTGAGACATTTAGTTGAATAAAACCATCTACCTTTTCAAATGTTCTATTATATGGATGATTGCTGAGGTTGTGGTGAAACTGTTAAGTCATTTGGAAATGTCGGATTCTAGTGGTACAGTCTAACAAGGAAAGAAATGTGTGTTGTTATTTTAAAGTTATATGATTCTACATCACAGGCATCCTATTTTCTTCATTGCATCCATGATCATCTAAGGAACCTGGAGGTGCACAAGTCCATGGATCCTGATGAGATCCATTTGTGCATAGTCATCAAACTGGCAGATGTAGTTGCAAGCCATTATCTATCGTATATGAGAAGTTGTGGGAGGCTGGTGAAGTTCCTGTTGAGGAGAAAAGGGTAAATGTAACCTGCATTTTTAGAAATAAAAAGAAGTTCAAAGACTTGGGGAACTACAGACCAGTCAGTCTCACCTCAGCGACCAGTAAAATCATGGAGAAGATCATCCTGGAAACTATACTAAAGAACATGGTCAGTAAGGGAGTGATTAGTGACAGCAAACATGGCTTCACTGAGGGCAAGCATGCCTGACAAATTTGGTGGCCTTCTATGATGGGGCCAGAGCGTTAATGGATATGGAAAGAGCAACTGATGTGATCCACCCAGACTTGAGCAACGTATTTGACACTGTCCCTCATGACATCCTTGTCTCTGAACTGGAGAGACATGGATTTGATAGATGGACCACTCAGTGGATAAGGAATTGGCTGGATGACCGCACACAAAGAGTTTAGTCAACAGCTCAATGTCCAGCTGGAGTTGGGTAACAAGTGATGTGCCTCAGGGGTTGGTGTTGGGACTGATTCTATTCAACATCTTTGTTGGCGACATGGACAGTGGGATTGATGTGCTCTCAGCAAGTTTGCCAATGATACCAGGGTGTGTGGTTCGGTTGATACACTGGAGGGAAGGGATACCATCCAGAGGAACCTTGACAGGCTTGTGAGGTGGGCTGATGCCAACCTGATGAAGTTTAACCAAGCCAAGTGCAAGGTCCTACCTGAATTGGGACAATCCCAGGCACAGCTGGCAGAGGTTGGGCAGAGTATGAACTGAGAGCAGCCTTGAGGAGGACTTGGGAGTGTTGATTGATGAGAAGCTTAACATGAGGAGGCAGTGTGCGCTTCCAGCTCAGAAAAACAACTGTGTGCTGTATCAAAAGAAGTGTGACTAGCAGGTCGAGGGAGGTGATTCTGACCCTCTACCTGCTTCTTGTGAGACCTCACTTGGAGTACTGTGTTCAGCTCTGAGGGTCCCAACACAAGAGGTATGTGGACCTGCCTGAATGAGTTCAGAGGAGGCCATGAAGATGCTCTGAAGGCTGGAGCATCCTTCTTATGAAGACAGGCTGAGAGAGTTGGGCTTGCTCAGCCTGGAGAAGAGAAGGCTCAGGGAGACATTAGAGCAGCTTCCAGTGTCTAAAGGGGGTCTGCAAGAAATCTGGAGAGGGACTTTTTACAGAGACATGTGATAAGACAACAGAAAACAGTTTTAAACTGAAAGAGGAGAGGTTTTGATTAGTTATTAGGGAGAAATTCTTTGCTGGGAGGGTGGTGAGACACTGGTACAGGCTGCCCAGAGAAAGTTGTGGCTGCCTCATCCCCGGCAGTGTTCAAGGCCAGGTTGGACAGGGTTTTGAGCAACCTGGTCAAGTGGAAGGCTGCAGGAGGATTGGAACTAGATGTTCCTTATGGTCCCTTCCGACTCAAAACATTCTATGATTCTATGATGCAATGCACCCCAAAGAAGTTTGAGTACACTTTTAATGGATACCCCAGAGGAAAAATAATTACAGTGACTGAGGAAAGCTTGCACTTATGAACCCAATTTTGAGCTCAATTATGTCAGTGTAGTTTTGAAGTCTAGCAGCAGGTAAAAGAGGATAATGCCATTTAATTCAGTGGAAAGATTCACTGGGCTTTGCTCAGACACCAAGTGCACTAGAAAGGTCACTTTTCTCAGTGCGGAGTGAATTGTGCAATGTTCTCTCAATTACTTTACTCCATATTCATTTCAGTTAATTAAGAAACTTTGTATTCCTTGTAATGAATAGGTCTTAGCTGTGAGTGGAAGGTGGCACTTCCCACCTCATTGACAGACTGGACTTACAGGCTGTCGCTTCTTACTGGTTGAGAAGTACTACATTAACTAGTTGACTAGTGTTCCAAGGATAATGCTAAAGTATGAATAATTTTTCATGAAACTTCCTATTCAAAGCTCTTCAAAACATTAAATATGCCAATCTTCCTCTGACAAAAAGATAAGCAAAATTACAGATTCTCTGCATTTTCCATACTATATAATTTTCTCCCTATCTGAAATGACCTAAGATCCTACCACCATTTCCTCTCCTTGGTTAGGGTAGGGAACAGCTGACTGGTTGCACTTCCATATTTCTAGGAAAGTGCTAAAAAAGAGCTATAAGCCATTTTTTTCTTTAATTTCTATTATTATTTGTGTCTGTATCCAAATCTTGGCCTGATTCTTGATAAATGAATCTCTAAGAATTTGTAGGAGTTGATGCATTTTACTCATAAAACTGAATTATAAGACTGTATGGCTTTGGCAGGTCCTTAAATAAGCTACTTTCATACTTCCCTGCCAATGTGTTCAGCCTTGACTTCTAACATCTCCAATTTTCCTGTCATGGGATACTTACAAACTGAAGTTGCCAATTAAATTATAACTTAATAAAATTATTATAATTTTAAACACACTCTTTCAATAAAAGTAGAAGGCTTCAATAACAGTAAGTGAAATAATGATGGCATAATCCAAATGCTTTTTGTTGCATCCATGTACCGACACTCAGCTCAGGGTAATTGGATGGAACTTAACAGGATTACAGCAGAGCAGATTTCTTTCCATATAATGTAAATTTTTTTGGGGGCATTTTAGTGTATGCACTCTTAAATCAGCCATAAATTCTCCTTTGCTGTGGTAAGTATGCAACAGTCCATGCATGCTCTACATTTTAGCTGTTTCTTGACACTGGTATTTACAATCTTTTACTTTTTGTGCTTCATAATTTGCAAGTGTTTATATGATGGGCTACCATAGAGTTAATAGGCAGAAAGAGATGCTGCAAGGACAGCATCCAAAAGAGAATTTCCTTGTAAGACAAAATCCTATAATTTCTCTTTTTTCTATTCTGTAGGGAATCAACAGCCAAATATTATTGCTTTCCCTCTTTGCTTAAACTCATAACAATGCAATCAATTCATGGGAAGAAAAAGAAAATCAGGACCTTTGAGCCTCAGAAAAAAAAGGGTTTTTTTGATCCTTTTATAATTCAATGATTTATACACTGTTTATATGATTTGGAATGTAGCTGAATTTTATATTTAAAAAGGGGGTCTTAATTCAGGTATTATGCAGAAGTTCTGTGTTGAACCTTTGCACAGACAGACCTTTATTGTTTGGCTGCTATCAGCCATATAGTATAATCAGTATAGTATAATAAAGTAGTATAATAAGTAGTACAACAAAGTATGTAATCTGGCTCCAGATGAAACTTCTCAGGGACCACAATAACACAGGATCATATATATACATATACACAGACCTAGACAGATAATAAATGAAAGCTTTTCTAACATATTTCAGCTCACCTTTGAAGATTTTGACCAAATGTGTTGGTAGAATGGGAATTAGGCGCTACAGATGTCTTCTGGTAATCAATATGGCTTAAACAGATCTCAGCACTGCAATTAACGTTATTGTACAAATCAAATGAAGATGATCCATTCAACCACACAACCAGTTCTGGACAGCCACCACAGAGACAATGCCTGAGATTTATACAATGTTTAAATGGGAAAAAAGTGAGTCAAAACACTGGGGTCTTTTCAACAAGTTCTTAATCAATTCACTAGTCACATTGTCTAGATGAAAGGAATCAATGGTACATTTAATTAAAAGGTTATTGCTTTTTTGAGAGGACTTGCAGAAGGAATTACAATTTTCAAAAGGTGTGTTCAAAGTGTTCTTCGTAGGGCACACCATGCTGCTTTATATACTGAAGTCATACAAATGAAGACATGCTTTGTTCAAATGTAGGTAATTGCATACTTGTGCAGCAAAGTGGCCTGATTTTCAGAGGTGCTGGGTGCTGACTTCTTTTGAAGTTTACATGTCTTCACTGCCTGTGAAAAGTAGGCCACTTATATAAATGCCTAAATATAGATTTTGGTGCTTGACTTTAGGCTGCCAAGCTTGACAGTTTCGGCTTTAATAAATAAAATAGACCTTCTAAGCTGAAAGTGTGTCAGTAAACTTGGCACTAGCTAGACAAACACTGACTGGATTACAACAACAAATTGTGCATCTTTTGGGTCCATTCCACAAATGCTAAGTGCCTTGAAAAAAATCCCAGCAGAAACAGGAGAGTGAATTCTGAAAGTAAACTCTAAGCATAAACTAACACTGGCTTTTGTATGCTTTCTTTCAGCACATTGACCATTATACAGAAAAATGCTTTGATGGGAGTCTCACTGGAAATTTGATCATGTCATATTTATGTACATGTACTTTTTAGCATAATAATCAGAGACTAACATGCAGTCAAATATGTAGCTTTCTAAACTATATCCTTGCCAATTCTACCACTCATTACACCTGGCAGGTTAATCAAAGTTAAAAGCTAAACCAAACAATTCAAGACTAGAGCTACAGATGCTGTAAATCTGTGTTTCATGCACTTCAAAGAAGGGAGTATGCTAATATAATCCAGCTGCTCGTTTCGCCTCTAAACATGAGTTTACTTTACATTCAGCACCAAGAGTGAGATCTACAGGCGGTATAAGTCAAAGCAGGTCAAATGCAAGTTAGTGGAGCAGCACTGATTTGTGACAGCTGAGGAGCAAGTATTAGATTATGATGACAAAGATGTTTCTCATTACCCTTCCTAAGCATTTTTTTTAAAACAAGCAAGCAAATTCACATACTGAAGTAGAATGGTATGAATTTGCAGTTCTTGTTTTAATGATGGCTTCTTTAAGACTGTCTATGGCTGTGACTTTACTGTTGTAGGTGAGGTTGCTGACTGTGCTGGAGAAACACTTTCGTAGTGCAGTGCAGAGTTCAAGAACACTGCAAAATGGTTTAATCCTGGGGTAAAGAGTGATGGGATTTCTTCCCATATGGTAGTGGCCAGCATCATCTATCTTTTTCTTTGGTGTGGGGTCATGGTTTCAAAGTGCTGATGTAAATTAGGGTAGATCTGTTAAAAATGAGAATCATAGAATCATGGAATAATTAGGGGTGGAAAGGACCTTAAGATCATCTAGTTCCAACACCCCTGCAATGGGCAGGGACACCTCACACTAAACCATGCCATCCAAGGCTATGTTCGACCTAGCCTTGAACACCGCCAGCAATGGAGCATCCACAACTTCCCTGGGCAACCCATCGCAGTGCCTCACCACCCTTACACTAAAGAACTTCTTTCTCATATCCAATCTAAACTTCCCCTGTTTAAGTTTGAACCCATTACCCCTTGTCCTATCACTACAGTCCCTGATGAAGAGTCCCTCCCCAGCATCCCTATAGGCCCCCTTCAGATACTGGAAGGCTGCTAGGAGATCTCCACGCAGCCTTCCCTTCTCCAGGCTGAACAGCCCCAACTTTCTCACCCTATGCTTTGTTAATTCAGGTTTGTTGTAATGCTGATCTGAAATGTGTGTGGTTTAGTTCTTTGTGTGTCCCTCATGTAAGCATACAGTACGTTGTCTTAAAAGAAGTAAGTTAACTCAAGGGAAGTTGAAGGAAGTACCTAACAACTTTTGAATTAGGCTTCTGTTGTTTCCTTCTTTCATACTAGAGAATTGATGAGATCAGGTGCTTTGATACCTGGCTTTTATACTAGGTTAGGTAAAAGTCTAGGATTTACAGCTGTGTATAGGGGGATCAGTGCTAATACAGTGTCTCCAACCCCTTGGCTAGAAAAATCAATAATATCTTCAGTGGAATTTCGGATACCTATTTTGCAAAGTGGTTGCATCCTTATGAATCTGAGGAAAACCAATCAGATGACACCTGGACTATGTCATGTTAATCTGATCTCTTTCTCTTTTAAGAGAGAAAAAGGGAGTGATTTCAAATGGTGTTTCTGTGCAGAAATTCAGCTAGGGTGATACTTACCAGCACCTAGGAATTTACATGCAGTTCTAGTACAAGCGCTTTGGAAAATCCTGTGCTTTGAGATACCCCTGATGTCTACATACTTGTTTTGGTATGTTCACATTTTTATTTTTATTTTTTATTTTTATTTCTTTTATATTTTAAATGCAGAATAATATTATTTTTTATTTAAATGCAGAAGAAATGTTGGAGAGGCTTTGAGGATCTGGCTTTGTGGTAGCTTGTAAAGAGGTTTAGGTCTTTTCTAAATATAAAACTTTATTATTGCTGCCTCCAAAACCAGAAAACATCTATGCATATGCATGTGCAACTTAGGTGGCATGACCCCTCAAAATCCATTTGCATCTCTAAATGGTACTTGGGCAGAGAAGAGTGGAGAAATTTGGTGACTGCTTCTACTTACATCACTAGTAATAATATGTTGTGGAAATAATTCTGGAGTTACTATTAAGAAAGGGAGTTGTTATAACTTTCCTGCAAAAGCAGTAATTGCATGATCTGTATTCAGGGGTTTTGGTATGTGCCCACACAGCGTAATGTCTTGCTAGGAGTAACCGAACTTATATCTTGGCTTAGAGCAGTATGACAGCCCTTGAGGGAGGTATAAAAAATACAACTGGCCTTCCAAAGGTAATGAACCCTGTCTGTTAATGAAGCTTGTCAATCTATTGGCCAGTACTTTGCTGAAGTAGTGAAACATGCCATATTTTCACATGTATGGCTTGCAGCTTTTCTGATTGAAAAAAGGAAGAAAGGAAAGCACACATGCAAAACAAACAAACAAAAAATCTAGTAATTCAGTGGAGGGTAGCTAATATATATAGGATTTCTTGCCTTTTTCATGCCTAGAAACTCTTCTCTCTAGAGAAAATGAGATTCAAATGACCTACAGTGCATACATCAAAGTATAATATTGCTTCTAGATCTGGAGAATCTTGCTGCCAGCTTGATGCTTTCTGGACATTCCTATAGTGTGTCTCATTCATGTCTTGGCATCACTGCACACGCACATAGCGCTCATGGAAACTTAACTTTCAGAGCAAGAGAGAGAGAATGATCAGTAAATTGCTCCACTAATAAATCTGTGATTTTAGAAAATGTCTTCCGCAGTTAAGGCTAAGTATCTGATTCAAAGTTGTTCTAAAGAATTGACTGAAGTACATGATTAAATATTTTCCTCTACAGAGGCCAATTATTATATTCAAAATCAAGTGTGACATGGTTGAGGCAAATACAAGATAAAGTACTTTAATAAATATATTAATAATAAATAGAGGTCCAAGGAGAACCTCCATTCTCTGCTGGATACTATGGAAACCCTAGGGACTGAGTATAAAGAAAAAACTGAGGTACTTACTGCTGCTTTTGCCTTTTGTCTTTAGCAGTCACAGCCATCCTCAGGGTACTCAGTTTCCTGAACTGGATGGCAGAGATGGACAGCTGAATGAAGTCTCTGTAATTCAGGAAGAAATGGTTAGCAGGTATTTTCCAACCTAGTTGATTCTATGATTCTATAAACAGCCTCTGCAAATTTACTAGCCATGAAAAAAAGCAATAACCTGTGTTATTGCAGAAATAGGCCTGGAAAGATGGAGAAGAAATCTACTCCATTTTGCATCATTGTGTAGTCAAGCCAATTGCAAACAGGGAAAGCTGTCTCCTGCCAGCTGGGTCAGTAGAGGTAGTATAACCACTCTGCTGTGAAGTTTCTTCATTAGTACTAGCTTTCCTTCCTAGGGAAGAACCTGACATCTCCACATGTGTGAGGGGGAAAGAAGAAAAGCAGCAGCTCTGTTCCATTTTAAAGTAGGCAGTAGTCCTTTCTCACACTTTTGGGGAATATCTTTGCGTATTTGCCTTTTGGGTAGGGAGGCCTCAAATAAAACTTTTTCTGTTCATTCTGGCCCAGTTGCTGTTCTTAAATCTGACAGCAGGGAATGGAGTCCTAGTACTGATACCTACCACCTCACCTAATTTTCTTACACAGGTTTTGTCTTTTTTTCTTTTCCTCTGCATTAAATTGTATTGATCCTCTTTATGGATAAGATATGTGCTATTGATTTAGTTATCTATTTCTGCTGTGTAAAAGTGCTGAATTTGTCTAAGATAGCTACTTTTTGCTGTTCATAAAGTATTTGAATAAGATGTTCTTCGAACTCTTTTGAATTAACCATATTGCAAGTTCTGTCTATGACTGCGAACCAATCTTTCCACAAAATGAGTCTTCTCTAAGCTCTCTCAATTTAACCAAGGTGACCAAGAACTGCAGATGAGTTTGCGTTTTGTAAAGAAAGCCTCTATTTTTGAGTTTAGTTTCTGGTATTTGTTTTGTTTTTTTTTTTTTAATGAAAGCCGCTTGAATTTATCCTCAATCTTGAGTATTATCTTAATAGTCTACTTCTGTTTTTCTCTAAAAGGCCCAAAAGTACTTCATACCAGCAAGGAGAAATAAATGTGCTGGGGACAGGAATAGCAAGAGCTCCTTTACTGTGTAAACCTGTGAGAAGAAATTATCATGGGATCTACCATTAATGTAGTTGATTGAAAACTAAAATAAAGTCCATGTTTTACCATTTGGGTCACTTAAAAAAAAAGAATAGAAAAAACACCACCAACAACAAAGTGATACAGAGTGCCTGAAATACTGACTTTAAAACCCATTAGTGTGGCCTTTCCACCGATCCACAATAATTCCTGTTGTTTGCTTGTTTTGGTTCCCTTTGGTTTCTACCAAGGGAAAAGTTTTCTACTAAAGTCACTCTGGGTCGATTTGGCTATTGGTCATCTATGGTCAAAAATAGTTTAAATCCTGCATCCTTTCTTCTCATTCTGCCTCATCTGTACTTCTTGGCTACTTGAGAAAACAAGTTTATTATTGGAAAATAATTTTTAGCTCTTTAAGATGAAGTTGTGAATGCTCCATCCCTGGTGGTGTTCAAGGCCAGGTTGGACAGAGCCTTGGATGCCATGATTTAGTGTGAGGTGTCCCTGCCCATGGCAGGGGGGTTGGAACTAGGTGATCTTAAGGTCCTTTCCAACCCTAACTATTCTATGATTCTGTGATCTGTCAAGTTTAAGTTATTGGCTAATGGCATTTTTAATTGCCACTGATTTAAGAAATAAACCTTTCTCTCCAGAACCACAAGTTTGCTGAGATTTATAGGTTAAAAAGTTCTTCAAATTTGTTATTCCTGAGCTTCTCTGAAGTTGTATAAACAACTTGTTTTCAGGACAAGAGTAACTTCTCTGTTTTTAGTGGAGCTAATGCCTGCTCTTCCCAGTGTAAGATGCCGTCCTTGGTTAAGTGTTATAATGAAATTATGAGGATCTGCATATTAATTCCTCATCACAGTCCTAGCTCTGTGTGTGTGTCTTAATACGTGGTAGGTACAAAATAATTTCAGCTTGGTTATGCCAAACATTACCTTGCATGAGCTGGGAGATACAAACAGGTAGTTAACATGGTTCAAATGATACAAAATGATTTAAGCTACAAGAAGCTTATTCAACATATATGCAGTATGCTTCACATTTCAATACAGAAATGCTGGTCGTTGGGAGGAAGGGGAAGGGATTTTCTCAACATTGTAGAAGAACACATCCTGTGCCTGAACTTTCTGCACCATATTAATGCACAGCAGTTCTGATTTTCCCTTTTTACACCGGAGAGATTGAGTGATGTAAAACAGAAGGATGAGGCCAGGGGTGAGGACAAAAGGTCATCCCACTCTCCTTTCTCTAAAACCAGAGTTTCCCTTCCCCCCTCCCCCCTTTGTTATCTCCTATATTTTTTAAGTTCTCAGAGCATTTGGACATTTGGGATTTTCACTCACTTTGTCAGGCCTGGCTCATGAAAGCTTTTCCCCAGAAGTATAGCTAAGGTAATTATCTGCCTTAATTTTTACATTAGTCATGGAATGCTAATTAGGAAAAGTCTTCCAGGGTCAGTCTTTTGTTCTATGCAAGTCAACAGTCTGGGACAGGGGGACAGAGATGGTAGGAGCTTGCACACAGGCTGTAACTATATCGAGTGCTCTCGTTACAGATGACTAATTGTATTTTCCTGTGGGAGTAGCTGAGAAATTGGCAGCCTTTCACTAAAAAAGTTTTTCTTATAAGTTGCCAACTTTCTTGGTGTTCTCCTGTTCAGCTGACTTCAAAGGCATAGTAGCTCTTGTATTGAGGGCCAACTTTGAGAAGTTGGAGCCTATTTCCACTCCAAATCTGACTCAATCCAGCACTGGCAGTTGTGATCTCAGAAGGTCTGTTACTCTGGAGAATGAAGGGTTTTTATCTTGGGAAGGCAGAGAGGAGAAGATCCTCTAGCTCTAGAGGAATTGCCTTTCTTGAAAAAAGGTGGTGTGGCCATAGAGCTTGGTCTGGTTGCATAAACATCAATAGCACCTTGTAGTACTTTGCTAGTAGTTCTCTGGTATGTGTCAGGTATTGGATCCAGAGCTGGTTTTAATAGGGCTCCAACCAAAGAAGCATCAGGTTAAATTTTACAATAAAACAAACTCCATGTATGGGGTAAATAAAGAAGGGACTTTAGCCTGAGAGCTGAAGGCTATTTTCAGAAAGTAAATTTTAGAATTACCACTTCATTTTCATAACATGCCCTGTTTCATCTTTGTGCAAGCTCATGTGGATACCATGGTATTATTTACATTCATGCTTTCAAGCTAATGCCTGCAAGAAGTATAGTTAATCTTGCTTTCCTTACCTCCCTCCACTCTCACCAAATAAAAATCAAGCTAACATGATCAATTAACGTAATGAAATTCTTGAGTAATTTTGCTGTGCTTACCTGATTTCAGGATCAAAACCCCTATAGTTTATAACAATCTGATTTTGGAAATGACATGTTTTGGTTTTCTTTGAGTTATGCTGAGGCAGCTGACACATGCCTTGTTGAATAAGTGATACTCAGGTGGTCCCACAGCAGCCATAGAGCACTTGCAGTGATCCATAGGGTGATGTGGGTTCGTGTGGCACAGGAGCCAGGGCAGAGCTCGCCCAATAAGGTTGCAGTCTATGCGGATCTTAGGCTTCACAATATGGAAACTTATCCTGAAAACCCTGTGTCATGGCAGACTTGAGAGTACTTCGGTCAATCAGATTGCAGTCCAATTGTTCAGCCAGTTTTCAATCAAACTAACTCATTGAGGAGCAATAACGTGCTGTGGCACAAGGTTCTCCTGTCACAAGTCCTGTGTTAATTGCCTAGTCAAACAGTTTAATTAAAAGTTTTCCTACCTGATCCGCTCATCATATCAATCTCTCAAACTTGCTCTCACCTGCTAATGTCTTCCCGGAACGTTCATTATTGCTTCCCTGATTGCACACTTTGTTTTGCAGAAACTTAACTTCTACTGGCTCTCTTAAAATAGTCCCACAGGGAAGATGCAGCAAAACTTGTAGTGCGAAAATCTAAAATAGAAACCTGGAAAATCTTATTTCGTAGTCTAAGCTCAGCTTTGTACAATGGATATTTATATGTTACAGGAAGAAATTTGGCTTTATTATGGATCGAGAGCAATCTTCATTTTTTTTAAAGTATAAATATTTGCCTCAGAAGCTGCCAGATAGGGAAAATATTTTTTTCTTGAAGCTTTCGCTCAATAAGCAATACAATGTTTTTATTATAATGTTTCTACAGCAGTGATTAATGAAGGTTGCTATCGTAGGATGAAGAGTGACTTTGCAAAAACATCTTTGAATCCAAAACAATATAATTTTTGTAAAAAAACCCCTGAATATTTTGTAACTCTTTGCTGATGAGCTACCTCTGTTTTGGCTGAGCAATGCCACTTGTACATTCCTAGAATATCTGGGACACCACTTTTTCTCTTCTTGAAAATACTGCTGTAAATTTAGAAAAGGGAAGTGAAATCAGTCAAGCTGGGTTAAAATGTGTAATGAGATCAGAACTGGGGCCAAATTGTAAATGCATCCAGTTAACCTCTGTGGTGATTTTGATGCATTTGGTGTGTGTGAATGGTTGTGGAGGGTTTTTTGGTTGGTTGGTTGTTTTTCTCAAATCTCTAAGATTTAGACCCCACTTTTTCACACTGTGATAGATATTCTTGCTTGTAGAAAAATTCTAGTAGCATATTTGCTACAACGACCAATGGATCAGTTTTTTAAAGGCTTCAATTTGTATGCATTTCCTACAATTTTAGCATGCTGTAAACTCTCCATGAAAGGCACCATTTTTTTATTACATTCACCTCACTGGCTCACTGAGCAGGATGATAGGAAATCGCACATCACACTAGTCATTCAAGGTACGTCTGCCTGCCTGTCTCTTAACCAAAATACAGCCTCCTTGTAGCTTTATAATTTGAAAGTAGGCTCTAGAAGTATTTTACCCCTGTTTTTAGTTGTAAGACTGCTGAACAAGCAAATCCAACTGGCTGAGAAAGCCTGATCATATTCCTTAAAATAATATGACATACTATCTGTGTAATGGATTGGTGTACATCATGTTGAATCAACCACTGTATGTTTCAGAGAGCATAGTGACTTCCAATGAGAGACATTTTCCTTGTGGCTGCTTTTACTAAGTGGCAAGCTCCTGCTTTAAATGATGGATGCTGAACCACTCCTATTTTGTTTCATCCATCTTTTAGACTAGCACAGAATGAAAAGTTACTGCATTTTACATATTGTAATAAAAAATAATTATTTTGTAATTGGTGTCCAGTATTGGAGGATAGCAGCATCCTTTTCTGCAATGCTGATGGTGCCATTTGTGTGTCTCTTAAGCAATGCACTGCCAAGCTGACCAGCCTTAGCGAGCTGTCAGTGGTCCATGGGATTTGGCAGGGAGGTGAGTGCTGCTGGCTAATGTGCTGAGAAGAGGAGGGGCTTATAGCTTCTCTAGGCATCTTCTTTGTAGATCTGCCTCCTGCACTATGGTATAAATGCAAAATGAAATGACATTCCCTGCCCCAAGCATCTTATAGCTTCAGTAATGAATTGCCTCATCCCAAGGTTTTGTAAACTGCTGTCAGCCAAATTTATGGATCGAGGAAATGGAAGACAGAATAAATTTATAATTTTACTGTGATTACTCATGAAAAAATTACAGAATCAGGAAGAGAACCCAAATCTTTCACAGGGTTGCATACATACTCTGTAGACGAAGGCCAATAGCGCATACAATGAATTAAAGAATTAAAAGTGGCTAATTTAAGAAATACTACAACTAAATACAGCATAACTTTTTTTCTGTGTTGTCTGCTTTGATTTTTAGTTAAGGAATTAACATACGGTTAGTAGCATAAAAGCAAATTTCAGAAAGTATGTGGTAGCTGTTGGGTCAGTATACCTTTAAGAGTACAAAATTTACTTATTTAAAGTACAGTTACTTAAAATATATCCTCAGACCCTCTGTATGTAGTGAGGAAGGAGATACAGAAAGCCTGTGAATGTAGGAAACACCTGTAGATCAGAGGTAGAGGCATTGCCTGTATACCTTTACAACTCATTCTGGTGCTTAATCATAAACTTTATTTAATATTAAGCCATTAATGGCTTAAAATATATGCTTGTGAATTGCAAAGAAAACAATGCTGCAAAAAGTGGTCACTGAGTGACAGTCCCAAATTAGGATCAAAACACACTTCTGGGTGCTCTATAAATGCATAAATGCTGTAGTTGGGCCACACATCTTGCACTCTACATAATGCAGATCATGTTTGCTAGTAATAAACAGTGGGGGGAAGGGGAAGAAATAAACTAGGAAATTGAGTTCCATTTTGTGTTTGATAGTGAGGATCATTAACTGAAAACAGATTGTTTGTTTGCACAATAGGAGTGCTGTGCTTGTGAACTTTATAGAGAATGACTCCAAAACAGTTGAAGGGTGACTGGGAGATGCACATGACATCTGTGAAATATAGCGTGTCCCACACAGCCATTCGTGAATTTTCATCTCAGAATCCCTAAGCACCCTGCCTAAAGCTCGGAATGCTCAGCAAGAAGGCTCCCAGGATGCTGGTGAGTGAAGTTTGCATCTAATTCTATCACAGACAAACATCAGTAGATGGTGTATTGGTTCCAGTAGATGGTATGGGAGAAAAAACTTCAGAGGATCAGCCCATGTGTTGCTTGTTATCAAAGCTGTAATGAGTAGTACCATGCAAGATGCAAGGATAGCAAAATACATATATGTGCACTTAACATATGACTTGGCATCTGTCTTACATTTCAGTTTTCTGTTAGGGTATTTTATTGTAAAAAAGGTTCCCCTCAGTCTTGTGTCATCCATGTTATTTCAGATACCTTCTGGGAGGTTTTAATTTGTTTTTAAAGGATTTCAAAGTATGAGAGTTTGGATTAAATATGAGAGTGTAAACTACCATTACTATTGATTATTAGAAGGACTATAAAATCTTAATTTATGTGAAAAGACAGGTGGTATTGCTAATAATGCACAACTGTAGCTATATCACAACACTTGTCCAGAGGAAAAAAAGCTCAGTACTTTTAGGGCCAAAGTAGGTGGAATAACTTGTGCTGTTCAGCATCCACACGTGCAATCACTTGGGACTTGTCTAACTTCATGAATTTTCTCTCATCTGTTGGATGAATCAGGAATCCAAATGCAAAAATTTGGCATTCATATACACCATGTGCATATCAATGATTCACATTTCTCTTGTGAGGGAATGCTTGTAAAATGGTTGTGTAGTTTCTGAAATACAGAGACAAATACTTTTTCTAAGGTTGCCTCTGAAGGGAAACTAATATGGCATGGTTACTATTAATAACAGTAATAATGCTATTTCTATTTGTATCACAACAGCTAGTTATTTCTAGTTGTGGAGCATGACACATCTGCTTACAGTCCTAGTCCAAAACAGGCATGCAGATGGAGGACAGATGGAAGCAAGATGGTGTTGGTTAGCACTAAAGAAACTTTGGGTCAGAACACTGAAAGCCTAATCTTTTCAAGTTGTTAATAGCTGTTGTGACAAAATACAGTTTAAGGAGGGACTTGAAGGACTATAATGAGGTACAGTTCAGATGTTTTTGGAAGACAAATGTATCTTACAGCACAGGAGAAATCGCAAGGATGCTTGTTTGCTTATTTAACAGGTAGACTTTAGCTGCCGTAATCGGACTACTCATACCACTTGCATGCTCGTAATCCTTATAAGTCCTCTACCTGAATTAAAATTTTTAAAAATTGGGAGTCCTACATCAAGGTTATATATTTTTTCAAAATTATATGGCAGGAGTACAGTTCCAAAGTGCTCGTGTGAAAGTTTAAAACCCTATTATTTCTTCTTGCACAGCCTGTCTATTCTTTGTCAAAATGTCATCTAGGAAATAGGTTTTTACTGTAGTGCTCATTTGTGTTCTGTCACATAAATTTCTTCAATCAGTAGTATTTGTACAGAAATTAAGAAATGTTGTTTTACTATCTATTACTGGTTCTATAATATTCTTAAAGGAATTATCTATGGTAGAGAAGGGATACTAACTTTGGTATTCCAGAGTGAGTGATACTAGCCACTAACACTCCATGTTTATCAGCACCATTTTCAGTATCCTGTTATTGAATACTCCTCTGTTGCGATATAATCAGCATGGGCTGGTCTGTATTAAATACCTTTTCAGTGGCATGTTGTGAGTTTGAGTCTCACAGTTTGGGAGTGATCAAGGAGTGGAGACGCAGAAAGGTGGAAGCTATTTGTAATCAGAGTTGCTCTTCTGTCTCCCAACCCTGAACAAGAACATGCCTTCTGCAATCTTTCTGGCAAACTAGGATTCAGTGATCAAGCAGAAAAAATTTATTTTTGAAAGCCATATATCTCAGACAGCAATATACATCAGTGTCCATTGTTGAGCACGCAGGCCACAGTTCAGCTTATTGTTTGGTGAGCTGTTTCCTTGGGTGCTGAGCAAAATAACTCAATATGTAGACTTTGTTTTCCCATTGCTCCACTACAGTGACAATTCCCGCAGCTGGACTGACTCTATTGTTTTTCTTTCATGAATATTCATGCCTATTGCTTTCAATATTTTCAGTGCTTTCATATGAACAAAAATCTTAATATATTTGTGAAAGAATTTCAGTAATGCCCAATGGAAACTTGTTCTGCTGCATAAAAAATGCCTCCTGTTCTTCCATTAAACGTCTTTGGGAAGTAGCTCAGGAATGATGGAAGAGTCCTGCAGTTCACTCAGTGGGCTGGAGGTCTGTATGAGCCAGCTGGGAATAGTTTCATTGTAAAAATAATCTAAATCTCATAATGTTGCATATTACTAGGAACAAACTATCTAACATGGACTTCATGGAATCCGGGTTTCTTGTACATCAGATCCTTTTTCTTTAAAGTCTGTTCCGGTGATCAGTTAACTGTTAAAAATCACTCTGATACATAGAGATAGTGGAAGCAAAATAAGCAAAAGTCTTTCTAAGAGAGAACTTTCTCAGGTGTGAACCTTTCATCAAGAAAGGTGGGGCACAACGTTCAGGATCTCAGTTCTTTTTTTTCTTCTTATTTATTTATATATAGTACAACCTTGCAGTTCTACTGTGTAAATTCTGACTAACAGCACTGTCTGCCTTGATAATGGTATTGGTAACTTATTGCCTGGCAGAAGCTGCCATCCCTTAGGGTGTGCTGTATGTGATGTGAAAGCCCTGATGAGCCAAACAGTGGCATAGCTTTTGGAATTAAATTGGGGTCCCATCTGGAAATGACTTCCTGCATTAAGTTAATCAGACACAACTGAGTGGAGCCAAGCTCTGGCATTACTTAGAGGTTGGGGTCCTGTCCGGCAGGAAACAGATGGGGGCTGTCTGCTTAGAAGACAAACAACGTGCCCTGATCATATTGGGTTCTTTTTATTTTTTACATAGAATTTGCTATGGGAGTATAGGATTTTATCCTGCATTTGTGACTATGCTCTGAAAAGCAGATGAGGACTCCAGTGAGACTGTGTACTAGTTTAGCATAGAAAATATGTACTTTGCTTGCACAGGCTTTGGTTCTGGTGTGACGCTTCAAAACTAGGAAGATACTGCATGGCCTCTTAGCCATCATTTCTTTTTATTAGCCCAGAAATAGAAACAACAAAAAAAAAAAGACGCTAAAAGTGAAATTTCTCAATTTTGAAGTAGGTAGTTAAGGCAACACCTTGAATTTCAGGAGTCTCAGACTGCCAGGCCAGTCCTCTGACTTAATTTTAAAACAGTGGAGTAACACGAGGATTTAATCATGAAACCAGAAATGTTCTGATGTTGACCTGAAATTGAGCAGAGGCTTCACAAATCTGTGGGAATTATTTGTAACTCCTCTTAACTTAGTGTTTTGAGATGCAGCTTGAAACCACGTCCATTTTGTGTTCTTGTGGGTTTCATTGCACAGCTTCTTGTGGTGGTGGTTGTTGTTGTGTTGTGATTATTTACTTATTTAGTTCTCCCCAGCATGCAGCTCTGGATTTATTTTTTTTATTCAGCTTTTTTTTTTTTTTGGTGGAATTATGTTGATCTCTGGGTGCTAAGGTTCCATTTTGAGGCTAAGCCATTAGGCAGCTTTAGTGGATCTATCAAACCCTGTCTTTATTCCCTACCTGAGCTGGCAAGACTTTCACCAGTGCATGCCATCTTGTCACTGAGACAGTACTTAAGCTTTTCAAAGTGGCTTGAATTGAGGTAATTTTTACTAGCACTGCACATAATGGATATTAGATTCTTAATGAAACAGTGATGTTTCAGACCAGAAGGAATTCCACCTAGACATTCAGATAAAATCTGACAATCAGTTTGTACCACAAAAAGGGAAAGATAAACAAGCAGTCTCTCCTATGGCTGCTGTTTAAGAAGATTTCTTTTCCACCAGTCTTCAGAACTCATGAAGTTTTTATCCAAGATCAAGAAAGTGAAACTTGTATCACATGTACCAAGCAGTGAGAAACTCATCATCCTTCGGCCTCAGTCAGTAATGGATTTCTCAGAGATGGTCATTTTTTGAATACCAGCAGAAAGGTTGTTTCCTTAAGAATACCAAAATAAACACAGGATGGATTCAATTTGACTCTAGCTGACTGTTGCTGCCAACTGGGGAGCTGTTAGCAATGTAACATCATTGCATGGAAGTAATGTAGAGATGGTCCAGTTGCCAGTTGCAGTCTTGGTAAATGTCTCCCAGACTCTAGCTAAGCTTCTACTGATATGTCTGCTTTATATATCACTTTTTGTTGTTTCTCTCCATCAAATCCCGTTTTCTTCCCATTTTCCTTTCCAGGCAAGTTTTGTCTAGATAAGAAATTGGAGTTTCTTTAACAATAAGCATATGATTTGGGAGGCTAATAACTGAATCTAAGCTTCCACCTTTACCAAAGACCACCCTGGTTGTTATGTTGTAACCACCTTGCACTATGTGAAAATCTAGGTGCTGCATATCTGTTGGTTGCTCTGCGTGGTAGAGTAGTAGTGAGAATAAACTTTAACAGTTCTTTGCTGGAGGTAGTGCTGTCACCTGCTGTTTTCCAGCTGAGACTGTCAGTTCGTTGTGAGAGGCTTTTGTTCCACTCCAGCTTAGCCGGTAGCTGGACAGGATGGTTCTAATCCCAGGCTGTATGGCTGTGTCTCCTCTGCCTCCAAGCAAATCTGTGCTTTTTCACTTACTCATTGTAAATCTGATTCATTTTTTCAGAAATAGATTATAGAACAATTGGAGAGTCAGGCTGAAAGTCAATTCTCTTAATGCGGCACTGACAAGCGAAGGGCATACTAGAAGGAGTAGCATCTTTGTGCCTTGAAGCCATTTTGAGCACAGTATAAACTGCCTTGGTTGAATGTGCAAAGTGGAGGAAAAGCTTTGCAGCTGGTCTATGCTAAGTCAGACACAAGTAATAGGGCTTTCAGGACCAACATTTGGGTTTAGACTAGACATCCAACTAGCAAGGTATCTAACAGTTGTCAGACTTGAATGGATTTCTTTGCTAAATTAATTCAGTTGCCAGAAAGTTTGAATAATTTTTATTCCTCTACTTCTTTATTTCATATCACTTATGACTTAGGTAAGTTTCTTTTAGAGTGCTTTATTATATTTTCAGCACAGTGCAAAAAGAAAAAAGTTGCAAGAAAATTAAAAGTTGTTAATCAATTAGTCATACTGCCATTATCACTCAATAAAATATGTAATACAACCCAAAAAGCAGGTTAAAATATTGAGACTTATATTAATAATTAACTTTGTAAGGCAAACATTTAAGAGTTAAGAAATTTAGGAATTAAAATCAGCTCATCCATCTCATTCATTCCCAAGTTATGCTTGTGTTAAAATCAAGTCTTCGGTCACTGAGCCTTGTCCTTTCATTTCCCAAGGACCTATAACTCATTTGAGTGCACAGCACTGACAGAACTTGCCCAATTATTTTGGTGAATTCAGCAACAAACAGAACTTAGTTGTCCAAAGCTCAGTTTCCTCTGCATTGCATGTGTTTTTAGATGTTTTGTGGTATTCTGATAGCAAGGCAAAGAGCAAATACTATCCCACGTTGGAAGCCTTGTGCCTAAAAAGCAGAGTGTAAGATCACTGTCGTTGAATAGTGGGAACACAGATGGAAACTCATAGGGTCTGACTTCTCCATATGCCTGCATGCGCATCCTGTATACATACAACAACACTGTCTTTATTCACAGAGTATCTCCAGTTGAGACTCTTCGTGTAGCAAGGCAAGAAAAATATCTTTTGGGAGAATGCCACGATGTAGGATGGCTGTGGCAGAGGCAAGAGCAGAATCCAGTGTTAGAGTACTCGTCTTAACAGTGAGGCCATTTCCTGCCTTCCCACAACCTGCTGTTTCCTCTACCCCACACCTTTCAAATTCTGGGCCAGACAAGCGGGATCCTTCCAATGCTGTGAAATCTCTGCTCACCCCTTGTGTCAGAACACATTGTTCCTAGTACAGAAGGCAATAAAGATACCATGGGAGGATGCTGAGATCAAGGATTAAAGATCGTATTGTGACTAATATATATTGGAAGAGTGGGATGAAGCAATGGAGATTGTTGTTGACTAGCTTGGCTCTGTGGATTAGGCAAATGTTGGATATACAGACTTTGAAGTAGGCAAGAATTACTGCCTTCTGCACACTTTTTGTAGAACTTCCTTTTTGCACCACATTCTAGTTTAGCATATAAATAAGCTATAATTAGATTATAATAATTCTCAATTATGTTCTATAACAGTTTCATGCACAGACTTCAGAATTGTGCACAGAGTTCTTCTAGACGGGGCAAAAAGGTCTCTCTGGAGACATAAATTAAGAAAAATATTTTAACCATTTTTGCTTAAAAGCATGATCCTTATGAATAGAAAGACCTAAATCCTGAAACCAGTTAACAAGACTGAGTAGAACATTCATTTTAATCGTCCAAAGAGAAAGGGAGGAAGAGAACAATCCATCCATTAAAGAAACATTTTCTGAAGTATCTTATGCTGATTATTCTTGGACAGAATCTTAGTGTTAAGGTACAAATGAGCGCAAAGAAATTTAAAGCTGTTCCTGCTCCAAAAGTGGGTTTTGGTTGACACTGAATCCCTTGAGGATTAGAGATTTTTTGTTCTAATTACAGCTTCTATTTTTGCTTTATTTAGGGCCTATCTTTCAAGGCTGCTGCTTGTCAAATCTCTGCTCAAGACAGGGTTGTACTACTACAGGGTGTAATAGTCCTATGCTTAGTATTGTAAAAATAATAGACAAAAAAAAACCCAACTTTGATTTCTTAAGAGCTAAAGAAGTCTGCAGAAAAATGTGTCCTGCCTCCCCTCCAAACCAAATAAACTCCCAGTCTCAAAGAAACCAACCAACCAAAACCCTGGAGGATTGTCAGTGTGTTTTGCAAGTATCCCTTCAAAGATGTTAGACAAAATATTCCTCATTTACTCATGCTGAGAATAATTTATCCACTAGAGTTTCCAGGCAGCACTGGTGCACTGGCAGCGGAGATCTCCATGAAAAATCTGAACTAAACTGATTTTTCCTTTTTCAAAATTCTTCATATTCAAGAAACACAAAATCTGACCATTTTACGAGTAGAAAAGTTGGAAGAACATACTCGCAACTGCACACTACAGCACTTAAAATAAGATGATAATTTATGAAGGTGGGTTTGTTGCTGGGTTGGCTCAGCTGTTTTTCAGAAAAAAGGTTGCTGATAAGTGATGTGATTGCATGCAACTGTTTGCTTACTTCTGATCTTAAGGTCCTTTCCAACCCTATTTCTATGATTCTGTGATTTTAACCAAGAGTTATATGCAAAATTCTTCTGGGATCTTGCTACTCTGTGACTATAAGTCAATTTGGATTTCTGCTGTAAGTCCTACAAGTATTCTGAAATTCAAAGTAAACCTTGTTTATGCGAGCTAAGACTTCATGTATCTACTTTTGCAATTGTTTTAAAAGCAAAAATGTGTAGAAAACTCTCATTTAAGTAATCGTGAATAAATGTGAATGTAAAGTTTTAGGCTTTTTAAAAGCAATATATATTGCTCTATGTAAAAGATCCAAAAACTTATATTAAAATATATAATTTCCTCCGTTTCCATTCTCCCACCAAACAAGTTTTCTGACTTGCTTACATGCAGACATAACTTCTATTCTGCCATCTCTCCCACCCGAAGTGACTGGGAGCATGGAAAACCAACGATCCCACACAGTTTTCTAGTGAGCACAGGCTGGAGGAGCATTTCAGAATTAAAGTTCACCTTGTGGGAGTGAAGAGGCATAGTAAAGCAGAGTAGCTTTTCCAGAATGTTTACTCTGAAATAACTCCTCACTGAGGAACTTACAGTAGCAGAGCAGAGTATCAAGGTACAGCTATTATATTTCATCTATACTGGCCAGAGTCCTCATGCGAGATTACGTAAAAAAGTAATCATGATCATAGTCAGAATCCTCTCCCTGTAAGGTGTAAAATACTGTTCTAATGTGATTGTTTAATGAGTAATCTGTGCTGCATATTTATCTAAGATATTTCCCTGAAAACATAAGAGGTAAGCTAAAAACAGTATCAGAAGAGCATAATTAGAAAGCAAGCGTGTATTCTTTCACTGGCTGCTTATTATATCTTTGCTCTTTTAGGGTGCTGCCAGAGCACTGGTTTTGTATTTCTGTGAAAGCCCATGAAAATCATATGTTCTTATAGGAAACTCCTTGAATGACCGCAGGTCTTCTGGTATGCTCTAGAGGTATAGATGGACTGATGTTTCTTGGGCAGTCAAATTGTCCTTTCTACCAGTAAAGGGACTCTCCACAGGTTTAACTGGATTCTGGAGCCCAGCCTCCACACAGGGCCTCTTTGTTAATGTAGTAGTCTGCTTGGGATCACTAGTGGCCATCAATGAAAAGTTTCTTCTGGAATTATATAATCTCCTTAGCCAGATCCTAGGTTCCAGACCATGTTTTCCATAGGCAGCTGGAGCTTGAGCTGTCATGAAGTCTCTGTATTTTCTGGTTGTTGAATAATTGTTTCATGCTTTCTGAGCAGAACGGTAATTAATGAGAATTTTATTACAAGTGTTAATGGAATTAACTTTTCTTTGCAGAGCTCTCTGAAGTCTGATTCTCTGAACAATACAAATCCAAATATAGTCTTTTAAGAGGCAAGGAAATAGTTCCTTTGAAGTTCACTGTACAACATTCCAAGTACTGTCAGTCAAATATAGTGCAGAAGTTGAAATGTCTGGACCTTTAAAATTCTGTTCAGACACTTCACTGGATGTTTTCCTCCTTCCAGAGCTAGTTCCAAAGGAAACTGCTATGCAATTTGTGCACACAGAACAGGGTGGGAGAGGGTGATTATTACTTTTTTTACTAGAAAAGCTAGCTAGTGATGTGTGCAATATTTTTGTTTGATAAGGCCTAATGCACAGTTTCAAATATGCTATTATCATCTTCTGAATTTGTCAGCACCCTCATCTCATCTTTTTTCACTCTTGTCTGTAGATGGAGTTTTAGGAAGAAAGCAGAAAGAATGTGACATAGAAGGTAAAAGTCAAGATTGGACTGTGATAAGGAATGAACCAGAGCGCATACTTTTGTACAAGACATACAAGGCAATTCTGCTTATATAGAAAGACTGAACTGCAAACCAGAATAGAATGTAATTCCATCTCACATACATTTATGGTTTTAATCATAATAACATCCAAATAAAAATAGTTATCTAAATGAAACAGCCCAAGACAAGACATCTTCAGGAATTTGGATCCAATTTTTGAAGTAGGGAAGTCCTAAGCTAAACTTTTCACTTAAGCTACCTCATTGAGATTTACCTAAACATTAACCTTGTCCTGCTCATGTCCACTCAGAACTTCAGACATAGCTCTAGAAGAGGTAAAAATATTTAAGAAACATCTGAACAGTGTCTCGTATAGAAAGGGATTGTGATTTAATCAGATTTAAGATTCTCAGCCTCTCTCTGGTGTTCCTTCTGATCTCTAGATACCCTTCAGTTGTAAGCTGAACTGAGCTCAAAATGCAGGCCTTTAAAAGGTATTCATAAAAGCATTTAATGCAGCTATTTCAACAAGTTCATTTCCTTACCACTGTCCTGTATGCATAATGCAAATTGACTGAAATGCAATTGTTGCTATTTTCTCCTCAGCTGTATTATTTTTACAATTATTTGCATTATTTTTCTGTGTGAAAATTCTGAGCTGCAGATTTTACTAGCAGAAGATTTTCAGAAAGCCAGTCTTCACAATTCTTGGTAAAACATGATCTTCTGACTGAGTTATAATCTTGGGCTGTGGTAGATGTGAATTTAAACCTTATTAATTCCTCAGACGTTTTTGTTTGATGTGGTTGAAGGGCTTTGACCTTTCCCTTTACCTTTGTATAAGCAATGAATAAAAAATCCCTGCACTTTTTTTTTTGGGGGGGGGGGGGGGGGGGGAGAGGGAGAAAAGGAGGAGGAGGTCTGTAAGGACCTCAGACGCTTTATAAATGCCAGCAAAATATTTATGCATTTACCAACTGAATTTTAAGGTTGCAAATTCACAGCAGGAGTACTTCTGCACCTTTCTGTCCAAGGAGGTTAAAAAATATGTCAGAACATGCCTGACCAGTCAGGTGCATTTTCAATATTAATAAGCAACCCAGAAAATAAGGCATTTCACACTACTTTTCATCTATAATTGTTGTAGAGTGGTAAGGTTAAAATCACAGACATCATTTACTAGATGTTCTGCAACAGTAAACAATGAGGAGAAGGCAGAAAAGAGGCAAAAAGGGAGCTAAATTCAGTGAACTAATAACTTGCTATGCATTACTTATCCAGTTCTACAAAATGGCATTATGTCATAACCCTGTCAGGTTACCTTTTGACAATTCATACTGGAAGTTGTGGGGGATGCTGTCTCACAGAGAATTGATGCAATTCAGGCACTTGTCATCTCCAGCATGTATATTATCACAGTAGTACCTCTGTCATGACCTCAAAGTTCCTCCTTTCTGTTTCAGATATGTATGCCTCCTCACCACTGCCTAATTAAGTGATATGACTTTATGAAACACAGATGTCCATTAGGGACCAGACTAAAATTACCAGAATTGCTTTATTTGCAACATAATTTGAATCCAGGTCTCTAGAATTAGGAAGCCAGCAACTGCATTAACCCATATTTTACTAAACCCTTGATAATTTGTCTTTAAATTGGGCATCACCGCCTCCTTCCTCTCCTCAAAATTTCTATTTGTAGAGACTTTGGAGAGAAGTAACAGATCTCAGTTCGCTGCGACCACTTTTGCATCACAGCAAACGCTAATGAAAATTAATTGGTAGTGCTGCAAGCTTTTTCTTTCAGGCTATTGCAATTTAGATATTTTTGCAGACTGCAGCAGCCTGCAGTTTATCTATTATTTAGGACCTTCTAGTACTTGAAACTACCATCAGCATTTGCCTTCCAGGTGTCCCATCAGGTGTTCTTATTGCAGGGTAATGAGGAAAGCCTAACCAAACTGGATGCTGGTTTGCATAGCATCACAGACTCCCCGCTAATATCTCTGGCTGAGGTGGAATTCAGTAGCTAACAAGAGTAGTGAAGCAGCTACCGTTAAGGGTAAAGAGAAATCTTCTCATAATTTTAATTAGCTTTGCATTTCTAAAATGCTTAGGGATCACTTAAAATCCACAGATGCTTTTGAAAGAGGCATGGTTCACTGCACAGTCAGTCGTAATATTGCTCAGTCTGAGCCCAGCTGAAGAGATATGCAGCTGACGTAGCTTTGGAAGGTCACAGTTGCTGTATTTACTGGAGCTTATTATTAGCTGGAAACTCTATTTTTGCCATCAAGTGCACTTGTCAAATCCAGGCTTGTTGTCAGAGGGCAGTGAAGAAGTAATATTCCCTGAGAAGCTGTCCTTCTCATGACCGTTCAATAGTATCCCTAAATGAAGATTTAATGTATTTTGAATGGAAAACAGAATCTGTGTTCCATCCATTTTGAGTTAGGAAAAAACAAAAGCGTAAGCGGCACTCAGCCTTTTCTCCATGGATACATTTCTGCAGAGCAGCAGGACTTTGGCAGTAGAGCTCTCTTCATAAAACAAACCATTTTCATAAACTGTATGGGGGGTTGGTGGCTTGGGGTTTTTTTTTTACTTTCTCTTTTTGGAAGAAGAAATAACCCAAAGAATGTATTTTGGGGGGTACTCAATTTAGTGATTTCTGAAATTCTCTCCTTTACTTTCCAGCTTTATTATCTAAGTAAAATTTTCTCTCCTTCCCATGTGTTGCGCATCTGTTCTACAGGCTCCAGCCAGGAGAGAAACCATATTAGGACATGAAAATCTTCATCACATTGATGTCAGAAGACAAGTTTATGTTCATTCCAAATGGCATCAAAGGCTGCTTATCTACTTTCTATTTACGTACCTTCCAGTAACTTAAACCTGTGGCCTTGTCTAAAAACACACAAGGAGAGAAAAAGCATGCTTGGTTATGAACTGAAAAGTACTCCTCACAGTGCTGGAATCTGGATGATCAATGAATTTTACTTTAAAGTTTATACTGCTTTTTTCTGTGTAAGGTAGCAATTACCGCACAAGGACCACAACTCCTTCAGATTGATCTTGGTACTTTTCTTCGTTTCTACTCATGACAGATTCCTTCCCTCAGCATTCAGCCTTCATAGAGGCAATATTCTCTGTAAGAGTGAAAATCATTCAGCTAAAATTTCTCCAGTGTCTGGTGCTCTCATTAGGTAAATACTTCACCTGCTGCACTGCTGCACTGTCCTTCTCATTCCAGTGATGATTGGCAGTGGTATGAAAATACTATATGGGCATTGCAAAAAAAGATAATCAGCATCAACACAGCTTGATCCAGGCTGATGCTGTGTTGCTGACTTGACCTGGGAAGGTGTAGTTACCTCATGTTGGTTGTGAATGATTGCTTGTCATGAAATGAAAGGTTAAAGGAAATAATTGTGCCATCGTGGACAAAATGGCATTTAGAAAAAGTAATAATAATCAAAAGTAAAAGTTGTCCAGTGCTGATTGCTTTCTAAAGGACTCAGACTGTGATACATACTTGCTTTTATAAATAGCTATTTGAAAGCACGTGAACTTGTGGCAGACAAGGGCTTGATAAGTCTGGCCTGAAACAAATTTTGTATGTGGAATTCAATTTCATGCAGCAAAATCCATTTTACTCAAAATAAATTGAAGTAACCATTGGAAAAGAGATACAAGCAATACCCACCATGATTGCTCCCTGATGCAAGGCCAGGAGCTGAAAAGAGCACTCATGGATCTAGCATCTTCACAACATAGAACTGGTACCCTTGTTAACTTGGACTGCTGAGACTTTGTGCTGATGTTGGTCTCTGCATGATGATGGCTTGGAGAGATATCTGCAAATAGAAACTTGCCCCTAGAGATTTACTGGGATCAGGCTGGAATGGTCACTCAGGCAATGACTTCTGTCACTTATTAACTGAGCTTCCTTGTATTTTCCCAAAGCTTGATCTGTCCTGCTCACCAGGGGTGCAGATCTTCTGATTCTTTACAGATGAAGAGTTAATGTTCTTTAGTCAATTTAAGACTTCAGTTCTTCCCATTACTTTGCAAGTTCCTGCATCTTGTTCCCAACTATTTTTATCCTTCTGGAGTTACATCTCCAGCTCCCACTGACTGGCATGTTTTCCAATGTCATTGCTTATCTGACAGAGAGGAAACATGGTTAGTCATTACTGTCCAGTAACATTGAGTATCATCAAAATCTATGCAAATAAACACTTGTCTTGAAAGTAAATGCTTTTCCACATCCCAAGTGCAGGAAGGTGCATGAGGCAGCAAAAGGAACAAGCTGCTACTCAGAGAATCAGTCCCTTGCTGTGTGATGGCGTTACACCCTGTGAGAGGCAGCAGTCAACATGGCTTCTCAGGGAGTTTACAGGAGATCCCTGTGGCTATGCAATACCATGTGTGCAGGGTATCAGTAGAGATATAAATCAGTCTCTGTCCATGTTAATATTAGGTAGATGGCAGTGTGTAAAGCACACAAGCTGTTCATCCTTAGAAATACATATAACCGTAATCTATTTATATAGAAAAGCCTATCATTTCAGCAGTTGATCACCTATACTATAGCTCAGTCCAGAGCTGGGAATGTGTGGTGTTTGCCAATCAAATAGTAAAGTCAGGACTGGATGTAGCCTCCTTGCCAGTGTGGTCTTTGCAGCAGGGAACTTGCTGTGCTGGTCATTGCCAGTGAGAGGATGGGTGTTCTCCGACTTTGTGAATCCCCTTCTCTTGTAAATCCCCTGCTGCACTGCAGCTGAGGCTGGGGAGCAAGCTGTTGAAGTGTGGTTATTAATTAAAGATGAAGTAGCCATTCCAGATCAGATGTGCACAGCTCTCCATGCTCCTTAACATTTGTTGTGTTCTCTATTAGCTTTCACAATGATACTTGGCATTTCCTTAATTGTCAAAGATGTTTTCATTTGATCTTTCTAAACTGATTTTCTCACTTGTCACATTGCCACTTCATGTCAGACTTCAAACATTCCTGTTCTTGCTCAATCTCAGTATCCCTACAGTGTTTGATATGTACTCTCTGTGAAACATCTGCCAGATTCCATAATAATTTCCTGTTATTTCTAAATGCCAAGGTTAATACTGGATGTGGCTCTCTTTAGTACTGGCCTGATTATTGTAGCCATCCCTTAGAGGCTCTATTTTCTTTTTTTCCTTAACCTTTGATTATTTATACTAGTAAAAATACATCTCATTCTTATGGTGTTGAATTAACAGTGCAAATATCATCCCTGATTCTTTTAGACATTGCCTGTCTATTTTCCTGTTCACTAAGGACTGATTCCCTAGCTTCCCCTTCCCTTTCATCTTGAATGCTACTTTTCACATCAGCATTATCAGAACTTTAATTATAAAGTACCTCTTGCTATGACTGTGAGTGGCAGAACCTGGCCTTAAAGTAATACTTCTTGTCTTTAATATATATTTATATAAGTCTACTTATGATTGGCTTCAGAAGGATTGTATTTAAAGGAAAGTCACATTGAATTATACTTCAATTGGTATTCCAAATTTCAGTTATTAAAGTTTAAGCAGAGTATATTTGGGGACTGCATTCATCAAATGCATCAGGTTGTGCATATCTGTGCTGGAGAGTACAGGGAGAGAACAATCAGCAGTGTTAATTTGTTATTCAAAGCTGACAAAAATAATCTTTAATATTCTTCTTTAATATACATTTCCTTCAGGTTATCTTGACTGGAGAAAAAAGTGTGTAGCGGAGAATTTCATAAGCTCATTTTCACTAGTTTCAAAGGATTAGTGAAATGATGATGTAAGCTGTGGGGGAAAAATGTGCTAATCATGTGAAATTATAACTTATATGTTGCTGAATATCACCTTGTTTCGAATCGAATAAGGTTCATATTCTAACGTGGAGCCTAGCTGAAAAGCTGTGCTTAAATTGCATTTCAATTATTGGTGATTAAGGAAGGCAAGAAAGAGAGAAAGGGAAATACCTGTTGCCTCTTTGTTTGTGGTGGATAGTTTTAGTAACTAGTGGTTGGTATCTTAAGCAGTTTTAGGTACCAGCTCCTTTGACAAAATATTGGTTAAATCATAGGCCTGGGTAAGCATATAAAATTTCCTGTGTATGTGAAACACTCTAAATGTCAAATTGGCATGCAAATAAGAGTGTGTTTTATTACTTTTTTTTATCTTTTTTCCTAAGCAACTTCATTCTTTACTTTTCAGTTGATCCTCAGGTCAGTTAACAGCCAAAATGACAGCTAGGTGGGAAATTATGGTGTCTGCTATATTGCTTTCTCTCTGCAGGATGCAACAATTGAGGGAAGAATAACATATCAAATGAAATCCCTTTAAAATTGGTGAGAGCTTTGTGAAGACCAATTTAGACATTTAAGGTAGTCGAAATCTAAGTGTATGTGTAACTTTACACATAATTGCTTAAAAAGCACAAGCAATAACCAGTTCATTACTCATGATTTCTACAGCTTTGTATAGAATATTTAAATCAAGCCACCAGTTGTCCTGGTAATGCAATTATATCTAAGTTACAGCTGCTGTCTTACATTGACCCCTGCTTCTAATCAACGTATTTTAAAACTACTGTATGACAGAAGTATAAATTTATCCTAAACCCAATAGCATTCAACAACAACAACAAAACCCCAACCCTAAACCTAACTTTTGTTAGAAGATTTTCTTTTTTGAAGAGAGAAACAATGTGAAAGAAACTGAAAATGTCTGTACTAATGTGAATTATTTGTATTTGCTTGCTTACTTATTTGCTCGTACTGTTTTCCCATGTGCACATGCCTGTTTTAAATAGCTTTAAACCACTATTTCTGCAACTTTTCTTTGCATTATTTTAAGTGGGAGCTTCAGTATAGGTGCTTGACAGACATTTTGCTGGGCTTGTATTGAACCTTGATATTTGCCCAATCTTAATTGAATGTTAGTACTTTTTTTTAGGGTTTTTTTTTGTTTGTTGGTTTGTTTTTCCAGAGAAACCAAATGAAAGGACTTGGCAGAACAATTCAGCTTGGCACTCTGAGCCATTGCATGAGTCATCAGTAGAGACTGGAAGATATACTTATTCTTTCTGGCAAATCAGTATTTCTACAGGGTTCTTGTTTAGAAGTAATAGACAACCTTTCCATTGCAATCCCTCTCTCATGCCTGACTTCAGCATTAGTGCCAGAATGATGGACTTTCCCACCATAAATACAGCAACAAGTGATAATTATTTTGAATATTTCTAAGAAGGTTTTCTTTCACTTTAGTCTGCTCAGTGATTAGTTATTTAATTATAAACATGGAAGAAAATAATGCTGTTTCATTTGGAGGAACACAGTGAAGCAAACTATTTAAGGTAACTAACATTGTGGTAAGTTTATTCATGCTGTTTCTTACTGAGCTCCCCCTAGACAGGACAACTAAGAAACAATACATAAGCAACAATTGTCCATATAGTTTCTAATACAGATTCCATTTATTCTGAGCTCTGCTTTCCATTGCTGTTATGCATTATACAAATCTTTCTGCAGTTAGCCCTGGTTTGTAGTTTGAAAGATGCAATAAGCAATTTGCGCTCATGATTTCTCCACCTGCTTGAAATAGAATTAAAACTGTTGTGAGCTAGCCTCAAATTTAAGCTTTCCAAAAACTAAAACCAGGTCTCTACAGTAATCAGAAAATCTTTTGTTTTGAACAGAATCCCAAGTATGTTTCTCCCACTGCTATGCTTTTACTCATTGCAGTGAAACAAAAAGTTATAGGGAATATAAATCCAATCAAAACTAACAACATAAAATAATAAAAACAAATTGATGTATCTTAGCATTGTGAAAAATTAATGAGGTGGTAAAAACCAGTCTCATGGTCTTTGGAATACCAAAGACTGTAGAGTAGTTTCATATTATCTGTAAAATGCATTAATGGTTTTTCTTTACCAAGGGTCCATTTTCAAAGGATACTGAGACCAAATATTTCAGTCAGGTGATGCCCGAAGGGCAAGTTTTTTCTTTTAAATTTTAGAGAAGTTACAAAAAGTGAATGCACGTCTTCTGCCATCGACACTGTCAAGTATATATCCCTGGTATGGGTGTCTAAGGTGTTGACTGGGACTGTTCCTCCGCTGAGGCAGGCAGGCTGTGGTCACTTTTGTTACATCTTACCAGTATGTATTGAATCACCTCTAATTAAGTCACGTTACTCCACCTCTAACAAGCCCAATAGTTATTTTTATCTAGTTCTGGAAACATGGTTTCTAGAACTGCTTTTTTGCGACATTACTTCTCAGAAACATGATCACCCATGGACAGCCTGCAAGCCTGTATGCAGGTGTGCTGGTTTTAGCTGGGATAATTTTCTCCATTGCAGCTGGTATGGGGCTTTGCTTTGGATTTGTGCTGAAAACTGTGTTGATAATATGACATGTTTTAGTTATTGCTGAGCATGCTTATGCAGAGTCAAGGCCTATTCTGCTCCTCACAGTGAGTGGCTGTGTGGAACTTAGTTGCTGGCTGGAGTTAAACCGTGGCAGGGGGAGTCTGGGTCTGAGATGTAACAGACACATGCTCCCCAGAGGACACTTGAGCTGTCTCTGAGCCTTCATTTGGAAGCTCATTGGCTGTGTGATCCATCAGCCTGGTCTCAAAACCAACTATGTACTGATATGCAGCCATCTGGGTAGACATACCTAATGCAATTTATTTTGAATCACAACCATGATTTTGTTCTATGGATCAATTTCTCAAAATATTAGAGTCTGACATGAATCCAAATAGCTGGACATAAAGGTCTGTGGTATGAATGTTATTGCTGCCAATGATTATAAACAGTCTGGTTTACTACTTTTTTGGGGGGGAACAAAGCCCGCATTCACTCAAAAAGAGAGAGGTGTTGGCCAGCTCCAATAAATGTTAATAGATTTTTACCATTTGCAGTTTTATCAAAGCAAATTGACACAGCTTTCTTGCCAGTTCGTTACCACTCCTTTGGCTGTGAAAAACAGATGAGCAAATATAGTGTGTGCGTGGCAGTGAGAAACAGGTTCTACTCCAACACTTCTGCTGGAGTTTTATGCCTCAAAACTTGCTCAATAAGCTCAATGCTTGACTGAAAAGGAAATGGTGTGTTCACTTGATGTCAGGCTAATGTCAACATGATGTTCATGTTAGTGAAGATTTGCATGCAGAAATCAAACATTGGTTTGGGGAAGCAGACATTATTGCTTAGAGGCACTGCCAACCCTGGGAACTTATGCAGGTTTTCATTAGTTCAATGGCAGTAGATATCTCCACCAGTGAACTGCAAGACAGTTAAGACCTGCTAAATATACTAATACACCACCTTTTTTTCAGTATTTAACCAAGAACCGGGAAAGAGAAAAAATGTAAATCAGGGTAAAATACTTCATCTTTCAACTTCAGAAAGAAATGCTGTGCTAGAAAACTCAGCTATATTGTTTTCCTGTTGAGATAAACCACTTTAATTTTCTGGTTAAACCAGTGTGAAAAAGATGGAGGTTCTGGTAATGTACTACTTCATTCTCCCTTGCAATTAAACTGCAGGAAAAGCAGCCGGTGTTAAAAGATGTGCAATAATGAGAACACATAAAGAGACTAGATCTGACTAAAGCTCTGTCTAACCACTATTCTTCCTTCAGTAGCAGCAAATAGTGAATGACCAGGGAAAGGCGTAAGAGGTTAAACACATGGAAGTATTTCTGCTCTACACTTTCTCAGTTTCTTCTGATCTGAGGCTCAAGAGCAGAGGTTACATCAATCCAGCAGCAGTTTCTCACCTTCTAAGTCTGCTTTTACTTCTGATTCCAACAGCTCTTTCATTTTTTGCTAGGAGTTGTTTTTCTTCTTCAGGAATTTTCTTTGAGTTTCCCTCCAATATCCAAATAGCTGCTACCTCATGGAAGATGCTTTCATGGTTTTAGAATATTTCTTTTTTTATCTGTTTGGCTTAATGCCTAATTTTCCTCAGTCTACCATTCATGCATTGATGGTTTTTGCTGAAATATGCCAGTATTATGTAGGGTGATGGCAATTATGTTACTTCCTGCTGCTCAAACTCCTTTACCATGTTTTACAGTTTGTTAAACATTGATTTCCATCCATATATATGTATATATCAAAACTTGTTTCTGTAAAAACACAGTTAAAAGCATTTAATTGAAGAACTTGATATTGCATTCCTCCTTGACGACGGTTTCTTTGTTTTAGGGGAAATAAACAATTATTATTCATGTTTATTTACTCCTCAGATGGTATTCTTCAAATCAGTCCTTGCTACACATTGGTAGAGCTTTATTTTAAGGCCAGAAGAAATTGTTGACATTTAGTCTTAAGTTTTGTGTAGTGTAGGCAACATCACTTCAGTGAGTAGCTTCTTCAGCAAAACCCCTTACATGTCTCATTTTAATTAGATGTTAAGAATAAAGCTATCAAAATGATCAAAGAAGGTACCACCCTGGCTCTTAATTTGGCAATTTATTGGTTTGGTTCATGTCACTAGTTCCAGTAATATCACTGACATTACATTGACTTCCATGAGGAAGTCAGTGACAAAATTCTAGATAAGGTAAATGGCCAGTGCTGAGCCTATTGTTTTCAGGTAAAGTTTAGAGGAAATTAGAAGAGTCTTCTTCATTTGGCATGGCAATGTATAGTCCAGAATGATTGTTATGCTCACTTTAAACTGTGGCAGTAGTTTTCTACCACTGTAGTTTGGAATCATATGATATTATGCTGTTCAAATGTACTCTGTAGGCTTACAGAGGTTTTGATGAGAATTTTGCCTTGTCACAAATTTGCCTTCCAAAATTGCTTTCAAAATCTGATGTAGAAATAAACCCCAAAAAGATGAAATTAAATTTTGAAAATGATAATTTCAAGTATAGATTTCTTTAGAATTCTATAATTCTAAACAAACCTGTTCAGCAATAATGCCTGTGTATTAGCAAGTAATGCAATACATTAAGAGAGGGTTTGAAGAGTGAGATAATAGTGGCTGGGGAACTCATGTCCAAACTGTGATTATTTCTTCTGAATTTACTTGAGGTTAACCTCATTCTATTCCCTGAACAGCTGTTAACAGCCGAAAAGAGCACATACTCCAGTTTTGTTTCTCCTGAAAGAATTCCAGCTTTCATACTCTGCTGCAATTCTGCATATTAGGGGAAATCAGTGAACTATTGAAAAGAACATTCTAGAAAGAAACTAAAAACAGATACAGTCATTTTTTTTTTGCATTTCTCTTACTGGGGTTTTCCATAAGAGATAACATAGCTGTTGAGTTTCACTTGTTCCCCTATCAACGTTATTGCAGTAACTTATCGCTTGCAGCTGAGAATGAGTTTGGAGTCTTGACTTAGATTCTTCACATTGGCCTGGACTATAACAATGACATCTGAATCTCATGGATTGTTTTATCTGAGTATTTGAAAATCAGGTCTAGCCCTGCAAGTATTTTCGGCAGTGCACATCAGTAAAGCCTTGGAAATGAGAAACCGGTGGACAGTTTTCCTGATGACTCATGAGGCTGATAATTTTATCCCTCTTCCCTCCTGACAGCACTAAAACAATGTAACTTAGCAGAAACAGAAGTTAGCCTTTTCAGACAGCTGCCCCAGCAAAGGCTGCAGTCTGAGCCTCGACATTAGTGCTGCAGAATGATAACTTACCACCCCACCTGAGACTTCTTGCCCACTCACTGCAGATGCAAAACTAGTAGTCACAGGCATAACGTTATGATTTGCAGTTGGGGCTGGGCAAAGTTTTTCTCTAAATAATAAATCTTCAGTCCTCCTAAAGCTCTTCAATCATTTATATTTAATATAGCAGCAGTATCAGCTGTGGAACAGAAAATGTTATGGTGATATGTCCAGTAAATAAGGAACTAGAAATCCCATTTAAATTCTCTATGCAACCCAGCAGGAATGTGGATCTTAATTTTCTAGCTGCCAGGCTAGCACGTGCACAGAGAAAGCTCTGACAATTTGCTGTGGACTCTATGAAGAAGCATTCCAAGAAGCAAAGATGGGAGCTGAGGTATGTCTGCCTCCAAGGAAGGTGCCCTAACAATGAGGTTGTTGCTTTCTTGCACTCATGCACTATTTAAGTCTTTTAGAAAAAGTATGGTGGCTTCTGCAGGGCAAGGTACATTTTAGGATGCTCAGAGTCACCTCAAAATACTCTGTAAATATTCTTGAACACCCCTCAGAATACTCACCAATCTTGAAAATTCAGCTGGAAGGGAGAGACAGTCCTAGACTGTTGGTGTGATTCAAGCATAGAGTGCCTTTGCACTTGAATTCCTTAACTAACAACAGAACATCCTTTGGCAAGGGTGTATGCTATTGCTTATTTTAGTGGACTCTTGCTAATGTTTTCACCCTGGTGTGAAAAGTGTTCCTAATTTTAAAAGGCTATCCTATATTTCATTAATTTACAGCATGAATAAAGCTGAATCAGTGAATCAGATCTCCACAGATCTGTAGTCAGTGTAGATCAATTTTATTTTGGTGTAGCAAACATTTTAAACCTCAGAGTTTTAAGAAAAACTGATCACGCCTAAATATCCCTTTGTGGTTTAAGATAACAGTGTAAAGGCTCCATCTGAAAAGTACTTCAGAGATGTGACTTCATGTTTCAGACTTTGACTACTAAATAATATTTTTAAAGTATCTGTTCCTGCATTTGTAGCCCAGTAAGAAAATACCATGCATAAAAAAGTCTTCTGGACCATTTAATTAATGATTGTGTAAACAAGCTACGCTTCCCACATGCGCATAGTATTCTGTTTTATTGGAAAGATTAAGGTCAAACTAGAAATACTAGGTAGCCACTGTCCTCTGGAAAATCTCAATGTTTATGACTGCAGAATTTACTGGAAGTGGTGTGGAAGTTACCAACCATCTATTGCAGAAATTATGAATGGTTATGGTATTCTGTTAAGCTGAGAAGGTTGTAGAAAAGAGGGCTTTGGAGCAAAGTGGTGGTGATGCAGAAAGGGGTGATATGTCTCTTGAGCTTCTCTTTAATGCCTCTTTGAGACAGATCATCTTTGGGTGTTTCAGAGGAGTATTTTCAGAAGTGAAGTGTGCTCTTAGAGAAATCACAGGATGAAAAATCCTCTGACTGCAGTGAGACAACTGCTTGGAGAATGAGAAAACAGGGTTGAAGAACTGGGGAAAGCTAAGAGAAGTACTGTGAATGCTCATGGCCTTAGAGGTATTTATTTGGGATGAAAGTTGGTCTTTGCCAATGACAGTTCCATTTCCCCACATAGTCTTGCTTGCTTGAGATTCTTTTTCAAAATAAAAATGTATTTTTATAACATTGTAATCTAGAAGATCGGTCTTGTATCTAGGGCCTCAAGAAGACCTTGAAGCAGTGTAGCTAGGACTAACTCGTGTATTCATCCTATCTAACAGTAATTTTTTGTGAGTATGGTATACAACATCAAGGAATAATAATAAAAAAAAGCCTTTGGTACCCAACATTATTTATAGTTTCTGCTTGATTTAACTGTCTCCCACATGGATTGTAACTGTGCAATGACTTTGAGGGTAATGTTCCATCAGAGAATTATAGAATGACACAATAATTTGGGTTGGAAGAGACCTCTAGTGTACTTCACTGCAGTAGTTTTGCCTTATAGTTGTGAGGAGTTAATTGCTCAGCCAAGGCAAATTTCTGCTGCACCTGTATAACTTTCTGCATGTTTGAAAGGATTGTTCTTGTCTTTGAGAAGGCTGTCATAGCCACACTCCAAAAATAGCTTTTTGCATTCTCAGTAGATAAATGATTTTGCCTGGATCACTGAACATAGCAACAGAATCATAGAATCATAGAATAGTTAGGATTGGAAAGGACCTTAAGATCATCTAGTTCCAACCCCCCTGCCATGGGCAGGGACACCTCACACTAAACCATGACACCAAGGCTATGTCCAACCTGGCCTTGGACACCGCCAGCAATGGAGCATTCACAACTTCCCTGGGCAACCCATTCCACTGCCTCACCACCCTTACAGTAAAGAATTTCTTCTTCATATCCAATCTAATCTTCCCCTGTTTAAGTTTGAACACATTACCCCTTGTCCTTTTACTACAGTCCCTGATGAAGAGTCCCTCCACGGCATCCCTATAGACAGATACTGGAAGGCTGCTAGGAGGTCTCCATGCAGCCTTCTCTTCTCCAGGCTGAACAGCCCCAACTTTCTCAGCCTATCTTCATATGGGAGGTGCTCCAGTCCCATGATCATCCTTGTGGCACTCCTCTGGACTTGTTCCAGCAGCTCCATGTCCCTTTTTATGTTGAGGACACCAGAACTGCACACAATACTCCAAGTGAGGTCTCAGGAGAGCAGAGTAGGGGGACAGGATCACCTCCTTCAACATTCTGGTCATGTTCCTTTTGATGCAGCCCAGGATATGGTTGGCTTTCTGGGCTGCAAGCGCACACTGCAGCCGGCTCATGTTCATTTTCTCATCGACCAACACCCCCAAGTCCTTCTGCGCAGGGCTGCTCTCAATCTTTTCTCTGCCCAACCTGTAGTTGTGCCTGGGATTGCTCCCACCCAGGTGTAGGACCTTGCACTTGGCATGGTTCAACTTCATCAGGTTGGCATCAGCCCACCTCACAAGTGTGTCAAGGTCCCTCTGCATGGCATTCCTTCCCTCCAGTGTATCAGCTGAAACACAGCTTGGTGTCATTGGCAAACTTGCTGAGGGCACACTCAATCCCACTGTCCATGGCACCGACTAAGATGTTGAACAAGACCAATCCCAACACCGATCCCTGAGGGACAGCACTCGTTACTGGTCTCCAGCTGGACATTGAGCCATTGAGCACAACTCTTTGCATGCGGCCATCCAGCCAGTTCTTTATCCACCGAGTGGTCCACCTATCAAACTGATGTCTCTCCAATTTAGAGACAAGGATGTCATGTGAGACAGTCTCAAACGCTTTGCACAAGTCCAGGTAGATGACATCAGCTGCTCTACCCCTGTCCATCAGTTCCGTAGCCCCATCATAGAAGGCCACCAGATTGGTGAGGCAGGATTTCCCCTTAGTGAAGCCATGCTGGCTGGTCACCAACTACCTTGTTGTTTTTCATGTGCCTCAGCATGCCTTCCAGGAGAATCTGCTCTGAGATTTTGCCAGGCACAGAGGTGAGACTGACTGCTGTGTAGTTCCCCGGCTCATCCATTTTCCCCTTTCCAGTTGTTGGGAGCTTCACCTGATTGCCATGATTTTTCAAATATGATGGAGAGTAGCTTAGGCAACTTCATTTGCAGCTCCTTCAGGATGCGTGGATGGATTTCATCAGGTCCCATGGACTTGTGCACATTCAGGTTCCTATGGTGGTCTCGAACCAGATCCTCTCCTACAGTGGGCCCAGGGTCTTCATTCTGACAGTCCCTGTGTCTGCCTTCCAGAACTTGGGTAGTGTGTTCAGAGCATTTGCTGGTAAACACTGGAGACAAAGAAGTCTTTAAGAACCTCAGCCTTCTCCAAATCCAGGGTAGCCAGTTCTCCTGATAGCTTCCGGAGGGGACCCACATTGTCCCTACTCTGTCTTTTATTTGCTACATACCTGTAGAATCCCTTCCTTTTACCTTTCACATCCCTAGCCAAGTTTAGTTCTAAGTGGGCCTTATCTTTCCTCAGCCGGTCCCTAGATTCCCAGACAACATCCCTGTATTCTTCCCAGGCCGCCTGTCCTTGCTTCCTCCTTGTGTAAGCCTCTTTTTTCCTTCAAATTTTCCTCAGCAGCTCCTTATCCATCCAAGGAGGTCTCTTGGCCCTCCTGCAGCACTTCCTTCTTGTTGGGATGTATCGCTCCTGAGCTTGCAGCAGGTGATCCTTGAATATCAACCAACAGTCTTCGGCCCCCCTGCCCTCAAGGGCTATATCCCATGGAATCTTACTGAGCAGGTTCCTGAAGAGGCCAAAGTCTGCTCTCTCGAAGATCCAGGGCAGTGAGCTTGCTGCATGCCCTTCTCACTGTCCTGAGGATCTCAAATTCAACCACCTCATGATTGCTGCAATCAAGGCTGCCCTGGAGCATCACATTTCCAACCAGCCCTTCCCTGTTGCTGAGGACGAGGTCAAGCGTATAATAGTCATAAAGCTTACTTCAGTTTTTGCAAAAGAGATTTCTTAAATACCCAGAGTGGTCTATCAGATGCAATAAAGCATGTAAATGAACTGGGTTATAAAAATTATTCTAGCAGAATTTTAAGAACAGAAAGCTTAAAACTCTTTTTCACCACTGAGAAGACACAGAAAATGGCGAGGCACAATTGTTTACTGCTACAGAAGTAACACAAACAGACTAACCTACTGCACAAAATCATTCACATAGATCACTTAATTTGTGTAATAAAATGTGCTGCTCTGTTTTCCAAGAAAAAAAGACATTTTGGTACTGCAGAATTTTCATGTAATGCTAGTAATGCATTTTTTCTTCTTAGAACCACACTAACAATAAAAGGCATGATGGAGAAAAGGCAAATTATTTCCTTGAAGTGCCTTAATAAAAAAATAATTATAACAACTTTGTTGATACAAATGAAATGATCGACTGTCATCATAGTTCTTTTTAAGAGTACTTGAAAAGTGGAAAGTCTGCTATAGTCAAGAGGTTTAAACTTGGAGATGTATTTTCATTTATGAGTGGAGATGGCAGGGTTAACAAAAGAGATACTACTCTGTCAACTGGTTTATAATGAGAATGAATATGTACTTCCAGTTAATTGTCCATTTTATAGGCTGTGTAGTATAGCAGGGAACCTTGTGATTAGTTATTTTTCCTTGAAAATTGTGAACAAAACTTCATTTTTTCCTCATCTGTTGAGAGTTACAGATGTTTCATTCTCTAAAGTTTACCTGAATTAAAATGTTGAACCATATGTCCAAAAGGTAATGATTTCCATAGTCTCCAGCTGCATGAATCCTAAAACAGCCTTCATTTCATGGAAGTACATTTGAAGAAAGATTTTATACATTAGATAATATACGTTTTTAAAGCTTTTAAGAATTTTAAAGATCTTAAGGTGTCATAATTTCAGTGACTATTACTTAAATTCCTTTGTTCATACTGTGTTGTACTCTTTAAAAGACATTTCTAAAATTAAAACCTATTTTTTAGTATCTGATGAGCTTTATGATTCAGTGCATTTTCACTGACTATTAAATTATATATGGTGACGCCTTTTTGTTATAAATGCAACCCTAATCTAAAAACTAACAAGACAATATATACAGAAATAAGTACACAGTTTGCCAGGAGATTTAATAATGCCATTATGATGAACAGTCACTGTATTGTTGAAAGACTAAATTCACATAAAAATGTGCATGGTTTCTTTGTATGAAAGGTATTATCTATTGAGAGATTCATAGTTTTTGTTTGCACACGTCAGGTGTTTCAAGAAATAGTCTGTTTTTCAGTTATCCAATCTTACTGCTTTGAATTTCTTAATATTTGTGGAAGGAAAAATTAAAATGCTTTTCTTCCTAGTACAAACAACCCTGGACAGGTTTAAAAAGAACAGCAAAACAAAAAGTAGGTTGGGCTGCACTGAAGTTTGTGCTAATTTTTACTTTGAAGGTTGTAGAAATGGAAGAGAAATATATTCGTATGAGGGGCTTTCCAACCACCACCTGTAGAAGTTCATCTTTCTTAATATTGCTTTTACTTTAAGTGATTTCACCTTTACCTCTTTTGTAGAAAGGTGATCATCTGCTCCTGGGAGAATTTCTCTACAGTCATAAAGGCCCTTCCATTTGAAATTCAGTGTACTTTATTTGCCTAATCAAAGCTTTACATAAAGCCTAATTCTTACATTTTCTGTTGTTTTAAGCTCCCCTGGCAGCATGAAGACTGACTGAACTATGCCCAGGGGGAACATTGCAGGTATCTTGAGCAATGCATCTCAAGGGGCACCGCATTCAGATTATTGTCTAACGTAACCTGGTTGTTATAAGTTTTGTCGTCTTCTAACCTTGCAGGTCACAGGAAGGTAATATTAAATAGACATATTAAATTGTGGACTTGACATCTTGTATCTAATAATCATAAACTGTGAGATATTTTAGAGATTACAGTCTCCAAGTAGCATTTGTCACCGACAGTTTCAGCTGTCAAGCAGGATAGAAATAAAATTGAGTTTGACAAATCCTCTCTCATCAGAGAAATGGGGAAGGTAGAAAATATTTCTTTTTTTTTTTTTTTTTTTTCCGCTGTCACCATGCTCTTTGGGGAAGGATGCTTTGCTCTTTATGGCTCCTTCAATTATTTGAAGAGCTCTAAACCTCCTCCAGATGGAATTCCATGTGATGCTGAGTAAACAAAGTTGGCTATGGCATCTGTGTTGTACTGTATAACTATGGGCTAGGTTCAATGAGATGCATGGTTGTCTTCTTCAGCACTGAAGTCTGTAAAGATTAGCTACTACCTTCAACAGAGAAGGGTGAAAAATCTAAATGTATGTATAGACATCCTACATAGAAAAGTTTACCTGCTCTGTTCACCAGTCTATTGGTAATGCCTTACTAATAACCTTGATTGAAAAATATGAACTAAAGGGGCTAATTTGCCTTTCTTTGTCACTACAAAACCTGAAATAGCATTCAGTATTGCATACGTACAGGCTTCAGCCTATTTATGCTTGAATATTATTAAGTTCTCAATTAAAAATAGAAAAGATATAAAAATATGAGAAAATACAAAAAGTGGGTGAATCCACTCAGACTTGCAAAGTGTTAAGAAAAAGATTCATGTTAATATCCAACATTATTCCCTTTCCTGTTAGCTTATAGTGTTTCTAGAGAGGCTGTTTTGCTGTTTGCTTTACTTTTAGAAAATCTTGTCTGACAGTTTTTTAGAGTGTACAGATGATGACAACTATTGGAAGAAGACTACTGGAAGAAGTTAGGTACTAGGGATTTTAGGCATTGTAGTTGCTTTTATTGATGACAAAGCAACGCACACACGCAAGGAGGAGAGGAGAAACAGAACAGCAAAGACTGAAAATGTAGTTAAAGTTTCTTGCTCATGCTGCAAATCTTACAGATAAAGACAGGCACAGTGCCTAGTCTCCTCAGCCACTATAAAGTTTGTTAAATATCAGCATGTTTAGGATTTTGATTTTAGCTGCCTTCCTAACATGACAGGAGCTCACAGCACAAAACTAAGTAAGAAAAGCAGCTGTAGCAGGCTAAATGGAAGGATGGGAAGGCCGAAAGTGAAAAAGAGGGAGGAAAAAAGCAAAAAGAAAGAAAGGGTGGTGAAGCCTCCATCCTAGCTGGTTCACAGGACTTACCCAAAGAAAGCAGATGTCTCAGTGTTGATATGTGGGTTAATTTACTTTAGTCTATAGTCAGATCACCTCTCATCAAGGGGTTGATAAGGAAGGATCCTGGTCCTGGGAGATGGTGGGCATGGCAGTCTCAATATTAAGGTTTGCTCCTCTAGCCTACTCACCACTCCAAAACTTTGGACTGATATAAATCTAGAATTAGAATCATAGAATCATAGAATAGTTAGGGTTGGAAAGGACCTTAAGAACATCTAGTTCCAATCCCCCTGCCATGGGCAGGGACACCTCACGCTAAACTATGTCACCCAAAGCTATGTCCAAAACAGCCTTGAACACCGCCAGCGATGGAGCATTCACAACTTCCATGGGCAACCCATTCCACTGCCTCACCACCCTCACAGTAAAGAATTTCTTCCTTATATCCAATCTAAACTTCCCCTGTTTAAGTTTGAACTCATTAAGAGTCCATCCCCAGCATCCCTATAGGCCCCCTTCAGATACTGGAAGGCTGCTAGGAGGCCTCCACGCAGCCTTCTCTTCAGGCTGAACAGCCCCAACGTTCTCAGCCTATCTTCATATGGGAGGTGAATTAGTAGACTAGTTCTTTTCATCAATTTATTTACAATTGTGAACTCTAGCATATAAATTTTGATTAATTAATCCCCATTTCTGTACTTTTCATGTTCACCAGTTAAGGTAGTTCTGTATGATTTGAGTGGGCTTCTTGAGTTGCACTACTTTTTTTCTCCACCATGATCTTTTGATGACATTTCTAAGCAATTTAATATAGCAAGTGAAGTTGGACTTTGTTATTTGGACAATGCATTGTTCAGCCTTCGTTTTAGGGGGCTATCACTTAACAATAGAGATAATTTGCATTAATATGGCACTTTCATTTTTGGGCTCTCAATACAATTAAAAAACACTAATTAAACCATTAACATCTCAATACCTTTCTGAGAGCAAGTTAGTGCTGTTTATTTTTTTCTCTCTTATGTGAAAGAACTGATACAGGAGATGATGTAACTTTTCCAAGATCATTCAAGATATTGGTGGCGGAGCCTGGATCACATGGCTCACCTCCTTATAATCCAAGCAATAAATTAATCTCCTTTAGGGTACTGTAACTAAAAGAAAAACCTTTGCAGGGAATGTGAGTAAGACTTAATGAATTTTAATAATACAGCCCCCTCCTCCCGCTGCATTTTCTCCTGAGCTCAGAAGCATAACATCTTTCATGAGTAGGCCTTTGGTACCTCCCTTTAAAAGCCTATATCCTTTTAAAATGACATAATCTTGTTTCATGGTTGCAATTTTAAGCAAACAAACCTAAAATAGTCACAGAGCAACATAACCAGCTGCACAGTATTTCTGTTGAAAGCTGCACTGCTGTTCTGCTATATGCAGTCTGAATCTATTAGCATTTTGTAAGCAAGTGTGATTGAATACCAAAAGGAAAATTTCTTTTCAGTGAGTTCTTGTATTTGTATAAAGACTTGTCACACACAGGTTTTCTTTATTTTTCCCCTAGCAGCTGACTAACGTGGCTGGGGATCCATGGCAGCGATCATGCTATGCTTTTAATTGTATGTCTTCCCAGATGTTAAAACCTCTATAGATTATATCTTTATAAATACAGAGGTAGAGTTTGTTTCTTAATCATATGGGATTGACTAGTTAAAATGGAAACAAATAAGAGAGAAAAATCTTCTTAATCACATTGAGATTGTTTGTGGTATGGCTATGCACTGAAGAGCAACAAATGACTAAAATTGATGGTAGGCATTTCAGTTAAACCAACCAAGCAAAACCCAGAAAACCCATAACAATAAAAAGATCTCACAGACAACTGGCTTTACCTGTCATCATTCAAGAGATCTTCTCTCTTTCTGCTTCATGTCCGAATATAGCGTGGGAATAAGTAGGATATATTACTAGCTAACAAAACAGTTCTGCATTTGACGGAGTTTATGCCTGTGCTCAACAGTATTACATGTATTTGTTTGGTAACAGCTAATGATGTGCTGCCTTCTAACCCCTAGCTAATTACTATCAGTTGGCTTCACAGATGGATTTTGCTGAAGATGTGTCTGTTGCTGTGCTGCAGTTGCTGCTGCCTCACTTGTTTCCTGTACATCTCAGAGAATGTCCCTGGAGGTGCTACAGATGCTGCTCAGCACAATGTCCTGCCTGAGTCCTGCACTTCTTCACCAGAGAAGAGCAACTTCCCTGGTGAGTCACACTGACAAAAAACCTAAAAGGCAGAGATACATAAACAGCAGGGAAATGTGGTAGATGGGTGGACACAAGACACTGATAAAGAACTGTGCTGTGGAAACAGCTGTGATTTCCCTCCCTGTCCTGTCTTCCCCAAGTGGAGCATGCTAAGAGTGCAGAAATATGTGCTGGGTACACTGGGGTTGGTTGTAACATAACCAGATCAGGAGGTAATGTCTACACTTATATTAACAGAGGGGGATAATGTGCCGTGGTAATTTCTAGAACTACTTCATTGTATAATTCTATTGAATGGATTTAGAAAAGCAATTTCTTAGTCTTAGTGTGTAAGTCATTATGAGAGCAGCCATCTGAATCCAGCACTGCACTGGAGGCATTTTTATACCAAGGTTCTTGCCCAATAGCACTACAGGGATGTCAGAGGCACTCTGTTACTTTATGCTGGCATCCTGGTAAGGAAAAAAGTTCTCATTAGTCTGATGTGATCCTGATCACATGGGAAAAATCTTGGGCCAAGGTGGAGGTAATTTCTGTGTACTGAGGATTTCTTTTTTTTTTTTTTTATTTATACTCACTTTTTATTTTTACAAAGAAATAATGTTTCTTTTGTGGACAATTACCTGTTACCACCATGTCTGTGTTTCAGTGATTTCTGTAAGTATTTATGGAACACTACTGTACCCATTTCACAAACTGATATACTGAGAGGAGATAAAGGCTTTATTCCCAAATGGAACTTAAGTCCAGACTGTAAACTTTGCAGTTCAATACCCCTCCCCATTCACCTGTTGCCAGTGGAAGTGGTGTGAAAAATAGGCACCTCTGTAAACTTCCCATAGTATTTAAACGTCTTTGCAGGTATTTCCAGAACTGCACAGGTTTTGATTTTGGCATGCTCCTCTTCCAACCTGGCTTGCAGATACTGCCAACCAGGGTGTATCTCATGGAAATCTTCCTGGGATTGGCGATATAAAAACATTCTTTCTCTCTTCATAGTTCCATACATAGAAAACTCATTGAGGATTTGGGTGTGTTCCCTGTGTTATATAAAATGAATGAAAGGTCATTCAGAGGCAAGGAATCAGATCACCGTGTGCTTCACTTGCCTTGCAACCAGTCTGCGTGTGTCCCTGGAAACACACTTTAGCTACACCTGGCTCATGCCAGAGTCTCGAAATGGTGCCATTTCCACAGTTCCATTTCCCATCTAAATAGCAGCAATCGGGCTTAACAGTGCAGAATTTCAAAGAGTTTCAGATGAGCAGATCTTATTTTATGTACAGAACCTGGTGTGTCCACCTCCCAAATGGTCTAACAATAAGGATGTAAATTCCATTTGCCTCTGTGAGAAATGACGGGTAACTGACTTCCTGCCTTTCCTCTGCAGTGACACAGCATCCTCCAGCTTCGCTCTCATCAGTACCCTGCATTGTCATTCTCCCATATAGGGACATGATATTGCATAGCTGTGAAATAAGATCACAATTTTTTCCTTACAATGCACTGATGTTTGTGTGTGTGGACATTTCTAATGAAAGAACTACTGCCTTTGGGGACACAGCAACACTATGCTGGTTTTGAAGTCCTCCCTGGAAAAAAGTAAGCAGCTCTGTATAATTTTGTGTAGATACTTTAGATCAGAGATGGATCTTTTGGCTTTTCAATTGGAGTCTGCAGGTCTTCAAGCTGCCTATATTGATTCTGAATAGTGTGAAGGTTTTTTGGGACCCTTTTCTGTTTAATTCTCTTATTTTTCTGTATCTGCACACGTGGTGGATGCATACACACATATAATCCCCAATGTTAATTCAGTAATGTAAGCCTGACTTCTATTTGTGTCTTTCCTTTCCATGCTGACATTGTTTCTGGCACAACATGGGCATGTATATGTATATTTATACAGAAAGAACAGATGTGAAAATAAAAACCTCAATGACTTGCTGAAGGGGCACTAACTACTGTAGGAGGCGAACTGCAGGTTGCAGGGAATCCTCTATTTTGTATGAAACTAGAATAATTGTTAGGGCAAAAAGAAAAACCAGGAAAAACTATGGTGAAATATGGTTCGTTCTCTAGATTTCACTGGAGTCTGAAACCAAACAAGTCTCAGATTGTGTAACCTACTGTACCTGGATGGTAAAGTAATGCAAAAATCTAAAATATATTGCTATAACCAGAGCTTTTACTGGAGATTGTTATACAATAACACGTTTTACCAAGAGTGGCAAAATGAATACTGCCACTTTTTATTAACACTACTTCAGCAAAATGGGTTCCACAGACATGTCTTTCCCAACTACTAGGTTATCTGTTCATTATGTCTAATAAATTTATGGAAGATGAGTATTTTAAGACATAAAGGTGAAGTTAAGGTTAAATTTTCAGTCATTACTACTTTTCCGGTTTTGTGCAGTTACTTAATTTCAAAACCATATTCTGTTCCTTAACACTCTGCTGCATATTCTGCTTACCTGTAGTGGCCTGACTGGTGATCAGAGCACAGAAGAAAGGATTTTCTCTCCTTGACTTTGTAATCCAGGTGTAATTTTGACTTGTGTTATTTTATACAATCCACTGGCTTTATGAGCTAAAACTAGCATCAGAGGATTTTTTCTCTCTTACTTTGAAAACACATTTAGAAATTAAGAAAGTTCTTCAATAATTCCAGAATTATTTGGTCTTCTCTAAATTCCTTCTACCTCCATGAAGAATGCATTGATTTTAATTTATTATTTTGGTCTGTATAAAATGTATACCCTTCCTGCAGATGACCTAACACTTATATTTCTTGCTCAGTGACAGTATTTTTACCTCTGTGTTAGATGGGGTGGGGAACCACTTAACTAAGTCAGGAAGACTCCTCCTTATTTTAATCTCACAGCTGAAAAGACTAATGGAAAATGTCACTGGGGGTTGAACTAGATGATCTCCAGAGGTCCCTTCCAAACCTAACAATTCTCTGATTCTGTGATAATATCCTTAGTATTCAATTATTTCATTTTAATCAGGTGCATTTATTGATAACACTGAATCATGACTTAAGCTGTTCTTCAAAGATAGGATTTTGTGCAGTACTGGAAAGTGACTCAAAACTGTTCCTCTGTGCTGCAACGTTTTAAGAGCTGTTGTGCTTCACTTCCTTGCTTTCCTTTCTCACTAGTTCTTCCCTCCGTTCCTTCTGACAATTTCTGGTTCTTAAATAACCTCTTGAAATAATAAGAGTCAGGCAAAAAGTAACTAATAATTCCATACATATCCTGTAGTTGAAATAAATGTCAGTGCAAATGTAGAAAGCTATACTGTACTGGAGCCATTAAAAAGAAGGTTTGAGTGCTTTGTTTTCTTTATACCAACAATTCCTTCAATATTGCAGGAAGAAGAATACCATTTGACAGTTTAATATGAAGGCCTATTTAATCTTGGGTTATTTAAAAGCAAAATTGCTGAATAACATTTGCTATCAGATAATTTACAAAGTAAGTTTGATTTGGTGCTGCAGTATGTTTTTTATAAAAATTTCAAAATTAAGATCTAAGAGTTTTTGCAAACCCCATTCTGCAGAATGACATCTCATAACATTTATTTTTAGTATGTGGTAGATTCTGAGACTTCAGGGTTATTACTATGGTAGTATAACTTATCAAAGGGAATATTAAAATTAGAAGAACGGAGAGCAATCACACTGCTCTAGGAACACAAAATCGTATGGTTCAATTCAGAGAAACATGTTGAATGCTGACATTCTAGCAGAAATGGAATTTAACAGCCATCACAGTAGTCAGTGCTCAGTAAATTGAAACAAGAAATATAGCTGAAAACCGATGACCTACACTTTTAGTGACCACCGTTTTGGAGCCCTGAGTCTTTGCATATTCAAGACAAAGTACAGTGAAGGGGACTAGGTCTTTAAAAACAAGATCTCTGAAACACTGCTAAACCTGAGATAGAATCGTAGAATCATAGAATAGTTAGGGCTGGAAAGGACCTTAAGATCATCTAGTTCCAACACCCCTGACATGGGCAGGGACACCTCACACTAAACCATGACACCCAAGGCTCTGTCCGACCTGGCCTTGAACATCACCAGGGATAGAGCATTCACAACTTCCCTGGGCAACCCATTCCACTGCCTCACTACCCTTACAGTAAAGAATTTCTTCCTCATATTCATTCTAAACTTCCCCTGTTTAAGTTTGAACACATTACCCCTTGTCCTCTCACTACAGTCCCTGATGAAGAGTCCCTCCCTAGCATCCCTATAGTCCCCCTTCAGATACTGGAAGGCTGCTAGGAGGTCTCCATGCAGCCTTCTCTTCTCCAGGCTGAACAGCCACAACTTTCTCAGCCTATCTTCATACGGGAGGTGCTCCAGTCCCATGATCATCTTTGTGGCCCTCCTCTGGACTTGTTCCAGCAGCTCCATGTCCTTTTTATGTTGAGGACACCAGAACTGCACACAATACTCCAAGTGAGGTCTCAGGAGAGCAGAGTAGAGGGGCAGGATCACCTCCTTTGACCTGCTGGTCACGCTCCTTTGGATGCAGCCCAGGATGCACTTGGCTTTCTGGGCTGCAAGCACACACTGCAGCCGGCTCATGTTCATTTTCTCATCGACCAACACCCCCAAGTCCTTCTGTGCAGGGCTGCTCTCAATCTCTTCTCTGCCCAACCTGTAGCTGTGCCTGGGATTGCTCCCACCCAGGTGTAGGACCTTGCACTTGGCATGGTTCAACTTCATCAGGTTGGTATCAGCCCACCTCACAAGTGTGTCAAGGTCCCTCTGCATGGCATTCCTTCCCTCCAGTGCATCAACTGAACCACACAGCTTGGTGTCATTGGCAAACTTGCTGAGGGCACACTCAATCCCACTGTCCATGGCACCGACTAAGATGTTGAACAAGACCGATCCCAGCACCGATCCCTGAGGGACACCACTCGTTACTGGTCTCCAGCTGGACATTGAGCCATTGAGCACAACTCTTTGCGTGTGGCCATCCAGCCAGTTCTTTATCCACCGAGTGGTCCACCTATCAGACTGATGTCTCTCCAACTTAGAGACAAGGATGTCATGTGGGACAGTGTCAAACGCTTTGCACAAGTCCAGGTAGATGACATCAGCTGCTCTACCCCTGTCCATCAGTTCCGTAGCCCCATCATAGAAGGCCACCAGATTGGTGAGGCAGGATTTCCCCTTAGTGAAGCCATGCTGGCTGTCACCAACTACCTTGTTGTTTTTCATGTGCCTTAGCATGCCTTCCAGGAGAATCTGCTCTGAGATTTTGCCAGGCACAGAGGTGAGACTGACTGCTGTGTAGTTCCCCGGCTCATCCATTTTCCCCTTTCTTGAAAATGGGGTTATATTTACCTTTTTCCAGTTGTCGGGAACTTCACCTGACTGCCATGATTTTTCAAATATGATGGAGAGTAGCTTAGCAACTTCATTTGCAGCTCCTTCAGGAGCCGCGAGGATGGATTTCATCAGGTCCCATGGACTTGTGCGCATTCAGGTTCCTATGGTGGTCTTGAACCAGATCCTCTCCTACAGTGGGCCTAGGGTCTTCATTCTCACTGCCCCTGTGTCTTCCTTTCAAGATTTAGGTGGTGTGTTCAGAGCATTTTCTGGTAAACACGGGGGCAAAGAAGTCATTAACAACCTCAGCCTTCTCCAAATCCAGGGTAGCCAGTTCTCCTGATAGCTTCTGGAGAGTACCCGTTTTGTCCCTAGCCTGCCTTTTGTTTGCTGTGTACCTACAGAATCGCTTGCTGTTACCTTTCACATCCCTAGCCAAGTTTAATTCTAAGTGGGCCTTAGCTTTCCTCACCTGGTCCCTAGCTTCCTGGACAACATCCCTGTATTCTTCCCAGGCCGCCTGTCCTTGCTTCCACCTTTTATAAGCCTCTTTTTTCCTTCAGATTTTCCTCAGCAGCTCCTTATCCATACTAAAAATCAAATCTCACTTTTGAAAAAGTGTATCACACTCTCAAATCTGATTAAAAAGTAGTGAGGAAATCATATTAGAATGCACACACTGCTACTTTTACTGGAGTCTTTGACCTCATAAAGTTAATTCATTTCTGTGACAAAGTCTTACAGTGTTGATGAAAAAACCATAAAAATAGCTTTTGATCAATATTCATTGAGCTATATGAATTACATCAGTTGGAGATTTGTCTCTCAATCTTTATGAAACTGGAATACTTGCTGTTTAATGTATTACCTGCCTTTGATCTGTGTATGTATATCATATATGTACATTTATATATGCATATATGTGTGTGTACTTTATAATCATGGAATCATAGAATAGCTAGGGTTGGAAAGGACCTCAAGATCATCATATTCCACCCCACCCCACCCCCCCCCATGGGCAGGGTCACCTCCCACTAAACCATGTCACCCAAGGTCTGTCCAACCTGGTCTTCAACATCGCCAGGGATAGAGCATTCACAACTTCTTTGTCAGCAAAACAGGCTGATGTAAAGGAGTATCTTATACTTCTTTAATGAGGAGCTGAGTTCCAACCCATGCAATGAATCAGCAGCGAGCTCAGTTTCCATCTGAGTCAGACCATCTCTACCTATGAAGACGTTTCTGCTAGAGGACAAGTAATGCTTCAAAGTCAGTTTTGTTCTAGCACATGTGTCCATGGACATAAAATTTAATACCATACAGGTACATTTTGTGTAAGATCAGTGCACTGAAAAATGAGGTAATCTTACATATAAGAAAGGAGGAGTAACAGCAAACAGAAGAATGCATCTTAAGCCATTCAAACCTTCAGGCTTGTTCATGTGACTGGAAGGTCGTGATAGCCTATCTGTCCCCACCTTGCCTGCATACATGACATCCAGCTGAATGTTTTCCTCTTCTTGGCAAAAAACATGACATCTGACTGCATACATGCCCCTTGACCGTTTTAAGGGAAGCTTAAGTAGTGGAATAGAGCTAAATCGTGAACAAGTTAGTCACCATGTATGGGCTGAACAGGTGGAAACTTGCTAAAATAACATTACTCTGTGTGTGTGCATTCCCATAACATTAGTACAAGTTTTAGACTATCCATCACCAATTTATAGAGAGTTAATTTCTGGCTTGTTGCAGTTGTCCCCAGACTAAATGCTACATTCTCCATCATATCCATGTACCTTTAGCATCTTAGCCTGGAGAAAGCTGTTATTTTTAAGCTTTACTTTCAGTCCCGTGCATGATAATGGGCAGATAAGACTTCTATAACAAATTTAATTTGTCCTTGTAATGGCCACATAGAATAACCATGTCATTTTGAGTAGGAATTTTTTGTTCATGATCCTAATTTGGGTATTAAAAAAACAAAACAAAAACAAACAAAAAAAAAAAACAACCCACAAAAGAACAAAACCTGACATGTTTCATTATTTCTCTCTCCTACAATATTTGGACACATTTTCTCTTTACTTTTGAACTATGTTTTCTAGTAAAGCTGAAACCTAAAGTGGTAGTGACCTCAAAATTCTGAGTGCTGGCAGGATGACTGCAGATATCCCTTCGCTTTGTTTTGCTGTCTCTGCCCTCTAATGTGAATTTGCACGGTCATTCATTTAAGGGTTTCTACTGTGTTGTGTGCTGTTCTTCTCCGTTTTCCTGTTGTGATCAGTGATTCTATGTTTGAGGTCTCTGATCTGTTTCTTCAAGTCTCTTGGGGGAGAAATCCTTCTTGTAGGAGATTGCGATTGAGGCCCCCTAGCCATTTGGTTGTTTTGATTTCTGATCCTTTTCCAAGTGTACATGAAATATTTTTTTGACGAAATGATTCTTATGATTGCAGAACCTAAATATTGGGAAAAGATACGAAATGTAAGGATATTAATTGCCATCAATAAAATGAGCAGCTTTATTCCTAAATCATGCATGTATAGGAATGAGCAACTTGAATTAGTGCAATAGCTGTATCATTATGATCAGTGCATACTGATTACATTTTATTATTTGTGATTTTAAATTTGATTGAACTGCTTTTTCTTTATATGGTTTCTATTGATGAATTCACAAAACAATAGAAATAATACTATTTTCTATGCTTTTTTCCTATCTTGACATGTTTAGATTGATTTTAATATTAACTTTGGCTCTATGTTTTGAGGCTTTACAATGCTGGATAATTCTGTATTCCCTGTAAGGTTGATGGGTTTTTTTTTCATTTTGTTTTGTTTTTAAATTGTTGAAGTTACTGGTTTCTACTCTGACTTAACTTTATTTTAGCATAGTTTTGGTTTTTAGTATTTCTCTGTTCCTGAAAAATACCTAGATATCAATTTTCTCATGTATACGCCAATTAAAAGATCAGGCATGTGATAAAATGTTATGGTGAAGTCAGCAAGCTGAGAAAATGTAAAATGCATTTATCTCTTACTTTAAGTCCTGACTTAACTAGCCTTTCTCCATAGGTTAATGGGTACCAATTAATGCTGATTGATGACACATATATATATATTTTATATCTTATAAAAACATGTTAAATGCCAACTAATCTTTACATATTGGTTACCATTTATCTCAGTTATATTTATATACCTGAGAAAAAAGTGAAAGGCTGAGTATTCGTACCTCTAGGATATTCAGTACTTCATGCTGAAATACTTCGTTTAAATTAAGCTGGAACAAGAAGAAAGAAACAAAGAAGAAGAAAAAAAAAAAGAAGAGAAGAAGTAAGATGATGTTTTATCTGCTTCCTTGAAGTATATTTATAATAAGTGGTAGCAGTCGTTGAAGAATGTATTTAGTGTTGCAGTGAATTCCTGAAAGCTGTTACCCCAGCCTCAAAGCAACTGTTTCCCTTTTCAACTTCTCCATATATCAGTTACCTGAAATGTACCGTACAGTGTCTGTGTTATATTTTAGGAGTCATCTTCAAGTTATTCTTTTTCAGTTCTTCAGGCCCTTGTCAAAAGTAATTATCTGTTTTTTTCTTGAAGATATCCAGTCTCTGTGGGAGTAAGGTATCCTAGAGCACATCTCAATGTCCCACGGCTGATTATGATCGTGAATGATGGTGCTGAGTCATTTTCGTTCTTTTCATGTTGGGTGGAGCTAAAGAGCCCACCAGGAATATAGATTTCCAGCTACCCTAAAATTGTTACTGCTATATTCTTCAAGTGTAGCTGTGACTCTACATCTAGCTAAATCAAGAAATGGGTGCTTGGGATAGAAATTCTGTAGTAGAAAGAGAAAGCAAGAGTTTTCTGGTCAGTGCTGTCATTTGTTCACAATTTTACTTTAAGCACGTTACTTCTCTCTGTTTCATGTGACTTATCCGAACAGTTGGTCAGATCCTCAGTAGGTATAAATCTTGCTTATCTCCCTGTGCTATTCCTGTGGCTACATACAATCTCTCACACTCCCCATGGGAATCTTGACTTGTTTTCCTTAATTTCTTTTTCTCCAAGCAAAAAGTTTGTCTTTTGGCTCATCTTAACCATTGTAGGCCAGAGCAAAGCTGAACCACAGAGTGAAATGAGTTGGAGCTCTTGCTTGTTTCTGACACTTACAGCAAAAAGTTCCTACTGAGAACTGATCAGAGATACACTGAAAAACTATTCTTAATGGTAATTCTGTTTTAGCCTGTTGTTAGTCTTTCTAGTCGTTTACATGTATCCTGGGTTCAGCAGTAGCAGCCATTTTTTCGCCTTCTTTTTGTAGCTGATGCAGTGCTGTATTTTTGACTTTCAGCCTGGGAACAATGCTGATAATACCAATGTTTTTAGTCATTTCTAAGTAATGTTTACTCTGACCAAGGACTTTTAGTTTCATGGTCTGCCAGGGAGAAGGGGCATGGGAAGCTGGGAGGAAGCAGAGCCAAGACATCTGAACCAAACTAGCCAAAGGGGTATTCCATACCACAGTATGTCATGCCCAGTATATAGACGGGGGAGTTACCTGGAAGGCCCAGATCCCTGCTCAGGTCAGGCTGGGTATCAGTCAGAGGATGGTGAGTGGTTGTATTCTCTTCCCTTGTTATTGCCCTTATCACTATTATTACTGGTGGTAGCAGTAGTGGTTTGTGTTATACCTTAGTTACTGGACTGTTCTTATCTCAGCCCAGTGGGAGTTACATTCTTTCGATTCTCCTCCCCATCCCTCCAGGAGCGCAAAGAAGAACAGGGGAAGTGAGCGAGCAGCTGCATGGATCTGAGTTACTGGCTGGGCTTAAACCATGACAACATGCTTTTAAAAAAAACTGTTGTTGATAGAGAACTAGAGAACCCAGGAAAGTGAAGTAGTCTTTCTACTGCTAGGTTATCAGTGTAAATCTGGTTGATTGTCAATTCCTGATGGAATATTTAGTAATTAAAAACAGTGTGGAAGGGAAGCTGCATCAAGAATTTTCTATTGCCTTTGACATGATTACCATGACAATTGCTCTTTAACAAGAAGCTGTTAGAGGTACAAAATCTCTTGGGTGCAGGACCTCTTCCAAGTCAGGGTTACTGTGTATTTAAAAATGATGACGCTGCAGCCAGGGACAGAGGATGCAATTTCAGTGGTTGGAATTTCACTACCATTTCACTAGACATACAACCATACCAAGTAATATGGTGCTTACCTGACAAGAGATTACTGAATCTGGAATTAATTTAGTATCTCTCAGCTGTACATCAGCTCTACCTATTAAGAAATTGAAACACTTTTTCATTAAAAAAAATTCTGAGATCAAAAATAAATATCATACTGCTTCTAGTTCTAAGCAGAATTCATAATTGATTTTAGTTGGTTGCTTCATGGTAGAACTTAAGCTATAAGACACACTTTTCTGACAAACTGTGATGTCATGATTAGATGGCAAAAGTGACAGAACAAAAGAAAGAAAGAAAGAAATGCTAGTCAAACTTTCCCAAAATAATTTCTTTTTAGGTTAAAATAGGTGTAAATAGGTGTACCATATCTATATTCATGTACTTTTCCTCCAGAATACCTACGGTAGTCACTCCATTTATTGCCTTTAGTGCATTATGATTGCCAGACCAATTTAAAAAGAAATCCTTATTCAATGGAATTAGAGATTCTTCAATTACCTCCAGAATTTTTATCTCATTGGTCTTCTTGAAAAATACAGTATGCCAGGCAGATTGCATAAGGAGTTTTAAAAAAACCATTTATCCTTTGACACCTTCAGAGCATTATAAAATAATAATAAAAAAAGAGTTTCACTTACTTACATTTCATCCTCTTTAAGTGTGCTTCACAAGCTTTTCTAAATTTGTTCTGGCTGCTATTACATTGATTTCTGCATTGCCCTCTAACCCCTTCCAGCATCCAAGTGAGGCCGCTGGCTGTCTGTTGATTATGACAGGGGCTTCCTTTTATCATTTCTTGTCTTGAACTAAAGGTTTCAGACTTGATGTTGATTGCTGTAATATGGCTTGTGTTGCACCCAGTGCTTTAAAAATAATTGCTGCCTATGGAAATCTCATTCCTTTTAATGTGATTAGAGCTATACCAGTTTACAATATTTCCTAAAGTCTGCTAAGAGTGATATTGATGGGGGCAAATAGTTTGAGGTTGAGAGTTAGGATGTAAGAAGGAGGGAGAGAAAAAGAAATAATTCCATCCATTACTTTCATGACCTAAATCTTTAACTGAAATCTGTGGGAAAACGTGATTGTTATCTTCCAGTCTGGTGCATTGTGACTGTAAAATTTCAAGTCCACCTTTTAGTTGAAGGAATGCCTTTGTTCTTCTGTTGCAAAAGTTAAAGAAACAACCAATCAGATATATTCCCACAAGAATTTGTTTCCTGAAATATATCTGTGGTGTAATTGTTTGCTAAGTCAGAGTGAAGTCAGTGAAGTTACAACAGAGTGGAATGATATTTCAGAGAGACCCTGAAAATGAAAATTTAATTGCAGTTTTGAGAGACAGCAGAGGAGTCTTTTTTGACCTGAAACATGGTAATAAGCAAAAACAGCACCACAAGCTAACATGTTCACACTTGACATCAGACAAAGATGATCTCATCAAAGATTAAATGGTTAATTTGGGTTTCTAAAATCAGAACTGAAATGCATGCAACAAATATAACATCCTTGTCCACCATGCTACACATGAAAGGGGTTCATTTGCATAAATGTTTAAGTCATAGAATCATAGAGTCATAGAATAGTTAGGGTTGGAAAGGACCTTAAGATCATCTAGTTCCAACACCACTGCCATGGGCAGGGACACCTCACACTAAACCATGCAACCCAAGGCTTTGTCCAACCCAGCCTTGAACTTCACCAGGGATAGAGCATTCACAATTTCCCTGGGCAGCCCATTACAGTGCAACATCACCCTCACAGTGAAGAGCTTCTTCCTTAGATCTAATCTAAACTTCCCCTGTTTAACTCGTTACCCCTTGTCCTCTCACTACAGTCCCTAATGAAGAGTCCATCCCCAGCATCCTTATAAGCCTCCTTCAGATACCAGAAGGCTGCTATGAGGTCTTCACTCAGCCTTCTCCAGGCTGAACAGTCCCAACTTTCTCAGCCTATCTTCATACGGGAGGTGCTCCAGTCCCATGATCTTCCTCGTGGCCCTCCTCTGGACTTGTTCCAGCAGCTCTGTGTCCTTTTTATGTTGAGGACACCAGAACTACACACAATACTCCAAGTGAGGTCTCAGGAGAGCAGAGTACGAGGGACAGGATCGCCTTCTTCGACCTGCTGGTCATGCTTCTTTTGATGCAGTCCAGGATATGGTTGGCTTTCTGGGCTGTGAGCGCACACTGCCAGCTCATGTTCATTTTCTCATCGACCAACACCCCCAAGTCCTCCTCCACAGGGCTGCTCTGAACCTCTTCTCTGCCCATCCTGTAGCTGTGCCTGGGATTGCCCCAACCCAGGTGTAGGACCTTGCACTTGGTATGGTTAAACTTCATACCCTCCTCTCATTAAATATTCAGTTAACCCTGTTTACAGAATGTAAATGGAAAGTAAAAATGAAATACATTCCACAGAAAAGTAAAATGTCGATGATGTTGTGGATCGTAATTGGTTATATGTTCTGGTAATCTTTTCATCCATCCCTGCTTACTGGGAAAGTAATTCTACAAACATTCTAATCAAGTATAGCAATGATTAAGTGTGTCAGGTTTTTTGCCATTTGTCTTTTCAGATTCCTCCAGAGAATTTGCTCAGGGAGCTGCTCCTCTTCCTCATGCCCATTAGGTGTGGAGTTGGAGGTCCTGATCCCTGGTCCTGTTGATTTCTTATCCCAGCTTGCAAGTGGCTACTCCCTTCCCTCTGCTCAAATTAGTTTCAAACCCAGAAAGGCCCCATTTTACCTATCTTACTGCTGGACTCATTGTACTCACCATAGAGTTGGTCCCTATTCTAAGGGATGTATATCCATAACTATTCCTTTATCTCATACTGGCTGTTGTTAAACCTATTTAGTCAAATGCTACAAAAGTCTTGATTCCACCCTGAATATCCATTTCTGAATGCTTCTATTTTCTCTTATAAGCCCTTTGGCAAAGCGTCATCAGGTTTGCTGTGTTTACAGTCTGTGGTCTGATAGGATCCCATCTGGCTAAGCCCTGGTAGCTCCTCCTGCAATAAAACCCTCGTACCATGGTTATGCACAGCAAGATTGGATTTTCAGTTTCAGACTAGTAGAGTAGCAAGATATATTTATACTACAGTTACCCTGGTAATTTTGCAAGCTGTTTCATGGAATTGTGCTCATTTACTTTGGCTGAACATTTAATCTAGCCTATGGATAAAAGTCTGGCAAAAGTTAACTACAATTTCTGTTTGCAGAGTACTTTTGTTTTAAAAAAATTTTTTTATATAAAAGTCTTGCCTGTGCACTTGGTAGGAAATTCCAATATGGTCATACTCTGAATTAATTAGTTTCCATGTAAACCTGGAGTCAGTTCTGAAGATGTCAGTAAAGATGTCCTTCATTTACTTCAGTGTTTCAATTTTGAGGATACAGCCTTCCATCTCTCTTGGCAATATATCCGTTTCATCACCAGACATGTTTTTTTCAGTTGATGGGATTGCTCTTTTCCCGACTGTTTCCCTGACATTTGGATTCTGTAGTTACTTTGAAGTACCCCAAATCCCAGTGGATAGAATAATCAGTCTGATCATTGCAACAAGCCTTCCATTGACTGCTAGACCAGCTTGTGTTTAAGCTGCCATCCATCTCCTAGGCCTTTCCTGTTGCCAGCATGTCAGCTGACATTATCCCTCCTGCTCAACTGAACTGATCCAGACAATGCTGGCCTCCGGCCAGCTCGGCACTTCATCATTAACTCTTCTCCTAGAATCTCATTTTTTTGTGGATATCCATTTTATTCCTGCCTCAGCCACTTTAATTTAAAACTCTTCAATCTTCTAAGCAATAACCTTTTTAATCTTTGTACTATAATGTTTTCTTAAGTATTTATGATTTTTCCATTCCTCTCTCCTTCCCTACTCGTGAACTGCCATATTAGCCTGCTTATAGGAATAGTTTGCAAATTTTCTCTGGAAGGTCCTTATCTTGACCCCCTTCCTCTTCTAGAGTAGGAAAAAAAAAAGACTTAACCTTTAATGAACTTGCTGCTAAAGTAGATTAGCTATTTTCTGTTGGCAAGATTGATGATGCTATCAATGTTATTAAGTCACTAGGTATGAATTCCTCACTTGTGTAAACCCAAAGTAATAAGCACTATTAGAGCCCCAGGCCATCCATCTCACTGTTGTCTTTCCAGCGTTCTTTCCTAAATGAAAAGAAAAAAAACAAACCAAAAACTAATATAAAAAGAAGAGGTAGGAGAGAGGCTGCTAGTTTCAAACTATGAGGCTGCCAACTTTATTTTTACGAGGCTTTGCTTGTTTGGCTTGGTTTGGAAAATCTAGAATTGCAAACTGCTCTGGGCTGTAGCTGTGTTTCAGGATTTTTGAAACAGAATTGTATTCGTGGCGTTATTGTGTTTTTCTGCATTTCTTCTTGGTTGTGAGTGTTTGGCTAGCTACCAGTGAAAGAGGATTCTGAAGCAGAATGCTGGGAAAAGGTAGCCAAAATGAGTTGACTTTCAAGGAATAATTCACAGGAAGGGGTCAAAGTACTTAGGAGAAGGGAGCTATTTTTGGATGATGATTGTTTCATCTTTTGTTGATACTTAGAACAACTCACGGGTACCAACAGCTTAATCTTCAGTTCTCTATGGCCCCAAACTGTCCGTCACACCAGCAAAAGTGACCTGCAATCTAAACTTGGACAACCCAATCATTTCTTACGAAAGTAATGCAAAGATCCACACAACTATTCATTCGATAATATCAGGAAATTTCGAGGGTGGTGTTTTGAGTCCCTACATCTCCTGTCAGGATGAGAATATTTTTAACCCTTGAGGAACCCTGGCAAAAGTAGGAAGGAGGAAATAAATACTAAGTAAGGAGGTTCATAGGCCAAAAATATGTAGTGGGTTTGTTGATTGGTTTATTTCATATCTTTGTTTTTGTTAGATACGTTCAAATGCTGTTTTGATTATTTGATAGAGATGAGATACAGTTTTGTTTTCCTGATCAAATAGTGTAATTTGGCATTCCACTTCCTTGGAACAGAGTGGGTTGTTTTTCCTTCTAGGAGAAAGCATTAAATCAGATTTCTAAGATGTCTTGCTCCTTTAAGAGAATACTGTTTACTGAGACCTTGACAGTAGAGAGATATTTGCTCCCCTGTTGCTCTAAGGTATCTTTTGTATTAGGAGAAAAAAACCCAGAGGAGACATTTGTGGCCAAATAATGTCGGCCATAATGCAGTTGCATTGAGATGTGGGTATGGAAAAGTTTCCCTTTCTGAACCTCCAGTGTTCCCACACTGGAAGGGGGTGTTACTATGTCTGTCTATGCTTTGTGCTTCAAGGATGTTGGCTGTGCGCCACAGAAGGAGCCAGCAGACAAAAAGTCTGAAGGTTTCAGAAGGACTGGAAAGCATCTGAGAGTATCCATGACCCTTCAACTGAGCACTAAACAGCTCTGTACAAAGAAATGAAATAATAGATGTTGCATTATTTTGGTAACCAGTGCAGAGCTGCATGTGGCTATCAGCATTTTTAGGGTCACCATGACTTCTGGTCTAAGCAGAGCTTAGATCTTGGTGAAACGCTTCATTCTTGTTTATCTGGATATTTTCAGGAATTTTTAATTTTGACTTCTGATATGGATTTCTAGTTCAGGAAGAAGAGCCTTACTTTTGGAAGCTTTCCTGAATTTTGAAGGTGCAACTGTGAATTCAAATTAGCTTACATGCCATTTAGCTGTGGGCTTAAATGAAAGGATTTAGCCAAATAACGACATAATTAACAACAAGGTGGAAGACTAAATCTCATTTTCCGCATTTCCATAGCAGTATCTACAATGTTATATTGCCAAATAAGCCACTATTTTTAGCACACTTTTCTTCCTTCACTATAGATAGAGTGTAAGAAAAAAGTTTGCATATTATAATTCAGATCAACTTCAATATTCTGCTCTACTGGTAAATGTCACAGTTTTTCCATATCAAGGCTGTGGCTTGACCTGCTGATGTGGCAGTTTCTTTGTCCTTTGCTTCCTTTTGATGCTTAGAGCATACCATAACCAGAGCTGTACAAAGTCTGAAAAAGAGTTTAAAAGATGTGCAGTAGTTTGGCACAACCCTTGACGTGTTTTAAAGTCTATTGCCTGTGAAAATGAGTTAAACAATGATGCACTTGCTGGCAGTTGGGACAACAGATTCTGCATACAACAAAACAAAAGAGGTTACTGTGAAAGTTCTTGCTCAAATTCAGAGTGGTCTATACGAGCTACATAAAAGTAGATGCTTGCTTTTGTTAAAACACGGAAGATTTTTCATCTTACTAGAAGGCTAACTCCTTTTGTACTAAATACAGTGTGTTTAGAAGCCTTCTGAAGCCATGAAAGTTGTGATAACCACAGCAGTCTTTTGTCACCACTACTGATTAATTCTCTCCCCTTCCTACCATGCAGAACATAGTGGAAAGCAAGCTCTGGGGGCATTAAAGGTTTTCTTGGAGTAGCATTTCATGCACTGTATTGGCAATTCTGGAAAATTGGAGAATGTACCATGTGGAAATGAAGGCAAGCAAACAAAAACTAATATAATTTGTTTGGCAGAGCATCCTACAGTGATGCTTCCCATCTCCAGAAAACTCCTGAAGCACAGGGAGGGAAACACCTGTGAGGAAACCAGCTTCCCTAACCTTTCCCACTTCCTACTCAAATCTCAATATATTCTGCAAAATAGTCAAGAAAGCTTCTGCTTAACTACATGGAAGGATCTGGTTCAAGACCACCTTAAAAACCTGCATGTACACAGGTCCATGGGACCTGATGAAATCCATCCACGCACCATGAAGGAGCTGGCAAATGAAGTTCCTAAGCCACTCTCCATCATATTTGAGAAATCATGGCAGTCAGGTGAAGCTGCCAACAACTGGAAAAAAGGAAATATAACCCCCATTTTCAGGAAGTGAAAAATGGATGAGCCGGGGAATTACAGACCAGTCAGTCTCACCTCTGTGCCTGGCAAAATCTCAGAGCAGATTCTCCTGGAAGGCATGCTAAGGCACATGAAAAATAGCAAGGTAGTTAGTGACCAGCCAGCATGGCTTCGCTAAGGGGAAATCCTGCCTCACCTAATCCGGTGGCCTTCTATGATGGGGCTATGGAACTGATGGACAGGGGTAGAGCAGCTGATGTCATCTACCTGCACTTGTGCAAAGCGTTTGACACTGTCCCACATGACATCCTTGTCTCTAAGTTGGAGAGACATCAGTCTGATAGGTGGACCTATCACTCACTTCAGTAGGATAAAGAACTGGCTGGATGGCCGCACTCAAAGAGTTGTGCTCAATGGCTCAATGTCCAGCTGGAGACCAGTAACGAGTGCTGTCCCTCAGGGATCGGTGCTGGGATCGGTCTTGTTCAACATCTTAGTCGGTGCCATGGACAGTGGGATTGAGTGTGCCCTCAGCAAGTTTGCCAATGACACCAAGCTGTGTGGTTCAGTTGATGCACTGGAGGGAAGGAATGCCATGCAGAGGGACCTTGACACACTTGTGAGGTGGGCTGATGCCAACCTGATGAAGTTGAACCATGCCAAGTGCAAGGTCCTACACGTGGGTCAGGGCAATCCCAGGCACAGCTCCAGGTTGGGCAGAGAAGAGATTGAGAGCAGCCCTGCACAGAAGGACTTGGGGGTGTTGGTCGATGAGAAAATGAACATGAGCCGGCTGCAGTGTGTGCTTGCAGCCCAGAAAGCCAAGCGCATCCTGGGCTGCATCCAAAGGAGCGTGACCAGCAGGTCAAGGGAGGTGATCCTGTCCCCTCTACTCTGCTCTCCTGAGACCTCACTTGGAGTATTGTGTGCAGTTCTGGTGTCCTCAACATAAAAAGGACATGGAACTGTTGGAACAAGTCCAGAGGAGTGCCTCAGGGATGATCATGGGACTGGAGCACCTCCCGTATGAAGATAGGATGAGAAAGTTGTGGCTGTTCAGCCTGGAGAAGAGAAGGCTGCATGGAGACCTCCTAACAGCCTTCCAGTATCTGAAGGGGGCCTATAGGGATGCCGTGGAGGGACTCTTCATCAGGGACTGTAGTGAGAGGACAAGGGGTAATGTGTTCAAACTTTAAACAGGGGAAGATTAGATTGGATATGAAGAAGAAATTCTTTACTGTGAGAGTGGTGAGGCAGTGGAATGGGTTGCCCAGGGAAGTTGTGAATGCTCCATTGCTGGCGATGTTCAAGGCCGGGTTGGACAGAGCCTTGGGTGGCATGGTTTAGTGTGAGGTGTCCCTGCCCATGCCAGGGGCACTGGAACTAGATGATCTTAAGGTCCTTTCCAACCCTAACTATTCAATTGTTCTATGAATGCACAGTAAACTTGTAATCAACAAGCAGCAGAGTAGTACAAAGCTTCTGTAGGCCTATATGCCTGATTCATAGGAAGAGAGACACATACCTCTGTAAAGACTTAATGACCAAGCCATGCAGCCAAAACTGAAGTCTTAATTGGTAAAAAACTGTGAGAAGTTTGGGCATCATCTGTTCCTCAGGAAACAGCATTAAAATTGTTACTGTGTTCTGTCAACTTTCATCTGATAGTTTAGGCAGGGTAAAAATATTGTGGTTTTAGGAAATCTTGACATAAGCGGGAAATCAGACCTTTGGCACTAACGAGCAGTCCTGAAAATCCATGTGGGAGGAATGCTCCTGCTACAAAGGAAGCATTGAGGGAATGCACAGTAACAGACAACAGGGACTCAACCAAGAAAACCATGACAATGTATAGACTGCACTTGGAGAAAATACTGTGAAGCTGTTATTACCAGAGCACTGTTTTGAATCCCAAATATCAGAATGAAGTGTCCAGGGAAATTGAATGCCATTATATTTCATCACAGTTTGCTAAGCTGTATACTTCTGACAGTTGCTGTTATCTGAAGTAGCTTGTGAAGAACCACAATGGCAATCCCGGACTACCGCGGAAAGAAGAAAGTAGTGAAGAATCTTAATTGCACTGCTATTGCCAATGGCAATGGGTCAGGTTTCTAGCAGAATGTGTTGCAGGTGATATCTTATAGGAGAAAAGCTTAATTAGAAGACAGCAAAATTAAAGGACAAGCTTTGTTTTATGTGAGGAAGCATTAGAGTTCAGAGACATGCAAAGTTCCATAACTTTCAAAATCATGTAGTCTTTTAGGCCTCACTGTTAAACTACACTGGGTTGATACTAGAAGGCAGATAACTTTTTCTTATTTTTTATTTTCTTTAGCTTTTCTTTACTCCTTTTCTCCTTTGGCTCTTTCACTATTCTCCTCAGACTTCAGTACAATAAATCCTCCTCAACTGAAAATGCAGCTGTTCTCTCGCCTATAGCACTTTAATTCCTCCTTTTCCGTAACACCCTCGTTGCTGACATTTCAGTATTGCATTTTAACTATGGTAAGCTTTTGAGAAACTACATCAAATGCCCCCTGTCCCCTTTTTATTTTTCCTAGCATTATTGTTAATGAATTTTAGCAGACGGGACTGCTTTCTAACAATGTAATCTTCAGCTACACACTGAACTTGAGCCGCAAGATTAATAGACACATAATTCCAAGGAACAGGGGTTGGTTAAGTTCTGTTTCTGTAGCCAGCAAAGCTAGCTTTATCTCTGTGATAAGCAGAAGTTGAATGTGAACATGCCGCAAGCCCATGGTATTTCAGACTCTGCCTTTTACTTTTCCAGTAACTCATTCATGTCTGCATAATAAAAACGCTGTGCCCTGTCTCCCCCCAGGTTTTCACTGTTGTTAGTATCTCTAGTGCTACTCCCAAGTATTTTAAATTCCAGGTGGTTCTTGGAAGAATTACAGCTTCCTATAGCACTTTCTTTGTGGTGTTTCTGTGTAATGACTCCAGCAACTTCTGCTTACATTTTTGCTGCTTGGCAACAATGGACCATTTGGGGATTTAATACAGACCTGAGCTTTAGGCCACCAACTTTCTGGAGCTCTTCTGGGCATATGTATGTGAGTGACTGGTCTGGGGCCAGTGAAATAGGAAAAAGATCATGATATAATCAGTACAATGTTCTTATAGGGACTTGTCTTAGAAATTCCTAGGTAATAAGCTCTTTCGCTTTTCTTCAGGATTAGACAGCTGCAGCTGGAGGAAATGATCTTTTCAAGGGCTTGCAGCTCCAGGGGATAGAGATTGTTGGCAACTTTTTAAAAACTTAAAAATAAATATCCCTTGCAACATTATCCATCATACTAGCAGTGCTATTCTTTTCTTTGGTTTAGATTCACAAAAATTAACTAAATTGGTATTCTGAAGTACTGTCAGCAAATAAATTTGCTAGTAATTCAAAAAGATGTTGCACTGTGCCACTCTATTAGCTCTTTCTAGGCAGAAACAGTACGCAATCAAAAATCAGCAAGTGATACCCTCATGCTAATAAAATGGGTTTCTAGCTATGTTTTCAGATTTGAGTGTGGTCTGCTACAGAGCCTGATACTGCTCTTCACATAACTTGCCATGAGTCCTGCTTTCTCTTTCTTTAGATTCTGATACATGTGTCCTTTTGTTATCACCCTAGCTACTAGCTGAGCTACTCTCTTCTTTGTTGCTTGTTTAGTTAGAATAAAAAAATCCTTTTCTATCCCCTGTTCTCAACAGCTTTTTTTAGTAGGTAGCTGACAGTTATTATTTATTAAAATTCCATATATGATGATACAAACTATTACAAAAAACAACAAACAAACACTCCCTCCCTCTTCCCCCCAATAGGAACATATCTTGTCCTGATAAATTTTGTTTTTCAGAGAATCATAGAACAGCCGAGGTTGGAAGGGACCTTCAAAGATCATCTGGTCCAACCTTTTTAGAGAAACAAAATTCCAAGTTATAATTCTAATGTCATCTAGGAATGTAAAGAAATTTCTGTATGCATTTTACTCCATTACTAGTCAATATTTGGTCAGACTAGCCACCTCAGTATTTTCTCTATCATTTAATGAGGACAGTAGTTGTAAGATGCAGACCCACTGTTTCAGAATTAGGATCTAATGTTTTATTATTTGGTTTTCTCTTTGTTGATGACTGTCCCTTATTCTGATGATAATGTCACTGTCTTTGCTGGCTAGTGGGTAGTGCTTCTGTAAATATTTTTTCTAATACATTAGGAAACTTAAGCTAAAAATTACATTACTCTGTCAAAGAATGGTCTAGTCAGGCTTTTCATTTTCCCTTTGTTTTCCATCACTTTTCTCCCATACTTGCTTTTGTACAGCTAACCTCATCTTGAGAGCTGCATTATGAAGTTGTTCCAATCTAAGTTCAAAAGAGGGTATTGTCTCTATTATATACATAATTACATACAGAAGGAACTGCAAATTTACTTTTTGAAATCTGCAAAATACTGAAATAATTAATTTTGTAGCATTAATAACATATGATCATGATATTAAGACTGCATTGTAATAGAGATAATACTGTACTTTCATGATCACATACTTTTCTTGTTTCAAACTGTCCCCATTCATCACAGGGTAAGTGATCACTAAAGAAGTAGGGATTCACCATTCATTCTTACCCTCACTGCTTAAGGCTTGGCCCATGCTTTCTGTATGACATGTCATTCCTCTAGAGAAAAAGATGTTAATGTCTGTATGGATTGAGGGTTTCTCAGCTATTAATTGACTTTCATAACATACTACAAAAAGTGGTTGTGACACTCTTGTATTACAGATGGAGATACCAAAGCAAATGCAGTTCAGGATTGAAATTTTCCACTTTGGGGGGGTTTCCTAATATTAAATTCATAACATTCAATAGACGGGTGTGTTTTTTTTTTTCCAGAGTACTTAATCTTATGTACTTTTTTATGTTGTACCATCCATTGACTGATGCAGAATTTTTGTGGAGCAGATTCACAATGCAAAGGCTTATATGATGGTAGGTGGACAAACTGTTATCATTGGTGCAGCTGTGATCACTGTGATCATTCAACCCACACTGCTTTGGTATTGGGTGACAGAAAGTAGGTGCAGAGTCCGGTTATCAAATGTGGTGTTCGGGCATTCCTTTGCATTCGCCTGCTAAGTCCAGAAAAAGTTAAGGATCTTGCGTTCAAATATCTTATTCACTACAGACTTCTGCTTATGTCCAACAGGCCTGGTGGGGAGTATGTTCATGCCAGTAAACCTGCTTCTGACTAAGTAAATAACTGGGTTAGGAAGGTGTTTTGTATCTTTTGCATCTTCTCGATAAGTTAATTTCCTTGCTCCTTTGTAGCATTAGGAAACTAAGGACTTTTGAAGCAACTTCCCTTCCAACCTGGGAGAAAATAGATAAGGTGCTCAACCCATGATAAACAAGATCTTGGTGTTCATTTTCCTTTTCTCTCTCCACACATTGATTCATTCAAGAAATTTAAGGACACTTCAGCTTTCATCTCCACCACTGACCTACATGGATCCAGGTCACACTGTGTGGAAACTGTCTGTTTGAGGGGCATTAACCTGCACATGACTACTGCTGCCTCACAGCATGCTCTCTCTGACCAGAAATTCCAGTCTAAATTTGGAGAATAATTTTCCTTTTCTACAGCTTTGGTTTAGAAGGTGTTCCTAATTAAACTTGCTTCTGTGACTTTGATTTGAGCAATTGCAGATCTATGCCCAGCGTAAACGTAAAAGTTGCACTGATTCAGGTCCCAGTGGTGGCATTGAATATAGAATCATAGAATAGTTAGGCTTGGAAAGGACCTTAAGATCATCAAGTTCCAACCCCCCTGCCATGGGCATAGACACCTCACACTAAACCATGTTTCCCAATGCTCTGTCAACCTCTCTCACCCAATACATCTAGTTTAAAGTTTTCTTGACGAGCCTGTCAAGCTTCCTACCAAATCAACTGTTCCCTTCTTTCTTAGGCCAGCTCCACCATTCTCCAGTAGACCTGGCCTCCCAAATCCAGTCCCATGTTCTAAATACACATAAATACGTTAAGTTTGACTCTAGGAAAACATTAATCTAATATTAGTGAAGCAAAGAGGAGGTTAATTAGGAAATTATGCAAAGAAGATATTTATAATATTGTTTTGAAGCTAGGATCCTCTAAACAGGCAGGAAAATAACAGTGGAAGGAAGGACCTCCATTATGACAGATGCAACTGTAAAGGAGACAATGTCTTTTGCAGCAATTATGAAATTGTGTATTTCAGGTACTGCTAAAAATCAGACTGCAGGTGTTTGTTAATAAAATGGTAACCTCTACAGAGAAGGATTTCAGACGTCTTGTTCCTTATCTCTTGTTTTTGGTATCAGATGAAGTGGACACATTCCAGCAGTTTCCCAGAAGACACTGTTTTGCCCACAGATGAGCTTTGCGTTGTTTGTTAGCACCAGACATACTTTGATTATGGGAGAGAGGATATAACATTTTTTCCTTAAGTTTTCAGACTTACCATCAATAATGAAATTTTCAGAAAACACCCTGAAGTGCTTTATGATGCTGTTTTCTCATGCAGTTAATTAATAAGATTTTCATGTGATAATTTCCCACACATTTCCATTAGCTAATGCTCTAATACAATATTTAGACTAGTGGGACTTGTCTCAACACATAAGCTACAGTGGCTTAGAATTATAGAATAGTTAGGGCTGGAAAGGATCGTAAGATCATCTAATTCCAGTGCCCCTGGCATGGGCAGAGACACCTCACACTAAGCCATGCCACCCAAGGCTATGTCCGACCTGGCCTTGAACATCACCAGGGATAGAGCATTCACAGCTTCCCTGGGCAGCCCATTCCAGTGCCTCACCACTCTCACAGTAAAGAACTTCCTCCTTCATATCCAATCGAAACTTCTCCTGTTTAAGTTTGAACCCGTTACTCCTTGTCCTGTCACTACGATCCCTGATGAAGAGTCCCTCCACAGCATCCCTATAGGCCCCCTTCATGATACTGGAAGGCTGCTAGGAGGTCTCCATGGTGACCTTCCATGGTCAGGAGGTTTCTCCAGGCTCAACAGCCACAACTTTCTCAGCCTATCTTCATACAGGAGGTGCTCCAGTCCCATGATCTTCCTCGTGGCCCTCCTGTCGACTTGTTCCAACAGTTCCATGTCCTTTTTATGTTGAAGACACCAGAACTGCACACAATACTCCAAGTGAGGTCTCAGGAGAGCAGAGTAGAGGGGCAGGATCACCTCCCTTGACCTGCTGGTCACGCTCCTTTGGATGCAGCCCAGGATGCGCTTGGCTTTCTGGGCTGCAAGCACACACTGCAGCCGGCTCATGTTCATTTTCTCATCGACCAACACCCCCAAGTCCTTCTGTGCAGGGCTGCTCTCAATCTCTTCTCTGCTCAACCTGGAGCTGTGCCTGGGATTGCCCTGACCCACATGTAGGACCTTGCACTTGGCATGGTTCAACTTCATCAGGTTGGTATCAGCCCACCTCACAAGTGTGTCAAGGTCCCTCTACATGGCATTCCTTCCCTCCAGGGTGCATCAGCTGAACCACACAGCTTGGTGTCATTGGCAAACTTGCTGAGGGCATACTCAATCCCACTGTCCATGGCACCGACTAAGATGTTGAACAAGACCAATCCCAGTACCGATCCCTGAGGGACGCCACTCGTTACTGGTCTCCAGCTGGACACTGAGCCATTGAGCACAACTCTTTGCATGCGGCCATCCAGCCAGTTCTCTATCCACTGAGTGAGTGATAGGTCCACCAATCAGACTGATGTCTCTCCAACTTAGAGACAAGGATGTCATGTGGGACAGTGTCAAACGCTTTGCACAAGTGCAGGTAGATGACATCAGCTGCTCTACCCCTGTCCATCAGTTCCATAGCCCCATCATAGAAGGCCACTGGATTGGTGAGGCAGGATTTCCCCTTAGTGAAGCCATGCTGGCTAGTCACTAACCACCTTGCTATTTTTCATGTGCCTTAGCATGCCTTCCAGGAGAATCTGCTCTGAGATTTTGCCAGGCACAGAGGTGAGACTGACTGGTCTGTAATTCCCCGGCTCATCCATTTTTCACTTCCTGAAAATGGGGGTTATATTTCCCTTTTTCCAGTTGTTGGCAGCTTCACCTGATTGCCATGATTTCTCAAATATGATGGAGAGTGGTTTAGGAACTTCATTTGCCAGCTCCTTCATGGTGCGTGGATGGATTTCATCAGGTTCCATGGACTTGTGCGCATTCAGGTTCCTATGGATGGTCTCGAACCAGATCCTCTCCTACAGTGGGCCCAGGGTCTTCATTCTCACAGTCCCTGTGTCTGCCTTCCAGGACTTGGGTGGTGTGTTCAGAGCATTTGCTTGTAAACACGGAGGCAAAGAAGTCATTAAGAACCTCAGCCTTCCCCAAATCCAGGGTAGCCAGTTCTCCTGATAGCTTCTGGAGGGGGCCCACATTGTCCCTAGTCTGTCTTTTATTTGCTACATGCCTGTAGAATCCCTTCCTTTTACCTTTCACATCCCTAGTCAAGTTTAATTCTAAGTGGGCCTTAGCTTTCCTAACCTGGTCCTTGGCTTCCTGGACAACATCCCTGTATTCTTCCCAGGCTGCCTGTCCTTGCTTCCTCCTTGTGTAAGCCTCTTTTTTCCTTCAAATTTTCCTCAGCAGCTCCTTATCCATCCAAGGAGGTCTCCTGGCCCTCCTGCTGCACTTCCTTCTAGTTGGGATGCAATCCTCCTGAGCTCTTAGTAGGTTATCCTTGAATACCAACCCACATTCTTGGGGTCCCCCTGCCCTCTAGGGCTATATCCCATGGAATCTCACTGAGCAGGTTCCTGAAGAGGCCAAAGTCTGCTCTCTCGAAGACCAGGGCAGTGAGCTTGCTGCATGCCCTTCTCACTGTCCTGAGGATCTCAAATTCGACCATCTCATGATTGCTGCAATCAAGGCTGCCCTGGAGCATCACATTTCCAACAAGAGGTGAGGACGAGGTCGAGCATGGTACTTGTCCTTTTTGGCTCCTCTATTACTTGCAGAATGAAGTTGTCTTCTACACAATCAAGGAACTTCCTTGGTTGCTTGTGATAGGCAGTACTGTCCCTCCAACAGATATCAGGGTGGTTGAAGTCTTCCATGAGAACAAGGGTCTGCTACCATGAGGCTGTTCCTATCTGTTTATAGAGTGCTTTATCCACAGTTCTCTTGATCAGGCGGACTATAACAGCTCCTCACAGTAATGTCTCCCATCGCTGTTCTCCCTTTAACCCTGACCCACAAACTCTCTATTGACTGCTCACCTGCCCCCAGACAGAGTTCCATACTCTCCAGCCTATTCCTAACATAAATAGTAACTCCCCCTCCCCGCCTACCAGGCCTGTCTTTTCTAAAGAGCCTATAGCCTTCCATTCCAACACTCCAGTCATAGGAGCCATCCCACCATGTTTCTGTGATGTCTACGATATCATACCCCCATAGATGCGCACACATCTCTAATTCCTCTTGTTTGTTCCCCATGCTACAGGCATTTGTACAGAGGCACCTGAGCTGAGCTCCAATTGAAGCTGGCTCGTTGGCTGGAGCAGCTGGAATATCTCTACATTGCTCCGAGCATTTACTATAGGTGCTGGCAACTGCCTGGGTGTGTTGGGATGGATTGATGCCCCCCTCCCCCAACACATCTAGTTTAAAGCATCCTTGACCAGGCTGGCAAGCCTCCTATCAAAATGGCTCTTCCCCTTCTTTGTCAGACCAGCTTCACCAGCCCCCAGTAGACCTGGCCTACTAAATTAAGTCCCCGGGTCAAGGTACCCAAATCCCTGACTATAGCATCACCCTTCTAACCATTTATTAACCTGGCCAATCCTCCTAGCCTTTTTAAGGTCCTGCCCTGTATCCTGGATAATTGATGAAAAGACAATCTGTGCTCCAGAGCCCCTAACCACCTCTCCCAGGGCTCTGTAGTCCTTCTTTATGTTCTGCAGGCTACTGCTCTTTCTATCAGTAGCACCCACATGGATGACTAGAAATGGATAATAGTCAGTGGGACTGACTAGAACAGGCAGCCTCTCTGCAACATCCCTGATCCGCGCGCCTGGTAGACAACACACCTCCCTTGAGCCTGGGTCAGGCCCACAAATGGGTGCCTCTGTTCCTTTCAGAGTAGAGTCCCCTACTACTATGACCCGCCGCTTTTTCCTGGCAGCACCAGTAAAGATCTTCTTTACCAGCGCATCAGACGGTTGTTCCTAGTGGGAGTGTGGTTCCTCATCAGCCCCCTGCAGGACAGCAAAGCCATTCTGGGTGGGAATAAGAGATTTAGGAGGAAGCCCCTTACTTTTAATTGTCCTATTCCTCCTTTTTTTTGTTGTTTTCTTCTGTTACTATTTCCCAGCTTCCTGAGTTAGCGGCCTCCTTCTTTCCTGCATGAGCTACAGGGGATGCTTGAGGCCCCTGCAGTTTGGGCCTGGAGCAAGCAGTGCTGCTTCCTCTTAGCATCCCTGACATCTTTCAGCTTATGAACAGCATCCAGGAGCTCAGCTTCTGTTGCAGGAGGACCTTCATCAGGGAGCACCAAGTGCAGTCCTGCCCATTTCATACCCTCCCCTCAGGAGAGCAGTGCAGGCACTCTCTGCACCCCAAGCTCTGCCCTGCAACCTCCCCTCTCGTCGGCTCTGTCTGGGTGCCTATGCTGGCCACCGCCGGGGCAGCCAGAGCAGAACTCCCAGGCCGGCCCTTGGTCATAGGGCGAGTGCTCACCATCCCACTTGCCTGCCCACTGCGAACTGCCACGAAAACGAAATGCCTCGACTCGCCCTGTTTGCCGCACTCCCGGGGCAGTTTTTTACCCAGTCAGGGCTGGTGCTGCTCCTCCGGGTGACTCCCCCTCTGAGTCAGCTGCTCATATCAGCTCCTGGGCAAGGCCTGTCGAGGACTTGAGGCTCCCTCAGTGGCTCTCGTGGCTCTGACTTGAGGCTCCTGGATGCTGAGCTTCCCCCTGCTCAGATGTTGAAGGCATCCTCTCTCAAGCTACTCGCCTCAGCAACTAAGAGTAAGGCTTAACTTAGATTGTTTTAAAAATTGTCCTAAGTAGGTGTTTTTATCTATGTTCATGGGGTTTTTTAACCATTCAAATCTATGTCGAAAAGCATTTTAATTGCCAAGCTATGTTTAACCATTACAGATCTTTCAGCAGGCTTTTTATCTCTTTTAGAAGACATCAGTTTAAAAGCTTTTCTCAACTCTGCATTGTAAAGAAGACAGCAGCCAGTCTTGCCTTTTTTTAACCAGAAATCATGCAATCCTTACAGTCCTTGAACAATTACTTGTGGTTATTGTTCGATTGCTATGGGGAAAGTAAATGTCCTTTGTAGTTAAAAAAACAAACAAACAAACACCACCCAAAAAACCGAAGAGCACCCAGTACATTAATTTCAACTGTCTACAGTGGGATTTTACACATCTAACTATTAAATTACTGTGGACAAATGATCTACCATGATGAATCACCTAGACTTTATTAACCTGCACTGAATTAAACTCCTCATATTAAAATATTTCATGGAATTATTTTACTGCCTATTGCTGTCACAAAATAAACTACAGACTATGGAACGATGTATTAGTTTTGGACAGACTGACAGGTCTAGATTACCTGAAAAAGCACATCTTAGGGCACCGCAGCATTAAAGCAGTTCTGATGTTCATAAAAGACAGCTGCAAATCCTAGCAGGGTTAGGACATGGAAGAGAGACTGACAGCTGCACAAGCGATAGGCAAGGTTTTCGTTTGCTATTAAAGAAGACTTATAGAAACCCGCCTTAGATGGCTGTTTAGCTCAGAAACTAAGAAAGCTTCAGAAGGCTTTTAAAGATGCCTTCCAGAAATCCAGCTGGAACACTTTGGGGTTATAACATTTATTTTGCTTTTAGTGTGGCTGATAAGTTGTTTTTCTGAGGTTTTCTAGTTAAGAAGTTCCTCTTGTTTTGGGTTTTTTGTTTTGCTGTGGGTTTTTGGGGTGTGTTTTGTTTCGCTTTGTTTTTTTTTTTCCCTGGGCTCTGAGAATGTAGAGTGGATACAATAAACCATTTCATGAGGTAGAGAATGGACATTCTTTGTTCAATCCCTGTTTCAAATTGTCCAGTATCACTATATGAGAAAAATGACAGGCTGGTGCTGGGGTGATTCTGTCTAAAACATTTAATGAAGTTCCATAATTTGAACCTTAGTAGTCATGTCTCTGTGTGTCCCAGCTATTCTGATTATGTACTGGTGTTTTTAGTATATTCTATTTGTATAGGAGGAGTCTCCCTTCTGCAGACACTTAGGGGAAACATCTTAAGTTTCATACTTAAGTACAACTTAAGTTAGACTAAATGTTGAGCCTACGTATCAGGACACCATCAGTAGCAGAGCCTTTGTTCTGATCACTGTAAAAACATCTGGCCAGCATCAGACAGAGTGTCTTTCTAGCTCAGCAATCTACCTCTGGCATTAGTCAGAAATAGGAAGGGTCAGAAAATGAGAACAGCATACATCATGTATATCCTCTGTCCACTGGAAGCTTAGGGGAATCCAAAACAAGAAATAGATTCTGTTGAGTGAATTAAATGCTAGTGAACTTGTCCATTCTGTGTAAGAAATTGCAGATGTGGCAATTCCTGTGAAATCGTTTGAAGGCATCCAGACACAGATTTTGTCAGGGTAAAGCATGGAGACTGGGAGACTAAACCACTCTGAAAATATTTGAATGCCTGATAGGCATATGCTTATTGTTGCTTCTGTAATTTGGATCACACAGCTGCAAAACTACTAACAAATTGATTGTTTTCCAAATTATTATGACTCAAAACAAGTTTTTTGAGAAGGTGTTTAGCAATTCTGTTCTGCATGCCCAGAGAGCCAGCCATATCCTGGGCTGAATCAAAAGGAGCATGACCAGAAAGTTGAAGGAGGTGATCTTGCCCCTCTGCTCTCCTGAGACCTCACTTGGAGTATTGTGTGCATTTCTGGTGTCCTCAACATAAAAAGGACATGGAACTGTTGGAACAAGTCCAAAGGAGGGCCATGAGAATGATCAGGGTACTGGAGCACCTCCCGTATGAAGATAGGACGAGAAAGTTGTGGCTGTTGAGCCTGGAGAAGAGAAGGCTGCATGGAGACCTCCTAGCAGCCTTCCAGTATCTGAAGGGGGACTATAGGGATGCTAGGGAGGGACTCTTCATTAGTGACTGTAGTGATAGGACAAGGGGTAACGGGTTCAAACTTAAACAGGGGAAGTTTAGATTGGATATGAGGAAGAAGAAATTCTTTAGCGTAAGGGTGGTGAGGCACTGGTAATGGGTTGCCCAGGGAAGTTGTGAATGCTCTATCCCTGGTGATGTTCAAGGACAGGTTGGGCAGAGACTTGAGTGTCATGGTTTAGTGTGAAGGTGTCCCTGCCCATGTCAGGGGTGTTGGAACTAGATGATCTTAAGGTCCTTTCCAGCCCTAACTATTCTATGATTCTATGTGGACCCCTGTTCAACAAGCACAGCAATGGTTAATTGTAAGCCCTGGACCAGTCTCAGTGACTTACTAATTTATATTTTCATTTTATTACGTTTTGAAGAGCTGCTCAAAATGCTTGCAACTCCACTTTTTTCTTTTTTATTAAATATAATATTTTTTAAAAGCAAAGCACTTTAAATCAAATTCAAATTCTTTGGGTTTATGCATTGATACTGGATGGTATATTTTAAACTAAAAGCTAAAATGATGGTTCCCCCTTTATACTATTTTTTTTCCCAGAAAAAAGTAATTTCTTGACCTGCTCTAATAAGAATTTCATATTTATAGAAGGTATGAAATATTTTTATTAAAACTTAGCTTTACTGCAAGGTGGATTTTTTGAGATTCCCATCACCTTTATTCCTAAAGAAAATTACTTTTACTGCTAATTTGTTTTTTCCTATTAGCATATAGCAGGCTTAAGTAAAATATCAAATAATGACTTTTCAATTCGTTATAAAAATACCAAGGGAACTTGCAATGCAAGTGGTGCTTTGTAAACTGAACAATGTAATGTAAACTGAACCTTTCTTTTAATCTAAAATGAATCATTCATATCTAAAAAAGGAGCAGTCATTTCATTACCAGCCAGACTCACAGACCACTCTGGAAAAGTTATAGCTTTGCTTCAAGGCAGTTCAAGAAATAATCCTCTGTCACTGGAGAGCTGATGAAAGAATCCAACGGATACTTTATTATCAAGTTAGCTGGGAGAAATAGGCTGAAAATGGGGATGCCTTTTCATTGCAAATGTGAAGAAAAACTCAGTTACCAGGACTAGGCATGTATTCCTACAACTGCTGCTCATAATGATTAAGTACTGCTAATCAGATAATGGCTGCTAAATTTCTCAATTTCCAGCTGTATTGCAGGAACAGCGATCATGGAACACAGGCATTGCCAGGTAATTTCATCAGCACAGATCATTTTATACTACGCTTACAGGGCTTGAAAAGAAATCAAGATCAAGATACCTTTACAGCATCACATTAAAATATATGAACAGTACAATGTTATTTTTAACAATGGATTGGGGAATTTTTATTCTAGGTTTTCTCGAATATCATTGTTAGTGTTCCTTAAAATGCACTGAATCTCATTAGTGACATGATTTTCATGCAAATATAACATAAATGCAGTCAGCACAAAACAGACGTACAGTAAATGCACACTGCCATAAAGCATTCTGTTCAATCTTTTTTTCCTCTATTATTAATTGTGAAAAGTTATAAGGCTGAAGCAAAAGGAGCGTGGCCAGCAGGTCAAAGAAGGTGATCCTGCCCCTCTACTCTGCTCTCATGAGACCTCACTTGGAGTATTGTGTGCAGTTCTGGTGTCCTCAACATAGAAAGGACATGGAACTGTTGGAACAAGTCGACAGGAGGGCCATGAGGATGATCATGGGACTGGAGCACCTCCCGTATGAAGACAGGATGAGAAAGTTGGGGCTGTTGAGCCTGGAGAAGAGAAGGCTGCATGGAGACCTCCTAGCAGCCTTCCAGTATCTGAAGAGGGGCCTATAGAGGTGCTGGGGAGGGACTCTTCATCAGGGACTGTAGTAAGAGGACAAGGGGTAATGTGTTCAAACTTAAACAGGGGAAGTTTCGATTGGATATAAGGAGGAAGTTCTTTACTGTGAGAGTGGTGAGGCAGTGGAATGTGTTGCCCAGGGAAGTTGTGAATGCTCCATTGCTGGCAATGTTCAAGGCCGGGTTGGACAGAGCCTTGGGTGGCATGGTTTAGTGTGAGGTGTCCCTGCCCATGCCAGGGTGCACTGGAACTAGATGATCTTAAGGTCCTTTCCAATCCTAACTATTCTATGATTCTATGATTTAACTCTATTAGACACTGTCCAGCAAGATACTTACAAATGTACTTTACAAAAATCTGTAAACAACAGCAAGGACTTGATCAAGGATCCTGAAATGCAAACATCTAATAGCCCAACCTAAAATGGGAATGCTCACCTCATCCAGCAATTCAGGGCACTTTAAGTAGTGGTGATAACCCATTTCTAATGGTTAGAGAGCAACCAAAAAAGAAAGTCTAGTAGAAATCAAAGGAAAATTACTAGGACCTGAACATTTTATAAATTTACAAGTGTGCCTTACAAAAGTACGTATTTTAGCATTGCATGTAGATTTGTCAGTGTCATGGGTTCAGCAGCAGCAGTCATTTTTCTCCTTCTTGGTAGCTGGTGCAGCACTGTGTTTTTGATTTTGGGCCTGGGAACAGCGCTGATAACACCAGTGTTTTCAGTTACTGCTTACTAATGTTTTGGTCTGGTCAAGGACTTTCTGAGTCTCATGCTATGCCAGGGAGGAGGGGAAGCCGGGAGGAAGCAGAGGCAGGCACCTGACCTAAACTGACCAAACTGGTTATTCCATACCACAGCACGTCATGTCCAGGATGTGAAGACAGAGAGCAGAGACCCGGGAGGGTGTGGTGGTGGTGAACTGGGTGTGCATGGCATTGTCAGGTTTTTGGTATTGGGGGGTTCGCTGCTGGCGGGTGCACTGGCTTGGTCGGGCTTGGTGAGCAGTTGTATTCTCTTTCCTTGTATTTCTTTTGTATTATTATTGGTAGTAGCAGTTGTGATTTGTGTTATACCTTAATTGCTAAACTATTCTTATCTCAACCTGTGTGAGTTGAATTCTTTTGATTCTCCTCCCCATTCCCCTGGGATTGGGGGAAGAAAGAGGGGGAGTGAGTGAGTGAGTGGGCGACTTTCATGAGTTTTAGAGACTTAAACCACGAGAGTCAGACATAAACAAGTTACTTTTAAGAATGAAGCTTTGCTAAATTGGATCTACACTGAACAAACGCTGATGGCTTTCCTTTTACAAAGGAATAATTCTGACAGAAATTGAAAAACACGAGGATCATAATTGCAGATGAAAATTTAGTTTGGAGTACTTTTTTAGTGATCCTGACAATGAAAACAAATAAGGAAACTGACACACCATAAAGTGCTGCTTCATTGAAAACAGAGCAGTGCTGCAGGTGGCCCAGTCCAGCTGGCCATTAGAAATATAGCTGTTTTCCAAAATGTTTAACCTTATCTCTTAGTCCTGCTTGCCATCACCAGGCTTGGCAGGCGCTTCCCATGCCTTCTCTTGCACTTGCTCCTTTTCGTCATGGTCTCCCATAGGCACAGAAAGGGCTGGGTCCTGCTAGGGGGAGCAGAACTGAATAGGTTTTCCAAAAGCAGCATATTTCAGCCATGAAACAATGTTTTCCAGCACAGAAATACACTGTTGGAAAATTCTCAGCATACTCTGACTGCTGAGGATGGTGAATCGAAGCACATTAAGCAGTGGTGCCTTTGAGTTTTACCGTTTTCAGTATGGAGCTTGCTTTATCAAATGGAAATAAAAAGACTTTGTTGTCAAAATCCCCAATGTTACTTTTTTATTCTGATATGAGATGAGGCAATAGTGAGATGGAAATAGTTTTAACTTTTACAGGATCTGAATGATGATGGAAATATACATTTATTTTTATTTTTTTATGAAATGAAATTATTTGCCTTTCTGAAAATAGCTGGACTACCGGTCTTTTGAAGTAAAAAGGAGATAGAATGGTCACACATTTTGGTGTTAGCTTTGGGACATGCATTCATATTAACTTAGCACGATTATGTACTTTACTTGACTGAGAAATAAACCTGTGCTTAAATGCTTTTGCTGAACTGGGCAATGAAAGAGAATGCATAAAAGAAGATAAGGTACCTGGGGTGTTTGAAGAGGAAAATCAAGTTACTTTGAGGACTTAGAAATGTCGTATAAATCCTTATCTCAATATCAGAGGGAAAGTAAAAAAAATGCATGTTGCAAAGCTTTGCAGAAAATAAGAAAATAAGGTTTTGCTTTGAAAAATTCAAGCTTGTACTTATGCATAAGATAAACAGAAATACAGATTATCAGAGAAGAAGGATTTAAAGGGACCCTATCAACTTGAAATATATTCATTTGTAAAAGAGCCCCTTTAAATTAGTATCAAATAAAATTCCTACTCTTATTGCTCTGCAAATTCTTGGGGCTTTACAATAATGATTTTCATTCTGCTAGTGCAGTCAGAACGAGTCATGGAGACGGAAAATAATGAAACTGAGGATACACAAAGCACATGCAAATGCAGAAGTAAACAAACTAGAAAGAACTAGGAATAGTTTTTTATTTTTTGAGTTATTTGTAGTTAATAGCGAGCCTTGGAGTTATGCCAGACAATAAAAAGCACATTAGTTTCAGGCAACAGACTGACTTTTAAGTAGTGTTGCTTAGAGGCAGGAGGCATTGATCCTCCATTAAATGAAAATTAATTATTCTCCTTTCCCTTTTACTTTTCTATAAAGATTGTTCAATAGCCTTAAATTTCTTTTTTCTTTAATTGGAATTCAAAAATTTTTTCAGACCTGGAAATTGGAAGTCTTGTTGGCACTAAAAAAATGTCCTACCTGTATAAGAACTGGGTCACTTAATTCTGGCACCTTAATATGAAATTAATTTCATCTTTAGCAGGACTGTGGAAGAAGATTACTTAAAAGTCTTGCCACGGGATGTTAAGCTATTTGTAAAGTCATCCAAGCAAGGAGTCACAGGTGGTCAAACATGATACTAATCCTGCATTTATGCCCAATGGCCAGATGGCAACCTTCATATGATCCTACCACTTTCCAGGCATAGATCTTTACTCTTTCTCAGTTACTGCACACACATTCAAACCAGTAAATATGAAATTAGAAATAGATTTATCCACCCCAAATATCAAAATGTTTTTGATAACAATGTATAGGTGTACACAGAAACAGGTAACCTCTTGTGCGAGAAATTGGATCTTAGGTTTGATTTGACATTTGATTACTTTCCTTTGACCTTGTGTGCAGAAAGAGGAAAAAACTGCAGATCTCACAAATTAACAGGATTTGTATCCTCACCTATACTTTGACACATTTTTACTGAAAAAACTAGATTTGGTTTAAGTTGTTGTTGAGAGAGCTTACATGTTAACAAAGCTTCTGTTTTTACGCAGGAATATAGGTAAGTACAATCAGATGTCAGATGTCTTGAGGCTACGCATTTGTCATGGTTTAAGCCCAGCCATAAATCAGCCACACACTTCCTTAGCATCCCCCCTTCCTCCCCCTTTCCTCCCCCCTCCCTCCACCCTCTCCTGGAGGTATGGGGAGAAGAATCAAAACAATGTAACTCCCAGGGGTTGAGATAAGAACAGGCCAGTAACTAAGGTATAACACACATCACTGCTGCTACCACCAATAATAATAATAATGATAAGGGAAAATACAAAGGAAGAGAATACAACCGCTCACCACTTGCTGACTGATACCAAGCCCCACCGAGCAGTGAGCTAACTCTTCCAGATCCCTGCCCCCAGTTTTTACATCCTGGGCATGATGTGCTGTGGTATGGAATACCTCTTTGGTCAGTTTGTGTCAGGTGTCCTGTCTCTGCTTCCTCCCGGCTTCCCCTCCTCCCTGGCAGAGCATGAGACTCAGAAAGTCCTTGGTCAGAGTAAACATTTGAGCAGTAACTAAAAACATCGGTGTTATCAGCGCTGTTCCCAGGCCAAAAGTCAAAACCACATCACTGCATCAGCTGCTAAAAAGGAGAAAAAAATGACTGCTACTACTGAACCCAGGACAACATTATATCCCCTAAATGATTCCCAAGGCAGTCATAGTAAATGAGATGAAAAAAGAAGAGGTAGGAGAAGGTTAAGAATTTTAAGAAATATTTTAAATAAGTAAATATGTAGTGTTTTTTTTTCAGAGTAAACAGAGAATGGGAATAAAGTTCCTATGAGAAATCAGTCAGTATTTTAAGAATCACAGCAAATAATAAGTGTGAGAGCACTACTGTTAGCATTTGTGTCATGATCCTATAAAGATTATTGTATTACTATTATACTTTATCTCCTCCCATGCCCACTCTACCTGGGATTAGATGTTAATATGATGGTTTCTCAGAATGGCTTCTAATTTAACTAAATCATGAAAAGGTATTCATACCCTTCTCAGCTTGAGAAATGCAGAAATGGAACTCTGCTGCTTTCATTTTCTTCTTGTGTTGTTTTGTTTGTTCCAGTTTTGGTATTATTTTTATTTTCTTTTTTAACACCAACCCTGGCAAGATTTGAGCAAGAGATGTGACTCAGCTGGAAACTTCAACAAGGAACCTGTTTGAAAAGTAAAGGATGGGTAGCACTGTATTGAGAAGTATTATAACGGGATCAGTCATTTCTTTCCCAAATTGTCTCCTGGTCTCACATTGTCCTTGAGATGCTCTCAGCAGCGGCTGTTGGAATAATTGATTTTTCAGTTCACTGACTGAAAAAAATTCCATTCACATTGACCCAAAATGATTTCTTTAGGGGGGAGGTTGCTCATCCTATTAAAAATAAAAAGGAAGTTTTAAATTATTTCATTGGAATTAATTTGAGAAATAATTAAAAAGAAAAAAACCAAACCCAACAAACAACCCTAAAGGTAAGTGTGGAGGCAACTGTCAGTCTGAACCAAAAATTATATTCTTTTGAAAATGGCAGACAAAATATTTTGACCTTTATGAAATGCTTTGCCCCATTGAAATATGCCGTGGTTTTTAGGCAATTCTCAAATAGTTTTGACAGTCTTCTATTGGCAAAACAGATAATGTGGACGCAGCACTTTATTCAACATTACTCCGAGGACATAAAAGATCTTACAGCTTTTGTTTCAAGGGGGGGACAAGGCTGGGGCTAAATCCACCTTTTCTCCGAGTGCTGTATTTGCAAGGTTTTGGGGTCCACACTCTTCTGCATCTGCTTTGTGAGATCTGGGTAATGCTTGTAGTGCAGCTGGATTCGAACTGAGCATGGATCAGGATGATATTTCTTCCTTAGAGAAAAGGCACCACAGCTGCATTTCTGGATCCCTGAAAAACAGATAACACATCCATAGGTCTTGACCAAGATTTATGAATAATTATCAGTGTGTCAGGGGTTAGTCCTTATTTAAGTTAAGGTAAAATATTCTTGTTTCCTTTTCTTGCTTTATACCCAGATAGCAAAATTGTCGGGTCTCCTGTGTGCCTGTGTATTGTGGCTTCTCAATGGCACTGATTGGCTTGAAAAGCTTTAAATGGCCTTGTACTAAAATAGGCTTTAAGTACGTATGCACAGCTGATAAAATCAATACCAGAGAAGTGTAAATAAAACCTGGGTTGCAAGGCAATCAGATGTGCATACATAGCAACCAAAATAATGCAAGCAAGTCATGCCATGAATTTCCACGTGTTGCAGTAATGCTGCATATTTACACAGCAAAGAGGGGAGCTGATGAGTGCAGGCACATTGGGATGAAAGATCACAAACCCAGGATCTAAGGGACTGTCATCTTGAATTTGAATTTTGATTTAGTTTATGGTATTTTGAAGACATTACTCTTTATTAAAAATTACAAAATAATAGAATGGTTTGAATTGGAAGGTATCATTAAAGATCATTTATTGCCATCCCCGCTGCCATGGGCAGGGTCATTTCCACAAAATTAGGTTGCTCAAAGCCCTGTCTAACCTGACCTTGAATGCTTCCAATGGTAAGGCATCTACAGCTTCTCTGGGTAACCTATTCCAACATCTCACCGCACTCATTGTAAAGAATTTCTTCCTTATAGCCAATCTGAAATTATCCTCTTCCAGTTTAATACTGTTTCCCCTTGTCGTGTTACTACAGGTCCTGGTAAAAAAACCTCTCAGTTTTCATCAGCCCTCTTTGAGTACTGAAGGTCTACAATAAGGTCTCTCTGGAGCCTTCTCTTCTCCAGGCTGAACAAGCCCAGCTTTCTCAGCCTGTCAGTCATAGGAGAGCTGTTCCATCCCTCTGATAATTCTTGTGGCCCTCCACCAAACCTGCTCTAACAGGTCCGTGTCTTCCTTTCCTGTACTTACTTGTACAGTAGAAGTGACACATAAATAATAAACACACTGCTTGCTCTAGAGGCCTCAAGAAAAGGACAGGACCTGATTTGTCTCACTGGGTTTATAGCTTCTTAGCTAAGCAAGCTGCCAAAAAATCCTCTTCTGCTTAATGGAGAGAGAGGTGCAATTTCAGGACTGGTGTTTTTTCAGCCATACGTGAGGTATCTATTTTGGATGAGTTCATTTGCTCTCAATTATGTTTGAAGTGAGTAGCTAACATGTAGGTATCAGTGTTTAGTCAGATGAACCAGGTGTAGAACAGAAGGTCACACAGACCCACTGGTCTGTGCCCTGTGTTTTTGCCCTTCGAGGTTAGTGAAGCCTTTAATACCACATTTGCTAGGAATGCCAGTAGATAGCAGTAAAATAAATTTTCCTGCCTGCTGCCAGGACAATAAGCTGTTTCTTTAACCAGCTGTGCTTTAAGGTTAGCTCTTTGCACATGACCAGTAGAAATCGTGTTATGGGGCTGCTTGTTTCTTTCTTCTCCCTGCTGTCCTACTTGAGTGCTTGACTTCAGCTGGACTGTGTGTTTAAATAGAAAAACGTCTCCTGATAGAAAGTGTGAGAACATCTATGTGTCATCTGCTCTTGAATTTACAAGTAAAAATATTGGGTGAAATTGAGCTGTATAAAATGTGAACAGATCACCCTGTTTTATAACACAACCGTTTTCTAAAGGATAGAGGCAGACTATTCTGGTATGGCAGCTCAGATTCAACCCTTTTAGAAAGAATTTACAGTAAGCCATTGCTTTGACTTTGAAGATTTTTAATCTTCATGGGCATTAAAAAGTAGAATTACCTTTATAACAAACAGTATCCTTGAATAATATACAAATTCACACTGACTAAGGGTTTAGTTTTGGTTTAATTTTTAATTCAGCGGCAGATTGCTTTTCACAGTAACACTATCAATTACAAAAATGATCTATATAAAAGGGCTAGGGAAGCTGTCAAAGTAGTATGATGTTCTTACAATGAAGGTAACAGAAAAGTCCATATACACCCCACAGAAAGCAGAAATCTCTTCTGTTGTACTTAATTTGTGCCCAAGAAATTCTTGACACCTGATTTCCTTCCATTTTAGGCTTCTGTAACACAGCTGTTATCAAAAGATCTAAGGGAAATCAAAAGAATTAAAGACAGGAGAAAATGGAAAAAAAATACTATTAAGGCACCTGGGCTGCATTTCAGGTCATTTGGATTCAATAACCAGCTTTGGCCCTGTCTTCCAGTGTAATTTTGAGCAAGTCCTTTGTATTGCTGTTTCCCACATACACACTGTACCTAATGATAGGTACATCATTTCTTTTCTCTCACTCATCACAGTTTTTTGACTAGAATGAAGCTTTGGTGGCCAGGAACAGTCTTTCACTGGTATTCTAAAGAGTCCAGTATCAATGTACACATCCTTTCTTAGGGTTGTATAATTTAGGCACAGCTGTGAATTTCTTGATTACCACGCTATCGGGATACCTGTAGACTAGTCAGTCGGAAATGTATTTTAATACAGTTTTTTAATAAGCTTAAAGATTCTGCTAAAAGGCTTCTTTAATGACCACTCATGACTAAAGATAAGAAACACTATGACTAATGCACACTGTCTGTGGTGAAGTATGGATGATATTTCTGTATTTTCATACTGATATGTTCATATGCACATGAATATATATATTCATGAGAGTAAAAGCTCTTTCTTGAACAGGTACTTGAGAGTAAAAGCTCTATCTGAGATAAGGAAGGGAAAACATTTGAATTACAATGGCCTGGAAAGATGGTAAGTAAGATGTAATGGAAAAGTTGATGAATTACTCTTTCTCTTTATCTTGAATTAGTGTGTGTTTTTAGGGAGCCTGCTAGTGCCAGAGTAAATGGAAGTTGTTCTGGGCTCTGAACAAATAAAATACCCTGTTCCTTGTCCTTTTTTTTCTTGCCCTCAAAGTCACTCATTTTCTCCCTGCATTTAATAATAGGAAATGATAGATGTACCTGCAAAAGATCAAGGCAACTGAAAAAGACAGAAAGGCAGAGAGTGTGGAGGCTGGCAAGGTAAAAGGTCACTGAACTTACTGCATTTCCCTTTTGGTCAGCCTTGGCCACTCCTCTAGAAAGTGACTTCAACCACACCACCTTAGCCAGGATTTTTGTGATATCCCAATTAATTCTTATGGGCTTCCGGAAGTTATGGCCTTCCCTCACCATTTAAAGAAGGGTAATCATGAGCAGAACACAATGTTTTGGAGAAAGAGGGTGTGAATTGCCCTGAATGTGCAGTCAGAAAAGTGGCAGTGAAACCTCTCCTCTTCCTGATGGCACCAGCCTGAAGGAGCTCCAATAGGGTCCGCAATCAGCCATCATGTACTGTCTGTGGAGTAAGAGCAACTGTGAAATGCACTTATCCTCTCTCCCACAGTAAAAGGAAAGACATTAGTTCTTCTGAGGCTGGTACTCATACCACACAGGAAGCACTCTGGCCAGAGGAAAACCAAAGACCAGATCTTCAGAAATTGCCCATTTGACAGAAGAACAGATTGACCATAATGCATGCCTATCAAGGAGGGTCACCTTCTCTGTTCTACAGTCTTGGAGCATAGCACGCTATAGAATACATAATACTTGTATACCAGTGTGCTTGTTTCCCTTAATTCATACTGGATTTTCACTGGAAAGCTTCCTTGTCCTTCTTCCTTGTCCTGCGCACTCACTTCTCAAAGATCAGTCTGTAGAAACACACGTGTCAGCTGTGGAGACTGCCTTCATCATGGGTAAGTACTGCAGGGTGCCTGACTGAAGAGCACAGAGCAGGGCCAGCGCATGAAGGAGATACTGATGCTTTCCAGTCCCACAGGACTCTGAACTCAGCATGGAGCAGAAACCAATGCCTCCTCGAGAAGCTGAGCACCACTGATGGATGGTATTTTGCCTGCTTTAAAGGCATCATCTCTTGGCTCTTGCTCAGTTTATACTTATGTGCTTAACTTGTAACCTGGAAAATAAAATATTTTTTGACATGCTGAGTTTGAAAGACTCCAGACATCAAGTCTACTTCAATAATTGCTGGAGCTTTCAGGATAGCAGCTACCTTTCATGTCTCTAATATCAGCTCATTCTCCAAGGAAGAACACTTCCTTTACCACTAGTAGCTTGATTCTCCAGACGAATGACAGGATCATTCATATAATCCTGACCTCTCAGCCTTCCTTCCCTCATTGGAGATAAGTGAAGGTGATCAGGTTTTATGTCCTCTAATGCCTTAGGAATGTAGTGCAAGAAGAGTTAGGAAGGGAAAGCAGAGCTTGTGTCCTAACTCCTTAAGGACTGTGTAACTGCAGCAGCTGACAGCTGTTCAACAAAATAGATTAAAGTAAATGACATTACAATTCCCCTTCAAGATAAGCCAAAATACTAACCCTCAAAGACGCTTCACTAAGACAATTTAAAGGCTACAAACACCTTAAAGAACCTTGATTTAAAGCAGAAATTGAAAGTGCTGAATCAGATGAGCTCTTTCAGAAGAATGTCAGCTCTGAACCTAACACAAAAGCAATCAACCCTGTTCTTTCCAGTCCTGGAAGAATGAACTCCACTGTTTTCTCAGCTTGGATCTGGAAGCTTGCCCTCTGCGAATGTTGGATGAATTTCTCAAGCATTTGTCATTCTCCACCACAAGCCCAGACTCCCTAATGTGATAACTTGAATAAGAAGAGGACCTCATGTAAATTCTATTGAAATTCAATCAAGAAAAATGAACTGCAGACATCTGCTCTTTACTTTCATACTGTTTAGGTGTTTTCCCTTGGTCTGCATAAAAATGCTTACATAGCTTGATTAAACGCCAACCCAACATTTCAGCATCTGATTGACTACATAACCATGTGAACAATGCCAGTGAGAAGGTAAATGAGAAGGTGAAGGTATCACAGGATATGGATTAGCTGGCTACTGTTCCCTGTTCAAAACTGCTGATCAGTGATCTCCTTTAAAAGCTGATTAGAAAGGAACATTATTTTCATTTGTTTAAGTAGGGGCTGATCACCATTTATGCTTCAAAATATATGAGACAGCGTTTGCAGGATTGTGACTATCATGGGTGTAAAAAAATATATTAATGACTAGCTTCGGAAAAATAATACTTAGACCATCATTTAAGCAGTGAACACATTCTCCTTTACTTTCCCTTAGTCTTGAAACTCCTTGAATTGTAATAGTAGGTCAAATCCCTCCATCGTGAAACTTTATTGGTCTTGACAGACTTTACACCAGGGATTTGACTGGGATGGTATTAGATATCCACCTTCTCATATCCAAACACACAACCTCAGTGCTACAAGATAGTCATGATAGCAAAGATTATAGTGCAACTTCACACTGTTAGAGGGCAAATGCTTGTCCTCTCCAAGGCTGCAGCAGGCAGTGGCTGTATGCCATGTGCTCTTAACCAGGTGTTAGATTCTTATCCCAAAGCAACTGCAGCTGATGACCCACCTCACTGGTACTTTTAATAGGTCAGAAATTTGGATTTGCAGTCTTACTTTGCTGCTGCCCCACTGGTGATACCTAAAGGGCACAAGTACTGGACACTGTCACAGTGAAGTTCCCCAATGCCTAAAGGTTTGAATTGGGTTTACAAACTGTTTAACTTCCCTCTGTGATTGATTTGTAAGCATGCTCCAGTGCTGTTTATTGTACTGGGCTTCATGTGGAGCATCTCTGGAACTGCTGACATCTCTGTCTGTTTCTCTCTCACATTCCTGTTTTAGTCATTCACCTACTAATTATAACTTAGACTTCATGGTGATGATGGGAAGGATTTAACTTTCCTCATCTTTCTGAAGTGATTTGAACCTGGGATTAACTATTTTTGGCAGACTGAAGATGTTTTCATTCTCTTTGTTAAAGCTTCTGTTTTATGTGGAATTATTGTGCATCATACTAAATCATAAATATGATACAGGAGTGCTTGAGGCGCTTCAGTTCTGTTCCTGCTAGTCTATTTATATTCAATAAATCCCATGAAGGGATGGGATTTGAGGCATACTTCTGCTTTAATGTTGCCTCTCTGCTGACTACTATCAATGCAGTTTTTTCCCTGCTCTTTTATTCCTTAGGCTGTGGCTGCAAGGAATGGAAAATATGATATTAGAAGATGCAACATAGGATTTTAAATATCATAGCCGTATGGTGTAGCACTGAACTGGTACAAAGTAACCCTGACTTTTCCGATGTGCTCAAGGAATTTTTGTGGCAGGTAATTATGCACTAGATTTTATGCCAACTTGGATATTATCTGACTGCTCAATTCTGATGTTACTTTCACTCAGGTAATTTCTCCTATTCTGCAAGTGGCATAAACCAGCTTCACTTACCTAATCCAGATTAGGGTAATGTGGATGAGTGATCCTGGGAAGTTCAGGTCTGAGTCTGGTCAGTGCAGAACTGTGGCCTTACGATCTGCATAGGTGGGTTAGAAGCCTTCACTTATGAGCCTAGATGCGGCACATCCCTCCCTTTTGCAGTCCTAGCCTACAGCAAACACTGAGGTTTATGCATGTTGTTTCTATTATAATGAATCTTTAGGTGGGAGACAATATTTCTTTGATTTGATAATATTTATTAATAAAAAAGTACATGAAATGCTGTCTTCTTGAATCGGTAGAAATCAAAAGCAGAATGCTTTCTCTTAAGATTCTCATGCTCTTTTGTTTTCAAGTATGCATTCTCCTCACAAAGCTCTCCTGGCTTTCTTTCAGGTCAGGGTCAAACAACAGGTAGCTGACTTTGACTTTCTGTTGTGTTCTGAGTCTGTGATATATCTGTGTGTCTCTGCATATGCTTACACATGCCTCCACTGAAAAAATACTTTATCCATTTGCTTTCATTCTCTACTGAACCTCTCCCTACTGACATTGCTCAGGTCCTGATTTGACTTGCATTTGAGCTGGTGACTCTTGTTTTTTCCTTTCAGTCAGAATAAGGAACTTGCTCACTTTATACATATCATGAGGCTATCAGTAGCTTCCATAAGGCTTCCATCCACAGTCAGATGACATATGAAAATGATAATTCTACCTTTTATATTACAGAGCGAACCAGATGGCCTTGGGCTTGGTCTTCAGGAAATAGTAAACTTTCAAGTCCTTCTTTTAAGCCAGATGCAACGCTGTCACGTAATTTCTAGTGTAACTCATTTGATTTCATATGAAATTGCTTGGGGACTTTTATGAGTTCTGTTTTGTAGTACAAATATGTTAGCCAAGAGCTGGGGATGTGAGAAGGCAGACACATGCTGCTGGAGTTTGGGTTCTTTTAGGCAGTGCGAATGTCCACGGGCATGTCTATATGGGCCTTCAAATTTGTTGAATCCAGATCTTCACTGTAAGATCCATATAGCTGTGTTGATATATTGCTCATCCTCTTTGAATATTTCCTTCTCTATAGGCTCAGATGTATCTACATCCACCCTGAGAGAGTTTGGGCATGTCTGTAGGTGTTTATGTAAAGTGAAGTTTTTCTGTAGCTCTCTTTTTATCTCTGCATGATTAAGGAGCTTTGGGGAGAAAATTGTGGTGAAGAGCTAAAGGTAAAGCTCTGACTCAGTGATGACTCAAGGTATGGTGACACACTGTTCTCTCGGATAATGAGTGCACACAGTGCAATCTCTGGGAAGAACTGTGCTGAGTTTAGCATGTCCTTCAGATGCCCTGGAAGAAGGCATGTGACAGTACAAAACAGAGATGGCAAAGGTCTTCCTAAGAGCTCTCCTAAAAACAAGCAAAACAGTGTTAGTGTGGTATAGCACTTATTTGCATTAGGTTGCTACAGCTCACCTTTTAACCTCTGTCAGGTCTGATCTTTATTCATTAGTTATGTATGTAGCCAGGCAGCAGGTATAAATATGCAAACTGCTTGTACTTCCTCAGGTTGGTGAAAAAGTGAGTGGGTCTAATGGCTAAATTGCTTTGTGTTTAATGAGTATTACTATGTTGGGAATTTAAAACACAACATTACAAGTTAAACAACTCGTCTTGCCACATAAGTCTGCTATGATTTAGTTTGTCCCAGTCTTCCCACGCTATGGCACTAAGGAAACTCCACTGTAGCAATTCATACCTGTGCCTTGTACCTGAAATCTCCCCAGGTTTCAGATTTGTTCTGAAGATTTGTTCCAAGGCCAGGGAAATAGCCTGGAGAAGCAGCTATTTCCCTTGTTATGTCCTCAACCTGCCACAAGATGACAATGTTTCAGAACTTTGATTGCTAATACCAACAACTACGTGGTTATATCTTTTTAGCTGACTGCCCAGGCTTGGGTAGTGTCTGTAAATGACAGTGAATTTGGAGTGCTAAATGGGATGTAATGGTACAATCGAGAGAGAGGAGATATAAAAAAGACTGGCAGCCCACTGAGGTTCTGCTGGGTCAGCTGTCAAATGGCGACATGCTAAATCTATCATTTGCTGTGTGTCAGTCATCTGGGGCAGCCTGCCACATACCTGCTACTAGCTTGATCCAAGTTTCTTGCCAGAAGTCTAAACACAACGTGCTGTGTTGAGTTTTATCATTAGTATCTGGTTTAGAGTTGCTGAATGAAACATTATTTCCTGACATAAAAACCCAAAACTTAGCTGGAGATCAGACAGCTGAAGCATCAGTTTCACAACTCTTATTTTTACTTAAATGATAGTTCTTTCTTTGTTAATATCCCTTGACTATTAAATGACAGTTCTTGTGCTCCCTTTCAAAAAACAGCGACTGAAAGGTTGACAGCTTTAGACATGGAAGATGAACATAAAGTAGCATGTAATACACTATTTCTGCTGCTTTTGACTTGGCTCTGCATTACAGATGCTTGATTTTTCTAATAGAGATTGTTGTTTTTTCCCATTACGTTGGTGAGGAAGGAGAAAAACAGGTTTGCATTTATAAAGGATTATGTTAGTTATTTTGACATAATCTGCTACTTAAATATGCTTAACAAGCATACATATTTAAGAGATCACTCAAAATCAGAAAATAAGCAGTATTGTAAAAAAAGAGTCCAGGAACATCTCAGTTATGGGTCATTATACAGCTTTATGGGAGAATATCTTCTGTACTACTATTTAGTTTTAGTTTCTGTTTCTAATAACTGCTTACCATCAATCTAATATTTCTACTGATCATTTCTGAGAGGATTTCGAAGACCTGGAGCACCATTTAATCTGTGTATGCCCTCATGTCTTCTTCCATAAAATGAGGGCGACAGTATTGCCCTCTTTTTTCCCCCTGTGGTCCTATGATGACAGTATGACAGCTCAGTCAGCTTTGCTTGGTCATATTAAGTTCAAACAATAAAATCAAATGATTTAGGAAAACAAAACCTATTTTTATACGTGGGAAACAAATACCATATGAGGCAGAAAAAAATCTAAAACTTTTAAAAATACTTTTAAAAGGGTTTAAAAAGACTAACTTGGTTTAGACACTGCTTGTAAATCCTCTATGCTACCATTAATTTCACTGGGAAGGAGAGGAGGCATTAATCTTGTATAACTTTAGATATCTAGAAGATGCTAATCTAATCTAGGCTAGTCACCTGGCTTGTTCTATAGTCAGCCTGTAGGCAAGTCTTCAAGATAATTAATCCCATCTATCTTAGACGTTGTTGTTGAACCAACACCCTCCACAGCTGATATTAATTTTCCATTAACTAAAGAAGCAGCTTAAAAAAGTTGCTTAGACCAGGCTTATTTTTAGACAGCCTAAGCAATCTCTTCTTTCATGACTAAATCTCCTACTTTAGTCTGAAAACTTGAAACAGAATTTTTTCAAGGACCCAATGAAACTATATGCTTTTCGGACAGAGAGGATTCAAAGAAACACAAGAGAAGGAACTATTAGGCAAAGATGAATATAAGCTGCTGCTTGATTATAGCTGCAGAGAAAAAAATGAAAATTTTTCAGAGATGAAATAACTCGTGTTCTTTTATATGAAGACAATGAATTAACTTTCAAAGAAGCATTCATCAAATGAAGTTTCAAAAGAAATGCATTGTTTTTTAATTTAGCTTTTCAGCTTTAAAAACAGTTGCAGTGGTAGGCAGCTTAATGAAACAATAACCATAATACCAAAATAAACCCTCCAAACCCTGTTTTGAAGCAGAAAACAATCTCCCCTTGCCCCAGCTCTGGGAAATATCTATAATTTCTAAAGTATATTTCTAGACAGTGAAGAAAAACAAGCAGGCAAACAAAAAAAATCCGTAGCCTTTCTGTTAGAAAATGTATTCGTTTTGATGAATCAGCACCTTTTGGGGGGATGGCAGGGAGAAGAAATTTTCTGACTAAAAATTCTACAGCTGCCTCTTTCCCAGGGTATATCCGTAGGTGTTACATGAGCATTTAGGTTGTATTTTGATTATTTTATTGGAATAATTTTGCCCCCACTGGGAATGCATTGAAAGAGAAGCTGATAATCTTCCTTAAGAAAGCTGTGACAGCTGGTAAAAAAGGTTAAGGGAACAGTGACTCCCTTCATAACTTGTCCTTAATCTCTTGTCCAAGTGCCTGCTGCTGGCTATTTGCAGGCACTGACTCTTTTGACCCAGCACAGTAATATTGTGTACTACCCTGGGCAGTGAAAAAGAATTCTTTGACTTCTCCCCATCTCCTGAGGAGCCTGTGAAAAAACCAAAGATTCCTTAGCCCATAGCCCTTTCCATAATTTGTCCCAGGCTGTCTTCATTCAAGACAATTGATTTACTAATTACTGTTCTCTTTTCAGGCCCCAAATTAGGGCAGTCTTATGCAAAACAGAGGGATAGCATCACATTACTGCCATCAGCAATTGTCTTGGAGTGAGATGTATTCACCTAATAATTCTAAATTAAAAGGTCAGAGACTGTGGGCAGATAAAATATGAGCCATAAATTTGATGATAGATGGGGAAGTCAGAGTCTAATCATAGAAGTAACTCATAGCAGCTCAAATTCCTTCTCCTGACATGACAAACAGGTGATCTTAATTCCTTATAGCATGTTATGTCTGATGTGTAGAGGTTTTTTCTCATAATGTTGTGCATCAACAGTACAATGTCTAGCTTCTGCATTTGCTGCGTTTATTTCAAATATGCTTTTGGGAGGTAGATGTATTAGAAGCCTCAGGGAACTGTATCCTTCTCCAGCTTTCATGCTGTGTGCCATGCAATGGAAAAGTGGCCACACAGCTTTGTCCTTACCTGCCCAAATAGCAATTCTCCCCAATTCCATGCAGAGAAATACAACATCTGAAATATTAAAAGAAAAAAGAGCCTCACAAGAAGATACAAGTGAAGAATCAACAAACACTAATTAGTAATTTCTGAATGTCTTGTTTAAAAACATGCAGTTCTGAGACAAAGGCAGAGGTTACGTAGAAGTTATACTTTGACCTTTTTATAAATGTTAAATTCTTATATAATTTAATTCACTTATATCTACTGATATCAATTTATCCATACCTGGGTGAAATTGAATCTACATAGTAACTTACCTATCAAGAAGCTACATAAAGTAACTAAGGTTAGCTGTCTTAATTTATACCTTTGAAAAGACTCCCATTACTCATTTCTCTTGCTGTACTCTTTGAAAGCCTTGACATACATATTAAGCCAGTTTTAACATACAGAAGTCAATTTATTGAAGTTTATGCATGCTTTAAGAAAGTTTAGAGTCTAGAAAAAAAATCTGAGTTGGTAAGATACAGCTCTGAGTATCAGCAAGATGGTGTGTTGCAAGAATTCACAACCCTTCTTAATGAGATTTATTTTTCTTTTTTACTGTCAGTATTATGTAGTCCTTAAGCAGTTCTTTGGATGCTGCATTTCAGGATCTTTGCCACTAGAAAGTAGAAATCTCTTTGAGTACTTCAATAGCATTAAAATTAGGTTTAAAGAAGGAAAGAATGTGGTTTGTTATGATAATTTGTTTTACAAAGGTGTATTTACCAGACAGAAGAGGTCACTCTAGATTTATTTCAGAAAACAGAATCAGTCCCTGAAAGGTGTTACGAAGGAATGATCATTGACATACATGGTCTGTGCATTTGCTTCTTGCAGCTTATGTCCCAAAACTCACAACGAAAAGCTATTTCACATGGCCAAGGACTGAAGGCCTCAAATACTAACTTTAAAATGCCTTTAATTATGATTCATTTCCATATATAACAGACAGTATGTTAGCTCTGAGAATCTATTACACACTGTATTGTAGCTTTCACCAAAAGCAACAGAAAGGCTGTCACCTCAGCAAATTGATTTTATGGAGCTATGACATCTTTCATTAGCTGAGGATTAGTCTCTATCTTTGTTCCTTCTTCTTCCTCTGTCAGTGCAATTAAAGGATGCTGGATTCTGAACATAGATGCTGTGTTTAAAGAGCAGGTATGCTCCTCAGATGCAAAGTCAAACAAATATTAAAGGGTGAAAAATATAATGAGAAGCTCTGGAGTGATAGCTTTGGATGCTCCAAACTTCGAAGACTCTGGTTTGATTTCACAAGGTGTTTGTCTTCTTACACTGGGGTCTGCTCTGTGTCGCTGGTATGAAGGACATGGGGATGTCATTGATGTGTCTTTCTGTGAATAGCTAGGAACAGTAATAGTGTGGCTTGACCTTTGCCTTGGGAAGGTGAAAGCCTGATAATATCATAGGAGGGCTCAGCTTGTTCCAAATGATACAGAAGGCTGTGAGGCAGCAAGCAGAGCAAGAGAGAGGGAAGAGCCAGAGCAAGGGAAAAAGGTGTTGCTATCAACTACAAACTTGGGAGGACAAAGTGAGGAACTGCTTAAAGGTGAGCAAGGTCACAATCAGATTGTCGTATTTAACAGTGGGAGCATAGTGAGTCAATTTATATAATGGAGAAGGTGTCCCCAGACAGGTCTGGCTTTGTAAGCTTCCACAGAACTCTGCACTATGCCAGGACAGGTTTTTCAAACAGTAAAACAACAGGTCCATGTCTTCTTAGGATTGTGTTTAACTGGGCATTTCTCTGCAAAGCACAAATGAATTTGATTGATTTTCCTGTTAAAAGTCTATCTGGGGTTCCATTTTCATCACTGTTATACATCTCACTGAATTTATCAATAAACCTGATGTGTTTGCATGGCTAATGTTCTGGAAGGTGAAATGCTTAAATTATTAAGCTATTGGGGTTTCTGAGAGTCATATTCACATTGGTACTAAGAACTTGCAGGACTTGATCTGAGGTCTGTCTTTCTGTCTTTCCTCTGTCATGATTTCAGTTCTGTCATATGCCACAGACAGATATGTAGAATGCAATGGAAGTTCTTCTCCCTGGAAGTTTAGAGCATACGGAGTCATTGTGATGGGGCCAAACAGAGTGTCCAGGGAGGGATCAGGAACAGGGTCATTTAGTGTTGTCTCTGTGTGCACGCATGAAGCACTAGTGATAGAGCAGATGTGCTACAGTTTGGCGCCGCTGCTTCCACTGTTGTTCATAATCAGTGTGTTTATAAAAGGTAAGATACATTTTAAACATTTCTCCATATTTAAACCTGAAACATAGAGGAGGAGGGGAAGGCAGGAGAGGGAGAGAGAGCGCAGGATTTCTCTTCAGAAAAAGACAGTAATAGCATGGTAATCATTTTGAAGTAGCTGAAGAGGGAAGAAAAAACGTAAATGCAATCTAATACATAACTGCCATTTATTATGAGTCACATATTTCATTTTAGATTCAGATTATCTCCATCCCATATAAATGTGGCATTCCTCAGCTTTCTGCTACTGCAAATTATTGACTTAAAGAATATGTATTAGGACTTGCAGGAGAGTACATTACTAGAGGAATGAAGTCATTGCAAATTTTATCATCCAGACTTCACTATTCATAGAATCATAGAATAGTCAGGGTTGGAAAGGACCTTAAGATCATCTAGTTCCAACCCACCTGCGATAAGCAGGAACACCTCCCAATAAACCATGTCACTCAAGACTCTGTCCAACCCGGCTTTGAACACCACCAGCGATGGAGCATTCACAACTTCCCTGGGCAACCCATTCCAGTGCCTCACCACCCTCATAGTAAAGAACTTCCTCCTTATGTCCAATCTAAACTTCCCCTGTTTAAGTTTGAACCCATTACCCCTTGTCCTATCACTACAGTCCCCGATGAAGAGTTCCTCTCCGGCATCCCTATAGGCCCCCTTCAGATACTGGAAGGCTGCTAGGAGGTCTCCACGCAGCCTTCTCTTCTCCAGGCTGAACAGCCCCAACTTTCTCAGCTTTTTACTTGTCTTTATATCTTAGTGTATATTTTTGTCCTAATTCAGGCCTTACGAAGGATTAAATCTGCTACCTTGAAGCTGTTTAGCTCAGCTTTCTATAAAATGTGGTCTTCAGGATTGTTATCTCTTGTAGTAAAATTCAAACATAAACTTTCAAAATGCGTGCAGCTATTTGGGTGACTGACATTTTTAGTGATTAAAGGGAGATGATAAAATAGAAACAAAATCTAAAATGGATGCAAAAAAGTATGGATCTAGCTCTATCTGAAAAGATAAACACAAACTGGAGAGCATCTTCTGGTTGCTATTTTTACCTTTCTATCTTTTACTGGGATACCAGATTAGCTCAAGAAAATGGAGAAGGAGAAAAGTTTGGGGTTTGTTTTTTTTCCATGCAGCATAGAATGAGCACCAAATTATAGTGTTCAGCACAGAGCAATTAATGGAAAGCAGAGCCTTAGCAAGACACAAAAAAAGTTCCTTTAAATATCAGGTTTTTAGAAAAAGTGGCACTTTGGTGCTCAGTCCATGAAAGTTGCAGGTAAGTATAAAAGAAGATAAACAAAGAATATCATAATCCAGTGAGGATTAACAGGTCAGAATAAACTTAATCTAAGGTAATAGGCATATTTATTTAACATTTTTATTATTATTATTTTAGAGAACAACATGACTCTTCAGCAACCAACTAGAAGATGCCTGCTTCTGCTTTCTCACTACAAGTTAACAAATTTGGAGGAGTTCTTCTGAAGTCAATGACATTAGAAAGACAGAGATGAAACAATTTTTTATTCTCTTTCTACAATCTACAATCTTTCCTTCTGAGTGTATTTTCCATAGTAAAGTATCAAGTAGCAAATAGTCAGAATCTTAGCCCTGAATCTTGATTCAAATCAAAAATTGTTCAAGCCTGGTTTGCTATGCCTTATTTTCAGATAAACAAACTAATGCTGCCACGAAGGCACTGCTTGCAAATATGCCCTCCATAAATACTCTCAGACATTTTTATATGCATCCTTTCCTTGTAAATTATAAGCACTGATTGAATTATTTGTCATCTATTTAATTGGTTTAAAAAAGATACGTTTATTTTGTATATGCAGTGTCTCTGCAAGTGACTTTTCATTCTATTCTGTTGGACAGTGTTTGTATCTTCAGTTTTCTGGTAGAACATTTATTTCCCGCCTGGATTCCCCCCCCCCCCCCCCCCCCATTTCATTGAGTCAGATTTGCAATTTATTCACAGTCATAGCTCATACATGAATATTCAGATGGTTCTTCAGCACATATTTCTCCAATTAGAAACAGTACTTTCCATCCAGGCTATTGCGTGCCTCTGGGTTAAAGGTGAAAGAGTTGCTTTATATTTTCTCTGCAAGACAATTTGTCTATTAAGATCTCTTTCCTGGCTTCAGGGTTCCTTTACTTCAGGAGGGCTGAGTTCTTTTTTCATGACTTGGATGACACAAAACTAGACGTGAAAGTTGCCTAAGAAGAAAAAGGGATCTGGGCTTTTTCAGGGCAGTGCAAAGCCCTGGGAAATCCATGGGGAGCCTGCCATCGGTTCCCCAACAAGTTCAACCATGACTGTGTCGTTCATTCTGATGTAAATAGATGATAAAATTCACTTCTACATTTAATCATCTGGCTTAGGACTTCATGGAGGAAGAACTAGTCCAGGAAAAGTGAAAAGCTTTCCAAAATAGCTTCAAATGAAATGCAAACCTAAGGTTCAGACAATTCAGTTAGATATGCTCTCCAGTTGCAGAAGAGTAGAAGCGCTAAAAGCACAGTTTTGCTTTACTTCTGTGCTAATCCAAAGAGAGGGAGGAGAGTGTGGGAACTTCCCAGAACTAGTCCTTGCAAGATTTCTGGAAGTGAGGGATTTAGGAGCCTGGGTGCTTCCCAGGTTTAGGACACTGTCCTGGTATAAATCCCAATGCTGTGGTCATTGGAAGACATGGAAAATAGTCACAGAGTGTTTGTGATTTCCAAAACACTACAGCTTCACATTATGAATTACAAGCCTGATAGAGGTAAGTAACCCCCTGAAATGTTTATTTAGATAACAGTCCTGTGAGCAGGTCCTGAGAAGCAATCTCTGTTAAAATGGTGGATTTTATTACATTCGATAAAACACTTACATGTTGCAGAAATGACATCTCAGTTTTCCGAATAGCTAGAAATTGCTGAGCTTAATGGGCACTGGTGTGATGATATAATCACAGTTTTCTCTGGTGTACAGCCCCTATCATTTATTATTTCAGCTACTGTACATTAGAATCCGCTTACTCTGACAGCCCTGCCTCACCACAGGTCAGCTTGATAGCATCAGCTGGGAATGGATAATAACCAAACTGCACTGACAGCAGGCTTGGCAAAGCTAACTTTAAAGGTAGAAATGTGCTTAAAAATAGGTAAAGAAGGTGTGACAAAAATGAGAATTGAAGCAATCGCCACTTGAGTGTTGCACAGCTCCATGGATTTTTGATTTCCAGATGTTTTACCTATCAGATATTCCCTGATGGGTTTCATTAAAATTCCAAAATATGTCAGTCACTCTCAGCTGCTCAGGGACATGGTGTTGATGATATGGTGTGTAGCTGTTCAGCCATGGATATGGAATAATTCTCCTTCCTTCTTTATTTTTTTTTTCCTTTTCTGTAATAGAGAAGCACTGTTTGCAACCCCAAACAGATCCTCTGAGGGAATTTAAGAGCTCTGACCCTCAGATGTCAAACATTTTAAACAGCATGTAGAGACAATGCAACTTGAAGGGCTAAATGCAAGCTATTTGTTTGAGACTGTGGAGGTAAGGAAACCCTGTATGACAAGTGAAGTTCAGAAGATTCTGGTGTATATTGAAAAAATGGTGGGGTTTTTTATGCTTTGATTTTTTTTATTTTTTTTTTTTTTTGCGTTTTGTTTTTGTTTTGGTTTGTTTTTTTTTTTTTTTTTGTTTTGTTTTTATATTGAGGAACTTTGTTTTGGTTTCCAAGGCTGTCTGTTCTGTGTTGTTCATTAGACAAAATAGTCAATCATAGTCCTGCTTTTTGGTTATCTTCTCTCAAGTGATCTACTTCTACCTCCCATGCAGTCTAAAGAAAACTGGTTCAGTGAACTAATGCACGCTGTGCTGATGATGTCCACACCGCCATGGCAGCAGCTATGATTGCACCAAGGCTGCCCCAGCACCTCCTCCCCATGCTGTGCTGCAAACTACAGTGGAGGCATGTTCAGCTTCAGAGGAAGACAACTTGCAGCAGCTCCTCATCCAAAGCTGAATCCCAGGAAAATAATACTGGCCTGAAATGCCTGAAGTTTCTCACAGCCCAGCGCAATCTTACTGCTTTGCAGGGCTACGTTTCAGTTCAAAAAGGAGCCTGTGGGCTTTGGGCTAGAGGCTGTGGCGTGTGTATGGTACAGTACTAATACTGATGGTGAGCTGAGCTTGGCTGATTCTGTGCAGCCGTATTCTCAGGTACATGTCTGCATAAAGCTGAGGGTTTTTTGCAGGGATGGATGGGACCACCTCCTGTGGACAGTGCTTGAGGAGGCTGAGTCAAATGCCTTTCTGATTCCGTGTTTGAGTATAAATACTGAGCTGTGTGTATCTATTTGTTTCTATGGTCTTCCTTCACCCTAAATCTCCTCCTTTCCTTTAAAAAGTATTGTGGCTTTTTTTGTAATATCTCCATATTACTGACAGTTGTGGAAAACTGGCTGCCAAGGGTGATCAGGGAGAGTTTAGTGGTTCTAATGGAGCTGAAATAAGAAACAGATTGAGGGCTATGAGCAGAAAATTTGTGTTGCTGCCTGTACAATAGAAAATTACTCAGGTAATTTTCAAAAAGAATGTTTAGATATCTGGAATCTGCTCCTGTTGTCTTATAAGGACTATTCTTTCTGCTTCTAGTGTTTATGCCAGTATGCCTCTGGTTACTTTAGTTCCCCCGCCATGTCTAAACATCTAAGCCATGTTATATTTATTTAATCTTTCCTCCTAATTCTGTCCCTCTTGGTCCCATAAACCAGCCCAAATCAACCCAGTTTGGGTTTTATTTTTCCCCAATTTCCCCATTCACAACATGTATGTATTTTTGACTGTAAGATACCTTAAATTAATGAAATACTCCAGGTACAGTTGTAGCAAAGCCATGTAGATAACGAACTGTTTTCTCTACTTTGTGATTAGCTGCCTGTTTTCATTATTTGACTTTTATGTCCCCTTTCTGTCACATTACTTTGCAAACTCATGGCTAGTGAGCTCCTCACAACTTCTTCAAAGGACATACTGTTATTATTGCTTCCCTGGTTTTAATCTGAGCATTGCATGCCTGTGTTTACATTAATTTCCCTGAGATGTTCTGGCTTGCAGTTTTTTAAGTAGGTTTTGATTTTTGGTGGGCCTATCACCCTGCATATTTCTGGTGTCTCTTTAACCTACACATATATTATTCTTTTCTTCTCTTCTAGAGCCTCATCTGCTTTATCAGGAGCATACAGACTTGAGGTGTTGCAGTTTCCAGGCTCAACTATTTTTACAATACTCGATGCCTCATTCATTTGTCCTCTTTCATTCTCCATCTGCCTCTTATCTAGTCTCTCACCTTGCTTTCTTTCAGCTGATAAATCAATTTTGCCAGTGTATTTTTTTTGTCTCCCTCTGTAAGTTTTGTTCTACCATGTTTTTTTCTCTGAATCACAAGGTAGCCTGTCTACCTACACATCTTGGGTATGTAAACTTGAATATAATATATAATATATAGGGACAGCCTGTTTGATATTACTTTGACAGCATCTGGATTTAAAAACATCCTGAAAAGAAAAAGATAATAAAGTACTACTACAATAAGCACGAACATCTTAACAAATAAAACTATCTCAGAAAGACTATGCAATAATTAGATATTTCTCTGATAGTTACCTACTATTCTAAAAAAAGCTATTTTATTCTATTAAAGTTCATATTTAAAATAGTTCATTCAGTCCTTGAACCACTGATATAAAATTTAATCATAAAAAGCTTCAGAAAATAAAACATATTGCAAAATGAGCACTACAGACAAGAAATTAACTATAGAAAGGACTAGAGCTGTCAGGAAAAAAACTTACAGGAAAAAAGAATAAAATCAGCCTTTAGCAAAATGCTCCAAATCATCTTGACCTTTCTTAAAGACGATTTTGATAGAACTTTGAGGTTTACTACCAGAATCTCCTTTCTAGCCAGCAGTAACTATCAAATACTATTTTATAAATTCAGACAGCTGACACAGGTTTTGTGTCTTTGTTCATCTACTATGTTATGTCTGTAACTTTCATTACAGTGACTCCCTTTCCTTTTTGCTCCTGAAGGATGAGAACTGAGCATGTAGTGAAACTTTTTGAAGGATGACTCTCCAGTAATTCATGCCATGCACTCGATTATTTAATTTCCTCAATCAAAAGATATTTGGAAGTTTTACAGCTCACAATAATCTATGTAATGGGGAGATGAGTAGATCACAATTTGAACAACCCACCTGAGAAATTCAGTGAGAATGCAATTTTGGTAGAAATTTCATAAACAGTTCTGAGAAGAAAAAAGGAAATTGAAACAGGTTTCAGACTTTGGATTATGAAGAAAAGGACAATGGAACTAATCCTAGACCTAGCAAAGTTATTGTTACATTACATTTATATTAATGTAACTATTATAACCACACCTTACCAGATTGGAAAGGACCATCCTGCCTGAAACTGTTGGACTTATATATGAGAGTAACTGTTGAATGTGGGGCAAGCGTTGCTAGGGGTTTTATGCCATGCATGAGTGTAACCGCTGAATGTGGGCCAGGCATTGATAGAGGTTTTCTACTAAAAACCAGCACCACTTGGAGACACGGTAGGAATAACAAATAGAAAGAAAGAGGGGAAAAAAAACCCAAACCAAAACAAACCAAGCAAAGTAAAATGGAATAGACTACCAGTGATTCTACCAGATTTTTAATTAAAGGGAGCACAGGAGATTGCTAAAATGAGTACATTACCTAATAGTGAATTAATATTATATGCTGAAACATCCCACAAGGGAAGAATTTGATATGCTAATATTGTATGAAAGAGACTGCCACTGGCAAATATTTCACTGTAGAGAGTTCTACATTAGGTATAAACTCAGGAAAAGCCCCAAATCTCTTAATATATGTCATGAAATATTAATTGCCTAGAAGTCACTAAAGCAAGATAAAAGCTTGATTACACACCTTTGTATCCTTTTTATGGTCTTCATTGACTGTTGATCCAAAATTGATTTTGGAAATACGGTGCATTATTGTATGAGTAATAGAACAGATATTTTGTGGTATAAAGTTATTACTCCTAAGCAATAATATCCAAAACTGCAATTGGCCTAGGCCTAATGGGATGCTGCTTAGAACATCCTAAAGGGAGGATATTTAGCTTTAGAATTTGCTTTCCTCCCCTTGGTTCAATAGTACTGTCTGTTCTCCAGTAACATTCAGGCTACTCTGCAAGATGCACCTGTTATTCTTACTAATGTGCAGGGAATGGATGGAAGTGGGAGGCAGCACTGGATCTGCAGTTTGATATGTCATTTTTGTTGTAAAATATGCTTATTTTGGTTTGGACATTATTTTCAACTCTGCAGCATTATGAGAGTAATTGAATACCTTTTTACAAAAGAAAAGAAGGGGAAGGAATTTTTTATTTAGGATTTGGATAAGCTGTTAGCCAATGGAAACAGCATCCAAGTCTTCATATTTTGGCCCATGACAGTTTAATTGCATTGAAGAAAACAGTCAACTTTTATATTGTTCTATTAAAAGCCATAAGTCTGCTTGTATTTACTAAAACCTTCACTGACCTCAGTAACCTCTGGTGAATGTGATTCAAGTTTCATATTTATGAAGAAACCTGAAAATAATTAATGTTCCCTTGGACTGAAATGGTAACAAAACCAAACACCCCACACCCTCCAACTCTGCAGAAGGTGACTGCAACAGAAAAACATTGATTTTCAGCCTAAGTTGGTCTCTATACCTTGCAGTGTATTATATGAAACACAGATGGCAGACACTAAATACTGATAAATTAACTAATTGTCATAGGTTCAGCTATAGCAGTCATTTTTCTCCTTCTTAGTAGCTGGTGCAGTGCTGTGATTTTGACTTTCAGCCTGGGAACAACACTGATAAACTGATGTTTTCGGTTGTTGCTAAGTAATGTTTACTCTGACCAATGACTTTTTGAATCTCATGCTCTGCCAGGGAGGAGAGGAAGCTGGGAGGAAATAGAGACAGGACACCTGACCCAAACTAGCCAAAGAGGTTTTCCATACCACAGCACATCATGCCCACTATATAAACTGGGGGGAGTTATCTAGAAGGCCCAGATCGCTGCTGGGGTCACACTGGGTATCAATCAGTGGGTAGTGAGTGGTTGTATTCTCTTCCCTTGTTATTTCCCTTATCATTATTATTATTGGTGGTAGCAGTAGTGGTTTGTGTTATACCTTAGTTACTGGACTGTTCTCATCTCAACCCATGGGAGTCACATTCTTTCAATTCTCCTCCCCATCCCTCCAGGAGCAGGGGAAGGAAGAACCAAGGGGAGTGAGGGAACATCTGCGTGGTTCTGAGTTACCAGCTGGGCTTAAACCATGACACTAACCCATGTTCAGTTCAGTTTCTAAGTTCCATTGGAGTTCATTAAAACATTTTTGTGATTATTTCTATTTGGTAACCAATGGCTTGCTCATAATTTCTTCTGGCTAATCAGTTGTCAACTGAAAGACTCATTCAAAACCCTTAACTCCCTTTGAATATGACCTAAATTCATTAAATTATTTGTCAATGTTTTTCTCTTAACGTGATGAAATGTGGTTTCATCTTAACGTTCAATACGTATAAAATGGCCTTCAGCTGCTGCAAACTGGTACAGATTCACTTATTTCAATAAAGAGTTTTCAGAATTTTCAGCAGATTGCAGCTGGGTTTATAGCTAAGGTTGACCTATTCCATCTGTGGTCTGCTTCCCAGTTGCCTTACATTCAAAATCTAGTGCTCCTAAACAGTTGCTCACTCTGGAAATATCAAGTGTGCGAGTGAGAGATTTCTCTTGTGGTTTGATTGAGAATTTCTGACTAATGGTTTCAGCTTTGTGCTTGGTCACTTCACTTGTTCATTATTGTTTCCCTGCTATTTAGCATATTCGCTTCCATGATAGTATTTCTTTTGTTTTGCTGCTGGTCTTGTTTCTCCTGGCTTCTTGACATTCTCTTGAAAATGGTATCTGACAGTTCACTGCCTGTTACTGAGTCATTCCAGCTATTCTATCTTCCAGCTGATGGCCTGAGTATTAACAATCACTATAACCTTTACAAAAATGTATTAAATAATAAGTAAACCTGTTAAACAATGACTTCAAAGAGAAGGCTCTTATCAGTTTGCTGAGGATTTTTTTAAGCAGTGCTCTTAACTCCTGATTAAATGTACTTAAGATACCTTTCTAAATAAGTACACATGTATGTAGAAAGTCGGTGTTCTGCATTTCTGGGTCTGCACTCAGTAAAGCATGATGACACATTGTAAGTGTAGTCAGTGCAGGAAGTCCGGCACTATTGAATGTTTTCCTAAAACTAGATATAGAATAGGACTGGATGAAAAACAAATCAATGGCATATGTAAAGCTGTGACTCCTTTGGTTTGTAAGCAAGATAGAATACAGCCCTAATGTCCCTAATGTTTTGTGAAATAGACATATATATATTAACCTTGAATTCAATAGTCACTGTCAGATGCAGCCATGGCATTATTTGAGAAAGTACAGGGTAATTTCAGTTTTCTAACAGCATTGTTTGTGTCATCTGGGATTTTATTTTTCTTAGTGCTGCACCATGGCAGAAAAACATGAACCCAAATCTGTAGCATCTAAATCTACCTCCAGGGACTCCTGTTCCAGACTGTCTGAAGCACTTCAGAAGTATCTTTTTTGTTAGTGCTGGAATGTTCATATTCATTAACATAATTGAGACAAATGAAAGAGGGGGAAATGCTGAAATAACTGGATTAATTCTGCATAGAATTGTAAGAATTCATGGGGAAAAAGACCCAGGGCAATTGTAAGGGATTTCAACAGTAACAAAGAAAAGTGAAGGTTACTGCAGTTCAGAGAAGATGAATGCCTTGGCCATAGTTTGGGAGAGACAAAAAGGAAGAAAGAAATAAATGAGGCTTGATTCTTATCTCATGCTGCTTGGTCATGCCTTGGCTCAGGTTTTTGCATGCTCTGTCCTTAGGAATCCTTGGCTGACTTGCCAGAATGTCCACACATTTTCTGGGGTCGCACTGGCCTGCAGCTGCCCTGAAGTCAGGAAAGATGACGGGGTCACTCTGCTTTTTTTGCTTTTTTCCCCTTCCCAGTGCCAGCAAAGATTTTATCTGACCCAAGCACCTGGTCCTCACTGAACCTATATTAAACATGTCTGTCACTCTGACATACAGTCAGTAATCATTATCTATCTCATAAGCTATGTCACAGGCTAAATCAGAAGTTAACTTCTACCACCACTATATGCAAAAAGAAACTCATTTAATGTCATGATTTTTATTTTAAGTCAAAATATTGGAATAAAATGGTACAAACTACCTTCCAGGAGCTGTATTCTCAGACACTGCACAGCAGAAGTCCAAGTTGATTCTGTGTGGCCCTTTACGGCAGGATATTATCACACTAATCTGCAAGCAAGCTGGAATATGAATCTAAAGTTTACTTCCCACTAGCAGACTCATTTATACTGATTTTGGTTCATTTAGACTGATCATGGAAACAAATCACAATATAAAAGATCTGTGTCTTCTCTCAGGTCTTGCCTATACTTATGCTTCTTATAGCCTGACACAAGTGCAACTGCTCTACTGTCCTTTCATGTCCTGAACTATAAACATCACTAAGCATGGAAAGGGGATTATCTCATGTTGGACTTATTGTTATGAGGGGTGAAGATTGTATTATGGGGCATGGGAGAACCCAAATTAAAAACATGCTACAGAATATCAGGAGTCTTACTGTCATGGTTTAAGCCCAAACGGCAACTCAAACCCCAGAACACTTACTCAGTATATTGGTACAATTATCTACCTTAAATGAGGAAAGCTGCGCAAAGATGGGATTTGCACTGAATCAGATTACAGGTGGCAGTATTTTTCTGAGTTGATGTTGCTATCACAAATATCCTAGAATCTGGCCAACAAAAGGCTGAAAAAATGTAAATGTAGTATTTATAAGGACTCTGTAAGTGTATTGAGTACAGGAGAATTGACTACAAGTAAGTGTATTGACTACAAACCAATTCCGGTTTTAGATTGGCAGGGGATGTGAATTGGGACCATGTGTTCCCTTACAATTTCCCCACAGCAATGTCCCTCTCCTTTTATTCCTGTGTAGATAAGTAATATCACTGGCATAACTATTTCTTCCTGCAAGTGCAGCACAGCCTTGCAGCTGAAACGTGTCTCTGTTTTCTGCCTGCACAGCAGACACTCAGGTGTGCAGCTCATCATGTTTGTATTCGTGCTATGGGTTGTAAGCACAAAAAATGCCAGAGTAAGTTTTTCAGGTGTCACCTGTGCCCATAAAATAATGGACACCCTTTGAAAATAAACTCATGGAAAGCAGGGTATGTATAGAAAGCCATTTCATTGATGGATGTTAGCTGCAGTGGGAGGATAAAACAGGCTCTTACCTATAACTGCTTAAGGTAATCTTTCCTGTAAGCAAAACATCTACTGTAATCACACAAAGACTTGAACACTATGAAGGCAAAATCAAATGCTAGCAGTCAAGTTGTCCTCCAGTTTGTTAGGGTTCCTTCCCAGGAGGGCTACATTCAATTATATTTTTCAGTGGTTTGCCAAAGAGCTTCACAGTTAAGCTAGCTGAGCTTGCATTCGGATTTTCTACTTCAAGTTACAAACGTCTTGCTTTGCAAAGCTTTCCAGCTGACCTGAAGTGGCGTGCCAACAGTACTAGAGCTAATTGAATATATCTCATTTTTCATTTTTGCAGCTTTACGGACCATTTCCTCATTAAAAAGGTGAGTGTTTGCACAGAAGCAGACAAGAGAATTAAGCAGCAGGAAAATCTCTATGACAAGATATTGTCTCTTTTTTTTGTTTTTGAGTTTGGCAGCTGGATACTTCTGTTAACTCATATTTATCTTGCCTAACATAATAATTGGGAAATGAATACTTCGCTGTGGAAGAAATATCCTGTGTGCAAGAAACTATTTGCCTCAAGGCTGTGCTCTATTCTATGTTTATAGTGCCATATATATCCTTATAAAATTTGAAGAGAGATCTGTAATGATCACCAGCAAAGCACAGTTCTGCAAAGACTGAGGAGGGTAAAAATTTCAGATTATCCATGATATACAGAGGATTTTTATACTAATTAATCAATGCACACGCCTTAGATTCTGGCATTCAGTGCTGTTTGAGTTCTCAATGAGGGGTGCCATTTTGCATTACACAGTTTCTTTCCACTAGAGAAAACAATCATGCACATTTAGGAAGTGAACCTCAGAGTTTTTCTTGTGCATCACAGAAGGACATCAAATATTAACATTATGCGCAATGTTCCTTTGCAATTCATAATCCCTTGAGCCATTCTGCTCAAACAAACAGCTGTAGGGAAAGCATACATAAGGCCTGGTACACATTGGATTTGGGCAAAGGTACTGCATAGGACTGAACATTAAATAAGTTTATTGAGGTAGAACAATATTGGTGTTCAATAAAGTTTATTGAAGTAGAAAATCAGCAAAGTCTCAGCACTTTTTTTTAAATGACCCTGAGTGCTAGTTAATTCCTGGACAAAACATGTAATATCAGCTCGCAGCTCTCATTTCCCAGTTCTCATAGCTCTTATATGCTCCAAGTGCCTTTTTCAGCATTTTATTCCTGAAAAGTACTTTTTTTTTTTTTTAACGAAAAGAGGTGAAAAAAAGTATTATTGGTGTAATAGTAAATGCCATGTATTAGGAACCTAACTTTCTGTTGCACTGAATTATACAAATGCCCCAAAGGAGTCAGTGTCCTCTTTATTGAATGGTCTTATTGTATTTTCAAGGAGAAATGCTTTAATGCATGAAGAACTTGTTTTCTCTCTGTGCCCCCCTGACTCAGTATTGACGCAGTATACACATATTTGGAGATATTGAATGAATAGAAGCATGATCAAAGAGGAGGGAATGATCTAAGACTCTCCTAAGTAGAAGATTAGGTCTTTGAAGTGACCGAGATTGCTAAAAGGTGTGTGTGGTGCGTTCAAAAGAGCAGGTGTGCCCAGTGTCTTTGATAGGAGAGGAAAAACAGTGAAAATGCTAGTTTTGATTCTGCCACCACCTTGCATTTCTGGTCAGTGAAGAAGCTGAGCAAAATAGCCTGACAGCATCCCTGTCACAATACCCTAGCCAACTAGATGTTTCTGATTTTGAGAAAAAAACCCTTGGCCAGAGACTCCAAGTTCCTCTAGATCTATAGTCATGCTTCTTCCTGGCCTTAAAGCAGCTATGGCAGGAATTGGGTACACCTGGCCAAAAGTAGGCCAAAAGTCATTGTTCTGCCTCATTGCATCAAGAAGCAGGGGCAGCTTTGTCTGGGATGCCTTTCTGAGTGTCAGCACGCAGGGTCCCAGAAGCAAGTTCATGGCTGACTACAAACCCCACCTCCAAGAGTTGCTTTTCTAAGGAGTGTCTGGTGGAGGCCAACTGTATTGCTGTTCAGAGGGGACCATTCAGGTAAGTATAGGGTGGCTTACTAGTGTGAAGCTAAGTGTAAAGGTCTAGTCATTCTCTATTCTCTTTCTTAATGGTTTGTTTGCACATCGGCACCAGTGGTGGCATCAATGATAAAAATACAATGATAAAATTTTATATTATCTGCAACTACAATGACAGAAAAGGATCACAGAACATTTTACTTTGACTCCTTTTGGGTCTTCAAGATTTTGTAGATAATGGAAATCAGAGTTGGCTGAACTGTTTTTTGTGGCCCTGCGAAAGTGATGAGTAGTGAGCTCAGTCTTCCTCAGTGTAAGGTTATATTAAAAACTAAATAGTTGATTCCTGAAAATCACTGTCAACATTACACATTTAGGCAGGTCAAAGGTTGAGTATTCATGACTAAACAGCATCATCTGAGAAATATGCTAATTGTTTCATTTGTTCTTTATTTTCTTGTGAAGACACGCAGACACGCTATTTGAGTCCATCAATCAACCTCCACTATCCAAGAGGCACATTTTTAGACTGAAATGCTTACATTTGGTGAGACATATTGAGTGAAGACCAGTATGTGCTGATCTGGATATATCACAGAGTATGTATAGAAACCTATCTGCCAGTTGCAGAAGAAAAGATCCTTATAACTATTGCAGTACTATTGACAAAGGAGATAAAAGGGTCATGTCAGATTCCAAGCAATTTCTGGGCAGACTCAGATGACTTTTTGGCATCTAATTCAGGTTTCGCCCTGTTTAAAACAGTAACATGTGGTGTGACTTTCTGGAAATCAGCTGGACTGTGCTATTACTTAAGTATTTTGATTTGCAAGCAGGATCTGTGTCCACAGTTGGCAGGTGTTCCTGTCAGCTCACGCAGATGACTTACAGATCCTGCTTTTATTCCCCTTCTTCACTCCCCACGACATGCCAAACTCTCTGAGGTAGAGGTTGCAGTCTGGGACCAAGAACTGAGTGGTTCCACATTCTCTTTCTTTTTCACATCTTTTCTAAAAACAAAGAGGTGCTTTGCTGAAAACCTACAGACTTTTCTTTTGTCCAGTAGGTACTTGTACCTGTAGTGACAGAAAAAATGCTCCCTCTTCAAAGCAAAACCCTCAAGTTGTCTGGTGAAGCTTCTTGGTCCTGAGGCTCTTTCTATGATTTGCTAAGTGGGTTTTGATTTTAGAACAACCAAAAATCTGCCTGTGGTTGCCATGACCGAGCTCGTAGTAGAAATATTCTTAAAAAAAAAAAAACTTAAATCTTTGACTTATTATTTGTACAGTAATAAAAACATCAGAAAAGACGTAGCATTGGTGTAGGCAACACTAGGTTAGGATTCAGACACCTGGGTCTTCTCAACCATTCGTATTTCCCAGGGTTGCTCTGCTGAGGTATAAAAAGCCCTACTGATCAACAGCTGATATGGAGAGAAAATATTTAGGTGGCAGGGCCAGGATGGGTAACGCAGAAGTGCCAGAATAAGTGATTTGCGTGTTTAAGTGAGCATGGGGAGGAGGAAAGACAGGTCACCATGCACTGCAGTGAGGTATACAGGAGAGGAAGCTTCAAAGATGGAAGGTGAAATAGACTGTTCTACCAATAGGTTATTGTTAATAATAAGATCTAGGAGCAAATCATCAATAGTTGTTTATCAATCGCCTCTGATACCAGCACTGAAAAAAATCATTGTATTTTTTTCATGCCCATACACAGGGTTTCTGGAGTCTCCTTGTATGATGACGCTCTCAAAAACATTGGACTTTAGTTCTATGTCCAAGTATAACATTCTCATGTGTTCTGGCATACTGTAAGCATATTGTATACAAAATGATTCAGTGTTTTGGAGAAAGCAAGCCTGCTACAATGGAATTGCATAGCAGATGACATTGATTTGCACACTTGCATTGTGCAGTACATGAAGGATATGGTTACATGTGAAAAACTTGCTTGTGACCAGAAAACTGCAAGCTTCATTCAAATAAATTACCTGCCTGATTCATATTCAAGATCTGCCTGTTTAGATTTTTTTTTAATGTTGCTTTTTTTCCACTCACTTTTCATCAATTTCAATGTATTTTAAATAAGGTTACCATGATATCTTTGAACAGTCCAGAAACTGAATAGGAGACAGAATTCAGGTTAGAGACTCAAGATAAGGGTTAGAAAAAAACACTGTAGTCTTCATCTGTTAAAATATTTCAGTTATGGGTAATTAGAGAATGGTAGAATATGATTTTGTATAGACAAATAATGTATGCAAGCGGCAGCTTCTCTCCTTGCTTTTGATATATTGTACCAGGAGCTTCGATTCCCAATCCTTCAAGGACATGCATTTCACACATACATTTCATGCAATATGTTCTAGGACTATCTGTAGAGTATTTGAGCCACTCTGCCTTCCATATAAAGAAGTCTGGCTCTGCTAAGTGATGAACATGGATAGCCATGCTGCAAGCCTGAGCCTGAGGAATCTGTGCTGTGGACATGAGAATGGACACATCTGGTGCAAGCCAGAGGCCATCACATGATGGCCCAGAAAAGAATAGATGAGAATGTCCTTTTGCAGGTAAAAGAATAGTTTTTGCCTCAACAAGCCATGCAACTTGTCAGGGCACACTGTGAGTTCTCGTTCAGCTGGAGGCAAGAGCTGTTGGGAGAAGTAATATCACGTAGTATAGCAACTAGTTTCTTTGGAGAAAAGAGAAAGGATAAGATTTTGGCATCAGTATCTGTTCATCAGATATGACAAGAATATCAAAATCCAAGCTAGAAAATCTTGTTCTCAAGGGCTGCATGAAACTGGTTATGTCTTGCTGATATAGAGCAAAATGATTCAATCCTGAGGAGTTTTTGTTAGACATACTTCACCAGCACCTTACCTTCCCCTCTTATTCCCTGAGAAACTCAAGGCACTAAATGTAGTCCTAGGCAAAAATACTTAATTTATTAATATACAGAGACTTTGAAGAATGTTTAGACTGGAAGCTCTTCAAAGCACTCAGTTGTTTAATACTTAACTAGATGGCCTGTGCCACTTACAGCCCTTTAAAAACAAGACCTGTGTTTGAAAATGTACATTGTGGATTAGCTGCAAGCTTGAAGTACAAGCACAGGAGGATAACCCCTACATGAAAAAGAGAGGGGCTATATTTTCAGGCGATGCTGGAGCACAACTTGAAAGGAGGAAGACAAACCAATCTTTTCTTTAGCAGGTGTAAGTTGCAACAATCACTGTAATACTGTCATGATCCAGATACTTTAGATGAGATATAATTTCTTTTCTCCTGCTGGTACTGTCAAACTGCAAGCATTTCAATATGTGACCTTGATTTCATTGTACCTTAGCAAGGTATATGAGTGCTGTGAGGAGTATTTAGCATCCTTTAATGTCACCTACTCAGAGTGCTTTTCTCATGAACATCAGGAACATGTCATCAAAAAAAACCACAAAGAGAGCTGTAACTTTTCTGAGAGTTATGCTGATGGCCTCCTAACTCAAGTATGCTCAGCACCTGCACACCAGATACCTATAGGCAGACTTACTACTGAATGAATATTGTCTGTCAGAAATTATATATCCCTTACTTGTGGGAATATGGTGCCATCTAACATTATAGCTTCACCAGACATTATAGCTTCACCAGACACTCCTGACCATATTCTGAAGTTGGAAATCACGGGAAGAAGAGCTGTATATCCTGCTTCTTACAGAAGACACACAGTGTTGCCCATGTAAAAGGCACTCTAAAGATTTTGGGGTAATACGCACCCGATTGAGCTTAGATGCATATGTTATATGGTGGAGTATGCTCTTTTTCTATTCAGTGCTTCCCAGAGAACTGTAAAACCCCCAAAGACACTTGTATAACAACAATGGCTCCCAGTATTTCTCTGACAATCAGACTTCTGGTCACAATACCAATTCCTAACTGAATGGAGCCAAAGCATGTGCAAACACTCCCATCTCTGTGGGACAGAGGTATGATGTACTGACGGGTACCTTATCACTATGATGCCTGCCTTTGAGATGTTGGAATATTCTGCATCTTACCTCTATGCTTCTTAGTTTGGAAAAGTGAGGATTTTAATGAACAGATATGCTGAAGTAGCACAAGGTGCCAGGGACTCCTCTCTTTTCTTTGAACCACTTGAGTATTCAGAAAGCAGGAGGAAGTTGAGTTTCCTGTGTATGATCACCTATTTATGTAATACAGAAAGACTGCTAGTTCCTTTGCTTCATTTCAGTTTATATCTTAATCTATTATATTCAGATATGGATATTTCAGCCTGTGAGGGCACCAAGGCTGGAAATGTGAGTCAGGCTAACATGTGCTTTTCACAGAGAAGTAATAATACTGAAATACTGTAGAAAGAACTTAGTTTCTTGTCTCCATCTGATCTCTTCTCATTGTCCTGGTACTGGGGAAGATGACACAATTCATTTCATACTCAGACGCCCAGCCTTCCATCCATTTTTTCTGTCTGTTAAAGCAGTAAATCTTCATCACTCACTCTGCAGTCAAGTTAGGGCCAATTACAATCTGGCTATTCATGTCTGTGTGGCCCTTTGAAAATATGAAGTGCTGCAAGTGCTGAGTGATTTCATGGTCCTTTTTATGAATACAGACTTTTCTGCTAGTTTATAAATGTCATGTTTCTGTTTTTCGTAGTGAATGAAATACAACATTCTTCAGCAGCAGTACGTGAAAAAAGAGACATGCTACCACAAAAATACTAATGCTCAAAAGTAATGAGTTTATAAGATGGAGTAAAAGCATGTGCTTTTGAGGGTTGTTTATGTTTTAGCATGTATCTTCCCCTAAAATAATTAAAATTCTATCCTGGATTGAACTTCTGAACACAGCACTTGTAAAACTTACTCTGTCTATGAAATTTGTAAAAAAAAGGTTATTTAGTTCACATTACTCCTTATCTTTTGTTTCTCAGCCAACCTTGATCATCATATGTCTTTACAGAATCATGCTCTAGTAGTCTTATTTATGAACAGACTTTTACCTTAAGGAGAACTGCAGTGACCATAAGTCCAGTCTGATTACCTGTCCTACCCAATTTAACCTCAGTCTCTTGTCTCAGACTCACTCAGGGTTTTCTTTTCCCTTCATCCTCACTTCCGTTCTAATTGTTTGAAATGCTGGAAGGCTTCTGTGTCATTTTCAAACAGGAGAATTAATGTATAAAATGAAAAAACTTACCATTTTTCCTTGTTTCCTACCTGTGGGGAATTCAGTTGAAATTAGATATGGATATAAACCAGTATGTTTTTATTTTTACCCAACTACAAGTCTCTTAAAAATAAAAAAATTAATCTTTAGTTCCCAGTAAATAAACTTAGCATGGCAGGTCTGCTTAATGTATGTCAGAACACAGGTAACAAATAGAAAGGCTTTGAGTATTAAATCAATAATGGCTTTTTCCTACCCAGTAATCACAAGACAGGATGAAACATTAAGTATCCCTTTCAGGGCCAGATAGAATTCATTCTGTACATCATCCATTTTTCACCTCACATAAAAAAATCATTGCACTAGACAGATGCAGAATGCTTACAGGCACTCCAGCCTACAAAAATGAAATCACAATAACATACCTAATAATTTTAAAGTTATTTGAACAGTTAGAATAAAAATTAGCCATAAACACAGACAAATTTATTTGTGTGGTAGTGGGCATAGACAGGTGGAAACACATAATTGATGAATCCACAAAAGCCCTGCTAAGTTGTGAGTCAGTTTTTGGAGACAACTGCTATATAAAAAAGCAGACTCCTATTCCCAACTCTAAACTTTCCATCTTTGAACAAGTATTATTTTGCTTTAAAAAGTGTTTAAAAGCTCACAACTAGAAAGGTCTGGAATAATTTTAGGCCTCTTGATGCTTTTTTGCATAGTTCTCCCTGAATTGCTGTAGGTCCAAAATGAAACAAGTTTGAAAACTAGTATCAGTTAAATCAAGGTAAACACTAGGTAAAATCTTCTTCAGGAACATTAATAAACCACCCTTTGCTGATTTGACTTTTGGTTATTACATACTAACAGATTCTGTTATATGAAGCTGGCCTGATGGTTTTTTTGCTGAGGCTGAGCACATGCAATTTGAGAACAGTCTTGTCAGCATTTGTTTATTGTAAGGAAAGCACTTGAAATTCTCAGTGGCCATTTGCAGGCCTAAGTGTCCACCTTATCATACCATCTATGCTTACATCGAAGCCTTCAAAGTAAATCTGAGATATCTGAGCTACCGTTATACAGATCATGTTGGACGTGTGAATCTGTACCTAAACAGCATAAGGCTCAGTGTGGGTTAATTTACCTATTCAGAAAGAGGATAAATGAAACCAGTCTGAAGACTGTGTTGCTTTCAAGACCCACATGAGATGTTAATGAATCTTTGAGGCATGTCTGCGCACTCACCAGATGTAGTGCAAAAGCAATCACACGAATGACACTCTCAAAACTCTAGCTTAAAATGTAGATTAACTTGAAAATGATCTGCAAAACTGCAGAGGGTCTTTGTATCTCAGTTTTTCCACCTGTACGTAATCAGTAATGCATAACTATTTTGTCAAGTAGTGCTAGACACACTATGTGCATGTATGAAATGACTATTCAAGATCCTCATGAAACCTCGTGAAGTTAAATGTGCTTTGTGAGTATCTACAGTACAGTTCAGATATCCCATTTGCTGTCACAACATTTTTATTTCACTTTTAGTTACTATGTAATGGCAAGGATCAATAAGAACAATAATAGGTAAATGTGCTGGTACAGAATTTTTTATGTTCTAAATATTGAGGCAAGACAATTCATTCCCAACACATGCTAAACCCATTCAAATTAACATAAGCTTGGACTGTAATGACAGGGTCAAACAAACATTCAGATGTAAAATGAAACAAAACCTTTTTGGACAGGAAAACCATATCAGATACAGTGAATCTACACTACAAAGAATCTAGTGTACCAGAGGAGCCTGACAAAGCAACATTTTTATCTCCACTGACCACAACAGGGAGGGAATAGAGTAGAGCCGACTTTGCATGTGCTTTACGAGCTGTTAATTGTTATTCCAACAAGTTAGAAGAATAAAAAACAGATAAAGCAAATACTCAGTTCTGCCAGTTCTCTAATGTGTGCGTGAGTCTGCCTCCATCCAATTGCTTGGAAGGCACCCTCGGAGAAAATCCCAAGCTGACATCAGGGGACTGAGCTCTGATGGCTTTGGTTTCAGAACTCTGATTTCTATTTCTGTAACAAAATGTTTAATCCTTTACTTGATGGGAAAAAAAAAAAAAATTCCATCTTGAAGTCCAGTATAAAGTATTGCTTGAAACCGACTCGTGCCAAGTGGTCTGTTCAATTACAAACAACATGCCTACTCCACAGAGTGCCAAAGTGTACTGCAGGGCTCTCAAGACCTTTGATTTAACCTGGGATTGGAAAATTTCTGGCCATTACTATCCTGCCTCTTTGTAAAACAGAGATTTTAACTCTGACAGTGGTGATACCTGTGTCAGATACATTTCCGTAGCCAACAGGCCCATGAAATACAGAGAATGGCTTTCAAACAAGGTGGGGAAGATCAGAAAGGTGGCCTACTGAAACAGACATTTTCTCATCTCTGAACTACTACCGCTTTTGAATTCTGTCCCTACTGCAATTCACTAACCAAACTGGAGACTAGTGCAAAAGACCAGTGTCTGATTTCCTGATCCCAGATGTGCCATGGGCCAAGCTCTCCACTGTTGATATCATTGTCACTTGATAATAGGACTATTATTTATTCCAGCGGGTATTGTTGAAATTTTTCCCCAGAGTGATAGCATACTGTAATTGTAACTTGGTGTCTAAAAATGAAAGGGTCAGGTGTCATGGGACACGAGTATAAATGCATTAAAGTTTGTACATTCTTGTCTACAGACTACAGAAGAGTTAAGATCTGGAATCCAATGGGCTTTCCACTCCAGTCCCAACTCAACAACTAGATATTGAAAATACGAAAACAACAGACCATATTAAATCTGCAGAAAACAATGCTTTCTCCTAAATCAGTATGTAACTTTTTCGACCTGTTCCTTTCTTCACCAAAGTACATGGAAGTTTTTTCATTGATTTCAGTGGCAGCTAGATCAAGCCCTTTGAGATGAAATTTGACATTACATGCAAACCCTGCCACAAAGGGTAAGTGCACTTTCATCCTTTGATTGTTGAAAATCCATACTTTATTTGATGATTGTCTTTTAACAAAATCACTCTTCCGAGACCTTGCTGTGATGCATGTACATTTCTAATGTTACTAAGAGCCTCAAAGGGCAGGTAAATTGGCTGTGTTTCTTTTTTAAACCACTTCCATTTCAATCTGAAAACAGACTGCATTTTGCAGTATAGAAGACAGTATAAGCTGATGTGATAAAAATAAGCTTTGTTATTGAACAAAGTTTTACTCTACATAGAATAAAGTAAGTGGGGAAAAGGAAAAAAAAAGGAATACAAAATGAATGTATATGAATCTTTCTGAAAAGACAGCAACTTTTCCTGTCTCTCTGGCATTTCCAGCATTTTAGCTGAAAACATAATGGCAATGTTATTCTGTTTTAGCAATTTCTTTCAAATAGGTTTTTTGATCTTTGGGGAAAAAAGAGAGAAGCAGCCTTTTCTAAAGAAAGTCAGTGAAGTCACAAACTTGGTTTGTATTAGAGTTCATAAAATGTTTTCACTTCTAGATTTGTGTTTGCAAAATGCAATTGATGACTAAAACTTGGGAGGGCTTTGTAAAAACTCACTATTGAAACAATGTATTTATATACACAGATATTGCTTGTTCTATCACTGTGTTTGTTCTTTATTTGCTATCTGGGAATGTCTATGATATGATCTCAGTCTCCAATAGCAAATGTAAACACAACCACGAAGACAAGGTCTAAAAGGCACTAGTAAGAAATATTTTTCATAATGGCCCTCCCTATTGTGCTCTTCTTCAAACAAAAGTTCTAGCAATTATCTAACTGTATCATGTGCCCCTAATATTCATCACACTGACTTCTGTTTATTTTGAAACTCCCTTTTAAAAGTACAGTTTTGTTATGACTTATTCTCCCCTCCAATTTAATAACATCCATGAGTATCACCAAGTGATAACCTTCAACAAACATTTTATTCACTCATTTTCTTTTTTTCCCTTTCTATTAAGTACTCAAAAGGCAATAAGTGCATTTATTTTTTTCAAATTGTTCATACAAGCCTGACAATCATCTGGTAATCATTCATGAACTCTTAACCACCTCTGTGTTTGAGAACAAAACAAAAAGAAAAGCCCAGAACTGTCCACTGCTTGTCTTTTCTATCACAGCACGAGACAACTGAAAAGAGAAGGTGGAGTTGTATTTTTAAGGTATTATTTCAGTACCAAAATAACTCTGAGATCATTATATGGGAAGAATGAAGCACCCTTTGGTTTGGGCATACCAGAGCAATCTGTGTCTATTTCTGCTCCTAGCCACTATTCTTCTGCGCCTTCCTGGGGCCCTCAATAGACCATCTATGCCTAGCAATGCTGGGCTGAGATCTTACACCCACTGTCCCTCCCTCTTCTCCAGCTGCGGGTACAGCCCTCGCAGGCCTGCAGCTAAACAGTATGATATGAGCACTTCCAAATCAGTCTCAAACGATGTCATCTGCCCTAGCTCATACTCAGTTAAGTCAACCCTGACTGGCTTTGCTTGGAATAGACTAGAGATCCCTCGTATGATCCATTCTTTGCTGGCAGTGCTGGGAGGATAACCTCTGACAGAGGTCGGAGACAAACAGCAAAGGAGCAGTATTGTTTTCAGATGGCAAAAGGTTTGGAAAATGAACGTCTGCCTGCGGCTTTATGGACACTCTGGGAACATTAAATGAACAGTGGGAGGACTTTGGAGAGTGGTTGTTGACAAACAGTGCAAAATTAGGCCCGGTAAAGAAGAGGTATGTGAAAAATGCTAACTTTTTGTAAAGCATTGTGTGCCCTTGAGATAGAGTATCCTATAGAGGCTATTAGGCAGGATGTGAGCCATAAATCTCCTTGTACTCTTTCAACAAAATAATAATACATTCATAGAGGCAGGGTCAGGGGATTTTGAGTACTCTGGAATGTCTGAAAGTATGGTATTCTTTTCATGCAAGTCTTGCTTTTGGTACTGACAGGAGAAGAATTTGATGTGTGCTGTTAACAGCCCACCATGCCCTTTCATTCCAAAAGAGCAAAAATGTTTCTTTTGCTGCTCAGAATACATAAATTTCTGAGTTGTTCCCACGTGTTTCTCCTATAGAGAAATACAGTATACTAAGCAGTACCACCAGGAAGCAAAATGCATTTTGGGACTACTATCACTGTGCTCACAAGAAACTGACCAGAATGTGCAATGGGATCAAATTATGAATGCAATCTGCCGTGTGGACATTATAACAACAATAACCTCCCACCCTGTATTGGCTTCAGTTTAAAATGAATATGAGAGATTTTAAACTGGCTCTGTATTTCAGGGAAATATGTAGCAATTTATAAATCTGTTTTGAAATGACATGGAGTAGAACTTTCATCCCACCAAGACACTCTGGGTAGTTTCAGCTGTGTTTCTCTTTCAATATTTTTTCCTGTCACAAGCCTGCAAATTCAGGATAATAGAGTTAGAAAAACACAATTGGCAAATGCACTGGCAAATACTCAGACAAGCCTATACAAGCCTTTATAGACTGTGACACTTTCTCTGTATCAAAATACAGTAGGAAAATTAAACAGCTTTTGGATTTGTTTTAGGCTGAATTGTTAGTGCCGAGGTGCTTGCTTGTGCTTTCAGAACCTTTGTAAGCACATCACCAGCTCAACTTGACTTGCTGTAGATATTTCAACAGAATCTATCCAAGCTCAGTAAACATTTCACAAGTAACAAATGACTTCACCTTTGAAAAAAAATTAATTCATATTCCCTGCAGTGTGTAAGTTAGGATGCTTCTGCAAACAAGACAAACATTTACTAGTTTTGTCATTTAAACTGCCATCTGTTTAAAAAATGGCACTGCAAGTCTATTGTTGCTTTTATATTTCCTTGGACTTGTCTTAAATTATTTAACCAGCTATTAAAATCACCCAGAAGGTCTGACCAGCACCCTGCTTAATATACTTCCATCATTTAATCAGTGTCATTAGTAGCTGTGCAGGATTTCCCTGCAGTTTTGCACACATTTCAATCAGATAACTCACCATTTCTTCCTGCCTGAAGGGATCAATAAAGGAAGAAAACAACAGAAAAGCCAGACCCAAACACAACTAATTCCTGAGGAAGCTGCTTGTTAAATCTTCATTTTGCGAAGTAATCTCATGGTCAGACTGCTTTACAGATGCTAATTGTTTTTCAGGTTGCTGCAGTCGTATCTTGGATACATTATAGCTTACAGGAACCAATAAAAACATGTTTGTGCCAATACATCCTGGAATTGCATTCTGTAGCTTAAAGGCTTGTGGAAGGGTACAGAAAAACAGTGCCATTTCTTTCACTGCTTCTAAACCTTTTCCATGAAACCACAAATAAGACTGTCCAGCCTGAATCAAAGAACTGGATATACTCCTTGGTTCCCCCTAAGTTGCAATATAGTTCATAAAAATGCATTCTGTGATCTATTGCATGGCATGTTTAGTTCATTAGAAACCCCTCTGCTGCTACAGGGATATTTTTAGACTAATATCCTGAGCTAAAATCTGGAAATAATTAATGCTACGCATGTTGTTCAGCTTTTGATGGACTGCTACACTTCAGTGATACAATCTCCAGTGAAACTGTATGTTGAGGAACTAAGGTAAGAAAAAAGGACAGGTATAGCATCAGAAGGAACAAAATATAGTGTAGTTTGACAACCTTGAAGGTGACTTTTTCCAAACCATCAGGTTCATGTCCTGAAATGAAGTTCAGTGAGATTCATTACAGTTCCTTCTGTCACTAGAGTATTAAAACCCCAAATGCATCATTAACTCACAAGAGGGCTTTACCATTTGGCAATAAGGGATTGACATGACTCCAGTGACAAAACCATCTGCAAGAATACTATGGACTTCTGCTGCTTAAGGATGCAATTGCTTTAATGTTAGGGATAAAAGAACTAATTTTGGTACATTTAGCAGCCTCTGTACGTTTTATAATGAAGAAAGAGCTTCCTATATAAAAGACCTTGTCTGGATTTCCTTAGGGAATAGAGGACACACTGCACTTCTCCTTAGAGGGTTTAAAATAAGGGAACACATATGCTTTCCCACTCTTGTTAACAGAAGCACAAATACAAAATGTGTAATATCTCAAAGGGTATAAATGTTGACCAACATTCACCTTAGCTTTCAGTTATATATCTGTATATATATGAAAAAGAGGTGAAACACACTAGTACAGTGAGGCAAGTATTATTCCAGAATATGCCTTGGACATAGTAATCCTTACAGTAAGTTACCAAAACCTAAAAATAATAATCTTCAGGCTATTAATTTTGTGAACAAGAGACAAGAAGATTTTAGAAGGTGTGGATAATTGTTATTTTTTTCTCACCTATTTAAATCCCCATTTTCCAGCCTGTGGAATTTACCTCACCTCATTACTTGATGACTGGCAGAGTGGTTGTTTGATGTTACTTTTTAAGTGAGCCAGGCAGGCTACTTTGGCTCATCAAAGCACTGTCTTTGTCAGTACAAAATTGCCAATAAACTTCTGACAACCTCAAAGGAAGGTTGGAGAACTCACAAGCGTTTCAGCTTGAATAATCTTGCTACCTATCTTCCTTGCAGCACCAAACACCAAAGGTTCAATTTGACATGCTGCAAAGGGTGCTGCTACTCCCCCTTATTTTTCCAGGAAGTCCTCTACATCCCCTCCTCCTCATTAGGGGCTGCAACTCCTGTTAAGAGCCCATAGCTGGTCCCTCCAGGACCTTCTGCTGCCGCTTTGTTGATGTGCAGAAAATAAACATGTAGCACTGAGCCAGCCTTGGAAGGAAGAGTATGGATGCTGGGGAGGGTGGGAGTTTGCTTAGGTGTGGGTCAGATAAGAGTACCCAGATGACATGTGGTGTTTAGTCATTTAGACACTATAGGAGCTGAGGAACATTTCTAAAGATTTTGTTACAGAGTGTGTGCACGGATGTGTGTGTAATGGCCTGTACTATTGTTTCATTAATTCAATGTGAGAAAATTTTGGTTCATAATTTGTATGCAAATATACTCCTCTTAAATGCCTCCTACTAATAATGAATAAAAAAAGTTATACTGTTGCATAATACATCGCTTTCATAAAGCTGAGACAATACTTGCGTAGATATTTTGGTGAAATCTCCCTCTTGTGGAAGCAAAACGGCTGGTGGCATAGTGCCCTTTTTCCCTCTGGCTTCCTGGGCTGGATTAATCTTCCTTTCGGATGGAGCAAAATTACAATGAGTGAAGAGTGGCTATTTTTAGTGGTGTACCTTTAATGAAAATTCAAGCTTATTGGAGAGTTTCTTTGACAACACCTGATTGCCAGAAGCTTTCTGACAGCCTCAAGAAGAAATCCAGAGGCCCAGTTAATTTTGAACTACCTTTCTGCCCAGTGGCAGGATCTCTTCAACAATTATGGCTGCAACAGTGAGAACACCTTCTGCAGATGTGTGGGATGCATTGTGTGATAAAAAGGAAACCTTACAACTTTACTGCCATTCATTTATCACCTGTATGGTCATGGATACGAAAACAACTGCAGCATCAGTAGTAATTGCGACACATTTATTACTCCATTTGGGCACACTAGTTACAGATAGGGACTCAATTCCTCTAGGCACTTTACAAAGAGCAAAGCAATGATCGTGATTCAAGGACTTTACAAACCAAGTGGAAAACTAAGAGCAAAAGATGAAAATAGCAGATGGGAGTAGAAAAAGAGAGCAGTGAAATGGTATTGATCAGAGGACTGAGCACAGCAGCAGCCTAAATTGTTGTCAAACTGAATAATTTAAATCAAAATACAGATCATGAAGGAGCTGATTCTCTTGACCGCCTCAGTGTCTTCGAGCCTAACAAACTTAATGGTATTATTCTTCAAAGACACTAATGTAACAATACAACCAATTCTACTTTGTAAGAGGATGCAAATCTTTAACACTGCAAATGACAGAAAGACTTACAGACCAGACTAGGTTATCCTCTCCCATAAAAATACCTATCTAGCAGATGGAGTGAAATAAGCAGAAATATAGAAAATCACCTGCTCCTCTTTTCTTTAGGAAGTCACTCCTCTTGTAAGGGGTAGGCTGTGGTCTGCCTGGGAGCCTATTGAGTCACAAGTTTGCACCAAATCCGTAGGAACCAAAACTGATTAATGTAGTTGTGTTTCTCCACAACCCTGTGTGCTCCAGCTTGGTGGGAGAGGGATTCAAACAAACAAACAAAACCATATCAAAAGAATTATAATACAAAACTGGGAAAGCATTACCTCACCAAAGCATGGCAACACTATGTGGGTCCCCTGACACATCCTGGACCTCTTGCTGTTATCTTTTGATTGCCTCCTGCTTCATTTGCTCAGAACTTGAAGCAACTGAGTATCTTTTCCAGGGAGAGCATTTCCCAAGGGCAACAGTGCAGCTTTTGTATCAAGGGCACAACGGTGTCATTCTTCAGTGAGCTGAAAACTCCAGCGTCTCATTTAGTCTGTGGACACGCTGCTTGAGTTGTAAATTCAGAGACGTGCACCTGGAACACAGTGTTGCATTTATTTTGACAGCTTTGCTTTCATACTTGATTTGCAGAAATGTTCTGCTATATCAGAGGGCACCTGGAACATATTTTCCTTTTGCAGAAATAATACATAGTTAGTGGTAACTACCTTAATCAGCAACTATTATATTGTCCTTGTGGAATCTTACTCCAATTTAGTCATGCTTTTGCAAGAGGTCACTGAAGATATTTCTTTTAAAGTCTTCTCGGAGACAGTGTTTTGTTGTTGTTTTCAAGCAAATTTTTGGCTTACCGAAAGACAGTTCCTACCTTCCTACATTCAGCTATTTTTTTTCTAAACTTTTATGAAAGAAAAGGAAGAACTAATAGCTTTACTGAGTCAAAGACAGCAAATAAGAGAGAACTTCCGAAGACATGAAGCCCACTTTTTGTTATCAAGTATTTATCCATTTTGCTACACACTCATAATGCCCTTGCTTATTCTAATCTTTCTCAGTCTCCTTGTTCTGTGATAAAGTCTTTTAATTTTATTTCAGTGTAAGAACTGGTTTTGCTGCCTTTTACCACCTTCTTCTGCATTTTTGACAGACACAGTTTTGTCTTTTTAATCCCCCAGCACTTTTTCCTTCCTTAATTTGGAAAAATTATAAAGCTGTAGCACCCATCCACTGACTATAGGGTGCTTGAAATAAGTCTTTGTAGTCAGGAATGGTGGAAACTTGAGTCAGAAATCTAGAATTCAATCAGTATGTGTGTTGTGCTTCTCAGTCTTTGACACATATCTAAGTAATCTGAATTGAGATGACTATTGATGTGTCTATTTCCTATATGATATTGAAGTGCTGTTCATAATGAAGCAACAATCTTAAGCCAATATTTTTAATAGTGGAACTTCCTCCAGGGTCTTCTTTGTCTGTGTTTAAATCTCTGGTCAGCAGGATTCATTGAACACTTGGTAATTTTCAATAGAATTGCTATAAATATTTTGAAGAAACCCACAGTGCTTCAGTGCATTCTATCATTTGAGTAGACACCAATGTATGAATTTAGATGAAGCACTAGAGATTTTTTAAAAGGCAATAAAAACAAATCTTGACTTTTGGGGTCTGTTTCCTATTCTGGGAGACATAAGCAGGAACAGACTCTTGGGTACACAAAATATGCCAGAAATATTTACTCAGAATTAGTAAGACATTTAAAATAGTCTTTTTCTAGTTATAAAATTTTTTTAATTCTCAAGGAATGAGAATGAGGAAGACTTCCAGTCTGTCTGTATGAGTAAGTCTGCTGCAGGTATACTGAAATGAGGTACAGCTCAAGGACACAGCTTACACCCTCATTTGCACTCTGCCACATTTGAAGAAATGGAAGATATTGGATGTAGTGCTACCACTTATCACAAACACTTCAGTAGTAAATAGTAATTAAAATACTGCACTAGCTTATAAGCTGCACATACACTTGTCAGCTAGATAAGAATGATTTCTTTTTTACTTTGAATCTGAAGGATAACGCCTCTTAAAGCACTGTGACAGTGCCTGATAATGACCACACACGTAGGTGGATGTCAGGCTTTCCCAAAGGAAGGATATCCAAGAGCACAGGACAGCTAGAGAGAACAAACCATCTCACTCCAACAAGCATACCTCAGGACAAAAAAAGGTTATTTTTTAAAAAAGACACAGTCTGAATTCAATTTCTTTACACCCTAAGCCTCCTTCACAAGGATGAGGACTGCCTGAGGCAGCCCCTGGTTTCAGGAGCACTGACAATGTGAACCCAGGCACAGGTGCACTCTGTGAGGCCAAACTTGACACAAAAGACTTCAGCTGTTTCTCCCAGTTTAGCTCAATCAACAGGAGCTGCCTCACACATGGTACTGCATAGCCCCAGGTATTGCGGATACATCCTGTAGTCATTAGTATAAACTGAGCTGACCTTACATCCCCTGTAAGAGAGTAGGTGTGTCATTTTTAAGTATTTGTTGGTAAGGGTAGAAGTCTGTTGGAAAACACTGGTGAACAACAGGGCTTTCATGAAGCTGGTCTGTATTTGCATTACCAAGGTAAGCTCCCTTTCTTAAAAGTAGCAGGGCACATGGCTGAGGGGTTTTCATAGTGTGGATTATATGAGGTTGGAATCTGAGCATTACTTCTAAGTCTTAGATTAACTTTTTTATGAAGGAGAAACCCATCAGAGGTGACTTAGAATTTTATGTGATCTGTCTTTAGCTACCAGAAAACTTGGAGGTCTTGAGAAAATGTAGATTGTCTCTGATTTGCCTAATGAAGTAAGATAGAGTTGAGAGCAATATTCAAAATTTCATTCTTGAAAATTTTTCTGTATCTTTAGCCACACATTTTTAGTTGAACTAGAGCCTATAAATATTACTGTGCTCCTCTGCCTGTGCAGTCTTTGTGTAACGTGCAAAAATATTTCACTTTCTGGCATCTTATTAAAAACAGAGTTAAAAAATTTGTAGCCAATGCCCATTCTTATAAATAATGCCCACCTAGAAAAAACAAATAAAATGAACAGTATCCAGAGCAGCAATATATTGTAGCTTCTGCAGTCTGCATTTTGGAATTAGTGTGTGTTAAGATCAGGATGCCATTTCCTTCACAACAGCAACCCCACATGCCCCACTGAAAGACATCTTGATATCATAGGATCATATAGCAGTTTAGGTTGTAAGGGACTGTAAAACGCATCTAGTTCTAAATCCCCCTGCCACAGGCAGGGACATCTTCCACTAGACCAGGTTGCTCTAAGCCCATTCAACCTCACTTGAATACTGCCAGGGGTGTGGCAGCCACAGCTTCTCTGGGCAACCTTTTCCAGTGCCTCACCACCCTCACAGTCAAGAACTCCTTCCTAATACCTAATCTAAATCTACTCTTTCACTTTAAAGGTATTCTGCCTTGCCCTGTATGGCTCACAACAAATGGTACTTCAAAGTAAATAGAAAGCTATGGGGGTTTTTTTGTACATATTTTGCTTCTTATTCCTTGGCACATGCAGGCCTGTGCTGAAATTGGGGTGCTACTCAAGAGCAAGTTTCATAGACTCAGGTTCTTGCCTGAACATGAAAAATGACAGAGTAATCAAAACTCACTTAAGTGCTGCAGAGGTGTGTGATCGGAAATATTGTGGAATATGATCTTGTTCTGATCATTTTCTGTGCATATGACTGACGCAGAGGGTTCTGGTCTTCCCCACTTACAAAGGCAAAAGGTAGATACCTGGTGAAACTGTTGTCAGTGAGAAAAAAACAGTTATCGAATTTTAATACACCTTGACATTCAAATAAGAGCAAAGAAGAATCAATCCCTAAAAATTTCACCTTAGATTTTGTACTGGAAAAAAGTGTTAGTTGGATGGGACTATGTAAAGATGAAGCTGTGAGCACAGACTTGATTCTTTACATCGGGGTAAATTTTATCCTCATATCTGTAATTGGTAAGATGTGCTGGTGCAACAGAAGTGGTATCCTTGCACCATTAACTGCTCTTTTGCAAACACTGCAAGCAAGCTGGCATATAAAATACAAAAGGATGCTACTATGCAGATCCTAGTTCAGCTAGGCCGCATAAGATCATCATACCAGGCTGTATCTGAACATGTGCACTATTTTAATTGATGCCATGGGGCATTAAACAAGACAGATCTGGAAAAATCATAAAACTGTTGATAATTTTTATATATATGTGAGACAATCTGAAAGATTCTACTCTGCACATTAAAAAAAATGTGACAAATTACTGTGTTTCTTTATTGTGCATTTGCTCACATAAAAGTGGAGCTGAAGTAAGTTGGGGCACATATTTTTGATAACCTTTCTCCAGCATAGCGTGTCAAAAGTTGTAAAACATGAGAATATGGAGGGATTACTGCAAAAATAAAGGAAAGAAGGGAGAGAATGAAAAATTTCCACACTGGTTTTTGATGTTGGCCATGACTGCCTGTTTTTGCTACAGTCATCAGAAACTTTCAAGATGGACTGATTCAGGATCTGCCTTTATGCTGCAGGGCCTAATGATTGCTTCTTTGTTTGGAGGTCTGTGAGCATAAAGCATGTCAACAGCAAGATACAAAGAGCAGTTGACTCAGCAGTGGAAAAACATAGCTCAGAAAACCCAGCCAAATGAAACTGGGGAGGGGAGAAGGGAATTTAACGTCTGAGGGAAAATTTACTTTTAGTGTTGCCTTATTTATTCTTTTCTTGACTTGGAGAATCTATTTGAAGCCACTCTTTAATTTTTTAACGCAAAAGATATTTTTGTTGCTACAAAATTATACAGAACGACATGGCAAACTGCCTTGAAATAATCATATCCACACAGAATTGGCGAAAGGCCCAAATCCTCCACTTAACTTTGCAAGTGAGAATCTTCTCACAGCTTCCATTCCAGCTTCCTTCTAAGACAAAGCCTTGACACCCAGAGACCTCTGGAGTGCTCACTGAAAACTGAAACAGTGGGAAAACAGGATATCTTAAAGGACCACACTGTTGGAAAGAAAATAATTCTGAGGATTTTCTCTTTGTTTTACAATTGCATAAGAACAAGTAAGACAACGAACAACATGTGCGCACAGAAATCCAAACCCAGCCCTTTGGGAGGACAAGGGTAAAAGTTTGACTGTCTGCTCTCAAACAAGGGAGCAGCACTCACATCCTTGTCATAACCTTGATTTCAACGAGATATTTGATGTGGTCTGCCACAACATCCTTTTTGACAAGATAGTAAGATAGGAACTGAAGAGGTGGATCAAAGTATGGGTGAAACACTGCTGAACTACAGAACTCAGAGTGCCATTACTGGCCAAAAGGTGATTTGCAGCTGGTTACAACCAGAGTTCCTCAGGGGACAATACCTGGTCCAACACAAAGCAGCATCTTAAAAGACCCAGATGACAGGACTGAATGTACCTTCACCAATGTGGTACATGACAACCAAAACTGGAGGGAAAGGTAGATACTCCGACCTTATGAAGTCCAAAAATGTGAAGTGCAAGGTCCTACACCTGAGTCGGAGCAATCCCAGGCACAGCTGTGGGTTGGGTGGAGAAGAGGTTCAGAGCAGCCCTGTGGAGAAGGACTTGGGGGTGTTGATCAGTGAGAAAACAAACATGAGCTGGCTTCAGTGTGTGCTCACAGCCGAGAAAGCCAACCGTATCCTGGGCTGCATCAAAAGGAGCGTGACCAGCAGGTCAAAGGAGGTGATCCTGCCCCTCTACTCTGCTCTCCTGAGACCTCACTTGAAGTATTTTGTACAGTTCTGGTGTCCTTGACATAAAAAGGACATGGAACTGTTGGAACAAGTGCAGAAGAGGGCCATGAGGATGATCAGGGGACTGGAGCACCTCCCGTATGAAGATAGGCTGAGCAAGTTGGGGTTGTTCAGCCTGGAGAAGTGAAGGCTGCATGGAGACCTCCTAGCAGCCTTCCAGTATCTGAAGGGGGCCTATAGGGATGCTGGGGAGGGACTATTTGTTAGGGTCTGTAGTGATAGGACAAGGCTTAATGGGTTAAAACTTAAGCAGGGGAAATTTAGATTAGATATAAAGAGGAAGTTCATTACTGCAAGGGTGGTGAGGCACTGGAATGGGCTGCCCAAGGAAGCTGTGAATGCTCCATTGCTGGTGGTGTTCAAGGGTGGGTTGGACAGAGCCTTGGGTGGCATGGTTTAGTGTGAGGTGTCTCTGCCAATGGCAGGGGTGTTGGAACTAGATGATCTTAAGGTCCTTTCCAACCTTTACTATTCTATGATTTTATGAGGCTCTGCTGGAAATGCCCTGAGAGTCCTGGATAGCAGCAAGATGAGCACAAGCCAGTAGCATGCCCTTGCAGCCTTGAAGGTAAAGCATGTCCTGGGCTGCATTAGGAAGAATGCAGCCAATGGATCAAGGGGCATGCTTACTCCAATTTCATCCATACTTGTTAGGCTACTGTGGTGTCTAGTTTTGCTCTTCCCAGTTCAGGAGAAATGTTGGAAAAACTATAGAGGGTCCAATGGAAAGCTACTGAGATGGTCAGAGGACTGGAGAGCTTGACGCATGAAGAAAGATTGAAGGAACTTTAATCACTGATGCTACGACTAAAGTTTTTTACTTGATTTCTTTTGACTTGGAAGTCAGGTTCTATGCAAGAAAGATACAGGTACCAGTGGCACATTGCCATCCCACAAATATTTGCTTTAGAGTGTGATATTAAAACATCGATTTCCCCACTTATTTCAACATTTGCTCTTTAGACTTTTCTGCCTTTTCTTTATCATCTCGCCCTTCTGAATTAAAAAAAAATAATAGTGTGCTGCTGGGCACTGGAGCTTCTTGCTGTAAAAATGATTTTGATAAAGCAGTTGTGCCCAGACTTCACATTGGGATCAAGAAAGCAAGCACAGATTGCAAGGGAGGAAACAGAGTTTTGATTAACAAAGACTGTGTGAAATGTCATTAAACACATAATTATCCTCTAAGTAAAGATGCACTGGAAAAAAGATGCTGGTAAGCTAAGCACAGCTCTCAACATTTGTGCAGCTGCACTGTTTCCCATTGATTTTAAAAGAATTTCCTTAAGGAACATCAATTTCTGGTGAGCAAGAACGCGCCAGATTCCTTTAAGAAAACTTCCAAAATGCAGCGAAAAGATCTTTGAAAGGCAAGTCAAAATACAAGGGAGAAAAAAGTGGTGTGTCTTATTTTAAAGCTGAATTTAAAGTTCTTTTGACATCTGTCAAACAGCATGTGTCCCATTCTTGCAAGAACTTATGCTGGTAATGGGGATCTCTCTCATGAACAAAAAATCAGTAGCATGTAAGACATATGCAAAGTCACTAACCCATGGTTACATTTGCTCTTCCTTTCTATTTTAAGTCGCTGTGTCTGAGATACTGTTGACCATGGCACCTCAATCTAGCAGAACAGGAAAAGCTTTACCTGCTTCCTAAAGTGTTATAGATACTCTCGTCACATTTCCTCACAGATTTCTTCCAAGCACCAACCATTCAGAGGCATAGCAGCTCCTGAATGTTGTGCAGTACTAGGTGGGCTTTTTGATTTAGCAACTTGGATTTTTTCTTGAGATATAAAGCAGTTGTTCTCAATGTTCTTCAGCTATTTTAGCAATATTGTACAAAAGACAACAACAGCTGACAACAGACACTTCTTTCATTCGCTTACTCCTCCAGCTTCATCACTTGAGCTATGCTTACTGTGAGGAGGGACAGAAGTTTGTGTATCATATTGGCGTTTGACTTTTAGAGGTATTGAGTAAAATACTCAAGAGGAGAATGTGTTTAGCGTTGCCAATGCCAGTAATAGTGTCCTGGTGGTATGTCCTTCTTTTAAGGCTTCAAGTTTCCTTTGGGTGTTTGGGAGGGAACCAAAACAAAAAATCCAAAACAAAGCAGTATCCCCAACCAATTTATTAATTTCTGACGATGGCTGGTTTGTGTATGTCTCTCTAATTTCAAACCTTCATACTCTTTAGGGCAAGCACTTTTGAAAGTGTCACTATCGCTTCAGGTGAATTGATGTAAAACCATACATCAACCATTTGCCACCATTTCTTTCTTCTTTCTCATTTCTGAAACTGTATGACTTCTGTACTTGTAGCAACCAAATTGTCCTCCCAAAGTCTTGCATTTGGTAGAACTGAGTGCAAGAAAGGCTGAGTGACATGTAGAACTTATTTGCCTGTTGCTCTGTTGTGTTATGGGACCTGCAGATACAGGTCACTTAGAGATCAGCCAAGTAAAATATTTTGTCAAGACCCATGGCATGACTTGGCTGTGTTCACTTGGATGATTTCACATTGCATATGCAAAATAGTGGGCCAAATACTCATCTGATCCACTTTACTGAAGTTAAGAGTGGGGTTAACTAATCAGCATTATGCCATTTTTGCATCCAATTGGTTATAGTAGAGCTTAAATTTTGTTACGTAACATTGTTGTATAGGTTGAACACGTGCAAACAAATGCAGTTAGCTACTGAATATTTTTCATGTAGTCACAGAAGCTTTCACCTGCATGTACCTATCTTGGGCCGCTTATGATGAACCATTCCTCAGTTCTGGTCAAGTAGCTTGAGAAAAGCCTGTAACTATAGTGTTTCTGCCAAACATCCAATGGTGAGAAAATGTATTAATTTTTAAGATTATTTCCCCCCCCCCCTTTATTTCAAGCATAAGAAAAGCACTGAGTCACCACTCTGTCAAGTAATTTGTAATTTTTTTCCAAGCAGATGTCTAGCCTACACTTATACATTAAACAGTAATAAAAATGGTCTCCAGCCTGATTAATTTACCAATGTGTATGTCCTAGCAGTTCTTCAACAAGCAGTTCTACAGGATGCATGATTCATAGCCAGTTAAGAATAATATTTGCTTTTGATATATTTTCTTTGATGTACTTAAGCTTAAAGAAGTTCAATGATCAATCCAGTTGGTCTCATCATTGAGTTTCCTTCTCCTCCTCCTCCAGACCCTTATATAAAAGCAAAAAAAAAAAAACAAAAAAAAACCAAACCAGAGAAAACCCATTCCCAGATGAGATAGAACTTGTACACATGGAATTTGGGGGGGGGGGGGGGGGAATAAAAGTGATACCAGGTTCTTTTATTATCTGATCAATATAAAATTTAAAATTTTACCAGTTAAGGAACTGACTCAGTTATAAGGTGGGAAACTTACTTGGTATAATGTACTGGAGCCAGAATGCAGAGCTGGATGAGCAGTTTAGAAAGGCTGAATCAGGCTCATGCTCAGTCCACAGGAATTATCTATTGCCCTGTGACTATTTACCTTCTAGCTGTAGCCAGCAAGCTATGCTATATTCAGGTACATTCCTGAATTGCAGCTGTATTATGCTGTGGACAGAAGTCAGACACTTTTCTGAAGGGGTTCTGGTAAGGCCTCACATGCTCAACATGCCAGGAAATATTGCCTAAAAAAGCTAAATTTAAATCCCATCACTGTATCAGCTTTGCAGCAATCAGATGGAAGAGAGCACCTCGGAGATGCTCTTCAGAGAGTTTCTAGAATTTTAACCCCCTTGATAATCAGTCCTGCTGAACAACAGTGCTGGGGAACAATTATCAATCACATGCTGAGGAAGTTTTACTGATGCAGGGGTTTAAATAAAGCAAGCTGTTAAAGCCTTTTCTGGCTGTTACCACTGTCAACTCAGCAACATTGGTAATAGCAAGGGTGGGAATGTATTTTTTCTTTTTTTAAGACTTTTCATAGGAAAGGGCTTATATACAGCTGTAACTTCTTTTAAACCCTTGAGAAACATAATTACAGTAGTACAGATAAAATCTGAAATCAAAACGTTTGTTTCCATTTTACCTCATGAAATTCTTGCTCTATGTCAGAGCAGGAAGCCCAGTTATCTCTTCAGTCTGAGGGAAGAACATTTAAGGAAATGGAAAACTTTCAGAGGTTTAATGGGTAAACTTTTATAACATTTATGAGTACTAATTTCACAATGTTCTGTCAGCATCTGTTTGTTTAGAAAACAAAGTCATTTCAAAGAAAAGCTCAACCCAGATGCTCTAGATGTTCTTGGAAATGTGTTATTTGGGATTTGTCCTTGAGGAATGTTAATATTCACAGGTAAAGTTTCTCTTGTGGTTGTGTATGTTTTGACGTAATTCAAGTTGGACTGAGATATGGTTATTGTTTTTAGTAAGTCTAGATACATGATAATTTAAAGAGAATTTGAGAATTTAAAACATTTTTCACTGCCTTCAGTTCCTCCTTTTTATTGATCTCATTACCTTGTCAAGTCTTGGTTTTCTGTAACATGCTAAACCTATAGGAGATGTATACTTAAGCAGATGATTTCCAGGCAGGAGGGCCTACAGGTGATGGAAATACTAATTATACTTAAGCATGCCATTCTCAGAAACTGCAACACCAAGGTCTGAAAGGGCTGTTTTATGTTGGTTGGGGTTTTTTTTTGGTGTGGTGTTTTTATTTTTGTTTTTCTAATTTCTGACCTTCTCTCACTCACAGGCTTGTAGATGTTGCTCTGAACCTTCTGAGAAAAAAAGGTTCTCATCCAGTTGTTAAGCCATGTCTCCAGGCAATTGCCTGTCATTTTATCCACTATGGGATAGCCCCAGTTCCAGGAAATCAGTCTCCCTTGCACAGACTTAGAAACAGGCAATAGATAAAGGCAGCAACACAAGCACTGCAGTTTTCTTTCCCCATTTTTCCTATTGTCTTCCTAGATGCAGGGGGAAAATCAAAGAAGTAGACCCAAATGAAATGTTGTTAATCCCTGCCCCCCTGCAAGGACTAACTGGACTTCTTAAGGGGCAGATTGGTTGGCTTCTGCATTGCCTTAACTGCATTTCTGCAGGATAGAGGAGAAGGGCTGGCAGGCAATTACCAGGGAAAATTCAGAGAAAGCTGCTGTCACTGGGAGACTGGCTGCAGGTTTCCATAACCTGCCACTCCCAGCCATACCTGGACATATTGGCCAGGATTACGCATACTGGCAATGTTCTGGTGGCTATAGAGGGCAGGGAGTCCTACTGAAGGAATTCTAAGTACTCAGTGTGATATTCAACTCCTAGGCACTGCATGCTTCTCTACATTTAACATAAAAGGACAATCAAAATATAAAAGCTTTACAGTGAAACCTGCATACAAAATATTGCTAATTAAATATCAGCCATGCTAATGAAATCATTCTTAGAGATGGCTTTCATTCAACATAATATTTGAAACTAGTTATAAGCTTTCCAGGGTAATTTTGTTGGCAACATTTTCTGCCCTCTAATTTTAGGACACTTGTAGCAGAAATCATGGGTTTTCACAAGTCACTTTGTTCAGGCTGAATGTCTGACTATTAATTGCATTCAATATTTGTGCTTGTTCTAGTGAATCAAGTTAAATACATGCACAGAAGCTGTTTTGAACATCTTCTCCCTGAATGCTATTTCTGGCTAATGTTATCGCTATGTAGTTACTTCAGGTTACAATGAATTCCGCGAATTACCTCTCTAGTTTCTTGTTTCCACTGTATGTGATTATTTGTGGCCACTTTTTTTCATAACTCCTTTCCTTTTTATGAACATGCAACACCCTCTGATGGCATGCACTGCCATCATACAGACCAATGCAAAATTTGCAATGTTCTGTGGTAAGTTATCTTTTTCTGGAGTCATAGCATGTGTCTCTTGCTTGAAGGTTTGAAAAATTCTTTCCACTACTCCTCTTTTGAAGAGTAGGAAGGAGTGGATGTGACATGTTTGACATATTTTCTTCTGACAAATGGTAGATATTCTTCATATGTAGATTGGATGGCGTTTTCAGCATTGCACAATTTTTCCAGAGTCTCCCATCTTTAAAAACAAGCTGAAACAGATCCACCATCCAAGCAGAAAAAAAACCCAGAATTCGGAGAGTCTTTCAGGCAATCCAGGATGAGCATCCACCACACTCAAACAATTATTAACCATATTATGCTTAGTATATGCCACACAGATTGCCACTGGGCTGTCAAATACTTAAAGTGATGAAACACGCTATATCAGGGATGCATTGTATTGACTGATATGGCTTTTGTGTCATTTGTGGGTACATCGATACTTTTGCCATAAAAAAGATGTTGATATTCTGGGAGAGAACTTCAATTTTTACTACTCCAAATTAGCCTTTGTGTAATTTTCCAACTGTGTTTATCCTGCATGCCATATGAAGAATTATTTCAGAGCCGCACATGTGGTAGTGTTTCTATGTAAAGTTCAAAGCAAATAAGCCCATAGCTATCCATTGCTGATAGAGGTGCTCCTTAGCCTTGTTGAATTTCATTTGCTTTTAAGGTGTAATTAGTTATCAACTACTTACTTCTGTATTCCTAATATTTCTAGCGCAATTACGACAGGAAATGTACTTTATCTCAGCAGTTATTTTAAAACTCAAAAAAGCACCAAAAGCATGTATATCTCCAAAGTTTTGCTGCCACATGTGGAAACCCTGTCTTTAGGCTGATGTTCTAAATTCTGAACCTGTAACTTGTGTAAATTGGTTTCCTTATTTATCAATTATCAGAATGCATATTTATTTCTCTAGGGACAAGTAGGTAATTTCCTGGTTTGTTGTAATATGATCCATTGAGAACTGTGCAAATGCCCTAAGGAGCTGCTCAAGTTGTTATTCATCATAGGCTTCAGCAATAAACACATTATTGCTATATATATATTTATATATATAGGTATATAGCTATCAAAAATACTTTGCAAATCCCAGTTCAGGTAGTTTGCCAAATAGCAGCTGCAGACAATATACCAAACACTGGTACCTTATTCTGTAGTAAACCCTTTACTGTGTTTTGTCACATTTTTCAGACTCCATTTCTAGGCTGGCTGTGACAAAGTCCATGTTCTTCAAATGTTATTGAAGTGCATATACATGCTGTGCTAGTAAGAGGAATGGTGGCCAGAAGTCAAGCCTGGGTTAACTTTAAAATCACCAGAAACATGGACACCGTCATTAATTGCTGGCAGGAAAATAATCGCATTTATTCTGCATTACCATAGCTAAAATTCCTGAGTCTCCCCACACTGAATTTTCCCTCTGTTTCTGACAGCCACAAAACTTGTTCCTCTTCTGGCACAATTCTTATTATCACATATTAAGATGATAAAATAATCTCTTTCCAAAAGTACAACAAATTGTTTCGTTGGGAGAGATGGGGAAGACAACGTCAAAATGAGACATATCCTTGGATAGATCAACCAAATCCCTCTCAGCTGTTCTTTGTGAGAAAATACAGGTCATTTAATGACATTAAGACTTAGCACATATTATTTGGAGTTTTATGCTCTTTTATAATGCGTTAGCACATAGGGGAAGAAACATCCCATGTATGCTTTTAGAAACTAATACTTCCTGTAGCTCCACAGTTTTTGTGGTCAGGGATAGTGCTGTTAAGAAATAACAGGAACAGGGGTCTCCAGTTTCATTCTCCTTTTAAGCTATTTCTCCACCCATCTTTTAAAAGATACACAAATTCAATTGTTAAACAGCCGTAAAGATGCTATATCATTCTCAGTGCATTGCAAGCTGTCAAAGAAGGTTTATGAAAGTAGTATTGTTTTCCTGATTCCATTTTACTTATAGAAAAGTTTTCATGATTCTGTTGAAATTTCCTGGCATGTTTAATATCAATTTCTGTCAGAAGAGCTATTCCTGTGTATGGCTTGGGATCAGCTGTGGCTTAGACAATTGTCAGTTGTTCTTTTTATATATGGCATGTGGACCCCATCCTTAATGCAACAGATAAAGCCCTTGTAGAGCTGGAAAGCCCCCTTTAATTTTATTAACCTAGCTACAGATTCAGGAATGCTTTCATTTGCTTTTCAGTTCTACCTGTATGATAAAAATGCTCTGCAATCACCTAAGGATGTTGCTATGGATGTCTTTATAGAAATTGTACAATCAGAAACATCTTTTATTTTGCTGGATGATAGGCTTCACAGCTGGATGCAGTTCTAACTCCCATGACGTCTTGCAAAACTAGCACCTTTTAATCACCACAGAAATTATTTCCTTTAGCCTTTCAGTAGGCAAGACTGTGTTCTGCAAAGCATTTAACACTTTCTTCTGAATGGTTTCCCTTTTTTGAACAGGAATATTCTCACAGTAAAACTGGCTATAAATTAAGCGTGTTTTTTCGTTGTTTTGTCAGAAATATCAGTTCAGTAAACCGAAAGCATAAGATTTTAACTGTGAAAAGTTTCTTGGGACTGGAAAGAAATTTCTGCTCTGAAAAAGAGGTAAAATCTGGTCCCAGAAGTGTCAATTGCTTGCATGTATAATGCATTTGTATGGAAAATGTAGGCTCATATCTCTGCTCTGCCTGATTCAGACCAGCACCTTCAACCAGCATCTCCACATTCCAGTCTCATGCTTGGCAACTCCGTTATTGATTATTATGTGAAGAAGGTTGTCACTCTGGGTTTCATTTGCAATGAGAGGGGAAAAAAGATTATGCAAACAAGATCATCTCATCATCATGACATGAAACGGGAATATTTTAAAATATTGATTTTTATTTTTTTATATTTTTTCTTCTGACCAGGATTCAAATCTGATGGTGCGTAGTTCAGTGTTGCATGCTTCAGGTTTTAGACACATGAATGGGTCTGATTAAGTTGTTCTTAATTATATACCATTTGTTAATTGAGCTACCACAGCTGACCATATGCACATTTTAGTGTAATTTCATTAGTCTCTTATCAATTACATTTGTTTGCCTTTAGCAGTAGTTGTACTTTTTCTGAGTGTCTACAGTTTGCTCCCTCTACTGCATTTCTGGGGGACTTACTGTCACTGTTGATTTTACATCACTTCTAATTAAAATTACAGTTGCTGCAGGTCTACTCTGCAGTCTTTTATATTGTTCTGTCTCAGTATAATTTTCAGTACGAAGACTGAACTCTCCAGGGCATGCTTGGAGCTGCAGAAGTCACATGGGATTTGGTGGACAACTTTGACACAACACTGATTTTTGCAGCTGCAGAGCAGACCTTTGTAAGCATCTATAGGAAGTCGTGGAGGGATGATACATGGCATAGGCCTTTTTGTAAACTACATATCATGTTACATGAAGTGGGAAAATTTCTTGTACATGCCTTCCCAATCATGATATTTTCATGTTCAACAGCAGCAGGGATTTTATTGTTTGTTTTCTGGGGATGAAATACCAGGAAAGAATTTTAATAACTATGTAAATAATTCCTCCAAAAGATTTGCAGAAAATTTTGCCTTTTCTGTAGGAACAGAGCTTTTTTATTCTCTCTGCACTACTAATTAATGTCAAATATACAACATTGTATCTGCCTAACAACTAGTGTGGCCCTAAAAAATTAGTTAATGGGTTCAGACAAAGGCATTTGTTGAAGTTTTCCTTATTCTCTTTTCTACATAGCAACAATTAGGCCTACAGATATTCTCTGCCCACACACAGTAATATGATAATGGTCACAGTTATAGCTTTGTTCGCAACCTGTCTTTGATTTCTTGCCCTTGACATTCTTCCCTCTCTGGCAAATCTGTTTCTTTTTCAGAACTAAATAATTTATCATCCTGTCAGTGGATTTCTTCCACACCTTGTATTCATTTGCCCTATCTCATGCCACTCAGTAATTTTTGTGGGTTGTTTGCACAGTTTGTCAGTATCTTGACCGTTCTCAGAATCTGACGTGCAGTACAGTGTGTGGCTGGGAGGAGAATTTTCCACATAAAACCAGGAGTTTAAGCCATGGCTTGAAAATTAGTCACAGATAATCCACTGATAAATGGAATAACTTGTCTTCCACAAACACACTGGTAAGATATAAGATCTTCCTATGTCATCTGAATGGGTCCAAGCTCAATTCTGCATGCTTCATACAGGGTTTCCCCTAGAACTATGTTACTGTTAATTACAAATCTTTCTGTGGTAGGGTCAGGGCTTTAAATGATGCAACAAACTGAACCAAAGTTAGAATGAAGAGATGGATGTGTGACAGTTCTTATAGTAGAATGATCAGACTTAGAGAAGTTAAATTTAAGCTCAAAGCCACAGATGGTTTATGTATTATAAAAAAAAATAATTAACATTTTAAAAGCCCTTCCCATGTTAGCAATCAAGCCACAAGTTAAAACACTCTTGGACTTGTGCAATAAGCTCCAGTTCTTCCAGTTGCCTGGTGCTCAGCCAGTTTCCCAACTGTGCCTATAATAGTGCATTAACAGCCATCCAGTCTGTTCCCCCAAGCACAGTATTGGACCTGTCACTGCAACAAATTGCAGATCAGTGACTTCAGCAGTAGATGTTCAGTGTTGTCTTTGGCATGGGTGTTGCATTTTTGATGCAAGACAAAGGCAGAGGTTCAAGATAAACACCAGTGTTCTCTAAACCCTTCCTTACACCTAATGTTTCAGAATTAAAGTGACACAGGGGAAACAGCATTTTAAACAGTAAAAAGATGAGCTGCTTCCTTCATCTTCATTGTTTGTCTGTTTGGTGGTATACTAATGGAAAATGGTGACAGGAAAAAAGGAAAAGGAAAATAATGAATAACAGCTTGCCTCCCTTTGGCAGCAAGCATGGAGAAGCAGTGTTCTTTCTGAGGCAAAGAAGTGTCAAAGCAACTGGCTAGGGACAAGTGAGCTTGGTCAGCTGTGTAAGTTACATATGAGTAAGTGTGCAATGTACTAGAAGGGGTCTGCAGAGCTGTACTTGAGTGGGTCAAACGGTGCTCAGGACCTGGCATGCAAATTTTGCTCATGTGTTAGGAAGTTTGTTTGGACTACTAGATCCAAGGTCTGAACATCTCTCTGCTACAAGAGCAGATTAAGTCTCTTCCTGCAACACCTGGTTTAGTGACATCCCAGCACAATCCAGTTTGGTTACTGCAGAGCTGCTCTGATGTGAACCAAAGTACAGTAAATGACGATAATGAGGAATCTTGTTTGCAAAGAGCGCTACCAATCTAAATGACATGGAAATGTGTGTTGCACGGAGTTGTGTATAGGAAATGAAATAATAATTCAGCTAGTTCCATTTTGGTGTCAAGAGGTGTCATGGGTTCAGCAGCAGCAGTCATTTTTCTGCTCCTTGGTGGCTGGTGCAGCACTGTGTTTTTGATTTCGTGCCTGGGAGCAGCGCTGATGGCACCGGTGTTTTCAGTTGCTGCTTGGCAATGTTTTGGTTTGGCCAAGGACTTTCTGAGTCTCATGTTATGCCAGGGAGGAGGGGGAGCCCGGAGGAAGCAGAGACAGGACACCTGACGCAAACTGACCAAAGAGCTATTCCATGCCACAGCGCGTCATGCCCAGGATGTAAAATACTGGGGGCAGGAACCCAGAAGTGGCTCTCTCTCTCTCTCGGCTCGGTCAGGCGGTGAGCGGTTGTATCCTTTTCCCTTGTATTTGCCTTGTCATTATTATTGTTATTGGTGGTAGCAGTAGTGATTTGTATTGTATCTCGGTTGCTGGACTGTTCTTGTCTCGGCCCGTGGGGGTTGCATTCTTTTGGTTCTTCTCCCCATTTCCCCCCTCCATCAGAGTGGGGGGGGGGGAAAGGGAGGGAGAAGTGAAATTTACAGCTTAAACCACGACAAGAAGTTTCTGAATAGCTAATGTCCAGAAAACATTTTGATATTCATGGATATGAAGTGTTATCAATTTAAAACATCATCATTCTGTTGCCATGCACTCACCATATTTCATACTTTTACTAAATAACAGTATGACCTATAGGGACTGTCTGATAGATAAGGGTGACTTCTCAATAATGTTTTAATCAGGATAGATTTAGATTTAGATCCTGGAATTCAACTTTAAACAAATGTGAATGTTACATTGTTACATTTTCCCATTATAATCCAGATTTGGTGCCCTCACTAGCTGTCCATCTATCTGATGCTCTGCTCTACTCTTGGGATAGTTGTGATGGCACTGCACCAAGGATTATTTGTTATTGTAAATCCAGGTGGACCTCAGTCTAAAAAACTTCTAATCTAAAGCAAGTGTTTTTAACTTCAGTCTGAGATGAAGATGGTTGAATCAGCAGAAATCTTATTTTTTTCCTGTGTAACTCCTGCATTTACCTCTCTTTTCTCTTTCCTGTACCTTCAGAAATGTCTTTAATTCATCTAATATATTTATTCAGTTGAGAATACTCCCTTCCTCCATGTACTGATGAAAGCTACCCTGAAAGTAGAAATACCAGCAATGTTTATTAATGTAACACATTACTTCTCTGGATATTTTTTCTTCTTCCTGGTTGAAAAAAGTATACTTTAAAGACCTATACATCATTGGTAGGTTTCTAGTAACATCTTTCTTGATTTCTCTATTAGTTTTTTACCTGTTCTATATTTGTTAGTGTCAAATCTACCCTAAGCATCCATGAAAACTTCTCTGGGTTCTCCTGCTACCCTCCGGACCATCATTCCGACATCTGTATAGATGGGGAAGATGTTTTGATAGACAGACTCTTTCCAAATTCCCTTCTCTGTTTATCATGTAATTTTATGTCAATGTTCATTCCACCTACAATCATCTTACAAAAATATCAGTCTCATGGAAGTCAACAGGGCTTACATTCATTCCAGTCACTCCTTAAGGGTATACCTTTTGTATGAAGGGTAGGTGTGTCCTGGGTTCAGCAATAGCAGTCATTTTTCTCCTTCTTAGTAGCTGGTGCAGTGCTGTGGTTTTGACTTTCAGCCTGGGAACAGCGCTGATAACACTGATGGTTTTTAGTTGCTGCTTAGTAATGTTTACTCTGACCAAGGACTTTCTGAGTCTCATGCTCTGCCAGGGAGGAGGGAAAGCCGGGAGGAAGCAGAGACAGGACACCTGACCCAAACTAACCAAATTGGTATTCCATACCACAGCACGTCAGGCCCACTATATAAACTGCGGGCAGTCACCCAGAAGGGTGAGATCACTGCTCGGTGGGGCTTGGTATCAGTTGGCGGGTGGTGAGCGGTTGTATACTCTCCCCTTGTTATTTCCCTTACCATTATTAATATTGATGGTAGCAGCAGTGGTTTGTGGTATACTTTAGTTACTGGACTGTTCTTATCTCAAGCCGTGGGAGTTACATTCTTTCAATTCTCTTCCCCATCCCTCTGGGAGAAGGGGGGAGAAAGGGGGGGCAGTGAGAGAGGGCTATGTGGCTGAGTTGCTGACTGGGCTGAAATTGTGACAAGGTACACCCCATTTAAAAGCTAAAATTTGACAGTTTTTTTCAATAGATGATTGCTGCTGCCACAGAGGGAACATATCTTTTATTAATGCAGTGCCTTTTTAAAAATGATAAGACTTCATGGTCTTCTATGTATTTATTGTGCATTTAGAGTAAAGCTACTTTGGTGACTTTTTGGTTCATTACATTATATACTATTATTTCCTGTGGAACTCTAAAAGAGACATTTTCTTCCAAACTGACTTGGTTTCTCAATTTTATATCCCCTCCTTCTCATGGCTCATTTATGCAGAGAACTGGAGAAACATTCTGTCAGTCTTCTCAGAAATGTCTTTTTTGCTGTCATCCTGTTCATACCCCACATTATAGGCAAAAAGATTGGGTTTTGATACTCTTTTGAATAGTAGATTAATTTTATTTTTTTAAAACTTATTTCTGTAGTGTCTTACAGGCAGCTAATACAGGAGGGGCATCGTGCGGCACAGTGCAGGGACACAAATTAAATGAGTCTGTCCTCTGAAAAGCCTCTCATTTTAAGTATGTAAAATAAAAGTAGAAGATGAGATGTAATAGAGCAATGTTTAAGACAAAGTTATGTCACCAATCTGCAAAATAAGATGGTACGGTCATTAACAAAGTTGCTGTAATACTTGTTATGCTTATGCGGAAGATGCTGTGCACGTACAACTTGATCTTGTTGTAGGTGTCAGTCTTGTGAGGGTGCACTCCAACTTCATCTTGTAGGTGTACAAGGGCCTCCTCAGAGTAACTGTACCATTTTCACTTCAGAACTGTCTCGTATTAGGCTTGTTATTATGTCAGCAACAGCAAGTTTTAGGGGTGGATAGTCTAATACATAAGAACAACCCAAATGACAAATACCCTTCAGACCACAATCATCTCTAGATGATTTTCCATTTATGGACAGCTGACCCTCAAAGTTTACCTGTTTTTAAAATGCAAGTTGCCAGCTTACATCAAGGCTTAAATTACTCTAAAGTATCTGGACTGTGAACTCTTATGGGAAATGACACCTCTGTAAGGGTGAGAAACCTAAATACCACTGAGGATTTTAAGCTAAATCTTTGGGACCTTTTTCTCATCTTGTCTGACCTAATTTAACACCTATGAAGCTGTTGGGTTTTAGTCAGCTTGTACACTCAGGGTCAGATTTCACAGCACTGATATTAATGGAATCTACTTTGCTTATTGCTTTGGCTGCCAGTGTAGAAGTGTCAGTGTTTAAAATGTCACAAGTAGGTTTTTAAATTTATGTCCTTACAAGATCAAATAGGAAAAGTGCATGTCTCTGGTGATGCTGTAATTTATCTGGTGTGACATCTGCTTGGTCAGATAGTTTCACTGTGAAAAAGAGTGAAAGTTGATTCTGTGGTCCAAGAGAAGCTAGGAAAAAGTCACACATTTAAAGTAAAATCTCCAATTGTGCACCACAATGAAAATGAAATGTGATACATTATTTGTCCATGAGTGGAGCTGTCTCTATTATCTTGCACATATGCAGAGCAAAAGACCTGTAATGTTGTATTTAGAGCACATCCCAAGTTTCATTTGGGAATTTCCCCCCAGATTTAGTTATCAGAAAGGTTAGCTGGAGGTGGGGTAGATTCAGCTTCTGTATTAGCTGCTCTGGTCAAAGATTTTGAATTTAACCACTCTTTAAGCAGAGCTTCTGTGTAGGTATTAAACTAGGAAATTTTACTGAAGAGACTTGCAGTGTTTCAGTCTGAAACAGAAGCTTTAACTTCCTCCTCAAAAAATCCCTACAGTCTCTGTGGTCCTCTAATGGAAAAAAATGTTTCATGAATCTCATATATGTCCCAGACATCTTGCACTGCATTTGTTCATAGTTCAGACTACAGAAAGATAAAGCTAAGTTCCAAATATATAACAGCACAATAATTAAAAATCATCCTTTAACAGGTATGTCTACAGAGAAACACTTAGCACAAATTAGCAGCATGTGAATTACCGATTGCAAGTAGTGGCCAGTTTTGAGTCATGCTGGGGAGGCTTCACCAACCTCAGTTAACACGACATTAATTTGAAAGCAGGGGTTTGTAGAATGTGCTTAGAAGTCCTTTTTAATTTCTGTTCTTGGGAAAAAAAATGCCTTTAAAAGGTTTTCAGGTGTTAATAGCTACATGTCTAATAGAAATTTTCTGCTATTGTGGTGCTGGCTGTAGCTTATAGCCTTTAGCAATTAGGTATTTCTTATGTTTGGCGTATTTTCATGAGAAAGTCTGTAACAGGTGTAGTTCTCCTACTGCCAGCCCCACTGCGATTCTCTTTGTGTTGGCTGCCCCACCCCTGCAGTGGTTTGCATACTGCAGCTATTCAGTGCCTACAATGTAAATGCCCTTTAAGTACCATGTAAGTCTTTCAGTTCAGCGTATTATTGCATCAGGCTACCAACACTGCAGAGCAGGTGAAAGTCAATTGACATTCTGTAGGAATTCTTTCTGGAGGAATTTATAAATTATAACTGTGAGAGTTCAAAACAGGTTGAAAGATGTTGGTTCAGAAAAGTACAGGGTTTTTTTTGTATCTGAGTGAAATTAGTCAAATTGGTGACAGTGTTCTTTTTTCTATTAAGCGGGCATACAGGGAATGAAACACAAAGAAGGAGAATATTTTCTCAAGAAAGTATCCATGAAACCCTAACAAAAATAATGGATTTCCACAAGAGGATCAGAAATACATTTTTTAACAATGCTCTTTAATTATACTGATAGGTTACTGACCTTGTCTTTCAAGCTAAAATATCTCTTATAATATATAGAATGGTAGACAAAACCCCACCAGTTCTTTCGAATTCTCTAACTAGTTTCTTAAATATTGTGAAAAGCCTTGAGATATTTACGTTAATCTCATTCTGCTGCTTTAATATATTTCTAATAAATATGTGAACTTGTATATGAATGGCCATTAATTTTGAATTATCTATATAATATGCTCCTTTGCATATAAAACCTTTATAAATTAATTTAAATGTCCAGTGTACTTACTCTTTAGTTTCATTAACTTGCATAATTATGCAGCAGAGATACCATAGGAGATGAACGAACTAAGGTTGACTTTGCATGTAAATAATTTAAGATAAAAAGCATTACAAGAAGTATCTATCCCCAAAGCTCAAGTGTTATAAATGAGGAAAATCAGAGTTAAAATAACACTTTAAGGAAATATTAACCTGTTAAACTATAACAGTATTTTAAGATGGACACCTAAATAAATATAATTGCACCCAAATTGCACCTCTCCATCATTTTAGTGTAATATCATGTATCTTGAAGAATTATGAATTCTCTTTAATTTCTGCATTATGAATAACCCTACTGACTTCAGTAGGAGTAGTGCTTAATAAATAAACACCTGCAAAATCTTATGATGAACATTGAGAGTGATTTACGTTTAAATGCATCTTCCTCATTACATAACTATGGGGTTTTATGCCAAAGAGGTGCTTCCAATGTCTAATGTTTACACTGACATTTTCCTTCTCCTGCCATTAAGGAAATTTGTTGTGGGTTCTGCACAATGCCGCAGCATCATGTAGGAGCAGGATCAGAAGCCAGGTTAGTAGCCTACAATAAGATTTGAAATTGGAAGTTAGAAAAAGGATGCATTAGGTTTTCCCTTTGGAGTGGACACATAAATCTCTATGTTGTAGTGATACTTAAATAGGGGGATGAATTAAAAAAAAGGTTGGAAATGTTCTCTCTTTCCAGAGTCCTCTGCAAGATTTTTTTTTTTTTAAATATATGAATATTATCATTGGAACATTTAATTATTTTTTGGGTAAGTACTGATCAACACATGGATAGTTGTGAGGTTTGCTAAAAACTGCAGCTAAGCTGATAAGTATGTTTTTATAACTACAGCATCACTTGATAATAACCTTGAAGAATCTTACAAAAAAAAGAGAAGCTAGATGATCTTGTGACATCAGCAAAGCTGGCTGAGTGTTATTTCCCATTCATGTTATTAGCGTTATCTTGACAAGGAACACAATTTTTCTCATTTTCCAATTTATTTACATTTGTTATCCTGAAAATGTGCTCATATTATCACCAAATTTTCTGTATATCTGATAAATTCTAAATAACAAGGTAATGTGCTGGTACAGCAATGCAGGGAGGACCTCGCTTCCCGGGTAAAATAACAAAGTCTGCAATGAAAGCAAAGATAACTACAAGAATAAATGTATTCTTAAAAACAGACTTTCAATGTACAGAGTACCTACAAACCCTAAGTGCGTCAATTCTCCTGATAGATTTACTGCTGGAAAGATTTGCTAACATAGCAAAAGACAGTACTGCAATTGTCAGTAATTGGCATGCCTGTGTATTCCCAGTAAAAAGACTACAATTTAGAGTGAAAAGGTGTGTAACTGTTGTTTCTCCAGGAACTGCAGGCTGCTGAAATTGTAGTATGTGAAACTTGAATTGGATTTAACTGTTCTGGTGATAAAGAAAGGCCTTCTTTCTCTTAGGTTAGAAATAGTTTGTGAATATGCAGTTCACTTGAAATGAAGATGGGAAACTCTGTATCTTCACATGTATCTGATAAAGAAAAGCAAGAATAGAAAGTGCTTTTGGTGAAATACTGTTTCTTATTCATACTGTGGATATGCGTATAAGATTGTAGATTCATAGGCTTATTTTTACTTTAAATGGTATCTATCCTGCTGTGCAGTTCATTGCCCACAGGGAAGGGTTTCAAGACAGACCTTGAGCAGAAGTTACTAGTGATGAAGGAACAGGCTGATTTTCAGTCATATGGCAGCTGACATGGGGATTCCTTTTCCTAAAAATATCTGAACATGACCCAGGTATACCTCTTTAGTGGTCATGCATGGTCTTCAAGTTATGAATTTTGTTAACTGTGGAAATGATTTAATGCTTGCAATGACAGTAAAAAGGTTGTTGAATGACAGCAATTTATATGTACTTATGAAGATTGCATAAGACCATTAATAACTGCCGACATGACCAATAGATAACAAAAGATGTCGTCCTTCAGTAATGCTGTCCAGCATGTGCCAGCTTGAACATTTGTGAATCAAATGAGGGGATATAGTAGACGCAAGAATATATTGCAGCATTGTTGCACTGTCTGGTAATGCTGAAAGGTTATCAGAAAGGTATGGGGTCATCAGTTTTAACTCAGGAAAACCTCTTGTCTAATGCCAAAGTCTTAAAAATCACACAGCATGGGTGGTTGTGGTTTTTTGGATTTTGTGGGTTTTTTGTGGGTTTTTTTTGTTTGTTTTTTTTTTTCTCTGTGTGTGCGGTTGTTTTTGTTTGGTTTTTTTTTTTTTTTTTTCCCTGAGATTCATGAAAACAGCCACCATTAGGACAAGAGCAGAGCGTGGGGGGCAAAACACATCTTGACTGAGTCCGGTGGCCCCAGACTGCTATCAGGAACTAGTACTTGACAGTCCTCACACAGTAACGAAAGAATTACTCCCTAATAGCTGTTACTCAGCTGATGAGGTGCAGGGGAAGTGAAAAATCAACCAAGGCATATACAACAGTGTAAAACATTATATCCAGAGCTCATGAAGCAATATATAGATGCAGTGGCAGCAAGGTCAGGAGTTTTATTCATGGATTAAAATAATGCTTAAATAGCTGTTTTAACTAAGAACACTTTCTCTTCGGGCTTTTTTGGTTTTTTTTTTGGTTTGTTTTTTTTTTTGTTTTGTTTTGTTTGTTTGTTTGTTTGTTTAAAGGTTGTTTTTTTTTTTTTCTCTCTCTTTCATGTCCAGGTAATGAAAACAGCAAATAAATATGTCTATAGAAAAAACACATCTTCAGTAAATACAGAATCATAGAATAGTTAGGGTTGGAAAGGACCTTAAGATCATCTATTTCCAACTTGTCATGGTTAAACTTCATCAGGTTGGCATCAGCCCACCTCACAAGCGTGTCAAGGTCCCTCTGCATGGCATTCCTTCCCTCCAACATATCAACCGAACCACACAGCTTGGTGTCACTGGCAAACTGGCAGACTTGCTGAGGGCACTCTCAATCCCACTGTCCATGTCACTGACAAAGATGTTGAACAAGAACGGTCCCAACACTGATCCCTGAGGGACACCACTCATTACTGGTCTCCAGCTGGACATTGAGCCATTGAGCACAACTCTTGGTGTGTGTCCATCCAGCGGATGTGGTCCACCTATCAAGTATCAAAAGCTAATATTGAGTGCAATAGTACCTGAGGAAGAAAAGAATCAATTGGGATTTTTTTTTTGTCCCAATTTTTCTTTTTATCTCATTATCTTCATTTCATTATCCCTTTCTCCAACAGTAACAATAAATAACTAAAAATGACAGCCATTCCTGCTTAATAGATCAGTTATTTCAGTCAGTTCCCTTTCATTCTAGTAGACCATTAGAAGTGATGGTTTTCTAGTAACAATTGTTTGTTTGACACTTCTCTACTCCTTATAATCCCCCAAGAAATCTGCGCAGTGTCTTAGGCTGACCTCTCTTCAAACCTCACTGAGAGAGTGGGAATCCACTCTAATACTTCTGGAAGATTATGGATACGCATAATATATATGTTTAACTTCTAAGTTTTTAAACAAGGAATGGATTTTATCATTACCTGACCAGGCTGAGGAGCTGACAACTCTTCTGGAAAATTATGGTTCAGTGAGATTCAGTTTCAAGATTAAGGAAACAAAAAGTTTCTGGCCAGCTTCCAGTGTATTGTGCTCTGTATATACCATTTTCTCTTCCCATAGAGACATTATCTGTGCTTCTTTCCAGCAAAACCAGAATGCTTTCAGGCTTGCAGAGTTGCACATGAATTCCCCCTTTGCCATTTAGACCTTGCTTGGCAATGGATAGACTAATATACTCATTTATTTGGCTAACTATAATATCTCTAAACTACAGCTGTCTGAAACAGTCACATCAGCCTTCAGACACGAGAACAGAGAGTGCTTTATCTGAAAGCAGACATCAGCCAGAGAGTAGCAAGTGCTTCTAGGATCTGGAGGAAGAGTGCAGCTGCACAACAGTGACATTAGCTTCCATTTCTTCACCTGTGCCTACTTTTTTTTGCAGATCTTTGATGTGGGTGACAGAGAATCTATGTAGAAGGTTCATTGACCACATCAGTTCGGTCAGCCATGATTTGCCCTCTGTAGATGTGTACTGACCATTCCCAGTATTCTTCTTCTCCTTTTGTGTCCTCCTACTTTTCTTTCTTAAAGATGGGTGAAAATCTGGCCTGTTTTCATGCTGTCAGTGACCTCCCCCAGTAACTCAATGGATTTTCCACAGATGATGGTTGTCTTGTTATCACTGTAACACTCGAAGCAACCTCTGCTGATTGCTTTTTTCTCTGTGGATTAGATTATATGTAGTTTCTCTAAATGTTCCCTAACCTGTTGCTTCCCAGCTTCTGCTTTCCCTTCTTCCCACCGCATGTTGGTGACTGAGAGATTTGAGAGCAAGCTTTGTTTTTGCAGACAGAAGCAAGAAAGGTGCTGAGAGTTGCAGTCTTTTCTGTGTCACCTACCACTACTATGTCTATGAGAGAGAAAAAAAAAATATTAACAGGCAAAAATAATAAAAAATGAAATCTGTCAGTCATGGAGCTTGACTTGGAATGATGGGCTCTGGAATTCACACCCGGTGCAGGATACATGTAATTTATCTTGGCTACCAACAATCTTATGTGCTGTTGTTTCTCTCATATAGCCATTTTGAATGAAGGCCTTCAGGTCAAGGAGAATACCTCTGAGTGTAGTGAAGTTGTTCTAAGCCCTCCCTCAGCACCTAAACTCATTTTTGACCTCACATAGACCAATACAGCTACTGATGTGGTTAACTAAAGTATCTGCAGAACTGCAGTTGTCTGCAATACACTCAGCTGAGGGGAATTTGGGCCACTTACAAAGTGAAATCTCAGCCACAGTTAGTGAAGGAAGCTTCTGGAGAAAAACTTTGCCCATCTACCTTCATTTTCTAACCATGACTCAGTAACAAGACTTTAAAATGTTACTGAATAATGAGAAAGTATTCGTCATGCTGCTGCAGGAAGGATTTGTAGAATATGTACAAATTGCTTGGAGGGTGTCATGTAATGGCATGTCCACTTTGGGATTTAGGTCCAGACTATAAGTAAAACATTTTCCCAGGAGATCCATGCAGCTGGGTACTGTGTGGCTCTACTTTCCCCTCCCAAAGAGCTGTGAGTGAACCTTTGTTTTGCCTCAGCAAGCTTCTTGCATCTTTATCCAATAACACTCAAAAATAGGTGGTATAAATACTTACGAATAATTTTTTCGGGTGACACTTCATCAGAATATAAAGTGAAAAAATATGAGCTTTTTATGTTGTCTAACGTACCTCAGGAATAAGAAAAAGCACATTCTTAGCACTGGTTGTTTGAAATTAAATTTTCTGAATGTTTGGAAAAAATATAATGTATTACTAACTGGTCTTTGGTTGGATCATTGTCATGGTGAGTCAGAGATGTGCACAAATGCACCCACAATACTTCTAATTGCAACAGCTGTTGTTGCCCCATTCTGTTTAACATCTGCTTCAAAGTAATAATCCCATTGATGTCTCTGATGTATCTGCCAGCTGTTTCTAATAAACCAGGAAAGTTACAACCCTTTTAAGTGACAATCATTCAAGACGCTCCATAATTGCATAACTGCATTGAAGAATGAGGCTCTGTCTGAACACGATCAACTGAATATCTTGATCATTTCTCTAGAAGGCTTTTATTTCTGGATGACTGCTCAAGTGAGGAAAAAACCCAGCCAAACAAAAAAACCCATTACACACCAATGTTTATCATACTATCAGAAAGAAATCATGAGGGAGACTTAAATATATCTCTGTACTATAAAACCAATTTGAAATTTCAAGGACTCGTAAGGTTTATAGCTCAACTGGGCATCATCTGACCATTTATATTAAACTCTTAAAGGCACTTTTTCTCTTCTTCAGCAGGAAAGGATGGGTTAAAAATATTGTAAAAGATAAAACCCCAGAAGAATAACAAAAGAGGCATTCTCACTGCTTCTTTTTAGGAAAAAAAAAACTCCCTAGAAGAATTCACCTAGAATAATATTCAGTGAAATAGAAATATTCTCTTATTGCCAATAATCTGAGTTTCAATCATCTATTATAGTCAATGCTTTGTTACAAAAATTGAACAATTCCAATTTCTATAGAAAAAAAAGTGTTACATTTTTTCAGGCAAAGACCAACTCATGCTATCACATATGTTTTGTCAGGCTCCACTGATATTTCATTCCCTCTTCAGTACATTAGGGAAGAGTATAATTTCTGAACATAATTTTGAAATATTACTTTCCTCATAGGTAAAAGTGATAGAAGCCTGGTTTTGGCCCAGTTAGCCGAGTTTCAGGCTTTTTGTCTTGTATTTTGCTCAGATGGTATCCTAGACACTTAAGAAGGTATTCAAATTGCTCTGTGAGTTCCAGTTAATGGTGTCTCCATAAAAATCAAGGACATCTTAAAAAACACCGCATGCATGTCATCTACACCTGTAGTGTCTTTTCTTCAGACAAGCCAATGTTCAAAGGGGGCAGGTTCATATTTGGCATGCCAATAGAGAGTTTGGGTGTGACTACAAATTCACCTTCATCTGGGAGTTTGAAAATACTCCTTTGCTTTCAAGTTTAGATCTAATCTAACAGCCTTGCCCACACAGCTGAATTGTGATATGCCTGCAGCTAGATTGCCCCTCTCCCCTATCAGATTAGGAGTCATTCTGTGTTCTTGGGTATTTGTACTGTGAACTGGCAACTGAACATTTCTGGACCACAGGGGGAATTTTTGTCTACCATACAGTATTTTGCCCTTTATGGTAGTAGTATATGTAAGAGTGTTAAGGCTGTCCTCTCATGGGATCAGAAGATCTGGAAAATCAGCTTATAAGTGAAAAAAGCTAGTCATTTTGGCAATCAAGCTGTGGTCTGTGGACTACAGGCAATATGTTGAAGAGAATAAAGACTATTGACAGCAAGCACCTATTTTTTTTGAATGTAATCTGGATATCTCTTGAAGTGTGCAAAGCAGTAAGTGTTCAACATCATTAATGTGTCATTATTTTCTTAAAATTAGTTATATGCAGTCAATGGGCAGCTACCTTTTAGAAAAGGTCTCCAACTTGCCCAGGTACTTGCTCAAAGTTTACATGTCAAACTTTGCCACCTGAATTTTTCCACTTGTCTTGTATAGGATATTGAACTCTGTTTCAACCTTTTCATGGTTGTTCTTGTTTCCCAACAAACCAAAACTACAGTGATGTAGGAAACATAACATGATGTTGGCTGTATCCGCTGTCTATGTGAATCAAGGAATGCTTGTTTTGTCTAAGATATAAGCACATGAATTAAAAGAAAATTAGGCCAATGTAAAGCAACACAACAAGAGAACAATTTTTCTTACACATGGAGGGCTGCAACCCAGCCCTGTTTTATCTTAGCAATACTGCTGAGAACTGATAGTGGAAGCAACACTTCCACACTTCTATAAGCCTCATGACTGGACAAGAAAGGGCTGAAAAATAGCTATTTACATGCTGTGAGAAAGAAGGCTTTGGAACATTTGCAATGTAGCCAACTGAAAATTACTTGAGTCTTAACAATGTTAAGGAAATAATGTAATGCTAAAAAAAATATTGTATTTGAATGCTATCCATTCTGCTTTCATTTATATCTAGACAGAAAATGAGCATATCACAGATCTGAGGCAAAAAGGTTATATCCAGCACTTCTTGTAATATTGACAAATACCCCATCGAAGGCAAGCTATGTTTAATGTTGGTGATACAGAACTAAAAGAAAGGTTTCCAAGGGATTTTAGTTTTTGCTTGCAGGAAAGCAAAAGATATATGCTTCCCAAGCAGAGATATTCTGCATGCCATAGACAAGTTTGTGGAAGATATGAGTTAAAGGAGCATGATGACAGCTTAGCCAGAAAGCCTGTCCACACTTGTTCTGGGACAGTACATCCTCACTTAAGGTCTGCCGGCTTTGAGGGTAATGCCAAAGGTGCAGAAGATTAAAACACTTCTTCCACATACAAAGTGACCAAATCTACCCAACAAAACAACAAGTCACAAATTCTTTATTGAATTAACACGAATGATTTGGGCAGTATTGAAGGGTAAAAAAAATCATCTACAACACTCCTCAGTGTCTTCACAGTCTGTATTCCATCAAGCAGTTTAACCTGAAATCTAGCATCGAAGAAAATATTTTACTGTATTAATTATGAAACAAAAAAAGTAAAATAGACACAGTACACACTAGTGCACATTGTATTAAAACAGAATTAATAGCATAATACTTGGAAGAACCTGTGAAGACATAAAAATCCCAAATAAAGTGCTATATGTCAGCCATTTATCACAGTTCACTATCACAACATAACTGACAGAACTAGAGCTGAGCTTGGTGTTTCTGGAGTCTGTCTACTACTTGGGTAAATAACCTGGTCAAATCTGAAGCGATAAGTGACACACTTAACCTCATCTATATTTAGTGGATACTTTTTAGATGACTAAGAAATTTAAAAATGACTAAATGATGAAAACATGTTGACTGTTTTAGATGAGAAAAAAATCCCAGCACATCAGAGAAAAAGAGGACATATTGGGAGAATGCATAATTCACTGTGGAAAAAAAATCCAAAATTTCCGATTTTGGAATTATGTCAGCTAGTAAGATACTTCAGCAAAAGAACACTACAAATTTGGAAGAGATTGTTCAGATAGCAGATTGTAATATGATAAAACAACATCTACTTGGAATGGAAACTGATTACATGAGCTCATGTAAAATTACCAGGTTCAAGCATAGTAAAATTCTGTTTGTGGTTAAAAGTAGTGAAATACACAGAATCCATATTCCTACCAAGAATCCAGCAGATGACAAAATGAAGCCAAGTGACAAAAGCTGAAGCCACAGCTAACAAAAGACTGAAAACCACTTACCAGTCCATAAAAGAACTCTAAGACTATCATGGGAGATGTGTAGTATGACAAAGAGATGAAAGATGGATATAAGGAAGGAATTCTTTACTGTAAGGGTAGTGAGACACTGGAATGGGTTGCCCAGGGAAGTTGTGAATGCTCCATCCCTGGTGGTGTTCAAGGCCAGGTTGGACAGAGCCTTGGGTGGCATGGTTCAGTGTGAGGTGTCCCTGCCCATGGTAGTGGGGTTGGAACTAGGTGATCTTAAGGTCCTTTCCAACCCTAACTATTCTATGATTCTATGGTGTTAGCTTTGATGGGAAAATTACATACCTGAGGGAATTATGCCTAAGAAAAAGTTATTTCAACATATAACTTGAGAGAGGGCAAGGGAGCATTAATACGAATAGTGACAAATAAAAACACTCCAGCGCTGGGATCCCACTTGTTCATAGGTCACTCATCTGGTATAAGGCAGCGGCCACAGTTCAATAATGCTGTGTCATGGTTTAAGCCCCCCTCCCACGCAATTTTCTCACTCCCTCACTCCCCTCTTTCTTCCCCCAGTCTCGGGGGGATGGGGAGGAGAATCAAAAGAATGCAACTTGTACAGGTTGAGATAAGAACAGTTTAGTAACTAAGGTATAACACAAACCAGTACTGCTACCACCAGTAATAATACAAGAGAAATACAAAGAAAGAGAATACAACTGCTCACCAAGCCCGACCCAGCCAGTGCACCCCCAGCAGTGAACCCCCCACTACAAAAAACCTGACCATGCCGTGCACCCCCAGTCCACCACCACACCCTTCTGGGTCTCTGCCCTCAGTATTTTACATCCTGGACATGATGTGCTGTGGTATGGAATAACCTCTTTGGTCAGTTTAGGTCAGGTGTCCTGTCTCTGCTTCCTCCCAGCTCCTCCTCCTCCCTGGCATAGCATGAGACTCAGAAAGTCCTTGACCAGGCCAAAACACTACCAAGCAGTAACTGAAAACACTGGTGTTATCAGCGCTGCTCCCAGGCCCAAAATCAAAATCACAGTGCTGCACCAGCTACCAAGAAGGAGAAAAATGACTGCTGCTGCTGAACCCATGACATGCTGTAAGATCTGACAGAACAGGGCATCTAGGAAGGAGATCTGATTCCAGGTTTTGCTACCAGGTCACACTGTAGGTTTCCATTATGCAAATGCTGCATAATAAGGGAAAAAAAACACCAAAAGTTTCTACCTGTAAGGTGAGACTAAATGGGGCAATAAGATGTTTAAGTAAGTTAACTAAATTTGAATTATTTCATAATTATCTACCGCAGTAGGTAACAAAATTACATGGGGCTCTTGAGATTTCTTTAGTTCCAGGAAGGTATTTCATCTCCTCCCAGAAGCTGGCAATATCACACTTGCTCTGAGCAGAAAACACTCCTGCATGCTCACCACTAGATGGAAAAAGACATTCCTCATACTTTGTAAATTTTTTAGAACTTTCAGGCACAGTGTCAATGATATTTTGTGATGTATTTACAGATGGAATGTATGAGAGCATAAAGTCATGAGGAAGGAAGAAAAACATTGAACGGTAAACACTATTTTGGTATTTTCTTCAAATATAATGGATTTTTTTTTTTCTCTCAGAAAACTGTTATTTTCAGCTCTTCTTGGGTTTCTAATCCCAAAATTTCCAAATGGTATATTAATCTAAGTTTAAATTCCATCTCACAAAGATGAAACAAGATAGATGTATTATACCTGTATTCCATGTTCATATCCAAAAACAGGGTGCTCACCTGGCACCATCTTGAAGTCCTGAAATACACTTCCAGACTTTTCATCACTGTATAGGTCTGGCTATAAAATTAATATGAATACGTACACTGTTATCAGTCTTTCCTCAGCTATAGACAGTGAGAGGAACCTTAAGGTTCAGAAGATCAATATCTGTTCATAAAATCATAGAATATCTCACGCTGGAAGTGTCCCATAATTTGAATGCATTCTCCTTAACTAGTTAGAAAGATGGTGAAGATGAAAGAGTAATATTGATTTATTGGCTGTAAGCGATAGTCTAAAGCAATAAACCTGCAAGATCTTCTGACTAGAAGTCTTTGGTTGGTGCAGATTTCAATTCCAAATCATTGAGTGCACCTCATTCTCAGTACAAGCAGGTTGAAAGAAAAATACAGATCACCTCTGTCAAAGTTGTCTCAGTATTCACTTTATCATACTGGCAATCTTCTTCCTTACTATTGACTTTCTACTGTAACACATTACTAAAACAAAATGATGGTGTTTTTTTGTGAAACAGAAAGTGAAATGATTGATATAAAGCAACTTTCATGTTTTGGTAGTGAATGTAAACAAAATAATAGGATTTTAGAAAATGGAAAATTACTGGTGATCAGAGACTTTGTGCGTTTCTGCAAAGGCATGAAGATACTTCTATGCTTTTTTCCCCACAAACCTAGTCAAATGTTCCCATCATAACAAAAATATACTAACTTAAGACCTACAAGGCACCCAAATGTTTGTTACTGTGATTCCTGAACAATAAAATTGAAAATCAGCATAGAATGACATTTCCAATCCTTAAGCAAGGATGGGCACATTCGCACTTAAGATTATGTTCTTGTGAAGAAGTATGTCCATTGTGCTATTGTAGGTTCAGTTTACACCCACACTTGAGCTGCAAGTATGAATCCAGGCTAACAATTCTAAATACTTGACTGCAAGACAGAAGCTGGTAGTTATAGATTTGAATAATCAGCTGTTCACCTAAATCATACTTCAAATGCAGAAAGGATTATGAGACCGAGCCTCTTCAAGCATTTACCCTTGCATGTGTTTTTTCATAAAAATGAATGTCAACTAAGAGTTATTCTTCTTCATATGTAATGCTAAGTCTGAACTCCCACTAGTATGAGATCCCTTGATCTCCCAGGAGTTATATGCATGTACTCCAGCTGAGAATTTTGCCCAGTGACTAGTTATGCAAAGATTCACATTATATGTTAATAATAGAGCTCTTTGTTCAGCATTGCATATTAACACTGTACCATTCCACATGTACATTAAAACCTGTTTTATTACTGCAATGTGCAGCTGATATGGCAAACTACTAGCTAAAATACAGAAAGAGTTTAGGATATCACTTTGGTGCAATCAGTACTGTAGCAAATCCTTGTCTGAACAGCTATCACTACAGAAAGAAGCTGAATGGTGGATGCACCTGCAACGAGTGTGCAACAAATGTGTTTACTGTACTTTTAAGGTTTGCTCAGCCTGCAAATTTCCCTTAGAAGCACAGTCAGTGTTTGGTGCCCAAAATTATCACCTGGCTGAAGAATATCTGAATTCTGTAGCATTACCACAAGTTGAAAGAGTTGAAGGAGAAAAAAAAAAAAGGGGGGGGGGGGGGAAGCCCTCGAAAAGTAGATACAAAAATAGGAGAAGTGATTAAAGAAGATCACTGAGGTGGAAAATAAGGACCCAGCCAAGTTGTTTAGAAACAAAATTTCACAAACTCTAGAAGTGGTGCATTCTAGTAGAGCATTTGTCCTTCTGGTGCTTTGCATGTTTTTGTCCTGGGTTCAGCAGTAGCAGTCATTTTTCTCCTTCTTAGTAGCTGGTGCAGTGCTGTGGTTTTGACTTTCAGCCTGGGAACAGTGCTGATAACACTGATGGTTTCAGCTGCTGCTCAGTTTACTCTGACCAAGGACTTTCTGGCTCTCATGGTCTGCCAGGGAGGAGGGAAAGCCGGGAGGAAGCAGAGACAGGACACCTGACCCAAACTAACCAAATTGGTATTCCATACCACAGCACGTCAGGCCCACTATATAAACTGCGGGCAGTTACCCAGAAGGGTGAGATCACTGCTGGGGTCGCGCTGGGTATCAGTTGGAGGGTGGTGAGCGGTTGTATACTCTCCCCTTGTTATTTCCCTTACCATTATTAATATTGATGGTAGCAGCAGTGGCTTGTGTTATACCTTAGTTACTGGACTGTTCTTATCTCAAGCCGTGGGAGTTACATTCTTTTGATTCTCCTCCCCCTCCCTCCGGAAACAGGGGGAGGAAGGGGGCGGAGTGAGGGAACATCTGCGTGGTTTTGGGTTGCTGGCTGGGCTTAAACCACAACAGTTTCCCTTAGAACTAATCTTTGCTGCAATGAATAATTTGGTGGGGCTGAAGAAAGAGTAGAGGATGTGGTAGAATTTAATGGAGGGCCCATATATAAAATGAGTACTGATGCAAGAGAAAATAATAGTGTGTCCACACAGCTGAAGGAAGGAACATGATGAACAGGTACACCACAAAAAAAAAAAAGAATCTGGCTTTATACTTCTTGTTCTATTTAAACTCACGAGGTCCATGAAAATTTGTTGTTCCAGTTAACTTTTATTCAAAATTTTGTATTTTTCAATCTGAATTGTGAGTTTGGTCTTTGATCTGTTCACGGTATTGTTAGCAGTCAGAAGACTTCTGTGTACAGAAAAAAGGGTTAAAAATTCATGCTCTACTTTTACGTTATTATCCCAGTTCAGGGTTTACTACTAACATTCACAAAAAAATCCCACCAAAGATTACTTCTTAAGTATCCAGTTTAAGTCATCTGTTACTCTTGGAGACATGTTTACACTGACTTAATGGGCAACATTGTCTAAAAGGGTCCTAAATGTTAAATATTCTGACTTGCAATCTTCAAATATCCACATTACTTGAAAGTACGTAGGATGGAGAACTGAAAAAACAAAACATTTAGTTTCTTTTCACATGGAAAGCTTTAAACCTGGCTTGTTGAACTACGGTCAATTGTACTTGAGTGGGGCATCAACAAAAATACTCAAAATGGGTCATAGCTTTTTTTCCTCATCTCCAGATCCCCTGTCTGGTGTGACAGAAAAGTCAATAATATGATTTGGGATGAGAAGAAAGTAGTTCTGATTGCTATAGGATATATTGCATTTTCAATACTGAATGCCAGTTCTGTGCTCTAAGCCTGAAGATGCATCTACATCAGTGTTTTAGCTCAGATCAGGAATTATTTTTTGAAGGAGACCTCCCATTTGTCCCCTCTTATTATAGTTTGGTTTATGTTGCAGAACACACAAATCGCATTCTTTTCAGCTGAAAATAAGCCAAAGAAACACTCCAGGAGGCCACCTAATGTCACCCAGTGGACACATGATCCATGTGGCCAGAATAGTCAGGAGAACAATTGCTCCCACCCTATCTCACACCACTCCTGCGAAAGGAAAGGCATCAGGCATCCAGTCCAACTTTTTTCACTGTCTAGATCTTCTACTGCGTTGCTTTTCCCATAAAAGTAGATATAGCCTGAAAATCCCTGTTTCAAGCTAGGTTGGCCAGTTTCTTTAAAGGATGCCGACTCCCTAGTCCTGGAGTTTCATGTGTTCAGGAGAGACAGGACAAACTGCTAAGCCCAGAATTGCCTGAAATCAGCTGTAGGGACAGACAAAATTATGAGTTAAAGCAAACTGCTCAAGGCCTCTAAAAGGTGGACCAAACCCAGGCTGAAAATTTATCAGACAAAGTTACAAAATAGAAAAAGAAAATGAACTTGTTTACACACTGGTGAAGACTTTAGCTCTCTAAATCCCAGATTTTTCCAGAGCATTTTCCAAAATCTCGCCAGAGAGCTGCACTGACTGTAGGTTCCAGAGGTGCCCAGAGGGTTCCAGAGATATCACATTTGTGTTTTGCAGTAACCCAATCAGAGTGTGCCACCCATGGCAACAGTCCAAATCCTATATAATCCCATTCTCTTCAGCAGTTGTTTTCTCAGAACAGATGCTCTGAGCCCACATTAAATTCCCTTGAGTGAAACCATCTGCATATGCTTTTCTAGAGTTTCTTCTTTTTTTTTTTTTTTAAATCTTAAATGTATCTTCTCAAGAAAATGTTTTTCACATCAGTAAAAGTACTTATCCCAATACCAGCATGTGTCAGCAAAACCCCCTCCTGTAGTGAGGAGGAAGTGTGGGTAAGTTTTGGTATCTCTTTGCTGCAACATGCACATAAACAACTTCAGTGGAATAATCTTTTTGTCACTTTCTATTTTTTTCAGACACAGTATCTCATTTACTTTTGTAGCATAAAGCCAGAATACTACCTATCTGACCTGATGTCCTTCCTCTAGTTGCTTCATAGTCTACAGTACACAAAATCTGAGCATAACAGAGCAATAAACATCTTTACAGGTAGTCAACCAGGATCAAACCTCAGTGCTAGTTTCAGATGCTATCAGCTTTGTCACAGCTTCATTTTGATCAAAGAGAGTGCGAGCAGATATTTATATGTCTTTTCATAAAACTGAGCAGGACAAGATCTGGTAAATTCTGTAATTTTTAAATTCAGTATTTAATTCATTAGAGACAAATATGTGTGTTTCTGGCCCCGTTTAACAACCCTGAAGAATGTGAGCTTTGGTATTTTAGACAATCTGATTTGGCACTCTTCACTGTTCTGCCAGCTCCAAGCATGAAAGCACAGTGGAACTGTTCCTATGTTTAAAATTAAACACATTTCTGAGCACTTGAAGGATCTAGATTCTGGTTGATGTAACAGCTGCATGTGAAGATCCTTTGACCATTTATAGTAACCCTTTCCAAAGAGAAACATAGCTACAATTAGTATAGAAATGAAGCCCTTTCTAAGGAATAGTTTTAAAGGCATTTATCAACTTAAAATAAGGATAGTAACAAGATATTTATCTAACAATGTACTCAGACATCTTCAATTTGCTCTGAAAAATGTTTAATCAAGAAACATAACATAAGCTTGGTTTCGTATATCATTCATGAAATGGAAGATATCATGCTAGCCTCAGAGTGCAATTATCCGTTATGATTTCAGAATGTTGCCTTCTAAATCATCTTCAGTGTCACTTTTTGCAGTACATATCAGATTTTGGGAAAAGACAACCCAGATTTCAAACTGATTCAGTGTCTTCTAGCTCATGAGAGGTCATTGGCAGTCATCTGGAGATAGTTTGATTAAAGTTTGCACATGGAATATAACCATTAATGTCAAGAATAAAAAACAATTAATTAAGAAAACGATTATTTTTTCAAGTATGTTTGTATTTTTAAGGGCCTCTATGATGAAGATAGAATTCCTAGGTAAAAATAAAAAAAAAATAAACCACCATTTTCAAAAATTGCCATTTATTCAGCAAACACATATCAAACTCTACAATGGCTACATAAAAATTTCTTATGACAGAGCTTTCTAAGTGACTACATTTCCATGTATTTCTTTTTTAATTCACTTTCACATGGATGTAAATATATATATATATCTCATACATGAGAATGAATTAAAATAATTTAATCTGGAAAGTCAATAATCACTAGAAGAGGATGCTATGGTCTGAGTCCTCAAAATGCCTCATGTACTTGAGTGCTTTGCTCCTATACTTTTTTTCTGGCTTCAAGTTAATATAAGTCCACTGGCCCTGGGGAGGAGACTTTGACGTTAGTCCGAGAAGTTTCATGTTTTGATGGGCTATGATGTCATGTGCAACAAAAAGCTCATGTTCAAAGAAAAGGCCATCAGCAACAAAACACTGAAATCTTATGTAACTGAATATAGATTTCACTTGTACTCAGCAATGCGTATTAATATGGCAGTGAATCACTGCTGCCTGTTACTGTAGGCAGTACCGTTTTAATTGGAGGCACTTAGAATAAAACTTGACAATATATGAAAAATGTTTCCATTTCGCTTTGCTTTAAATTGCTAATCAACTGCTTTCTCTTGATTGCTGTTTCCCAGTTATTTCAAGAAATAACTACATGTTCAAATATACAAGCATCATCAAAAAAAAAAAATAAACAGAATCAATGTCCTTTTAAAGCTGCTTATGATTGTATATGAATGACACATTAGCTGCGTTTCACAGTAGATGCATTGTAGGGGGGTTTCTTTATGACTGAAATGCATTCTCACAGAATAGATTACCTGCTGGGAGCTGAGCAGGCTGCTATATCCTAACCTATATGCAGGTGGCTTCCAGTTGAAAGCATTTCATCTAAATAAAGCAAGAGTTGTGATCTGGTTAACATAACATTTTCTGGGTATTAAAAATACAACTTTTCTAGTCCTGCACATGCTGTCAGTGCTCCTTTAGCTGAAGCAAGGAAGAATATATCTCAACAGAGATGCTGCTACTATCCATTATCATTCTACTTGTTTTATCATTATGTTTATTGTTAATAGACATAATGATACCATGCCATACAATATGATTTTGACTGACCAAAGAAACTAATTTTTGTACTTTGGCCCTTGCATTTCAGTGGGTCAGAAAATGAGACATTACTCACAACATTTGCTGAGATAACTCAATTCTCTGTTGTCCTGGTGACTCCCAAACAAAAGCCAATATCATCACACTGAGAAATGACAAGCCATTGTACACTAAGATGCTTTAATGGATGCTAAAGCATCTTATTGACCCTAAGCTTAAGAATTTGGTGGCATATTTTTTAGTTTTGTCAGCTGATACATGACTAAGTAATCATATAAAAAGGTCTCTCTTTTATAGGTAAAGCATCTCTCTAACTTGTAGGTAGGGGGAAACAGAACAGAGGGAGATTTTTTTTAATAGACTGGCTGATACAGAACATCTGTGTGGTATCAGGGTTATCCCTGTTAAAACTTATTTTCTTTAAAAACAGTAAGAGGACACAGGGAAGAGGTTTTGATTCATAGTCTCAATGGCTCTCTTGAGCTAGTCTTTGCGGCAGCACTAGAGTTAATAAATCCTTTACTATGGGTGAGCAAGGTCGTGGCTAAGACCTTGAGGATGGAGCTTGCACATCTTGTAGAGCCCAGATCCTTTGCTCAGCAGAAGCTTGCTGACAAAGCTATTCAAGGAGCTTGGTTAGGAGAGCACACAGCCTAGACTACATTATGTGGCCACTGGTCTGTATGTATTCCTTCTAAACGGCCAGAAGAGGTCCTGATTTGGTCAATGTGCTCTTTCAAACAACTGCGTTGAATGCCCTATGCATGAAAACTACCCACCATTCTGCATTTCCACATAATGGAATAAATTTTGCTGCTATGAGTTTTTAAAAAGAAGTAGAACTCTAATGGCATTTTTCATTTGTAAGGGACTGCTTCTAAGCTTGTTACAATATTTAAGTGCTAAAGTACATAGGAGAAAATACTCTCAAAAATATTATGAAGTGGAAATTGCTTCCTAATATCTTCATTTAACCCATCTCAAAACTCTGTAAAGATTCCATTCTCACAGTACTGGGAAGATGTCTACAGTAGAAAGCCCATATTGTTTATTGTTTGTGCAGAGCAGTAGATTAACTAAGTTAGTTCTCCTAATGGTATTCAGTTGCTTATAAACACTTTTTTTATTCCTAACAAAGCATCCTAAAATAATGCATTTAAAAATTAATGAATGTGATAAATTCATGTGTATCAAGAATTATAGCTGAAGAATATACTACTTATAAATTTTAACCTGCTTTCATTTCTTGCTGTTTATCCTGGCCATGATTCAAAGTAACAGAAGTTAATGAAAGTTATCTGCAAGTTTGAAAAAAAGAAAAAATACTGACCTTGACTAGAAGATAGTCCCTTTTATTTAAGTCTTGCAATGTATTTTAAAGAAAGTATTTTTTCTAAATGCTTCCTTATTCAAGTCAAATATTCCCTAAATTGTTCTAACTAAAATAAAAGCATCAAATAGGAATATGAATCTGTGGGCCTTCCTCCTCTGACATCAGTTTTTAGAACATCCAGAGATGTTTTGTGCTTTACTGTGGACTCTTAAGGAGCTGCTGCAGCTATGGAATAGTTTTCAGAACTCCTGAAGCTTCACTGAAGTCTGCTCAAGGCTAAACCATCTTCTGGCCTCTCTCTTGAACAGCAAAAAATACACTGATACATCAATAGTGACCATGATAAGACAGGGAGGGAACTGGAGAACACACAGATCAGCAATACAGGTGCAGCATCAGAGTTGTTCCACATTCCTCTAGTTTTGAGGTTTTGGATTACTGGTAGAATTGTTGAAAGAGCCGATGCCCTTTAAATAGAAAAGTCAACTGTATAACAATGAAGCTTATTATTCATTGTTCTTCATATATAAAAAAGTTCATGAAAGAAGCAAATGTAGACAATGGTACAAATTCTTTAATACAAACTTTCAAAATGAAATATACAAAACTTTTTTGGTTTCCAAGAAGATATTAGTCTGCTCATTTTAGGAAGCAATTGAAACTGGCTATCAATCATTGAAATAGGAGATTTCTTTCTTACCAAAATTAATAACTCATCCAATAAATCAGCTAATTATGTACAAAACTTTATCCCAGATGTTGCTAGTCCAAACTTGCTTTACTTTTTGACAAATGTACAGGGCTTGGCTGTGAGTGATGTCTTCACTTCCAATCTCAGAACTGCTCCTTATCTTTTAAGAGATTTTACATAGATTTTTAACATTAATACCTGTGGAGTTTAATTGTTTTAATTTCAGGCATTTTGGGGTTTGCAGATTTCTTTTCAAATTCCCAAAGCAACTCACATTATCATTTGCAAATTTCTGACTTTTAGGGGAAAGTTTTTAGCATGGTGTAGTAATGCAGAAAAGACCTGAAACCCAGGTGTGTTCTACCCTATTCCACTGGTGATAAGCAGTTTTCCTCCTAAACAACAACTGTGATTGATGTAATTATTATTAATCTTTTTCTGTTTTATTTCCTGCAGTAATTTTGCAGTTGTGCCTGAACATTAGCTTTAGTATTCAACATACCAAAGGGAAAAAGACTGTCCATTCAGAAGAGAACTATTATTTGCATGAAATTATTACATTTTGGAAACATGCTTTGAACTTTCACCTGGTAATTAACTATGCTTTCACAGGTGAAAGAATCTAATTTCACTCAGAAGTAAGGTGGTGGTTCAGAAGATTCAGCTTTTTGGTTTCACTTTTTGCTTTTGCACCTAAACATGAACCTAAACATTTATCTGAAAAGTGCAAAAACATTCCATCTGAAAATGGCTCTTGAACTGTTAAATAGAGCTGTATTTATCACAGCTGTAATAGCAAGTGTTAGTGACACCACTGAGCCAAAAAATCAACTTATTTGGAAAGTGTCTGCTAGCAGAGTTGTCCACACTGTGGTGTCCCACTCGTTCTACCTAGTGGAGAAAACTCTTCTGCCAGTATTTTTTTCCACTATGTTCATTTGGATCTTTTTCTTCTGACACAGCAGAGATCTGAATACTGTGAATACTTCTATTCTTATTTGTTTTTCATAATTTTTTAATGTAAACCAATGCATATCTGCTAAAACCGGGGGGGGGGGGGGGGGGGGGGTTGGGGGAAGGAAAAGAAAAACTTTAAGTTTCTTTTACTGAAAACTTGGTCAATAAAGTTAGGCTACAATTTTCCATTGCTTTAAAACAGCACAATTGCACTAAAATCATTAAGTATAGCCAAAAGATAATGGCTGTAGATAGATAGATGGGTGGATATTAAAGAAATTCTACAAACAAGATGCTGTGTTAAAATAGAATATTGAGTCCATCTTATTCTGAAACACTGTTTTGCACATGGATCAGTACAAAGCAATGGGGAAGTGAGGATCAGAAATAGAATTAAAGTATTGAGCTATTAAGAAATAAGTAGAAAAGAAGTGACAAATAAAAGTAAGAAAGATGTGTTACACAGGACAATGGAAACAGTTCTTCTTGTACTAAGATTCAAAAGAAATAAGAAATCGAATTTCATTTAAACTCAAAACCATCAAATCCTGTATTAAGAGAAGCCATATTTTTAGAGTTGACTATAGATTTCCGCTTCACCCTTGTAATGATCTGTATGCAACCTAGATTATCAGAAGACATTATCATCTGAAGGATTTTTTGCTGATCTGAGAGAAATGGATGGCCATCTCATGTGAATACGTAATCTTTTATGATTCTCAGAGATGCAAGAGGCTGAACTGGTGCTGAGAATTTATTGTCTCCATTACAAGAGATGTCACAAGGCACATACGTCATTGAAAAAAAAAAACACCCAGATGCTGTACAGTTTTCTTTTCTAGATATTGCTGAGAAAAAAGGTTAAATATTTGGGCTTTTTAATGGTTTGTGATTGTCTGCACAGTCACATTATGATAGCCTAGTTGAGCTGCAGTCTGGTTCATTAATCCAGGTGGCTTTGTAGTCACATATAGGTAATGCAGCAACTTAACTTTGTCATGTGCCAGTAATTCAAGCTACATGGTCCCTAACATTTAGGAATCTGGGAGCAGATCAGGCACAGCTATTGTGTCTCATCATGGAGGGGCTAGATTATTAAATGATACTAATTGTGGTTACGTGTCTAAATCCCCAGCTCTGATTTTTCAATAGCGCCTTTCTTCATTTTAAAATTATGTATATTTACCAAATGCATGCTACTCTTCCACACACAGCAGCAAGCACAGAGATATCATTTTCAATTGACTAGTTCACGTCTGTCCTGGGTTCAGCAGCAGCTGTCATTTTTCTCCTTCTTGGTGCAGTGCTGTGGTTTTGATTTTGGGCCTGGGAACTGTGCTGATAGCACCAGTGTTTTCAGTTACTGCTTGGTAATGTTTTGGTCTGACCAAGGACTTTCCAAGTCTCATGCTATGCCAGGGAGGAGGGGAAGCCGGAAGGAAGCAGAAACAGGACACCTGACCCAAACTGACCAAAGAGGTATTCCATGCCACAGCTCGTCATGTCCAGGATGTAAAAATGGACAGCGGAGACCCGGAAGGGTGGTGGTGCACTGCGGGGGTGCACTGCGTGGTGGAGCTTGGTATCGTGTGGTGAGCAGTTGTATTCTCTTTCTTTGTATTTCTCTTGTATTATTATTGGTGGTAGCAGTAGTGATTTGTGTTACACCTTAGTTACTAAACTGTTCTTATCTCAATGTGTGGGAGTTGCATTCTTTTGATTCTCCTCCCCATCCCCCGGGACTGGGGGAAGAAAGAGGGGAGTGTGAGTGAGTGAGTGAGTGAGTGAGTGAGTGAGTGAGTGAGTGAGTGAGAAAACTGTGTGGCTGAGAGGCTTAAACCACGAGAACGTCCTAGTGAACACTTCTCAGCAGAAGCCTACAGCTTGAAACAGGCATGAGTTCCCCTTCTTCACAAAGCGAAACCAGTACCTAATAATGGTTTTCTTTGTATTTGTCTCCGTTTTTCCTGTTCTTTCACCTCATATAATTAAGGCAAATATTGAAGTCAGTAAGATATATCAAGTGCATTACAACCACTGTGTCTCATCGTGAAAATAAATTTCGCTAGTACTTTCATTCCTCATCTCAAGATTTAAGTCTGGAGACAAGAGATTAATGACAGTTTCATCCACTATAGTATTTTGTAAAAGGCTGGTAAGGTAGAAGTTTGTTAGACAGAGGTAGAGGGGTTTTTTTAAATCTGGTAAGGAAACAGAACTTCAAGATACTTGCTGTGTATAAACTTAATGTTCTCCCATCACTCAGCACAATGTATGACACTCAAATATACACTGCCTATAGTAAGACAGTATGATATTAAGAGCTCTCTTAGCTCTGATACTTCAAGCAGCATTTTGTTGATGATAGGAAGGGAAGCCATTAAGGAAATGCTTACATTCTTTTGCTTTCTGAAAAATTTCACCTCAAATTTGCTAGACTTAAATGTTATGCATTGTGTCTAATTATAAACCAACATCACTGACATGCATTTGAACTGAAAATGTGAAACAGTATTTTCTGGAAAAAAAATTCTTTTTCTTTTTGAAGATTACATTGTATTTAAATCTCTTGAAAGGGCAAAGCTATGAAATTCCAGTTTACCATTCAGGTCAGGAGCTATGTTTGCACAGTGGCAACTAGAGCTCTGTTGAATTGGCTCTCCTGTTTTTCTGAGAAAAGCAATATAAACAGAAATCAAATGCTTGTTGCTTGCTTCATTAATATGTCAACACCTTCTGTCTAGAGGGAATGTTGTGCCAGACAGAGTGCTGCATAAATAGTGTAACAGACAAATTATATTACATCTTGTGGAGTATACACTGACATGGAAGTGTCTTGAAATAACTAGATTATATATTTTGTCTAAGTCTCACCCACCACATTGAAAATCAAGTGGAAGAGATGGTATTTGTCAGTCTGTTTTACTTGTGTGACAAAAAGCTCCTGTTTTATGTGTTATAAAGCAACTGCTTTCTATTAATTAAATTTACCTAAATATTTATATCACACAAATACATTCACAGAAAGGCCATAAATAAGACTATATTACTTCCAATGTGATTGCCTTTTTAAAATCAGTTGAATTTTTATGAGCTTTCTGAAAGGACTAATTATGTCAGAGCACAGATAAACAGAATACAATATCATCATCTTTTTGGTATTTTCCAGATGAACACTAAAAACGCATTCTGAACAATATTATAATGCAAATTTGGGGAAAAAGTCATTAAGAAATATCTTTCCAAGAATATGGATGCTAATATGGAATCAAATATTGAGGAAAATTCAGTCAATATGCAAAGGACTGTGAGCAGGAGACAGCTGAGAAAGGGAATTTTGCATGTTTGATTTTATACAGAAACTGCTACAACTTAATCAGGTCAGTAAAAATCTAACTCAAGTTTCTTCCTACTTTAAGAGCTAAGTTCACTGTTCTTGCATTATTCCATTTGATCTTTGGTAAACAGAGTTATTGAAAACCTTGATATTGAGTCTACCAGAGCTATCTTCTTAGGCTGGAATTAATCTTTTTGTTTATATAATAAAAAGAAACAAGCAGTTAGGCTGAGAAAGTTAAGGCTGCTCAGCCTGGAGAAGAGAAGCTGTGTGGAGACCTCATAGCAGCCTTCCAGTATCTGAAGGGGGGGCTATAGGGATGCTGGGGAGGGACTCTCCATCAGGGACTGTAGGGGACAAGCGGTAATGGGTTAAAACTTAAACAGGGGAAGTTTAGAATGGATATGAGGAAGAAATTCTTTCCTGTGAGGGTGATGAGGCACTGGAATGGGTTGCCCAGGGAAGTTGTGAATGCTCCATTGCTGGCGGTGTTCAAGGCTGGGCTGGACAGAGCCTTGGGTGGCATGGTTTAGTGTGAGGTGTCCCTGCCCATGGCAGGGGGGTTGGAACTAGATGATAACGTCCTTTCCAACCTTAACTATTCTATGGTTCTATGATTCTATGATATTTGCATTTTAACCAGCAGAAGGACAACATTCAGTGTCAGCAGAGCATCTGGGGAGCTATTAAGGTGACTGCTGCTTCCTCAACTCTTTTCCTCCAGTTTAATTTTATGATGTCTTTATCTATTGAATAAGAATACTGCAGGGGAGAATTTGGTCAGCAAAATTTATTAATTTGGCAGTGTTTCCAATCATTACCACATTTTAAAGACAATTTACCGGAAAAAAACAAAGATTTAGATAATGCATTGGGAATCGAGGATTAAATTCATCTCCTTAATTGTACAATTCTTAATCTTTCTGAATAGACAGCGAAGTTCACACTTGCATGACTAAGTGCAAGATTTGACAACTTTTTTAATTTAGCACACTTAATTACAATTTCATTGAAGCACTCATTCGAGGTTAATTAAAATGCAAGTTGCCAGTAAATGAATTATGTAAATAAGATATTGTAGAAGTCGTGCAGTAATTACAAATCCTACATTTATAACCTATTGATTTTCAGTAACTTGCACTAAACCTTAAATGTGTAATGTGTAATTAAAGAAAAGATTAAGCATGAAGTGATACGCGAGAGGTTTTGAAGATAAACTGGTATGAAATCATTGCATTTCATTCTTTTTCCAATAAACCCTTTGGAAGATGCAAATTTTCATATGGTATATTTTGATTTTTAGCTTGGCCAACCCCAGCTTTCAGAAGCTAGGCACTTTGCTATCAAAACCATAGAATCCCTTATTTAATATTTTAACAGTTTTAGAAGAGATCAGAATGTCAGCTCTCCATATTAATCACATTTTTATAACTGCACAAGGAATAAGTGTTATTATATTGACATGCTTTGGAAAGAATATAAGATTAAGTTCATCTTATTTCCTTCTTGTTTTCCTCTTTTGAAGTTGTGTCCTAGGAACTTTCATGTGTGATGCTCCTGTTAAATATATAAAAGAATTGCTCCCATTGCACGTTCAAAAGATACATTTTCATAAATTTCACCTGACTTTCCCCATGATGCAAATAATCAGGTCTAGAAATGGGGTATCTCTATTGTACTCCCAAACTACAGTCTGGAAAGCTCACTCAAAGTGCCAGGTGCAGGAGCCCTCACAGCACTGTTTAGCCTCTCACCAGCAAGAGACTCGGTCATATTATAGTTGGAATGTCTGGCAAGATTGAATGGACAAATATTGATCTCAAATTAATGATCAAATTCTGAATGTTATTTAATGATAAAATTAGCTGTGTCATATCAGGTTGCTTCTGAACATTTAAATATCAGTGTCTCAGAGGCTGTGTTCCCCCAAGAACCCTGCAAATTTTTGACAATAAGGTGATTTTCTAAAATGTGGACTGATATGGAAGTGATATTACTGAAACTTTGATAACTGAACTAGGAGCAGCAACACAAGTTATACATCTGCATACAAAACCAGGAAATAACCACCCCTTTGGTTAATTAGAACTTAATTAACTGTATCACTTTATTAAAGACTTTTAAAATGGTTTAATTTTATTTTTATTGTAACTTCAGGGCATCTGAAAGGTATGCCAATTAGTGTTTTGCATTCTTCAGCCTTCCCCAAAGAAGCTACTGCAGAACGTACTTTGTGGTGTAAGAGGCAAAAAGGATGTTGGACTTCACACATTTTTGCATTATACATGAAAAGGCAGTTGCCAGGTAATTCAGCTTCTGCAGCCTGATAGATACAGTTCAGGCAACTAGCTGTGCATGGCAAGTACTACCTAGCCCTGGAAATATCAATGGAAACAGGGAACAGTGCTGGATGTTCCTGTCCACCCAGTCAGGGCTGCCCTTGACCCACCACTTCCTCCACAGCCCCAGCAGATGCCCAGGCACCTCAGTGACAGCAAGAATCAGGGCTTGCCTTTTCTGTACTTGTTTGAGCATGGGCAAAGCTGCCAGAGAAGTCATTCATCAATAGTCTTTATGCTCCCTGGAGAAACAAGGCAGCATTTAGTTTTGCTGCTATGCAGTGCTGTGATAAGAAACAGACAAAGAAAATTGCCTTGTCCACATCTATAGATACAGATATAACACTCAAAGGTAATATACAGGTGGGATTCAAATATTGATTATTTCATTTGCTGTGGATAATAGCTTTTTAGAGTCTGAAATATGCATTCTTCAAATATGCTTTGAAATAAACATCTATTATGTCCACTTTTAGAAGTATTTTGATGCAAGTAGCATCAACTGCATTCTGTTACATTTAATGTGTTCTTGGAGTGTCCACAGAGGATACCAAAATACCAGTAAACTAATGCGTAGTTTACAACACAAAACCTGAACAATCTAGGTAGGTAGTCTGTGCCAGTAAGTCCCAAAGGGAAGATCCTGGCTGAAGACAATCGTCACTATTTCTTCTAACATTGAGAGAAATCCTTTTCACTACAAAAGAGACAAACAAAACTTTGGCTGTCAAGATAATCTAAACCTTATCTTACCACATCCAACTGTCCAGGTTAAGAGAGAAGTCTATAGGCTGTTGGAGGAAACCATTCCTGCTCACGTCTCTCCAGACCTTGGAGTTCTCTTTTAAAATTGTCTGTAGATGCTGCAGCCTCATGTGATGTGCTCTTTACCATGATATCTCAGAGAGCAAGCATCGAAGTCGTGTAGGTTTTAGCCATACGTAGTCTTTTCAAGGCCAAGACATGAAATTGTTCTGATTTAGAGTAAAAAGAGTATAAATTTCTTAGAAGGGAGTAGCAAAGAAACTGAGATACAACATGAAAAAAGAAATTTGAATTGCAGCCTCAAATGGCACAAAGGAACTCGAGAAGGTCTACGAAGACTCCTCACACTATTGTGTTATGTGGAAGCTTGTGAAGACGCTGGGTATTTGCACTGGTATGGCAGATCTTGGTGACAAAACTGTCTGATTTAGCACACAAAGTGAATACTTAGAACAACCTAAACAATCACTTTGATGAGGATTCAGACTTAGTGAAAATATATGAATAAATAATTGCTTCACATCTAGATCTGCAAAATTGAACTGCTTGTTCATTTTAAGTGAGAAAAAGTAATTTCAGGCAAAAATCTAGGGCTAGTCTTTCAGAAAAAGAAACATTTAAACAGCATTCTAGAAAGCAAAACTAAAGCCTGACATTCTAACTAAAGCACTAACCAAAAGAAAAGGTTGTAACATGCCATTCTTCCATAACTGGCTTTTTAACTGTTGCTCAAGTGACTATGGGAAAGCAATATTCATGTGCAAGTTTAGAAATTCCTGTAAATATTTTTATTTATTTCTTTGCCTTAAAAATACCCAAAACCTTACCAACAAAAAACCAAAAATTAAACAAACAAAAAAATTAAACCAGAAACCACAGGGTATTAAAATCTCATAAGGAACATGGACTTAGTTGACTTCAAAAGGTACTCAGATCAGCAAGGGATCTGGGATGATCCAGTGTAAGGATATTTGGACTGAACATCAGGCAAAAGCTTGCTAACAAGTAAATGTAATAATAGACTGTGGAATGATCTCCCCAGGGAAACATCTTGATGCCTTAAACTAGACTAGATAAAACAAGAAATATGCTCTTGTGCAATATAGGGTGGCCAAGAAGTGGCTCACTTGTTATTTCTTTTCTTTCCTAAAATCTATAATTCTGTGATACTGTTGTGGTTACAAGTAACTTTACAGCTCTGTTGATAATATTCATTAGGAAGTGGATCACCAATAACTATGTAGAAAAAATCTAGGGATGTTTTGTCATATTTAAGATCAGATTGGAAGGCTTGCAGCGGAATGGATCAGGGTGTAAATTTTCATCCAAATTAATTTCAGGAGCTAAGGAGTTTCTGAATAAACTGCCTCACATAACCATGTGTTAAAAGCCTTGCCTGAAAAGAAACTGGGCTCCAATGCACATTGAGGTTCAGAACACTAGGTGGAAAAACGGTCCATGCATAACCATTAGAGGTATCAGAAGTTATCATCGTTGACTAATTTAGTCTGTGTGCAGAAAAGGTCTCTCCTGCTTTTCATGCATTTTTGTGCCTAGATGTTCCTGCTAATCTTCTGCTCAGAACAGAATATTTCTATCTTCTCTTCCTGTTCCACAGAACTGAAACAATAACATCAGCGGAACTGCATATAATAGAAAAGTTGCAAAGAAATTTCTTGCTTTGAAAGCTCAGTGAGAACAAAGTAGTAAAAGACCATGAAAAGAAATAAACTTACAACACAGAATGGCTGAAAGTGTCAATTTGCTTTTAACTGAACAGTAAAAGGTGCACTGGGTGCAGAGAATTGCACTGGGGCTAAAATAGTACCACTTGGTTTAAGCCTGTTATTAATGGCTAGAAGGGTAGCTACAGAGAAACACTGATGACAAGGGCACATTTGTTGTCTTGAGTGTTGCGGCTGCCTATGACAATGTGCTTTTCATATTAGCCCAAATAAATAGAAAACTATTTCCTAAGCAAATGGGAATTGGAAGTGAGAAAACGAGAAACATTATCTGATCTTGATGCCAGTGACTTTAGGAAAAATTAATTCATCCTTTGTTGCAAATTCTTTTATCATGAGAATCTGTATCAACTGCAGCACTGTTTGCAGCAATGTCCTAAGGCAAAAGCAAAAGCAATGCACTCAGTCTTACAGCAAATGCTCAGCTTCAGATTGTACAGGGGTGATTGATTCAAAGCACAAACAATAACATTTAAACAAAGAATTAAAAATGATCCAAAATGAAGCAAGAATTTAATTAAAAGGACAGCCTCCTGAGAGATGAAAGGCCTAGAAAGGGAGGGAGAGACCCACAGCAAATCTTCAACAGAAAGACTAGTGTAAGGAAAAGCAGCTCAAGAGAAAAGCTGTTTCCAGAGGAAAATGGATTTTTATTTTTTTTTTTAACAGAATTTCTTGAATCAGTTTTTAAAGCCAAAGAAACAAATACAATAAAATTGATGGTAAAGACAGATTTGGTAGGTAGCTGCAAAGGCTCATTCAGCTCTGATTCCTTTTCATGAAAGAGTGATGCAGAATGGGTTACCAATGCAATCAAATCTGCCTTCTCCTTACAGCATATGTGCTTTTAAAAAAGCATATTAATTTTTACAAACAAGTTGGTTTGTTTTTTTTTTCAATTGACTTGAATGGACACAAAATTTGCTTCCTCAGCAGGGAGACCAAGAGATACACAAAGAACTAAAATCTTATCTCTGAAAGCAGTTCCAGCAGATCAGCTATGTTCTGTGGAACAAAAATGTACGTTCCTCTGATCTTTACCATCTTCAGACACAAAGACATTGTTGCAGCTTACTCAGTGCTTATACTGCCTGTTGGTTGGATAGCAATCTTTAGGCACCAAACTATTAAATGCAATGTTTTTCTCTAGCACTAAATTCATTCCTACTATCTACAACTTAATAATGAAGCCATGGACTTTTCAGGAGAGGCCACTCAGCTAGGGTGATGACCATTCTGGCTGAAGGCCCCATTACAGTTAATTAGATAGCACTCCTACATGCAGTAGCATTTCATCTCAATAAGGTCTTGGGAGAAAAGCACTTATTACTTCAGACCAAATACTCCTGAAGATGGTATCCAACATTAAATAGTAAGCAGGCAAACACCTACAGCCCCACACACAAACAACAAACAAACCAATCAACCAACCAACCAAATGAAACAAAACCAGAAATAAGGAATGTCTTTCTGAAAAAAGTTTTGCACTTCAGTAGAAACAGGGCAAGACCTGTCTTTTTTTCATCTTGTCAGGGTCTTAAGAAGCAAATCGTTGTCCAGCTTTTATGGTCTGATATGTTGTAAAGCCGAGTTAATTTCAACTTGATTAACAAGTAGTGGAGTATTCTCCACTGATACATGGTGTGGAAGACCCCAGTATTAGTGATGATCCCTGGAAGTCACTCTGAAAAGTGCATGAAAGAAAAAAAAAAGAACACAAAACTTATAGAGAAAAGTAATAAGTTTTATGCAAGCAGATGATCTTTTGGGAAAAGAAATCCCACAACCAAATTCTTGGGCTTACAAGTACTTCTTTGATTGTGAAGCAGCAGACATTGTGAGTGATTTCTCTTTATTGCCTTTTCCAAGAAAATGGAGTGTGTTCCCACAGTTTAACTTTCCTGATATTTCCACACATCTGTGTTTCAGCAGAACTTTGCTGGCAAAATGGCATTCCTTGTTTTAGTCAAAAAGCCAGACTCAGTGAAATACACATTAGCTGCATTAATTTCTGCACCTCTTTCCTGCCACTTTGTGGATAAAAACTGTGTATCTTACACATAACAAAAAAAACTTTATTGAAATTGCAAGGTACGAATCCCAAGATTGAGAGATCCCATATTAAAGACAAGACGTACAAGTGACTTTCTTGTGTTTCCTGCAAACAGTAAGGCGTGGAAACAGCAGGCTTCAGCCAATTATATATCTGCAAAATGGGATGGAGTTTCACAGGATAAAGAAACGGAAACTCCTTTAGATTTTTTTCCCCTGCAGAATTTCAAAGGTTTCCTGTAGGTAAGGTGTTTGAATTTATTTTATTTCATTTTTATCAGTCTCATGAATATTTAATGATGGAGCTATTACACAACATACAAGTGAGTTTCACTACAGCTGTTCTGGCACATCCCTTAAATACACATTTCAAGTTCAAATGGAACTCTTGGTTGCTTTGTCTTTTTGCAAATGACTGCATTTATTCAAGAGGATCACTTCTGGCCTGTATTTTTCTAAAAGAAATCAGTCGGCTACAAACATTTGTAACTTCACTTTCTCACCTCAAGGCCATTCCTGAAAACCTTTTCCATTTCATCCTTGCAGGCATTTTTCTTTTCGAAGGAAATAATGGTAAAGTAAGGACTTCAGCAATGGTCACCTTTGCCTATATTAATTTCACCAAATATCTTTGGGTTTAAGGGTATAATTTTTGTTCTTTCCCTGGCCCATCTCTCTTCAATCCAAACATATATTGCTCAAGAGTTCAACGTTCCAGTCTTTTGAAGAACTCGATTTTTATGACAGATTAAGATACACATTATTACAGTGTTTGATAGCCTGGGGCATATACTATTTTGCAGAAAAAAAAAAAAAAGTGGATTTTTTTTTTTTTTCTGACAGAATTAAAGTAGAGGACTTGAATTTTCAGCAGTTTGTGCCCAAAGGCAAACTGTATGGCTGTGTTCAGTCCATTCTTTGGAGCTACAAAGAATCAGTTATTGTTTCCTGTGCCCCTATTTGATTTAGATAATTTCTACAGCACTGTTAACCAATTCTTGAGCCAAACTTCAGCAGTTTCACTTCCTGTGAAATAGATTAATAATAACTGTAATTATGGGGTACTGAATAATCTGAAAGTAAGTTTCTTCCCTGCCCCACAGTACAGGAATCTTAATTTGGATTGCAAATTTGCAGATTTGTCATTGTTTCCTGGTTCATAGGCAAGTGAATTGATTTCAAGTTTTTGGAAGCTGACAGTCTTGTTTAGAAGCACCAGTCAGTAATTCTGCTGAAGGGGTGGACTATCTTGTTCCTTTTAGACATCAAGAAGCCTTCTTTATGCGTAGTCATAAAGATACCCATCTTTATGAGTAGTCATCTTACTACTATTTTTTTGTATTTATATCTAGTAGCAATAGAATAAAGCACTCCATCTTTCTTTTATTTGGTGTATGCTTTGTTGATCCTTGGCAAAATACTGTTGGTTTTATTTTGTTCACAGGGAAGCCAGTTAAAACAGTTAATGAGCTGCCAACCATGATACACTGGGTAAAAAACAAAGCCAAGAAAGAGCCATGAGACTTTCCACATCTCATGCTTAGTTTAATTAAGTTTGTCCTCTAGATGACTTTTTTTTCCTAGTGTTAATAAGGTTTCTGGTAAATTCTAATTATAGACTAAGAGATTAAGTTTAAACACCATCTATATTAAAAAAAATCTGCAAGAAAAGACAGATGAATCCCATTCCTTACTGACTAAAAAGAAAAGAATCTGAGTGGAGCATATTACTGCATTGAAACCTCATTTTGAAATAAAAAAAAAAAGGAAAAAAGATTACTTGAATCTCACAAACGTAATACAATGGCAATCACCAAAAGCTTTTAAAAAGCAGACTTTATTGAGCTATTTTTGCTCTTGCCTGAGAACACAGCACATCTGTCATTAGACAACAGGAAAATACTGTTCTGTGATACAGACCAACAAGTGAACACACTGTTTTGTTACATTTTACTCTACTCTTACTACTCTGCAGATTTATGTCCCAATTACTAGAACTGCAGATGGGAACATAGAAGCATTTTATGACCAATCCAGGGAGTGACTGACAAAAGTGTTAGGAATGGGGCACAGTTACAAGTGACCTCAGTATAACCTTTGGTGATTAATGTATTATTAAAAGGTGTTCTACCAATATATCTTGATTTTATATAAGGTGTATATAGAGACTTTGGTGCTTTCTAATTACAATAGATTGAGCTTGATAAGTAATCCATTTAACTTTAAGACTTCTCATTCAAAACACAATCTGAACCTAAAAACTTCCTTCTTGGCTGGAAGTTTCTGCCCTAACTTTCCTGCCCTTAATGTTTCCAGCTGCCTATATTCATCTTAAAGACATCTGCATGCACTACGAGATGCACGATCAATTCATTAATCTAGCCCTCTGAATTTGGGACTTACATCATAGCTAAGCTCTTGTGGTACACAATGATTATGAGCTAGAGGATGAAATGGAACATGAGTGATTTGAACATAGAGATGTGTGATCCTACAGCAAATGTATCCCTTCAGATTAGTTTGTGTGACATGCAGTATCCTGTTCAACTGTCTCAGAATCTACTTCTTTCTATACTTTTCCATTTTGTTTGGCTTTGTGCTGATCTGATGACACCGCCCACTGGTGTATCTGAATAAGGACTGAACACAACTTAAAGGCACACTTTCTGAATAACATATCTGAGAGTAAAATGTCTGGAGAGAAAAAGTTTGTTGATGAGTAGAAGAGTCAAGCATGCGCTGACATGTTTTCTTGCTGCTTTTTCAATGTCTCACCTTCTTCAGGCCCTAATTACAAGCACTATTATTCACTTCTCTTATTCTAAGATTACCTTTATCCAAATATATGTGTATACATATATATACACAAATATGATAAAAAGAGGAAGAATTTAGTAGTATTCATGATTGAATGACCCTGTGAGCAAGGTTTATTCATTTTTACTAAGCATATTCTGTCAACTAGCATGTCTGAAGACTTCTTATTATGCTGCTGAATTAGCAGTCAAGTAGCATTGTTTGTTCTTCAAAATTATGTGGCCTTTTATTTAAATGATTAATGATGCATATTAATCAAGGACTGAGTTTCTGCAGCAAACTACCAGCCACCTTGGGGAACACAGCTTAGAAATTAAATTAGCTCTTTTGTGGATGTGACTGAATTTTTCCTTTTTCTTTTCATTTCTTTCTTCTCCAGATATGTGAAAAAAGGCTTCTGTCTTTGGCTTTAGTTTACAGTGTGGAAACCTTAAAAAAAAATCAGTTTCGAAATCTTATGGAAATATGTTCAACGGGTTCTATAAAAAAAATACGCCAATATATGCATGAAGCAGATCAGAACAACTGAATGCATGCCTCTCTGTTTGCCTTTGCAGAAAAAAGATGAGGCAGTGAGCTTGTGCCATTTGCAAGAGCAGCAGTGTTCCCTTTTTCTAGAAAGCAAACCTCCCCACCAGGGTGAAACACTCACTTCCTTGAAAGGTAATGTGAATCCCAAGCTTTTGCCTTCTCCTTTTTGCAGTTCATTGTTCAGTGTGAGATTCCCTGCCACAGAAGAGGAGGGGAACATAATCAGGTTGTTTCTAGGTATCAAATGGTACTGATGACATCTAAGCTTCCAGGTTTTGTAAGTATTTAAATTCTCCCTGCACACATGCTTACTTGTCTCCATACTTATTTGCTTGTCCCTGTCTGTAGCTGGCATTAGCTACCTGCAAATTAGAGTTACCTAGAGCAATAGACTCTCAGAAACAGCAAAATAACTTTCTGACTATGCTAAAACCTTGGGTAGTCTCACTGGCTACTGCTCCATCCCTGGCACTGATGGAGGAACTGAGCAGATGACCATTACCAGAGAGGGACAGGCTCCATCAAGAATAGCTGCTGTGCAAACTCCTGTTCCTCTGGTAGTAGCAACCTGGACAGTAAATTTGGTTTTCTGGTGTTTTCCATGAGTTCTCTTTTCACCTGTATTCCTTAACAGTCGATGTTCAAGCCTGTGTTTATAGAACAAAGTTCAATGTTGTTTCGCCCTGGCTGGATCTGAAACCTGGATGATATCAATTTAGCTGATTTCATAGGGTCTCAGATTCTGGAATCAGTAAGCTGAACAAGGAAATTTTCTTTCACACACTCAGTGATAGGTTCAGGAAATGCAAAGTCCAGCTGTAGCTAAGTCTGGTGAGGGACATGAAAGACAGCTATAAGGGTTTCTACATCACAGCAGAAGGAAGACAAGGAAAAAAGCAGGCCTGCTGCTGAATGGGGTAGGGACCCCGGTCACAAAGAACATGGAAAAGGCTGAGGTGCTTGATATCTTCTTTGCCACAGTCTAAGACTGGCCTAGGAGAATCACATGCCCCTGCCTCCAGGGGAAAGTGTGGAGCAAGGAAGACTTATCCTAGGTGGAGAAGATCTTGGACTAGACAGTCTTCAGAAGTCCCTGGCAACTTCAGCTCTTCTACGGTTATGCAGTTCTGTAAAAGGTGATAAAATTTCAGTATTCAGTGTTTGGAGAAGAGCTTAGGAACATGAAATGCTGAACCTACAAATGTCTTGTCAGTATTGATTTATTAGATCTCATTCCCACCATGCCTCATACCATTCTAGCCTAGTTCTTCCAACTTTTCTGACAGTTACCACAAGATGTGAAGACATTTACTTTGCTAGATCTCGAAAGATTTTAGAGATAATGCAGTTAGCTTTCACCTATATCAAGAATCAGTTGCTAGTAGTCTCTTCCTGCCTATCCCCTTCCAGGGTAATAACTTTGAAAAGAGCAAACATAACCCTTTTACAAAAACAAGTATCACAGTGGAGAGGAACAACTTCATATCCTCTGTTTAATTCACACTCTACTGAAGTTTTCAAAAGAAGAAAAGGTCTATTCTCAAAAAATTGCAGCTATTTCTCTTCATAATTAAAATTAAGAATGCAGACTCCTGACCCATAGCTTCATTGTTTAAAGGAGGCAACTGAATAACCCCATATGCAGCCACCAAACAAAGGATCTGAAAATAAGAGAGGAATAAGTCCCCCTGTGAAATAAACCTTTCCACTAGATTCAAAAGGCAAGCTGCCTTGAGGCAGGTTCAGTGTGGTGACAGCTATCTTTCAGGATTTACTTGTGCTGTTTCAGAATATGGTACTTGTCTCTCTGGTAGAATAAGCAATAAATTCTCTATCAAACTTTTGGGACCTTCACTTTTTTTAGAAATGGAAACCTTTAAATGAGAAGTGCACTTTAACTGTATAGTGTAGTTAAAGAATTTATACTGTTTCAATCCTGATATCCTACTCAAATTCCAACTTAATTAATTTCTGCCTTTAATACTTTCCATTCTAATAGTCTTGTGCTTGTAAATTTATTTTCCACTTTCCAATCTTAATTATGCTGTAATAATGTTATGTAATCTTATCATGGCTCTTTGGTTTTAACACAGGAGGATTCAGCTTTGGAGCTAGAAATTAAAAACCATTCTGCGCTGTAAATGTATCAGCTTAGAATTGCTTTAGGGCCTAAACATACTCCAGGCGTGTGAGTTTCAGTTGGTTTCCCATGAGGGATTACACAGGTCTCCATGTGTAAATGACAGGTGTAACTTTTCAGAACTCTATCTATAGCTAAATATTTAAAGTTCGCTTTTCCATTTACAGGTACAGATATGCAGACAAGCACACATATTCACACACACACTCCTCCCTTTTAAGGCTGCCTGAAACACCACACTCTATCTTCCCTTCTGACTTTTTTTCAGTTTACACTTTCAAAGTTGAGTATGTCTGATGACTCACTGTGAAAAATAAACACAAAAGGAGTTTGGTTTTACCTCCATGGTTTGTGAAGGGAAATAAAGATTTACTCTCTTAGGAATGGTCAAGATATGGGTTTATTGCTTGTTCAGAGAAGCTATTTTTTTATGTTCACAAAAAAAACCCATGAAAATTCATAAGAACTGAGGACAGCAGCATTCTCTTAAATTAAAAAAACAAAACAAACAACACAACAAAACGTCAAAAACCAAACTAAAACAGAAACCAAACAACATTTTTACTGCATTTTTGTCATGGGTTCAGCAGTAGCAGGCATTTTTCTCCTTCTTAATAGCTGGTGTAGCGCTGTGTTTTTGACTTTCAGCCTGGGAACAGTGCTGATAACACCAGTGTTTTCAGTTACTGCTTAGCAATGTTTTGGTCTGACCAAGGACTTTCCGAATCTCATGCTATGCCAGGGAGGAGAGGAAGCCAGGAGGAAGCAGAGACAGGACACCTGACCCAAACTGACCAAAGAGGTTATTCCATACCACAGCACGTCATGCCCAGGATGGAAAAAAATGGAGAGCAGAGACCCGGAAGGGGGGGGGTGTGTGTGCACTGCTTGGTCAGGCTGGGTGGTGAGCGATTGTATTCTTTCCTTGTATTTGCCTGGTCATTATTATTACTGCTGGTAGCAGCAGTGATTTGTGTTATACCTTAGTTACTAAACTGTTCTTATCTCAACCTGTGGAAGTTGCATTCTTTCAATTCTCCTCCCCATCCCCCTGGGACTGGGGGAAGAAAGAGGGGGGAGTGAGTGAACGAACTGCTTGAGGGTCTTAAACCACAACAGTTTTGTACTCAGAACCAATTTCCATCAGAAGAGGAATTTTTCTGTGTCATTTTTACATTAACTACTCTAACTTATTGAATTATTTCACTAAAACCGTATAGGTTTGATAATTTCCCCTGAAGTACTTAGATTGTAAAATTGTCATTTGAAGACGCATTTTTAGCTAGGAGCAGTTACAAATGTTGCCAAAAAAAAAGCCTACTCAGAACAGTGGTCTAGGTTACAGAGGGATATGATTGCTCTCCATATCACACCACAAATCTCTAAAACTGAAAAACATCATCATGATTCAGATTATTTTTGTATTAATAAAATTCCTTGGTCAGCTTAACTTCCTGCATTTAATATTTGTCTGGGCATTCAGATGTTGATACTGCCAAGTAGGTGACCACCTATGCTGTAGCTGGGTTCTCAGACGGCTTAGGAGGGCGTTTTCTCACTAATCCTGAGGAGATACTTCAGTGATGCACTTAGAACATAGGAGTAATTCTCTTCACATTTCCTCTACAGAAACATGATTTGTTTGGCAGGAAGCATTTCCTCTGTCTGTCATTTATAGCAGAGTGAATCTGGCATGACTGTTGTAATCAGTGACTCTACCTCTCAGTTCAGCTGGTTTAATATTTTCCATTGCTGGAAAAATGTCCAAGCTGGATCACTGATAATTTTAAAGAAACTTCATTTTGGACAGTTCTCAGGGTAGAATTATAATTGTCTTTAACCATGGATTTTAGATTTCAGAGTCAATTTCATTCATAATCTTGCCTTGTCACCTTTCTTCTATTGTTAAGACAATTTAAGGCTAATCTTAGGCAGATCCTGTTGAAATTATTTTCCCTTCCAAATTATAGAAGAATTGGTTGGATTTTTTTTTCCAGAATATACTTCAATTACTATGAAGTTAAAATTTTCCACAGGAATCTTGCTAATAAATTTATGTCTTGAAATTTTTCTAATGAAATGTAGATTTCAATGACATTCTAATCCTTTAAGTTTTCATTTGTCAAACAATTCCATTTTGAGTTAATCTAAATTTTACATTTATCTACTTAAACTGCTGTGTTACATCAAGCCTTCTTTCCTGTCTACAGCCAGCTTTTTCTGGACTACCTCTTCCATGAAACAATGTCATTTCCCTCTGATGGAAGTTTATGTTGGTTAGAGGGTATGGCTGAATTTGTAACACTAAATTACATTTCCTAGGAAATACGATGACAACTCAGAATGATCTTTAACTGACTTGAAATTAAACTTTCCAACATTTCCAAATATATCTTTTTCTGATTTTTGTGTGTGAGAAAATGTTTAATAATCTGGAAAATAAATGTTTTAGCACTCATTTTTTTTTGGCAAAAAATTGTAAATTACAACTGATTTGAGTTTTGGATGCATTACACATAAACCACTCAGACACAATGGGAAATTCTCCTAAGCTGCACTAAGGAATGTACATTCCTCCTTGTTCACCAGGCTGATATTTTTTTTCCTTGTTGTTTTAACATGCTTAATTAATATATCAGTCTTCTTTTCTGATACATTTGTCTGCCAACTGCTTGAAGGTATTGCATTGTAAAGTGTCATCACTGAGACAAACTTTATTTAAGATGGACATTTTTAGGAGAGCATCTAGGAATAACCCTTTGGTTTATATCTGGTATTACTCTGAGTTCAGATACAAGGCTTTAGAAACTCCAGTTATCCTCATTGTTAAAAAAAGATGTTGCCTTCTTCTATGTAGTAGATTTTTATGCACTTGAAAAAATACAATTTCTATTCTTCATTCTTCCAATTTTTCAAATTAATTACCCAAGTATTTTCTCAAGAGATCAGATTTTTGATATCAGAAGATTCTTATTGGTATCTGTCATTCTTGTCTGAACTGCTGAACATCTTTCTTGAAGTGTAGTACCCCAGATTGTATACCACTCTAACCAAAGCCTTCCTAAAGCAAAATGAAAAACCAGGATTTGTCCAGGTTTCTCTTAGAAAAATTTCATTTTCTTTTTTTTTTTTTATAAGAGCAATACCTTCTTGATTTATTTTGTGCTCTCCTCTAAATCTAGATAATTTTTAAAAATGGTCCCTGACTGGTTGTTCCCATGTCCTTTATTGTGCAACTGATTTTCATTTCACACTTCTTTATTGATTTTCAGCTTAAATTTTCATCCTATTTCTGGAGTTTGTCAAAAATTACCCTATTACGTTCTAATTTTGTCCTCCAATATGCTTGCAGTTCCAGTCAGAGGTTGTCTTGAAATTTAACAACACTATTTTCTGTTACATCACTTCATTAGTGAAAATATTGGATAGAAGTGGATGATGTTTAATTCTGCACAGTCCTATCTGATAACTTCCTTTTATTTTTATAGATAATTGATGGATAAGTGCCCCTTGTATACTGTTGTCTAACCTGTGTTGTGCAAATTTCAAAGATGTTTTTAAAGCTGTTTTCTTAGCTTGAGATGGTATCAAAGCTTTATTGATGGCAGCAAACCCCAAGAAAGCTCCTGTTCTTTTCCCATCAGCAAGGTCTATTAATCTGACAAAGAAGAAAATTGGATATGATTATATACCACAAATCCATCCTAGTTCTTATTTAACTCTCTGTTATTTTCCATGCTTAAATAGATTTCCGTTGTTTCAGATTTTTGCTGGAAAATGAATCAAAAAGTGACTAATCTGTAATTCCATGGTCCTCTGTTTTCTTCTGTAAAGGAAACAATGTTTTTGATTGGAGTTGGGGGTGTTTTTTGTTTGTTTTGTAGTTTTTTAAGTTATCCATTCTTCCTCTGGCAGTTCTCATACCCCAGTGGTTTTACAATGGGGAGAAGGGCAGACCTAGGGACAGTTCCAGGTACTTTTCCTACTGGGAAAGAGGTTGTGCTCAGAGTTCTGACAAACCCATAAGTGACCTGATAATTTCCAAATGTTGCCTTCCCTGTTCTAAACGAAGATCTTGCTCTTAAGGTCCTTTTCAACCCTTACTATTCAATGATTCTATGATTTCCTCTCCGATCAGCTGCACTAATCCTCAAATTATAAATTGACCTTTTTAGGGAAGACTGCCTCAAAAAAGATTGTAACATTTTGTTCTTTTCAGTATCACCTGCAATTAGCTTAATTGTTTTCACAGAGGGAGTGGGCCAACACTTTCTTCTCACTTTTTACATCTTGCTATTACAGCCCTTCTAATGTGGTCCTTGTTATTCTTGACACAGCTTGCTACAAGCACCATTTTTGTAATTTGGCCTTTCTGATTTTGTCTCTACCAGCTTGAAATATACCTTTGCAATCCTCTACACAATGAGACCTGATTTCTACTGTTTGCTCCCATCTCGTACGGAGGCCAGTGAAGAAACACTACTGAAACCTGTTGAACTCATACTGCGTTTCTCCGTCTTTCCCTGTGCTGTGATGTTGTGCTTATGTGATTAGTATGCTTCTTAAATTACCAGCCTTCCTTAGCAGTTTTTTTCTTTTAGCATCTAACTTCTTTTCAGATCAAGAGAGCTGTGTAGCAATTCCTTAATAAATAATTACAAAGATGATTGCTTAACCAAAAGGACCAATACCTACACATAACTTTTACTGGCAGTTTTAACTCATTAATTAGAGAGTTATAATTGCTAAGGGTAAAAGTTTTGAGAATATGAAAAAATTAAAACTTGGAGATGTGTTCCAGAGAGGTAGGCAGGCTGTTTTATGGATTATCATATAATCAATCATGCATCTAACTGTGACCAGCTGCTTTCACCATCACCCTTAATGAAATTAAGTAGGCTTGTGTAAATGCTACCCACCATCACAGGATGTGAGCCTACAGTATCTTTAAGATAAGGTTTTCACCCCTTCACTTGTACCATATAGGGCTTGTACCTTGTAAATTAGCCTTAGGTAGAGCTACTTGTAAGGAATAACTTTCTTGAGCAAATGGAGGAGACTGTACTCCCTAATTAATAATTTACTTTCTCTTGTTTTTAAGGTTATGTGGAACACAGATAAGGGAATCCTTTTTTTTTAAGTTTTTGGTTTGTTTTTTTTTTATGAATTTCACTTTAAGAACACACTTAAAAAACAGCATACAGTTTGAATCAAAATGGGAACATATGAACGCTATTCATAAAACAACTGCTTTTTCCCTTCTTTGGTCAAATGAGATTTTGATTGCCAGAGAAGCCACATCTTATTATTTTCTTCTTTTGCCTTTCTAAAAATAATTCTGAAAATCTGTTTATCATAAATGTAAGCACTTGCCACAGTCTGAAGTACCCTGATCATGATAATGTCTAGAAAATAATACAAGAAATATGTCTGGTTTAGTTTGTGGATTTAAAAAAAGAAGAAACCAAAGTATTAAGAAAATGACATGTCCCATTGGACGAACATGAAAGAATGACTAAAGACAGATGGGAAAATAAACTTTCATACCACTTCTATTAGCTCCTCTTAATTATGGAACAGATAATGAAATGGTCTTTATATCATCACTCGAAAATTTATGCTCAAAGGGGGTATAGTCACTAACTGTTCTCTAGGATGTACATGTCCATTCTTTCCATATAATGAGGATCAAGTTTCTTAGGCCTACCTTAAGAAAATTGCATACATATTTAGAATTATTTGGTTAGCAACATAGGTAGTTCTAAAAATAGGATCAGATACTTGCACATTTGTAAGGTATCTTTACAGACTGTTTATGCTTAAGGAAATCCTAGATCACATTTGGACCTGAAACATAACTGTGTATCTTCAAGACTAATTTATTTAATTGTTGTATCTAGAGGAGTTGCAATGAAGCACATAAATACGGCTCAGAGAACACAATAAGATTTTAATATGTTGAGTTAATTGTGCTTACTTGCAGTACAAAGTCAAAGATCAACTAACAACACATTGGTAAATGAGATGAAGCCAGAGGAAATTATATTTTGCTGATCAGAACAGAAATATAAGCCACCTTTTGGCTCATTGAGTACATAGAGTACCTTCAGTATCCTGGCTTTATTCCCTACTGCAGGATCCATATGTTCTTCTATATTCTAAGCCACCTCCACACCATGTCTACCTCTGCTTGATATGTGTAGTCCTCCTTTTTCATATGCAAAACATTCTGAACTAGAGAAATATCTGTAAATGCAGAGTTGATCATGTGAAGCAAACTGCAATTTTGGGTCCGAGTTAAGATTGGTTTGGACTAAGATTTTCTATATTTTGGGCTGCCTCTACCTCCACTTTTTATTTACCCAGTCATCTTTTCTATGACATTTATTTACCACTGTGGAAAAAATATGTGGATACTCATGCTAGTTGTGAGTTACTCATGAGTGTGATGTACTTACAGGGGAATGTGTCCTTTCAGTTCTCTTGTTCTGAAATGCAGAATGACAAATCCTTAGAGTTCACAGACTTTATCTATGTAGGAGAAAAAGATCCATCTGTCCTAACTAAAGTAACATTCCCAAGAACATCAACATGATCAGCATGTCACTATCTTACTGAATTGCCACACCATAGGGTTTAGATGATAGAGAGGATCCGGTCATCAGTTACGGCTGTCATACAGTTCTTCATCAATGGCTTCTATTAACATTTAGTTGCTTTAGGGCTATGCCTACTTTTCAAAAGGTCGATCCTTTCTCCTAGTGAAATTAGTACCTATACATAATGCATGACTGCAAGCAAAAATATTAACTGGAACATATACCTTTGCGACTTGTCTTCACAAAACTATGGCAGTGATACAGTCAACCAGCACCCGTTTCTTTCTGTGTGGAAATTGGTGCTACCGGGGAATGTAGGAAGTGTGTCCCCATATCGTGACATAAATTTTTAAGCATGAGCTACTTCATTTTGCAGTATATTTTGATCTGGGTTTCCAGATAAACTGCACAGAATTATGTAGAGCCACTTTATTATTCAGTAATATTGAAGATTTATAGTTTATGAGCTTACTTTTATCTTGTTCCTCACAACTCACAGTTACTTATACAAAAGCAAAAAAAAAAACAAAACAACAAAACAAAAACTCCAGTAATTTTCTGTGTACTTTAGTTTTGCAAGCCCTTAAAATAAAATTTGAGAATAACAATATTCTGTATTGTCTATGTGTTTTTCCTGTAAGATACAGAAATGCTTGAGATTGGTTCTGAAAACAGAAAATAACTATTATAAAGAATTATAAAAATAAATCCCCTCTAATGGAAAATTCATTCTCTTTAAATTACTATTTTTATTAAATAAATACTCTGGAACCATTTAAATAATAACATACTTCATTAAACTAGAAATACAGTTTCTTACTGAAAACCTGAAAGGAAGCATGCAGAAAAATTAATTATGAAACAGTTAACTCATTTACTTCTTGTTCATGTGCATAGCCAAGTTAGCACGTGTAAACTGCACATGTAAATTTTACAGGTGTGACCGGGGGGAGGGGTAAAGTCACCATAGGAAATATAGATCTGAAAAATTAGTAATGAATGATCCATGAGACAAGTAGACTACAACAAAATCAAAGAAGCTATGTAAATCAGAGGACCAGTTTAACCTATTACAAAATCATAGACTATGGTAGTGTTCACTAAAGGATTCCTCTCATTTCTTGCAGAAAACTAAGCACAGCTTCATTAACACATAAAGATAAGTTTTTCTAGGTTTCTCTTCCTGTTGATTACATAAAGTTAATGGTTGTGTCCTAGAGCACATTTTTATTTGTAGCAATGTTCAGGATGTCCCTGAAAGAACCAATTAAAAAAATGTGAGAAGTATCTGTACTGTGAAGTACTCTCTCTAATATGAAAATTCTTCAACTCTAGGAATTCCAGGGAAAGGTAAAATTTTGATTTATGAGGTCTAATATTTCTGATCTTGGAGCTACATAAAACGTGCTAACTTCCAGTGAGACAGCAGAATACCCCTTGTAATCAGTCTCACGGGGTGAAGGAGGAGGTAACAATCACCTTAGTACAATGCTTGCTCATTTAACTCCTTAAAATGATTACTTTTTGAAGATCGCACATATGATACTTCACTATTTCAAAGACACATTGCATATGAAGATGCCAGGTGTTTACATAAGAATACATTTCATGTCTTAAAAACCCTTTCAGCTCTCTGGTAGGCACAGTATAATCACACTCAGTGGTTCTTACGAAGGTTATGGGAAAAGATTTCCGGGAACAAGATGAACTATAATTGCTTGTGCTTTAATGGAGTAAGAGATTAGTACTCCCAGCCTCTCCTTAATAGTAAGTGATTCACTCCACCTGTAATTGCAGACCTGGTTGTCACTAAATACGGAGCTAGAAAAGCAGAGTGCTTAGTGTTCCATCCAAGATAAGAAAGCGAACAAAATGTCTTTTTTTCTTCAGCCATATGCCTCCTTCTTTAAAAAACATCTAAAAGGTATTTAAGACTCTTTATATACTATGCAACTAAAATGAGAAATGAACATTAAGCCTAAAAGTACATAATTATAATTTGGAATTAAATTAGATTTCGTATGTCAGCAATCAAATGATTTGCTAAAGGACAGCTCATTGAATTGATATTTAATGTTCGTCTAAGGATAAAGTAACTTTTGCAATATAATTAAATGAGCAAAAATGCATAATTGCAATCTTATTGATATGTTAACCTTGTAAAAAATATTTTAGTATTGAGGCATCTAATGAGATAGCTACAGCAAGCTAATTAGATTTCGAGTGAGTTGTTAACCATGCTAATTCATATTTTATAAGATTATTAATTAAAACCCAACATGCTGTAACTTCATTGTATTGTCTTACTGTATTTTACACTAGCTCTGACTTACAAGTAAATTAAATAAAGCAACTACAAAGGACTAGAAAAATGTAACTAACAATTTCTTGCTAAAATAGTAAATATTTTGCTGCAAATGGTTTCTCTTATATACTTATAGCATCTCATGAAAGGCTCTCTATAGCCATCACTTACTGCAACATCCAAATTTTCTATGCAGAGTTAAATATAGGGTGGACAACACAAATTTGTATATTAAGTTACTTTTCGTGTTCTCAATTCATGTATAGAAAAAATAAAATTATCAAAGCCAAGCGCTATAGAAAATCAAGAAATAATACACTGAAAAATTTTTTTTCATTAGACTCATGGCACAAGTTACCGCATAAATATATATTTTTTAATCTATCAATTAATTTATCTTCTTAATCAATAAGCAATACTGCTGCTTCTAAAGTAAGCAGGAATTTGGTAACATAGTGCAGGTATTTGCATTCATCACTGTAGCATAAAAAAGTCCCATTTACAGCTAGATGCTATGTTTACTGTTATTTTACCATAGTCTTAGGTGCATCATTTCCCTTCAGGAAAACTACAGTAATACACCTGTATCCTTCAGAATGTCCACTTTGCTCCATGAAACTAAAAATCCTTTGACATAAGTAGGATCCTAGTTCTGGAAAACGACAGGAACCTGCAGAAAAGCATAGGGCTACACCTCTTCTTTATCAAACTGATCAAAGACTCTGGGTATTTCTGCTTATTACTCTGAACTCCAAACAAACTGGCCTACCCCACTGTCCATTTATTTCCCAGGTACTCATTCAGGGTGTGTAAATCCAGGAGACAGCAGCCTTTCAGACTGCCCTGGCTTCTGGCTTCCTTAGATGTCAAACCTTTCTACAATTACATTGATCTGAAACTTCCCCAACAGGGGTTCCTTCTTGACAAGACTTTGAGGATGGCACTACAAACCTACAGGGTAAGACAGTGCACCCCATTTTCCAAATGTTCATATTGTTTTGACTTGAGTTGCGAGCTACAACCTACCCAGTTTCTTGGTGTTCCCTTGTGGACCCTGATTTACCACGCCTTGCCACAGCAAGCTTGATTTCTTGTAGCATTTTTGTTGTCTGGTATGACCTCAATGTCAGGATGTTGTTTACCTTCTATAAGCTTCAAACATTTCAGTTTGAAATGTTAGTTAAAAAGTTATTCAACTACTTCATTTTCTCCTTCAGGGTACCATTTCAATTCTGTTCAGCAATCAGTCTGAGCCACAGAAACTGTTTTGTTTCATTTACTGTTTGAGACCTGGCCCAGCTTTTGCACATTTTAGCAGTACAAGTAGTTCTGATTATCTCATGCCTCTTCATAGTTTAGTTTTGCACAAGTAGGCGGAAGGACGGAAACAAAATACCTTCACCATGCCCAGCCCTGCTGAGGAGGCCAGAGCACTTTATGTAGCTTAAAACAGCTCCCTTTCAACTTTTCCAGATAAATGAACTGCTGTCCAAAACGGACAAAATCACCACAACCATCAGTTCCTCTTCATTTCTCGGTTCAGTTTTGTTTTTTTTTTTTTAATTTTTACCTTGTGCATTAGTTGTTTTTTTTTTGCTAAGGCCCAAAGGCAGCTCCTGACTTCCCTCCCTTTTCTGTTAAATTTCTCATATATTTAATTTCTTCATGGCTTCTGCACTGCCCAGACTGTAAACTGTAAGGTTTTGCAGACCCTCTCTTTGTTCTCCTTGCTCCACATGAAAAGCTGCTATTGAATGTAGCTTCTTCCTTGGCAATGCTGTCTTTATCACTTCGTAAAGAGGCCAACATCAAGTTCCACCTGCCCCTAGAGCTCACTTAATAATCCAGATACCTACCTGGTAGTGTTACTGGCCATCACACTGACGACAGTGCAGGAAGCACTCAGTGCACAGGAAAGCGAGGGCTCCTCTTTGTAGATGCAGAAGAATCTAATTTTTATTTTTCCTACAGCTGCTATATTGTGTGTAGGGGTTTGATTTACTCAGCTAATAGTTTATTCACTGTATAAAAATACCTATATTCAAAGCCTTAATTGTTTTTTATGTTTACTGATTATAAAGTAATACAGTTATGTTATAATAATGAAATAAAGCCCAAGTGTTTTGGATTCCTTTTCTCCAAGCCATGTCTTTTTATGTGTGGTACAGGCAACTGTGAGTGCAATGTGGGTAACTATGCATTCAGTTTGAAATGTCCCAACATTTACTCTGTCTCCCCTGTGCAAAATTGTTTAGTGGCAAATCCAATATAAGGTTGGTGTAGCACATGCAATTTTTAAATTTATTTGTATTTCTCTACACAGAAAAGCTATCCCAAAATAAACTGCTTCCTCCAGAGCCCCTACATCTTCTTTAGGCCTGCTTTTCTGCTGTCAAGTAGTAGGTGATTGGTTGCAATCAAAGTTAGGCTATGAGCTTTTGCAATTAATTGCGAGGATTTTCTCAAGTATGAGCCTCTAAGAAATCCATCATCTTCATCTACCCTTATTATCTCCAGCCCTCCATCACTTTACTGTGTTTGTGTACACACTAAACTTCAGCCATCTCAGCTCCAAGTACAAGTGGAACAATAGGACAAGCTACTTATTCTCTTCTCACCTATGCAGCATTGAAAACACAGGTGGCTGTTTTCCCGTGTATATTGCTTCTGTATTTAAAAAGTACAATTTGTCTTATAGTAATATATAGAAACATAGAGTTCCAGACAGATGTCCAGCAAGGACAAATAACTCTTGAAAAGTCCTGGTCAATATCACTTACTTGCCTCCAATTTATTTTTGCCAATAAGAAATACTCAACCGGAGGTCACAAAGTTGTACTCATAAAATTTGAAGTTTCTTCTAAATCGTGAAGTTTTGTTTGTTCTTTTAGAACTTGCTTTCAGTCATGAATATTGTTGGTTTCTATTGTATCAATTGCAGAACACAAGTCTTTTATGTCATGCATTAGTGCGGTAATTTTCCTTTGAAGCCAAATAAGTAAGCCTATGGAAGGACATTGGTGTAATATTGCCATGAGATAAAACACAGTGTTCTGAACACCGCGTGCAAGAGGGTTTATAAATATTAAATATGTCAAATTTTAAAGGTCATGCCACTCTTCTAATACTGCAGTGTTTTAAATTTTATTTGCACAGTTCCAAATGTTGGTGTTTTAACGTTCATGCATTCAGAGAGCTACATTTGGTTTTGCTTAGCCTGGAACTTGATATCATATCATTGCTTTAGGCTCAAATATGATAGCTTACAGGCAGCATTTCTGTGGATGAAATTGAGGAGAAATAAGAGTGAAAGAGGAACATTAACATAGAGTCCAACATAATTGTTTAGCATCTTGAATCACCAAACGATCACAGAAAAAGGTTGGCTTTCAATAGTGCTCTCTTTTTTTTATACATAAAGCAGCTTGGGGAAATATGATGTTTGAAACATTGAAAAACATAAACAGCAACAGCAAAACTCAGAATAGTTTGACCTAATTTATAAGTTCTAAATATTGTTTTCACTGAAGTTTCTTTACTAGCATGCAGGCCAGGTTCTCTTATCTATTTTTTTTTCCTTGATGCTTCTACTGTCATAAATCATATATCAAGTTGATAAAGAGAAAGTCAGCACAGCCCTAGGAAAATTCAACAGGTTGTCAGCTATTTCTTATTCAATAATTTATGAGAAAAAGATGTCTCCATTACATAAATAATTCCTTTGCATGTCACTCAACTATGCTGTTATTTTGGATGTTTATTATTGAGAGAAAGAGGGGCTTTTGAAGGGCAAAGTGGGTGTTCTGGGTTGAAATAATCATTGAGCTCCAGAGATTAGTGATCTGTTATTAATAACCATCCATAACACAGGACATCGACAGGATACAGGAAAGTATCTTGCTTGAAAAACAAGCAAGATATGGTGTGACCCCAGAAGCTTAGACCAAACAGAATAGGTCAGAAGTTTTTCACATATGTGACTGACTCCCCAGAAAAGAAGGATTTCTTGAACCCCAGACTTGCTGTGCAATCAGTGGCAGTGTGCCTACTATGACTTTAACATGTGACTGAAAATAGCCAATTAATAAACCCTGGTGTATTCCTCATCAGCTACATATGTAATCAGATGACACTGGAACCTCTAAAGCTGCTGAAACCCTTGCTCCTTTTTAAAGCTCTCTTTACTTCAGTTTCTCTAAACCTTGTACATCTTACTGGGATTTTTTGGTGGGTTTTGTTGTTGTTGTTGTGGTTTTTTTTTTTTGTTGTTGTTGTTGGTTTTTTTTTTTTTTCCCCGAGTCTGTGTTGGTGACTATATGAAGGCATGAAAAATTGCAACTGCAAGTCTCATATAATCTTGTTACAATATGACAACATTCTTTGGTAGACAGGCTGAAAGACTTGGGCTTGTTCAGCCTGGAGAATAGAAGGATCTGGGGGGACCTTAGAGCAGCTTTCCAGTAGCTAAAAAGGACCTACAAGAAATCTAGAGAGGGTTTTTTTACAAGATCATGTAATGATAGGACGAGGTGCAGTGGCTTTAAGCTTAGAGAGGGGAGATTTATTAAGAAAATCTTCTTCACTCTGAGGGTGGTGAGGCCCTGGCACAGATTGCCCAGAGAAGCTGTGGCTGCCCCATCCTTGAAAGTGTTCAAGACCAGATTGGATGGGGCTTTGAGCAATCTGGTCTAGTGGAAAGTGTCCCTACCTATGGTGTATTGAGACATTGACTCAGGTCGGTGACGATACTGATACCAAGAGTCAACTTTATTACAATCAAGACCTTTTACCCCCTTGTTAGGGACTTTCCCAACCTGCACAAGCACCCCACAGTCAGTCTCATTGGCTTCTTTAAAAATCCTCAGGTAAATAGTCCAACCGTAATGCTTACAGGCTGCTCTCCCCAACAACAGTTTCACCTTCTTGCCTCACTTTTTCTCACATCCCCCAGAAGCTCTGGCCTTCAACTGAAATTCTTTGTTACAACAAGATCCTGGCTTATCGCCCTAAGGCTTGCTTATTTATAAAGCCTCAGTGTTTCTCATGCAAATCCTATGGCGTAATCCTGTCCTATCCACCTCCCACACCTGCCTGTGGCAGTAGGGCTGAAACTAGGTGATCTTTAAGGTCCTTTCCAACCCTAATCATTCTGAAACTTCTTTTGACTAACAGCAAAATGCTGTTTAAAATTCAGGTGGGTTTGTGCATTCTTCATGATAGCCTGTGGTGGGAATTCCACAGGTTAACCCAAAGCCAGTCAGAGGTTGGCATACAGTGACTCAGGCTAAACACAAAGGCCATAAATTGGGGAAAGTTAAAAAATCCTTTACAAGATAATGGCTGTTTTGTCTGTAATACAGAACACAACCATTCAATCCCTTCACCTTGTATTGTCTCAGTAATGATTAATCTGTAGCATTCTTGTTTCTACTATACTGATCCCTTAACCTTCTGTTGAGCTAGCATGCAAACACAGGAAAAACACACACAAAATCTATTGTGATTTTTTTTTTTCCCCTCCACAAATCCTTCCCAGCTGAAAACCAACTTTCACCACTTCATCTGGATTTTGTTTTTCAGTATGAGTTCTTTCAAGTTTGATGTTTTTGTACTGGTGGCATCTATCTGCTGCCATTTCTCATGTACTGACTTCTATTTTGTATTATTTTTGTTTAGGCTTCATATGTTCCCTTCAATTCTGTGTTCTTAGTTGATCACGCAGCAATGGCTTAGGCATTTTGGTGTCTATTGTTCCATGTGTATGACTGATTTGATAGTTTGAAATATTATGCTGCCAATTTTACTTCTTGATTCTTCTTGCTATCTGCTACATACTTTCTTGATTTGCTTTTTTGTCATCATGGTTTTGTGGGTACCTGTTCCCCAAATTAGCTGCCTTAGTCATAGAATCATAGAACTAGTTAGGGTTGGAAAGGACCTGAAGATCATCTAGTTCCAACCCCGCTGCCATGGTCACGGACATCTCACACTAAATCATGCCACCCAAGGCTCTGTCCAACCTGGCCTTGAACACCTGCCAGCAATGGAGCATTCACAACTTCCCTGGGCAACCCATTCTAGTGCCTCACCACCCTCACAGTAAAGAATTTCTTCCTCATATCCATTCTAAACTTCCCCTGTTTAAGTTTGAACTCATTACCCCTTGTCCTCTCACTACAGTCCCTAATGAAGAGTCCCTCCGCAGCATCCCTATAGCCCCCCTTCAGATACTGGAAGACTGCTATGAGGTCTCCATGCAACCTTCTGTTCTCCAGGCTGACCAGCCCCAACTTTCTCATCCTAGTCTTCATACAGGAGGTGCTTCAGTTCTGTGATCATCCTCAGTGGCCCTCCTTTGGACTTGTTCCATCAGTTCCATGTCCTTTTTATGTTAAGTGTGTTCTCCCCTGTAAGCTCTTTAAAATATATTCTTCAGCATATAAAAGATCATACCTCATGGATTTCTGTTGCATCTGCCAGGTTCATCAGGTTTCCAAACAACCACAAATGTACCTGCATGCCAGAACTGAGATCTCATGTTAGGATCCCATTAATGGAGCATAGCAGCTGAGCTGTCACACAGTTATGCTTCGTATCACAGGTAATAGGGGAAGCATACAAAAATTTTGTGTATGATGACCAAAGACAGACATGGTAAAAGTATATTTTATGGGTTTTTTTAATCAGTAAGATTTTGTCCAGTAAATGTAGTCAATAAAGCCAAAACATTATTCATCATATCTTTACATTGATGTGTATAGCAGGTTAGGTAGACATTGCTCTACCCTCCAGTGACTTATTCTACACCATAGAGATCCACATTTGGTCACATGAATGTCATTTATAACTGGATTGTACTAGGGATTGTACTGGAATTACAGATTAGATGGCAGTAGCCAGACTCCAGTTCTACTGACAGCATTTAATGGTTTCACACATGGACTATGGTCAGTATTAGAAATCCAGTGCTGTTTAATGTGCAACTACTAACTACAAATAGTCCATCAGCTGTACTTTGTGACTCAGATCACACAACTACTTCAATAGTTTACAGCTGATGGAGTTGTGGAGCCAGTGATGAGCTCTTCAGTTCATCTTGTTTGCTTAGGCTGCCAACACCATGCATGCTGATGTGAGAGGTAACTGCCAAATCTGAATTGTTGCCTTTACTGATGTAGGTAGTAATGAGCTATAATTACCATTCAGTTTTCCATATGTCACTAAAGAATTTGTATAATTAACTACATATTTAAATATGATTCATGTATCCAAATTTAAATGTCTCTGCTGCATCCAGGAGCTTTAGCGTTCTTCATGATTTCAATTGCTTTTCAAATTTCTTCAAGATAGGGGACTATGTACATTTTACAATTCTTTGTGTGATCTATTTCTTTATAAATTATTTATTTGAAATTTATTTTTTGTTTATCATCTGAGGGTGTATTGATATCTAAAACAAAACTAAATGTGAAAAAAAGATTAAAGTAAAAAAAACACATTAAGTTGACTTCAGGTTTGATATTTCTATATTTTAAAAGTTATAATCTGCTATCAATGAATTTGCATAGCTGTTTCAAAGCATATGACTTTTTAAAATATAAAAATGAAGAATTGGAACAAAATAATGTATTTTATAATGCTTATTTGTAACAAAGCATTTACATTGTCCCAGAATGAAATTTTAGGTTTTGATTTTGTGAAAAATGTTTAAATCCCATAAATTCTTACAGGATGGACAAACTGCTTCCCATAATTCAACTACCAATGTCTCCATTCAGTCACTGAAGCAATTGTCTTTCTTAACTGAAAAGAGGGTGCAGGGACAATGAGCTGTTCAGAAAGAGAGGAAACTCTTCCTGAAAAAGCTGCTTAGCAAACCCTGATAAAATATTCTAGCTCATGTTCTTTAACCTTGTGGTTACCATATGTGCTGACATTCCCTGACCATAATACTTCCATTTTTTCCCAAATAAGTTGTTCTGATTTGACAGAGGAACAGCTGTTGAATTTTACCTTTATTTGGTTCCCTCCAACTCATACACATATATCAATGATTCAAATATAAGATTAATACAGTTCCCCACAAAACATACACACAACATGCGTTGCTTAATAGTGGCATTTATTCTTTGTCTCTGTGATCATGCACCCCAGGAGGGAGCACGGTTTAGCCATATGTTTTGTATGTTACCTGTAATCTACTGACACGACAAAAAACTACCAAAAGGACATCACTGTCACAGCTTAAAAGAATATATCCCTTTAGGAAGACTAGTGCACTCTTTGAACTTCATAATTACAGGTGCAATTGTAGAAAACAGATTGGATAAAGCTGAAGAACTAGTATAAATATGGCAACAGTGTTTTGTGGGCTAGAAATATATTTATAAGACCAATGAAGATGGCAGGACAGGTGAAGCAAATTCACGACCAAGACCCATGCAAGCAGCCTTAATGAGAAGCTAAAGCATATACAGTCCTTGAAAACTAAGTGCAAAATTTATACTACTGGTGCCACAGGGTTTTATTCTACTTTTTAACAGAAATGATGGGTAGTTCTATGTCTTATGACTACTAATAAACAACTTGGTATCTATCAATAGATTAATGAATCAAAGATAAATACATGAACAATTTTAGCTGTTGCCTGAGTGATTCTTCACAGCTTTCATAAGTAAGAGCAACAACATTACCATAACAAAGATGTGTGATCCTAAAATAAATCATTCCTTTCCAAATACCTTAGAATTAAGATAAATAATCAAGGAAGAACAATTTTCACAAATCCAGTTAGAATTAAACAGAAAAATGTGCAAAGTTTATACTTTTTTAAGCATTCTCACAGGTACAGTCACTCAGGTCATATTGAAAAAGGCAGCCTCAGTAAATCTGAAAGGCATTATGTGAGTAGATTAGCAGGAGTTCTGAAAAACATGGAAATATTGTCAGTGCTACGCTGACAAGCACTGTAACTAAATGGAGATCAGATTGAATTACTGTAGTGTAGAGTAAATTAAATTGTGGAGCTTGAAGGAGACCTACCCATGTGTATATAAAGTACATTTAACCAAAGGATCTCCTACTGAGCTGTTACCTAGGCACTTAGCAAGGTCTTGCTATAAACAAGATGGCAGCAGATGACTGGGTTTTATCTAAATTAAAAATCACAAAGAATGAAATTCAAATGGCTGAAGTTAGGGCCAACAGTGTAACTCTCTGAAAGCAGAGCTGCTAGTGGAAAGTTTTTATGGAGAATCGTTTTCCTTATTGCATATTAATCTATGAACACCCTGTGCCACTTATAAAGATTAATACAGTTAGTCCCTCATAGTATTCTAAATAATTATGATTAATGTGTTAACACTGCCTAAAGGTGGTAGTTTAGGCTCTGAGGGAAATGTACATTTTCCCTGAAATGCAAGCAGCTTTGCCATCAGAGAACAATGAACATCTTAGCCTAGTTGTGATGGGTGACCATCAGTCTGCCTGTTGATACTCTTGTTTCCCATCCCAGACCTTCCTGGGTAAATGACATGCATTCCTATTGTCTAAGACTTGAAAAAGGCTCCATAACTTATGTCTGCCAAAAAAGTCAATCTAAAGTGAGCATGAGCCACATCTTGCAACATCCCTGCTAATTGTAAATCATATTTGTGATTATAGATAGGCACCGCACCATTTTCTGGATGTGACAGTAGCATTTGAGACACCAAATAACATTGATTTTCTTCTTAATTTGTTTTTTTTTGGGGGGGTTTGTCTGTTAGAAATTCCTGATGATTCTGACAGAAGTGTCCGGGAGTGCATTAGTTCTTGTTTTGACTTTTAAACTGAAGCTAAATATTAAGGGTATGTGCCACGTGGCACTAGTAAAACCATTTTGTGTTTTAACTGTATGGTATATTAGACTGATTCAAAAGCCTTTATCAGTAGTCACTTTGTGAAGCTGCAATATTCTAAGTTTGTACTTCATTGCAGACTGCTTAGATCCTCTGAAAAATTTTCAATATTACATAAATTCTGTAACATAGGAGAAGTTAATATGCGACACATAAGCATGCATTAAGATGTGTTACTTTTTTAGTAAGGTCATATCGTAAAAATAAGAATCTTAGTCCAGGACAATTTTTCACTGGCAAAATAAATTAATCTGTTCCAAATTTACTTCCAAAATGTACTTCCTCCATTGACTTGACCTTGCAGCTTTGCATATGAAATAAAAGGTTTCTTAATGTTCCTCTGAGGAAATGCTGAAATATCTCTGTTCCTTCTCTTACTTTCCTTTAAACTCTACCTAAGCTTCATGTGCTCTTTTCCATCTATTTTCCTTTAAAACCTGAGGTGTTTCTACAAAAAAAACTCACCAAGTTCCAAGAACAGCCCCTTAGAGTGAAAATAAAGTTTCAGAAAGTGCTGTCCCTGACATCTTTGGCTAGTCACTTTAGGTGGTTTTTTTTGTGTTTGATATTGAACTTTACCTCTAGGAATCACTAATGCAGATTTCACCTGAAGTCAAACAAGACTTTACTGGACTGATATTGATAGTCTATCTTTCAACTTTGCTTCCCTGTCCAGAGACTGGAGTGCATATCTAAAGTTTCTATATCCCTTCCAAAATTCCATTTTCAAATGTTGTACTTTTATTGGGGGAATATAAGAGGAGGGGGAGAAAATATATCTGTCTAAATGTTCTTTGGTTGGTTGGTTGCTTGGGATTTTTAGGGTGAATTAGTTTCCTGTCTGTTCCCTATTGGTTTTCTTTCTGTGTTAGGGCCCCATTTTGTGAACCACGCTGGTCTACAACTTGAACTTATGGATGCACGAGTTGTTTCAGGTTGAGAGATCAGTCATCATTTACTGTAACACCGTCTGATTTTTCTATGTATAATTCTGCTGAGGTAGCAGTGCTGGTGCCAATGTCTTTGTTTTGACTTGGTTGCTCACTGTGTTCCAGCAAAGTGATGTAATTTTGCATTGCTTCCCAAATGTCAGAAGTTGTCATGGTTTGCGCATGCAGTTCTTTGGACAGGGTTTTCAGGATGCCATCTTTGAATTTCTCAGATCCTTCTGTCTCTTTTCTGTCGTGGTGTTTTGAATTTGCCATTTTGTGCAGTGCATCAGAGCACTATCAGCCTACTTTAAATATAACCAGCACTGACATGCACAGGAAGAAGTGTAATTGCTTCATCAAAGTCTAGCTTTTACTCTTCTAAGAGTCTTTATCGAAGTTTTGGTTTCAAATCCTGCATAAGTCTCCTACCAGTTCCCCGACCGTAAGATCCTTTTTCTTCTTTTTTTCCAGTAACTTTTTTATATATTCACATCTTCCCATAGTTTGTTTTAAAACATGCCAGTCATCTTTCACTTTTGTGTGATCTTCCAGGGTCTGCAGTAGCTGCATCGTGACTTTTGCTTAAGCTTAACTGAAAACAGTGAAAAACCACTATTACTTCAAAAACCACCATTATGAGAAATGCATTTCTGATTTATTTTTCTTTTTGCTGGAAAACTTTCTCCATGATTGCAACTAATACTGTCTTTACCTCTCTTTGTTTTCCTGGAAAATTTAAGTTACAGTGGGACTTTTATCCATTAGAGTTGAACTAAAAACTTTATTTACTTGATCTTCATTTAGTACAGCCATCACTCAGAGCCAAGCCATCCATTGCATTCTACTTCATTCCAGCTTTGTATGGGCAAAGTGAATAATCTGGCTCACAATAGAGCCTCATGTAAAGAGCCACCCCCTCCTGGCTGGAAACTTTGGCTGCATGGTTTGGGAGAAGGCTGCGAAAGTATCACCTCCGTACTTGTTACCCATAGACTCATAGAATCATAGAATAGTTAGGGTTGGAAAGGACCTTAAGATCATCTAGTTCCAACCCCCCTGCCATTGGCAGGGACACCTCACACTTAACCATGCCACCCAAGGCTCTGTCCAACCTGGTCTTGAGCACCACCAGCAGTGGAGCACTCACAAATTCCTTGGGCAGCCCATTCCAGTGCCTCACCACTCTTACAGTAAAGAACTTCCTCCTTATATCCATTCTAAACTTCCCCTGTTTAAGTTTGAACCCATTACCCCTTGTCCTCTCACTACAGTCCCTAATGAAGAGTCTCTCCCCAGCATCCCTATAGGCCCCCTTCAGATACTGGGAGGCTGCTATGAGACCTCATAGCAGACCTTCCCTTCTCCAGGCTGAACAGCCCCAACTTTCTCAGCCTGTTTTGACAGACTTTAACCATCTTTTGTTAGAGTGGCTGTTAAAAGCAAACAGAATATTCTGCTGTTATGTGTGTGTTGAGATATTTTGTTTCCATATTTGAATGGGAGGGTGAACTCTTGATCTGTGTGTACGTGGTATGGAAATGAAGGTTAGTGAGAAAGAATTGACAATATCCCAAGGATAAGATGGGGAAGCAGAACTATAGGGCAGTTTAATGTATGGAGAAGCTCAGCTTGTGGAAAAACTGGATGAACCTCAGTACCCAGGGAATCCAGGAAAGGAAGGAGCAGAACCTAGGAGTTGCTTCTGCCCTGCTCTGCTGCGAGCCTGAAGCATTACATATGCAGTGCATGCAAGTCCATAAAACAACACCCATCCAGGCATGTAATCTATTCTTCATCCATAATGATCTCCCTGTTCTCAGCATCTAATAGTTAAACTTCAATTCTGGTACTGTCTCATTAAAGCTAAAGCCAATTTTGTCACACACGTCAGCAGATGCTGAGTAGAGAGCCAAGGGTACAAACCTTGGAAAGCTGGGAGGATTTTACACACGTGCAAACTGCACTGAGGGCAGGTTCTATCAACAGGCATGAGGGCAAGGGACAGCACTTGTTAGACTAATATACACTTGGAAAAAAACATGATTTAACAATATTTGCCACTCCTTGATTATTTCTGCTCAGACTTGACTGATCTGAAGGAAAAACTGGATAGTTACTCAAATATTGCATCTGGCAGGTTTTGGCAAATGTCAGTTTTGCACAAGGCAATGCTGTGTATGTATATCTTGAAGACTGGTGGAGTGGAATGGACTAGTGAATCATGATTTACTATTAATAGGTTTTACTTCTGTTAAACTAATAAAAATTAGGTGGAGATGTAGGTACACCACATGTCTAGATAACATTCTCAGTCTTCCTACTTCAGACTTCCCAGATCAGTTTTATTTTTCCATTAGTCTCATTTTTAGAAACATGTAACCCAATATAAGCTTCAAAGCAATTAAATGACAAATAATTGGTCTGATTTTTATGACCACTGAGTACATCAGGGTCTTATTTTTTAAAATCATCTTACTTATTTAGCAATAAAATAAAGATGGAAAGAACATCTATCTTTAGGTACACAGCATTACACACCTAGGCTTCAGCTTATTACCTACATATTACTTCATTACCCACAGGTTTTTATGACATCAGTGTCACTTTAGTAGATGATAGCTGTAAATTCAATACCTTAAAATTACCTAATGCGAGTAGCTAAATAATGTGTTTCTCTCTCTTGAAATGAAAATAAAAAATACAAAACATCCAGTTAAATAATAATTTAATTACTCCAGTCATTGCATTGCATTCAGTGTAAAGCCACACATACTTGACAAGCTGTTGCAGGCAAGGCAGTTCCTAGAAAAGTCCTTAACGTTTGCAAATTCTTAGCTATAACAGCATATTTAATGTCAAGAAATGCTGTGAGGGTTTGTTTCTATAGCTATAAGGTAGCAGTGGAATATTTTATATACGTTTTTTCCTACTGGGTTTCTCCACCTTGTAGCATATGTGCTGATTAGTATCAAGTGGAAGAAACAGCTTAGAAGTATGATCTGTTTTATGGGTCTGTATTGTCAAAGAACACCATGAAAGAGAGAACTCCAATATAACAGATAAGTCAGAACATATTTATTCTATGGCTTCCCACCTCTTTTGTCATATAACAAGACTGAAAGTCTGTCTCTGCATATGTTTTCCATTGAATTAAAGACCCGGTAATGCATAAACCATGGAGTAATTTTTTTAAGTCGCTATTGCTTATCAAAAATTAATGAGAACAACTGTGTGTACTCTCCACATTTTAGTTGATGTATAAACAGAGCAGCGGGGTTAATTGTGAAAACTGTTTACTTCTGAGGGGCGAATAAAACCCACTCAAATGCTGCCTTTTTTTCAGGCTATGAAGCTTTTCTCCCCATAACACATATGCCTTGCTGCAATCTGGCAAACATACCCACAGTCAAACCAATCCAAGATAATATCTTTCTTTTTGTATTTTTTTTTTACAGCTTGCAATATAAACTAAGATTTCATGTAAATTACATACTGTTTCCCCTCTCTATAAAAGAATCAAAATGACATATTAAATATTGGCCTCCATGTATTTGCCACAACATATGAAGCTACAGCTAGTCACAAGCAAGGAGAAGAAGCATGCTCAGTTTGAAGTGTTTTCTGAACAAACTTTACAGTCCAATAAAACAGAAATCTCATTTAATAATATATCACTTGTTAGATGTAGTGTGCAGGGCCAATAGCCTAAAACTTACATTTCTCAACTGAAAGCATTGTTATTAAATATAATACCTGCCAAGAACTGCCCCAGTTGTATGCACTGTGTTTCTCACTGCTGTTTTTTTCTGCAATAATGGCCTCTCATTTTGATTTATGCACACTTACCTAGTTCCTTCCCCAAGGGCATCCATGCTTTTGGACATGAAATAGGCTTGTATTTTGGCAAACTCCAAGTGTTTGAATGAACTTTTTTTTTTTTTTCTTTTTTGTATTATTTCTTGGCCTAAGTGGTAAATAGACCTAATAATAAAATACATATTTTATTGTACATTACTTACATACATTTTAAACCAGTCCTGCAAATATTTCTCCAGCACTGTTTAATATCTGTCTATTCTGGACTTAAATGACACTGCAGAACATAAAGGAGAGATGGATCACACTCACGAGAACCACACAGTTGGCTATCATCTTTCTAGCTTACAGTGTTGAGCATATGGAGAGGACAAAACTTGTCTCGTAAGGCAACTGTGGAAAATGCAGTGAAAAAGTAGAATTAGACTGAGCCAAAGCTCCATCCTGCCCTAGTGAGGTGTTTTGCCAAAGTGACTGAGAGGCAGCATGGCAACAAACTGGTCTACGTTCAGCCACCCACTGCTCATTACAAATGAATCAGTCATTCTCCTGAGAGGTACATACGTATGTATATAGAGTAAATATATAAAAATGTATTTATATACATATAAATACATTCCTAAACCCTTTGCAAAAGCAAAGTTTTTGTATTCAGTGGAAATGGTCATATAAGTTTTCTTGATTTATCAAGTTTTTACCAAAATTCAGACATAAATGAGCAAAATTATTAGTAGCACTGACAGAATGATGTTAAGGACAGAAAATGACAAATACATAACTATTTGGAACAAAGTGTTGCTTACAAACCTGAGAGGTGCTCAGTATTTACTGTGCCAATAAAATGCTGCTTTTCCTCAATCTCCTTCTGCATTTAGGGGATTCCTACACAGAAGAAAAGGCAATGTTGAGTGATATCTCAACAGTTCTTACTTTCTAATGAAATTTTGTGCCCCAGTCACTAGCTACATCAGCATATAGAGAAGGGCAGTCTGCCCTTTTGCTTTTTCTGTCTTCTACATCCTTTGCTGACAGTCACGTCTTGCCCTGAGTCTGACATTCCTAGCAAAACCCTTCATTCCACACAGAGCTCAGTATCTGAGCCCCTCAAGCAGTCACAGAATGTTCTGAGGACTCATACCTTCATTTTAGAGTGGCCTCAAAATATTTATGAGCTAACAGCTGCAAGCTCTTCTTCACAACCACATTTCCCAGTCAGTGGCTGCCCATCTTCAGATTTAGATTCACCATGTTACCTGGCAGGGAGAAGTCACACACCTGACTTCTTCAGCAATATTTAATGAAACTGAAACTGAAGCTTCTTCAGTTGTTGTTGCTTTTGCAGCAGTTACATTTTCTGGCTTAGTGGTCCAGTGGATAAGGTAATGAATGGGGAGCCACAATGAAAACCTACACGTCTCAGTCACATCATTTCAAATTATCTTATTGTGGAGCAGTGGACACATGGTGTGGAATTCATCAGCTGTAATTAAGTCATCTAGAGTTAGGCATCTAACTCTGAGTACGATTCCATAGGTTTCTTTTGCAAGCAATGGAGACACATATGCACCTATAGGGGAATTAGTTTCCGGTAAATTAAGTCCACAATGGGTCTTATAAACCATTGGGTCCATTAGACAACGGAACTCACTGTGATGAGCCTAGACTTAAAAATCTGATTTTTAGAAATCTAAATTTCCTCATGATGTCTGATACATGGTAATTCAGGAAATTATAGGAATTTGTAAAAATGTCAGAACTTTGTGGTTTTAATTCTTCACTGCCCTCCTTTAAAAAAAAAAAAAAAAAGCAAAACTGAAAAACAAACTAAAAATGTTATTAAGATTATACCTCATCACTCAAAATATTTCTCCTGCTTTAATAAAAACAAAGCAAAACAAAACCAAACAACTTGTGGTATTGGTTAATATATAAAGCTTTATACTTGCAAAACTCAGAAATGTTTATTTGCAAAATTATTCACATAGAGAAGTCAAAACTTCAACTTAAATCAAGGAAACCCAGGAAGAGATGTTTCATTGAAAGGTCTCTGAACATATGGAATAAATAATTGAAGAAAAGGCTGAAGCTGAGAAGTGTAAATGAGTTCAAGAGAGACACAGATTTCCTTCTTGAGCACAAAAGGGGTGAAGACATAGAGCAAAAAGACAGGAAAGTGGGATTAAAGTTAACCAAAAAAAGTAGATATATTAGGCCAGATAACTTCTTCCTGTTTGTAAATTTCATGTTTTCCACAGAAAAAAAAAAAAAAGTGACTACACAGATGGTCTTTGTTATCGCCACATCCTTTAAAATTCCGTTTCCAAAAATGTCACCTTGTTCTGTATCCTCTCATGTAGCATAAAGTGCATATGGTGTTTTCCAACATGTTCACATGCATTCTTGCTGTCAATGAGCGGTCTACTTCATTGGGCACCACCATGGAAAAATGTGTGTGAGAATGTGCACATATACATTAATAGCACCAAATTCTGCTGCTGCGAGGAAAGGCTGCTGGTGGCTCACTCACAGCATGTCCACATTAGCAAGCAATCTGGCTCAAATAGAATGAATCAGTTGGCACTGAGGCAGTTGTATTTTTGGTCAGTGAAGTTCTGGGGTTTTATTTTGGTCAAGAAAAAAAATTCTTCTACCTGCATCATCAAAACTGTCCAAACGTCCTTTAGCTGTATACTAAGTAAACTAAGTGCGACTCCATAGGTTTCTTTTGGAAGCAGTGGAGATACATAAGGGTTGGAAAACATTTGTGAAGGGTTGGAAAACATTTAGTAAGGAGTGGAGCATCCATTTTGTGTTTTAGAAAGAATCTGTCTAATACAGTGCCAAAACAGGTTTCCAAAGGGAATTAACATGGAGTATCTGTATGCTGCTGCTCCAGATGAAAACATGCATGGAGATGCAGCCTTCATTACCCAAGTTCATGCTTGACTATCTCTCTTGGGTGTTCTGATTTCTTCTATCTTATCAGACACTGCTTCACTATGGAAACTGACTTTTGGATACTGTCTGATTTTCATAATATCATAATGAAAGGAACAGAAAGCATTTAGAATGCCTGACTTACCCTACAAAGCAGTCCCATTGTTGGATTGGGCTTTGCCCCTGAACTTTTCTGACTGGCAAAGGGACCATTCTCAGAGCTCAGAGAAAGCTGTGGCAGATTCATCCAAAATTTCTTCTGTGGGATCTGAGCAAACAGCCACCCATTTCCCCTCCACTGCCTGTACTCATGGGATAGGTGAGAAGGGAGCATATTCTTTTCTGATAGCACAGACCAGATATATACAGAGTTCATGACCACTAGTAAAAGACCCAAAATAACAAGAGCTTAAATCAAAACTTATGTAATAGGACTTTCAGCTCTGATAAGACTGCATGAAACATTTTCTCACACTCCCAGCTTTTCCTTTAGCTTTTACTTCTAAATCATGGATAAAATAAACATTATTTTTCACTGCCCTGCAAAAAAAATACACAGACCCATGACTACCTGATCCTTCTATGAGTTTATCAATTGCCTTGTAGAAATTATGAACCTGGACAAACTCAGTCCTGTGCTCTGGCTCCAATTGGTCCCATTGCCTCCCAGTAACTGTGCAACATACCCACTCTTGCAGCCTGCAATATTCTCTTTTCCAATGGCATCTTTGTTCCCCAAGAGATGAACACTTGACAACAGGAAAGAGATTTCCTGCTGTGTTTTCACAGCTGCAAAGAGTATTTGTGAGGTGCAGATCCCAGTTCCAGCCAGATATGGGCAAGTGATCAAAGCTCCAGTAATGCCCTGTGGAGAAAGAGGGCAGGCCTCTACCTTTCTTGCTCTCAGACCTCATGTGGGTGGCATATGTTCAGAGATATAAGAAACTGAGGAACTCCATCATCTGATTTCCTCCACAACCTTCCTTCTCTGCCCTTTTGTGGGAAGGGAACACCAAAACATATGTTTGTTGTGTTGGAACATGTTCATGTTCAGAAGCAGAGAATGAACTGAACACCAGGGAAGCCCAGAGCCTTTTGAAGAGTCTCATTTCCTTAACAGAGTGACTTTGGAGTCTGCAGGGTTCTTCCTTAGCAAAGCTTGTGTAACACAAAAGGAGAGTCAAGCCCTGATTTTATTACTTTTTTCCACAAATAGTCTCCAAAATAATAAAGCATTGGAGAGTAAAGGCAGTTCTACCAGTCTAATAAATATAATAAACATTAGCCTAGTAAAGTTTATAAAAGAAGTCAAATATTGCTTAAAAAAGAAATCAGAAAAAAGCAAACAAACAAACAAAAAAATTCCGGACACTGAACTCTACAAAGGATTCCACATTTGCTGTAAACCAGTCCTACTTTGTGCAATCTCCAGGCATTTTCAAATACAATGTTTGTTTTTTAACAGCACTGAGGTGTACATCATAACTCAGCTTTATGAATGAGCATATGCACATGTTTCTGACTGCAATTCTTGAAGATTTTTAGGTAGGCTGTTTAAAGGTTGTCCTGGGTTCAGCTGTAGCAGGCATTTTTCTCCTTCTTAGTAGCTGGAGCAGTGCCGTGATTTTGACTTTCATCCTGGGAACAGCATTGATAAGACCGATGATTTTAGTTCCTGCTTAGTAATGATTACCCTGACCAAGGACTCACGCTCTGCCAGGGAGGAGGGGAAGCCGGGAGGAAGCAGAGACAGGACATCTGGCTCAAACCGACCAAAGAGGTGTTCCATACCACAGCATGTCATGCCCACTATATAAACTGGGGGCAGTTACCCGGAAGGGCTAGATCACTGCTCGATCGGGCTGGGTATCAGTCGGTGGGTGGTGAGTGGTTATATTCTCTTCCCTTGTTATTTCCCTTACCATTATTATTATTGGTGGTAGCAGCAGTGATTTGTGTTATACCTTAGTTACTGGACTGTTCTTATCTCAGCCCGTGGGAGTTACATTCTTTCGATTCTCCTCCCCATCCCTCTGGGAACAGGGGAAGGAGGGGGGGAAGGGGAGTGAGCGAGCGTCTGCGTGGTTCTGGGTAGCCGGCAGGACTTAAACCGCAAAAAAGTTTAAGAGCAATTCATATACCTAAAGTTGATATAATACACTTACTATGTTCGTACATATTTGGAAAAGGAAATTGTTAACAAAACCTCAGTACCATAAAGAAAATCAAATATGACTGTTGAAACAAGTATCTAATTAAATACAAAGAGGCACTGCATGCTCTCCTGTTCCCTCACAAAACACAAAATAGATTTTAGTTTGAGTCTATGTTAGGTTGCTCTAAGCTGACAAAACAATTGAATTTGTTCTTTCTTTTACATTGTCTCTTTCTTTGCACATTTTCTGGGCCAAAGTGACTGCTCAGTGTTTGCTGGTGTACCACATAGTGTGCCACCAGATGCTGGTCTGTCAGTGAGTGAGCTAACACAGCGGCAACATGAATATCTTTGTATATAAAGTGATATTTTTTCTTGTGCCCAGACACCAGTACTGCCAAGAAGCTGTTTCTCTGGCTTTCTGTTCCTTATATTTATGTGGAGCTAAGAACACAAATGGGTTAAGTGACATGCTCTTACCATGTCTGTCATAGGGACAGGGCAGGAAGTTGTGCAGCAGGGATCTCATAGGGAAGTGAATGCTTCTCCTAATGAGGTGAAGCTGATGGCTCTAATGCAGTGGAACAGCTGCAGTGGGCTCCTTCCCAGCTCAGAGTCACACTGAGATCAGATTCAGCATATAGCAGCTCTATTTACTTCACACGCTATAATTATGATCGATGTGCAAAAGATGTTAAACTCTTTACCTTTTTATAACAAAAGCTTTAAGTTTGCAGCCATTGAGGAAGTGGGGGTTGGTGCTGTTCCAGCAAGGACTAGCTCCCTTCCATCTCCTCAATCTTCTCCTTGGCTGACAAGGTTAGTTTCCCCTTTTGCTGCAGTCTCCTTAAAGTGCTGGGAGATCTGGGTGCCAGGAGGGAGCAGGAATCCTAGCTTCAGGTTTTTGCTATAGTGCAAACATATCAGCCTGTCTTGTTCCAAATGCAGATAAAAAACAGCATACAGATATGAAAGACTTGTGACTTTTATCTTCGTTATTAACAATTTTACCATTTCCATTAATGGCTCTATACTATAGTCAGACTTCATGGCAGATACATATGAAAGTGATTTGCTGCCTGTGAAATTCTCAGATTACTTCCCTTAAAGGTAAATGTTAAATGCAAAATGCTTGGTTCCCCAAGTTCACCAGCTGGCCCTGTTGTGGTTGTGTACCCCAGTGTCCAGACATTTAGGTCATCTCCCTCTCCCAGGTTCCCAGGAGTCTGGGGTGTGTATAAAGCACATACTGTACCAGTGTGTGTACTGAGGACTTCTGGACTGGCCTGGATATCTGAGCAAAAGATGGCTTAGCAGTATTCCCATAGAGATGTTCCGTTTCTGGAGGGAAACAAGCTGGCTTTCAGTCAGCCTGCAGGCTCAATGGAAGTGCTCAGGACAGTGTGTCCATCCACAGAGACTTGCTCATAGAAAATAGTCAGTCTCTACTACTGTTAACTAGTTTTTAGTTCAGATGATTATGACATCTGTTGTGGGTCTAAGAATTTTAACATAGGAAGCTCTTTTTTTAAAAAAAATAAAGGATCAATCTTGGGAAGCAGCACACACGGGTTTAGAAATGCTAGAGTAAAACTTCTATTTGGAACAAAATTCTTTCCTTGATTTTCATATCATTATTCAGTCTTTAACAGTGTAATCATAAGAAATGCCCAGGGTACAGAGCAAGCAGAACAGAAAGCTTCAAGAAAAGAAATACCCATTTTCTTTCTGGTGTGTAAGCATAAGATTAGACCAGGACACAGGAACTTTCCCTGCCAAAACATTGCTTCATTTGGACATCTGAATTCTGGCAGCTCCCAACATTTGCTGATTTGACACTGCAGATTGAACACCCTTTGAATATAATATCTATATGTATTATTGCAAAAAACATATTGTCTGCATAATTATATGTGCTCTGTGATATAGCAAAGAGGTCAATTTTCCCTTAAAGTTATAAGACAAAATAATGACATTGCTGCTATATTAAAACCACAGGCGGCATACATCCAACTTATTATGACACAGTTTCATTAATTCCTAGGCTCAGTAGTGCATCTAAATGTAATGCCAGCATTCAAAAAATATTGTTAGGAATTTTTGAGGGAGGTAATAAATAAATTATACCTAATAATAATATTTTCAGCAAGTTACTGACACTTAAAAGAATAAAAGCTGTAGAGCCAAACTGAACCGTATGCCTTTTCAAAAAGCAATTTCACAAGTGGAAACTCTATTAGTATCTCTGCATGTTATTTGGACAGCAGGGTACGTTCTGCAACTAGACTTATTTGTTGTATTATATTAGATTCAGTTGGCTATTACATACAGAAATATGCACAGCTGTCCAGTGTGCACTGTCAAGTCCATAGAAGCTAAACCAGTATTTTAATCTATTTTTGTTTATATATGGTGTTTCTTAATATGTTTTTTTCCTCTACAGCTTTCCTGTTGCTAAAACTGGTTCTGAAAGAAAGGAGAAAAGTGCATTGGTATAATCTCATTTGCAACTTCATAAAGAATCAGAAATGTGCAGTAACAGCAGAGGGAATTAAAACTCCATATGCAAATGGAGACCTAATTCTGTGAGATTGTCACCATCTTTTAACTTTCTTTACATGTTGGCAACTAAGGTGTAAATTGCCACATAGATTAGACTTTGTTCAATTTGAAATGACACGTAAAAGTGACACTAGCTGTCGAGAGTTCTCCTGAGAGAAGAAGCTATTGTACCCCAGCTGCCAAAGCCCAGGACTGGAGGAGCGCTGAGAAAATGTGTATGACATATTGCTACTTAATGCATCTGAAGGTTGTAATTGGGTATACCCCTGGCCACTAGATTTTCTGATATTTCTTCTGTTGCTTTTTACCAACTGACAAAGACATAAAGGACATGATAGGAACCAGGACTGAGTCCTTTATCTGAAAAAAACAATTTTGGTATTTTCCTACCTTATACTTTATCTTTCCCTCCTATGAATGCATTGATATCAAATGACAACAATGCCATTTCATCAGTATTTTGCTAGTATTTTGGATTGAAGCCACAAAAAGTGCATAAGTCTCATCACTTGCACAAGTAGCTCTCAAAATTCTTACTTAAAGAAGAGACCAAGGCAGACTGAGTAAACCAGAAGACGTGTTTAATCCCAAACAACATATAGCTTCCTGTTGAGTATGTGCTTTAAATGAGTCTTTCAATGCGGCTTTCTTTCCCATATCTATAAAGAAAACAACCAGACAAAAAGCAAACAACAAAAAACAGAAGAGGAAAAATCAGATTTTGTTATAGGTAGCTGAACAAAACTACTACATGCTTTCAAAAGAGCAAAAGTAGTTCCTATTGCTTCTGGGATGAATAGAAGGAATATAAAGCTATTTCTGATAGTTTTGCTGAAACCCTGCTCTTGCAGAGTTCCTCAAGAACAGATGCAGCAATGCCAATCTATGTTGTTTCGCAAAGCTTTTGTAAGTTAGTTGTATGGAATTTATACCTTCAGAGGCTCACAGTTGACTAGCTATGTCTGAGGCAGCATTCCCTATAGCTAAGTACAAAATGGTTATATTTCCCCTATGTAACCCAGGTTTTATTGAAAATATCCTGGTCGTGCGATTCAGTCGAGCCTGATAGCTTACTGATCTCTGGAGTCTGCAGAGAAGACTTGCCAAGGGACAAAGTACAGCAATCCTCAAGCAGGGCAGGTTGAGCTCTGCTGGGCAGCATTGAGAAATGGGATGGGGTCAGAAGGACAACTTCCTGATGCTCAGGTCACATCTGAAACACTAAACACTACTGGCCAAGCTATTGCTGCAGTGAGGCCAGGAGTTTTGGCAACTGTCAGATTTTCACTGTATTAAGATAATATATCGCTGTTAAGCAATAAACATCTTTTCCAGATTAGCCTTATATTAAAAGAAAACACCATCTAAAAAATCACCACAGAAGTTTAAAATGACTTGGAGTGGGGGAAGACAAGACTTCCTTATTGTTAGGATTCTGGGTTGTGTAATACATCATCAGAGCTGTCTTTTCTCTCCTTTTCCATGCTTAAATTGAGTAAAATTGTAAGAGAATGTCATAATTTTGCTGATGCTGAAGTCCTTGCTATTCTTCCTTTTGTCCTGGCTAAGCTACTGCAGCAATTCATTTTCCACTAATACCTCTGCATGTACGGTTAACAGCTGACGCAGTATTCCCTTGCCTGATCTCTGTCATTGAATACCTACAGTTCATGATTCCAGGCCTGGCTCTGTCACACTGCTGGGTGTTAATCTGAGCTCATATTAGTTTCAAGGTGTTCCTGCTACATTAGGAAGATCTTTCATCTAATTCTGAAAATTCTTGGACACTCCTTTTCCATAAATCTTTCCTTTCCCCCAGTTGAAGAATCCTGGCTTCCACTTCTGAAGGAAATGGTAAGTCACAACTGGTAACTTGCCCTTTAGGAGACATTTTCTTCAAAGGAACCTGAGTGTTCACAAATCCTTGGTCTCTTCAGTGAAGGTCCCTGCAGGAAATTTTATGGTTTGGAACAAATGCAGGACAGCTGCCTGTATCTTTGATACTGATTTGCTGTTGCTAATTTAACTGTTGAGGAAACATTGCCAGAAGAAGTCAAGGCCACTTCAATTCTTCAAGCAAATGGTCTATTTTCCATCTTTGTCATTGCCGATTGCAGCCTTTGAGAGCACTTAGTGATGTGTGGGTGTAACAGGACAGTCAATATGATTTAATTGCTGTTAAAAGGGCCTCATTCCTACTTCCTTTATAGACTACATTTTCCACCTCCTGTTGCAAATTGAGGTACAAATATTACCAGAAATCAAGGTGTTAATGGCATTGCATGATAATTCACGATTTCTCATACGCTTCATGCCAGCTTCCCAGATGAAATTGTACAGGTCCAGATGCAAACATACTGGAGAAAAGATAAGGAGAAAGTAGAGGGGAGCAGACAGGGAACAAACAGCTAATTTGAAACCTTTTATAGACTCTAGCCATCATTATCATTCTCAGTGGGATTTTTTCCCCCAAGGACAGGAAAAGGCCAAAGCATGAAAACTTTTAAGTCTTCTAATCTAATCTAAGGGACATAACAACGAACAAGTCTCTCCTAATTGTCTCCAATAAGTAAAATAACATGAGTACCAAACTCTGCTGGAGACGTTCCAGGAATTTTTATTTCTTCATTTCTGTCTGCTCCCTTATGATGGTAATTTCTTTTTATCTGCTCTTCATTTGTACTGATTACTTCCTTTACAAATTAGAGCTGTACTTTTACTGGCTTCATCTCAGTTTCTTTTTAGTTAAGACTCTGAAAAATTTTCAGAATCAAATCCTCTTAGGCTTAGTTTTGGATATTTTGTTGGTTTGCAGCAGTGGAGGCAGCAGAAGGAGGTTCTTTCTCAGAAATGCAGGGAGTCCTGCAAAACCCTTCTGCTCTCCTTACCAAAAGCCTGGTAGCCACAGCTCCTGGGCTCTGCGCAAGCTGATGGGGAAAGCACTGTCTTTGCAAAGTATTTAGAAATCCTTAGGTAGTAAATGTTCTATTTGTGTGTATGTGCCTATGTAAAATGAACTCAAATACCTTGCGCCCATCAAACACATATGTTTCAACTCCACGATCTCCTTTGGCTTCCTAGGCAAGCCCTACAGACTGACACCCACATTGCTGTCTGTTTTATTGGCACTTTCTACCTTTACACCTACACAGTTATAGCATTCTTGAATCTAGTAGGTACACAGTGTTGAACTTCAGGGCATATTTGCTACAACATCACTATTGTTATTTTTTAACAGAAATTCAGATGGGGGTGAAATCCTTTAGGTCTTTAATGAGTTTCAGCATTATCTGGGCCTGCAATAATTCTCTAGGGTTACAGAACTGAAATCATTATTGACTCCAGTCCATTTCTTTTTCTTTTTTTTATTTTTTTTTAATTCCGATATAATTATTTCCTCAGCTGTCTGCACACAGCTATTTCTGCGGAGATTTAGATTTCCTGACCTTCGTCCAGACATTATCTCTTACTGTGAATAAATTTATTCAGAAAGCTGCTCACTGAGGGAGTACCATCACCCCAATTTGTCTTGATTGGCATATGCTTATTGAAAACTTCCAGAAATTCAACCTGAAATTAATGTTAAGTTACAGATATTTAAGGAATTACATCAGAACCAATGGAACCTGAGCAACAGAGAACAAAAGATAGTGTATGTATTTTGAAGGAAGACACTCTTTTTATTATTTTAGATATTTCAGTGGAGAATATGGCAGGACAGCATATTGAAAACCTGCAGAAATATCCAAGCATTTATTGTTTGAACCAAGTCTTTGTAACATGTCAGTATACTGGTTCGGGGGGAGACATGTCAGGAAGAGTACAGCAAATTCATTAAGTTCATGAGGTGGTAAAAATAAGCATTTCAGTTAGAAGATCTTGTGGCTTCAAAGCTTGGTTTAAATCACATTCAAAATTACCTGTTTCTGTTTTTAAGTATCTTTGTTGATGATGTACAGAAAGTAAGAAAAGAGTCTGGCATTGGCAAAATTTTATGACTCATTACTGGAAATAGTGCAAGGACCTCTCCTACTCATCTGTTGCTCAATTCTTTTTGACCTCAGAAAAAGAACTAAGAATAAGAACCTTTGTTTATATCTTTATTTCAAACTAATTTATTTTTATCATACTGGCTAGGTTAAACTTTATCACTTAATCTAAAACTCATGCTTTTAATAACACTTATATCAGTCTAGTTGCTTTCTGAATCATCTCCAATTTCTTGTTATATTTGTTTCCACTAGATCAATATGACTCCAGTGAAGGTCAAAGCAATATATAAATAAAGGAGAACAACCACATAACTTTACTTATCTTGATTGTATATAAGTGGTCATAGATCCAAAATTTCTGTGGATTCACAGTAGAGTCCTTATGCTACTTTCCTTACTGGCACAAATATATAATTTCTCTTTGAGGCTCTGCAATGTATCATGGAGTTAAGTTAAATTGATTATTCACAATTTTAAACACATTATCTGAGTTGCTTATTGGGTTTTAAAATACAGTCCTTTGTGTTTCATACGTTACCAGCATTATTTGCCCTATATCTAGGTTCTTTATTCTAGCTATAGGACTTCATGTCTAGTTCTCCAATTCATGAAATTCAGAGGTTTTTGTTAGCTTCACGTGATTCCATCTTTTAAAGTTATACTATTTCTTAAATATTAAAAGAGTATATTTCTATGAAAAGTGTAGTGGGTATTAACCATGCTGTTAGAAGACTGTAAGCAAGGCATGGTACAAGATGTTAGTACCACATACTGAGCAATTCTCGTTATTTAAACTGTATATCAATAATATGCAAACCAGCAATTGACTAATAGAAGAATCCTCCACAACCATATACATATGCACATACATATACACTCTGTAAAACAGAAGCAACACTTAAACAGATGTCATCAGGCAAGAGGATTCATAAGCTTTGTAGCTTTTAGTCATAAGCCTATTCTTCATTCTTTAATACAAGAAATAGGAAAGATGTTTCAACTATCAAATTAGCAGTGAACCACTAGGTCTCATAGGAGATGTTGATAGGCCTGCCATGTCCTTATTTGAAAGTGAGAGAGCATAGTTAGGGTCCAAGTGTGAGGGATAGGCCTGTGACATCTCTGTGATTGGATTTTGGATGCTTCTCTGGCCAAAACTATGCACCTTTTGAAACATGTCTGTCAGTAAAATTTGGAAATGGATGAAAAATAAAACATAATTTATTCCAAAAGAAGAAATTACCTCATCTTCTCCTTCTCAAAGCTGGCTTTTGGAGTACAGATATAGCCTCTAAGTGAAACCATCATCAGCTGGAGAAAAGAATTCAATAACATAATGTAGCATGAGACTTTCCTGTTTGATCAAGAAAGTCACATATCAGAGGTGTTAACATGCTTCAGACTTTAGAAGTAGGTTATTTATTTTAGGAGGGAAAATGAGATCCAAGTTTATTCTGATCTAGTTAAAAATATATAAAATCCTTGGGTAGGATTTTGAAGAGTTATGGATGGACAAAACCAATACCTTCTCAGTTCATGCTTATATACTTAATCAAACAGTACACTAAGCATTTGTGTCTCTAAGTAAGTTTCCTATACTCCTCTTCAGCATAGGTTAGAGAGGTACTTTATTCATAATGTTCAGCCACCCATTGTGAGTCTGGTTTTGAATACCTTTACTAGACCAGTCCTATGCCCACTCTAAACAACAAACTTCTCTACTAAGCTTGTGATCTCAGTACAGATGTGAGAAATCTTTTCTGAAATTCATTTAACCCCCCTCACCCTTATGCTTTGAGGTGGTTTATTCCTTGTGTCACAAAACGCAGTTTCTTGGTGGAACTGTATTCTTAAATGGAGCTAAATCATCACCAATTTGTCCTACTGGGTGGGACTAATTGCAAATCATGGAATACAGGGCATCATCTTTTAACCACGAGCTGGTTTGTCACAGGATGCCTACAATAAAGTAATCTAAACTCAATCTTTTGTTCATATCCATGGCCGAAATTAAGACATAATAAACAAACACATTTAGCTTCTTAGTCAAAATAAAATACAGGAACAAATTCACTTAGGCTTGTGCAGAGTCACTATGAGTACTAAGCAGAAGGCTGTTTCATTTCTAGCTGATGAATCCTTTCTTAAAAGGAGTTTTCTGAAACCCTTTAAAAAAAAAAGTTTGCAGTCTGTTTGCTGTCTACTTCACTTTAGAATGAAGTTTTCTTTCAGGAGGAAAATGAAATGTTTCAAATGTTTCTATTTGTCCAACAGAAATTGCTTCCCATAGTAAAAGTAGAATCACGTATAGTTTTTGTTAGATCAATGATAGTTTTCAGCAGCTGAAAGACAGCTACCAACTAAGCTAGTTCCTTTAATTAGGACGTTCATCAGAAAAGAAAACCAGGCTTTGTCAGGATTTTAAAAAATACTATAATTTTTCTCCTTTATTTCTTTTTAAAATAGAAATTACATTTTTGTTACTGGATGTGACCACTGCATTTTTTGACATAGCTTTAAAATAATAACATCATTTTAGTCAGGGGATAAAATTACAGAGGGTATCTGAAGTCAGTGGTGCTCTTGGTAACAAAAAAGCAATTCAGGGATGCTTCCAGAAGTTGTTATGACTCTGATCCAGTGGTCACTGAAAGAACATGATGAATTGAGACTACTGATACTGATGCACCACAAAGACATTATAGCCAGCTGCTTATGCAAGGTGTTCAGATTCTTTCAAAATAATTATTTGCTTTTTGTATCTTTGCACCTTCCTTGTGTGCATGTTAGAGGATTCATTATCTTTACTGTTAGAAATGTAATTTTTATTTTTGATCCACCTCTCTGGTTTCAGCTACTTTTTCCATTAAATCATAGAATCATAGAATAGTTAGGGTTCTAAAGGATCATCTAGTTCCAACACACTTGCTATGAGCAGGGACACCTCACACTAAACCATGCCACCCAAAACTCTGTCCAGCCTGGCCTTGAACATCACCAGGGATGGAGCATGCACAACTTCCCTGAGCAACCCATTCCACTGCCTCATCACCCTCACAGTAAAGAACTTCCTCCTCATATCCAATCTAAACTTCCCCTGTTTAAATTTGAACCCATTGCTCCTTGTCCTATCCCTACAGTCACTAACAAAGAGTCCATTCCCAGCATCCCTATAGTCCCCCTTCAGATATTGGAAGGCTGCTAGGAGGTCTCCACGCAACCTTCTCTTCTCCAGGCTCAACAGCCTATCCAAATTTCTCAGCTTATCTTCATACAGGAGGTGCTCCAGTCCCTTGATCATCCTCGTGGCCCTCCTCTGCACTTCTTCCAACAGTTCCATGTCCTTTTTATGTTGAGGACACCAGAACTGCACACAGTACTCCAAGTGAGGTCTGGCAAGAGCAGGGTAGAGGGGCAGGATCACCTCCCTCGACCTGTTGCTCTCACTTCTTTTGATGCAGCCCAGGATACGATTGGCTTTCTGGGCTGCAAGTGCACACTGTAGCCGGCTCATGTTCCCTTTCTCAACAACCAACACCCCCAAGTCCTTCTGCGCAGGGCTGCTCTCAATCTCTTCTCTGCCCAACCTGAAGCTGTGCCTGGGATTGCTCCCACCCAGGTGCAGACCTTGCACTTGGCATGGTTAAACTTCATCAGGTTGACATCAGCCCACCTCACAAGCATGTCAAGGTCCCTCTGGATGACATCCCTTCCCTCCAGTGCATCAACTGAACCACACATCTTGGTGTCATTGGCGAACTTGCTGAGGGCGCACTCAATCCCACTGTCCATGGCACCAACTAAGATGTTGAACAAGATCTGTCCCAACACTGACCCCTGAGGGACACCACTCGTTACTGGTCTCCAGCTGGATATTGAGCCATTGAGCACAACTCTTTGTGTGCAGCCATCCAGCCAGTTCTTTATCCACCGAGTGGTCCATTTATCAAGCTGATGTCTCTTCAATTTAGAGACAAGGATGTCGTGTGGGACAGTGTCAAACACCTTGCTAAAGTCCAGGTAGATGACATCAACTGCTCTACCCCTATCCATCAGTTCCATAGCCCCATCATAGAAGGCCACCAGATTGGTCAGGCAGGATTTCCCCTTAATGAAGCCATGCTGGCTGTCACCAACCACCTTGTTGTTTTTCATGTGCCTTAGCATGCCTTCCAGGAGAATCTGCTCCAAGACTTTGCCAGGCACAGATGTGAGGCTGACTGGTCTGTAGTTCCCCGGCTCATCCATTTTCCGCTTCTTGAAAATGGGGGTTATATTACCCCTTTTCCAGTCATCAGGAACTTCACTTTATTCCCATGATTTTTCAAATATGATGAAGAGTGGCTTAGCAACTTCATTTGCCAGCTCATTCAGGAGCCGAGAGGATGGATTTCATGAGGTCCCATGGACTTGTGCACATTCAGGTTCTTAAATGTTAAGATCTTAAATCTTAAGATTTAAGAATCTGAAATCTTGTCACATTTCTGCCAGCCAGGTGAAAGAAGTCTCTTTTTACTGGTTTTCCACTTTCTAGACTTCAGGGCACTTAAAGATTTGAAGAGAGACACCCCTTAACCTTTCCTTTGATATGTTAAGTCAATGAAGAACCTGAAGAGTCTGTCTCTAAGATTTTTCTTCCTCTTTAATCCATCATCTTTTTTCTTCATCTTTCTCTAACTTACCGTCCTTTGTTTCACTCTCGACTGAGGGACTATACACCATGGGATGGTGATATAATTTCCTTTTTATGCAATATTTCCTAGTGCATTCAGCTCAGTAATTACAGTTCATCATTGGGCTTTTCTGATTAACTGGTGAGCTACCTTCAACTCCCCATACACTGAGTCTTTTGCATCGTTCCTGCTTTGAAATGTATAATTCTCTCCTGTATTTATAGCTTATGTTTCCCACTTCTATGACGTGTGACACTGCATTTCACTGCCATGTAACACTTGGGTTCAGACAACCAAGCAGACCATTACTTATCATTGTTTACCACCTCCACCATATCTGTGTAATTTATACACTTCATTTAGACTTATTCTATATTTTCTTCAAGATTGCTGATTTTGAAATTAAATCAACAAGGCCCAGGACTGGTATCTAAGATACCCCAAAAGAAACATACTCATTCCATTGGGATTCCTCGCCTATAACTAACTATATTTTAAAAACTGGCAGCAAGTTCTCAGTCCATCTACTATGCAGATTATGTCTTTCTATTTCTTAAATGAAAACATTCTCTGATATTATGCCTATGGTTTACTCCAACTATATTGTATCAATGCTATTACTTTTATCAGCCAAAATTATAGTTAAGCCATTCAAGAATTTTTCAGTCATTCCTTAACCCTTCCAGCAAAACTGAGGAAAATCAGATTTACATTTATATTTCTTCAGATTAAAAGTAAGAAGGGTGGGAAAAAGCCTAATAATGCAAAAGAAACTGTCCTTTCAGGCCAGAAAGTACATTAGCTCTTATATTTTGAAGATAATTTTGGCAGATGATTATTTTTGTTCTTGCAGTTGAGTGTGGACTACAAATCTATTTCAGCCTCTTCCATCTAGTGGGTTCATTCATCTCTGGCTTAACTAATTGGAAGTGTTTTCCTGAGAGAAATATTCCCTTTTCATAAACCATAAAACTTGTTTTATGATGAGCCCAATTTATAGCCATTTTTTGTTATATACAATGTAATCCACAGACATTAAAAATTTAAGATGAGCTTTAATTCTTCCTCTTAAAAATATAATTGCATATCTATTCAACCTTAATACTGTCAGACTTACAATTTGGTTTTAGATGGACCAGAAAATAACCACTTTATCTGTGTGTGGAAAAAATGATAAAAGATCTTTTATAAAACATATCGAACAGTTTAAGGCTTGCACCTGATTTAAGAAGGTCTGCAGTCCAACGCAACACCTGTTAGACACAGAATACCATGACCCACAAATCTATAGGTGGGTTTTTTTTTCATTGCAATCTGAATGTATGTAACAAACACAAATTCCTATAATTTTCTTAAACTGAAAATTCTGACTGGGTGAAAATCCTTGTACTTTATTTATAGATTGCAGTCCACTGGCAACAGGGACTGTAAGAATGCTGCATGGTTTCATGTACTCCCTGCATTTGAGGTGCAAATGTATGTAGGTATGTTTATGTCTGCATATTTATTTATGTGTTTGGGAGTTGTAGCCTCATGATTCAAATAACATTATTACCATTGCTAATGACAGGACACAGGCTTTGTATTAATGCTGCAAAGCCTCGGAAATAGGACTTGTCAGTCTTGATTTGTCTTGGCCTGTCTGAATCTTTGTTTTAGCTTGTTTATCTAACAGCTATTTTGTAGCTACTATGCAGTTACTACCTATTTTTGTAGCTTTAGTTCAACTTTTTATGTTTATGTGCTGCAATGTCTATTGCTATAATAGTTCTGATATGTTTTTTTATCTAATCAGTGGGCAAGACCAGCAGTTATTCAGTGCAAAAAAAAGTACCTACAACCCTAGAATAGTGATGTGTTGTAGAGGAGTGTAGCACAGGATGATAGCAGAGTCCTTGCAAGTGTGGGAACAGGACCAATTCAGAGGCCTGTAAATAATTAATCAGTTCTCAATTATTAATCATTAAAAGATTGAAACCTTGGAAAATTGCTAATGTTAAACTGGTTTTAAGCATAACGAAGAGAATAAAGGACAAGTGTCTAACTTGTATAAAACACACCATACATAGTACATTCTGGTATACATCTGTGGACCAATGAAAAGAAGACCACAGTGTAGAGCCTGTTAGTGTATAAAAAATTACAGACCTGGAGTGGGGAGGAAGCAATCCTCATTATCTATGTCATATTCTTCCCAGAGATTTCAGGACATTGACAGTTCCCCAGAAATCCTCTGCTCTTCCTCCTCCTCCTTCTCAAGAAAGACCACCCTGTCTCCATTAACCTTAGGGACTAGGGGAATAGTGGTGGGATGAATATGACACCAGACAAAAGGACAGGGATTACATGCTCACAGAGAGCATGTATGTGTGAACCTAACAATTATAAATGTGTTATCAACAAGTCCTACTCTAAAAGTAGAAACTTGATAGTAAATGCTACTACTGTTGTGACTGGATTAAGTATAATTTGCAATTAGTAAGAAATCAAGGAAGAAAACAAGTGTGTCTTTGAGAGATTAACTTTTATTACCCACAGACTTTAAAATAAAAGAGAGGTATGTTTTATTGAAAGAAATTCAGTGAATGTTTAGCTTTACCCTTATTTGTAAGGTTGAACTTTACACAGCAATGCCTTAAATGATTAATTTATCTATCCTTAAGAAAAACAGAACTCCGATATTTTCTGCACATATCCCTATTATCCACAGACCACATGTTGAAATTTACACCACAGTATCTCCCAGTGCTCCTTCATGTAACTCTGTGACCAATGCTAAGGCTTGCTTTGCTGCATCTCAGGGCTGTCACAGTCATTGCTAACTCTGTTCCTCTCCAAGGACTAGAACTGTTTAAAGAAGAGCAGTACTGGGAATAGTTTAGCAGCTGTATTCTTTACTGACAAACTAGATTATTTCACCTGCATGGCAGAACCAAGACCTCTGATGGTTCCAGTAATGTATTTACTTTTGAGTTTTGTATGACCTTGGGCCAATCACTTAATCAGGGACACAGTGATTCTGGCATTTCCACTTTTCCTTACATTAGGAAGGCAAATGGAAACTAACATGAGTTAAAGGCAGGTGAGCCCAGAAGAACCACCTAAATAATTATTGACTTTGCTTCTTAGTACAGACCTCCATAAAAGTTGTGTTCCCCGTGATTAGTTTCTCTGTTCATCAGCAATCCTGTCACTTTTGCAACATCAGTGAGACCACTCACTAAGAACTGTTAGAATTATTGTGAGGACTCATTCATCACTTACATATGCAAGCCATGTAGCTAGCTTTTTTTCCACCTCCCTTTCCCCTCATTCCACTTCTGACTTCATGGTATTTGTGCTGAGCCTGCAAATTCCCTCCAAGCTCGAGGAGTCCTAATGAAGGCACTTCATTGCTTGTACACATGCTGTATCACATGGCTGCCCTGGAAACACAATGATTGTGTGCTGCTGTTTCAGTCCTGATGTCAGGCTGGCCTAGGAGAGGCAAAAAGAAACCATTTTTATAAAGCAGTTACCTGAGGTTGTAGCTGACTTCAAAAATCAGAGAAGCGCTCTAGTTGTGTCTGCAGTCATATAGTTGGTTTATCAGACTAAACCAGGAAAAAAGAGCATAAACTTGGACGCAAGGATGCGTGGGAATCAAGGCAGCGTGCCTACTGCCAAACCAGTAAGTAAGTTAATATCTCCATGAATTAATTTGGCACCATCTATTCAAAACACCATCAAATAACTGAGTGTGAAATCACAAAAACCCCTTGCGTTCTGGCTGCCCAGAAGCACACAAACCCGAATTAGTTTGTGAAAACTTGTGATAAGGGAAAGAAGATTAGAGGGAAAATGCATAAACCAGAAATAAAACCTGCTCATTAAAAAAAAAAAAAATAAAAAACAAACAAAACCCAAAAAAAAACAACCAACCAACCAAAAAAAAAACAAACCCAAAAACAAAACCAGAAAAAACCCACCCCACAAGCAAAAAACAAAACCCTGCTTGTCCGATATTTTTCTCTCATGGATTCAAAGTTGTAATGATATCTCCAAAGTCTGCCTGTGGCTATCACTCATAGAATAGACACTACCCCGTGATCAACACGACTGTAAATTTCTGTTACAGGGTATTTGTTATATAGATGTATTATAATACTATTGATACAAAAATATTCACAAGAACATGAGCAATGAATGATTAAGAGAGATAAAAGTTTTCTGTGGATACTCTGAGAGCAGAAGGAAAGGCTGTAATGCTGAGGAAATAATTTTTTGGGAGTTACACACTGAACTCAATTAATTATTTTAAGAGCTTTGAAGTACTATACTAATGTTAAGCAGTATTAATTCAACTACTACCTCTCTTTTAATTATTTCACTGCCATAAGCACAAACATTCTATTAGGTAAAAGCAATTTCTAAATCTGATTTACCCACTCTAAGAAGTACCGTGTAATCCCACAACTCCTTTCTGCAGTCTCCAAAATAAAGAGATTTCTTTAAAATTTCATTTTATTATCCCACTCCTTTTTTTTCAATCTGGTAACCAATGCAATGCATAACAATCTGAAAGTTTAAAGTGCGAGAAAATGTTATTATAGCACTCAGATCAATGTGCTGTAGATGAAGGAGGGGAATTTTTGAGGGGAAAAGAGTTAAAACTGACAAAAAATTAAGATGGCATGTGCTGGTTTATGTACAAAAATATGCACATGATAAACCCAACAAAAACTCAAACCAGATCAAAACCTTGGGTAAGAATTTTTCTAATCCCTAGACCATATAGGCATTATGGAACATGACTGACTGACTGTATTATAAAGTACTCACAGGAGAAAAGTGAACTGTATTAAAAGATAATAATTAATTTGGATTCGGCCTTGAAAAATACCAAGAACCTTCCATAACTGTAATTGCTTGCCTGGCCCAATAGCCCCTCTGCAGGAAACCTCTCTTAGGTCCAAGCAACAAGTTTTTAAGACATCCCATGCACAAGATTAGAGGAAACAGAATAAATTCAAACCACCACATATTAATTAAATTTGTTAATTAAAGTTGAAGCGTCTTATGAATCTTGAAATATCCAGAGAAAGATTCTGTCAGTTGCTGCTCAGCCAATAAATGCTGCTAAGGTCTTGCCACAGTGAAAGTTATTGCCCAATTCAATCTAAAATGAGTTTAAAGGTGGTCACCATGAAAATCCTAATGGTGTTAGTGACTTTGGAGAGCTATTAAATAAAGCATACATGTATTAGGAATTTTATGCTGGTTTTCTTAACTGAAAAATGAAATCTTAACTTTCAGGTTGTAAACATAATGAAAGATTATAAAATTTTGATTCATAGCTGACACTACATGTAACAGAAATTTTCCCATGGGAAATAGAAGTTTCATTTAAAATGAGAAAACTTGTTTTCCTTGAGAAGCATCACCCTTGGCAAAGATTTCTTTTTATTTTTTAAATTCTCACATGCTCTGCTTTACTTATTTGTGAACTATGATTTGCTGGGATATGATGTCGTGAGATAAAACTCTGCATCTTACATGGGGAAAACAGCTGTTATTGCTTGCTTTGCATTCACAGGTTTCGTTCAGCTCAGCCTTTCTACTTTTGGTTAAACAGTTCATGGCCATTCCAGGAAGCTGTTATTCATAGTCATCTCCAGACCCTTACTACTACTTAAAAAACAGTGTTGCAGACAGAGCCATCCAGCCAAGTTTGAATAACTGAAAGGGTCAAAAAATTAAGCCTTCTGTAAGATGCCTCTATAGAGGCATCGCACTTCATCAAAATAAAAGAAAAAATATCTCATTCAGACCACTGAACCAGAAATAAAACAAAGCACAAAGAGTATTTAAAACACAGTGGTAGATTGACATACAGTGAGATAAGCAAAAAAGTGTGGTACTGAAAGCACATTCTTTTCCACACCAGTGACATCATTCTTGCTGCTTAGATGTTGTGCACTAAAAAGCACATTTAAATTTCAGTGTTGTATTTATTTTGGAATACATCGATTAAAAATGTAGCAGCATATTTAGTGGCTTACCCAGAACAATGTCTATGTCAGTGGGTTGTTAAAGGAACTCTTGGCCTGATTTATCTCTATAACTCTCAAAATCAGTCCAGAAAGCCAACTTTTATTTGTACGACTTCAGTCAAAGTAAATAAGATACCTGCAAGTATAATAGATTTGTGAAAGACATAGTGAGATTTAAATATCTTCAGAGGTCAGCTTACAGAAACCTGAATGCATTCAAAGTTCCTGACAAGTGATATCTGACTATACTTGTGGAGAGACGGAAAACCAGAATGCCAAAGTAGATATTTGACTCCTGATAAAAGCATGGAGAGCTGTCTTTGTATTCCAGTACCTACTTTTTGTGATGGTACTCTGGACTACTCACGGCATGTGAGAAACATCACTCAACAAAAATATTAAGGTAGAGAAAATCAAGGTGTTTGGAGGAGACTGTTCACATCAAGATCAAATTTGAGGTTTCTGAACCAGACAATTGGGGTTCAGTTCAGGGCTAGAGTTCAGCAAAGTATCAGGCCTACAAAGTTTGTGCCAACACAAGTTATTCATGTGAGATTTCTGATCCTGCTTAAAACCTGCATCCAGGAATTGATGTCCTCCTTTCTAGTTCTGAATATGAATCAGAAAGAAAAGCAATTTCTAAATTAATCTTTTTTTTTAGAAAAAAATGACTCAACAGACTTATATCAGTGCACTTAGTCAGACTATTTTATATCCTCTGAGGATATGGCTTAGTGAGGAATCAGCTCTTTAACATGTAAAGATGAAGCCTGATATCACAAACAGGATGTTCACAAAAAGCAACACAGTATGAATTACTTCAGAGTATTTCATAAGTCTATATACTTTTCCATTGGCCACAGTCCCAAATGGAAAACTGAAGCAGAGATCATTGTTATGAAATAAGAAATATGAAGTCTTCACTGGCAATAGACTAGTGAAAAGGCAAGAATTCATTCTTGGAGCAGCCTGGAAAAGTTTGCCTCTGTTCTGCACACATTTTGTTTATGTTACAAGACAGTTTCAGTTGAGGGAACATTTACTGATTTGTCTTGAAGGTGGATTTTTTTTTTTAATGCCTGCAGGAGACAGCTCAGTATGATAAATTTGGCTCAGTGTTGTTGATCTCTAAAGGTATTGCGGCTGCTATTTTCACATGAGATGTTTAAGAGGTGCTTTAGAAATGTGAAATTATCAAAACGCTCATTTCCTGGTTAGTTTTGCGCCACTGCACAGCTGTGCTCAATTAAGCAGCCATTTGAAAAACAGCAGGGGAAAAAAAAAAAAAAAAACAACAAAACCAAAATCCAACAAAAAAATCCCAAACACCCCAAGCCTCAAATGTATTCTTCTAGACTTGATTTATACAAGTAAAAAACCTAGAATAAGTCATATCAGAAACAAACTACCTCAAGCCCTCTCTGCAATTAAGTGTATTTTCTTGGAGAAGATTTGAAAGACTTTTCATTTCCTCTCATGTTATTTTCAAAACTCAAAGAATGAGAAAGAAGGAGGACAACAATATTTCTTGTTCTGTAGCAACATCCAAAGGACACTGTCAAATTCCAGGTCAATTATGCTTGTCTGAAAGTGTAAATTGCATGATTATCCACCTTAAATTCTTCACAATCTGCAACAGATTCATAATAGATAGTGAGAGGGCCAGAAACACTAACAGATAATATTTCCATTAGACAACCCATTCTGAAAGAGTTTTGGAGGTCAGCCTTAAGCTGTATTCTCTGTGGTCTCAGCAGTCAAATTTCTATTAAGCTCCCATTGATTTCCTCTGGCTTTTTTGTATCTAGATCTATCTACTTGGACAAAATAAGAGAGCAGAGGGAAAATATATTTGGACAAAATAGAGGAAGAGGAAAAAAACTGTTGTTGGTTAATACAGAAGAAGAAGTCTCAAAGCACTTTTAGAGTTTAGGACTGCTTAAATCGTTTTTCAAATATTACCAGTCTGGGCTGACAAGAGTTGGTTTAATTTTCTATGAGAGAGAGAAATATCATTATATAATTTCCTATTATCTCTTTTACTTTGAGGGATTACAGGCAAACTTCTAGGAACAATCTTCCGGTTAAATGTGATTCACTACTAAGCCATGTAATTTGGGTTGTGATTTTTGTGAAAAGTGTTAGAGATGTATATGTCTGTAAACTGAGAATACAGTTACTATTTTTTACAGCTTGTGAATTCTAAGTAGGACTTGGTCATTGTGACTTTCCATATGCACTTTTTTTAATTGCCATTTTAAGAACAAGTCGGTATCATGTGTCTCAGTGACATGTAGATGTATCTGCCTCTCACTGAGAGACTCAGTACAGTTCTGATCTCTTCTGTCTTAGATGCTGAGTATACCACATACATAGCAGTGGATAATAGCAGAGAAGGTCATTTAATTGTGTATGGCATGCTCACAGCTAGAATTTCTTGGCAGCTGCTCAGTGTGAACAAAACAGAAAGACATTACCTTGCCTTGGAGTAAAAACCAAAGCTGTGTGGGATTGGTACACTTCTTCACATGATAGTCTTTTCATTACTGGTCTGGCACTTTTATCATGCTGTTTCTAAGAAATGAATAAGAAAATAACTGTCCCATGAGATACACAAACCATTGGTTGTCTGAAGTCGAGTAGTAATCATCCAGTCTTTGTAATACCAAGTCAGACTTCATAAAACATTGCAGTCATTCTGCCCAAATTCCAATCCCAGCGTTTGCTGATGGTTCATTCCCAAAGTCAACAGAGAGGAGAAGCAGCAGTTTCTTTGCAGAAAATGCCTACCTTCCCCGCCTACGGGGTAGAATGTTGTTTTCTCCCAAACTGAAACCTGTCACAGACACGTATCACGAGGAAAGAGATCCAGGCACACATCTCCTCATTTGGCCTAACTTGATCATGACATTTCAGTTTCATATGATATACTATGAGTATAAAATAGCTTCTTTAAAGTTATTTTAAACAGGATAAATAACTTCTTTAAAACACAAATAGTCTTTGTCACTAGATAGTTGGACACTTGATAAAATAGAGAGAAAGCTTATATGTTGATCTATTTCTACCCAGCAGTTTGTTAGCCGCAAAACACTCTTGGTTCTTGTAGTAATCATATTTTGATTCAGAAGTAGACAAACTGGAGAGTTTTCAAATCCCAATAGGTTTAGCTCTATTTTTGCTAATACATCTGTTTGAAGAAGAAATAGAGAAAAGTGAACCATGAAAAGAAGCAGAAGATGGAAAACAGAATAAGAAAAAAATGCATCTCTACAAGATTTCAGAGACCACGAAGTCCTTCTACTAACTGATCTAATCTTAGGTAAACATCTCCTGAAATTTAAATAACTCAATCATTTCAGGAAAATAAGATCCAGCCATGTGTTAACAAATATTTACCTATTCGTATGCTTCTAGTTCCCCTACTTGCTAGCTCTTCCCATTGCATATTTTCCCTTATTACTTCAGAAAATCTAGTGTGGATCTTCAGAATTTATGTCTCTTTAAGGTAAGTCCAGCTGGAAGAGAAGGATCTATCTGATGAAGTGGCATAAGAGCATCTCTTCTAATAAGCTTGCTAATCTAGCGATGAGGCCCTCAAACAACATTTAGTGCTCTATGTTAACCAAAGCCTGATGAGAAGTGATGCACGGGCTGAATTGAGGAAAAGCCTGATGAACAGCATGATGGAGGAGGCTCTCACACTTTCCCTGTGAAAGAGCTTTACTGGGGTCTCCCTCATGTATCTATAACCAAATGCATACAGCACAGGAAAAGAAAAGGAAGAATGAGAAGGCCATGTACAGCTGCATAATTATGAGCTCATTTGGACTACGCAGATGTGGTGGAATAGCTTGTGCAATAGGATTTCTAGAACAAGTAAAGAGGAGCCATAAGAAAGCACAAACAGTGAAGAAAAGATGTATTTTTTAGCAAAGAAGTTGTTTGAATGCAGGGAGATATGTCTGGGAACTCATCAGACACGAGACATGAGCTTATGGGGAATGATCAGATGACAGACCAACATGTGACATTTTAGTAGGCTCCTGCTGTAGATACCTTGATTTTAGTAAGTCTTTCAACATTATCAGGCCAAACTGGAAAGATATGGCTTGGAAAGTGGACTGCAATTTAGGTGGAAATGTGGCTGGACTGCTAGGATGCAAAAACTATGATCAGCCGTACTAAATGCTGGGTTGTGGCTGGTTACTCGTGACATCCCTCAAGGATCAATACTGGGGCAAATAATATACGGTGTCTTTATTCATGACATGCACAACAGACAGCGCACTCTCAGCAAGTCTGTGGTCACTGCCAAATCAGGTGGAGTGTAGGGCCACTGAGGGAATGTGACAGGGTGGAGATATGGGCTGACAGGAGCCCCATGAAGGTCAATAAAAATTCAACAAGAATGAATGCCAAGTCTTCACCTGGGATGGAAAATCTCCTTGAAGCATTATGGGCTGTGGTTGACCAGCTGGAATGCAGCTCTGTAGGAAAGGACCACGGGAGTCCTGATGAGCACCAACCTGAATATGAGCCGGCCACGCGTCCTCACAGCAACAAAAGCCTATGGCACCCTTGGCTGCATTAGCAACATAGTTGTCAGCAGGTCCTGGGAAGTGAGCCTTCCCTGCTGTATGTTACTTATCAGACTACATCTGGGGTGCTGTGTCTAGTGTTCAATTAACTTTTGACAATAAAGATGCTGACACACTGGAGCAAGGCACTGCAGCCTACCAATATGGTTTGGGGACTGGAGCATGTGTCATATGAAAAGAAGCTAAGATGACCTAGTGCGTGCCTCAAGAGCAGAAGGTTAAGGAGGACTCTCCTAATGGGAGTATTGGAGAAAGCAATCAGACTCTCTGGACCCACACACTGAGAAGATGAAAGGTAACAACAGAACTGCAAATTCTCACTAGATATAAGAACATTTTTTTTCACCATGAGGATGATAAAATATTGCAACAGTTGCCTAGAAAATATGTTCCATCTCCTTCTCTGGAAATATTCAGGATGAAACTGGGCAAGGCCTTGAGTAACCTGCTCCAAGCCAGCACTGCTTTGAGCAGGTGCTGTAACAGGAGATGCTCAGCAGCCCCTTCCCACCTAAATTATCTTTTTTATTCTATGAATTAATGCAGGCATCCACAAGGGATCAGTGAGAAATTAAATAGTTAAATACTTATCAGCTGCAGAGTAAGTAGTTGCTTGGGTGTTTTTCTTATCTGTTCCCCTGGACCAGGATTTGTGGCTTCTAACACATTCACCTCTCAGCAAAAAAGTTGCAATTTGCTTTATCTTATTCCAAGTGCTGGATTAGAAACCTTAACTATTCATCAGGCCAGGCTATAATTAATATCTGAGGGTCTTTAGTTTCGGGGTTGCGAGTATTGGTAGATTCAGGAATTCAAAAAGCATCTTTGAAACAAATTATTGTTTCAATTTAACAGCAAGGAAAAGGTAGAGCAAAAGTATAGCTGTGTATAGGTGAGATTCAGTTAATGAGATGCGAATGTCCACATTGTTTACATCTGAAATAATCAATTCAAGATTTTTTTATAGTCACAGGAAATCTACTTTCAAATCAAAGCCGAAGTCTAGGATAGGTCATCTTTATCATACTCCAAAACTGCCTATAACTCTCCATTGATTATCTGGAAAGAAATGCAGCCAAGGGCAGCTATCGTCTCAGCTACAGATACTGACATTGTAAATGTCTACATAACATTAAATAATTCACAACTTACAGCTCTAGCTTATCTCTGGAGTCTGGATTCCAGTCTACATCCCCAAACTTGCCCTTTAGCCTTTTTTGTTGAAGGCTTCTCCTTTTATTTTAATCCAAGTTTTCTGTTCTCTGCTCTGTTTGCTGATCCTGCTTAAACCAAGTGAGTCAGCCTGCAAGAATGTCACAAGTTCACTTATAGACTGATGGAACTGCAATGATCTGAAATGTTTCTAAGAAATGAGCATCAGGATTGTAATGTACACTGTTTACAGAGCCAATATCCTGACAAACATGCTCTGTAGGTTCATGAAGTAAGCACCACAACAATCCTGTTAAGCCATAGCATTCATAAAATATTTACATGGAGCTTTGAATTTGTCACAATAGTGTAAATATTTAAAGCAGTATCGCCAGTATCTTGGAACCATTATGGCAGTTTGCACCGAGACTTATTATTTCACAGTCTCTGCAAACACTGCCAGACATTTTCAGCAACTTTTGACAGGTTTCTGCACAACCATTTCACCTTGTAAAAGTGCATGTTTTTTCATTAACCCGAAGTTAAAATCAAGACCTTTGAAAACAATGAGGGATCTGCAGGAAACAATCCTCCACTAATTGTTGTAAAAGAGTGCTGTTTATTCAGCTTATTTTACACAAAACAGATAGCAGTGCTGCAGTACAATTTTTGAATTTTTTTATACATCTTCCTCACAGAAAATGGAGAAAGAGAAGATGCCAAAAATGCTTAGGCATGCTTGAGAGGAAGTACATGGGGATGTCTGTGTAAGACCTTGAAGCATGATTTTCTGGGGCAGTGGACAATGCACAAATTAGAGATCATGTAGCAGGTGGAGGGGGAACTGTTAGCAGCATTAAGAAATGTCATTCCATTCTAATCCTATTTCACTCTTAATTCGGATTTTATGAGACCTAGCTTTGGTATTCTGTTCATTTCCAAAGCTTCCAACATTAATGATTTTGAGGAGTCAATTTGTTTATTAAATACAAAGAACAAGATCTTTTAGAAGTAGAGGGATGCAATTCTGTGTCTTCAGTAAGTTTAAAGATGTGTGCGCAGGGGAAAATAAATTACATGGAAGTCCCTCAAAATTTATAAATATAAGTGTATGATGAAAACTTCCTATGAAAAGTAAGCCCTGAACTCTTTGAGAACTTGTTCCAAGTTTCTCTGCATTGTTTCTCAAAGAAAGTCTCTCCGAGAAAGTTCTTTTTCTAATAGGAGGTCTGTATAATAAAATTACCCGCTCAACATCTTTTGGGGTGGAGCCTTAAGTAAGCTGTAGCAAACAGCTGTGTTCTCTGTGATTTTTCCTTGGAGACCTTTAGGAAAGCAAAACATGAAAACACAGTAAACCCCTTCTCTTTGTGTTTTATCTATCTATACCATATCTCTGCAAACTTGTCAGTCACTACAATTTTCTTGTCCCCTTTCCATTTTTTACCCCTGGATCATATAATAAAAGTTAATTTCCAGAGGTTTGGCAACTTACCCAGAAGCCAGTTTATTAGCTTTAAAGTCTTTGATCAGATGCAGCAATTTATGTCACCTCTTTTTCACACAAGTACTTATAGTGATGATAGTTCTAAATCTGACCCATAAATCACTGACAGATTTTGTATAAATGTGACCACTTATTTTTTTTTTGGCCTGTTACTTGTTGCTTACATTCAGCAAGGGTCATAATAGAGATGTCAGATAAAACAACTAAAAATTAATCCTCATGAACATAGATCTATTAGCATAAAGACTTTTCCATAAGGAAAAGATGTTGCATTACAAAAAAAATAATTTGCAAAGCTTTAATTCATGATATTAGCATTTTACATTGTGAATTAAAAAAAAAAGGTCATAACATGGCACGGCATTTTCAGTGGGGACCTTACAATAAATTCAGTCTGAAGAGAAATATGTAACCTTTATTCCTCTGGAGAGAAACATGTAACCTTCATTCCTCTTGCTCTCTGGTCTTTATTTCTAAGTGATACATCGCTGTATAGTTGGAAAGTTGATTAATGCACTTACTTAAAAATAGTGGCTTGTGCACTTCAGAAAAATGAGGTTTCACTGGAAAAAACACGCAACCTAATTCTTCAAAGGCAAATCATTTAGTTCATGATAAAAGTTCTGATAAAAAAAAAAAAGAAAAAGCAGCTGATGGCTACAGTCTACTCTTCCACTAGGTATTACTAGTATTGTTCCAATGTCAAGTGTGGAACTGCACTCAACAAACCTCACTTCAAATGCAGAGAAGTCTACAGGGGCTTGAGCTTTATGCTAGCTTTTAAAACCAGTAGAAAGAAAGGAAGAAAGAAAATTTTGCTCTGCTACTGCAAGACCCTTTTCTTCACTCAGATTACATTTTCAGTGGAGCACACCAGCACTCAACTTACTTCTTCCACCAGCTAGAGAGAAGAAGGGTCCTTATAGGAAGAATAGAAAATCCTTCTTTGTGACACTTTTGAAGTCTTCAACTTACAACTAACAGCAAACATATGCTGTAAAAAAGGAAGTTTAAATGGCATTTTAGCTGCTATATTCTTTTTTTCATCAAATTCATTGCAATGACTTTGAGTAGTTCAGTTAATGCAGCATTCAAGGAAAAACATTCGGAGGCAAACACACAGCTCTTAAAAACATGCAGAAACATACATAGAAAGTAGCCTAAAAATATGGCAGAGTCAAATTCCATCCCAGTAAATGTAAACTATTTTGTTTCACTTTGATTGCTTTTGCATCAGACTCTTAAGACAGTTTTCAACTTCAGCCTTTCAATTCTTTGTTCTCTCTCCCATAAAACAACATAACAGAGGTTAAAAAGATAGTTTTAAGTGTAATTACTCAAAATTCAATATTTTATTTTCTTTTAACATACATGATGACAGAATTATTTTAAACTTGAGTGATTACCAATCAGATGTCTGCACCTTCATGAGGTAAAAAACCCCACCCAAACCAAGTATTTCAACATGTCAATAAATCTGTCTTTAGAAAAAAATTATACATTAAAAAAACCCATGAATTAGGCTGATAAGATTCTCATAATGATTTGCACAAGGCAGCTGGTAAACTGTTGCTCAGCCTTGATGCGCACTTCAGGTTGCAGTACAGTAACAGCAGCAACCATCAATAGCGTGTCTTGCAGGAAAAAAATCTTTGTTGACTCCTGAGTAGTTGGCATGGTTTAAGCCGAGCCATAACTAAGAAAGCCATGCAGTCTCTGTCTCACTCCCCATCCCTGCTCCCAGAGGGATGGGAAGGAGAATTGAAAGAATGCAACTCCCATGGGTTGTATAAGAGCAGTCCAGTAACTAAGGTATAACACAAACCAGTAACTAAGGTATGACACAAACCACTGCTGCTACCACCACTAATAATAATGATAAGGGAAGTAACAAGGGGAGAGTATACAACTGCTCACCACCCATCGACCGATACCCAGACCGACCAAGCAATGATTTTGCCCTTCGTGGTAACTGCCCTCAGTTTATATAGTGGGCATAACGTGCTGTGGTATGGAATACTAATTTGGTCAGTTTGGGTCAGCTGTCCAGTCTCTACTTCCTCCCAGCTTCCCCTCCTCCCTGGCAGAGCATGAGGCTCAGAATGTCCTTGGTCAGAGTAAACATTCTAAGCAGTAGCTAAAAACGCTGGTGTTATCAGCGCTGTTCCCAGGCCAAAAGTCAAAAACACAGCACTGCATCAGCTACTAAGAAGGAGAAAAATGACTGCTACTGCTGAATCCAAGACAGTCATATTCTGCAGACTTGACAAGGTTGCGTGTTTATTTTTCCAATCCAACACAGGTCATTGCTGGAGGCATGGTATATGCCAGACCAGCTGGTTTATAGTAGTGATTTGGAATGACAAACTTTTTGCTTTTGCTAAAGAGGCAGATTTTTGAGCAGTCTACCCTGTATAACAACTTATAAAAAAACATGGCACTTTCTTTCTGTCCTGGCAAGTGTAAGGCAAGTCTTCTTTATATAATTTCCCTTGATCATATTCTCTTGTGACTTTGATACAAGATTATTGTTTTGTTGTGGTACTATTTTTACATAGGCTTTAGTTTACAATGCAGATGGAAATTGATTTAGTGCCAAGATTTTTTATATGTATTTCCTCTCTATATGTATACATACACACCATAATTGACACCACAAATGAATTAAAAAAATGAGGGATATGTTTTATCTTTCAAAATGCAAAGCAGACTTTTCTACCTTGAAGTGAAATGTGTGGGGAATCTAAATCATAAAATCATCCTTAAAGAAATATTAATTCTAATTAGGGCTCAGACTAAAGTGACAAAAGTATTAATAAATCACTCCCCTTCTTGTAGTAGCTTGAGAAAAAAAGCCTGCTTGGTTTGCACCAGAGCTTCATTACATCATGCAAAAAAGCAAAGAAAACAATCACAAGCAAAGCAACAGAATAACTGTCACCACTAAAAGATGGCTCAAAAATCTTGCTCTTACAAGCAAGGTGATTTCAACAGACTCAGAATTTTTCTTCCAATTTGCCCTTGAATGTGGCTGGCTGTGAATGTCTATTCACCTTCGATCATCGAAGCAGGAATGCTTGCACTCAAGCATCTCACACTGTGGACAGTGAGTTAATCTGAATCACTGCTGTGTTATTTTTCAAAAGATCTCATTAGAGTACCTTTTAACCAAAAATTGATAGTGTGTTTGATACAGTACTGAATTATGGTGTCCCAGCTGCCCATGAGTGTCATACAAATGTAAGTGCTATTACCCATGCATTTAACATACAGCCACAAGCAACCACCCTGCAAGCAAAATGCACAGCGTGATGAAAACAACAAGCTAAGGCTGTACAAATTACTTCTTTGGTTACTTCTTTCAAAGAGCAGTTATTGCAATCATGGTAATAAAAATTATACACTTGTTAATTAAAAATTTGTTAGAAATATCTACCACAGTATCCAGTTCAATCCCCAGGTAAACTGACAAAGCACTTCACCCTTCTGTATTTCCTCCTGCTAGTGGTCTCCCAGGCATCTTGGCAAAGTCTGAAACATTTTTGGCACATATGTAGTGCTGTCCTTGTTCTTGCTACAAAATGAAAATTAGAATATTAAGTGACTCAGAATTCCACTGCTCATCTTCCTAACTTTTATATGCTATGTGTGACATAGGGCGACCTCCACCTTGCCACAGCTTTGGCAAAACAGAAACTGCAAGTCTCAGGATACCTCTCTTCTCTGAGCTGTGTTTGGAAGCTTGTTCACCCTGAAGACAAAGTAAGTATTACTTTCAGAATTCTTCCCTGTTATGTTGACAACTAAAAAAATGATGACCAGCAAAAGACACAGTAAATTCAGAGATTTCTCATGGGCTAAAGCAGTCTTAGATTCAATACCTTTCCTGCAAAACCTATGTCTGTGCAAAGAGATGCACAAACCAATTCTCCTTTGCCTACATGTGGATCAAGATTGCAGGACACAAGATCTAAGAACGCCAGAACTTCCTCTTTGACCTGGTAGAAATTTAAAACAAGATTAAAAGTTAGGAGGAATGCAAATACATGAGCCATTCGCAAGCAAGCATTTGGTTTTGGGTTTCTCTGTAAAAAGCCCACCAAAAGAAACAAAAACCCAAAACCACCCAATAACCTGCCACGCTTCTCTTGTGGAGGATGTGTATGTAACGCTTTGTATTCTTTAGAAGCAGTGTTACTTAAAAAGACCTGACTAAAAATAAAACGGGACTCCAAAAGACTACGAAGAAGAAAACAAGTAAAAGAAGGAAAGATGATCATTTTTAGGGCAGCATCACAGAAGTAATGGGAGAAAAGGTTTAGCCAAAATAAGCTCATCACCTGCATCTCTTTTAATGCCTCTTCATTCCATTGTTATAAGTGATTGATATTCTGGCAGAGGTGTCTTAGTTTAGCAATTCAACATATTGCGAGTTTTTAATGAAATTTCTCATCAGAGACTGGAGCTGTGAGTCTAGTCCTAAAAAAAGCAAGTCAATGTAATGGTTATTTCCCTGGGTTTACTATTTGGATGTATGTTTTCCCAGAAATCTCACAGCAAACCAAATCTCTCTAATAACAGATTTTAATTTTCTTTTTCATAGAGAAAGGTTTGTTGTGTGCAGCTACCCAATCCTCACACCTGTAATAAAGCACACCCTCAGATTTTTGCATCTTTTCTGTAAAGTGGTCTGACTTTTCAGAGTTCCTCTTCATTTGCAACATTCATTTAAGCTCAGGCCCTCTGTTCTTGACCTAAGCTATATTGCTATATGCCAGGCCATGCATCCCACTGATGCATCTACAGACCAGGCTTCTTGGCTTGATCTGGAACCTGCCTGTGACTGGCACTGCCCATGCCCTGCCAGTATGTGAGTTGCCTATGTCTCTTGGCCCCCAAGGAGATACCCACCCTGCTGCATTTTGGATCTCTGCTTAAGGGGAGTGCTGCCATGTCCAGCAAGACTGAAAAAGGTAGACAAAGTCTTACTCCCCTGTTACAGCACTTGAATAGCTCTGTGCATCTGTCCCTCTTCAATGAGATACAAAACGTCAGGAACACAGAACAGTTTTATCTTGTTCGCTTCTTCTCTGATTTCACTTGATGGCTCCATAAAAGGCTCTTCCTTGTGTCATGTGTAGTTGAGCTGTCAGTCTGAAATGGAAAGGCAATGCTCTCATCCAGAAAACATATAATGTTTCAGATGTGGTGATGAGGACAAAACAAAATCCTGACAAAGTGAAAAATCAAAAGAAAGAGCATGTTTCCCCAGCTCAGGAAAAACACCAGCAAAAGCTTAGGATGCTTACCTGCATTACAAGGTGCTAAAGTTCGTGTCCCAAATCATTCACAGCAAGGGTTTTGACCTCAGTTTAACAGTATTCCAGATAATAATATTACACTATAGATCTTCAGCGCTGGATCGTAAATAGTTTCTTGATGAGGCTGTACCTCCTTTTCAAAAATGTTCAAACTAGATATGCTTTGGAAGAAAAGTTTTAAATTTGAAGAATAAAAATTTCTCTGTGACAAAGACATTGAAACTGAACATTCCTGATGGGCTTTCATGCCAGGCAAAACATCAAAGAAATTTGTTTTAAATAGCCTGCAATCATTTCTTTTTATGATATGAGGTATCTTTATAAATTTCTATTTAGGTTTTCATTGGATTATTATTTTTGACAGTTGATTTTAGCACTGATCCATTTCAGCCTCCTTAATTAGAGTGTTTATTTTAGAAAAGAGAAGAGTCAATGAGCAGACTTCAAATGCTTTAAAAGCTCCTGCAAGGAGCTGGTAATAAGCTGCTCTTCATGGGTAAACAGGAAGTAACAGACTTAAATTCACCAAGGGAAGTCCAGGTTAGTCATTATCAAAGACATTCTAAATGGTAAGGGATAGTGAAACACTGAAATATATTGCCTGGGAAAAGTGTGGTGATTCCATTATTGTAAGTTACTAAGATGGGCCCATCAAACATCTATCAAGAACAAAGCTGATGCTGCCTGGGAGTAGAAGGATGAAATAGGTGTTTCATCTATGAAAATATTAACATTCAATCAAAATCCAGAAACTGTATGAAAAAGGATATTTCTCAAAAGGTGTTTCTTAGATTAATGTTAGAATCACCATCTATATGTAAAAAGTTTTGAATATTGAAACACTGAGTGGAACACTCTGCCTTTTGTATAAGTAAAATACAGTTTCCTAGGCAGCACTTTTCCACATTGGTGCTGCAGAAAACATAATTGAATCACGTATATGAACCCTGGCATCTCAGTTCCACAATTACTCAATTATTTTCTTTAGTTTTACAGTTCTATTCTCTTTTTCACAATGTTTTTAAATTTGGATTTCAGTTGCACAGCATGCCTTCCGCATTTGTGTTCCCTGTGTACCATGAACCTCTATTTTGACTCCTGAGGTCAGTAAGGTTTAGGCACATATTTAAAATCAAAGAAAAATTTTCTTGAATTTGAGCCTTGCTTAACACAGTATTGTAAAGGCTTTTAAACAAACATTGAAATCCACGTTAGAATGCCTTGGATTCTAAGATGACGGAAGCATGAAGAAAATGATGTCTGAATGAATCTTTATTGTAATTGAGTTAAGAGCCAGAGCTTCAATAGCATAAAGTTAGCAACAAATATTGAGATTCAGGCCATGCAATTAAAAAAGGGGAACATCAGCCCTACCTGAAGGCATTTGCAGCCTAAATACAATTTAGACTCTTAACACTCTTTAAATTTAATACATAGTAGATCACTGTACAGTCTTATATCTTCCAGGATTTTTTGACTGAGCAAAAAGGACAAATGGGAGTTCCTACTCAGCCCATTGTGGCCTAGCATAACACCATATTTAGCAGGGTTAAAAATACCCAGCAACATATTCTGCTAAAATGAGTGGTAACTCGCTGGAACTCTTGAAAATGTCAGCACACAGAAGCACTCTATTCCTCTAGGTTTCACTTTGGTCTGAGTCCTTCATCAAAGGACTTCTATACCCTGAGACTATTTGGATGCTGAGCATGCTGAAACCCTGTGCGGAGTAGTCTGTCCCCTCTTGTGTTTCTCCAGATATATTTGGAATCATTGTTTTGTGAATTCATTGCCTGGGCAGGCTTAATTTGATTTCTCCTTGAGGAAATTACCAGAAGTTCTCTCAATAAAATAGAAGAAAATTCCTTTATGTCCTTTAAAATTAGATAGGGAACTACACAAAGAAGCAATACTTCTCATCATCTCTTGTAATCAGAATACAATAAGATCAAATGAACAAAAGATGACAAAAACGTTAATCCAGTTGCTAATCCCACTGTTGTGATTGCTCCTTGCCAGCGTTTGCATTTCAAAGCCTGAAGTCTTTCTAGCCTGAATGCCAGTTGTATCTTCCTTCTTGCCTTTAATATTCCAACTATTTATTACAAAATTCATCTTTTCAGTTTTGTTTAAATACAGAATTAGAGCTAACTAACTTTTGAAAAGAACTAAGACTGTCAAATTCAGCCATCAACTGACTCACACTCACAAATTGCAGGGAAACCTGCAGAAATGTCCTTGGCCATCATACAAACAGGCATGAAAAATAGATTAATGAGTTGGTTTGTGTTCTGCTTTATGAGTAGGGGGTAGAGCTGTAAACTTTTACACCTGCTTTCATATTTGTGTGTATGACATTCTAGTGAATAGCACAATAACCCCATCTCATGTAATTTCAGAAAACTGTCTATTCTCAAAAGTTGTTGTTCCAAAAATGCATTTGAGTTCTTATTGCAAGATTCCTTTATATATATATAAACCCGTTATATATGTTCATTATACCAAAACACAGGATTTTTAACTGATACTATAAAGGTACTGTTCCTCTACTGGATTAGTATATATTATTGTCCTTCTACATATTTTTAGTCTTGAGGGTTTCCTCCAGCGTAATATTTAAAACATTTTCAAAGCTGTAAGGTAATTCCTCTTCCTTTCCTTGAACTTAGAAATGGTCTGTAGCCTGAATTAAGCCCTTAGGTTTACTCAGACACCGGGAAGGGGAAGGGTTCATGTTGTTATGTCCACCTGCAGCAATGTAAGAAGTTCTTTTTACAATGCATGGGAATAAAAATGGATCAGCTCTTATTTTTCTTGGTTTCATTGTGTCATGGGTTCAGCAGCAGCAGTCATTTTTCTCCTTCTTGGTAGCTGGTGCAGCGCTGTGTTTTTGATTTTGGGCCTGGGAGCAGCACTGATAACACCAGTGTTTTCAGTTACTGCTTGGTAATGTTTTGGTCTGACCAAGGACTTTCCGAGTCTCATGCTCTGCCAGGGAGGAGGGGAAGCTGGGGGAAGCAGAGACAGGACACCTGACCCAAACTGACCAAAGAGGTTATTCCATACCACAGCACGTCATGTCCAGGATGTGAAACAGAGGGCAGAGACCCGGAAGGGTGGGGGTGCACTGCGTGGTCAGGTTGATATTGGGTGGTGAGCAGTTGCATTCTCTTTCCTTGCATTTCTCTTGTATTATTACTGGTGGTAGCAGTAGTGATTTGTGTAATACCTTAGTTACTAAACTGTTCTTATCTCAACCTGTGCGAGTTGCATTCTTTTGATTCTCCTCCCCATCCCCCCGGGACTGGGGGAAGAAAGGGGGAGAAGTGAGTGAGAGAGCGACTGCGTGAGTTATTGAGGGGCTTAAACCACGACATATTGTCTCTACAATACAGGAAAAGCTTGTTCCTTTGAAAGCGCCATTTAAGCCACCATTTCTCAAAGTTGACCCTAGAGGCAGTGTTTTCAGCTGATGAAGTTCAACTTGTACAAGACATTTCTAATTACCTGCTTAGGCATAAAAATATAGTTGGTGTTGAAGTGACATCTTTATTGTGTTTAGTTAGCATCAAAGAAACTAAGTCAGAAAAAAAAGGGTGAAGAGAACAATATTTTTTTTTGTGGGCTTGCCCACACACACTCCATTTCATAGAATCATAGAATCATAGAATAGTTGGGATTGGAAAGGACCTGAAGATCATCTAGTTCCAAACCCCCTGCCATGAGCAGGGACACCTCACACTAAACCATGCCACTCAAGGCTCTGTCCAACCCAGCCTTGAGCTTCACCAGGGATAGAGCATTCACAAATTCCCTGGGCAACCCATTCCAGCGCCTCACCACCCTCACAGTAAAGAACTTCCTCCTCATATCCAATCTAAACTTCCCCTGTTTAAGTTTGAACCCATTACCCCTTGTCCTATCACTACAGTCACTAACAAAGAGTCCCTCCCCAGCATCCCTATAGTCCCCCTTCAGATATTGTAAGGCTGCTAGGAGGTCTCCATGCAGCCTTCTCTTCTCCAGGCTGAACAGTCCCAACTTTCTCAGCCTATCGTCATATGGGAGGTGCTCCAGTCCCCTGATCAACCTCGTGGCCCTCCTCTGCACTTCCACTTCTTCCAACAGTTCTGTGTCCTTTTTATGTTGAGGACACCAGAACTGCACACAGTACTCCAAGTGAGGTCTCACGAGAGCAGAGTAGCAGAGTAGAGGGGCAGGATCCCCTCCCTCGACCTGTTGCTCACACTTCTTTTGATACAGCCCAGGATACGGTTGGCTTTCTGGGTTGCAAGTTCACACTGAAGCCGGCTCATGTTCATTTTTTCATCAACCAACACCCCCAAGTCCTTCTCCATAGGGCTGCTCTGAATCTCTTCTCTGCCCAACCTGGAGCTGTGCCTGGGATTGCTCTGACCCACATGTAGGATCTTGCACTTGGCATGGTTAAACTTCATCAGGTTGACATCAGCCCACCTCACAAGCATGTCAAGGTCCCTCTGGATGGCATTCCTTCACTCCAACGTATCAAACGAACCACACAGTGTGGTGTCATCGGCAAACTTGTTGAGGGCATGCTCAATCCCACTGTCCATGTCACTGACAAAGATGTTGAACAAGACCGATCCCAATACAGAGTCCTGAGGCACACCACTCATTACTGGTGTCCAGGTGGACATTGAGCTGTTGACCACAACTCTTTGCTGTGCAGCCATCCAGCCAGTTCTTTATCCACCGAGTGGTCCATCTATCAAACTGATGTCTCTTCAATATAGAGGCAAGGATGCCATGTGGGACAGTGTCAGACGCTTTGCACAAGTCCAGGTAGATGACTTCAACAGCTCTACCCCTGTCCATCAGTTCCGTAGCTCCATCATAGAAGGCCACCAGATTGGTCAGGCAGGATTTCCCCTTAGTGAAGCCATGCTGGCTGTCACCAAACACCTTGCTGTTTTTCATGTGCCTTAGCATGCCTTCCAGGAGAATCTGTTCCAAGATTTTGCCAGGAAAAATCTTTCCCCAAGAGAGGTATAGAATCAATTGAATTTAGTAGTGAAATATTATTTGAAAATATTTTGTCAATTTTCTTCAAGCCACTGAAGTAAAATAAAAGTAGCTGCTCCTATTTTTGTTTTGTAACAATTCCAGATTTACCGTATGTCTATTTTCCTCCAAGAGGAAGAAAAACATCTCTTTCAGAGTTCTTAACTTAAATCACAAGAAAGAGTAAGCAGAACAGTAAAATTCTGCCAGACGTGGTGCTTAACTGAATGTCTTGAACAATTTGGTTTATTTCTCTCATGATCCATCTCAGGAACTTGTTTTCTGAAACCAGGTTGGTGTCCTCTATATACTACATTAAGTCTTTCTTTGCCTTCTCATTTTTATTGAAACTGAGGGTTTTTTATGAAAAGTTGCAGTCTTGTACTTTTGCGCATCCTGAATAAAAAAGATTTTCAGTGGAAAAGTTTGCAACTTATGATAAGATTTCCTCCATTTAATTGTAATTTCTTTTCCCTTAACTATGCAATAAAATTAATGAAATAATGTCTTTGCTGACTACAGCAATCTATACAGTGCAAAGAATAAAAATATACATTATTTTTACAGATATAAAAAGTCTTAACCCATATAGAATGAAATAATATTTTCCTGTTTATTTTAATAATTTTAACAAAATGTTTCTGATGCTACATATATGGCAGTGCCAATTATCCAGTTGTTACAGTCTTGAAATTGTGTATGAAACCACTGCATTTTCACTCCTGCAAATATTCCCTCAAAAGAGTTTCAGAACATGGTATCACTGATTTATCTACTGAATAATGAGTGAAGCAAAGTTCTTTCTAGTTGTAAGCAATATCTGATAGATTGTAAAATATTTAACCCGTCTATATACTGCAAAATGCATTTCTGATTATGCTGACATGATGTTCTGATACAGTGTAAGTGTTCTTCTAGTGCTTCATAAGAATAACCACAATTCTATTATTTTTATCATCTGCTCAAAACCTGTAATGGCCTGTTCTATTAAGCAGAAGTTCACTGAGGACATACAAACCAGAAAAGCACTTAAATAAATCTTTCAAAAGAGAAAGGAGTTAAATTTACCCTACCCATGAATATCTTACATTTTTTTGTCTGAAACTCTTTGGAAAAATTCTAGTACTACATTAAAAATCAATGTCTAAAACTTCAAGTGAATCAACTTAGTCTTGTTAGAGACAAAGGCCATAAAAGTAGTTACAGGTAATGTGGTTGTTTCCAGTAATTGAATTTGAAGACATAAGTGCATTCACACTGTAATATTTAGTCAGCAGTTCAAAATGGAGTGCCCCTGATTTGCATGGGAAACCTCTGGAAAAAATACCTCTGGAAATTACATTACGCACCAAGGCTTTTAAAAAGGCCAAGTTTGGCTCATGAATTTAACGAGTCCAAATTTAGGAAACAGATGCAAAAGAGGCATTTTCAGCATGGAAATTTATGTCAGATACGTTCAATGACTGCAGACATTCTGTTCTCTTCCTGCACACAGGACATAAATAATTATTTACTGTTGCTTTAGGTATCAAAGGGAAACACTGAAAACACAAGCTAGTCCCCCAGGAATTTTCAGCATTAACAAGCTTCTTATTTATATACAGATAAAAGGCACCTGCAGCTGTATTTCATTAGAATAAAAAATGACCCTCAGTGACCAATAAGGCTAATCAAAGAAAAGTTTTTCCCAAAGGGTTAGCAGTACCCACATTTCCCTTCTGAGCCATTCAGGATGCACTTAGGCAATAAGAATGTGTTCAGCCTTCCTCAGACTTTTCTCTGTTAATTACAATGCATTGTGTACACTGCATCTATGCTTGTGTACAACAGGATGCAAATGAAAAGAAATTACAAGACCATTTTTAAAAGGTAAACAAAACTTTGATAGTGCAGCACTCACTAAACTGAATGTAGCATTAAACCCTCCTGATAACACTGTGTCTCAGAAGATAATTGTGATGTGAGCTAACTAGGTAACCTACTAGATTAAAGTAAGACAGGGTAGTTTTTGGCAGCAAAATACATGTTTTGCTGTCCTTTCTGCATTAAACGTAGGAAACTATTCTCAAATATGCCTTGCTTGTTTTTAATCTTGTAGACACCTTTTGCCATGGATTGTATGCCAAAATAAATAAGGACAATCAGTAGTACCTTATGCCTATAATAGTCCACAGAGATTAATAACAAATTTTCTGTCCACCTGACTGATTAAAACATAGGATATTGTAATTTTCTCACATTCGTATCTGTGAGTTGTGAAATGCTGATATTTATTATTGCATTATCAAGACCTGTGTTGTGCTCATCCAATTTTTGTGGGCAATAAACCACTATATTTTAAGCATAAATTCAGTTCATGTGAACTGTTTCTCAAAAATTTCTAAAAAATATCTCAAAGAAAATGATTCTGCATTTTGTATTTACTGTGATAGATGCTAAAAGCTGCTTGATATCAGCTGAGTCCTGGTGAGACAGATTGTTCAGGGGATGCAATCAGAGATACATGATTAATACACCTATCCAAAGTACTTATGTAACTCCTGTTCTCAAAGTGCTGAGCACCACACTCTTATGTTTAGCCTCATAAGGTCTCCAAAAAGTAGAGACATACTCTCCATCTCTATTTTTATACAACTCAGATGCAGCTAAGCTAAATGCAGGTGATCCATAAAGTCTCTAGCAAAACAGACTGGAACACAAGTCTCCATAAACTTACCTCTTTGCTGGACTCTCTCCTCTTTCTAATTTCTGTAGCTGTGAAGTTTGTCTATCTAATGAATATCATTCTATGCTTCTTATTTCTCCATCTCTGTAAGAGCTGGCAGGAAAAGAAGAAATGGGAGATTCTAAAAATCTGAAGAAGGAAAATAAAAAACTTAAGCAACAGAGTTGCCAGAAACAAGAGAGGAGGCAGAAGTAACTCTGTTCTTAGAGTGCTGTTTCTTATCTTTAGCCCGTTTCATACTGTGCATCATGGTTAAAAGGGGTAAATGTAAGAGCGTTCCAAACTGACATCAAACAGCATAGGGATATTTTATAAAACAGGGAAAATGGCAGGACCAGAGCCTCTTTTCCAATGAAATTAATTGAAAATGCAGTGTGTCAGACTATTCACTCTCCTAGTCTAGATTGCTCAATATCTTCTTCCCTCTCGTCTCATTTTACAAAAGAAATCGAAAAAAGGAGTTGGCTTACCTTTCCTTACTGCTCCATTTTCTGTTCTTCTGTTAAGGATTGCTGCTCTTCTGTTCCCAAGCCCCCCTGATGGATAGTTCAAGAAAAGGTCCATAAGCACTAAGGAATTGAGTTCTTTAACAATTCATGGCACAGAAAGCTCCAAAACAACTTGCTGCTAACAAAAAAATATAAAGGTTTTACAGGCCTCACTAATACAGATTGCCTTAGTTTTGAGCCACCCAAAGCCTGTGAATAGGCCTCAGGGGAGGATGTTAGAAAGAAGACAATCCCGGGAACACCCTAAGTCTGCTTCTTCTCATATACAGTTCAAAAGCAGTCAGTCTTTCCAAATTTAGATCTTACGCAGCCAAGGTTGTGGATCTTATGGCTATCACAAGGGTGCCAAACACATCTGCCTCCAAGAACGATCCTCTGGCTAAGACCTTAGGGGCAGTGACATGACTTGAGGTCCCTTCCAGCTGCAACTGTCCACAGTGACCTTCTTCATCATTTACCCACATCTTTTCTGAGTGTCGTGTAGGACCCAAAAACACTTATATATCACTATTATCATTTTATATGTTTTTTAGTTCAAAGTGCCTGCAATAATCCTATTAATCATTATACATTATATTCAGCTTTAAATTAGTTTATCAGTTATTACAGGGAATTAATGTAAATTAATATAACTGAACAGCCTTGGCTATCTAGTGTCAAACATCATGGATTCAGTGGTTTTATGGTAATTTCAATTTACTTAGGATTGGGCCTCTTTCAGCTGCTGACACTACACACTGCCAGCCTCAGCAAGAGGAAATGTTTCCCTCGGAGGCCTTCTTTAAAAAGCCCTCATCTGTCCACCTCTTCCAAAAATCTCTTCTGTGCTGTTGTGTAAGAATTGGTGAACCATAAAATTGCAGTCAGAAAACAGTATCTCACTTATTGCCAATTGTCGTGGTTTAAGCCCCCCACCCACGCAGTTTTACTCCCTCACTCCCCCTCTTTCTTCCCCCAGTCTCGGGGGGATGGGGAGGAGATTTAAAAGAATTCAACTCGCACAGGCTGAGATAAGAACAGTTTAGTAACTAAGGTATTACACAAATCACTACTGCTTCCACCAGTAATAATACAAGAGAAATACAAAGAAAGAGAATACAACTGCTCACCAAGCCTGACCCAGCCAGTGCACCCCCCAGCAGCGAACACCTCAGTACCAAAAACCTGACCATGCCGTGCACCCCCAGTCCACTCCCCACACCCTTCCAGGTCTCTGCTCTCCGTCTTCACATCCTGGACATGACGTGCTGTGGTATGGAATAATCTCTTTGGTCAGTTTGGGTCAGGTGTCCAGTCTCTGCCTCCTCCCGGCTCCCCTCCTCCCTGGCATAGCATGAGGCTCAGAAAAGTCCTTGGTCAAACCAAAACTTTGCCAAGCAGTAACTATAAACACTGGTGTTATCAGCGCTGCTCCCAGGCCTAAAATCAAAAACACAGTGCTGCACCAGCTACCAAGAAGGAGAAAAATGACTGCTGCTGCTGAACCTATGACACCAATTATTTTATATTTTTATATTTTTATTATTTTTATATTATTCATTTATTTATTATTATATTATTATATAATGACAATGATAATTATATAATTATATTATTATATATTGTATTATTTATATATTTTATATTCTTATTATTTGCTTTTTCATTTTATATTTATATTGCCAATTATATTATTTATTATTCCATTATTTCTGAATTATGGAGACTTCAACTAGCTCCCCACCTCTGCCATCCAACTCAGGGAAGTACGTGCCCTGAGGGTGGCTGGTGCGACCATTAAGGACTGAGGCAATGGCAACATTAAGTACCTCAGCCTTGTCCTCATCCTCAGTCACTAAGGTTTCCCATAGTATCCAGCAGAGAATGGAGGTTCTTTTTGGCCCTTTTTACTGCTACTATATTTTTAAAAGTACTTTTTATTATCTTTTATGGCAGTGGGTAGATTTAGTTCCATCTGTACCTTTCTAACTTTCTAGCCTTTCTAACTTTCTGTCTACATAACCCAACAACATCCTTGTACTTTTCATGGAGTGACAGTCCCTTCATCCACAGGTGATAAATACTTTGTGTTTTTTTTTCTTTTTCTGTGGGTTCCAGCTCTATCTCCCTGTTCAGCCACGATGGTTTAATTCCCAGATAGTTTGATTTTCACCACGTAGGTACTGCCTGCTCCTGCACCTTAAGGATTTCATTCTTGCAGTGTGTCCAGCCTTCCTGGACCCTGTGTCCTTCAGTAATATTTCCGAAGAAATTGTGTGAACTAGTGTTGTGGTTTAAGCTGTAAATTTCACTTCTCCCTCTCTCTTCCCCCCCAGCTCTGATGGGGGGGGGGGGGATGGGGAAAAGAACCGAAAGAATGTAACTCCCATGGGCTGAGATAAGAACAGTCCAGTAACTCAGGTTTAATACAAATCACTACTGCTACCACCAATAATAATAATGACAAGGCAAATACAAGGGAAGAGGATACAACCACTCACCACCTGACCAAGCCGAGAGAGAGAGAGACTTCCGGGTTCCTGCCCCCAGTATTTTACATCCTGGGCATGATGTGTTGTGGCATGGAATAGGTTTTTGGTCAGTTTGGGTCAGGTGTCCTGTCTCTGCTTCCTCCTGGCTTCCCCTCTTCCCCAGCAGAGCACGAGACTCAGAAAGTCCTTGGTCAGACCAAAACATTACCAAGCAGTAACTGACAACACTGGTGTTATCAGCACTGCTCCAGCTACCAAGGAGAAAAATGACTGCTGCTGCTGAACCCTGGACAACCAGTATCCTAAACAGGCCAAAGTCAGCCCTCCAGAAGTCTAAGGTGGAGATTTTGCCAACCTTCTTCCCGAGTTCTCCGAGGATTGACAATTCAATCATTTTCCTATCACTTTTCCCAAGATGGCCTCCAACCATCACATCACCCACCAGTGCTTCTCTGTGAACAATAAATTTAGCCAGGCATCTCCCCTAGCTGGATCACTAACAAGCTGGGTTAGGACTTTTATCTTCCATGCCCCCAAAAAATCTCCAGGATTGTTTCCTCTCTGCTGTGTTGTACTTCCAGCAGACACCTGATAGGCTGAAGTCTCCCATGAGAACAAGGGCAAGAGATAGTGAAACTTCTCACAGTTGTTTGAAGAACACTTCATCCATAGCTTCATCCTGGCTAGGTGGTCTATAACAGACACCTACCAGGATAACTGCTCGGTTGGCTTTCCCCCATAAATATTCAGCCTTCTCACTCACAATATAGAGTTCAAGGCAGTCAATGCACTCCCTGAGATAAAAAACATGTTGTTTTTTATGTGTCGTGGTTTAAGCCCCCCACCCACGCAGTTTTACTCCCTCACTCCCCTTCTTTCTTCCCCCAGTCTCGGGGGGATGGGGAGGAGATTTAAAAGAATTCAACTCGCACAGGCTGAGATAAGAACAGTTTAGTAACTAAGGTATTACACAAATCACTACTGCTTCCACCAGTAATAATACAAGAGAAATACAAAGAAAGAGAATACAACTGCTCACCAAGCCTGACCCAGCCAGTGCACTCCCCGGCAACGAACACCTCAGTACCAAAAACCTGACCATGCCGTGCACCCCCAGTCTACCACCACCACCGCACCCTTCCAGGTCTCTGCTCTCCGTCTTCACATCCTGGACATGACGTGCTGTGGTATGGAATAATCTCTTTGGTCAGTTTGGGTCAGGTGTCCAGTCTCTGCCTCCTCCCGGCTCCCCTCCTCCCTGGCATAGCATGAGGCTCAGAAAAGTCCTTGGTCAAACCAAAACTTTGCCAAGCAGTAACTATAAACACTGGTGTTATCAGCGCTGCTCCCAGGCCCAAAATCAAAAACACAGTGCTGCACCAGCTACCAAGAAGGAGAAAAATGGCTGCTACTGCTGAACCCATGACACATGCCCACATGTGTCATGATCACAGCCTATTAGAGCTAGGAACAGAATTTAGGACATCAAGCTCCTAAGCCATTAAACACCGCTCTCATCCTCATTTTACCCCGTTATTAAAAAAAATAGTAATAATGGTTTAGTTTATTTTTTTCTAGCTGCTGATTTTCACTGGTGTCCTCCATCTCCTTGAAAAGAAAGCTCACAACAGCATTCCTTAAGGGAAAATATATTTTTGCAAAATCATAGTTCTGAAGAAGTGACACAAGGAATGAACTACCAAAATCAGATCATCTGAGCAGTGGGAGGAGAAGGCAAAAGGAATGTCTGCAGAGTAATGATGTGGGAAGCCTCAATCCATTTCTCTCAGCGCAATTGATTTTAAAAGTCCATTATATTATCCTCACTAAAAACAGTGAGGTGGTTTCCTTTTCATCCTCTCCTGTAATGACTAAGAATATAAACTTCATTTCAACATGGGTGCACTTCCTGAACCAAATACGTGCTGTTCAGCTTGTCAGCAACTATCTTGTACACCAAATTACAGTATCATTTCAAAAAGCTGTCTGCTCTGTTCTTTCTTATTGCGCATACAAACCCAAAATAATTTCTAAGAAACATTTTGTTAATTTGTTGGATTTACCAGAAAAGGATTTTAGTAGGGATTATAAATTAACGCCACTGTGGTTATCAGAAACCTTTGTCTTCTACTAAAACTTTAAAAGTACGCTTTAGCTTCCACTGAAGTCAAATGTAAAACTGAGAACCAAACTGGCCTGGAGTGAAGTTTCATGTTGTCTTGGCCATTGGCTGAAAATTAGGATAGCTATTACAGTAGTTATGCAGCTGGAAGTATTTAAAGAAAACAGCAGGGAACACAAAAGATTATCCAGAAGGGGCAATTTCAGATTAACCCTTCTAATGCATTTAAACTCACTATACTGCCCTTGTTCTGACTTGGAAGAGGGTCAATCTTCATTTAAAAAAAAAAAATAAAAAAAATTTTAAACCCTATATTTTTCATTAGTAGAATATGTTCTGTGCAACTGCCATGTTACAGAGAACTAGGAAGCAAGGATGAGCAGTAACAGTAGCCACAGGAAAATCTCTGTATCCTTTCTTTTACCCTCTACTTCAAGAATTATAGGCTGCCTTAAACCATGCTCCTCACGTAAATACTTGCTGAGAACATGGCATAACTTACGGCAGACAAAGTATTGAAAAAGTGATAACATGGAAATTACTTCAACACTGGGTCTGTGTACCATGGAAATCCCACTTGAGCACTGAAAATAGGGTTTTAATTGTAACATAAACGTTTCTGCTCTGCAGAAAGAGAAATTTCACCCAAAGAGAGCTGCAGGTCTGCACAATTAACATCAAAATGAGCCAAGCAGAGGAAACATTTATATTAGTCTATACTTCACCTTTTCTGTGTTTTTCAGTATGCTTATGAGACACTGTTTCAGTAACACTAACTGGTTCCTAGAGCAACTCTCTGTTGTGTAAAGAACACTTGCTTCTGCAATGCATGGCAAATAGGTTTAATTTGCATGAACTTGTCACTGGACTTTACAGTGTCCTCTGCTTTATCGCATATAACATTTTTTTTCTCCTAATGTTTTTAGTTGTAATGTAGAATAATTACATGAACCCCCTTTAGGACTGTTTTCCTGATTGCTAAATGCAAGTCTTTCTTATGGGCTCCCTTCTGTCCTCTATTGTGTTTGTATTTCTTCTAAACCAAAAAAAGAGGATTAATGGGTGAATTCTGTCCTGCTACACAGAGATTTATTCCAATCATTTCAAGGTTAGAGAGACGGAATGAATGCTCAGACTTCTGCCCCATCCTTCAGTATATCACAAGGAAAACAATATAAGTGACATTTTGCAATTTTTAGTTGATTTTTAGTCATTTTTTTTTCGACACCTGGAGCTAAAGGTTCTAGAAGCCCAAGAGTTTTTTTTAGTTGTTGGTTTCTCTCCCCCCCCCCCCCCCAAAAAAAAAAATTCTATTAACATTTCACAAGGCAGCAACATATAGTTATTTTTACAGTCTCGAGTTCCCTGCTGGAACAATTTCCTCTGACACAAATTCAACACTTTCTCATTGAAGTTTGCTGCTGCAGTGAATAGTGCCAAAGGCTTTACTCAATGTAACCTCATAAACGTCTTCCCACTCATAGTTTCACAGCATTAAGATTAAGAGTAGGTTTTTCAATGCACTTAAATGTCTTAGTTTACATGCATTTTCTAAAAAAAAAAGGGGGGCATGTAATAAATTCCATGAAAGACAGCAGGATGCCTAACCTGTGCTCTCACAAGTGAGGCAGCTTTCCATCAACCAATTAAGCATCATAGCTATCTAGCTACAGGAATATGGAGTGCAGGCTTTGCAAAGAAGTCTGGAAAAGTTTTGGGCCATGATTAAATTATTATTAGTAGTACATGAGACCAGGGTTGCCACTTTACTTCTGCTAAAAATTATAGGCAGTCTGCTACAAGCATCATGCCTTGGAACTGTGGTCCCTTCTTCTACTTATAATAACCTGCACTGTGCTCTCCACGTTCCTACTCTATGCTATCAGAAAACCTATGTGAACATCAGTTTTAACCTTACCACAACGCATGGATAATTTTGTTCCGCATTCTACAGCCTTGGTCTCCTTTCTCTACAAAATCCTTCAGCCTCTTAGACTCTCTTTCATGAAGTTTCCTTACTCTCAGATTTTTACCACCTTGTCCACTTTCTCAACATACATTCTTTCAAATAGAAGTCTCCCTTCTAATACTCTGCCTCACAGCACACTCCCCTTACTTTTTCAGATTTACTCTCTTATCTTAATGATGAACCCTTCCTCATCTCTCCCTAACACACAGCTTTCCAATGCATACACTCTAAACATTTTTGATGAGGCTAATTCTAGTAATGAGCAGGGCAGTGGAAAGGAAAGTTCATTTATAGAGTATTTGAGCCAGCAGGATACTCTGTGATATTTTTTTTTCTTCCAAAGGAGGAGAAAAACAACCCCACAGCTATAACTGAAAACCAGCAAGTGGCTTAGACGCACAACAGAATTATCACGCTGGAAGAGGCTTGAAGCTAAAATGTTTTGTCTTGCTGTCTGTCCCTGGTAGGCAAGGACATGTATACCATCAATCACCATGACACAATGGGTCTGGTAAAGTCACAGTAGCTCAGATGGTCAGAGCCATTCATCTCCAGGTCTTCTCTGCATCTTTCCTATCCCTTACACGTACTCTTAACTGGGATGTGCTCAACAACTTCTTTTTATCATTAGAGGCATAGGAAAAACATGTTAAACATATGCCTTCATCCAAAATTGAATGACTTCTCGACCAAAACCTGACAAAAAAGAAGGAAGGAACATTATGTTGATGACAGTAGAGTTTCAAAGCCCTAGTTCATGTACACTGTGTCAGAGTCCCTAGAAACAACAGAGGATTGCCTGTGCCTACAGATATTTTTGGGAGAGACTGAGGAAGGGGAAAGAAGTGCAGAGCACTGAAGTACCCAAAGCTAAGCTGTGGGCTTACAGCACAGTAAGAGGTACATCCCGGCTCTCCAGTATCCTAGTGTCAGACTTGGTACAGACAGAGCTCATATGAAGGAGGTGCTGATAATTAATAGATCTATATCTCAGCACAGAGGCCAGCATCATTTCCTAGGTAGGGCATCATGTCAGGAAAAGAGGATTCAACCTCCTTCTCAAGCAGATACAGCTTAGCACTGCTTTGGTAATACACTAGAATATTCATGAACACCATGCTCACATACTTCCACAGAGAGGTGATCTAACATTCCTCAGACTCCTCACATTACTTCACCTTTCTCCAGCAGACTGATCCCTAGCAATCTTATACTGCAAGGCTGGTGTTTTGTAAGAGGCACCAATTATGCAGAATACCTTTCATTTCACCAGCATTCCACTCCATCACTCCAGACTGCTGCCTTCTTACCACCAGCCTTTGTGCTTCCTATTGAAAACTATTTCATCTGCCTGAGGCAATCTAAACTATCAACCTATATTTTTTTAACTGCCAAAAAAAAAAAAAAAAAAGAAAAATCATTTCTGTTCCTAACAGTCCTTAGTATCTGCCCTCTTTTCAGCTTAAATACCTGCCTGCCTCAGACACATTTCTCCTGCCTCACAGTCACTCTCCAGCACCACAATCTTTCATTTATCCAATTCCAACCACGTACGGCCAGGGACAATGTTACTGGTAGGAACAGTCACTCTTTTAGAGATAGGCACACAAAGCAGCAACAGCAGTTCACTGTGAAGAAACTTGGAGTCAAATGAGGGTGTAAGAACAGAGATAAATTGAGACAGAAAATAAAATCCCCAGTCACAGAGTAGACTAATGCTGGGCAGGCAGTACCTCCAGCCAGAAGCAGAGTATCTGAGGATCTGTTTCTTTTCTTTTACAGTTTGGCACTACTTTACATAGCTCATCATGCCAACAAAGTATTTGATTTCAATTTTATCAGGCACTGCAGGCTGACACAATTAAATCTAATTAGCAAATCCCTCTGCTTCCAAGCATTCAATCCAGAAAGATTTTACCTTCTAGCTTGAACTAGCTATAGGAACTCTAGCTATTTCAGCCATTACAGCTTTGATAATACCCTGGAAATATTTACAGAAATTTGATTTTCACTGTTTCAAGAAGCACCTGCCCAACACTTCATGCAGATTTTGAGAGGCATACATTAGCTATGTAGGACCATAATGTCAACTAATAGCTCTGTTAAAACCTGTCAGACCTAAGTTCTGCCAAAAACAAGCAAACAAAGAAAAAAAACAATAGAAAGAGAAAAAAAAGAAAGGAGGAAACAAACAAAAAAAACCAACAACGGGGGGGGGGGGGGTGGGTGGGGGGGTGGGAAGGCAAATTTTGTTCTCCCCAGGAACTCTGTACTTCCCAGGGGACTGACTGCTACTGCTAAGGATGTGTGGGGCTTCACAGAGTAAACATCAAACCTCAGACTTCCTCAGGAAGAAATGCAGCCGCCTTCGCACCCAACAGAGATGGGTCATGCTGTGAGAGACTGGGAAACAGTCCTGTGGATCCTGGCTCTAATGTTTTCTTCCCTACAGTGAGCTTAAATATCGCTGCCTGAAAATGACAAAAGCACAAATTACAATGGTTGTGGAGTCAATAGCTAGAAGCAAAGGAAGTTACAGCAGGAAGATTTATATTAAATATTTATACAAATATCTTTGTGCGATATTCTAAACGTTCATGTGTGCTTAGTTAAAACCAGCCAGTGATTCAGATTCATCTCTCCTTAGTAATCAACAGCAGTTAGTACAAGGTAGCAAATCAGGTGTCCAACATTTGTTTTTATTACATTGACTTCACAAAAAGTAATCTTGCTGTAGCTATGTAATATTCATCATCCATAGCCAGATATGAGGTAAGCAACTCAACTTCACTGATGGAAGAAGACATAATTATAGAAGATCAATGGAATAATATATTTAATACTATTACTTGTACAAGCACATCTATTTAATAATCAGTAGACTTAATGTTTTTTTAATTAAATATTAAAATTAATTTTATGACTCCAGAATATGAGAAAAAAAGCACTATACAAATCAGATCAAGACTATGCCTTTGTAAGTGGTACTAGGACAAAGGAAACTGCTATAAATTCAATAAAAATCAGAATTAAAAAAGTAGAAACACATTTCCCCTTAATCAAAGAGAATAAACTCCTGACTTGGCTACAGCAAAGAACTGAATTAAACATATTTAAAGTCACAAACATTAGCTTTTAAAATTGTACTTATATAGCACTATCAACTCAGGCTTATGCAAAACACAAAAGAAATCAGTCCCTGTGCTAAATATATTTTAGCAGCTAAATTCTTTAACTCCGCAACAGGTTGTATGTGCCATAAGTTTATTTTCAAAACTGAATCCTAATGAGGATACTGAGTGTTAACACAAAGTTTAATTTGACCAGGAAAGTCACAGCAGTCGGTTATTGCTGTATTTGTTTGATGTCTAGAAAGATCAAAATTATTTTCTAGAATGGATCAGAGAAAAAGTAAAAGAATATTTTAGTGGAAACTACTCCTACAAGAAATTAATAAATATCCCTAATATTTTTACATTAAGTTCAGCATAATCCTTTTTTTTTCATTCTTGTTATAGATACAACAGCAAGTTATAATGTCTGTAATAGCATACATAATATTGCTTTAACCTTGAAGTATTATGATACATCACTGCCTAGTAATAAGTTACTGTTCTCCTCTTGTATGATGCTAAAGTTGTAAAGCAAGAAAAATTAAAAGTCAACTGTCATGGTTTAAGCCTGTCACGCAGTTCACTCACTCACTTTCTCCTCTTTCTTCCCCCCTCGTCCCGGAGGGATGGGGAGGAGAATCGAAAGAATGTAACTCCCACGAGTTGAGAAAAGAACAGTCCAGTAACTAAGGCATAACACAAACCACTGCTGCTACCACCAATAATAATAATGGTAAGAGAAAATACAAGGGAAGAGAATACAACCACTCACCACCCAACAGCAAGCCCAACCCAGCAGTGCAGTGCTTCCCCCTCTTCCAGGTAACTGCTCTTAGTTTTTTACATCCTGGGCATGATGTGCTGTGGTATAGAATGCCTCTGTTTTGTTTGGGTCAGGTGTCCTGTCTCTGTTTCCTCCCAGCTTCCCCTCCTCCCTGGCAGAGCATGAGATTCAGAAAGTCCTTGGTCAGACCAAAGAGTCCTAAGCAGTAACCAAAAAAAAAGCGGTCTTATCAGTGCTGTTCCCAGGCCGAAAGTCAAAACCACAGCGCTGCACCAGCTACCAAGAAGGACAAAAATGACTGCTACTGCTGAATCCAGGATATCAACAAATCTGAACTGACATTTAGTCTTGCTTTTGTCGAGAAAAGTAATTTTCAACATTTTTTTTTCTTTTTTTGTTCATGGACAGTTAAAACGATTCTAGGAGGAGGCAGAATTTAGATGGTGAATACAAAATTGCTTCAGTTCTGAGAACTGTTTTGTTGTTCTTAATTTACCTTTCACGGCACACTCAGAACTAGCCTGCAGACACTCAAGTCTGTGTGAGCTGCAGACAGAAAACCACTGTCAAATACAGAGCACTAGGAATTAAAATAATTTCATGTCATCATGGTAGCCAGACTAAGAAGAAAAAACCTCCATAAATATGTCTTTAAATCCACAATTATCAAGGGAAATAAAGGCTTTTTTTTTTTTTTTTTTTCCTATTGACAGAATGTTGTTTGCTACTCACAAATGACATTCCGTCAAGTCCAGCTACTCCTTTGCCTCAGGAATTAAATCCAGTTCAGCAATACCTCTGTCAGGAGAGTCTTCTTAATTCCTCAATAACTTTTCTGGTAAAAATAAATAAATATAAAATTAAAAAATATATATATATATAAAATAAATGAGACTAGGACCTGCCCTAGTTTGTGCTATGTCACGGGGTGAAGGCTGACCTTGAACCTGTGCCTCCATTTTTCAAGGCCAGAACAGTCATACCTGAGGTTTTCCAGCTGGAAGAACCTTCCCATAGGACATAAATTCACATATCTGGGTACCCATCTGCATCCTAAACATGCACTGGAATGGCACTTGGAATGTGGACACCCCCATAGCAATTCTTTGGTAGAGCAGGACTAGGGTACCATTTGTAACCCTCACTTTCAGGTTCTTTAAAGAGTCCAGAGTTCCTCTAACAAGCATTGTTTGAAATGGTGCAAAGGCCATATGCATAGGGTACCCTGACTATCTCATCATGCATTTTGCAATGCATTTTACCTACAAGATCTTTTATTCCTTTTTTTTTTCCTGTTGCTATTTCTTCCTGGCACAGCAGTTTTAGTAGATCTTTTCCTCTTCTTCATAACCTAGCAAAATAAGTCTTGCTACTATAACACCAGAAAAGAAAAAGCAAGGCCAGGAACTGAAATTTATTACCATAAATTAAAATACATTTCCTTCCCTTGAGGTCTCAATTAAAAGTGGGAATGCATATTAAAAAATAAAATAAACGACTAAGAGAATATCAGAGGAAATAGTTAAAGCTGAACTTCATCCAGTATCTTTACTATTCTATTTCCAGGTTTGTGACAGATTTCAAAGAAATCCTGCAGGCTAATATTGCGGAAGAATGTTTATAAACACTTATATTTAGCTAATTCCCTCCTTATTCTTACCTCCTCCAATACAGTCAGAGTAGAATGTTCCTTTGTTCATAATCCATTTCTTCTTTTACAAAATATACTTGAAACATATCTAGGGACAAAAATACAATAGATCAGATAGATAAAATATTTACAAATCCAAATAACCCTCATTATACACAGTGGCTTCAACCTCACAGTCTGACCTTGTTCACTAGCTAAACACACTGAAATTAGGATGATAAATTGATAGAAATCATAAAGATTTCTTCCCTGGACCTTAGTGGGAAGTACAGGAGACCTGGCTGTGCTTTAGGGCAAGTTCTGCAAAGACTAACTTGTAAGACAGTGAGTTGGGAAATTCTAGTGAGATTTTTTTTACATATTTTTCTTTTTTCCTCACCAACTCCACTTTCAATTTTTCAGTTGTCTGCTTTTTTCTATTTAAATTTCTTTGTTTGTTGTTGTTGTTTGTGGTGGTGGTGAGACAGTTTTGCTTTCCCATTCTTTCTTTTTGGCCTATAGCATGTACATCACCTTCAAGTCAGATTTCTTCCTAAGCTATAGAATCATAGAATAGTATGGGTTGGAAAGGACCTTCAAAGGCCATCTAATCCAACCTCCCTGCAGTGAACAGGGACATCTTCAACTAGATCAGGTTGCTCAGAACCACATCTAGCCTGGTCTTGAATGCCTCCAGGGATGGTGCATCCACCACCTCTGTGAGCAACATGTGGTGGTATTTTATCCCCCTCTGCAAAAAATTTCTTCCTCATGTCCACCCTGAATCTCCCCTCGTTAGCTTACAAAATTACTCCTTATCCTATCACAGCAGGTCTGCTAAAAATTCTCTTCTTCTTTTTCTTATAGGACCCTTTAAGTACTGAAAGGCCACAATAAGGTCTCCCTGGAATCTTCTTCAGATTGAACAAACCCAACTCTACCAGCCTTTCCTCACAGGAGAGCGCTCTCTCCCTCTGTTCTTTTTTGTGACCCTCCTCTAGACCCTCTCCAACAGGTCTATATATTTCCTGCATTGAGGACTCCAGAGCTGGTAACAGTACTCCAGGTGAGGTCACACCAGAGCAGCACAGAAGGGCAATTTCTCATCCACCAAAAGGTCCACCCATCAAATCCAATTTAGAGAGTAAGACATTGTGGGAATCTTTCTGCCAAACATCTCTAAGACACTGGATCTCTTTCCATATTTAAGCTCTTTTCACATAGCTGAAACACCTGTCTCTCTGGAACCTTACTTTGCCTATACTTGTTCAAAAAAATGTCTGAAGTATCAGTTTCATGATCTTATAGGCCTTGAAACTGGCCCTCTGCCATTCCAGTTGAACACTCTAAACATAGGGAATATTTTTAATTGGAAGAATATCACTAACTGTACCAATTCTTTAGGATTCAGGAGTTGCCAAGTCTAAATACATGCTCTGCATATGTTTTTGACTGAATAGCAAGTGATAATTCTGGATGTATGCAAACTGTGATTGGTTTGTCATTGCCTCTTTTGCATTTTTCCATATGCCTCTCTTCCATTCCACCAGAACGTGTGCCTGTGATGTCCCACTCACTGTGAAATATCAACCCCCATTTCTACTCCTCCATAAACCCACCTTTTCCGTTTATGAAATTTCCACAGTAGCAGCTTTGTGCTACTACCAGTCTTCCCTTAGCTGCAGGAGGAACTATTTGTATGTGCTTCTGAAAATTTGTCTTTTCAGTGTTTAAAAGTGTTCCCCCTTATATTTACACAAATATTGGTGACAGTTGAGTCCAGCAATTAGTAGTCTGAGATACTGCCTATCACAACAAGCAAATATTGATTCGTTTGTTCCTTTTACTTTCTATATGCTACAGCTGTATCCAGCTGATCTTTACACTGTAAATTCACTGTGAACAAAGCAGTGACTTTGTTTTATTTGATGCTTATGAAGAATTGGCCTGGGGTTAAACTTGCACTAATCTGTTTGCTTTTAAGAATATTCTTTTTTTTTTTATGCTGTGCTTTAAAGATGATATGTAGAGACAGAATATCATCTGAAGAGTGGTATTTATGGAATGATGCAGATAGTGGTATTTATGGAATGATTGCAGATAGAACAAGCAATAAGGAACAGGAGTAAATTTTCTTTAAATAGTGAAATATGTAATGGGTGAGAGAGCCACCAAACCTTACTTTACCTGAGGTGGTAATGACTTCCTTTGTCCTCACAGATTGAGTTCTGATATGTGAATGTTCTCTTTTTGTGTCTAAAACTGGATGAAGGTATGAATAGGGGTGTCATTTTGGACTCAAGTCTATGTTATTTGTCATCCATTCAAAGGGAACTTTGCCTGCCTGACATCTGTGAAAAAAACAGGTTTTTTCCATTTGTTTTTACTTTTAGTTTAAACTTATCAAGGCCTCCTTCCCATCTGGAGAGGAATCTTAGAGAAGTCTTTTTTATTTGGTTGTTTTTTTCCTCAGTAGTTACTACTCACTGCTAGCAGGTATCTGTAGCAATCATAGCTTGGTAACAAGCTGACCATTAACAACATACCATATTACTATGAAATCCCAATATGTCATCTAAATTCTAGTTCCTAATAGGCAAAAGTATACAAACATATAAATCACATATAAATGGAATCTTTGTCCCTCAAATCTACTGTGAATAGATTTAATCCTAAAAAAATCCAGTGATTTCAGCAGACCACTATATCTTTTGTAGTTTACTATGCTAATTCTGCTCCAAGTAGCATTTCAGTATTGTTGAGCAATAAGATAGATCATCTTTTTAGAAGAACAATAACAGTAACAATATTTCCCAATTTTTCACAATTTCCGTAGTTTCTACAAATACTTCCCTAGCCCCACATTGCATACACTTTACTAGAACTGTTGACAGGAATAAAGATCTTCAAAAGACAGTATAAACTCATGCAAACTTTTTTTCAGAAATGATTTTTCAAACTGCATGAAAGAGTAACATCAGAAATAAGCAGAGTTCATTAGTTGTGCCTCTAGTCAGTCAGCTAATTAACTCTATTCAAGTCCAAACCAGCACATTCGGTTAGATGATTGAAAAGAAATGACAAAAAAAACCCTAACAGATTAATCATACATGATCAATTCACCTTATCAGCACATTTGAAAGTGTTATTTCTATTATCCCTGTCTAATAACAACATCAGGGTGCATTGCAGGTCTCTTCCCTGTATTTCAGTTTTCCAAACATTAAGAAAGTCTGCTGCTTTTACTTGTGAGAACATCTATTTCATAATCCAGCCATTATGCCACACTGGTTTTAATCTTGTTTTATTTTTTTGTGCTCTGTGGGTGGGTCTTAATATTTGCTGTCATCACTGTTAATGCTTCCCTCACCTCCATCTTCAACATAATCACTGAATGCAATCAATAAAAGCCACCAATTGCCAGTGCAATATTTCTAAACAATTCTTTAAGATTTTCAGGGTTATCTTAGTTTCCCAGCTAATTTACCTCCAGCTTCCAATTTCCAGTGACCACTAACAGTTTGCTTTATTATATGAATCCTTCTTGAGGAAGCTTTTATTGGCAGTTTGTACTGAAATAATCTACTGGCTTTTCCCATTCATCCAGCTTTGTTTTGCAATGATTTGTGAGATTCAGACATTAACACAGATTGCTTCATGGATACTACCTCTTTCATCCTTCTGTTGGTGAGCATCTGTGAGAATAAAGCTCATGTGAAAACAGTTCACATATCGCAAGCTGTCACATGTGAATTATAATCTATCTCTGCTGCAGATTGCAGAGAAACTTTCTCTGTTTCTTATATAAACTGTGCCAGAGAATATTTTTTTTTACCATCTTTTTGTATACATACATAAGATAATTTCTCCTGCACTTTATCCTCAGCATGTGCTCCCTGCATGCATGGATCTAATTCTGAAGAGTCATCTCCTTTCTTACTTTCCATACAGCCACAAAAACTCTTCAGTCCCTTCCCACTCTTATGGCAACATGTACAAAAAACAAGTTCTTGGTATCAAAAGCTCATTATTTTGCTGCATTTTAGTTAGCACCCCGTAGACTGCTGAAGCTCCTTCTTGCAACACTATGGCTTCAGTTACCTACACGAAGGAAGGAAATATGTGATGTTTGTAGTGCCCCCACTGAGACTTCACAGCACCGAAGTTCCACACGAGACAGAGAGGTAAAACTAACAAACAGGTCTGTCTCCTAAACAGTTTTCAGTGGCACTGCTTTCATTAGCTCAGCTGCACATGCAAAGATCAGAGCAGGAACCCAAACTCATACATTATATTATATACATAATACAACTCATATATTATATACATTCAAATATACAATTCAGATTTGTTGCTGTGAACATATCTTTTGTTATTGAGTGCATGTATACAGCACACACAGGGCAAAGTCAATAGCCATTAAAAAAAAAACAAACCATAAGAATCCATTAGAAAACCCATGGATTAGATTATCAACAATGTTTTGTTCTATAGTGCTCCCCAAGGTCCTTCCCATGACACGCTCAAAGGGATGGATGACTTTCTTTTATCCCTCATTCGGCTGACACATTTTACTACAACTCTTTATACTAAATCATCAGGGATTTTCAAAGATTTGAGCAGACAGATACACAATTTTTCACTAGCATTTCTTAATTTTTTCTCTTGAATGGAACCATTACAAGCAGTACTTGTCATCTGTTATTAATGGAGTTCAGCGAAGAAATAGCAGAATAGCTTCCACCATTATCAACTTCAGGAGTCTATTAATCTGACAGAATATACCAAATGCCAGCAAGAAACCATGGAGTTTTGGAAAAGAATGAATCTTATACTGATTCAGGTGCATATCGGGAGATAGAAGTAAAGTATGAAACATGACAAAGTATCATACAGTTTGGGGTTATTAAAACCTTTATTATCCAGTAAAAGCTGTTCAGAGTTGTAGGTAGTTAGAGAAGTTTTGTTTTCTTGTTCAGATTGCTGCTTTGCAATCACTGACATTTCTTTTCCATAGGTTTCCTTTAAAATCAATGGGCTTCTTGTCTGCCTTATTAACACACTCTCATAGTTTCAGAGAAAAGCACAGTTTGATTTCATTTACAGTTTAGATGAAGGAGAAGGGGGGGGGGGGGGAGGAAAGCAATGCCTCATTCATCATTATACTTGCTCTAAAAAGCCAGAAAAATCCCTTCTGGATGCCTGAGGCTTGGGAAGTGCAGTTCTTCCTAGTGGGGAAGCAGGAAACTTGGCAAGTCCCTGCAATCAGTTCTTCCCAGTTTCTGGCTCCAGTCTGTGCTCACTGCTCAGCTCCCCACCTTTTCTACAATCATCCCAATAGAAAAGAACATGCCAAGTGACACAGGGGAAAAATAAATTAAAAAAGTTAACTTCATAACATCTGATATTATTTAAAAATCACAATGGAGGTTTATTTTTAATATTTCTATGCTTAATTTCTCCTTATAAGCCAGCAGGAAATGCAAAAACAACAAAACATTAAGGGAACATCTATAGGGCCAAGTTTCTCTCTTTTTGATTTTTTTGGGGGGATTTTTTTAGGTGAACAAGAAGGTGCCCGATTTTTAGCTTCCCAAGTTAAACAATATGTAAGTAAATGACAAATCATACCTAGATAAAAATACAGAAACGTGAACACTTCTTACTGAGATGCTAAAGAACACTCAAAGAGCATAGTCTGGGGATGCGTAGCCATGCTAGGACTTTTTACACAACTGTTGAAGCTATTTGCTTGTAGTCTGAGTGAGTGTATGACTACAGGAATTGCTAGGTGAAGCCCAACACAAAACCTGTGGACAGGCCTCAGTATAACAAGTGACTACAGAGTACATACCTAGAAACAAGCCAAAGGCAAGTATCTGAAATGCAATTACTTTGGCTCCTGATGTGTTCACCACTACTCCCTATGCTCAGACATTTTTTAAATTATTTTTATGATCACGGCACCATGACATGTCCTGGATTAACACAGTTGGGTGTCCAACAAGTTTTAGCCATGCTAGGAATTTTAATGCTTATGTAACATGTGAAAAGCCTTGTTATACAAAATTTATTTAAGCCACACTAGGAATGGCATGGAACAGAAGATAAGTAAATCCCTTTCTCCTTCCCTTGTTATTTCTGTAACTTTCTAGGGTAGATCAGCTGTTAAGGTTTTTAGTTTGGGGGAGAATCCCAAGGAAAGGATCACTGCGATGCATGTACTATTGAGGAAGTAATTTGCAGAAAATGGAGACATTTATACACATTGGCCAGCTCCTGCTTTATTCAGAGTCACTAAGGGCATCTGACAGAGACCTGCTTCAGTGTCTGGGTTTTATCTGTCTTAAAGTGCTGAATAAAACACAGACTGGTCCTAACTGATGTAAACCAGAGCCTCTTAAACATATACTTCTGTAACACTTGGAGTGAGACACACCATCTAATTCCCCCCGCGTACAGTATAGCAACACTCAGACATGATGAGCAACAGTACTAAGGACCACATTTAGACCCTCATGGCATCCCTCCTCCATATATGTGATTGTCACACTCTCTTTTAGTAATCAGGATTCTTTTCAAGCCCCATAAACCAGCCTTTCTTGCTCACATACTGAAGACTTTCAACGTAAGCTCTAGCTGAAAGAGCTTTTCCCCTCTGAGTACTTCCATGTGACTGGTATAAGCAGAACTCTCCTGTCTTCCCTTTTAATGAAAAGTACATAAGCTGTTATACCTCATCAGTCACACAGATTTCTCTTTTATTCATTTTTATCCCTGCTGTAGGAATGACGCCTGCTTTTTTTTCCAGCAGCTGTCTCTTTTTCCAAACCTGCTCGCCAGGATACTGTACTTCAGGGTGGAGTATACATGCTGTAGGGGTGATTTGAATTGCACATCAAAAGCCTCACGAGAGAATCGTTTGTCAGGAAAACCTTTGTCTGGATGGTCTCAAAACTAAACCTGCACATTCTCTTGCTGACTGTCAAGAGGACCACAGATCTCCACAATTCTAAGAAGACTTTTAGTACAAAGATAGATCCAATTCTGTTGACCAATGGCAGTACTTCATTCACCTCTGGATTTATACCACTTACCAAACAAAAGAGGGGAAAAAACACATTTGCCAAAGCTTCTTTATGTAGTTGTGGGACAGCTCAACACATTATCTAAATCTATCCCAGTCATACCTATTCAATTAGAACCTAGACAAATCCTTGAATAAAAATGTTCCTCTCAGATACCATATCAAGTTTACTGACTGCTGACTGACTAATCATCTAATCATATTGGATTTCATTGTGATCACTGCTTAAATTTTACGGGGTTTTCTCATGGAAAGTCAAGAAATCTGATAAAGAATGCACAGAAGTGCCTCAACTTAAAAGGAATCATCAGGGCTTCGTACTTTATTGCACAGAGCCCAACAGCACCCTAAGATGGACAGCCAGGGCTGCACCACAGAACCACCCTCCTCATTTTCACCCACCTTCAGCCTTGGGCACCACAGAGGACACTACCTGAGCTTGTGGCATCCATATAGTGGCCAATGCTCCTACATTACTGGGTGGGTCTGACAACTTAGCACCTGCATGCACTTTTAGAGCTCTGTAGTCAGCTGTTCCTGTTCTAACATACCTATTATTTAATAAAGTTTACTATAGAGCTCTCCAGTCATCTGTCCTGCATGTGCAATCAGGGCTGCTAAAACTGCATTTCCCCTTGAAGCACCAACTATGCAAACAGCAGCAGAAGAGGCATACTATGCTGCCAAAAGAAAAAAAAAAAAAAAAAAAAAGGGAAAGGAAGGGAAACCCAACAAATTCCACTTTTAGTGTAGTTTGCAAAGAGCTATGGGGCAGAGGTTTTCCCTCATGTGAATAAAAGCAGAGTGCGTAGGCAGGAACCTCCAATCTGCTTTAACTGCAGTGGGGGGATGCCAGCCATCCCTCACACCCAGGGCTTCAGCTGCCTGGGCTTGGGGCCAGCATCCAAACTGCACAGACTGGAGGCCTTAAAGGAAGCTGTATTGAGGGAAGCTAGAGGCAGCCCTAGCAAGGAATGCCCTCCTACCACTTTCTTGAGGGGTACTTGTAAGTGAAGGCTCTCACCCTCAGTCCCTGCCAGAGCTATGGTTGCAGCAGCATCTCAGCTGGGCAGGAACACGACAATCTAGATCTGGACCTTAACCCAGCTGGGCAATTTGGGCTCTCAGCTGAGCCTGGTGGCCACCCCCAATCCTGCATGACTGTGCTTAGCTCATTCCTCTCCCTTGGCAGGGCAGCTTGCCCTGCTGCTCCCCAACAAGTTGTCAGCACAGGGATGCTACATAGTGCAGGAGAAACAAGAAGGGAAATTGCAGTGGTTTTACATATTATAAGGTATTTTAAAAAAAGTAATTAACAGCATCTAACATGCTGAATGCTTTGCTGCTGGCCAAAAATGAGACAACCTATTAGTTTGCTAATAAATGACGCATACCTTTATTTACAGGGCCAGTGAGAACATGTTTTATATACATATACTTTTCATAAAGTGAAAATCACCAATCACTATGTGTGCATAATTCTCATGAATGTTATTGTAATCCCATATGTTCTTTGGTCTTAAAGACACCATGTGAATAAGCACTGGAAGCATTTGGCTAGTCATAACCAATTATGACCAAGAAGGTCATAATTCAGCACACAGACCTAGGTCTATTAGCTATTAGATCATCTACATCAGCTATTCAGCTGTGCTGAAACTGGACTTGACTTGTGTAAAATTCATACCTGTGCAGTCCAACGTGTGCTGTGATCCCTAAACAGTCAGCATTGAGCTGTCTTTTTCCTGCAGAGGCATCTCAGCCTGCTCTACAGGCTCTCCCCAGCCAGAGCACCATTTCTGTCTGCGTGCAGCCCCTCTCCAAGCAGATTGCAGTTGCTCACCTGTCAGAGCCTTGATCAGGGTCCAGGACCTCTTTGTTCTGCTTAGTGTCTCAGGGACTTGGTCCAGAAAACATCTTCAGATGACATTTAATGCATACTGTCATGATCAAACATAATCCCAGTAAAAACAGATATAGATAATCTGGTAAAACACACTTGGGTTGTGATTTCTTACCACTCAGCTCTTTAATAATAGCTTACACTTCCAGTACTAGGCCGAAGAGGGAAAGTAGATCCACAGCTAATGAGGTGCAAACTTGTCACATAAGTACTTAAATCAACAGGCCACAGACCTTCCTTGCTCCCTTGGGATTAAATGAGAGGGAGATTAAGTGGGACAGAGAAAGGCATCATTGGTATCATGAGCAGAGCAGCTAGCTTGGAGGGGTGACCTGAGGTTTTAAGTCATGCTGCCAGACTGCAGTCGCAGCTTGAAATCCAAACACACTTGTGCTGCTCTGTACTGGAAGTGCCCCACTAAATGCTGTTTTGAACTCTGCCATCCTTTCTGCTGCAGATCCTTCTGGGAGGATTTTGTTCTGTTCTCAATCATAATGACAGAGTAAAAATGCCTTCCATTCTCTATAAATTTCAGTCTGTACTGGGTGATTTCCTCTTCTTTTCATATTTTAATTGCTTTGTCAAAAAGAGTAATTCAGTGTCTTTTAGAAAACTCCCAGGGAGGTTTTACCAAAGTCCCAAACATGACCTCTTCTCACAGAGAATCACAAGACTGACTTTTATCCTTATATCACTGAATCATTTGTATGGTTTACATTTTGTGTGTGTGTGTGTGTGTGCGTGTCTGGATGACTGCATGGTCATGTGTTCTATTTCACATAAGGAGGAAAAGTCAAGGTCAGTGTCTTTATCTGAATATTTCAACCTTTTACAAGCACTGAAATTCAAACCAAAATATGTTTTTAAAAGAATATACTTCTGCAAGGGTGAATAGAAGCCAGCTGGTGCACTGATCCTCTTCTGTCAGTTTCAGGGATTTGAACTGAAATTATTAATTAGCCTTTTCTAAATTAATGAAGTTGAATATAGAAAACCTTAAGAGACATTAACTTTATACTGAGTGCTGATCAAGTGCATGTTCCTGCACCAGATCTTGCCTTTTGCACTAATGATAGCGATTTTATCTCTAGTCTTTCATTATTTAAAAACAGTTTGCCACCCAAATACATGCTAATGACTTTGACTGCAAGTCTTGACTCTGTAAGACAGCATGTACAACTAGCACTGCTTCAAGGAAAGAAAGGGTAACTTTATGGCAGGATAATATTTCTTAAAGAATTCTGTTCTAGTCATTTGTACTACAAAGCAGCAGTTGATGCTCTGTGGGATCATTCTTTCAACATGCTTTTAATTGTGCAAGTATTCTTTGCTTGATATAAATAGTAGGCTATTAGGAAAGATGATTAGAAGTCTGGTGGGGTCTTCCCTTATAGAGCCTGCCACAGTTCTTATCAAGTTTCCATCTACTTTTTCCTTCCAAGACAAGCAACAGACCACAGCTACTGCCTAGTATTTCTTGAAAGTAAGTTTGGGTTTATTCTTTGATTCTTGTGCCATCTGACAAATTTATTTGTCTGCCTTCTCCTTATTTAGTTCCCTTGTAACACAAAATGTATTTGTATTACTGATCCTGTTAAATATGTGCCAATGGGGGCTGGGGAGGTGGGACATGAAGTCTTGAACTCTGTGTACAATGTGACCTTGCCATTCCCAGACTGGACTACAAAACCCCACTTCACTTTATTTTTCATTAGCCAACATCAGTGGCTCATATTATGCTCCTTCCTATAACAACAAATGCAAAATGGCTGATCAAGACTTGATTGTGATTCCCTGTAACATGTTTCAAAACTAAAAGGTGCCCAGCAAGGTTTATTATTTGACGGGTTAAAGCCACAGAGACTGTGTCTAAGACAGGTTAGAGACAACTCAACAGCATGACAGGAAAGTAGTTCTGTTTCTAACAAGTATCGTACACCTATACCAAATTACAGTGTAGAGACTGCCTCAATGCATTTGTCTAATGCAGAATCACAGGTCAGACCATCCTTCCTTACCTTGTGTAACTAACCTTAGCATGTACACTGTACTTTAACAAACTCTTCTGCACATTCAGAGAAATTACAACAGGTATATGCAACAACTCTGTGCCTAGAGAAGTGGGACGAGGCCTTTACCTCATTGGTTTTAAAGGGCCTTCGGCATTTTCCTCTACCTTTCAGACAGATGCAAAGAGACACACAATGGGTGCTGTTTCAGGAGCCTGGAGTACTTCATGTGAGACTATTGACTCAAAAGCAGCTCTGTGAGGCTGCAAGGGAATATCCCAGTTCAGCACAGTGGTACCTTTTAAATGTTTAGCCCTAAATGGTTAAAGTAATATTTATTTACCTGAATGTTAAGGTTTTCTATGAGAAGTTATCCCTACTTCATGAATGGGCAGACTGCCTTTCCTCCATTTCTACTTCATCCTTTAGCATTTCTGATTGTGTCATCTCCCAGCAACACTGCAGCAATTGCTAAAACCCCCTCGGGCCTTCCCTTAGACTAGAAATTTTCTAATTTTAGAATCCCTTTTGATCCTATGTTGCAGCCTGGGACATCCATCCATCCAAGGAAACATCCATCCATGAGCGAACATAGTCTGCTGCTACTAGGCAGTCTGCCAGTCCCTGTTGTTTCCCACAGGCTACTGCCAGTCTGTGATACCACCTTATCACCACCACTGTGTTATTCTGCAGCTTTCCCACCTGTGATTTAATTTCAAGTAGCCTGGACAGAATATTATCAAATAGAAGATAGAATGACCCTTGATGCTCATTAAGAAAACAAAATATTTCATTTATTCCCCTCAGCATGCCCTTACAACTTTTCTGACAGTACCGTAGAAACTGATGAGAGCTCAACCAATTCTGCTCCAAGTATTGCCTAATCCAGCCACTTAATGCAAGATTCTGATGATCATCATTTCCTTTCTCTTTGTATACTGAACAGTTTCATGCCTCCAATCACAATTTCCATTTTCATTTAATTGCCTTGTGTGCGTAGTTTTTTGATGGTTGTGGGTTTTTTTTTGTTTTTGTTTTTTTTTTTTTGTTTGTTTGTTTTTGTGGTTTTTTTTTTTTTTTTTAACTCCTCTCCTCTCTTTAATTGTCTGGCTTGTGTTTTTGAGAGGTAGAGAACAGTTCACCTCCATGCGGGCAGACCCCCTTCCCAGACATAACCTCCTTGACCCTTAAGGCATTTCTGTGAAAGCAGCTGCCATGAAAGCAATTTGGTTTTGATCTGGGTCCAAGAAATAAATACGCTGTATTCCATATATGCATATTCTGTGCTATACTTTAAATGTCACATAATTTAAACTTTGCATATAACCATAACATTTCTCTCTGCAGCTTATACTTTTGCATTATGCATTTATGTAAAATGCACTTAGCCAGGAGAAATCCTTTAAAATTCTCATCTTTATTCCAAAGGGGAAAATTATGGACCGCCATCTACTTACACAAATCCAGAAATAGTTGTCTGAGTTACTATATAATTTAATTCATTAATTTGAATCTAAACTTAACACTGCTTTCTTCCTTTGTCTGAAGTTTGATTGATGGGCTATAACAGGATTGATCCTGTAACTATTGTCTTTGATTAATACTTTTAGAGAATGTATTTCTATTTTGTCTTTTCATAATTGCTTTTTGAATACACTATCTGTGATAATTTTAATCCTAGTTACTTTTTACAAGATGCTACAGAATGATTTTTTTTGTTCACAGTCTCGTTCACTTCAATTTTATTTTCAATTCCTTAAACACTCAATTATTGTATTTATTTGTTGCAACAATTTCTCTCTTAGGCTGACATTTTCTTCTGCAAGAAATACTCTTCTGAATGTAACATTATTTCATCTTTGCAAATTATGAAGCATTTGCTTTCATATAACTAGTCCATTTCCATACTTTGTAACTAGCACACCAAACTGATCAGTGTGGCTGTAACCTACCTTCCAGATTTATAGAATATTTGACAGATAATATCATCATAGATTTCAGTTTTCAGTCTCCACAAATGTGCCAAACAAAATTAATGTTTCATATTTGTAAACACCAGCAGATTTTTTATTGTTGCACCTGAAACTTCAGAATTATTTTCTAATTTTTCTGTGCAGGCAATTTTCAGCAGGTTTGCACCTTTTGGTGGAAGTGTATTAGAAAAAATACTCATAAAGTTTTTTCCCCCAACTGTGTTCCGTGAAGAGTTGAGGACTTTTACAAAACCAGCCTCAGGTATTCAATTGAAATCCGTTGGAAATAAAGACTAGTAGACAGGATCAATGAAAACTACTTCTATCATATGGCTTGGAGAAGCAGAACTGGAGTTCAGAAGACCAAAAAACAATTGGATTAGTCTGGTTTTCTATATTCCACTCCTACCTTTTTCTTTCCACCTGTCCATTGTTGTCCACTTCATGCACTGCTTATCCAGGTATCCCCCACTGCCTCACATCAGCACAAGAGATTTGCTGCATTCTGGCAAATTTTTCACATATATATATGTATGTATCTGTTTATAGGCACATTTACAGATTTAGATATAAAAAGAAATACTTGAACCTGTCAAAGCATTTTGCTTTGGCTTAAAAAACTAACAGTGGTTTCATGGCTCAAAACCACAGTTTGGATCCTTTTCCTGGATGGGGGCTCACAGGATGCCCTTACTGTGCTGCTTGCAGTGTGATCACAGGGCATTCACATCAACATATTGTCAGAAAGATGGGAGAGGGAGGGATGGTATCACAACATCATTGACTGAAAGCAGTAGTCTGAATTACCATGGTGTATTTCTATCAACTGAAAATTCAATAGCTTCTGATAAGACGTGGATAACTCCTTGTTTCCACCAGCAGTTTATGCAATTTGTTGATCTAATTTTGCCACAGGCAATTATTGGATTTCATTACACAGCTTGTCAACCCTCCCCCCCCCAACCCCACTGCCAAAAATACTTCTGAAGAAATGCTGTCCAGAGAAACAAGCTAAAGAGGCTTTCAACTGATCACATCTCTCACAGTTTCAGGGATTTTAAAGCTTAAGGGACAGTGACCATCTTGTCTGACCTTCTTATCACAGGCACTAAGATACACTACCCAGCTAATATGAGGTTTTTGAAGGTTATCAGTATCAAGTAACACTCATGTTTACTTTCATTTCAACTTGATATGAGGAGTTAAGAATAGCCCTTTTATGGCATGCACAAAGAAAACAATGTGGGGTGGTCTGGTCTAGTTATAGCACACATGTATCTGTTCTGCATAAGCTCAAATGAGCAAATGTTACAGTGAAGGCAGTCCTGCTATTGCTGAGAGAAAATCCAAAAAGTGAGGAAAAAGAAGTTCTCTAAAACATCATCCTGGTAGCAATGTTTGCTAATATTGTCTCTTCAAACCCCTGACCTTTTCCCACCTTCTACTCTGTCAGCTGTAGGCATGTCCTGCTCAGCTCCCTGTCTCCCCTGGGACTTAGCTAAGCATGCCCTCTCAACCTACCATGCCCACATGTCAATTTAAGCAGTGTGTAGGCAACAGCAGCATTTGCTTTATTCTCCAGCTGCCTTGCATGTTTTTTGGTGGACCTATGGAGACTAGAAGCTTACAAACATGGGAAAGGTTGGGGGATGTGGTGCAACTCAATAAACCAAACCCTCCAGAATATGTCAGGCTCAGGAGTAACAGGATAGAAAAGAATAACAAAGAATATTCAACCTTATTTAAAAAATTAATGGTCCTTTGCCCAAATGTCAGTTCCCTGAACAAATGTCCCTATTTTTCCCTTCACAGTAAACACCCACAACAATTCCTAACAACAGCTATTATGGCTTCAAAGATATAGTCCCCTGAGGATCTTCTCTTGCTTTAAAAAAAAGGGAAAATTCAACTATTTGAGTTTTCACTCATGGCATTGCTCAGCTCATAATTTTAATCTGATCAGGAGATGGGGTGGGTGATCTCTTTTATTTGAGTCTCCAGTCTAAATCTATTTCAACCCCACTGATCTGCTTTATGCCAAACTTCCTTTTCCACAGAACAGCACAAAACCAGCCACTCAGAATGAATGTTTTTGTATCAAACTGCGCAGGCAATGAAACAGTACGAAAGCAAATTTGAATATGTCAGTTTTAAAAACTCCTTCAGATGCTAAGGTTTGGTTGTGTAGTCTTGTGAATTAATGGAAGAGGTTGTTTTCTACAAACTCATAAGATACAGCACTTCACATATAAAGTACACAAAACCTTCAACAAATTACATCTTTCTATATCTTCCATCTGTGTAAGGTACAAAACAATGCTCATTTCCATTTGGTAAATGAATATGGCTATGTGAATTCCTTTTGAAATGGTACATGGTTTGTTTTTGTTATCAGCATGAGAAGTAGGTATAATTTAATTGAAATTAAAACAACAGTGACTTGCTATCTAGCAAAAAGAATTGTGCAGTCCATTCCTTGAATACTGCTTATTAGTTTCCTTGGTAACTTGTAATTATTTGCCTCCCTAAAACAGATGAGATGTCAACAAATATGTACTGTAGTAGTGGTTTGATACATCAAAAAGAAAAGTGTTGTAATGACAGCATAATAAATCTTAACATGAAAACTTAATGGCCACATTAATGACATAGTAACTATAGTCTCGGATTCATGCTGCTCACCATTGTGTACTTCTATTTCATAGCATGGTTGTGACATGCAGTACTATATGAAGCACCTTCCAAGTACCCACTCTGAAATCCAGACTAAACATTTTAAAGAAATCATTTATAGACTAATAAAATCTCACAATTAAATTATGACAGCTCTTCCTAGAGTGATGCTACTAATTAGACAAACCTTATTCTGATTCATTTCAGTTTTATACATTATGTCAGTAAAGACAATCTTTATGTTCTGACGCAGATGTATTCCCACAGTCTGGCAACAAGTTCATGTGTCTCTATGCATTTCTGATATAGTTTCTTTTCAAGGGAGTAATGTTAAAAAAACACAAAAACAAAAGACCAACAAAACACCAACACCTACCAGTTTCTAAACCACTGAATAAAAGAGGACAAAGGGAGTGTTGCCTCAGTTTGGGAAGATATATAGGTCACTGATTTACAGAATTTGGAAAACAGATTTCCAGCAGCTCTCTGCATGATGCACAGTAATTAAAATTCAGCAGAGAATAAGAAAAGCTGAAATTGAGGGTAGATAGTTTTATCTAGACTTTAGAAAAGCCTTTGACACTATTTTCCACAACATTCTCCTGGAGAAACTGGCTTGGACTGGCATATACTTCACTGGGTAAAAAAAAAAAAAGGACTAGATGGCCAAGGCCAAAGATTTAAGTCGTTAGTGGCCAGTCACAAGTGGTGTTCCCCAGGGCTCAGTACTGGGGCCAGTTCTGTTTGATAGCTTTATCAATGATCTGGATAAGAGGATCGAGTGCACCCTCAGTAGGTTTGCGGACAACATCAATTTGAGCAGGAGTCTTGAGCTGCTTAAGGGTAGGAAGGCTCTGCAGAGGGATCTCGACAGGCTCAGTCAAGGTCAACTGTATGAGGTTCAACAAGTATCAGTGCTGGTTAAGGGTATAAAGCACACAATTTGCAAGGGAGAGAGTTTGGCCAGGAGAAAAGGCTAAGAGGGAGGGGAATTAATTGCTGACTACTTAGAGGCAAGGTAAAGCAGGACTCTTCCTGGAGTACTGCTTAGTAAAACCTAAAGAGGCAATATATTCTGGCAGCAAGAGATTTTAAATAGACATATGTGGAAAAAAAAATTAACAATGGTTAAGCTCTGAACCACAGTGTCTAGAGATGTTGTGGACATTATAACACTGTAGAATTTAAAATCTCAGATAGACAAAGCCATGAACAACCTAATGTAACTTTGAAGCTTAGCTGTGCTTTGAGCTTGGGCTTGATGAGCTCCAGTAGTCTAATCAAAATTATTTTGTGATTTGATGATTGAATATCTGAAACTGCCTTTGGCATCTTTACAGTTAAGTGGAAATTGAAGAGGGCTTTAAGCTTGCAGTGGTTATGTGTATCAGGAAGAAGTATGACTACGTTATGCCTGAAGTCCCTGCTTGGAGCAGTGTATCAGCTTCTGAGTCCTGAAGGGAAAACAGTTGCATTGTGATAACTACTGCAGTAGGCCAAGGTACATGTAACTAAGATGGTGAGGACCATAGCAGGCTTTAATCTCTTTAAGGGGGTTGTTACTACTCGTTTATCTCAAGAGTACCCTTACAGTTTACAAATCCATATCACTGTTTGAAAGCAGAAAACCCATGACTGACCTACAGACCAGATATCCGACCTAATATCCAAATATCTCTCTCATCTCTGTGATTTCACCAAGTAAGGTAGTTTGGACCAGTTTTTAGTGATAGACCGATTCTACTTTGCAGAAACAAGTGGAACTAGACAAGCTTCTGGTAACACAATGTCCTGGGTTCAACAGCAGCAGTCATTTTTCTCCTTCTTAGTAGCTGGTGCAGTGCCGTGATTTTGAATTTCAGCCTAGGAACAGTGCTGATAACACTGCTTTTTTTTAGTTGCTGCTGAGTAATATTTACTCTGACTAAGGGCTTTCTGAGTCTCATGTTCTGCCAGGGAGGAGAAGAAGGCAAGAGGAAGCAGAGACAGGACACCTGACCCAAACAGACCAAAGAAGTATTCTATACCACAGCACGTCATGCCCACTATATGAACTGAGGGCAGTTACCCGGAAGGGCAAGATCAGTGCTTGGTTGGGCTGGGTATCTGTCAGCGGGTGGTGAGCGGTTGTATTCTCTTCCCTTGTTATTTCCCTTGTCATTATTATTATTGGTGGTAGCAGCAGTGGTTTGTGTTATACCTTAGTTACTGGACTGATCTATCTCAACCCATGGGAGTTACATTCTTTCGATTCTCCTCCCCATCCCTCTGGGAGTGGCGGAGAGGAAGGGGGAGAGGAGTGAGCAAGTGGCTGTGTGGTTTTCTGAGTTATGGTTGGGCTTAAACAACAACAGGTTTTTTTTGGCACCCAACGTGGGGCATGAAGGGTTGAGATAATGACAGATCTGACCAGAATGTGTCTAATTGTACTTGTGATAAGCATTCATTGTTTCGAATTAATAGTCACTCTTCACAATGCTCATTTATTGGCTCTCAAAGTTGTTGCTCTTGATCTCACAGTTTCAGCACGTCATACCTTGCTTACTTTGCTGTGTTAGTGTTTATCGGCTGGGGCCTTCGGGCTAAGGTTCTTGTTTCATTGCACTTTATGGTAATGACTTGTAATACAATAGAATCATTGATCATGAAACAGATCTGGCTTGCTTTCCTAGTATGGTCACCATCTCTATACCTTGGGAGGTATATAATAGAAGTGTTTAGCAATTACACACCTTTTTCTTTTCCTCCTCGGGTGGTCAGCCTATAAGGGAGAGATTCCCACACACCCTAGTGACAAGTACAGCAGCTGCTCCAACTGTGACTACAACAGATAACTCAGCTACTCCAACTCAAAACACAGCAGCTACACCAACCCCAGCAAGAAGTACAGCAGCTACTCAAACTCCGACTGCAGCAGACAGCACAGCTGCTCCAGCTCCAAGCACAGCAACTACTCCAGCTCCAAGCACAGCAGGTACAGCAGCCCCAGTGACAAGTACAGCAGCATCATTTGAGAGTTCTGAAGGTTTTGAATGTCCTTTAGGTACCCTTGAGACCTGCCTGCTGAATGTGAAAGGGATCACTACATTGGCACCCATACAGAATGTGTTTTACCCACAACCATTTCGTCTGATCTCAAAAGTTAAGCTGGGTCATGTACGGGTCTTGTCTAGGGTTAGATGACGATATAGGAGGACCCAGAGATTTTCCCCGAGGCTGCACAGTCATGAGTGGCAGGGTGTCTGGGACAGTATGGGTGAGTATCTAGTCCACTGGGCTCCTCCAGTGCTTTGGAAGCGTCGGAGATGGAAGGCAGCTGTATGGAGTCCCTAGTGACAAGCTGCAGAAACTGCTGAAGGGGAGGGTGAATTATTTCGAGCCTGGTGGGCCGATGACACTTCAGGCCATCAGAGCAGAGATGCAACATACAGATGGACTCATGATCGAGGGGTTGACTTAGCAATAGACACTATTGCCCAGGTTATTCATGAGTGTGAACACTGCACACAGACTCTCCTTCTCTGAAAGACTGTTACAAGAGATGAAGCCCGACATCATGGACCAGGTGGACTCAGCAGATTTATAGGGATTGGTCCATGCACTAAGGAATGACCTCTCTCTCTCTCTCTCTCTCTGTGGATGCATATATATGTATATATATGAGATAAGAGTGATGGTATATTGAAAATGTGGGATCTGAGCATGACGTGAATGGTATGGAATAAGGGATGGATACTGTCCTGGGTTCAGCAGTAGCAGTCATTTTTCTCCTTCTTAGCAGCTGGTGCAGTGCTGTGTTTTTGACTTTCGGTCTGGGAACAGCACTGATAACACTGATGTTTTGAGCTGAAGCTCGTAATGTTTAGTCTGACCAAAGACTTTCTGAGCCTCATGTTCTGCCAGGGACGAGGGGAAGCCAGGAGAAAGCAGAGACAGGACACCTGACCCAAACTAACCAAAGAGTTATGCCATACCACAGCACGTCATGCCCATTATATGAACTGGGGGCAGTTACCCGGAAGGGTAAAATCTCTGCTTGGTTGGGCTGGGTATCGGTTGGCGGGTGGTGAGCGGTTGTATTTTCTTCCCTTGTTATTTCCCTTATCATTATTACTATTGGTGGTAGCAGTAGTGGTCTGTGTTATACCTTAGTTACTGGACTGTTCTCATCTCAACCCATGGGAGTCACATTCTTTCAATTCTCCTCCCCATCCCTTTGGGAGCAGAGGGGGGAGAAATGGGGGGAGGGTGAAAGAAAGAGGCTGCTTAGTTTTCCTAGTTATGGTTGGGCTTAAACCACAGCACATAACTAAACTGGGGAACATAGAATGAACAGTGGAAAATGATGAGGAAAGGAAACTAAAGAAATATATTAATTCTAGGGACACCACAACTGAAGTATGATGTAGTTAGGACAGGTCAATATCGAACAGAAGCACATTCTTTTAAATAAATGGGTAATCAGCAAGTCTAACTACCCCTTGCTACTTCCCTATATGTAATTTGTTGAGTTTGTTTTATCTGTATTAAATCATTTGCTGTGTTGCTTATATTTGCTTTACATTTGCATGTTACTAACAGTTCAGTGATTTGTGAGCCAAGTGGGATTAAAGCAAGTGTTCCCCAATCGTTTCTCTGCCCCGTGTACATTTGCAGTGGCAGAGATGAATTACATATCCACAAGTGCCATCCCCTCTAGGCACATTTTTAAACACCCTTGGAAAGAAGATCTGTGATCTTTCACATTGTGGTCACCCCCTCTGCTCTCTAATGGTACATGGAGAGCACAGTGTGTGCCACTGTTGAAGCCTCTGGAGATTTTAGCAGCTGGGCCGTAACAGTGGAACCCACAGAAGGAGCTAAATATTAAACATAAAATTTGAATAGAATTTTGAATAGAAATATAAAACATTTTGTTCCACAAAATTCCTTCTCTCTAGCTCAAAAAATGCTTGAATGATACAAGGACCTGCATTCCCCTCCTGTAAAAAATCATGCCCCATAACACAGGCATTGACAATGCTGATGCCTAATCTCAATGATAAATCTATGCACAATGCTTTTCCAGATTTCAGAATGCCAATATAAAGGATAAAAGGCTCAATATAGTATAAAATACCCAAGAGAGAGCAGGAAGAAACTGTAACCACACACTTTGTTAACTAAGACTGGACATATATTTTAGGGGCTTCCTGCTGATCAGCTTGGTCAGCTGCCTGTCTACTGGACAAGAAAGGGGTTTTACAAAGGGAATTGACCTCTGCCCCCAACTATATATCTACAACACAAGTGTTATAACATCTAAATTTTAAAGTCGAGTATCTTTCTTAGGAATTAATAAGCGTATCCCAAATGACTTCTCCTTGCTGGGAGCAGAGATACTGCAATTTTAGCTGCTTTTCTCTACGTGGGCTTTTAATTAGACATTATCTGTCCTACAAACAATTTTTTCCCTCCTATTGACTTGCGTCTTTTGCCAGACAAAGGGCAATGCCAGCAAAGAAGTTTATCTTAAGCAGTGTCAGCACCAGCACAGAGTCTTTAGCTCTGTGATTTTGGAAGAGAGTGGAGGAAAGCAGGGACATAAGACTAGGAAAATCTGGCTTAGGAATCTGGGAGGGAACTATAGTCAGAAGAGTGTGATAAATGCTTCAGTAGGCAGGGTGATATGCAATTATGAATGTCAACATTTTCTTCCCAGGTACTTTGTAAGGGAAATAACATTTGGGCAAAACAAGCCATTTATACTGGGCTGAGCCTGCTAGTCAGTGTATAATTTAAGCCCAGTAACCAATGTTTACTCATCAGTTTCATGACAGTTCAATCACTAGATAGATAGGTTCTTAGACCAGCTCTTATTCTCCTTTAATCAAATATAGCACTTCTTCAGAATCCACTTATAGTAGTGGATGCCACCCTTGAATAATTGCCCAACACCAGGAATGGTCAGCATACAAAGTTGGATTCATATGCTGCCTACACTACATTGAATGGCACCCTCAACCCCGAAACCAAACCAACAACCCACTTTTGCAAGAAATCCATTTTTTCAATTAATGCTCTATATCTTCAATCACCATCAGTGTCTCAACTCTTGTCTGTGTTAACCCATGGTATACTATAAAGTGTAACAGAGACTGGGAAGAGGCGAAGGTAAGAGCACACAGGCATAGCACTTCAGGCTCTTTGACAGCTACAAGAGGATCTTTATGCTATAAGAACAGTTTCTTGCTCAGCAATCCTGGGACACACAAATATGTGCTTTGGCCATGTGCAGATATTTAAGCTATTAGTGTTCAGGTGGCTCTGAATGGGAAAGTTTCCATCCACCACACCTCAGTCAAGCAAAAATCTGAGACAATTGGTAGATTCTGAGTCTATAAAATAGTAAGCTATTTACTGCTTCTGTCTGAATAATACGCAACTATTAATGGTTACTATATTTAGGAGACAAGAGGGTATTTCTGTGACTGAGGTACCACATCTGTAGTAGCTTGACATTAAAGAAGAGAACAAGTAGAAACAGCAGTTCTCATGGAAGATTTTCCAGCTATGGTCTCTCTGGTAAGACAGCAGATTTAATGCAGAATATCAACAATTTTTACAGGGGCCATCTCCCTGATTATGGTTTGACAATAACACTTGTGTTCCAAACTAAGCCACCAAAAACTGCTATAGGCCTTGAAAACCAATGAGGCTATGCTGATTTAGACCGGCTAAGGATATAGTGCTGAACTTTCAAATCAGCCAGCCTCAGCCTTTATAAAAGGGCATGCACACCACCCTCCTAAAATTAAAACTTAGTATTTCTAGCCAACAAACAGCTCTGTGCAGTGAAAGGAAACACTTGACTTCTTATAAATTGCTAAACAATTGTGGTTTCTTAGGATTTCTTTTCTGAGAGGCTAACAGACAGGATGAACTCCGTTTCCTAGGTTGGACTTAGTGGTGTTGGAAGCACGAAAGGCATGCCGCCACTGTTCACAAAAAACTTATACCTGCCCAGTGTAATTTATACTTAAGATTTATTCCTGATGTCCTCAAAGAGATTCTGTATTCACTGCAAACTTCAGTTTCTGTGATTAGCATGATGATCTCATGCTGCAAATACTGGTGTTTCACCTAACTGCTGGTTATAGGTAGAAGAGCTCAACTGCATTTACTCCATCCTTTGTGATCATGCATAAAGCTCAGTGCCTCCATTTTCTTTCCTGCCCTTTGACTTGCTTTTAGTCTGTGACTTCTAGAGTAAAAATATCTCTTCTAGTCTTTACAAAGTATGTGGTAATATTGCCAGGGTCCACTAAGGTTCTGAGACCCTCTGTCTCCTGGCCTGGGAGCTGCATTTGAACCCAGCCTCTTCCCTTGGAGGATGCCCAAGTGAGGCTGTAGGTCTGCCTGTGCCTGGCATTGCACCTTTCTCATCCTGACTGCCTTGCTGATCCTGGCCTGATACCTGCCTCATAGCTACGGACTGGCCTGGATAGTCCTGGACTTTCAGCTTACCTGGTCATTGCCACCAGATCGGCTCTGCTCACCTTGTTGTGGGACTAGCTTCTTGTTGGAAAGTCCCTTGCCTGGCTGCCTTGCTGCACACTTGGCTCCCAGCTCCACTGGCCCTGTGGAGAATACCACTCTTGCTACTCTCCAAAAAACAGTGGTTCCCTAGAGAGCTTCCAACATGTTAAGTTTTGCTTAAAAACAAACACCCCAAAAACCCAAAACCAACCCAAATCTTCACCAAAAAAAAAAAAACCAAAACCTATTTCAAACCTGTTTCATTAATGTGCTTGATGTAGTAAAAGCTCCGCTGCAAAAAACCTTCACTTCTGAGACTGAAACCAAAATTACTAACAATGACTTTTTTTTCACACACCTTACATACTGGAGACTCAGTTTTGTCATTGTGCTATACCACATGCTGGACTTCCCCTTGGCTGTCCAGAATCTGAACTAAAGAGCAACTTGCTTCTTAGATTGGATTAATTTCTGACATCTAATATTGTCTAACTCTTCCATCAATTTCAGACCAATTTCAGCACAGGTATCTACCTCTCATCTGTTGTCCAATGCTTCCTTTGCAGTCTGTGGGGAAAAGAAGTACTTCTAAGACACATCATCTCATACTGCTGTGGACTTTTAATAGAGGACAGCTGCATCAAGTGCCTAAATCGGCATTTAATGAAAGGTAACCATTGGGATGTATGCATCTACACTATGGATAGTAATGAAAGAATCAGTTCATCTACTGATAAGTCAGGGGTAAGGGAACAGATTTAATGCGTAGGAACTTACCTAGGTCCTAACAGAAGTTCTGGTCTCCAGAAAGAATCAGAACAAACAGATGAAGTTGACTACTGCATCCCAAACAATCAGTCTCTTTCTTTTCTCCTGAAAGCAAAAGCTTCTCAGAGATGGCGGGGTGTAATGAAAATTACTTTTAAGACCTTTATTTTGACATAAAATTAGATTCTATTTTATGATCACAGAGATTCTCTAAGCACCAATTCCGTGAAAAAAAATAAAGCATGGTCAAGCTATAATAAAATGATGAAATTTTCAACCACACTCTGCATAGCTCTGAAATACAGATTTCCATTAACAGATGGCATAACCTATGAAGACTTTGAATTTAACTGCTCTCATACTCAGGATGCTTAAATTAAAGATAAAATAATGGACTAAACTGCAAATCTACAAGTGTTGCAATATTTGTTTGATGAGAAACTCAGACTAAACTGTATTTAACATTACTTAAGAAGCCAGAAATTAAAATTGTTTTGGCCTCAGTTATAAGGAAAACAGAAGGCTTCCTTTTTTAGCCAAAACATTTTGGATCATGTTTTTGTGCTGTAGTCGCAAAACGCTTTTAATTCTGTAAAATATTTTGGAACACACTTTGCATGGAAGAATATTCCAAATCAACCAATAACATACTGAATATATTGCTGACCTTTATCTCGTAAGTTCTCAGGGTTCTGTTGGCGGGAGGTTGTTTGGTTGGTATGTTGTTTTGGTTTTTTCCCCCATTTTGCCTGATAGCAAAATAAGCATTAGAATGGAGAGTAAAAACATAGCTGCAATGTGCCAAAGCATGAAGTTTATATCCAGCCCTTCCTGAATGGAGTAAATCTGTGACTTTTGGAAGGAGGAACATTTTTAAAATAAGACAGGCAGATGTCAAATAACAAATTATTTACCTAATTGTTACCTAAAGCCTGAACTGAATGCGAAGTGCTAAGATTCAGACATCCCATTACCAGTCCAGAAACTGCAATAAGGCCTGTATTTTATTGCTGAACTTTTGGAGCTCCACAGTTTAACTGAATGGCTCCTTAGCAAACTGGCACAACCACACAACATTATCAGCACTGAAGAACACAACTCACAGGATTCAGCAACCTCAGTGAGGGGTCGGAAATGAGACAGGAACCAAGAAGCCTTGCACTTTGACTTCAGCCTCTTATTTTGTTGCAAGGACTCTGTTGCAGGCCTCTTTCTCCCTTTGGGATGCTCAGCAATAAAGTCCAAAGTCAGCCCTTGCCCAAGGCAAAAGACGAGCAACATTTAAGAGGTTTAGCTGAACTAAAGTACAGCCTTGCTGAATTCTGCATATTTTCATTAATTCAGTGAACTACAGACATCTTTTCGGCTTTCAGTACTGTTAAATATTTTCCCTGATCTGTCAGCATTTTTAAAAGCATTAACTATGCTTAGTAACTGATCATGATAGATGTATTTTTGACATGAGATTGTCTAGGAGAACTATACTGAATCCTATTTTAGCAATAACGTGACAGACTCTTGCAGCTGACAGACAGTGTCCAAAAGGCCACTGCCAAATGTGTTTACCTATGCTCAGATTTGGAAGGCTTAATTTTCTAACTGGCCATTGTGATAGAATCATAGAATAGTTAGGGTTGGAAAGGACCTGAAGATCATCTAGTTCCAACCCCCCTGCCATGGGCAGAGACACCTCCCACTAAACCATGTCACCCAAAGCTCTGTCCAACCTGGCCTTGAACACTGCCAGTGATGAAGCATTCACAACTTCCCTGGGCAACCCATTCCAGTGCCTCACCACCCTTACAGTAAAGAATTTCTTCCTCATATCCAATCTAAACCTCCCCTGCTTAAGTTCGAACCCATTACCCCTTGTCCTCTCACTACAGTAGGTGAAATAGACCCTGGGCAAGATTCTGAAGTCTTTTTCCTATGAAATGCCAACCTCCGTACTTCTTATATTTGTCTCCCTGACTCGTCAAGTCATGAAGTAAAGTCATTGACATCTTTTGGAGCAACACACTATGTACAGAAGGAAAACAACACAGACCTGCTGACCGTGGATGATCTTCAGGTTCTTTCCAACCCTAGCTATTCTATGATTCTATGACTGGCTCAAAATGCTTTGCTAGCTACTACCACAGCACAGAACCTTGTTCTTAATGAGGACAGAGCTCACCTGAGGATTTGTGCCTGCTTAGAACCTTTTTGACACCTTTTCTGTGTTTTAACATTCAGAAATATCTTCCAATTTCCAGCTAGTTTTCACTGGTAAGTTTATAGACAACTATCCATGTGCTTATGCTGGAACATGTTGTTGTCTTCCTTATGGTTACCATCCCAGGATTTGTAAGGAGAAGTTGGATCCCTCTCTCCTCATCCTTCAGCTCCTTATTCTAAACATACAAATGCAATTATATTGTTTTTGCATGTAGCAGGTTCTCCACTTTCCCTCAACTCTTTTCTAAAAAGACTTAGTTGCTCTTCATTGTGACTCACTGAAGTTATCAAAATATAATTTTTTTATTCTGTGATGGAATAATGTAGAATATAATTTTTGCTTCTTTTTTTTCTTTTTTTTAGCAGCTGTGTCAAATTTGTAACTCACTGTCACCAATGGTAATACCTGTGAGTTCTGTTCCTCTTCAGCTATTTCCAGCTGCTGAGTTCTTGGAGCTAATTGTTATTTAGATTCTAAATACATGATTGTCCCTCTCTTTCCTATTGAGTTAGAGCTCCTTTCTATTATATTATTTCTCAAGGCTATTTTATTCTTTCTGGAAGATATCATGCTCCTCTCTATTTTGATGATAGTTCTTAAGGCGTGTTATCAAAAAAATTCAAGAGCACATGTTTTTTTCTGTGTGTAAATCACCAGTATAACCAGATACAACCTAGAATTGCTCCTGAAGAACAGCTTTCTACCTTATCTCCTGGCCCTAATAATACTCCTAATGCTATGATACTTGCAGCCTTCAGTTTGCTTCTCTCAAAGAAGTTGTCTGAATACTCATAGTACCAATGTAATAACTTTTATGGGTCACCATCTCAAACACATAACCTGACCTAGAGCAATTGGTCTAAACTATGTTCTAAAAATTACCAAAATACTGATAACTTTGTCTCATTTAACTTACCTTTAAGAAACCACAATTATTTTCTAACACATTTCCTTTCTCCACATATTTAATAACTGTGACCCTTTAAGAAACCCTTCAACAATTACCAGGTGTTTTAAATAGCAAGGTATAGTTGCCCTAGTTGCCTCTCTCCACCTTTTTTTAATTAGAGAAATTATATTACTATTTATCAGTCAAAACTACCATTACAAACTACTAAATTTTATTTATTCTCTGTACTTATAAAAATGTCACCTAAATTTACAGTGGTTTTGAAGTGTGAATGAATCAGGGCTAGTTTTTGTGAAGCCTACAGTAGTCTTAGTACCCACTAATTTAAATGTGCATTGTATTACTAAATTAAGAGCTTATGCTGGTTATCTAAAAGGTTTAGGAATAACTTGGTCTCTGGTTTGAGGTCTTTTACTGCAATGATGGAGATTTTCCACAGCTGGAAATATATGGTTCCAGGATACCACCAAATTCCTCCAGTTCCCAGTTGTTGGGGTTAAATTTGTTCTCACATCTGAGTTCAGAAGGAACTTCCCTACATTTAATTGCCAGAACCATTACTCTCGCTTTAATGCAATGCAGCTTTTGACTTACTCAGATGGCCTCCTGGCAGTTCTTTGACGCCATATCATACAACGTGCTCTTCATCTCCATTGCTTTCAGTGGGTCGTGGTAGGTTTTGAGGCTTTGCTACTGAAGTTTAAGGTGTTTAGTGAGTTGGTGGCATAGAGTAGATGATTTGCATACTGCTCTGGATTAAGCACCTTTTTCATGGAATAGTGATCCATTGCCTCCTGTCTCATGGAGCAGAACTGAAGAGCTTCTAAAGTATTTACTGCAGCTGCAAAATTTCTGACAGCTGGAATGTAGATATCAATAAAACATTTATTTTTTTCCCTACTGCTTTTCATGGCTTTGAAAAGGAGATGATAAATAGCTCTAGCTTTTCTTCAAAAGATTCACTTGCTGTGTAAAATAACCCAGAAGAGAACAGAGAGTCTTATAGACAGTGAGAAGGCTTAACTGTAGCAAAGCCAACAAGGTTAGATTCAGTGTTCACCATTTAAAGCAGCCAATACTGTAATGAGGGGCTCAGTGCAGGTCTCGAAACATTCTTGGTTGGGTTATGCCACTGAAGGGAATAAAAGGGAATAAATATTATATACCCATATTATACACCCTATAAGTGAGTGTGTTTTGATTTGGGGTTTGTTTCCTTTTAAATGCTCTTTGCAGTGTCCCATCCTGCTGAAGGAGTCACAAAACCTCTGATTCAGGAGGGAGATGGGAGAGAAGTAGGAGCTGTGTATATATAGAGAGGAAATACACACGTAGACATTTTTCTTATTGACCACAGTCAAGTGCGTAAATCATCAGATAAAAAGCTGCAGCTGTTTCCATCTCCTTTCTAAAACTGTAAATCCAGTAGAAGACAGAAACAGGCTTTTTTTTCTGTTTGATTGACACCTACATTTCAGCAAGCTGGTCGGACTTGGGCAACTGCAGGAAGTACAAAAAAATGTGACCCAATGTGAGGCTCATAACACTTTTATTTTTTGTTCTTGGGTACTCCTTCTGTGTACAAAAAAAAAAAAACAACAAAAAAAAAAACAAAAAAAAACCAACAAAAAACCTTCATGGTTTTATTCTGAGGGACAAAACAGATTCAGGTGGCATTTTGACTGGCAATACGTCATGGACAAGACTACAGTGAAAATAGATCTGAAAGAAAGACTACACTTGGGGGGGCATCATCCCCCAAACTGAAGCACTTGGGGATTTTCTTCAAATGGATATCCTCTATGTTATAAATATGACAGAATGACCACATTAGGAACCTGTGGGGTAGCTGCCTTTTCCTGTGGAGCCACTAGGCAGTTTTGAGGAAGTTATAACAGGTTGTTATAAAGGCATAGCTTTGCTTATAGGCTATCATCTATCTCCCATTTTGCTGTTCCCCAAAAGAATACCTGCACTTGTCAGACTGTGTTTTGAGCAGACAATTTTCACCTGATACATGTGTCATTGAGAACTGTTCCCATGGCAAACACCAGCCATCAGCTGCAAGTAGAGAGGGTTGAAATTGTCAACAAATGCTGCAGGCATTTGTAGTGAGAAAAATGGTTTATGGTTTTTACCCTTTTTTCTATTGCCTCTGCTCTCAGAAATACATAGCTATTGTTACTGAACATAAGAAATAACATTTACATTTAATTAAACCTTTGAAGAATCCCAAAAGAACATTTCAGGCAACTGTAAAAGAATAAAGAACTGTGTGTGTCATAAAACTCTGACTAGATTAGATAAAGAGCACTGTAGTATACTCATGCTCTCTATTCATAATACATTTCTATTACTATGGTGCTGCTGCTTTAAATTTTTTATCCAATTTATTGACTCTTACCAAATGATCCAAAAGGGGCTTGATGAATACCAGCTTCTTAAGAGCATACTTAAACTTATGGATTCTGTTCACTCATATGAGCGATGAAACTATGAATAAAGAAACATAGGAGCAAATCAAATAGTAATGATAACAAATAAAAAATATGTATATCCTTTCTCGAGACACAGCTGTTGGTGAGATAAAGTGGTATCTTGGCTGGTATGAACAGACACAAATGCATGGATTTCCAAGTAAAATTCTTGTGTCCTGCAACTGAGTTTCCAATACCTATGTAATGAATATTAATAACTATACACTTCTAATTATGGGTGTAAAACAATCAGTTCCTGCTGTGGACAGCACTAATGTCAGTGTGCTGACAGTGACGAGTGTGAAGACCATTGCTACCAAGTACCTACGCCAAAGAAAGTCTTATGGTTTTTTTCTCATCTTTCTCATCAAAATTATTTTTAACGTTAAGATCTCATGACCTTCAAGGTCCCTATTTTTTACCCAGGAACTCTTGAATGTCCCAGCTTGTTAATGACTCACAAGTTCCATATGAGAACATTGCACAAGAAAAAGGGATCAGATTACTTTACTAGTTTCTTTACATTGACTCTTTCAACTCTTCTTACTTCACCATCCAAGCATCATCCCAGCATGAAGCTGATCACAAGAACTTGGCAGCCACTAATCACATTTTAGGCTGAGCCAAGTTTCTTTCTTTATCAATATATCAATACAGAATCAGAATTGAATGACACCTAATTGCAGTACGCAGCATGACTGCACAAGGCCTCAAGCACTCAGGGAAAAAAATTGCTTCTACTGAAGTCAAAGATCTTTGCAACTGCTTTCAGGAGTCCCAGGGTTAAAACCATTATGGTTTCACAGTATTCTTAATTTCAGTCTGGAGCACAGCCTCTTTCAGGTCCTGACATTTCAGATTAGGCTCTGTAATAACCCTCCTTCAGATAGGTACATTTAGTCCTAAATGGTCTTGAATTTTAATAAACCTGTAGGTGTGAGAGGCCAGAAAGCTCTTGTTCTTGGCTAAACCCTTAATTGCGTGTTTGAGATTTCAACTACTTTAAGATAAGATTTATCAGTGTTACTATTTCTTTCAGTCACGTACTGAATCTCAGCACAGAAGCTTCTGTATGACTCACAAGCACTGAAGTAATGGCACTCACAGATAAACAATGAGAACAGGAAGATGTGATGTAAAAAAAAATCTGTCATGTTTTACATAGCACAGGCTCACATTTTCACATACATCTAGGTAAATAAGAAGCCCAAAGAAATTTTCTTGTGAGCTTAGGTGCTCAGAGCCTTGAAGCCTCAGCTATGCTGAAGTAAATTTTAAAAATGGAGATTCGGACACCTATGTTAACAAAAAGGACATACACCTTATACAGTGGTTTAGGCTTCTGACTTCACCTGTTTTCAGAGAGATTTGTGCAGCAGATAACCTGGCTATTTTTGCTTCATATTTAGCCACAAGAATGTTGTAATTGTGAAGAAACCTGTTCAGGGTTGGTCTTATGTTCACAAAATAACATTTATTTTTTGCAAAAAAAGAGAGGTATTAAAGTAAAATTTCCCAAGACTCTTTGAAAAGACTCTAAAAACTATGTCTTTACTGGGAGCAGAAGGCAGAAGCAAGGACTCCTAAGAAGTATTATTTCAGCTTACAAGGAATATCAAGCCAATACTCTACTGTATCTAAGTGACTAAAGGCATGTCCATGCAGTTACGGTATTCCTGGTATAACTGGAAGATAATGACTGTGAGACATTAAATTTACTCATAACATCTTTGCATTGATTCAGCATCTAAAAAGTCTTTTTGTCTTTTAAGATACAGAGCCAATTGTAATATTACAGTATTAAAATGACAGATGTAATTCTTCTAGTTATAGTAACTTTATTTAGCTGTTTTTAATTTTATATAATTTTAGTTTATCTTAAAATAAAGATGTATACTTTTCAAATACAATATTCCTTGACACGACCACTTCATTTTTTTTTTTTACTTCAGATCATCATATTTATACCATTTCTTACTGACCTCTCACATCAGCTTTTACAGCAGCTTTCAAGAATGTAACTAATTTCATGGTTCAGAGCAATGATGATCCTTTAGAACAAAGGTTTGAAGCCACAGATAGTTGGAAAAATGCAGATAGCGTAAAAATATTAGATATATATATACCCCTCCCACAAAAATACCATCTCTTTGGGTCTGAACAGCACAGTCATTCTTTAACACTTTGTACAGAATTGAAGAAAACATCCCTGAACCTATTTTTTTTTTTTAGTTCATACCCAGCCATTTCCCTGCAGGCTGATTTCACACTGTTATTCCAGTGAGTGACTGTGTCTTCGACGAAATGATCAGTTTCCTTGTGCTTTAGGCTTCCTTCTGGCCCTGGAGTATTACTGTTATATGCAATATGATGGCACATCTTTATAGTGATCTCTGTATAGGATGTATTGACAAGTAGGTGTAAAGTGTCTTCTGCTCGATAGCTCCTTTGTCAGCTCTTTGTATGCTGTGGATGTATCCTTTATGGCAAGCTCCCCTTGCCCAATCATATTGCTGTACCAATATTTTCCTTGACATACATATATATATATATACACTAAAACAGTTGTGCTGACATCCCAGGTATGATGACTTGTTACTGACCAAGAGCAGGGTGAAACAGCAAGGCACAGAAAATCCACTATGCATTCTAACATTTAGGCTTTATCCTTTATTAGGTAGTGAGTAAGAGACATAAAAAGAATTGACTTTGTTGTTTACAGCTGAAATTTAAGAGACTTGTGTGAACAAAAACTTGTTCCATAGAGCACTGTGACAAAAGAGGTCCAAGTATACTGAAGGTGTCATTGCAAATTAGCTGATGTAAGTAGTTGGAATGATGCTCTTTCTATTTCTAGCAAAACTTGTATTAACTCTGACCTTGGTACTGTGCCTCCATACATGCCACAGGCCACATTTTGGCAAGGATCAGCCTGTTGATTTTGATGGCATTTTAACAACATGGCAGGATGTACAGCAGGTGTCCATGCACCAGAAGGCCATGCATAAGAGCCTACAGGATATTTGTGGGTCTCCCCTTTTCCCATCTGTGTATTTTTTCATGGGGAAAAGATTACCTGCCCAGATCTTCTGCCTTCCCAAAATGCTGGTCCTCCTCTGTTTAGCAAGCTCTTACTTACATAGGTTATTACAAAAGGCCTGGATATAAACAGTGGCTCATGGAGCACAGCTTGAAAAGTGGTGCTCTATTCAAGGAGGAATCTGAACACAGCTGGAATGGCACTACAACTTCTGTAAAAAGATGGAAGATTGAAAGCAGGCTTAAAAGACCAAGGCCAAGGTTTTGCAAAGAGGAGATGAACATTACTACTTTACATTTATGTACCCAAAGAAAATGAGGCATTTTCTTAGTTGAGTGGTAGGCGCAGGTTTTGAAGGCTGGCTTGTTTACTGCCTCTTTACAGGGAGCTGTAGAGTTAGGGAGCCCTTTTAAACGTCAGCCCCTAGTTATTTAGGTGCCTAAACTTGGCTTCAGGAACTTACTCGTACTCTTCTTGTTTTGGAAATTGGGCCAAAGCAATCCAGGTAGTAATTAGCCCTGAAATCACCATCACATCTTTTTCATGGCTACATAGGAGTGAATTAGATATAAACAAAAGCCCATTTCATTTCAAGGCACAAACATTTGCAAATAAACTGGATGAAATACAAATACGTAATATAGAACTTATTTTAATGCTTGTAGATAAATAAATGCATCTCTTTGGAATTCTTTGGACACAGACATCCATGGAACCTCTTCTTTCTCTCTTTTTATATATTTTTTTTTATAAAATCTAAATGCAGAGAGGTTTAAAAAATGGCAAATATCAATATATATGGAAAGATCACTGATGAACTGCAAGTCAAAAGTGCTGTATATTCCCATCCTCTGTATCTCCCAATTGTCCACACTAACCACAGGCAGCATCTTATAGCAACCACATGGTCAATATTTTGCATTACTACCTTTTAATAAAGTCTTTCAAATAATTTCCATATCTAAACTTAAATTATGTTTTTAAATTTTATTCCTCCTAAATGTATGGTAGGTATTTCACTTAGCTACACATCAGAGTGGTCGCATGCGACTCAGCAGCGCACTCCATAATATTAATAGATACTTTTCAGCTCCCTATGGGAAAAAGCAGGCAGCAAGAATCAGATTCAAAAAGTCTATTTTTTCTCTGCTGTTTGTTACTTACCACTTAATGACCCACATGTGAAACTCAATGGTTATATAATTATTTTATATAGTAGATTTTCTGTTTATAAGTTATTTTTCTTACTCTAACATATATACAATATATCTATATATACCCCTGATAAATCTCACTTTAAAGGGACACAGTCAACCCCTTTAAGCCTCACAGTAAATGTATAAGGCTTTAAGCTGTCCTTATATAAAGGTCAGCTACAGAATTCAAGGGTCCCTTCAGATCCTAAAGGTTGTATTTGTTCCAAACCTACAATGTGCAGTCATCTTGTAATATGTATCTCACATGTTGCTGTTTACATTTTATAGGTATATTAGACATTTTATATCACATCAGTAGGAAATAAAACAAGAGAATAAAACTGCATCTATGACTAAGCCTGTTGCAAAAAATGCTACCTGGATCTATAGACACTCCCACTGGTGTGATATAAAAGGAATATGTGACATTCTTGGGAGGAAATTCTGGCTACACTGCAGTCAGAAGGAGCTTTATACTGACTTCATTGAGGCCAGGATCTCTCTCCTGCTTTTCATGTGCTAGTTATGATTTTGCGTAACCCATTTGTGTCTTCCGTCTGCTCAACACTAAGGTATCAGGCCTGTTTCAGGACTAAGAGTGTAGTTTTAGCTGTCCACTGGCATGCCTTCAACACTGATCTATCCTGTATGTATTACACCTTTTGAATATATGCATACAGTACACACTGTACACATACATTCCCAGTTAAACAGAACTTTGACCTATTCCGTGTACAGCATCTGGATATTTTTCTTTCTCTCACTAAATCTTTACCATTTACTTTGCCTTAATCATTGATTATCTTCATGCCCATTCTTTGGGTGAGGAAAGCGATTTTTGCTCACCACGAACAGCTCCACATTATTGTCATCATTTTTGACTACTTACCAAAGTGACATAATTTTTTCATTTTGTCTTTTGCAACTCAGAAACCTAGTGGCATAGATAGAGACACAATACTACTGTTTTACAAGACATCTATTATATCTACTTTTGTTCAGATAAATACCCATTAACTGCTGATTTGGCAGGAGGATTGGTAAGGGTACTACTATTCACAGTGTTTCTTTTTTTTTTTTCCTTCTTCTTTAATCTACAGAATAAAGTATTTTATGTACATTGGAACCAGTTAATGCCCTTTAGACAAATTTGTAAGTTGTTTCATAAAGCAGGAAAGACATTGCAGGGAAATATGTGCCAAAAAGCACAGTCAAAGGCTTCATAAGTTTTATATGTCACTACAAGTCAATGCTGGAGATCAGTTCTAAAACGATCAATACTCAAGAGGAATGTTCTCATCTGGAGAAAATACTGCCCATTCCCCCTTTTAGAATTTGTTCAGTTCTCTATCAAAAGTCCTGGCTCTTCATATATACTTTAAACTATAAATAAACACTGCATAGTTCAATGTTCTTGATTTTCTTTTTGTTTTGTTTTGTTTTTTTTTTTTTTGTTTGTTTGATTTGAAAAATTATTGCAGTACAATTAATTCCTGTTTGGAGTTCAGTAAGGAGCAAACAGCACAGGAGTATGAGTGGTCCGTATAGGCCCCGGAGCTGGTCGTAGGAGTGCTGGAGGAAGTGCTGAAGTCTGGAAAAGGGTAGCTGCTGGGGCTGTGCGAAGACTGAAGGGGGAATTCACAGCCACAGCAGCAGCTGCTGCTGCAGCTGCTAGCGGGTTTGGTAGGATTCGTGGAGCCACTGGCTTTGAAGGTTCCTTTGAAAATACTAATTTTACCTGTGGGGAAGAGAGAAAACAAACAAACAGAGAGACATAATTCGTTCACATTAGGAACACCACAGGAAGCTTGACTTAAGATGGTAAGTGCAAAATCAGGCAAGAGGGGCCTCATAGTGGCTACTGACTCTGTGAGCTGCAGGCTTGTGACAGGAGACAATGATCTTACAGATTGGACAAGGGTGAGCAGGATTTGGCCAGGAACAGAGAGTTTCAGTGTTCACACCTTATTGCTGAGACTTTCAATTTAACATGAGATTAGAAAACAAAGAAAACCTAAATAGGGGCTGGGCAATCTGCACCAAAGTAATGCTGCATGTAAAATACAAGAATTAAATAGGGAAGAATTAGCCATCAATTAAAAGACCTCCATCTGAACAGCTTTATGACAGAGAACAGAGTAGAATGAAAATGTATCCTATTCCCTGGTCTGACTAAGCAAGTACTTTTGTTTTTACAATTAGGATGCAAGTTCTACTTAAAATTAAGATCTCCAGCTAGCTCCTACTTATTACCTCTTGTTTCCAAGAATAAGCAAATAAATAAAGTTTGTCTTGCACCAGATATGAAAATCTTCTATGTTTCACAGGTTCAAATAGGTGGTGAATTCTATGGGTGCTGTCCTATGTCACCTAGCTGCATCTTCAAATATTTTTGACTAAGATGTTGTTCACTCTTACAAGGACTGTGAAAAAGTGGCAGATATTTTAAAATGTTGTCATGAAAAGAATCTTCCCTACATCACATGCCAAAAGATGGTATTTTTATTACTGTCACTGAAGCTTCTTCTGTAAAAACATTTAAATCATGAGTCTTGTGCAATTACCAAATACAACTCATTTAGTTTCCGAAAAGACAAAAAAAAAAACCACAGAACACAACCTCCTGATGCTTTTCCCAGACTGATTGAACATATTCACAGAGGTCCATTATTATTTAAGAGAATTTACATTTGGTATGCATACAAATGAACATCAGAGTAGTCTATATAGATTTCTGCAGATTTCAGTGGGACTTCAAGTTTCTAATGAGATGCCAGGAGTCTGAATACCTTTGTTGTTCTGGTTTTATAATTCTGAGATAAGAATAGAAAACATCCACTGGCAAGGAAAAGTTCCCATGGGTTCTGATGGACTTTTAGTGGGTCTGTGTCCTGGCATGACCTGAGGCCCTCCACAAAGAACATGAACCTGAATGTGTGGTATTGAATATACAGAATACGAATACATATACCATACCATGGTACACCTCACTGTAAGTATGGACACTTTTCACTCACAGAGAAACAATTTCTCATCCTTGAACTGAAAGGGACTTCTAAAAAATTAGCTTGAACTCTATCAAGCTGATATTTTCAACTCACCAGTAACTTGGTGAGTGACTTGTCAGAAAGTAAGGACAGGAGTACTCTGACATGAACCACCAGCGAGTTTCATCATTACACTATTGCCATATTCTAAAAAGCGTGTGGTTCTCTACCAGACGGATTTGTGACTTTTTACTTTTCCTAATACCCACTGTCAACTTTGCTGGCCTCAGGGTCTTTTTAAAGGTCTGAGAGAGATACTCATAGGGGACCAGAATCTGTTATTCTCTTAAAGGAGGATGCAATGCATGGTAGATACAAAATTCCTCATGGTGCCTACGAAAAGCAATGATCTGATCTTTTCCTTGATTGGTGTGACACCCAATGATCCAAGCTGTATTCTCCCCTGCTGAGCATTTGACTTTTTCCTCCTTCCTTACAGTCTTTAGTAAATACTGTTTAGAACACACAGAAACAAAGATATCTTGTGTACAAAGTGCAGAAAACCCCAGCCCAAAACAACAGTGCTCTGACTGAGGTCTAGAATTTCCAGAGAAGGATGTTTTTCCTAAGAGTTATTTTATTGCAGAAAGTTTGGACTATCAAATGTCTGATAAACTTCTCTTCAGTATAGCGTTTTATCCATGCTGTACATTTGTGGCTTGAAGAAATATCAAGTAAGTCCCAATATTATAAGATTTCTTAAACTCTGCAATAGTACCATGGGAATTCATAAAGTTTCCTCTGAAGCATGCAAAACCAGACCAGGCAAAGTAGTACAGATGATACTGAAAACATGGCAATGGAAATGTTTTGGTCTAGAATAGCTATGAAAATCTAGTACAGCCTGTTCCTAACTTCTGTGGAAAAAAAATTGGTGATGTTTATACATTTTTTTTTTGTCATGAAGAACAAAGACTTTATGAGACTTACATTTATATTAAAAGGCTAGGGCTATTTTACCATTCTTGGAGGAATCAAAAACTTCTAATGAAGTTAGATAGCTCTGTAGTTAATTTATCAACACAGCTCTGATTTCAGGATAGCTGCAAAACTAGCAATCTTTAACATATACAATACCCTGCAAGTATTAGTTAACACATAGGTCAGCATCAAAAGTAAAGCAGCCACTACCTGTTTCATTTTCAATGAAGCAAACTCAGGGACAGTAAATGACTTGAAAAATTAATGGAGAGCAAAGAAAAATCTGGAGCTCATAAAAAACATTTACATTCAAAGTCAAATTAGCACACCTTTGGCTTGTTGTTGCACCAGTCTTCATTTCAAGTGACAGCAGTTTTGTCACTTCTTCTATTCAAAACCCAAAAGACTAAATAGATAACTGCTGCCCTCTTTTCTAAGTGTGGTCTCCATTCTACTACACATATCTGTTCGTTTATTACTAACTCATTCTCTCCTTCTTAAACCCCCTTTGTCTCTTTGCTCGCCTCTAGCCTGACTTGTATGTTGTGAGTAATTGGGATGGAGGGAGTAGGAAAAGGATACATTGCCTTTATTTGTCCATGCAGCAACTAAATGATCCTGGCTGGAGTTCTTGAAAGCCACCATTCCAAAAATTTGTAAATAGAGAACTCTGCACAATATCAACAGTAATGTAATAGTTATTTTCATCCCCTAGGAAAAAATAGATTTCCAAAAGGAACAATAATCCTGTCAGAGAGGCTTTAGTGACATCTAGTCCTACTTACCTCATACATATTTTCTGTTCCTTTCAGTATAGCTTATACGTACTGCAGACCTTGGCCTTCCTGGTATATTATTGGAAAACCCTATGGGGCTATATCCCTACCAGTGGATTTACCAGAATGTGGCACTGCATTACGCTACAACATTTAGGAAAGCTCCTACCCAAATGAATTATACATGAATATATATTCATGAGGGTTGCCCCAACAAAGACAAACTTCTGTTGTCAAGAAAAGATCATTAACTTAAAGAGACCTGGGTTTTCACAGAAACAAAGCTCCATATTCTAACAGCATTAGAGAAGATGGTCATGGCATAAGGAGCTAATCTCTATGAGGCCAATGATTCAACATCCTCCCTCTGCCAAAACCACCTATAAACCCTTACGAAACACCACAGCACATAAAACAATCACACAGTTTATCTGATGGAGATAAATGTCAGATGTTTCACTAACCCACCCACAATATAAATAGTTTCTGAACTAATGGCAGAATCCTAGAGGGTTTTTTTATTAAAAAGTAAACATCATTCTCAGCTATTGAAACTAGGAAGAACTGTGTTACAGATAGTTTACCCTGGCAGTCAAAAATGTGACCAAAACTATCCTGAAACTGAGTGGAAAGAAATGAGAGATGGATTGTTTTCATTCATTTAATTGTTATCTGAATAATTTTCTAAATAGAAGAATGGTTTCTGGTTTTATAGAGTATTATGTATCCATTTCATCACTACTGTCCTTTGTGAAAACTGGAAAAATCCTGTTTGACATCTGGATGTTTCTTTCATCTCTTGCTCTTTAATTACCACTGAAACAAGCTTCTTTCCTGGGGTTATTCAGTTTCAGCTACAAAACTGAGGACCCACAGGTTGTAGTCAGCACCCATGAGAGTATATAAAAAGTCCCCTGTGGGCTTCCATGGGTCATACACTAGTATACTCCCACTGCTGACGCTATTCCTCTCATTTTAATAATTTTTCCACCTACATTTTCTAAAACCCTTACTCAGCCTGGTGAAAATAAAAGTAAAATAAAATAAAGAAATGAATAAATAAATAAAAGTGTTTGACTTACCCCTAGAGGATGTGTTCCCTTCTGGAGTTTGTTGTAAGGGCTGTATTTAGGTTTAGGTGGCTTCCCAGCAGCTCTGTCTTTGTGCCTTCTACTGCTTATGTGCTGTTAAAATATATGGGGGAAGGGGGAAGAGTGATAGTTGTTTAATAGATCATTTCAGATTCTGCTTTTCATAAGGGTGTTCCAACACTGAAGGCTACTGCTGTCTATAGCAGCATTACTTTGACTAAATCAATTAACAGATGAAAACAGGGTCTATTCAGACTTGAACGATCCTTTGTGTATCACATACTGGAACTGTGATTTTCAACAGTGCTCAGTTCAGCTCTGCTTCCCCTATAGTCAAACATTTTATCACCTTTGCTAACTTCAACAGGACCTGAATCAGGTCTAGACAGAAACCTTTGCAAAATTCCTCCCCATCTATAAAGCACCCATCAAATTCAATCCACTGCTGACAGAAACTTTGGAACAATATTAGATAGTAGAGTATCCTCTACTGGAAGGGGGCCAGGGGTGAAGGTCATAAAATTGTTTAAATCCCTAAGAAGCCTGAAGATCGTCCTAAGATTTCAGCTGAAAGACGGTTACATATCAAACTAAGTGACATTGAAAAAAACCCCACAAAATCCACGATCTTCTTCATGAAATCTATGAGATTTTACAAAAATCCTTCTACACAGACTTTACTGCAGTATTAGATGTAATGGACCTTTTTCAGTACTATATTCTTTGATTTCCATTCTCAACAGTTCTCACAAAAAAAAAGACCAAAGAACAGGGCTTTTTTTTTTTTTTTCCCCCTGAAAGCAGAAGACATGTATTGCTATTGCCCATTAGTGAATTTATCTTCATTCTTATAAAGTTTCCCAAGTTTAATTCCAAAAGGCATATGGAATTAAACTGTTTTTCAGAGCAAAGGCTTTGTTCATCTGAAGAATGACTGAACATAACTTAGTGTAATTGCAATTTAGATGTCATGCTTCTCAGTTACAGAGTAACAGTGGTAAAAAAATAGTAGAAATCCTCTCCAGCCTGCATTTCTAAGCAGGTTTTTCAGTGTTCTGTGAAAGTACTGACTGCACCCACCTCCACATCTTTGTCAAGTCCAATATCATGCAGTACACTAAATGGCAGGGTTTATTAGCTCATGACAATTACAGTAGTCTAAAGACAGTTGTAACATGTTGCAGCTTACAGCTTCTATAACTCTTTACAGAAATTCATGTAGAATCACAGAATCATAAAGACAACTAGGTTGGAAAAGGCCTTTTAAGATCATCAAGTAACCAAGAGATTTTGAGAAAACATATTCTGTGTAAGGGAAAATCATATCCAACCAAAATATACAGCATGACAGCCAAATAAAGGGCAAAATCTGTAAGCTCCATTTGGATGTAAACTGTTAGACTGACAGATGCTGACTGTGTTGGTACTTTATCATCATGAAAACAAAGAACAGCGAAGGATTCACACTCTGCAAGCTAGCTGAGTACCTGTTTCAGTTGTGTCTCAGAGTTTACGTGCACATCACATATTTCACAGTGAAATGTTTTGTTCTGAAGGCCTGTGTTTCCTTTATTCACAGGTCCTTTGCCTTTTACGCCTGCCCGGGGAAAGGCTTTTATGGTTCCACTTCCATTCCGAGCTTCCAGCATAGTTTTGTGCTTAGTCCCTGGAGATATTAGAAATGGGAAACAGAAACAACTTTGGCAATTTGGTTGCATTCATTGTTTTATTTTCTTTTTAGAAGAAAATCATTTGAGTCTCAGCTTGGTGCCACATGCTGTCCTCGGAATATGCATGTGTTTGTCTGTATCTGATTTATACCAATGTAACAGTATTTAACATCTGATATTATTAAATTACATAACTGTAGGTAATGCACTAGAACAAAGCAGCCACACCAGTAAGTAGTGGCACAATCAGGTATCCTGATGTGAAGTTAAATGGGTGTGACTTTTCTCATTAACTCCTGCTGCTAATAAGACCTGAACTGCAGCTGCAAAAGAGTAATTTAGCTATTAAAGATGTAGTTGGATTTGATTTGTAGCCCTCCTGAATTGATTGATAAACAGTATGTCTTATGTATCTTACACTTAAATCTGTAATTAACTAATTAGCTTCTAAATCAAAAAGGGGCAGAGGTTTTTGACAGCAACCTATGGATCTTCAATGGCCTGGACAGAAAGCAAAATGTGTGAGAAACGTGCATGTGAGAAAATTGCACTTGAATTTTTTATTAAAATAAAGATTGGATAGAAAACAAGTGTCCTGTAGCGTTACTTTTATTCAGACTGAACAATCTTTTACTCTGTTGACTTCCACACAGGCAGGCTGTGATGATAACAGACTGTTCTGTGCAGAGAACTAGTGTTCCATGGGTAATTGCTATATGCACTCACATGTACACTTTTACAAGCATGTATGTGTGTGAGCACACACACAGTTTATCAGCATGGACAGCAAAAATTTGGAAGGTTGTGTTTAAATATTAAGAATAATGTTTTGACTCTCACCTTGATCAGAAAAATCTTGAGTCTAACCCTCATGTGAAGTTATGTAGCTTTATAAAGTCGAATTTTCACCAGTTGAAGACCTGGCATACATCAAACACAGCATTCAAAACTGACTAGTCTTTGTTTCTCATGAATACCAACAAACTGTTATTTCCTTTTTAATTTAAGTGGATTCTTCAGACATGACAAAGTTAATTCCTATTTTATCACATCATGAAACCACCAATCATTTTGCTGCAGGTATATGATTGCTGTCCCTATGTTTCAAACCTTAGGCTCTCTGCCTCTTAAATCTATTTACCCTGCTGGCAGGTAACCCCTGACATCCCAAATCAGGAGATTTTCTGTAGGATGGTTATAGGTGGTCACTGCCACCATATTAAACCCCAAGATCTTTTAACTCTGCTCACCACACAGCCTATCAATGAGATGCTTAAAAGAGTGACTGTGAATGATGACTTGCTACTACTGGAAATTATTGAAGCTACTAGCTTCAGGAAAATGTTTGGAAATTAAGAAGCTTTCATACAGTAGTTGCTATCAGTTGATGAAAACAAAGGGAAAATATACATAATTTTAACAGGTTATTAACAGACAATATGGAGCTAAGAATTCTAACTCTCATTATTGGACTCCAACTGATGCTCCCTCTTTCAGCCTTAATTTGTTAGATTTCAAACAAAACTAATGGCATTCATACTCAGTTTGCTAGCTGGCACAAACAAAACTATGCAAACTCTGAACACCAAAGGTAATGAAGCATGAGCTGTCATTTAGCTCTATAAGGTTTGGAAGCTGCAAAACCTAAAATGTAAGAAAATGGGTAACTTGCATGCAATAAAATCCCTTTCTTCCCCCTTTATGAAAGCCTCTTTGCCTGTCACTTTTATTCTGTAACAGCTAACGAATTCCTTGTAATTGCCAGTTTTTTTGCCACCTTTGTCCCCTGCTGCAAGAGATCTAATCTATTCAGGGGAAGATAATTGCACAGCTCTTGAGACAGAAGGAAAAAAAAGCAGAAAAGCAAGCACTGCTCCATCTCACCACTGTTGTGCGCCTCCAGCTGTGAGGCAGAGTTGACAGCGACTTTGCATAGTGAACAGTACAGCAGTCTTTTTGCTTTTTCTTCCTCAGTCTCCACGGAAGGGCATGTGGTGCTGCTAGTGGCTGTTGTGGGGACTTTCTCCACTTTAGAGGTGATCTCAGTTGTCATAACACTGCTCTTCCGGATTTCCACGGTTGTTGTTGTTGATATTGCTGGTGTCCCTGTGGTAACGTCTGTGGGCAGAGAGGACATGGAAGGAAACACAAAAAAAGGGGGTTTGACTTTTGGCATTTGTTTGTTTTCATCCTAATGCTTCAACTGCACAGAGAACCATATTGCGCTGGTGATGGTTTGACTAATGGTAATGAACTAAATCTGACCTTATTTTTTGTATTTTGTGTGGTTACAAAATACAGTATTCCCATGTATTGAAATGCCACATATTCTGTCTCCTGCCTTGTGCTAACACCCAGTAAATACAGAATTCAGAAACTGAAAAGACAGGTCATTAAAATTGCACTGTGCAACTGAAAGATAATCCACTATAAGGGGTTGTGTAATTTACCAGTTATAATAGTCAGTTAAAATTTATATGCAGCACTTCAGATGCATAAACTGCCATAGTACCTCATAATACTATGCTGATTATGAGTAACCAAGCTAAAGTTTTACCATTCTATACTAAAACTAATATTAAAATAATTGTCTGTTCTTGAAAGCTGATACGATAAAATGTTAAATTGATGCTTCACTTGATATTAGCCAAAACTAATATTAAATGATATGTAATGAATAATACACAGTATGCATTTATCCATATATTATTATCCATTATTACATAATAAAAATAAATACTAATAATAGCAATTAAATATGCAAAATTCCATACCTGAGACTTACACAAACACTAATAAGATTTCCATTTTTCATATCAGTGGTATGTTTGGAAAAACTGTAAGCATATTATAAACCTAAACCTATCTGCAAACCTACTGCATGCATCTAAGAACTTGTGCTTTTTCTGTAGTTTCCAAATGCAAGAGAGAGTGAATGCATGCACAATGATATTGTGGTTTGAATAATGCATAGATGAAATTTGGATATGGCAGTTTCATATGGTAGCTAAGTATTTAGCAGGCTAGAGGACAGCAAGACACAGCAGTGAGCCAGTGGTGAAGATAGCCAGTAAGGGACAGGAAAAGGAGAGTAAGGACAGGAGCTGTTCTACCTTTGCACTGTTATATTTTGTCATATTAAGTCCTACTGAGTAGCAGTTTCTCCTGTAAGAAATCATAGTTACTTAACTGAGGTATCCCTAGAATTGGGTATGCTCCAACACAGACAGCTAATTTTCCTTCATATACCCCTTGGTGTTAGTGGTGCTCTAACTATACTGTGCTTTATTCACTGCAATTTATTAGAATAGGCAAAATAATAATTCTTTTGCTGATAGATATCAGTATGTGCTTGTGGTGCAGGAGGGACACAGCTAACTTGATGCTGCAGAGATGCGTTTGAGACTGTTCAACAGCTTCATTAATGAAGAACATACCTAATACCTTAGCAGACAATAGCAAACTGGGAGCAACCACAAACACACAGACATGATTCAAAACAATTCTGAGAAACAGTCTAGAAAATTAGATACTTTTCAGAGAAGACAACTGCAGGAGTCCATACTCAGTAGGATTAATCTGATCTATTAAAACAGGATGAAGAACAACAGCCCCAAAACTACTTTTGGAGGACTTGTTTGTTTGATTTTGTGTTGTTTTCTTTGCTTGTTTATGAGAAAAAGCTTTCAGTAGCAGGTAACAAGATGAACAGAGATCTCTCATATCATCGTGTTATGAAACAGGTCCCCTTTCATACTGGAAGTCCAAAGTGAAAGCTATATGAAGCATTTTCTTCTCCTCTAATCAGTGCTTAAAGGCCCTGTGTCCAGTCTGGGGACTGCAAAGTCAAAAAGAAAAATTACCTGCTTTGTTGTTAATCCAGCACCAATACAAATTGAAACCAACAAGAGGAAGCCAAAACAAATTAGGCGTTTAGAAAACATGGACTGTGAATACAGAAGATGAAGGGTAAACACTGAAAACATCTTTTATATCTGTAGAAGGCAGCTAAAAGTAAGAGAATAAACTCTTTTCCCTGATCCTTCCTAATAGGACACAGACTATTAGATTAGATCAAGAAAGCCTTAGATTAGACATCAGGAAATCAGTTCTAACATTAAAGCTTGAGAATAGCCTACCTACAGAGATCCAGAAATACTGTCTACTGGAGGACTTGAAACTGACTGACCAAATATCTGCAGGAGCAACCAGCCCAGTTAGTGGGGATTTGATCCTTCAAGACCTATTAATTTCTATACACTGCATATTTTGTAATGTTTCTACAAATTTTCCCATTTAATTTTTAAAACCCATTTTTTTTTAACAATTATTATTCATAAAACCAAGAAAGCAGAGTTTCTCATGTGAATATTTTACATATTGCCAGGCATTAAAGCATATAGCAAAAATAAGATCCTGCTTAACACCTCATTTTCTTCCTGAGAATGAGTCTGGAGGTGGTTATATCCTGAATGTACTGGCCATGTCAAATACTCGTGCAGAAGGAATAGTATTACATGCCGAACATTCTGTTCTGATTTATTATTTTTTTTCAGACCAGCAATAATGTTTCAAGAAAACCCAACCTGTTTTGAAATATTAAGGTTTTTGTTGGGAAACTGATGAGTAAATGAAGCATTTGTAGACCTCTCCACAAAATTATACATTTAACTAGTCACTCCTTTCCCATCCCAAAGAATCTGAAAGTCAGTGTTGGCTTTCTTTCAGTTGAAAGTTGCCACAGTGAAATTATTTTCTTCAAAAGCCCAATCCCAGCAGTACATAACACTGGTCTCAGAACTTGAGTTTCTCTTCTCCATCTTGGTTCTACCATAGAGTAGAAGGTTCAGCCAACGTACTTTCCTGGTGAAAAGGAAGGCAGAGGGTTGATGGCACCAGGAAGAGAGAAAGACATAATCATTCTCTCAGGATTGATGTCAACTTTGGTGCTCATTCCAAGTCTTGCAGGAAATTAGGTATGTGCATCATATGTAAATCGCCATTTACCAGCTTTACAGTGCAAGTGTCAGTATTCTGCCCCAAGCAAGGAAAACCTGAGGCAATGAAAAACAACAAAAACTTAAATAGCTGCAGATTTTATTCCGCTTCAAATATCTGACCTCCTTTATCTATGTTATCTAGTATTTCCTTATGTAATTATTTTAAAGTGAAAAGAAAATGTAATCGATTTTTTTAGTCCTTTTGCAGGTATTTTGAGATGCATGTGTGAAAGCAGCATTGTATATAGAAATTAAACTAAAAATGTTAAATGCTTCATATTCTTCAACTAAAAAAATAATCAAAGTTCAGTGCATATATTCTGCACTTTCAAAAGGTGTCCTGTATAAATACATTATATATTCCACCAATGTGAATGCATTAAGGACTCAAACACAGACAAAAACCCCACCCAAGTTCAACATATAAAAGCCACCACAGATTTAAAGCTGCTTCTTCTCATATAAACTTTAGAATTATCTGCAGGAATTAAAGAGAAAGCATTCTAATAGCTGTCAACTAAGCTTACAAAGAGGAAATTCAGATCCCCTTCTCACCAGAACTTCTAACCTACACCAGCATGAGTCTCTTTGAATATATTACAGTATTGCTGCCTGTACATATTTCAGTGCCCTAAATACAGGGCACAGCTTTAAACATATAAAGGACTAAAAAAAAAAACCAACCCATAAACCAAATCAACAACAGAACCACCAAAAAGGAATAGGAAGGCATTTGAATTGATGCCTTGAAGACTGAATCAGCATTTTTTAACATTATATTATGACAGTGCTTTAAGAACAATTTCAATAATAAATGATCTAAAATCAAGCTGGGAATTCAGTGACAGTCCAAAGGGAAGATTTGTTTTTGGTGACGCAGGCTTGCAGCACTGTGCTATTTTCATACCAGTGGCCTGCAGCAAATATTCATTATTGCAACTGTCACTGCTTGGCTTTGGCATAGAAGCTGATTGCTAATATTGTATGGAACTGGACTCCAGCAGCAAAAAAAGGGAACACTTCAGAGTTCAAAATAATCCATTTGTGTTCCTGGTCTTAATATAGCCACAGAATAAATAAATTAAATAAATAAATAAATAAAAACCATTAAGATCTAATATTGGTCACTGGCAAAATCAAAGAAATATTTTAACAAGAAGACAATGCCAGATGAAAAACATTCTGTGAAAATTGACTCCTTTGGGTACTACAGATACCAAAGTTCAATTGTAAAACTGAAAGTGTGCGATTAAGGTCCTCCTAAATAAGCAAGATTAATTTTATATCCCAGCTACAGGACTCATGAATTTTCTTTATGTTGAAGAAACAGAAAATTACAACTCATGCTTTTCTCCTACGTGAAACTTTTACTCATCAGTTCTTGCTACTATGCGTCAGAATTTCTTATCCTGAAACCATAAATAGACCCATAGACAGAAAAGTGATCTGACTTCAAAGAAATAACAACTATTTATGAATGTGTTTTTAATTCCACAATCTCTAGTGGCATGCATTTAAAAATATCTGATTTAGCACATACCCACACATTCTGGTCCCATTTAAATCAAACTTTGCCTTTAAAATAAAAAGGATTGAGCATTTGGCCCATAATGCTGTCCAGAAAAAAAGAAAAAACCAAACAAAACATAAAACCCCAACTCAAACAACCCACCCCCTCCAGAAACTAGGAAACATGTTCTTTTTCATAACAAACAAAACTTGATATGAAATATTTTCTTATACTATATAACATCTTCATATTGCAAATCCTCTTCTCACCAGAGCTTCTCACTCACTTGTAATAAACCCACATCAAGTAATAGAATGCTCCATATAGGTGCCTGACAATGGTGTGTCCAAAAGACACTTGGCATATTATTTTACTGCCTACTAAGAACCAGGTCCTTAGTTTCCTTGGGCTGCTTTGAAAATCCCATTTTCCATGTCCCCTCTGGTAATTACCTTTGAAGATAAGATGTAATTTCTTTTGAATCTATAAATACAACAATGGAGTACATTAAAAAAAAAAAGTATCATCCCCAAAATAACTGCAACTGATTTTTATTTTTTTTTAGTGCTTGGCTGACTTTCTGCACTTACATGCTAAAACACAAGCATGTGTGCTAGCACATTGGCTGGCTCTGGCTCTTAAACAAAATACTCTGAGAATTTTTGACCCAAATGCATCAGCTCCTCCTCCTTTATATGTACAGAATACAAACTTGCATATTTTGTGGTTAGTAGATATTTAGCCCATTACAATATATTGTGTAGAAAATTCTCGCAGTATCATATTATGAAAATTCCAGTCATTAGACTTTGTTTTATATTCAAAGCCTGGATTCAATCTATTTTTTATAGATACATACTTCCCAGAATGGATTATCTTTTACTTGAAGAGTCAGAAGTATATTTTTAGAATTTGAGAGGACCCATGTATATTTTTTGTAAGAAAAACCTATTTACAACGATATGGTTTAGAGAGTTAAGTATCCTACATACAGGCTTTTTGGTATAAAGGATCAAAGTACCTGACTGATAGTTTACTTAATGATAAGACCTCCTTCAGTATCTACATGAAATACTGGAAATCTTGATATTTACCTGATCTTTTACAGGATGGGTACTGATTAGCAGGCTACAATGGAAGAGTCAAGAGCTCTGAAGTAATAAATGAAGTTGTGTATTGACCAAACAGAAACAGAATTTGGAAATTTTTGTGGGCTGCCTTTTCTGATCTTCAAACACCAGCCATTCACCTGTTTTCTCTCCTTTCCCCTCTCACTGCCCTGTCTCTGCAGTCACTTTTTATTCTGAAGTTCCTTGTCACTGCATGTTTTCTAGGTATCCGTCAAGATTGCTTTTGATATCCAGAAAGTGAAAGACTGAATGTATCTGAGGTATGGCCCAACCTTTTGCTCTAATGCACAGAACAAGCACTATTGGGAAACGGAAGGACTACAAACTTTCCAGGACCAGCATGAAAGTCAAATACTAGGAATTTTCTTGGTTCATAACTAGAGAAGCAGTGACCTCAGTATTTTGACCAGTCCTTTTTTTTAAACACTTAAATAAATTACATTATACACACTTAGCACTCAGAAACAAAGGATGAAGAAACAAGTGGTTCCACAACAAGTAGTTTTACTGCTGCCTTTATGCCATGCTTCCTGGTGATATGCCTTAGTGGTGACCTGATGGGAGTGAGACAGAAAACAGGATGTTTGGTGATGAAAAATGTCCATAGAGAGAGCAAGAGTGAAGAGAAAGTAGCAAACATCACGTAACTTTGCTCTGTAGATTTCTGTTTTTCCCAGTTAAGCTCAATTCTGCCAAGTCCTAAAGTGACCTTCTTCATTAATTAGCAGTACAAGATTTTCTAATGAAATTACACCTCATTTTTACTAGCAGTTCCCTTGGTTTAAAGCACAATTCATTAATCCTGAACAGGATGAACTGCAGAGGGATGACTGCATTCCTGTTGAGGTTAATTGAACAGACCTGGTAGCAACAGCAACAGCTGGGGGTAAAAGGCCTGTGGAAAGGGAGGGTGGAAGGTAGGGAAATGTCACACTGCATCTGAGTTTTGGGTTCTCAGGTGAATGTAGTTGACAAAAATATGACTGGAAGGAAAGGAGACAATCAGGAGAAACTATTTATTTTTCAAGTTATTTTAAGTAACTCTTGGAGATGGCTGTGTTCGGGCACTGAGCTGTCCTTTCTATTATACAGATTTCTCCTCAGACAGGCAGAAGTAAAATAGCTTTCATCAGCTACAAGTGAGAGTCCCCACACAAGGAGATGCAGGAGGAAAACAGGTCACTGGCTGTAGCTACTCTTGCCATCTAATTAATAAGACTTGTGTTGTGAAAAATTGAATTTGAAACCGCAACAAAGTGTTTGTTTAAAGGGTGAAGCTCACCGTCAAGTGCAAAGAGGATTTTTGCAGACTGTGGTCTCAGCGGCCCTACTAAAAGAACACATTTTCTATTTTGACTCTGACATACTTAAAGGAGGGTGTTGGATTCCATTTTGATAGTTAAATTTTTATTTTGGAGGCTGCAATGTAAAACACTGCTTTTATGATAAGGAATAAAACATGCACATGGTGGTTTGATCACATATATAGAAGGAAAGCTGTATTACCCTATACATAGGTGTCTCATGCTTGGCAACATCAAAGGCTATGCTGGCAAACTGCCACCAGTCTTACATCTGCACTTGCTTCAATACGCATTTCCCAACTTCTAAGTGAAAGCAAACACAATCAAAAATGTATCTGTAGTTCACCCTAATGCTTGAGCAGAAATATCAGTGTTTACCACAAGTAGAAAACCAAGGAATTGAAAAAAAGCTTAGAGCCTGCTAAAGAAACAGTTTCTGTCAGATACACTAGATCAAAACAAATTTGCCTTGAATGTACCTTTTGGCAGCATAGAGGCCAACATGTGCACAGCAGTCTCCACCTGTACTATTAAACTCTCTTATCCTCCAAAACAGGCCAGCTGCATATGAACTGCCTGTTGCTCTTTGGCTCGTACTGAACTCCAGACTACGCTCAGGAATATCTGGGAGATTCAACTTTGGCCAGAAGTCATCCAAAGACAGCTCTACCAGTGGAAACAAATGGATGATTGCATTCCTGTGTCCAGGAACATCCTTGGCACTGTGTGACTCACTAGTGTAGGCAGTCCAAAATATTACTTAAAAATAGGCCCTGCCTCACCACCAAGGCCTAGGTAATTGAATTATGCAGTCAGTAATGGAGGCAGTACTTCCCCAGGGAGAATTCAGAGAGCAACTTTTGTCTGTGTCATGGACAGTAAAGTCACCCAAACACCCATTAAGGCTTTGACTCAGGCCACATACCTGGATAAACAAATTGCCCTTAAGTGATTCAGTCAGTCTCTACAACTCCTGCTGCCCCCACATGCCTACCCCACCGACAAGGGGAAGGAAGCAGCAGACAAGCTGCTCTGTTTCAGCTACAGTGATGGAAGTGAGCTTTGAAAGGGCCTCTCCTACTTATACTCCTTTCTCTTTAACAGAGAAATAGAGCAGACACAGTCCTGGACTCCTACACTACTGGAGACTGAGAAGTATTTTTCACAGAACAAGCAGGCTGGCAAAGCCTATTTAAAACTTGATATCAAAACCAATTCACTGTGGAATCTCATCACCAGCAACCTGCCACTAAAAACAAAGGAGTGCTGAGAAGTATTAATCACTGGCAGAAGGAGAGAAAATACATTGCTTTCATTAATCAAATGGAAAAAGGAAAGAATGAGTGAACTTCACTGCAGATTGCATAGAAACACTCCCCATTTTAAGTAGTGAGTTGATTTTTTTTCATTATAAGCAAGTTGAATGTCCCCTTTAAAAAACCTCCATCTAAACTCTAAGTTTCAAAATAAATTTATAGTCCTAGAACCTAGAAATAAATTAAAACAACTGGAATGCAACTCAGAATTTCAGAGAACTCTGACTTCTGGCCACTCCCACAACTGTAATACCTCATGACAACATTATTCTATCTTGATTCCAGTAATAATTCAAACATACCCTTTACAGCAGCTTACTTCCTTGACCGGAGATCATTGAGCTAGTGAATCTGCTTTTGGCAACAAACTAAGGTTGTGTCTAATACAGGAATTGCCTAGAAGCTGTTCTAGCATCTGTTGTAACTGTGTAACTTTTTTCAGTTTAGTTAAGGCAAGGAGACCCGTGAGAAGACATGCATTCTTTCAGACATCTCTCGTAGTACACCAGTAGAGGCTGTAGCAGATGTGTTCTGTGGACTGATCAGCTATGGTTTTCTTTACAACCACCTGCTCTTCCATAAGTAGTTGAGGCACCAAACACCCAAATTTTGGAGGAACAAATTTCACAAGGAATTGATGAGAGAATAGAACAGGAGATGGTGGTGTTATTAACCTTAATCCTTAGAGTAAATAAGAGTTTTGATTTTTCTGCTATCCTATTTAGATTTTTAGTAGTCCTCTTCAGTACAATGCTTTTACAGGGATTTCTTCCTTGGATTTTTTTCCAAGTGGGTGCCAGTGAAAGGAAATCTTTTGCAATTTCTAGAATCTGTGAAAGGATCATTACTACTCACAGCTGCAGTTACTATGACCATCTATTTAAGTTGCTTTTATATCTCCCGCAGGTTCCATAATCTAAAATAAATGTTTCTACTATTGCCTACATCCCCTCTACTCCTTCCCCTCTCCAACACACCACGGATTGCTTCTGGCCTGAAACAAAGGGCTTATGAAACATCCTGTGTCATCATTACAATTAAAGGCATTGAATGATGTTTACAGAGAGTTGTGCAGACAATCCAGACCAACAATTTCTAAATAACTTGCCATCATCACAGTTCCTGGCATGGTTTACAGTTTTGTCTCACTTTTTCTGACTTTTTTTAAATAAAAGAATTATTTTGTGCAACACTAGCAGTCTCTGTTGGCTATCATGTGTCACTTTTCTACCTTCAGGCAGCTTGCAACCAACTGAACTGTTAGTCTAATTACATTAGTTGGCAGAAAAAACAAGTAAAGCACAGTGGATGTGCTTTGGGTGGATGGATGGTCCTGGAATTAGGCAAAGAGCAAGAGAAACCTGCCTGCTTCAGTAATTTAGTGAATTCCCTCTCATCAAATTTTCTCTTTGTCATAAGAACTTGAAACAACTTTTTTTTGTCTCTTCCAGTGGCATTTTCATACACATACCCAGCAGAGAGGTTATCAGTGCTTTGCTGATGGTCAATGCCATAATTTTATAAGATGAGCTCTCTACATATGCAAAGTTGAAGAAGTGATGCTTTCCTAGCCCAAAGCTGTCCTGGTGAATCATATATTCCTCTGCACACAAGTAAACAGTGCAAATCACAAATGTATTTCATAATGGCACAATACATAAATACTCCTAGTTTCAAAGCTTACGGAACCAAATACATTATTTGATTCAACCAATTATGCATAAAAAAATGATGGGTTTGCAGTTTAAGACGCAAAGCTAGCAGAAGAGAACTTAACAAGGACAGACTGCTCTCAGTCTGCAGTGACAGAAGCAGAAAGCAATGGCATACTAATGAAAGTCAGCATCAAAATGGCAGCCCAAGACTAGCTTTAAATAACACATGCAGGTTCTTGGATGAGGCATTTAATTTTTTGTATGCTTTGGCCTTTTCTTATACATTTGCTTGCAAGACTGACATTAAAAGCTGATGTTACCTGGAAAGCTAAAAGTGACATGTGCTAATACTCATAGTGACACAGTTAATTTGTTGTATTGTTTGGCCAGTACTTGCAAAGACAAAAGTTCTGTCACATTGAGGAAACACTATGTTTTAAGCAGTGTGATTCTTAGGCAGTTAGTCATAGAAAATCTGCTCAGAAGAAATGTCATGGAGGTACATTTAAAGAAAACAGCCCTGTGCAACAGGAGTAGGACTGCTAATAATTACAAACTGTTTGTGCTTGTTCTGTAATGGTTGGTCTTTTCACGTTTTGTTTTCCAGTAGGGGAGGATATTAATGAACATAATTACAGTTTTTTATCAATTTCTTCGGTAAACCCAAATTGCCACTCTCTACATGCGCCACATTTTCCTTTGTATGCTATTCTTCCCCTAACAATGCAACACAGTAGCAACAAAAGTGGTTTCAGCTTCCCTTCTAAATGCGACAGCAAATACTACACCATTTACAAGATCATACCCTACCACCCTCTGTATTTGTTTTTTTCCTTTCTCACACATGACAGTTATTCAGACATGACTAGATCTGACATCATTCAGACCCAGAATTCAGTCTTAAAAAAGAGAAAGAAAGAAAATAAAAGTTTTCTTTGGGAGTATAATGTACTTCACTGCTAGTTCCTTAGTTTTCATTCTGTCATATAGCTAAATCTCTCCTCCATGTACACTATACCAGGGAAAAATATATGAATAAGAGTCCATGAAAACAGCAACACAAGCACAGATATTTGAAAGTTGCCCTCATTTGTAGCTATTTTATGAATAACTGAAGGTATTTTTCGTATTTATGTTTTCAGAGTGCCTAGGTAAGTGAAATCTGCATACCTCAACAGCATTTCAGCCATCTAAGTATTTTTTAATGCACATGCAAGTACAAAGTATCACACATTTGCAAAAATCAGATCACCAGGCCACAGCCACACCTTTACTCATCAGTGATTTTTCCTTAAAATCCATTTTTCCTTTAAAGAAATTACTGTTTTTATCACTTCTATAATGCCATCAGATCTTATCTCAGCAGTTCCAATTCAAGGATCTACTGAAGAGCAGAATACACAGAGACCAAGGAAAATTAGTACCAAGTGGAGCACACAATTAAAAACTATAATCCAGAATAATTCTGTGTAAGGTCTGGGGGGTTGCTGGTGAGCTGAGGATTTTTCTGATCTATGGTGTATTTTACCTTCTCTTGCTTACTCTCCCTTAATATCTAACGAATAATAAAAAACACTAAGTTTTTCAGATTTTTCAGGGGAAACCTGCTGCACATAAACAAGAAAAATAAAAGTTATTTGGATGAGAAACCTGGAATTAAGAGCCTAATTCTTTGTATTAGCTTTCAACAATTTTGGAAGGCAGTTGTAATATGAGTGAATTAGTAGAATAACATCAGCTGCAACAACAAACTTCTGAACAACCTTCAGCTTCTGCAACATCCAGTCCAAGAACATTAAAGCCCTAATATACTGTGAGAAGTGTGTTCTCAGGATCTTAAGGTTGCTACCACTCTATACAAACAAAATTCCAAGTGGGTTTACTTAGGACCACTTTTCATCACACAGCATTTTAGAAAACTCAACAAAGGCTGTGCACAGCTCTTCTGAAACAAAACTTCAAATATGCCAGTCTCTGAAATGGCAATACACACTATGTAATGTAGGTTTTGGCCTTTTAGAGAATGTCAGTGATTTTATTTATAAAAACTGGAAATTATTAACTCCCAGTATAAAGAATTTGGCCAACACTTACACAAACAGTTTCCCTATGTAATGCTTATCCATTGGCCATTTGACAGGCTGGTAGAGAGCATGCTTAGCTCTCCCTCAGTAAAACTGCATCAGTTGTGACCTTGTAAGCCAATTGATTACAGTGGTACTTTAGCTACAGTTTTGGGAGATATACCTATATAGATTTTAAAAATTTATTTTGGTGAATGTAAGAGAAAGACTGCAAATTGACCAAAAAATACTGGTTCCTCCTTCTCAAAGCCTCTGAACTGGAGATCAAGTGAAACTGTAGATCATTAGATGTCTCGATCCATGACCATGAGAAAAATGAATGCACTTATAAAACTGTAAGATTTGTTTTTGTGAGATGAAAAAGAAGATGGAAAAAATGCCCAAAGCATCAAATCTAGGCTTCCTCTCCCATGAAACCAATAGCAAAAACTGTAAGTCAGCCATAAACATCACAACTCAGAGATGAGAAGCAGTTTTTATAAACTTGTTCTTATAGCTTTCAGACATTCCTATAAGAGATTAAGGTGAAGTTCCTGCAGGTAAGCAGTGTAATAATCTAAACACAATTCACATCAAAGCAAAACCCTTCATTCCTTTTATCTTTAGTCTACACTTGACAGTAGACATGATACCCAACACTTCAAATGCTACAGCATTCAATAGAAGATGCAGCTTGGAGATGGTGAAAGAACTCTTAGAAATACAGTATAAAGAAGACTACCCGTGGTGAGGCTAAAAATTTGAGGGAGAGTGGGACTACCATTAGCTATGAGAGCAAAGTATTCAGTGCTTCTTAAATATAAGCAGACTTCAAATACATGACTGTTTTTTACACCCTTCACATTTTAGGGCTACATTTTAAGTACTATTTTAAGTTGCAAACCATCCATAGCACTTACAAAGACAGTTTCAAATCAAGTAAGGGTAGAAAAGTAGAACCAGAGGTCTTAAAAGCAAGCAACCCAAACGACTTCCTATGTATTTTTCCTTCTTTTTGACTGGAATTTTCAAGGTTTTTTTGTGGGGTTGTATGGGTTTTTTTTTCGTGCTGTTTTTTTTTTCCCCTTTTTTTTTTTGGTTGTTTTTTTCCCCGTAATACTTGTTATACATTTTTGTGCATCCTTTTATGTCTTGTCTGTCTATTTTTCTACTTGTCAGAAAAGTCAATAAAAAGCTTTATATAATAAGCTACAAACAACCACTTAAAATCCACTTACTGTTCATTTCAATACGTAATCATCATCATTGTCTTCATCAGGCTATCATAGAATCCCAATAGGGAATTGGTATTTATCTTAGGGATAGGCTGGAGAGTATGGAACTCTGTTTGGGGACAGGTGAGCAGTCAATAGAGAGTTTGTGGGTCAGGGTTAAAGGGAGAACAGTGATGGAAGACACTATTGTGGGGATCTGTTACAGATAGCCTGACAAAGAGGACTCTGTGGATGAAGCAGTCTATAGACAGATGGGAGCGGCCTCACGCTCACAGGCCCTTGTTCTCATGGGGGACTTCAACCACCCTGATATCTGCTGGAGGGATGGTACTGCCCGGCACAAGCAATCCAGGAAGGTCCTTGATTGTGTGGAAGACAACTTCCTTCTGCAAGTAATAGAGGAGCCGACAAGGAGAGGTGCCATGCTTGACCTCGTCCTCACCAACAGGGAAGGGCTGGTTGGAAATGTGATGCTCCAGGGCAGCTTTGGTTATAACTGTCATGAGATGGTTGAGTTCAAGATGCCCAGGACAGTGAGAAGAGCGTGCAGCAAGCTCACTGCCCTGGACTTCAAGAGAGCAGACTTTGGCCTCTTCAGGAACCTGCTTAGAAAGGTTCAATGGGATATAGCCCTAGAGGGAAGGGGGGCCCCAAGAATGTGGGTTGGTATTCAAGGATCATCCTGCTGCAAGCTCAGGAGCGATACATCCCAACTAGAAGTGCAGCAGGAGGGCCAGGAGACCTCCTTGGATGGATAAGGAGCTGCTGTGGAAAATTAGAAGGAAAAAAGAGGCTTATACAAGGTGGAAGCAAGGACAGGCGGCCTGGGAAGAATACAGGGATGTTGTCCAGGAAGCTAGGGACCAGGTGAGGAAAGCTAAGGCCCACTTAGAATTAAAGTTGGCTAGGGATGTGAAAGATAACAGGAAGGGATTCTATAGGTACATAGCGAATAAAAGACAGACTAGGGACAATGTGGGCCCCCTCTGGAAGCTATCGGGAGAACTGGCTACCCTGGATTTAGAAAAGGCTGAGGTTCTTAATGACTTCTTTGCCTCAGTCTTTATTGGCAAATGCTATGACCACACCACCCAAGTCCTGGAAGGCAGACGCAGGGACTATGAGAATGAAGACCATTGACATCAGGACTTAGCGATGCCAGAAAGATGAACTGGATTAAAATACCTTCTAATCTTTGCCCTTTTGGTATCTAAAGATGTAGCCCATGATAACTAACATTTCAGCCCCGTATTAGGTAAGTTTGTGGTTGCACATGAGAGTGACATTATTTCAGGTATTATCTCAGAGAACTTGCCTGGCTCTGGAAAAACTGTGTATACTTATTTCAACCTTCAAATTTCTTCTGTTGCATGGTTTGCCTCCCAGTTTACATTTCTAGGTTCATTGCAAACACATAAGCAAGGCTTGTGGATGGATCATTTCCCGCTGAAGAAACAGGCATGCCTTTAAATCATGCAGTGCATGAACCTTAGAGTTAGCAGGCAGGTTTTTCTAATTCATTAGTCATAACTTAGTCAACTGATCAATGTGTCTCTCTGCAGACTTCAGTTTTTCACTAATTCTACAAATAAATACGATTGGACTGGAAAGTATCCATGCTTGGTAACATTCTTTTTGTGACTTCAGGATGCAACAGCTGTTTCAAATGTCAGCAGATAGGGCAGAATTAAAAAGGATAGACAATGTGGACAGGGGAATTGCAGATCTAACCTATCTGTGCCTAATGCCAAGAAATCTGCAGATGGATAGCTTATTATCAATTCTTTTTTCCAAATTTATTAATACTTTTAATCAGTCCAAATGTGCAGCTGCTACAGTGCCAAATGAGATGAGTCCACTGAAGATCTCTTTACTCTATGGGGACACTGAAAAAATGCCATATAACAATTGACAACCCAGGGAAAACAAGTTTTATCAAAATATCATGATAATCAGTGTTTTTTTTTTAAAAAAAAAACTTTGAAATTAAGTCTGCTAGGTTTTAAAGAGCACACCCATCTAGAATATTTCCCTCAAAGATATAGCTTATAAATAAAACTCTGGGCTTCTCATGTCATTACACATAGGTGAAAGTCTCCTGCAAGTGGATTACACTCTATCTTTGACTGCCAAGTTATCCTTTGACAACACTTTCTGACCTAAAATATTCCTTAATTCTTATCAACAGTAACCACTAAAACCCACTAAAACCAGAGAAGTAGTTTGTATAATCTCACTTTTGCTGATTTAGGTTACTGCAATGATACTGCTAAGTTTGCAACTGGACTACTGGTCTAAGACACGACATAATCAAGTCCTTCCCAAAGCAATCACAAAGAGTGATGAAACTCCCCAGTCACTATGGGCTGAATTTGCAGTACCAGCGACTTGGTTACCCTGCTTGTTAGTTCAAATCCAGGTTGAGAACACAAATCAGAATTTTTCTGTATTTAGTACCAAAAATGGTACCAGATAAATAGTTCTTGCAACAACAAATCCATGGAAAATTTTCAAAAACATCCCTTTCACAAAAATAGTGTGTTTTTATCTTTTCACATATTCTTGTACGTCATGTTATAATTCCTAGAAATAACAACCTGAATTTAAGGGAGGATGACAATACCTTTAGGCCTAAATTATGACCTACTTTTTCTTAAACATAATTTCTCATACCTGGTAGCAAAGTCCATGTAGTTCTTTATATGTGTTTTTTCCAAAACAAATGCTTCAATGATGTTTTTTCTAAAAAAAGAAAATAAATAATGCCAGCATCCATACAATAAAAAAACCAATCTGCATGCACGATGGAGGGGAACAAATGGTAAATACTTTTTGCTGTTTCAAGCTTCCTGGAGGTAATGTTTGCATCAGAAACAGTAAATCAAATGAGCTTGGCAATTATGAAAAATATCCCAGCAACGTTCTTATAAACTGGAACCATATTCAGCTCAAAAGTTTATCTACTCAGCCTTTAAACATTTTCCATTAATCTTGTCTATATATATACACTGGTTTTTCCATTTGAACTTTAAGGCCTTCAATGCTTCTTCCTTCCAGATTTTCTTCTTTTTCCCCAGCCAAAGAGCTCAGTAATTCACAGGCTGCTGCTTTATGACCAAAGTCTTGCACTGCACTGGCTCATATCACCAGTATAAACAGCTGCTGTTAAATCACCTGTCAAATTTGCAAAATTCTCACTCAATTTACCCTGAATGTCAGACTTGCACTTTTTTGTCCATGTTTCTGTTCGTGTTATTTACACAAGGGTTCTGCTGGGACCAATGGATGACTAGCTTGAGCTTTATGCACAGATGATCCTTTAATAGCAACTGCCACTCTACTAGGAAATGGAGAACAGAGCAAAATTCAAGTGTAGGTTGATATTTTATGTACTGGGTTGCATGAACCAATAATTCATCTAAGAAGTAGGCAGTTTTGCACCTGGAGTATCAACCTGAAAAGCCATCAGTCCAACCTATTGTGCAGGTATCTTAAAAATTCATTCATTACTGTGCAATATACTTATCCATTTTGGAAACAATTTTATTACTTCGTGTACGTGGAACACGAATTGGCTTGCATGTGCAATATGCTAATTTCTATGAAAACTCATTAATCAGTGCAGATCAGATAATGATAATAAAACCTTGCAAATAGCGCTTACAGAATTGCAGCCCAAAGTGACAGTCTTCTACTCCATCTTCTACATCTTCTACTCCAGACTAAAATGTCTAGAGAGTCAATGAGATCTTACGAAAACTGTTCTTCTGGAATTCATGGCCGTTACACAAGGTCTCTTACAATTCTGCAACAGACCTCTATAATAATAGAGGTACAAGGATATAAGGGATGCTTTGGGTGGAAGCTATTTTTCATCCAGGTGACAAGAAGAATTGCATAATCACTCCTATATCGCATAATGTTCCTCCTGGATGCATGGCATTAACGGGAGATGGAAAACCCTTCAGCATTTCATCAGTTCTTCCTCTACATAAACATGACTGGACTGAAATCCAGATCTGCCAGACCAAATAAATTCAAAGGAATTCAAGGTGAAAAGCCCCAGGTTTCATCTAGAATTACTACTACTGAGTTCCAAACATAAATCTTAGAGTTCACAGAAAAAATTGATTAGCTACGATTTCACTTTAGTAAATCCCTATCACTAAGAGTTCAATAGGTCCTTCGCATTGAATTATGTTTTTATGCTTGCCCACTCCAGCTGCACAGTTGCAGAATAATCAGGGTGCTGCATTATTTTATACACAATGAAATATTTATATGTGCACATGCACACACACTACAATGTTTTTACATTACAAAAGAATCTCTATCGCCTCCCCATTTCATTTTGTTGTGCAAGGAAGATGGTTTTCAGCCACTGACAGTGATTTTCACCTCCTGTTAAGGTGCACTTTTAGCATTTTGAACATGTACCATGTTGATGTTAAAATGTCTGTAATAAAGTGTGCTAGTAAGTAGTATACAGCAGCTCCATTTGTGAATCCATCTGTCAAGGACACACATCACTGCTTACTCTGTGAAATACTAAATTGTTTACCTTGTTTACCTCAGTGAAGAAAATACCATTTTGTTGCTGTTTTAAACAACTACACTGTTGCCTGGTTTTATATGAATGGATTAGTTGCCTGATTTTCTCTCTGAATCACTACTTTATTTTGAGTACTCCTTTCCACATACATGACAGCAAAAGTTAACCTTTCTATATTTGTATATCTCTGAACTTTTAACCAAATTTAGGACAGTTTCAAACTGTTGTAACAGTAGTAGTAGTAACACCAACAATATTTGACTCATGATTTTTCAGACTGAAGTACTGAACATGGTCTCGTAAACCACTCTCTTGACAAAAATAGCAAACAGTATGGTACAGTTTGGAACATCAGCCTCTTTCTGCACCAGGCATTGAACAAAGTAGTTTTGTTTTTGTTTTTCCCAGTGCTGCAGAGCTGGTGAGCCACTTCAGCATTCAGTGACAGGGAGATCTCCTAGCATATTATAAGGAATATTCTGAACTCTGAGCTTCTTGACAGAAATGTGTTGAGCCCACTTTCTGTAAGGTTTTCTTTTTTTTTGGTTTAATTTTTTAGAGTTGGTGGGCAATAGGAAGATTTCTTATGGATGAAGTACAAAGTATGGGTTCTGCTGCTGTACTTACACCCCAAGTATGAAGTCTGAATAAAAACTTCTAAAGTTTTTTTACTCATTGACTCTCTAAGCAAGCATACATGATATAATCAGAATGATTAAAATACTAATACTTCACATACCTATATGCAGCGTAAGGGAAAAAGAAAAGAAACCATTGTTCTAACAGGTTTAGACCTTAAATTGCACAACTAATTTATACTACCAAGTCTTTGTAGGTTTTATGCTGTCATCTGAGAATATTAAGAAAATGTGGAAGTAGGTGTGCTGTGAGAATACATAAGAAAAAATCTGCAAGGCTATTTAAGAGAAGCAGGCTTTATGGAGATTTTAAGAAGCAAAAGATATGGGGGTTATCTAGCACATGTGAAGAGACAGCTGTTCCAAGAATAGAAGTTAAATAAAAAAGCAGACTCCAAACTGGCATGGAAAAAGACAAAGAAATCTCCTAGAAAGCAATCTGCACAGAAGCCCAGAGCTGTGAGCGTTCAACAGGCAAGGAAACAAAGCCTAGAGAACAATTTTCTCTTTTTGATTGAAAGCTTTTGATCACAGGCTTAAAAAATACATACATTTGTATGACAGAAGATGTTTGCACCACATGTTTATCTTCACTGTTCAGGGATTGCACACTGGCAGAATCAAAAATGCTTCTCACTACTGTGTCCACTGACAAATGCAAAATACAAGAACTCCATTTTGAAAAAGTATATGATTGCCCCTAAGTTAAAAAATAAAACCCTCTCCCAATCCTCTCCTCTATGTTCACAAGCTTCAAACACAGAAGGTATCGTAAGTCACATCTTCACTTCCTTTTTAAGCAATTCTCAGACATAGCACTATATTCTTGGATGATTTGATATTGACATGTATTTCACATAGTGCCAGAATGATCTGTCTGACAAAGAAGATATCAACATCATTAACAACATTCACCTATGAATATACAAACATTTTTTATGAAGAATTTGTCTGGATAATATGAAGAATTTGGTAAGTATTTAATATTGAGTATCAGGTACAGCATGATAACTTTCTTTCACAATTCAAGGCACATTTGCAAATTCACCCAGAAATATACCTACCATCATTTTGGAACATTTTTTTTTTTTTTTTTAATTAGCTTCTCAGATGATAATTTGAATTACTTCGACAAAATAACAGGTGTTTCAAGAAATAAGTGAGCAAAATATTTTCTGTGAGATAAATGCTGTAACGTTAACTTGGAATCAGTCTATCACAGTTTTAGAAACTTCTGTCCTGCATCAGCATCAAATAAAAGAAAAGCCAGAAGTGGTTTAATGGTCTATAAATATATTTCTCAGATGTCTGAAGGTAGAATAAAAACCAGTCATTAATGGATCATAAAAAAAAACAGAAGTTCTTTCATGGTAGCAACCACCTGAAACAATTTTTCTCCAGATTACACTTCTTCCTCACTGAATACACCAATTATTCTATCTAGACAGCAAATTTGGCTTAATTACCAAGTTCTCACATCAAGTACTGATTCTCCTCTGCTTAGAACAGGGGAAAACTTATTCCTTTGTTACTCAAGAGGCAATGTAATGGACTTGTTGACACTGATTTAATGCACTGAAAGAGAAAATTTGATTCCCTGATTAGCCGTAAAGAAAATTTAAAACATTTTGGAACGTGACCTAAAATATTTAGTTTTTTAATTGCAGAAGACGGCAAAGTTGAAATTATTCACATAATTACAATTCAGATTTTAACAAGTGAAAACTGCTGACAAATTTTGTTAATTTAGTCACACAAACAGAATTTGGCAATCCAGAGAAATGGATTCTTTTTTTTATTTAAGCTATTTAATTTTGAAATTAGGTGAAAATAATATCAACTTACGTAAAAGGACCATATGCAGTTTACCTAAGCAAGGACTATCGAAATACTGCAATATTGTTTCATTAAATGAAAAGGACAGGTTTGAGTAATACTCAAATACCTTTCTGACAAGGCACTTCAGTAGGCCTTTTAACTTAGCAAACAAGTTATGTTTATCTTGGGAAGGAAAAGATTAAGAATTATTCCAGGGTGGTTAGAATCCCTGAAAATAAAATTCCCATTAAAAATTACAAATATAGAGCTGTATATGGCATATGATCTTTCATAACTTATTTTGTCATCACACTCACGGGGTAGATGTCACTGAACCTTTAAAAAGGAAGTAGAAAGCAAGAAAAAAATGCACAAGTTTTTAAACAGATCATGTTGGTAATGGAAAGCTGATTTTTGTGTTTGATTTAGTTGTTTTTGCTTCAGTTTCCTCTGTTTTAATCTGTCAATAGATTACTGTCCCTCACAACAGGGTAATTAATAATTTCTCTCCTTTTTAACTGGATGGCTTAAATTGATTTTTTTTTGTTGTTGTTTTGTTTTGTTTTGTGTTTCTGTTTTTGGGGTTTGTTTCTTTTCTCAGAATGATGGCCAAATAATGCATCACAAACCATACCCCCAAAATTCCAGCCCCTTTGAGGAAGATATTCCAGTATCTTTTGCTGAGAATGTTGTCCAACTGAAATCTTTACCTCTTATCAAGCATGCAGCCTCAGATGCTCTCTCCACTTCCAGCTTAATGGATAACAGATGTCAAGCTCTTCTCCATAAGTGCGACACTTAAGATAGTGACTGTGCTTCTCCACCAGACCCAGTGAAGGGATTTCATTGATCATTCGAGAATATTATAAATAACGGTTTGCACATGCTGACTTGCTTTTTATTGAATATATTAAAAAAAACTATGAACAGCCTTTTTCACTCCAATACATTTACATAAATCATATTTTGAGGGTTCATTATGGTCTTACACATATCTGGACAGGAGAACATAAACTAATCAGTGTTCAGGGAGATTTAGAGCATGCTAATAAGAAAGAACATGCCAAATACATACTTGGAGCACATGCTTAACATGCCAAATACATACTTGGAGCACATGCTTTCATAAGAGGGGCTGACAAGGATAACATGTCTTTTTTCTATATCAGAAGGAGTACCTGTTACGTTCATCTTCTGGCAAAATAATTTTAACTTCAGAACAAACTAACAACTTTCCATTACAGTATCAAGCTTATCTGTATTAGTAATTGACTGAAGCTACCAAGCTAACTCTAACTGCCCTCATCTAATCTCAGCATTGCGTGTGATGCTATTTAACCTATATTACCCACACATGTGTATTTCAGTCACTCACAGAGAAGTAAAGACATAAATTATTTCTCTGCACTTTTGAATGAGTGGTCAGATATTACACTGAACTGCCAGTGGGTCTGGAATAAATTGGCTCAATTTAAAATAAAAAATGCATTTAACTCTCATGTGTGTCAAAATATTGCTTGCTGGGCACATGCTTTTGATGGCGCATGTACTTAAAATGTTAATCTGGCCAAAATAATGTGGCCAAGTTCTTAGCCTAGAAGTGTTTGATTGAATATTGCACTCTCCAGCAATCATGAAATACTGACTAGGAGAGAACTGCCCAGAACCTGCTTTCTTTCATCAGATTGCTTTTTTTTTGTTTCAGGGATTGCAGTTGAACAATCATGGCCAAGGAGGCTGAAACTCAGAAACTAAAAACAGTTTACATAAACTTCTTATATGCTAGTACAATTAAAGTAAAATAATATAAACTGATATAAAAATAAAGTTGTTCATGAATCAAGAGAATTTCTTATTAAAAATATTTCTAAAAAATGACAGTTTCCTACAGAAATATGAGAAACAATCATTTTTATTACCTGCCCATACTACAACTGTTCCTATGATAATACATATGGTATTGCAGAACTGTTCCCATAATTTTAAAATAAAGCACCATCCCGTCAGTGTGAAGAGATTTATAATATCTGTCCTGGACTAAAATGAGACTGTCTCAACAGGCATATCAAATCCAAACTATGTTTTAAACCTTCTGAAGTAACCTGGGATGCCTGAAAGATTTACACTGCTCTGATATTATCTCATATTCTCAGTGGGATGCATATCACAGCTGGAGGATCAGCCAGAATTTAGGCACTATGGCTTTTTTTCATGAGGTCCTTAAATTTTGGGGGTCTGAGGTGACAAACAGGCCCTAATGCATATAACTAAAGAGAAAGTTAAAGAGTATACACTTTTAATGAAAATAAAATTATTTAAATATATATTTTATTTTGCTACCAATGACTATACTGAGCATATTAAAAGTACATATTTCAATGAAAATGAATCCAATTTTTAAATATAATAAAAAAAAATTCAGTCTATCTGTGTATATAGAATTGAATCTTGTATTAGCTGTTCCACAGTCTGAAATAATAAAAGGAGCACAATGAACAGAGTGCTTTATTTTTTAAGTGGATGATTTTATGGAAGACTTAGCACTAATTCCCATGCACCTTTCACTGTAGAGTCAGCTATCATTCTGTCAAAATCATATCTATCATATTCTTTCTTTCCCACCACCAAAAAAACCCTGCTCTAAGTTCAGATAGCCTTCAGACATATCTGTGGAAGACATCCATTCTAATTTGCTGGATGCATACTCCACAGTTGTGCTAGCAAACAGCCCTATTGACTACAAAATTAAAACAACTGACATTTATGCTGTTCCTTCGATTTCCACATTGCCAAAGATTTACTGAATGCTGTATGTGAAATTTGCTTTCCACTCAAACCGTGCAAATGAAAGATAATGTCAATATTGAAAGAGAGCAAAGAGTGAGGGGGACAAACAGTCAACACATAAATATTTTCTTGACAAACTCTTTCAAAATTTCTTTTTGTTTGGTGTCTGACTGAGTGAACTATTTAGCTCTCAGTTTGCTATTACAAACTAGACCTTTGGCAGTTTAAACCATTTGGTAATGAACATAGAAGTTAATCCTTTCTTGTAATGTTGTTCATCAGCAACATACAAGTGCTTGCAGCAGGTAGCAGGTCTGCCACACAGCAGTAATTTCACAGTGCCTTTTTGGTAAATGACAGAAGAGCCCCCCTGTAGATATTAAGGATTCAGGTGGCAGAGCCTTCTGGAAGGAAGGGATTACGTGCAGCGCAATTGCTGCACCGCAGAGCACCCAGTGCTGCTCTACATCAGCCCTTTGCTAATGTGATGAAGTTGGGCTTTGCTACCACATTGAGAAGCACAAGTGAGAATTTCAGCATCAATATTTTCAGGTGGCAGAAACGGCACTCCCCAACATGTCCATTTTGACAGGAGAGAGACTTAATGAACATCTATTAAATACTCATTAAATTTTCTTTTTGTGTTTTTTTATATCCACAGCTTGCCATCCATAATTCTTAAAGCCACCACTTACTTTCTAAGCATGATGTTGGTCCTGTAAGAATGGCATTTTAAGCATTCTGGACTGCTAAATCGTTGGATTTTTTGAGACACTAATACTATTACTTCACTACTGTTAACTTCTTAACATGGCACACAATGATTAAAAAATACTGTATAGCTGAAACTATTAAAAGCCCCACTCCTACCCCCAATTCTTAGTATAATCTAATTGTTTTGAAAGCACTGAACTACTATAGTGAGGTCACTTTTTGCTGGGTAATTATGTCTTCCCTTGTGTCTGGTTACTCCCTGCCCTGGACATCAAGAGAGCAGACTTTGGCCTCTTCAGGAACCTGCTTAGTAAGGTTCAATGGGATATAGCCCTAGAGGGAAGGGGGGCCCAAGAATGTGGGTTGATATTAAAGGATCATCTGCTGCAAGCTCAGGAGCGATACATCCCAACTAGAAGTGCAGCAGGAGGGCCAGGAGACCTCCTTGGATGGATAAGGAGCTGCTGTGGAAAATTAGAAGGAAAAAAGAGGCTTATACAAGGTGGAAGCAAGGACAGGCGGCCTGGGAAGAATACAGGGGTGTTGCCCAGGAAGCTAGGGACCAGGTGAGAAAAGCTAAGGCCCACTTAGAATTAAAGTTGGCTAGGGATGTTAAGGATAACAGGAATGGATTTTATAGGTACACAGCAAATAAAAGACAGACTAGGGACAATGTGGGCCCCCTCTGGAAGCTATCGGGAGAACTGGCTACCCTGGATTTAGAAAAGGCTGAGGTTCTTAATGACTTCTTTGCCTCAGTCTTTATTGGCAAATGCTATGACCACACCACCCAAGTCCTGGAAGGCAGACACAGGGACTGTGAGAATGAATACTCTAGGCCCACTGTAGGAGAGGATCTGGTTCAAGACCATATTAAGAACCTGAATGTACACAAGTCCATGGGACCTCATGAAACCCATCCGTGGGTCCTGAAGGAGCTGGCAAATGAAGTTGCTAAGACACTCTCCATCATATTTGAAAAATCATGGCAGTAAAGTGAAGTTCCCAACAACTGGAAAAGGGGTAATATAGCCCCCATTTTCAAGAAGGGGAAAATGGATGAGCCATGGAACTACAGAGCAGTCAGCCTCACCTCTGTGCCTGGCAAAGTCTTGGAGCAGATTCTCCTGGAAGGCATGCTGAGGCACATGAAAAACAACAAGGTGGCTGGTGACAGCCAGCATGGCTTCACTAAGGGGAAATCCTGCCTCACCAATCTGGTGGCCTTCTATGATGGGGCTATGGAACTGATGGATAGGGGTAGAGCAGTTGATGTCATCTACCTGGACTTGTGCAAAGCGTTTGACACTGTCTCACATGTCATCCTTGTCTCTAAATTGAGGAGACATCAATTTGATAGGTGGACCACTGGGTGGATAAAGAACTGGCTGGATGGCTGCATGCAAAGAGTTGTGGTCAATGGCTCAATGTCCATCTGGAGACCAGTAACGAGTGGTGTCCCTCAGGGATCGGTGTTGGGATTGGTCTTGTTCAATATCTTAGTCGGTGCCATGGACAGCGGGATTGAGTGCGCCCTCAACAAGTTTGCTGATAACACCAAGCTGTGTGGTTCAGCTGATACGCTGGAGGGAAGGAATGCCATCCAGAGGGACCTTGACATGCTTGTGAGGTGGGCTGATGCCAAACTGATGAAGTTTAACCATGCCAAGTGCAAGGTCCTACACGTGGGTGGGAGCAATCCCAGGCACAGCTCCAGGTTGGGCAGAGAAGAGATTGAGAGCAGCCCTGCGCAGAAGGACTTGGGGGTGTTGGTTGATAAGGAATTAAACATGAGCTGGCAGTATGCGCTTGCAGCCCAGAAAGCCAACCATATCCTGGGCTGCATCCAAAGGAGCATGACCAGCAGGTCGAGGGACGTGATCCTGCCCCTCTACTCTGCTCTCGTGAGACCTCACTTGGAGTATTGTGTGCAGTTCTGGTGTCCTCAACATAAAAAGGACATGGAACTGTTGGAACAAGTGCAGAGAATGGCCACGAGGATGATCAGGGGACTGGAGCACCTCCTGTATGAAGATAGGATGAGAAAGTTGGATAGGCTGTTCAGCCTGGAGAAGAGAAGGCTGCGTGGAGACCTCCTAACAGCCTTCCAGTATCTGAAGAGGGGCTATAGGGATGCTGGGGAGGGACGCTTTGTTAGGGACTGTAGTAAGAGGACAAGGGGTAATGGGTTCAAACTTAAACAGAGAAAGTTTAGATTGAATATGAGGAAGAAATTCTTTACTGTAAGGGTGGTGAGGCATTGGAATGGGTTGCTCAGGGAAGCTGTGAATGCTCCATCGCTGGCGGTGTTCTAGGCCAGGTTGGACAGAGCCTTGGGTGGCATGGTTTATTGTGAGGTGTCCCTGAACACGGCAGTAGGTTTGGAACTAGATGATCTTAAGGTCCTTTAGAGCCCTAACTATTCTATGATTCTATGATTCATAGATTCATATATTTTTAGTTTCTGATTAACACATAGCAAGGTGCAAAAGCATACACTGAGCAACATCAGACATATGACAGGTAAGTAATCAGTTTTTTAAAATGTAGTCATTTACTTGAAATGTCCAGAAATCACTCAGAAAACGTCTGTATTACAAAAAGAGGAAACAGCAAGTTACACTTGGCCAATAGATATTAAAAGATGTAAATTCACATATGCAAATGTGCAAGATTATGAAGTAGATTATAAAAATCATGCAATAGGGAAGAAAAATAAAAATGGCCTTTTGAATACTTTGAATTGTAGTATATGACTGAGTTTCCAAATACCTTTCCTGGAATTCAGGAACTAATATGAGAACTGGGCTCTTCTACACTTTCTTAATTAGATCAGTATTGAAATTAAAAATCCCACAACTCGTATAAACCTCATATTAAGAAATAAATATACTCACTCCAAAATAAACAGGAAATGGGTTATGAGAAAGTCCTGTAATTTAAGCATTATGCTGGTATTTCAGCATAGATAAAGACCATTATTTGACTCCGGCCCATGTAATAAATGAAAAAAAACAGGCATTTATCATGCACTTTTGTTCAAGTCATCCCTTCGTTTGTCCACTTATCTCTCATGCCCAGATCTGTGTATACTATTCAAACCTCTTCAGATCTTCAAAAAGCAATAGTTTTCCAAAAAAATCCCCAAAGGACCACAGCTAGAGATATCTACTTCCATTCTCTCAAATATGGAATAATGAAGTTTCTCCACAAAAAATATTCAGTCTAAAATGCAGGACAGTCAAGCAACAATGCATTTAAGATCCTTGAGTCACTGCTGTGGTATAAACCGGAAATTTATAGCACTTGAAAGCAACCAGTGGTCCACTGAGTTCAGCATTCTGCCTCCAACAGTAGCTTCAAAGAGAAACAAATAAACAAAAAACCCAAACCATCACCATTTCAGTAGGGAGTATTTCTGGGGAAGTTCATAATATTGTGCCTAGAAGCTTGCTTATGTCCTAAACTGTGCAAAAAGAGACACATGGCTTTGTTTTGAACTAGTTAAATTGCCAAACAGTTTTAAAAACATCAAACCTGTACTTCTTAAAGGTCTTTCAAGCAAGCCTTTGGTCTAGCCACAGCATTAATTTCCCCCCTGGTTGCCTGAGGTACATCCAGTTCTATAAAGGAAAAGATTTGTCTGCATAAATATTTTAAAAAGTTGTTCAAATGAAAAGAAAAAAAACCAAACCTGCAAAATAAAACCAAACCCAAAACCAACTGAAAAAAATATAACCAAACAAAAAAAAAACCCAAACAAACCAAACCCAAACAAGAACCCAAACTCAGGATTGTATCTGTAAATTAGTCAGTTCAGGAGAGCAACTGCTTTACAGTCTATAAAGAAGGATTTCCATTTAGGACCACTGACAGAAACTAGAACAAGTAATCCTATCTGACATCACTAGCAAGACTACAAAAGGCCATCAAAGAGGGCATCCTCCAGAAGTGTGCTTTTTTCACCTGTCTGATCCTAATGAGAAATGAAGAGTTGGTGGAACGATATAATTTCAGAATGCATAGGCAGGGATAGGAAACTTGCAAGGAGCAAGGATGGATGAGTATTGTAAATGAACAGAAATAAGAATGACCTTGTCTGGAACATCAAATTACTAACCAAATACTAACCAATGATCAAAGAGTTCTTCCCTACAATTACTGCTTATTCCCTCACATCTTATTTCAGCTATTGCTGTTATGTTCCATTGCATCCTAATGTAGGCTGTTTTCCATCAACCCAGTAAAAACACTAAAGCCTGACAATAACAGGGTGCCACTGGGTGTCTATCTCTTCTAATCCCATAAGAGATGAGTTTCTTCAGTTCCTGGCTCTGTGTGGATGCCCTGATATTACACTGAAGACAGTCCTGGTGAAATAGTGAAAATACTGTCAATAGAATTACACACCAATGGGGCCTTATCACTGAAATTACAATTTTGTAATTTTTGAAATTACAGTTCTGGCATCAAAGCAAGCAAATGACAAAAATCATAACTCTTCTTGAGAGACTTCAATTTGATTGCTAAAACTATTCAGGAGAAAGAAGTTCTGGTATTACACATGCCAAGCTGGGTTGCCTGCTATTGTGGTGAGTCCATTCTTCTCCTACAGCCTTTTGGAATTCTTGAATTTGGCATTTCCACCAAAAAAATACTCGTTCTGAGAGGCTCACTCTCAGAGCAGGCCTCACACATCAACAGCACAGCCAAAAATGGTCACTCCTTTCAGCAACCCAGCTAGCATGAGAGGCGCCCACCTCAAAGTCCCTTTGGGGCTATCAGCATAGGTCCCTAGTCCTGACACATATTTCCTGAAAGAAATCAGCTACATCAACTCAACACTGCCCCCTTACACACATCTGTTAAATGTACTGCTGTACCACCATAAATTAGCAACACAGTTTGCATTTTCTACAAACTTCTCACAATGATAATTCTGACTATGTGACTGGCCAGTGCTTAATCCACTGAATAATGATAAATACCTGAACCAGCCTTTAGCTTTTTATGGACAACATAAATAACAAGATATTTATATGTATATACATGTACACAGCAACTTGCACAATTTCAGAGCTTTTTATATTTTCAGACCATTTTTCTCACCCCCCCAAAATGAAAATAAATCATGCAGCTTTGTAGTTTAAGTATTCTGCATGAACTAACTTCGAAGCCAATCAAGCCATATTTATCACTATCTATACTATTCTGATGGTACAAGCTAGCCAAGCATTACATTTTAACTTTCATCATCTGGTCTTTAGCTCTTTTACCACAACCCTGTTAAAAGATTTAATGTGCTTTAGTGCTCACTATCTACAGCATCCTGGAAAACTGAAAAATAACTTTGCCTAAACAGCTTTCTTAGTTTGGCCTCAGTTTTGCCAGGCTTTCTGCATATGTGATCCCTCTGAACTCGACTCATGCTAGTTTAGCATTCTGTGAACCTTTTAAATCTCTCTGTCTTTTTAAGGTCTCAGATTATACATGTGCTCAAAATTGCATACAGCTGTACAAACAATCTTAAAAGCCCCTTGGAGCACTAAAATAATTTTCCCCACATTACACTCTATCCTCCTCTTCAACACTAACAGTGCTCTGTTTGCTCTTTTATCTTCACTTATGTGTTATACTGAGTTTGATTCCTTGATTGTTTACTGTCATATGCTGATATTACTCCTCACCTGTGTTTGACAGGATATGCCCTTTAGTGTATACCTTGGCTATTCTAAAACTACTCCTCCATTGTTTCATGACGATCTGCTTAAAGACACACATTACATTCGAACACTGCAGTTTCATAATCAAATGGTTCTTCAAAATTAAATTTCATTCTTCTACATTAAAGGCCTTCTATAAACTGTTTTTAAACAAAATGAGGTCTTTGTTGTTACAGGGTTGCCCGTATCTACCTGGTTTGTTTCGTATGCATGTTATGTGATGGTAGAAATCAAAGAGTTACTATGAGTTACTATCAAAGAGTAACTAATATAACAGCTATTGTCTTAGAGGAGATAGCTGACTAATTCTCTCATTGTGCTAAAAATTATTTTAGGCTACCTAAGTGATCTAAGATGGAAAGGGTTCGGTCAATCAATATAATGAAGACTCAGAGAAAGTGTTAAATTTTCTCCAGAACTATAACTAATGATGTAACTTAAAAAGGCAGAGGAGGGACATAGAAATGACTGGAGATTGGTTTTCAAAGCTGGTATGGGGTATAATTTTGGTGACAATGACATTTGGAAGAAAAATATGTGAGGAATGAAAAGTCTGGTATCTAAAAGGCTATTGTCCAATAAATGGATTCTATGATGCAAAGCTTCATTTTAATTATCTGTTTAGTTCAAACACAAGTGTCAAAAAAAAAGGATGACAAATATTGCCTCCTGCCAGCCTAGAAAACGTACTGGCTTTTTTCATGAAAGCACAGAGTAAATCTCAGAACCCTGGAACTTATTTATTGAAAAGGAATATTATACTAAGTAATTAATTCCTCTTGCATGGGTACAATTACTTTCTACTTCATAACTATGCATATGGATAATTTAATTCTCATATTGATTTTTGAAATGTAAATATGAAACCAGAAGAAGCCAAAACTAGTAATACACATAATATACAAAGAATAAAAGACAGTTTATGAAAAGATATAATTGTGGATTTTGTGTCTTAAAACAATTTTTCATATTTTCTATACTTGGCTTTTTAAAACTTCATTTGTAACTACGCAGAGTTAATATTGTGTTGCAGTCCAAATAGATCTGTCTCTGACTGACAGATTGAGGAGAAGAATAAGGCATGGCAGCAGTAAGAGCTGGAACAGAGACTGCAAAATGGGGATAGGATGTATGAAAGTACAACGAACAAAAGCTCTGATAGAAATATTTCCTATAGCCTTTCTATGACACCTGTGCCCAAATCCGCCTTTAAAAAGGAGACAGAAGCAGTGTTCACTGCCCTTGACTCTCACTTCACTGAGACCAGTCAGCTATCATTGCTAATAGCCTTCTCCAGGAAAGATTTTCAATAGTCCAGTGATAGTTAATGAAGTTAACCACGATGCATATGAGACCAGAAGTGGTACCACATGTCTGTGTAAAGGAAGAAGTGAAAGTGGAAGAGCAGGAATATCTGATCACCCTTTGGGTTCTCTCTGTACCCCAGCCCTACTGCGGGTCAGAGAAGGGACTGAAATAAGGTCCTGAATGCATGCTTCTCTTTTGTTGCTCGATTACTTCCTTCAGCTGCTGATAAAGTTATAGGAATACACACTACTTGTTTTTAATAATTTGCTCTATAATTACTAGGATCTGCTAACTTGTCCTTTGGACACTGCCATGTGTACTATGAAGTCATATGAAAATGACTTAATTCCTTCTATTCAAATTACTTGATGGAAAATTGCAAAGCACATCATATTTTACTCTCTAGGACCTTTGCTCTCCAGTGCCTTGCCCATTTAAGAGATGTCATGCTGTCAGTGAATTCTAAATCTGTAGCTTTCCCTGAAAAAAACCCTAAGCCCTAATAAGGACAGATGTCCCTGGTGTCCCAGTGAAATAAATAATTCATTTTTAAACCAGCTGCCTTAGGAGATAACAGTGAATACAGTATTGACAAATACAATGTGAAATACGGTTCAGAATCAGAACTCTGACTTCCAGAGTCATTTACTTTCATGAAAGAGGCAGCCTAGAATTTAGTCTTACTGTTGAAGACTTACTTTTTTTGTGTGCGCACATTCAACTCGTCTGTGGGTCTTAGAAGAAAAGCAGGAACTATAGGCCCCCTTTATGAATATTTACTTAAAAAGAAAAAATAACATTGATTTTCATTTTTGCTTTTTTTTTGTAAAGGAATCTCATTGTCACCTTAGGCAGAGTATTAAAGTGGCATGCTTAAAATTTGTGAAACAGCAAATTGAATTTGAAGTAAAATATTTTGTATTGTGTCCCCAGTAATATTCCTTTGACAAAAGATTGCGCTGTATCTTATTCCTGGTACAACTACTTTGTGTTAGTTTGGTTTGCAGATTTTGTGTTTGTTTTCTTTTTTTTTCCTCTCCAGGTGGTGGGTCACTAGAACTTTCATGGATAACCTCTACACAAAACCCCATATTTTCATACTCTCTATTGACATTTAATGCATAATCTTCTAAATGACTCGAGACCTCCCAAGAACTGCTGTTAGTTTTTGTTTGTTCCTTTTTCAACATGCAAGTTTAAACACCAAGAGCTTTAATTAACGTTAGGAGAATTTTCCTCCCGTGGCCTAAAATCTACATGGCTAAATTCCCCTGCTGACTTCTTAGTCCTGGTAGAATTACTGAAATAACTTATCTTTGGCAATATTTACATAGTGTGCCAGGCAACTTTCAGTATGAAAGTCGCAGAGACATAAGAATAATCAATTAGTACTTGCTAGGAATGCTCTTTCCCCCTTGGCTAGGAGATGAAACATGAATTATTATTTCACAAAGTGGTTTGGGTTGGAAGAGACCTTAATAATCATCTAGTTAACAAATGTAAATGTACAGAGAGAATGCATTCAATCTGTGAAGTCATTTTTGTCCATTTTAGGAAAAAAAATCATTATGAATGTCATAACTACACATTACTGATGACATTTTGAATTCCTTGAATGAGCACTAATAGTTTAGAATGTTAAAGCCAACATACTTGGTTATATGAAATAAATTCCAATTGAAATGGAAAAGACACTGTGTTATGAATACTGAGGAGAAAAACAAAGAAAAAAAAAGCTACAGGTCAATGCTAGATACTTTTCTTTCATTTAGAGGACTATGGAACAAGAATGTTGGAGTAAGAAAAGTATATATCCAGGTGTTAACAGTTCTATTTCTGCATGTCTTTAGACAGGTGAGAACAAAATGGATAAATTCGTATTTCTATCTTAGTTTTATTTTCTTCATTCCTTTACACTTACTGCGTATATAAATTATACATCTGAATGAATATTAACGGCAGCCTCCATGGATTTGAACACACAAACACAGGATGATTTCTGAACTTGTCACTGTTATTCACCTAAGAGCATTTTGTTAAGAACAGTTTCACTTTCACTGAAGTATATTTATAATTTCTTGATTAAAAAAAAACCCAAACAACCAACTCCTGTTGTCATATGGAAAATTTTCTCTTTTTTTTTTCTCTTGAAATATGCAATCAAAAGCAGTCAAAGAATGTAAGAAAAGAGATTTCATTGTTAAAATAAGTTAAAGATACTCATAACCAAGAAAATGAAAACCATTATGAACAATATAAAATAGTGTTAATAAAAATGACCAAGAATGGAAGGGAATATCTTTAATATGGAAGTGCTAAAATAATCACAGTTCCCACAGAACCACTCCAAGAGAAAAAAGGGGGATGTGGGGGGAGGGATAAGCAGAGGAGGTTCAAGAGTTCTTATGTATAGATCACGTAAAAAAGTACTTTCTACTGTTGAACAATGTCTTGAAGTAACCTCTTTTTCCTGTAATCAATAAAATTATTCAGCAAAGAGTGACAGCAGCTGTAATAATTTCCATAGTGTATGAATAAGTCCAACTAAGGCACAGATAACTTTTCATTAAGACTCGTATGCTAATATGAGTTCTCAAGAAACTGCCACCTCTACTTGCATATGTCCACGCTCAAAGACACACACAGGATGGAGATACTTAAAACAAAACTGTACATTCTGCTTATTTGCTTCTCTTTCTGTGATGTTTTTGCCTGTAAAAAGCTGTATAGTGAAAATCATAAACAACTTCTTGGCCCTGAGTGCTTTTCTCAAAGTTCCTACCCAATACAAAAACACTTACTGCTTTCCACTTTTAACATTTTAAGCCATCAAACAGTAAACAGGAGCAGTACGAGTAAGATTAAGAGTCTGAAAGTTCCTGCAGCTATTCAAAGATTACTCTTCTACACAGTCTGCAAGAAAAACTGTTGCTTTTGGCTTAGCTGAGGGCACCCAGTACTTCTTATGTCAAGCTGAAGACAATAGATGAAAATGTTGCATATGTACATGAGTAGCTTGGGAGGGAAACAGATGCTTTAAACTTGCCTCTGTGAAGCACTGAGAGTGCAGATCGAGAATATGCTGTTAAAACATAGCCATTATATTACTTTTACTATCCCTAGTCTGAAGAAAACAGAGACCAGTCAAGAGCTATCTTGTCTGGAGATTCACTTAGGGTAAACATTAGCATACCCAGTGTTAATAAAACATGCTTAGAAAGTGTCTTATGGTAATGTGTATTATGTATCAAGCTGAGAAGCACAAGACGCACAAGGAGCCAGAACCTAGTGTCTTGACTGGCAGCATGTTCTCAACATAAAACCTAGTGACAGGTAGCGGGTGTAGACATACAGAATTATGCAGTTCAGGAATAAAAAAGAGGTGGGAATCAGAGAGACAGAAGTTCAAGTTTGGTTCTTATTCGTACCTCAGCCTAAAGTAATACAGTTACTAAGGACAGTGTAATAGTGTGGGATAGACTTAAACTAAGAGACAGAAAGGTGTTTAAATGTCATTAATGTTCAATGAACAAAACAAAATCCACAAGTTGCTATGTAGGGGAGATATACCTAGTCTACACCTGCGCATTCCCCACTAGGCTCTAGAAAGGGATAGACAATTGATGTGATCTCTTTTGAAGAATTGTATTAAAGTGAGTTAAAATACTCTCTACAAGAGCTGATTCAATTCCATTGACTATAAAAACAGACTTTTCCACAAAGGACTTGAATTGCCTAATGCTAGGGGAGATGAATTCAGGCCCAAGTATGAGACAGGCATGTTTTGTGTATTTTTATTTTTTTTTCTTCCTTTGTTTTTGAAAAGTAGATAATTCAAGTGCTACCTGGATTGAAGGTGGCATTAAACATTTAAGTTTCAGCTTAGATGTACCTTAGCTGATCAGGACAGCAATCACTTTCAATCAACCACTGTTTGCCCTTCACTACTCCTCCCACCTTCAAGCCTAAAATCCAACTCATACAGTAATTGTTTAGAAAACATAAATGCATCTCTCTCTCCAACTACAAATTCTGTTCAGAAACAAACAGCATTATCAACTTTTTTGATTTAAAGGACTAGTAAACTCACTTTCAGTTAAAATTCATTGAGTACTTGATGACATGCTGGGCAAAGAACAATAACAGAAATTATTTGCTTCACAGAACAAATATGGTCCATGCAATATACTGCAACTCAAAAACATCCAATAGATGTGACAATGCCTTCCCACATTCCTAGTGAAACTCATGGATTTGCTGTTAATAAGAGGCATGCTCTTAAATAGTTAGATAATGAAAAGTTGAGAAAGGGTAGAATCTTACCTAGAAAATTCTGAACTATTGTTTTACTTTTTTAGCATTCCTCAGGGCAATAAGAAAAACAGGTGACACACACCAACACTGTTAAAATCTTGACATACCTATTCCCACTCTTTTATGTTCTAATCTATAAAAAAAATTGAAATTATTCAAAAGTAGCAATTCCAACAAATAATAACTAATTTATAGCTATACATTAGGTTGCAAACAATAACTACAAACCTAGTAGTTTTTAGCTGAATTGTCATCCTTCTTTTAACTTGCCTTCAAAATAAAAAAACCCCAAACAAACAAACTAAAAATCTGAGTAAAATACAGTAAAAAACATTAAGTCCTGACTTTCCTGAAATCAGTAAGAATTTCCACAGGAGTAAGATTGTTTTCTGACTGTCTTCAGCTGACTGAAGATGTTATAAATTAACATATTGTTCTGATTAACAGTTGTCTTTGGACATAGATGTACACAGAGTGTAACTTTCTATATGTAAAATGTAAACCATGCTTATGGCTTCTTCACCTTGCTTATAGCTATTTCCTTTAAAAAAACCCTGATTATGTTGATGATCTGTCTGTTGATGAAGGATTGAAAGATGTAAATAGGTTGTTGTAAAGCATTATGTTTTTCAGCTTTGTTTGGCTTTAAAATACATGCTTCACATTTGAGAGGTAATGGTACATGGACCAAGGTGATCTTGAAAAGTGTCTGACCTAAAAATTTGTATTGGGATTTCTATGTGTAGATAAATTAGAACAGTTCCACAACTTGAAGTAGCTGTTGACCTATTTCCAAGAGGCTGTTTGACTGTTACACACTTATCATTACATAAGCTAAATATCAGATATAATATAAAAACATATATCAACATTAATTGGAAATGTTCTGATGAATCCTTAATTGCTGAATTCTGTGAAATATGAGAAAGGGGGACTATAGGTATGCCAGTGTGGGGAACTTAAATGCTAAAACTGAGATGACTGAAACATAGACAAAAGATAAGCACAAGCTTTAAGAATTTAAGGTTAAGTTCAGACTCAGGTGCTGAAATTCCACCCTTCAAATACTTAAGACTTGTCACGAGACAGAAATTCATTACGTTATCAAATTCTACGGTACCTTTGCTCCATACTTGCTCATCTGGAAAACAGTCTACAGATTTGTTTCTATTCAATGCTCCTCAGACATAGCATTACATAGAACCAAAATACTACCACATTTCAAAATAATTAATATCATTTATCTTAGAGATTTTTCTTTTTTTCCTTCTTGTAAAAGATTAGCCATTGAAACACAATAATGACAATGATGTCAACAACAAAAATAACATGTGGCAATTGTTTTCAAAACTCCCAGAGTGTGATTGTGTTCACCCATCAACCATAAGTAAGAGAAATACCTTTGATTTCCATCTTAAACCACTACAAATCATAAAATCATAGAATAATAGAATAGTTAGGGCTCTAAAGGACCATAAGATCATCTAGTTCCAAACCCCCTGCTGTGGGCAGGGACACCTCCCACTAAACCATGGCATCCAAGGCTCTGTCCAACCTGGCCTTGAACACTGCCAGCGATGAAGCATTCACAACTTCCCTGGGCAACCCATTCCAATGCCTCACCACCCTCACAGTAAAGAATTTCTTCCTCATATCCAATCTAAACTTCCCCTGTTTAAGTTTGAACCCATCACCCCTTGTCCTATCACTACAGTCCTATGCATCCTTATAGTCCCCAGCATCCCTATAGGCCCCCTTCAGATACTGGAAGGCTGCTAGGAGGTCTCCACGCAGCCTTCTCTTCTCCAGGCTGAACAGCCTATCCAACTTTCTCATCCTATCTTCATACAGGAGGTGCTCCAGGCCCCTGATCGTCCTCATGGCCCTCCTCTGGACTTGTTCTAACAGTTCCATGTCCTTTTTATGTTGAGGACACCAGAACTGCACATGATACTCCAAGTGAGGTCTCACAAGAGCAGAGTAGAGGTGTAGGATTATCTTTATTATACATTAATTGAAACAGTCTTTTTAGTGATCACGTATTTATTAAGATTCTGAATCCAGTTTTGACATTAGGGAAAGAAGTTCCAAATAATGACCACATATATCAATTATAATTTCTCTCCAAAAGTATCCTCCTGTAAGGTTATGGCTTGGATGTCAGTTGCTAATTAATGCTAACAAATCCCAAACAAAGGAACAAAATACCTAAAACCATCAAAAAAAAACTCCCCCCGAAACAAACAAAACCTATATAGTGATAAAACTACAAGTTTTGGTAAGCCTAACTTGGGGCACATAATCCTTAAATCTGACTTTCACTTCCTAATCCAAACCAGGACACATCAAAATTGAGATCAATGCAAAAACGCTAACACAAATGCAGATGCATATTTTTACATTGAAAGGCAAAACCAGAAAACCTTGAATTAAAAACCAACCAACCAACCAACCAAAACCCAAAAAACTCCACTGACATTTTCAAAAACTGGATCAAAAAAGACAACCAAAACTTAAATCCATGCATCTTATATCTGATATGGAGGCATAATTCTTTTACTTATTTGTTAACCTGCCTACATCATCATAGATGGCTGCATGGAAGGTAGATGTTCTGATGTGCGAACAAGAATTTGAGAACTGTGCAGAACCTATAACACAGTCGATAAGTTGAGAGCACAGACTGTAAACTCATTTTCCTGAATATGACTTTTAATTTAGAGCTAGACACATGAGCAAAGTACGTGAAAACTCACATCAACACTTAGCAACTTGCAGATGACTACCAAGTGGCCTAATTTTTTACTAACATTATAGGAAGAAATTGATTTACAGTAGAAGACAACTTTGCTGTAGCAGTTAAAACCACATTTACATGCCTTTATAATTTACTTCACTTACAGCTGTCTCTTTTATTAATATTCATTATAAAAGAACTCTTTTAATATTGCTTGATTTGACAGGAATGCATTAGCTATGACAAATGCTTTATAATGTGCTCAGACAATATTAATACAAGCAGAACCTCCAATAATTGCTGTTACTTAAATACAAAGATTTTCTTTTTTTTTTATTTGAATTTACCCTTTCCTCTCTTGTTCCAGCCCTTCACTAATGTAAGTTTTGATAACTATACATAGTCAGAATCACTCCTAATCTTAGTGGCTTGACAGACCACATGAAAAATTGAACCAATTCAGTCCTTTCAGATATTTTAAGATACAAAAATTGTTATGGTGTTTTGTTTGTGGTGGGATATTTTGAACAAAAGTAAATAACTTCCCTTTGTTGTGATCTCTATTTTATGTAACAGTAAACAAATTCTTCCTCCTTAGGAGAGGACTTGTTCATAAAAATTCCTTAGCCCTATGTACTCTGAGATCACAGTCAGAATGTTTACAAGCATCAAGTATAATAAACCTGGCTGCCAGGTTTACTACAGCACTACACAGCTGTAATAAGATTTGCCTGAAGAAATAGGTCTGAAGTTTCAGAGGATACGTAAGTACTATCACAAATTACACTAAAATTTTGCAACATAAACAGACAATAAAATCAGTCTGTACGGTCATAGTGCAAAGAGACCCATGGAATAGGAGACATTATATATAAAAACTATTTACAGAACCCTGATGCACAGAGGGTAGAATCCATAACCCGGCATTTATCATCAGTTATATAATAATCACGGCTCAGCTTCACAGAATCAGAGAGTGGTTTGGATTGGAAGACACCTTAAAAATCATGTAGTTCCAACCCCCCTGCCATGGGCAGGGACACCTTCAACTAGACCAGGTTGCTCCAAGTCCCATCCAACCTGGCGCTGAGCACTTCCAGGGATGGGTCAGCCACAGCTTCTCTGGGCAAACTGTGCCAGTGTCTCACCACCCTCACAGTGGACATGATACTATTTTAATAAATAAATATTTGAAAGAATATAAATATGTTCATTAATTCACTCAGAACAAAACACTGAAAAACAAGTTGCTAGAAAACAGGTGCTACCAGGTGTCATAACACAAGTCTATTTGTCCCCAGGCAAAGAGTTCCCAAAAATTTTAAACTACGCACACTATCATCAATTGTCTCAATTTCTTGTGCTTTCTAAGACATTAATATGATTTATTTTAACAGTCTAGGTGAGATGCTAAAGTTCTTGAGATAAATGCTTGTCATGCTCATACTTAGTGTAGTTTAGACTCTACTTTCTATAAAGCCAGGCCCCCAGTCATCTTAACAAATATTCAGAGAGAGCATTTCTCATTTCTGGTATCAATGGCAAACAGGTAGTTTATTCAAACAATAAATATTTTTAACTCTCTATAGTCCAGTTTTTGAAATGCAGAAGTTGTGACTGCTTTAGAGTAGTATGCTCATAGGACACAGCAAAGCATGTTTGCAGCCTTCTGCAAGCTTACCTGACTGGACTGAATAGTAGGGAAACAAGCATGTTTTGTCAGCATAATTTTAAAGCAGATAATTCACTTTGCTATGTTGTATCAGTTATATTTTTCTTCTACTGAAGTTGCTAATGTTGCGATCTGTGAGGCCTGGGAAGCAATTCTCCCCAGGGAAGCAACAGTCCCTTTCCCTACGGAGACAGAAATGCTCATGGCTTGGCAGAGGGTATGGCACAAATCAAGCGCCTCACATTCATTTTGGACTAAAATTTGTTGTGGAATATGCAAAACAAAGAAATATAAATACCAGACAGACAGGTAGTTATAGTACCCTAGTAAACCCTAAAGGTCTTCATGGAAACTGTGTGTTTAACATCCATAAGCATGTCTGACCTGGAAAACAAGCTATAATTAAAGCATGCAAACAAAAGAAGCTGTACACAACTGTACTGCTAATGAAGTCCTATGCTTCTCTATCGTCAGAATTATTCATTCCCTTGGAGATTCAAGAAAGGAATCTTGTCTATATCAGGCTGATGCTTCACTAGACTCTAGCTGAGAGGTTAAGGAAATGTTCCAAATAATAAAAGTTATTTGAATTAGAGAATCATAAACAGGTTGCATTGGAAGGAATCTTAAACATCATCTAGTTCCAATACCATCCCCCTTCCCCTCCATGGAACGTTATTTCTTATAATTTCCATCTGAGTAAAAAAAACCAAACAATAGGTTGCCAAAGCACAGCTCAGTTCATATAATCAGAGAAATATTTTAAAACTAAACTAAACAAAACAAACCAATAAGAAACCCCCACATCAAATGTACCACAGAACTTTCTTACTTTGGTAAAATATCACATCTTGTCTCTCAATTCAGAGACTGCTCAAACATGTAGTAAATGTAGTAATGACCTTGAAAAAGATAAGTGTGTTCTTCAAACTTGTACTGCATGACTCAGTAGGCAAAAGGGTGGGCTCAGCCACTGGAAAGCTCTCCCCACCAACCATGAAACAAGTGTGCACACAATAGCTGTAGCTCAGAGTATGATGACACACTACTAAAAGAAGATAAATGCACTCCCAAATATGAAAGGTTGGAAATGTCAGCAATATATCTCGTGAGTTCCGTAATGACAACCATCTCGATTAGAAACAGTATCTACAGTATCTGAGGAAGAGAAAACCACGGAGTTTAAAGGAGCACAGCTCTGTGCAAGAGCAGAAAAATTCTTTCCAACCTTCTGGTATGGGTTTTGCATTTGAGTTTTTTTTAGGATTCTCTACTTCTTTGCTTGTGGGTTGTTGGTTTGACCTGTTCTGGACGAACCAGATTAGTATGCGCAACACTTGAATTTTTATGTTTCCCCCCCTTTGCATAATTATTTTTTTTTCCTGAGTACTCTCATTTCAAGGGTTTATTAAAAGTGTCCTGGAAAGAAGTTCTGCATTTTTAAAAATCTCTTTAAAGTACTAGAAAGACTATCACCTGAAGGAAACAATGAGACAGATTTCCAGTCACAGACGGTTCTCCTAGACTATTACTGATGGACAAAAATGTGACACAAGGTGCAGCAGTGTTGACAACCACACCGGTAATGCTAATTAATAGGAGTCGGCCAATTCAAAACTCCATTTATTTTCATCCTCTGCTTAAAGCTAGCTAGCAATTGTGGAAAGCTTAAACCAAAAAGACAGCAGGACATAGTCATGAAGCCATTTTCACAGTTGTGATACAGGGCAAGCAAGGACCTTGACTTTGAGCTAGACAAACCATTGGGAAAGTAAAAGGCCATCCGATAACAACTCAGTGTTTGTGAACAGCCATCACAGTGGACAGCTTGAAGAATCCCCTGGCATAGAAAAAGCAGAACTACAAACAACTTCACACTTGTGCAGTGAAATATGTGAAAAATTCTCAACAACAAAAAAGTGACGATTAAAGGTTAAAATTTGCAGAAGCAGGCTGAGTGATTTTCCTTTAAATTTAGTCAAACACATTAGTTAAGTACCATTATGTAGTGCGAATATTCAGACAGCTTTTTGCCTTTCAAACAATTTTGTGAGCCTTGAATGAGTGCCCTGACTTTGACTCAAAAAGGCATTCAGTTATCTGCCAAAAACATGAAAAGGAGATGCAGCCCCTGTACAAATGGAGGTTGGACCCCCAAATCCAGCAGGGCAGCAGTTTTTTATCAGTATAAAATTTATGTCTACTCCATTAGTTTCCATGTTGTTCTTCTGCTCATAATAGGCATAATTCACCTTCTCCACTTAGAATTGCAGTTACCATTCTCGCTGTTGATACCTGGAGCAGGAGCTGCAGGACTCGCGACACAAGTACCTCAGGCTGGCAAACTATGGTGAGAAATGATCAGGAGAAATGAGAACCCTTTTAGTTCATCTTCGTAAATCAGTATCTGACGTTCCAGGTATCTAGGTAATGTGCATGAATGTATCTACATTTAAACAAAACCAGCTACCAGGCTTGTGCTTCCAGAAAGTATTCCTGTAGATAGATTAGTGTGCATGTATTTTCACAAGGGGAGTGTCATTCAGAAGCTTATTGCCACAAAGGCAATAGTTACTGGGTTAAAAATTTCCAAGTTCTTAGCAGTTTGAAATAAAAGAGCTGATTCACATCGTGAGATATTGCCATCCATGCTATTGATTTTGTACAGAAGATTTCACCAAGTAACATGCTCGCAGGCATTGTGAGCATTGTCAGTCCTATGCATGCACACACATTACAGGTGTCCCCCCCTGCTAATGATCAACCACATTATGCCGCTGAAGCTCATTTACGCTAGACATACTCTGTGAGGGAGACAACACACTAACCCTTCTCCAAACCATTGCCTCTGCCTTGTGTCTGGAGGTGTAACAAGGACCTAACAACTAGGAAGCATGTGCAGGAAAAGCATGGCAAGGTTGTTAGGCAACACCTGCAATGTATTTTAGGCTCCCTTTGCATTACCATTAATGGCTGCTGATACAATTCCTTATACTTGAAAGCAGGAAAAACGTATCCATCTTTTCCTACTGGGAAATGTCAGTTTATTAAGGGTAACTACCACAAGCAAATTTGACTAGATAGCTGAAGTGGGTAATATGTTGAAGCAACTTTCACATGGATCTGCTAAAATGATGCTAGAAACCTGCAGCTATTAAATCAGCAGAGCAGAAAATGAACCAGAAATAGCAAAAAGTAAAATGTAGCTAAAGAACAGATTAAAACTGCATGGAAGCTGTCTCAGGACTCCCCTGATAAGGTGAATAAACTACAAAGTACATTGGAGTGCTCTAATGTAAGAAAATGGCTATGTGCAATCAGAAATGAGATAATTGAAAAGTGTGATAAAAAAAGTCTGATTTTTAAAATTTGCATTCTCTCTAATGCTTATCTGAAAACATGGGTTACTAAAAGTAATGCTACTGTCTATGTTTTAATCAGTACAGATCTACTGGATTTAATAAGCAGATCTTTCTGAATCTTCTAAAATGTTTACTGTAGGGCTTAAAACTAATCAGAGGTGGAACAAGGAAGTGGAAACTACTGTATTCCGATTGAAAGAAGTAGAAAGAATGGTTGAAAGTAGACAACTTGGGAATTAAAACATGAATTTTATTCTCATTTAATTAAAATCCTATAGCAGGTATAATTATAGAAAGAAGTTAGTTTTCCAGAGAAATAAACCTCCTTCAATCATCTGGAGTCAGTTTTGGAACTTAATTAAGGACACTGAGACTGGGTATAGGCAGCTTTGCATCATAACGCCTTTGTATATCCAGACAAATCTATACCAGCAATTGTAATTTTCTAGGTCTTCATTTAATCAAGCACTATTCACTTGTCCATTCCTGTACAAAATACAAAAAGATAAAATATTATGACCTAGGTAGGACATACTTCAAGAATCAGTCTCTGAGCTTTAAAAATGCATGTTGTTTGACTGAAATCAAAGAACTGGTTGCATATTTAAATTTAAATAATTAAACTTGCAACATAAAGGACTTAATTAAAGAAAACCTCAAATGTATAATACACAAGTTCTGCAGCCTCCACACATTTTTCTGGGAGGAATCAGGAAGAAAAAATATATATTTGAAGCCAGAAAAATACAGTATGCCCACAGTTTTCTCTGACATAATATTGAACATTGTTCAGAGGAATTCCATTACTAATTCCTGAGTCAAATCAATAGATTTTGTCAAATGATTATAAGAATCTCACATGAGATTTTGTATATATTATAATCCTTCCCAGTGTAAATGTGTTTTGTCTTGATTATGGAATGAAGCTATTTTCAACTTGCAATCTTTGGATATTGCTACACCTCCCAACTACTGGGAGGTGTTTTACTGTTAGATTGTTGTTTTAATGCAAATTTTTATAGACTGTAATCAAAATACTGCTCATGTTCCCTTTGATAAAGTAAATAATGAAGTTGAATACATCTATCCCATTTGGTCTTTTGCTATTAAACCCTTCCTAAATAGTTGTATTAGGTCTTCCCTAAGTTTCCACTCAATTTCATGATATCGTTTGGAAATAAAATAGATAATAGAGTTAATTTAAAGTACTAAAAGAAACAAAACTCTTTACATTCCTCCAGAATCCTTAAAAAAAACAAACATCTTTTTCACAAGACTTCCTGGAAACATCATTAGACCAGTCATTCCTGGTCTGGATATTTAACCAGGTACTCCCAAGTCATCTTCATGTTTACATGTAGCACCCAACTTTTTAATAAATTATTATTCTCTTCCAAGAACAATACATTTTGTTGTATTAAAAACATTCGATGAGATGTATATCCAGCTCATCTTTATTACCTGCCCAGAACTCCAGGTTTTGTTCTACTTACAATTTGAAAAGAAATTCCAGTTCTTTGCAGGCAGCTGAGATGTAAGATTTGACCAAAGATACTACTCCAAAAGGATTTCACTGGAATATTTCTATACCAACTTGTGCCTTGTACCCTGGATTGCTTTCCAAGGCCTACAATTAGCAGGCTTAAGTCCACTTAATATGTTCTATATTCATTCTGTATCATTCCAATAGCTTAGATAATTTTTATCTTCTCCGCATTCTAGAGCTGTGCAAACACAAACCATTAGCATGCTTATCCTTTATCAATCAAATATGAAATCTCATAAAAGCAATTTTAGGTAGGAAAGTCTAACTTTCTAACAATTCATATTCATTGTCATTATACAATTGCATATTTTCTTCAGTACTCAGGTCTCCTGTCAGCTGTTGCTTTATTTTTCCCAAGACTGGTGTCAAGCTGATAAACCTATAAATACTTATTTCATCCCATTTACCTTTAGTGAATATTGACACAACATTTAAGCTTCTTCTAATCCTCTGGATTTTTTATAGTGTCTACAAAGCACAGAAAACCAGAACAGTTTGTACAGAAAACCAGAACAGTTTATCCAGAAAGGTCTTTCTCTGCTTTTCTTTTAAAAAAAAAAAAAACAACAAAAAACATTCTTTTTTTTTTTTTTTTAAAAGCAACTTTTTCTGATCTGAGGTCTAATTTTGTACTTGTGGTTAAATACACTTAATATTACTATTAACATGGAAAGCATTTAAACATCAACATTATAATCAAGTTTACATAAGTAAGCTGTTTTTTTCCCTTCTAAAATCAAATCTATTAGACACATTTTCATGGTTACTGTTACTTTTCAAACTGCCTTTTAATTTCCATGATGATATTTATTCTTGTATTCATAGAACCATAGACTCATAGAATCATAGAATAGTTAGGGTTAGAAAGGACCTCAAAATCATCTAGTTCCAAACCCCCTGGCATGGGCAGGGACACCTCCCAGTAAACCATGTCACCCAAGGCTCTGTCCAACCTGGCCTTGAACATCGCCAGCGATGAAGCATTCACAACTTCCCTGGGCAACCCATTCCAATGCCTCACCACCCTTACAGTAAAGAATTTCTTCCTCATATTCAATCTAAACTTTCTCTGTTTAAGTTTGAACCCATTACCCCTTGTCCTCTTACTACAGTCCCTAACAAAGCGTCCCTCCCCAGCATCCCTATAGCCCCTCTTCAGATACTGGAAGGCTGCTGTGAGGTCTCCACGCAGCCTTCTCTTCTCCAGCCTGAACAGCCTATCCAACTTTCTCATCCTATCTTCACACGGGAGGTGCTCCAGTCCCCTGATCATCCTCCTGGCCCTCCTCAGGACTTGTTCCAACAGTTCCATGTCCTTTTTATGTTGAGGACACCAGAACTGCACACAATACTCCAAGTGAGGTCTCACGAGAGCAGAGTAGAGGGGCATGATCACGTCCCTCGACCTGCTGGTCATGCTCCTTTGGATGCAGCCCAAGATATGGCTGGCTTTCTGGGCTGCAAGCGCATACTGCCAGCTCATGTTTAATTCCTTATCAACCAACACCCCCAAGTCTTTCTGCGCAGGGCTGCTCTCAATCTCTTCTCTGCCCAACCTGGAGCTGTGCCTGGGATTGCTCCCACCCACGTGTAGGACCTTGCACTTGGCATGGTTAAACTTCATCAGTTTGGCATCAGCCCACCTCACAAGCATGTCAAGGTCCCTCTGGATGGCATTCCTTCCCTCCAGCGTATCAGCTGAACCACACAGCTTGGTGTTATCAGCAAACTTGTTGAGGGCGCACTCAATCCCGCTGTCTGTGTCACCGACAAAGATATTGAACAAGACCGGTCCCAACACCAGTCCCTGAGGGAACACCACTTGTTACTGGTCTCCAGATGGACATTGAGCCATTGACCACAACTCTTTGCATGCAGCCATCTGGCCAGTTCTTTATCCACCCAGTTGTCCATCTATCAAATTGATGTCTCCTCAATTTAGAGACAAGGATGTCATGTGAGACAGTGTCAAACGCCTTGCACAAGTCCAGGTAGATGACATCAACTGCTCAACCCCTGTCCATCAGTTCCATAGCCCCATCATAGAAGACTACCAGATTGGTGAGGCAGGATTTCCCCTTAGTGAAGCCATTCTGGCTGTCACCAAGCACCTTGTTGTTTTTCATGTGCCTTAGCATGCCTTCCAGGAGAATAATATATAATATATATATTCCTATAATAATAGTCTGAATTTACATAAACTGTTCTAGCTCCTTTGATAGTAATTCTATAAAACAAGAGTTTTAATACTGGAAGACTGCTATTTCATATCTCATGATGGAGTACAGAATGCACAAAAATTAAATTATAAATACACAGTAATTCTTCAAGTTGCTTGAAAAACTATTTGGATTTTGAGAATAAGAGACTCCTAATATACTTATTCTGAAGTTATAAGTGTGGCCTGTCTAAATTACCTAAAGCAAGCCATTTAGTACATGGAAAACTAAAGTCTAAGAAGCACAGAATTCAAGCGCATGAAAACCAACCATGTGTTTACTTTTGCCCTCAGATACTGCAGTCACAGCTACTTTTTGTCTCAAGATAACTTGACGTTCACTGGTGCTGAAAATACCTTACTAAGGTTAAAATGAGTTTAGGCTTATTTACATGACAACTGCAGTGTCAGCAAACCTTAAAAAACACAATACAATTTTTGATTTATTTTTTTCTTTTTTTAGGTGTGAGAAGGGGGACAATAGTGGGAACTGAGAAAGTATTTGGTCCTGCCTGATATTATAGTTTCTGTTATCCTTGTTTGACTGGGAACAAACACAAAATGAATATTTACAAAGCCTAACTCCATTAATACAGTAAGTAGAAGGTATATTTTAGCAAAGGAATGACATAGTACCAAAGAATTTAATCCATGAGACTTCTCCAGCTAAGGAAAGAAATCACTGCCCTCTAATACTTCAAATACATTGTTGAAAAATGTGGAATACCAAATGGAAGATAGAATAAATATAACTTGCAAAATAAAATTGTTCTTAACGTTCTTACAGTAGTTTTGAATAGAACTTTAGTTTTGGCCTGTTTCTGAGAACACTTACTAGATGTAAGTAGGATAGTCTGTTTATAGAAATTATGATTTCTGCTATGCTGAGTTCTTGTAACATGAATGGCCAATGAAATGGTCTGGTTAAAGCAGATACCCCTATGCTTATTAATACAACTGTTCCAGCTCCAGTTGTCTTTACATGACTCTGAATGGTACTGTAAAGGCACAGTAAATTTACTCACATTCTTAACAACACCCTCCTCCTTTCTTGGTTTAGGCATGGCAAGAACATGACATGAACAACAAAAGAAAGTAATCTAAGCAAGCTCTAAAGCATCTTTGGAGATAAAGTTGCCTTTGCCTTAGAAATATCCCACACAAAGCTAAACCAAACCTCAAACAGATAATAAGCAAATACTTCCTATTTCTATACTGTTCAGACAATACGATTTCAGCTTGAAGAAATACGGATCACTAAAATGAAGACCTACCTACTTTTCTGTTGCCTCCTTGTTAAAACAATTCCAGACTCACAAAACCTGACCACTTATCTGAGAGCAGTGGATCAAGAAGTTTTTGCTCCATTCCATATTATCCCATAAACTGACAAAATAAACTATTTTACAATAGTAACAAACTTCTGAGACTGATGTTTTACAACAAAAACTTGAAAAAGGATCAAGGACTGCAATACCGCATTGTTTTTTTTAAATTCCAGTGGCTAGGAATTGTAGAGCCTTCAGACCTCTCCTATTAGCTAGCACCAGTGCCACCCCCAACATAACAACAAAACAACAAAACATACCACGAAGAATGAGTCATTAAGCAGATATATGCTATAGCGCTTGAGCCAGTTTTTAGAGCAATACTGGAGAATAACTTTTGAATAGGTATCTGATAAACAGATTACTCGCAATGTTTCTAGCAGTTACAACTGTGGGGATGCAGCAACCAAGCTGACATCTCCTTGAGATACTATGAAAGACCCTATTTGATGTTTCAATAGAAAATGCTTTTTAGACCTAGAAAAAATACCACTGTTTGTATTGGACTTCCATACTGATTCAATAGGCTGATCAGATGTTGTGACTGACAGCAGTTTCTATCTGCAGGATCATTCAACCATAAAATTGTTGTCAAGGCAGTCCCAATCAAAAGCAGCTGGGTGCACAGGAAACACATGGTGCTCATATGACGATGCTTTCAGCATACATAGATGCAAGCAAAGAAGGATTTTATTGAACATTCATGATCAATTGAGGCACACATAAATTACTGTGATTTTTATATCGCCATTTAGCTACACTCTGAAAGAAAGAAAAAGCCCTAGTTTTACATAGAGATCAAAGGAGAAGCTATTGTCTTCCAAATTACCATTCAGCTCTAACACAAAATTGGTACAACAGTCTGTGGAATGCTGATAACATTTTATGCTGCAGTTAGCCACAGATTGTCTGAAGTACAGAAAAGTCAAAGCATAGATGATTTAAAGTGAAAGATGTTGTCGCACGGTTAAATTTTACTGGTTTGGGCTGAATTTCCCAAGTATGTGATTAAGAGAATGGGTAGCTGTGAATCAGTAATCTCCAATTTCCAAGCAAATGAGAAAAGAATCATAAAATGAGAACATCTTTTTCAGACTATAGTTTCTTTTAAAGGTTTTTCATTAACTGAAGTTAAAGAAGTTGAACTTCCAGAATGGGATAATTGAGAAGTAAGCCATGAAGCCCTATAGCTGGCTCTGAAATCCATCTGTGTTGTGCTAATTACTGAGCAATTATTTCACACTTGCAATTTTGGAATGTTCCACCCAAAATATCTCAGACAAGTTAATGTGAAATAAAAATCCTAACAAATTCAAGCTTCAAGGTCATTGTTCTGTTTTGACGTGTAAAGGAAATCCATTTACATCCAGAATCTCACAAACCTATACCCAGAATTAGTCTGTTAATTCTGCTGTGCCCTAAGCAATGCTGAAATGATCTGAAGAAATCACTTGCCAAAATAAAAGCACACTTTATGATATAACAAAGCATATGGAAACAAAACAACATCTAAATTATACAAACAGGCTGCTATCAGTTTTCTTCTTAAACACCCTTAATATAATAATTATATATACAAGGGTATCCACAGCGCAAGCTGTACCATCAAATTGCACACTAGGATCATACAGTAAATTGTTTCTGTATCCACCAGCAGACTTTGAATAGTGTTAAATATTATTTTGAATTTCAAATACAGTTGACATTTGTATCATGATTAGAAATATAATTTCTTTTAGTTACAAAAGATTACAAGAAAATCTGCTATCTATAAAAATGGTAATAAATAGGCAGTGTCACTTTTAATTAACTATGCGTTAATGTATACAGCAGCATATCTTCCCCAGCTTTCCTGAAGAAAGGGAAGTTAAGGTGGTTTGTCATTAAGAACAAAGGATTAAACAAATTAAGAGTGGATGATAAAATAATGTAGCTATACCAAGCAATACCAGAAATAATTCAATAATTCTAAGTATACGGAAGCCCTCATAAACCTTAAAGCCTAGCCATTAACAAAATGTATGCTTATAACAAACAAACAAATAAATAAACAAACAAATAGATAAATCAAAGCTCAAAACCTGAATGTAAGTGAGATAAAATGAAAGTGGAAATAAAAGGAAAGCAGAGATAACAGGAAATTAATTTTCATTTTCAAATGGGATTTCCTTTCAGTTATAGGCTCTGGAGCTGAACCAGGAACTGCACAAATACATATATGTCCAGAGCTAATGTACACACAGCTTTGACAATCTGAGTGATAAAAGAAAGCCAGCAAGGTGTGCTAATCCATGATATTGGAGAAGACAACATTTAATTACCTGTCTTTAACAGAGAAGGGCAAATATTGCAAACAAACAGAAATACATTCATATAAATATATTCAGAGAATATTTCTTCATATTTTTAAATGAAACTGTTGTAGTAGCTGTCAATATATGTCACCCTTCTATAAAGATTCCTATAACCAAGTTTTCATTTGAGCAATGCATTTAAAACCTTTCCCCTGCAATTTAGAGCGGAAGTTTTGAATCCTAAATAAAGCAGCATGCATTGACTACTAGCAAAGAGTCCATGGACTCCTTACTAGAGACCTGAGAGACACACACTGGTCTAATAGGATGTGTTTAGTTTGACGCCTATGGCTGAATACAATGCATTTAAATACTAAACCATACATACTCCAGCAGTCTACCTCTATTAAGCAGTAATTTTCTTTGCATGCCTAAAAAAAAAAAACAGATGAGAAAAAGATTCATGTTTTTTTTTTTAGAAAAACAAACAAAAAAATCAAGAAAGTTCTCATCGGTAGGAAATCTAAAACCTATTCAAAAGCCCATTAAAATTTCCACTTGACAGAGAGAACTAGTGTCATTTGTTATGCAATCATTCCGAATTAACTAATACAATTCCTATTTTGAACACTGAGCATCAAATTCTTACAGAGCAACTCATGATTGAGTTCAATAGAATCAACACATATGGAAAAAAATTGAACACAATGAAGGAAAGGGTAATTTGGTAACTGAGGTTGAAATATGTCTCAGCTAACCTTAGGTACCAGTATAAGAATTTATAGCTCCTCTAGCCACCACAGGCATTGTTTTATAGTTTTATTTTTCAGCTTTTCACAATTCATCTTATTTATTATAGATGTTTAGTTCAGAATAAGATGAAATGTGCCCTAGACTTCATTGACATGATTTCTCTCACAGTAAAGAAAAGCCAGTGCAATTAGCATCAATATGTATGTCTATAGTTGGTCAAAGAAATTCCACCTAGGCTCTCAAAGAATATCATGCTTCATAACCTCTGCCCTTCTCTTTCATATATGCAACAAAACCAAAAGTACAGATAAAAAGTCCAAGCAGCTCAGTTGAGTTAATTTTGTTAAAACAGTCTTTCAATTTAAAGCTGAATTCTCCATCTCAGTAATGACATAAGACATCCTGCATACTGTGCAACACATTATTGACCACTCCTTACATATCTGCAGACCAGTTTCAGCTCTAGTGTAAGGTGATGTTAGGGCAAAAGGTCTGCAAAAGGTCTGCACTATCTTTTACTCCCAGTATCTGTAAACTTTTCAGTCACCCCACAGAAGCACATTTAAATATTGGAAGGGTGACAAAATGTAATATGGAGGTATCTGAAAAGGCCTGATAAACCAAGACAATACAGTATATAACAGAGCATGAACTACACTTAAAAAAATAAACCAGCTCTGAAATAAAAACTCAGATTTTGCCACCTGTTTCAACAAAGACATAAAGAAACAAGAATTTAGAATGCAAGAGAACAAGGTTTGCACTTCAGCCAGTTCCCAGCCATTTAATTCTTTTTAATTTTTATTCTTTAATTGTGCATAAAATACATTTCATAACAGTACTGCATGTTATATAAATTCAATGTTATTTGCCTGATTGGAAACCAGTGCAAACACATTAAGGCCATGCATTGGCAGAAATTAATGATTTGAGTAAATTTTACTCATTCCTGTTTTAGTTCTTTTCTTTGAGCTTATTTGTATTTTTTTTTGACAGTTTCTTAGTTCTCACTTAAATAAAAAATTCTTTACTTTGAGGGTGGTCAAACACTAGAATGGTTACCCAGCAAAAGTTGTGAAGCTGTTCAAAACTCAACTGTAAAAGATACTGAGCATCCTGCTCTAGCTGACTCTGCTCTGACCTGGAGGGGTGGCCTTGTCAATTTCCAGATGGCCCCTTGTGGTGCCTTCACAGAACCTCAAAAATTCCGTGACCCAGTGGTATTTGTGGCTTCCAAGCTACATCTCTTCTCAAACCTCTCTATTTCATGCCATCATCCTTTCTTCCCCCTTCAAAGGTTACCCTGACTTGGCACATAATTTTCAATTTCCTCCTTTCTGCCTTCCATTTTTATACCTCCACCTGCTCACCATTTTAAAATTGTCACAGTTGGACTGAAATTGTTACTTCAGGAGCAAGTTTCCTCTGTTGACCAGAAATGATGTTGAATAACAGAATTTGTAACAAAGTTCCCACATGTTAAGAATGGCATTGTCCATTACGTGGCTGACAGCATAACTCTTCATGAGTTATGAACAACTCATAAGTTCAAGCCTTCTAATAATTCTTAGTTTGTTTAAAGTGGTAAAAAAGTAAAATAGCAGTTTTCCCAGAATGAGCACAATGACCCCATATTTCATGTTTTCTACTTATCACATGATTCACTAGGAATCATGAAAGGTTTTAAGGGGTCTGCTTACACTGTAGGTTGTGCCGTCTCCATTATTTATTGCAATAACACTTGCTGGCACCATGTCTAACAAAATAGTTCCAGAATAAGCAACATAACAAATTGCTGCTTTAACTCTTGAAACAGTTTGCATACCGTGTGGTCTTTTTTCATCATCTTCATTGCATAGGACTACAGATTTCCTGACGACATTTTGTTTGCTGAAACTGCTAAGGGCACACAGAACTAGTGAACTGAAGTCCTGAGCAATGTGCTGTAACTGACATGCAATTCACCATTTAACCATTGCTGTACATGATATATTGGAGGTGATATGAACATGACCCTATCCTTAATGCATTTGGGATCAAATATTAATCTTCAGCTGTAAGTTTTAAAATACTGTATAGAACTACTTTTGTACCAAACTATCATAAATGCAAGGATTTACTAACTTAAAGAATTTATTTCTAGTTATGTAAGATTAATTAATGAACTATATTCATTAGCACAACCATTTCCTCAGAGCTCCATACTACTATCAGAATATTTAACTTTTACAGCAATCATTTACAAATGTGCAAATTCACACAGTGCATTACATTCTGATGTTATTCTGAATTTCAGAAATCCTTTTGCCCTTATAAGTTCTATCAAGAAACACAAGACACAGAACAAATCTGATTTATGAAATTTTAACATCTCATGTTGAACAGAAAATTTCATCCTTTGGGTTACCCCAAATTTTTTTTTCCCTCCTGCTATGCATACAGGCTTGAATCTACAAAGGATAATTTACACCAAGGATGCTATTCCACTGTCACTCACATAAGTGCTGACCTGTAATAACTGCATTTGGATTAAACTGTCTATCTTTCTTCGAACATCACCAGTTGAATAGGGCTTTTGTCAAGCAGTTGAATTTTCTCAGTATTTAATGAAATTGACAGATTTTGGACTGTTTGTTAGTTAATATGTGTCTTTTAGAATGCCATTAGGGTCAATATATCTAACATAGAATACATATATGTATGCATGTACATACATATATGTATACACACGTTCTATGAAATTAATCCAGGAAGTCACAAACAATGCGAAAAGCTGAGGAAACTCCTGCACAGACCACTGCTTTTGTTGGATTTCTGGTGTTTTCTTATTTATATTGATGCACAAACTGGTTCGTACTACTGACTTTGGATACAAGATAGTTCATGTATCTTGTCAGGGATCTAAATCAAAGCCTGATGGAAAGTCTCAGATTGGCTTTAAGGCACCTTGGAAAAACCTTCAAAGTTACACAGCATAAGAGAAAAGTTTTTGAATAATACATTTTAAAGCTTAGAAAGACCTCTTTTTTCTTCAGTTATTTTCTCCAACCACTAGATCACGTTTTGTGAACAATAAATCACTGTTTCCACCCAACATTACCCTTTCTGCACTGAACATGCTAACAGGCAACAGTAGGAGAAACTTTTAAAAGTATTTGTAAGTTCAGAAACATACATATTTTCATAAATAACTTCTGACATTGTTCCCATTCTCCCATGCTTCACGTACTTGTTTTCATCATATAAACAAAAGTACTCAGGATATTTTTATTTTTTGTTGGTAACAAAGATGAAAATAATGTGTCAATTGGTTTTTAAAGCCATCCCATTATAATTAGGATACAAATCTCCACAGAAACATATGCTGTCTATAATAAAGTACTAGAACAAAGATATTTAGATAGAGAGATAGGCATAGAGGTATCTGTCTATAACTAATATAGCTAAGATGTATCTTAAGAAAAGTACTACGCATGCCTGCAAGTTACTTTTTTGTTATACTGTAATTGGTTAGTGCACATCTATTTACAATGCTAAACTTACTCATCAGAAGTATTTCCAAATGAATATTTTTCAGCACCAGTAGAAAGGTTCTGTTATTTCACAGCTTTGGCTTTTTTGCCATGGCTGGTTTTGGCTTGTTTGGAGAGGAGGGTCAATTATGACTAAATATGCAAATGTATCCCTTCAGCCACAAGAGCAGTCACAACTTGTCACATACTAGAGTACCCGCCACTGAACTTACAATCTTCTTTTGAAATTTCCAGTACAGTAACCACATATTAAAGCTGTGAGCTTGATCAAATCCTGTTGACTTTACGAAATACTCACATCGATTTTATTTGCAAAGGAGTACCTTTCACCCGCACAATAATTTAAAGAATATTTTTGCAATCTGAAGACTCATTTAAGCAGAATAATTGGCAACAATAGCACTTACCTGATTGTGTGGAATAGAGGTTACACAGCTATTTTCCAACTCAAAACCATGCAATAGCCATATTAAAAAAAATAATGCAATGTTCGAAATTTATGAAAATTGGGGGCTTATTCATAATGCTTTTTAAGAGGCTTCTAAACACAAGTAGTGCAATTTTCTACTTGCTTGTGATCAAAAGAAAAGTGCCATATGTAATTATTTATGGAGAGATACTGCACACGGACTAGGAGGTTTAGATCAGTTGATATGTAATAGTTTGGCCACTATAAAAATTAATCAAGTCAATACTGCATTCTGGCCTAAAAGAATGATGAGCCTCTTTTCACTAAGAGAAATCAGTCATGACTATCATACTGTCACCAGCCTATTGAAAGGACTAGAACAAATCAATATCACACAGAAAGATGGATCAAGCATGAATCAATGTGGCAAGCACATAACCAAACAGACATGGAATTAAACAAGAAAGAGAAATGAAATGAAACGAAACCAAAACAAAAAGCTAAACACACAAAACCAACAAAGATTGTTGCTTAACCTGTTTTGTCAGAGCTGGTATTGATGGTATTGGTAGTGATGGAAGTGAAGGTAGTCTTTGCGCTGTCCTTGGTAGTAACAGATTTCTGCTTATTTTTCATGGCTTCCAGTGCTTTGAGCTTCTTGGCATGTTTAGTGCCTTTGTAGTGGGCCGCAGCCTGGCTCTACAAAGGAGAACAAAATGAACCATGCAATCAGGCTCATTTCTAAACTGGCATTCTCTGTATTAGTACAAATACAGACTACCTTTCAATAATGGGTACCATTCACATTATCCAAGTAGTGACCAAACAGAAAAACATATTTAGAATGATGCTTGAAAAACAATGGAAAAAATATTCAAGCCACCCCAAATAGTAAGTATAGTATTACTGCATAACAGTATATTACCAAAATAAGGTTGTTTTAGTCTACCATGCTACCATTAGTTTTTCTATCAAGACTTCTTTTGCTTTCACACTTAAAAAAAAAAAAATTAACTCTCAGACAACAGGGAGGAAGACACTCTCCTCCCATTTGCTTTGTACTTTTCCAGTTTCTATTTCAAACTAGAGATTCAGTCAAAGCTTCCTTCAAAGAACAGTTTACTTTTAACAGTGGTATCAGGAACTTGCTAGCAAAGACTGACAGTAGAAACAAACCAAAAGAACCCAAACCAAAGCCGAAGCCCAAACAAAAGGAAGCAAAACATAAAACACTCTCTTCAAAGCCCATCACGAAAGACTTAACTGAATGGGAGGCAGACATGCAATTAGCTGGCTTTCTTAAAAAAAAAAAAAAAAAGAAAAAAAAATTACTTTTGTTCACCTGCTACAAAAATGTTTGAAATTCAAAGGCAAGAGCATCCTTTCAAAGGAGAAAGCTCACACAAATCCTGTCACAGTCCAAAATGTATTTTGGCTACTTGATATTGTTAAGCTAAAATAGATTTGCATGTATATTGCTATTAAGATTTATGTATTACTTGGAAAGTATCCTTATTATTCTAAGAGTTAAAACCAACTTTCCTGCATTTAATTTATGTTGCAAATATAATTTAAGAATAGCATTTGAAGTAAAGATTAAACTTTATACAAACCTCACTGGCATTAGTATAAATATTCAGAGTTTATTTCTTTTCTAATTATTTAAAATCTTAAAAGAAAGTCTTCCAGTTAAGAAGTTAACAACCTCAAAAATTCTTTTTCTTTTTTTCTGAGCTTCAGAGTTTTGAAAGTAGCAGCTTTCTTACTCGAATGAGAAATTAAGATTATAGAAAAATAGTCATAATCTAGCTACTACAGAACTGCAGAAATGAACAGCAACTATGCTGGATCAGCCCAAGGACCCAAAAAGGTCAATATATTGCTTCTGGCATTAAATAGAATAGCAGATACTTAGAACATAAAGGAAAGGTAAATGCTTTCCATTGTAGAATAATAATAAGAAAAAAACACATATATAATTTACTGGCTACAAACTCAAAGGATCAAAGGAATAAAATGACAGTTACTTGACTCACTAAGCCACTCATGCAGGTGGAAAAAACCTGCATTATTTGGCATCTGTTAGTCATTAGACCTTCATTTAATGTTATTTAATATGCTGAATTTGGGAGTGAGAGGAAGTTCTACTGAGTATCAAATAAGACTGCATACTAATGCATCTTGAGATTTATGACTTCCAGCTTTCATGAAAGCCATGATTCCTTCCAGATGCCTGAGGTTTGAGAAGCTCAAGGTGATTAGGGAAGAAGTGAGAGAACTTGTCAAAACCTATGTACGCATGCATAGATTTTCACACATGCATATATTCTTCTTGTATATTGAAATGCATCATTCAGTTTGGTTGAAAAGCCAGTTTCTCTATACCTAAAATAATGTAAATATTGTATTAGGTACCCTTATTGAAAGAACACTGGACAGTGAAGTTATTAATTAGAAACAACCTGAACAGAAACAGCACAATCATGCACCTTTCACAATTCCCAACACATAACATTAGACATACTGTAAGCCAAATAGAAACAATCAAGAGATATTAATTACTGTTAAACTGAAAGACCAGTGTCAAATTACAATGATGTATTAAAAATGACATTATATGGTACATCTTCATGTTGCTATCATGTCAAATATTTTTAGAGTTTCTAGTCAAATTTAATTACCAGTCAGCTCCAGATTCTGACTTCACTTGTTCTAAGAGTGCAATTCTTCAAGTATAAAGTCAGAACATGGTCCTTAATACTGAATGTTCATATTAGTTTGATCCACAGCTCAACTTTATTCACAAAATGGTTGTTGAAGCACCTCAGGTTTATGCCTCCTGCATCCATACTTCCCTTCCAATTCTTGCAGCTACAACTTCACACAACTCAACTCAAGCAGTGTTGGATATACAATGCTTATACAATGAGGGTCGATGTAGAAACTGGTGACCTTTTCAGTGTTCTGAAATATATGAATGAAATTGCTCCATAGTAGAAAAACATTGCTCAAATTTACAAGTACAACGGCTGCTATGCAGAATTGTCCATTACTCACTTCCCACAGAGTGCTGTTTATCCAGCCTATACTTAGAGATGATCTTTATGCCTTTTTTATTTCAACATTTAAATCTCTGTCCTCTGTGGAGACATGAAGCCATCTGAGCTTGTTTCAATATAACTATAGATAGCACATTAATGGTAGTTTTATGTAAGAGTACACAGATTGCTCTTAAGCATTTAAGCACCTCCAAATTAGCTTGTGCTGAACTTCTACAACTGAATTGGAACCCTAAAAAAAAACCAAAACCAACAAAAAACAACCTCAAGAAACCCCAATCAAACATCTGTCAATATCTTCCCTTGTAGGGAAATGGAAAAAATGCTCATAAATACCTTTTTTAGCACAGCAATGTAAAGCATGGTATCTCACTGAATCATTTCTTGCAGCCATAAGAGAACTAAAATTATCCTTGTTGCTTAAATGGCATTTAGTTCTAACTTACAAAACTCATTGCTTAACCAGTATTTACTTGTAGGTTAAATACAAAAATAACATAGATCATAAAATGCAGTTATTCCCAACTTGCATTCAGCATTAAGAAATATTAAAAGAGAATAAAAGTCATTAGTCCTACCATTTGGTGCCAACCAAATGATGCTTAACTGAGTGAAGAGACTGTACCCCTTCAGAAAGGTGAGAAGGAGTCCAACAGTTGCAAAATGCAAGTAGATAATACATACATGTATTACCTTACCAAGCAGAGCTAGAAGTTGTGCTCAGATGAGTTCATGAACAGAAGTTACAGGTGAAACCCTACATCTATAGAAACCGATGGGAATCAAAGGAGTATTTCCCTTTCCATGTTTTGACTTTTATAATTGCTCATCTTGATGTAAGACAGTTCCCTTTGAGAAACAACTGTCTGATGTAAAATCAGATGAAAGAGATACAGGACAATCCTAAAGAAAAAATTCCTTATTTCCACAGAACACTTTGTAATCAGCCATCCTAACACCCCTCTAATATTAAATTCTGTTTCTGCTCATGATTATAAAAGAACACATTAGAAGAATACCTTCAGAAAGAGCTTACTTTCTCCTTCCATCATAGTTTCCAAGTTTGCTTCTCACAACATGATTTCCATGTTTGACACAAAGAATTAACCCTAGCACGGTGAAGACAAGTCACTCTCAGCTAAACATGCAGCTCAGTCAGTGAAGAAGCATGAGAAGTATGTCAGTTATTGCTGGTGCAATATTAGAGTGACTTTAAAAAAATATATCTATTATTGAAAAAGATGTCTAACAAGAAATCAAAAGGTACATTATTACTTCATATTTGAAGATGAAAACTTGAGGATCCTTAAGTGAATATTGAGGTCTCTGATCCTGCAAGTTACATGTAAACAAACTTTGGTCTATGGGAATTACTTCAAGGAAATGGCAAGATGTCTAAACAGCAAATCACTTTTCAAGGTTATTTGCAATGAAGTCCTGCTTATTTGAGTGGTATAAGTCAAATTAAGCATCTCTTTTGCAAAACATAATTTCCTCTGGTTCCATGTATCTATCTTGAATAATTAGGGACCTTTCTAATCTTTATATTTTGTAACCTTCCCAAACTGTTAAAATATAAAAAAATGCATATGTCTATATAATGATTTATTGGGTGTGTATATATATATATATCTATATGTTATAAACATGCATACACATACCATAAAAATTTCTACATACCAGAATGTCAAAACTCAGCTTAAGTGCAATACTGTACCACAATTACCATAAGGACATGATATTACCAAACAAATTGCAGTATATAAAGTATGATGAGAAAGGTGAAATATTTTAAACAATCCAGATAGTATTTGCTTACACTTACATGGAAGTCCTCAAAAGTTTGATTGCCTGCCTAAGGTACTTCACCAAATCATATCTTCTCACTTATGCTTTTAGGCATTGGTCCAAAAAAAACATTGTGCTTCATTTTGCACATGGAGACAGAGCGTTATCTTCCTATTCAGAGAGTTTTCAGCTTCACAGCACTGCATCTTCTATCCTTCCCATATCTCTCCTGGTTCACCTTATATTACAGTCTTCTTAGAGATGGTTTTCCTGCCTCATCCATTCCTTCCAGGCAATACCTTCATAGTAAAATCCAGCTCAAAGAACATTTTTTAAAAAGTGTTGTGAATATTTTCCTCCAAGTCTTCCTCACAAATATTCAGTCCAACTATCCTGCACCATGTCTTTTTCATTTTACAATGCATTTTGAAAGACTTTTGTTGTGGAGAATGGTCCACTCCATGCTGTCATCTGACCAATTAGTAGCAAGGCCGCATTCTGTCTGCACCCTTAGAAATCCACAAATGAGGGGGCTAAAAACTCCTTTTTTTGTCCATCTGAGATTTCAGTAGATCACATCATGTCTTTGTTTCCTACAAGCTACTGGATACTACCATTACCGCTGCTGTTATTCCCAGTAAAATAGTAGCAATTTTTGCTAACACATCAGCAACTGATGTCAGGATCCTCCAGACTAAAAAACTCTAAAAACAATGAGTTTCCAGGTTCAAACTAATACTGTCAGCGAAATGGGCACACACGCAAAGCAATCATACACAACTGCACAGCCAAGAGTGCTTCTATCCTTGGTGAAATGAGGGAAATTGTTTATGAGATACCTATGCTACACATTGTCTCAATCTCCAAGTACAGAACATTTTCCTAAAGTTGGGCTGTCAGTAAGTACTGCAAATACAATTTTACAGATGTTCTAAGCACCAAAGAAGGTGATAAACATCAAAAGACATGTTTTATTTTTGGAACAAGTATCATGCTTGTTTCTAATGACTCCAAAGCCTGGTAAGTCAGTGATGACAGCACTGCTCAGGGAAGGTTGCAGTATGCAGCTGAGACATCTGGAGACTACCAGGCATGCGCTATTTACATAACCTGAGCTGATCTCTATGGAACTTCTCCAGTAAGTAAACTTGAGAAGTTTACTGAGAGAAAGTCAACAGCCTTGATCGGCCCAACAGTTGGTTCTGCTTAGGGCAGGGCTTTTATTGTGAGCCATGCCAGATGATACGAGGATTATACAGTCTCCTGCGCTGAGATGTATTTACTCTATTTAGTAAGTAACCTTTTATTTGAGGGTATTTTAATTTTTCAAAAATAATTTCTTAGCAGGCCTACTGTTTTGTTTGCCCAGTGAGTACACCCAGGCAATTCAGGACTAACAAGTCCTATGCTTCCTTTCTAGAAAGCAGGGGAATTTCATGCACTTCAGCAGAGCTTCACAGACACAATACAAGAGACAAACAAAACTTTGCAGATGATTAAGTGAAGACATGTAATGCAATTTTTAAAGGTAATGTCAACACAATGACATGCTTCATATTGAACAAGAAGAGAATCCTGATTTCTGTCTGATACATACAAACTCAATCTGCAGTCAATTACAGTAGAGATAAATGTTGCCTGTCATCATATCTTTCTTCTGCTATGCTTAACCTTTATCTTCTCAATTGTGTCATTTCAATTTTTTGTGTAACTCTATCATCAACACTACTGTGTAATACAGAACCAGAGGTCTAACTACATTATGCACTGGGATGTAACTGTGGTATAAAACACCCAAGATGCGCGTAATATTATTTCTTTCAGATATGCTCTGAGAGAAGCTTTTTGCCCCCGAAACTGTGATTGATCAATTTGCTCTCTTCCCTAGAACCAAATACACAATAGCAGAGCAAGTACCAATAAGGACCTTTCTGCAGAAAAGAAAGTATTTCTCCATTATTGTGTCAGAACACATAAAATGTCCCAGCATATCAATTCCCAATTATTTAATTTTCTCTTTTCATGTAAAGAAAAACTTCCTGTTCCTTCTTCTCCTTCAAAAAGCGTTTATTCAATACACTCATGAACATATCCTGAGACTCAAGGATCAGAGTGAATGGGTGCTTTCTGAACTCACTAGCTCCTTTGCATTCACAAAGCTGCTCCATCCCACTCCCTCTGCTTGAGCTTCTTCCTGAGTCACTTATATAATGGCGAGAGACTGTACCTGGCAGGAGTTTGCATCACATTGTGAGAGATTGGCATTCACGCCATTCTTATGGAAAAATCATCCATCCTATAGTAAAATCAATTTCATCTTCATTATGGAAAGAAGTATCATATTTTCATTATGGAAAGGAAAATCTATTTTATCTTGGTCAGATGCAGAAATTAAAAATTTTCTACTTGATGTTTCTTGTCCCATATTGCAGCATCTTCATAACCACACATCTGGTTTGTGATGTAGGCTGCCACTGAGCATGGCATTATTTGAAATGATTTAAGCAAAATACAAAACTTGACTAGGTATAACATACTTCACTCTGCATTCCAAATAGATATACACAGTGTAAAAATATGCTTAGTGAAGGCAAGATAGCTCAGGTAATCCCTTCCCATACCTGGCATTTTTCTTTTAAGAACACCTGTACTTTATACAGCACAACAAAAGCTCATTGCATGAACAGATTATTTACTTTATCATATAATTTATCATTAGTATTGTTAATCAGTTATATTGTTAATCAGTAATTGGGAAAATCAGTTTTTAACTCATTTTGACAAGGTTATTAATTCTAGTTTCTAGACGCTCTTACATGATGGTTTTTATAGTAATAATGGTTACATTTTAGGGAGCTCTTTTGATGAGGGGGGTGAAACATTCTTTTTTGCAAACTGATATAATCAGTGAAACTAACTTTAACATTTAATGCCATCTTTACTGTATTAAACAGCAGCATCATTTATTTTTCCCATGGTAAATCTTACTGTAGTCAGAATTCCAAGAAAATATTAAATATTAAACATGTTTATTTTTTCCCATTCACATTTGCCACGTGATTCATCTCAGATAAACCTCAGAATGAGAGAGGTCAACCTGTACACACTGTTATGTGCTACACATGATAAAATAAACCATGTATTAATTCAGTTTAGTAAATATAGCATATATGCTTCCAGTTTTGAACCTGGAAATGACATATTTGGGGCTGAGAACTTGAGCAAATTGTATATGTCATTATAATTTTGTACAAACGTACCCCAGCTCCCCTCCAATAGCAATAGACGCACATCTTATATTCATTGTTTTAATTAACACCTTTTAAATAGGGTGTCAATAATGGCTATACTAAAAGTGGAAGCTGACATATATTTATCTATGAAACAACAAAGAAAATAAGCTCAAGATGGTTGTGATTTACTTAATAATGAGTTTAATAATGTGAATATAATTTAATGTTCAGGTTATACACAAACAAGGATTTATTTAAAATCAACAGATGCTGTGGAAATTAAAATAACTGTTTTAAAAACAGTAATTTTCTAAATAGTGTTGAAAAGTTTAGTATTTTCTACTGTCATCTAAAAAGTAATGACAGTGGTGGATATATGTAGCCAACGCCTTCTTTTTGAATCTCAATTTGTCACAGTTCACAACAGCTAATGGGAGTCAAGGGCGCACACACACACACTTACCTGCCCAGAGCCTCAGTTCATTTAGAAACTTTACACTGAATAAGCATAAAACACTTGATTCCCTCAACATCCAGCTTGTGAACTGAATAGAGAAAGTTGAGTGGGTGGGTTTAGCATAGTTCATCTGAGTGTTTTCACCTGGTTTCTGTTGCCAAGGAAACCATTTTGGTCTGTTTACATTCATTATAGCAATCTCATTGAATTCTGACTTTCAGATTTTTTTTGACTGAACCAAAGGCATCAGAGAATAGTGCTGAGGCACAAAGATACTACAAGAAATTTTACAGAAAACAGGAGAAGTTTAAAAGGTGAATATTTAAATTCCTATTAGTTCAGTACTATTTGAACTCTATATTTGAAATTACAAACAAGTTAATACAACTTGCATGTAGAAAACCACAAAAGAGAGTACATAGAGATATATTCACCATGCTCTTAAGCATAGTCTTAATACTTTTATTAGAATTACTGGTTTTAATACTAAAGTTATTAGAAGTTTTCCAATTTCAAGTCTGTTTTCAGAAAAATGTGGATTTGACTTTCTGATTCTTTTTTATGAATATACAGTTACACAAACCTTTAACTTTGGATTTTTAATTTAAATTTCAATAGCTATTTTTGTACAAATCTGTCCTGTGTCTTTTATATCAGCACCTACCCATAAGTAGAAATTCAAACCCCACAAATAAGTAACATAAATACTCAGATTTCCTGAGCTCTGTTTTTTGAGGACTTGACTATAGTTAGATGCTTCCAGGTCAAATCTTCAGCCTTCTTGTAGAAGGCTGTAAATATATGTAAAATATTATGTGAATTTTTCCACTGTGAAGGGTTCTCACAGCTGCACAAATATGTATAATTTAAGGCTGGGACTAAGATGGAAGAGTTTACAGGTTCTTTCATTTTACTCACATTCTAAGAGGAATCCAAGCCTTCCAGGTACAGAAACACCCATAGAGAGGCAGTGTGTTTTCCTGGAATAAAAGTACTCTCAGACCACTAGTTCCTGACTCATTTAGACAAATTTTCTATCTTTAAGATCTTGAGTCCTATGCCAGTGATTTGCTTTAAAAGTCCTATTGTTGTAGGACACAGGAATTCTCTCTTTGGGAGGAGATATATGTTGCATGAAAATGACACAGCAAAAACTAAACTAAAATGAATTAAAAAAAAAACCAAACCCAAAACCAAAGACCAAAAAACAAACAACAAGCCAAATCCAAACCAAATGTATTTTATACAAGGAATCGATATTAATAAAAAATAAATGCCTAAGTAGTGATAAAACCTAGTGGTATAGCATGAAAGCAAATATGCATTAAAGACTAATTTTATCTAAACAATTAGTAATAAAAAATATTTTGAGAAAAACAAGCAAAATAACCAGAAGAAACAAAGGTTTGCAAAGCACGGGAAAAGTTGAAGATCAGTCTACAATACAGTTATATTTATTCTTTTACGAATTTTTGTTCCTTTTGCCTTGCCCTCAATCATCTTGGGTGATGCCGTGAGCACATTGAGAGCCTCAGTGAATTCCATGCAGTGCTGTGTATACCTACAAGGTTTGCCATCACACAAGATCTATCAGCTGTCGAAGGGTCAGAGCCTTAGTATTTTGAATAACCTTTAGATATACATAGTGTCCACAGACTTAATTGCTGTGAGTGTTATAAAGTCAATTATTTGTTCTTGAAGTAGTACATATATGTGGATAGATTCAACTGTTCCAAAGGTTATGCAGAGTGAAAAATGGCACTTATTTACTAACACAAGTTGATTGTAGTACTATCATCAGTACAGAACAGGCAAAAATACCTTCCAGTAAAAAGCTGACAGATCAGCATCTTTCACTCCTTTAAGTTACCCGTTACTCCTGTGTGTAAGCCAAGGTTAGGGATACAAAACATTACACAAAACTTAATGAGAATGTTCTACATTACTTACAGTTTACACTGCAGTTGTTATATTTTCTCTTCTTCCTACAAACCCTCATTCCCTCTACTTCAAATTACACTGAAATCTGAAAATCCATTTTCTTCCGTTGACCAAAACAAAATACTTAAGTTACAAGAAACTGGCTGCAATTCTACAAACCCTGCTGGACAAGAACAGCGTCACTGACATCAGCAACACATTTTATATGCTGAAGTGTTATAAGGTAAGAGGTAAGGGCTTCAAGTTGTACCAGGTGAGGCTTAGATTGAATATGAGGAAAAATTTCTTCACAGAGGGGGTGATCAGGTATTAGAAGAGGCTTCCCACAGAACTGGTGGAACCAATGTCCCTGGAAGTGTTCAAAAACTGTGTAGATGAAGCCCTCAGTGATATGGTTTAGTGGTGGTCTTGGCAGTCATGGGGTAATGGTTGGATTTGATGATCTTGGAGGTATTTTCCAACCTAGCTGATTCTGTGATTCTAAGACAAGTGCTTAAGAGATGGTCTATATTTAAGGTTCAGTCACACTGCCTTTTACATTTCTCATCTTCAGTCAAGCACAGGTTTTCTGGTTCAAAACTGGTCTTGTGTAACATAAAAAAGATCAAACTAGACAGCTTTTAAGAGCCCTTTATGAGTCTAAAACCTAAGAAATCATTTAGTATCTTAGATCTGTCTGGTCACAGAGTATTGAAAAAGTGAAAGTTCCAAATGATACTGAAAGTTAATGCTGAGACTCCAAACTCCTTGGAGAAGGCAAATACCTCCACACCTATTCAAAATATTAACATATTTATACTTATTTATTGCTCTTTACTCTTCTTATGCTGTTCTTTGTTAGTCCTCAGTGCTGATTCCCATCTATGGTAACTGTAACTCATATGAAATGAAAAAAACCCCAGATTTACATCTCAGAATTAAGAATTACAGAGATCTGATAAATGTAAATGAGTGCAATTAAGTCAGTAACATTTAACAGTTTCCCACCCATGTCCTCCAAATTTTGGAATGCTCCTGAAGTGATTAAGAAGCACTATAGTTTAATAAAGAAGGCTATTTTAAACTTGCAGACATGACCTTCACACCTGAAGAAATGCTGCCTCAATTCACACAACACTTGTGTGAAACAGAAGACTTTTTCTTTTAGTTTGCTTTTTATGAAACCTTATCCATGGACACTTGATGACAACATTAACCAAGAAGAAATTATACCATCAGAACTAATGAGGTATTAAAATATCTCAGCGAATAATGAAGAGTATTCAAGATTCATCTTCCTTCTAGCCTTTAAAAATAATTAAACAGTTGATATTTCCACAAGCAAATGTACAGTAATATACTGTTCTTAAACAAGAGACTGAAGCCCCTTACAAATTTTGTATTGAGATAAGAGTTCAGAAAAAAGCCTTCCTCTCTAGACTTCTAAAGAAAACTAAAATATCAGGGGAGAAACTTCGCAAGTTTGCACAGAGTTTCTGGTCAAAAATTTAACTTAGCTGCCGTGGTCCTTACAAAGTTACTTCTGGAAAACTGGTTTCTGCAAAAAGTTGTAGAGATTTCTGAATCCCCTCTGAATAAAAATGAAAAGAAAAATCTTTATCTTCACCTCCAATGATGAACTGAAATTGTGAATAGCTCTCAGTTCACACCTATGACCTTTCTGCTGCGATAATTCTCAGCATGCCTCACTATGCTTTGCAGCACCCCAGTCTTACATGATGGAGGACTTCCAGCTGAAAACCTCTAGCTAAATGAATAACGAACTCTCACTAACGAATACTCCTAGCACGTTTCTAAGCTGGTGCTGTACATTCAGGGTGTATGGATAGCTTGACACTGATTTGAGCACTTTGAGTTTCAAGATGCTTTCTGGAGTTCAACCATCATTAAGTACAGGTGAAGGAACAATATGGGACAGCTATGCCTTTTATGTTCGTGTCCTTATGACTTCTAAAACTGAATCCTAAAAAATTTCTTTAATATATTATGCTTAACACTACTATTAAATTGCATAAACCAGTAAGTGCTATTTCTCTTGGGTGTATATTAACAATTTACTTTTTGCAGACAAGTGCACAAATATGATTAGCTTTTGCAAATTGCTCCTTATTCTGTTACTGGTAAGTAATTTTTATATTATTGCAGTGTAAACAGATGCCATTTTCCACCACATATTCAGCAGTAATGAGCTAATTCAATGTGTTAAAAACAACAAAAGATCTTCAAGAATGAGCTATTTGCTTCAATAGTCCAAGCTCCATTGAAATCTATGTTGAAATCACCCATGATAGGAAGTTAGCAAATTACTCTAGAAGCCCTGTTGCAAAAGAACTTTTAGTCATTTATTATAATCCTGAATGGTTCTTCTACCTTCCTAACATTCATATTATTGATCAAATTCTTGAAAATTGATTCAGAAATTATTTTTTGATCATAACTAATATACTTCATTACTTTTCTTGTAAAGAAGCAACATTGTGGCAGGAGCTTTACAACTGTTTCAATATTCACTCCCGTGGATTCATTATAGAACAAAGTCTAGAAACAATGAAACATGCTGTTTTCATTGTCCTTTGGAAACTGCAAGGCCCAACTTGCTGAGAGAAAAAACAAAACAAATCAAAACAAAACCCCAAACAATCCAACAAAAGAAACCCAAGCATGTTAAGTTTAGATTGCGTGGGTAAAATCCTGGCACCACTTAAGTCAAGAGAAATGCTGACATTTATTTCAACCTGGAAAAGGCTTGAAAGCAAGTGTGATGCTCCACCTGGACCCAGTGGAAAGAATTTAAAGATGGATGGACAGCCTTTGACTGAGCCAACAAAACAAAATGTACAGCACCACAGCAACACTTCAGTTGAGCAAGAAAAAATAGTAAAACCCATGCTTTCAGCACAAAACCATGTAATATTGAACTTGGAATATACTACTTGTCTACCCTCACAATAGCATGTTTGGGTAACTCCGCATCATCTTGCCTGGTGATATGTACTCATACTCAGATGCTACTGATATGTCATCTAAAAAATATTGACAGAATGAAAATTGAGAACACACAGAACAATTTCATATAAATGGAAATGATTTGGTTTGTTTCTCTGCTCTTTCTTTACTAACTTCTACTTAACATTACTGGAGACAACCACACCATTTGAGTCATCTGCACAGGAATATTTTCCTGTTTTTTTTTTTTAATATATATATATTGCAGCAAACCTATTTGTGAAACTTATGTGTGTGTATATATAAATATTTATATGGCTACACACACACATTACAGGCTACCTGCCATCTCACCAGAAATACTATATTAGATGTAAAGTTTCCAATGTTGAATACATTTGAGATACATATATCCAGCAGACACCCGGCTATAAAGCTAACAAAGACTCTCACATTTTGTGAGAGAGATATAATCCATTGTCCTGAGTTTTTTTACTGGGTGCCAAATAATCTGTGCAGCAGTTTATGGGCAGATATAAAGCCACAGCATATATCAGAAACACTACATAATGCTCTAAAGAAAAGAACTTCAGAAGAAGGCAGATAACCCTTAGAACTCTCAATCTCAACTGAATCTCTGGGACTATCTTTCCATTTTAGAGTAATTTCCTATTTTTGATCCTGGAGCCAAATTACACCTGAGTCCATCCGTAATAAAAATACACCCAAATGTAATAAAACCTAAATAGAATAATTCAATATATCTCCCAAATACAATGCTTTATGCTATGAATAATTTTATGAATGACATTTATTCCAATATGAATGAATTTCAGACAGACCAAAAAATCAAGTACCCTATCTTAAAAGAACATTAAGGGTGCATGACCTAACAATGGATATGGAAGGGTAATAGCAAACTACAAAAGTCGTGGTTGTATAAGCAAGTACTTGCAGGTGCAGGTTGCTATGACCTACCACATCATGATAAATATTTGCCAGTGGGTCATGTAAATCTAACTGAGACAAATTACCTTTCCTGAGCACTTAATTTTCCCAGTGCATCTTCCAGGCATTCAGAGTTCAGGGTGGCCCTAATGGCTGTAACCATGTCACCCCTCTGCCTGTGAGTGCCATTCTCCCCGGAGCCTCATGAGGCCTCCACTCCCAGCTCTGGCTGAAGTGCTCCAGTGTGTTCCACCGACCCCACCAGTGAAATCTGCAGAAGTTATCGCCACTTAATGATGCACACATTTACTGAGTAATAAGCATTTTGAACTGTACAGCACTGTGACTACCCCAAAGAAGATGTAAGAGTAGGATCTTGGGTAACATCCAGAGCACTACTGATGATAAGAGAACTTCAAGAAGCCCCACTTTCCAACTGACATCCCAAAGGCCATCAGGACAGATGCATGAACCTTATGTGCAGTGTGTTAACATCTAACAGCTTGCAAGACATTTGCAAAGCCATTTACAGAGAAATATGACAACTAGGCCAGATTCAGGACAACTGGCTTTAGCACCCAGAGTCCCACCAAGTCTGGATATGATTCAACTTCCAATACTTTCTCTTTTAAGAGCATTGAGGCTATAACCTTTAATTCAGTGCTTCCTCAGTTTCACCTTGCAGACACAGTTTCAGCCTCAATGTCTTTGCCCTCCAGTCTCCTAAAACATACCTCTTAGTGCATTCCAAATACAAAACAGAGATTACTTCCAGAAGAGAGTTTTAAGATGTATTAGCACCTTCAGGCTTACACATGGTCAATCTATCAGGTTTCTGCAGGTATACAACTGGCCAGGAATCTAAGTGGGAGCTTCCAGGCTAAGCCAAAATGTATGCTAGTCCAAATGTGGTAGGAGCAGAAGCAGTTGTCTGCTAAAGATGGGTTAAATCTGTAGCTGAACCCTTCATTCAGTCATGTGCAAACATGCCTTTCAGTAAGCCTATGGCTTCTACAGGTTCAGGAATACAGGTCTGAGATGCCCTGATGTTTTGTAGAATATAGCCCCTACATTCTTTACCTGATCAGATAGGTCACATCATAGTCCATGTGTCTTTTAACCCCGTAGCGTATTACCAGAGGAACCAGAAAGAGAATTTATTGTCTGTGTAAATCTTTGCTTCACATGGCTGTACAGTCCCTTCTTCTTCTCCCCATTTACAGAACTCACATCCCTCAAAAAGGGCGAGTCCACTACTGTTCATTAAAAGACAGACATTAAGGATGACCTTGTCACAGAGAATTGTATGTGGTTATTTACAGTGCAAGAATTTCAGAAAATTACTCAACGTTTGATGTTAATGATAAGGTCATCACCCTGTTGATTTATCTTTTGTGGTGCTGAGAAAAGAGAATTATGAGAATTATGCTTCTCTCCAGCCAAAGGGCCTCAAGGGCCAATCCGTCACATGAGTTTGAAAACGCACCTTTGCACACACAAGAACAGCTAGCAGTGAAATACTAAAGGCCCCCACCTTGTCCTAAATCAAATTTGTCATGTTTCTACAAACAGCATACTGAAATGCAATGAGCCTCTATTAGTCCCCCCCAAGCAAGCAAAATCCTGGCTTCTTAGCTACAGTTCAAATGAATCTGTTTGTTATGAATTTAACTGCTCAATTAAAAATGCATATTTAGTATTGGTGGGACCTCTTTTTACAGAAAAAAAGAAGAGTCAAGCCTGCAAAACACACAGATTCTTGTAACTGCAACAACAAACATTTCAAGGCTTGAATTAAAATTCATAGTCCAATTACTGTAAGTGGCTATACCGCTTCACTGGGAATTAATCTCTTACTATTCTGTTACCTGTTTCATGTCAGGATCAGCCATAATAAATTACCAAGCTGGTTTCTTGAGGATGATGGTGGGGGTGAAGGGCAGTACATTGATGGGAAAAGTAGATAAATATCTTCAGCCTTTGTTTTCCCATTCAGGGAATATGGAAATCAACATATTTTGGATAAAAGCAGATTTTCTGAGTGGGACAACATGTAAACTCTGTTAATTTTAAGAATCCAGGTTTAAAGCAGCTATTTGAAAAGTGCTTCTGTCTATATTCCATTCTGCAATACCACAAAAGCACTGATTGATAGACTTCAGGTATCTTAACTTTTATGTAGGTAAGTAGTAGGGGGTAAAAAATTAAAAAAAATATTAAGGCTGACTATAGAGATCTGAATCCTAAATAACCCCAGCTGGCGAATGTCTGGATGACAAACCTCCTCCCAGTTGTAAAACAAGACTTGCATGGGCCAAACGTATTCCAGGATTCTGTCCTCAAGCCTTTCAATTCTCTGGACTTGGACACATTCTCTTAGGGATGACTTCTTTGCTTTTATAGACTATCTTTATGATCATTCAGCACGAATAGCTCCTTGATGGCTCTAATTTTTCTCCACTGTTTACTCTGCCACCTGAAATTTTCCATTTCTCGATTCATCTCTTTTCTGTCATGATAACCCAAACTTGATTATGAACTATGACAGACTCAGAGACTCCTTTCTTTCCACATATTGATCTCCTACCCTGCATCATCACACCTGGTATTCAGCATTGCTTATTTGTCTCGTCTCTTACAATAGCTCCTTCTCCCTCTTGTTTGCCTTAGAACAACACACCTACTCCAACCATTTATTCCATAAATTACAAACTCAGAAAATACATTTATTCTTATTTACCCTCAGACATTTTTTACAGGCTTGGCTTCAACTGTTCTAACATGTTATCTAATAAGTCGAATCATATGCTTACTGGTTGTCAAACCCTCCCTCTTTTGAGAAAACTTAAATATGGGTTTCAGAAAGTATTTTTCTATTAATTCATTCACCAATCCCCTGCTGCTCTCCCTACCTTATATTCTTGTTTCATTTCTGATTTATTAGAAAATAAGCTTGCTAGATAAAGGATCTCATCTTACACATCTGTAAAGCACTGCATACTTCACAGACATTTAGCTGCAGGCTCCTTGTATAAATGAGCCATAATATTCTCCAGGTTCTAAGTAAATTACCCATCAAACAGTATCTCTACTATTTTTAAGATCATTATTGCAGAATAATTCAGATCATACAGATAACATGCTTCCTGAGAAAAGATTTCCAGTGTATTTTCCAATTAATGGTTGCTTATCTGTATTAATAGGAGGGAACCTTGCTATTGGTTCTGACTTGAAGTAGTATGGACTAATGCCTACAACAGAGATCACAGCTACAACTGAATTAATCCTCAAAATGGTTATAAATGATACAAAAAAATCAGTTAATAAGAATCATCAGAGCAAAGGCTTTTTTGCTAGTGTTAATTTTCTTTAAAGACCAATTTGATCTTGATTAATTTCACTCACTTTCTAGGGGATCTGGAGAGAGAATAAACTGATTCAGAACTTGGTTCTATAGCTTAGGCAAGATCCTTTTCAACAAGGAATTTTGTTTTTGATCATTAGGCTGCCAGTGCTGGCAAATCAAAGGCTGTGTAGCACCTGTAAAATTAATAAAAAATTCAGCTTCCCTCCATCAGAAATTATACTTATTTTTGACCTCTAAAGAGCAAACATGGTCACGAACACCAATGAAAACTCTGTATTTGTCTTCCCTCATGATGTGAGTCCAAGAAATCATCTTTCTCATCTTATTAGCCTTGACAATGTTGTAACAAACTTCTGTCAACGGTGAAGTGCACATTTTCCACTCTATATAAATTCCTCTTCAATTCCTTCTATTAGTGCAGACAATGAAAAATAAAATAATAGATTCTTCTTGGAAGGATCAGAGAACTTGTGCCCTGAGTTGAAATGTGCCTTAACTACTTAATCCCTTGGGCAAATGCAATCAGCCCTACAAGAAGAAATGACTGAGTGGTGAGCACTAATTCAACCCAATCTATTTTAGCCAAGAATCTGTACCAGTACTCTTTTTTCCCTAGCTGCATAGCCAATCCTCATGATTCCTGATGCTGACTGTCACTGCATCTGCTCCTTTCTTCTCCCGAATATTTGTTCTTTCCTTACTTCTTGCCAACTGTTTTGTAGGCAGCATTAATTTAGCATAGGACTAGGTAATAAGCCTACAAAGACTGCTGGTTTTTCTCTGCATCTCATGTTCTATTGGTTTGCCTTGACGGTAAGGCCCGTCTTGCCAATCGAGACATGGGGCTCAGACTCTAGAAGAATCCCTGAAATGATTCTGCAGCCATTTTAAGTCATTTTACTAAAAATTCTTTCATCTTGCAAATACATGATGTACATTTTCTTATCTCTTTGAAGGAAGTTTCAATCTTACAGCCTTTTCAATCACTAACGAGGTGCAATCATGTCAACTAATTTTAGAAACAAAAATCATAGAATCAGAATCATAAAAGTCCTTTGCCACTAGGAATTATATAGAATAAAATACAGTTAAATGCAGTAGAAACCTTCATAAGTTCAGTGGCCAAGGTATTATTTACACATACTCCATGTTTCATGGCACCTGCTGATACTGTTACTCACTGCTGCTTCTCAGAAAGTGTTTTAAGTTATAAACTGATTTTATTGTAATCATTTATCACTACCTAAGATTCTGGTATGAAAATCATGTTAGAGAATAAACTGTCAAGCAATGACAGGTACCCTGTGGTAGGGTTTTTAACTGGAATAGCATTACTGAACAGAGATATTTGATGGTTCTTCACTAACAAAGGAAAATTTTCTGTTGTGTCATAACAATAAGTGGTGAGAGTCTGGAAAGATATTGCAGATCAATGTACCCTGTAAAATAAAAACTATGCAATATGCTTGTATTAATTACTAAACCCTAAAAACAAACAGGTTGACACTTAGGAAGAGCAACTTCTAGACAAGTGATGAAATCCTGCATTTGGCGAACAAGATATTCAAGTAGGTAGAACATAAAAGAGTGTGGCTGTTTGAGTGATTATTTGATTTGTAAATTGGTGCTTTTACCATGAATTTAAAAAGAAACAAAACAAAGCATCTGAGCAAACGTCCCATAGTTTTAAAATTACTGTGTATATCATTGGCCCATTAAATTATGACATTTGGACATGTTTTGTATTGCTGTGTAGACTGAGGCGAGAGATAATAATGCTGAAGTGTCTGCATCTAATGAAAGCATAACACTTTCTATTTGGTGGCATGGCTCACTGTGAAAAAGCAATATATCACTGTCCTGAAAATGGCCAGCAGGAGTAGGAAAATGAGCTGCTGCTAATTAAACCTTTTAGGTAAAAAAATGATTGCTAATCAAATTTTTACTACCCCATGCTCTCACATTCTACTTTCTTCTTCATTTACACTTCATCCTGTAGACCTTGACGGCTTACAGTCATCTTTTATGTTGCAGTATTTTGATACTGTGAAAATATAAACTTGTGACAATGATAACTTAAAAGGATGCCTAAAAGACAAGTGACTGTGGGAGGAAAAAGAACGGTACAATTAAAATACATCTGGTTAATCAGATAGCTAATTAAAAGTCATATTTAAGATATTAGGAAAATATAAAGGGTTTACTCAAGCTGAAATGTCATCATTCTTGTGACAACTGAAAAGCACCTTTATTACAAGGAAGGAAGAATGCTTGGCTTTAAATACATAGAACACCCTCATTTTCAGAAGTGTGCTATTCAGTTATGATCAAATTATATGCCGCATTTCTTGTAAAAAAAAGACACCTTTGATTTTTAATGATTTCATTGCTATGAAGTTTGCTACACAGCCATTTCATATAAATCAAATACTAAAGATAAATATTACCCTAGCCAAGTATCTGATTAAAAGCCAGCAAAATAGTTTTTTGCAAAAATTCTAGGCTAGCACATGCAAAATTTCTCTTAGCAAAGTACCAAATAACCATTTAATTTTTATTTATATAGAAGCAATTATTGAAATAATTGTAAAATGAAGTGAAAAAAAATCACAACATAAGATGTTATTTGAAATAGAAAAGTATTCTTCTTCTAATCATGTAGGGACAGAAAAACTGAACTTATTATTTTTGCCAAAGAAATAATAAAATCAAAGCAAGCATAGACAATTGCAACAAGACTAAATGTAAATTGAAATACTTCAGACAAAAAGCTTGAAGGCAACTGATTCTTCCATTGAGGGATGATTTTCACTTGTCTCCAGGTGTAACATTATGTGCACTGATGGGCTGATCAACAGAAGAGAACTTCTCCCCAGCTGTAATCAGGAGTGATTGATGGTTGGGACAAAAAAGCTGATTATCATGACAAGTTCACTGATGCAGAGAAAATAGTCTATGCTGGGGAAAGGATAAAACCTGTTCAGAAACTACCTTCTAAAACCTCTGTTTTAATGAATAAAATGAAACATTTATGCCCTTCTAAAAAGGGCTAACATAAATGAATTCAGTATATATACTGTGCACCAGTATCTATAGCTATTCCACCACGACACAATGATACCTATATTAACCCCAAACAGAATAAACCCTTGTATTTTTAAAATCACAGTTTGAGATCAACGCATCAAATGCTATGTGTATATGAAAGAACCTGCATAGTATACCAGTAGAGCACTGCCTCAGTTTGAATACGTTTTGAATTCATAATCAAGGTTTTTAAAGGCCACGGGGGAATTAGGTGTAAGTGCCATATTGGATTCTTTCCTGAGAAGAAGTCAGTCCCCTTTGGCCGTTTTAAACCATTAAAGACTTCATTTTCAATTGAGATTAAAAAATAAACCCAACAACAAACATGAGTGGGGGCAATAGACCCTCAAAGGTTTAGTTTGAAATGTACTTTTTTTATTCCAATATAAAGATTTGAATAGCAGAGGTTGGGTTGCACTTCCATTCCTTCAGAGGATCAGACTCCCAGCTGTTAGCTCTGATGTGAATTACGTACACAGAATAGCATTATGTCCAGGAACTGTAAAAGACATGAGAGGAGTGATAAAAGAAGTAAGGAGCTGAAAAAGTTAGACCTGGAGGTTCTGAAGTGGAATTTGTTTACATCAGGGGCAGTTATATTTAATATTAATTCTTTCAAAAGGAAATATTATGTTTGCTACAAGAGGTGGCTGCACAAATACAGCACAAAAAAAAGAAAGTGCCATGGGTACCCAAGGGAGTGCAATTTCACTGTACCATAAAGTGGGAAAAAAAACCCCAAACTTTCCAGAGGTAGCGTAAAATAATTTGAAAAGGTTTTATGGCTGTTGAAATACAGTATAACCAACTAAAGCCAAGTAAAAGAGCAACTTTGCATTCAATACACTTTAGAAGAAATAAGGATTTTTTTTTAAATAAACCCCACAATTTACACAATCTAACTCATTTTGATGGAGATCTTTCTACATCACATAAAACTGCACATTTTCTTCACTATGAGCTCTTTCTGTGGTCCAGACTGACATATAGCCTTGCCTGCTCCTATTCTGCCAGTTCTTTGTCGGTGCCTAAGAAAGTGAGCCAGAAGCTACTGATTGGTGACTGAAACTAGACAATATTTTGCCATTTTTACAGTGAAATTTGTTATCTGCACCTATCATTAATAATCCAGAATTTCAGATTCTCTACTGCATAAATTATTTCTTACAATAAATCTATACAGAAGAATTTACAACAGATCAAACAAAGCTAGATGAAGGCTTCACAGCAAAGATCCAATTTATCTCTCCTTTTATGTGATGATTCACTTATGGAAAGGGCTTTCTGTAGAATCCCCACCACAGTTGTTCATAAATTTGAACTATTTATTAGAGTTGACTGATTTAATTCCCATGTTGACTGATGAAGCTGTCAGGAGAAACCGCCTCAAATACAAACAAGTATATGGCAAGAAGTGAGAAAGCAGAGGTTTCTCTTTGCAGTTGAAATGGGCAGTGTTTTTCATGAATGGAACAAGAGTGAATTGGAAGAGACACTTTTATCCCCTTTTATATTGTCTGTTCTTCTTCTATTGTCTATGTTTTTCCCTGCCAATACCAATTACTTGGGTATAAAATGGCATTTTTCAATATACAGTTCAAACTTCTAAGCCTTGTCTTCATTCCCATAATTCCGGCCAAACACTTCAAAGGAATTCCACTACCAAAGAAACTAACCTGTCCAACTCTGGCATTCGAATTTCATTCTCATGTTTCTCCACCCTCCTCCAGGCACGAAATCTTTCTTACACTATTGTAGCTACAAGACCCAATTCATTAAAACCACTGGAAATACATCTGTAATTTGCCTGGAAGTCACCCTGGTAAGTGACAGCTAATCCACATTAAGCACTCTCATAACACTGACAGCAGATTTGGGAAAATCTGGGGCCTATCAGATCATTTAGGTTTGTTTCCCACTCCTCAGTAAAATGTTTTCTGATACATTCTTATATTCTAATGTAATAATTTCTGAGAGAAGGAAAATTTCTAACAGTAACAAGCATGGATGTGTTCAAACACAGAAGGGAGGTTGCTTTTGTTTCCAACTTTTGCTCTGATTAACTATTCTGCCTTTCCCTCTTCTGCTCTTTGCAGTTCTGAGATCATCTATGCCCAAGCAGAAATTAAAAGTTGGCTACTAATGGGCAAATGCTGCAATCATTCACTTCAGTGCCAAAACCAGAAACCTTTTAAATCAATTTATCTTCATATTCCATAGTCAGAATACTGGTCATTAATCTTCTGGAAATTATAAACAAGACTATCAGAGACAGTCATTGCCTATTCACATATCATTTCTAGCAAACAAATAATTTTCAAGAGACATCAAAACCTTCTGCACAAATGACTTCTTTTATCAAAAAAAAAAAAAAAGTGAAAGCTTTGAAAATGAAATAACCTGGTAGGATGAGCAGAGGTAGGAAATGAGACTTGACAAAGGTGAATAAAAAAATCTGGTTTACAAAACCTTTAAGTCCTAATACAGCAACAGCTGCTGATCAGTTGAATGTCAGTCTCTGTAGGATCATGTTCCTATACTGATTCTGATGTTCATTTGACTCAGATATTGAACGTTTCTGTATAAACTCTGCTTGTACAGGGACCAGGTAGCTGAAAGCTACTATTTTCTCCTCAATTTATAGAATAGAATCATTTGGGTTGGAAAAGACCTTTAACATCATTGAGTCCAACCACTGACCTAGCACTGCCAAGTCCACCACTAATACATGTCCCCCAGTGCCACATATATATGCCTTTTAAATACCTCCAGGGATGGTGACTCCATCACTTCCCTGGGAAGACTGTTGCAATGCTTCATTTATAAACTCTTTTTCCAAATGCCACTGCTGAATATGGATGAAGAATGAACTTTTAGAGGAAAGTCTTGCAGTGTGAATATAGAAGACACTGAGGCACTCCACCGCTCCCCACCAGTAACAGGCTGAGTAATCCACTGACATTAAGAGAATGCTTTCTTGAAGTTCAAAAACCTTAAAACTGGTCTTCTTTCCTACTGCCTTTTTATCCTCAGTGACTGCCTCTGTGAGCCTGACACAGCCTCTGGGCTGGTCCAGGTTCTGCAGTAGGACAGGTTTTCAAGACGGAATAGATTACTTGCACTAAAAGAAAGGAGACAGGTACAAGGATTAATGAACAGTTTGTGTAGAGAGCATCATACTTTGTGGACCACTGAGAGATCGCTTAGAGCAGTTACTGAGGATCACCCAAAACACTTAGTTTGTAGGCAATGCTTAAGAGGCAAGGAAATATTCAAATCCTTAGGCTATCAGTCAGGTGACTTTTTTCAACACCCCCAAAAGTACTCTGAAGCTAAACAACAGGGTGCTGTGTTAGATATGAATAATTTCTTCTTCTAGGTAGTATCGGCGCATAAAGGTACTGCATAGAAGCATAGAAAGTGAAAATTATGGGCAAAATACTTTATAAAATAAAGGAAATTATTTATACTTTTTATTAAGCATTTTAAAAATGCTTAATAATGCTTAATAGAAGCTTTAAGAAACTACACGTTATATGAAAATTTGTGACTGTGGTCAACAAAGTAGTCTTTAATTTTTAATTTGTAAATTAAGTTACTTATTTCCTACATGAAAAAGGTTACTCACAACCAAGTTTTATTTGTCTAGCATGGGAAAGATCAAAGCTGCACAGGACCTGGCTGCAATTCATACTGTAGCCTTTAAAACTGCGGTCTAGGAAATAGGAGGCAGTGCTTCTAAAATGTTCAGGCTAAGCCTACAATAACACTCCACTGAATACCCAACTGGGGGGGAAAAAAACCCTAGGCTGTTTTCAAATTTCTCATGTATGCAATGTAAATGCAAAATATTGTGTGCTGTTTGATTAGGCTTTTAGAATGCAAAAAAAAAAAAAAAAAAAGCAAACCCCAAACCCCCACGTATTTTAAATTTTTTTTTTTAGCAATTCTTTGGGGTTTCCATAATGTTTTGAGGAAAACGTCACATATCTCGTGGAAATCTCTTGACTAATCGCTTTCTGTGATTACTTGATATTTTTTCAGGTGAATACTGTAAACCAATATCTCTGGAAAAGTGTAGCCATATGAGTGAATTTCCATGCTCACTCACATTCTTATCTCGAATGGCATGTACAACTGAAATCAGAATTTTTTTCTCCTTACACTGAACTCCATAGTACAGGAAAGATGGTGCCTTTTATACAGAAGTAGCATGCATGCGTGTGTGTGCATATATATATGAAATGAAGATATATAACTATATAAATCATATATATATTATTTTTCATATCTATATAGAAATAAGTATAATTTTTCATATATATATATAATAAGTTAATTCTGAACAAAGTTTTATTTTTGGTGAAGTACAAATATGGCAATTAATAATTAATTCCATACCCTCATAGAATAAGTCTGAATTTAAGGGGATGCTAAGCTTCTGTAAATGTTTGCACGAGAGAATCTCCTTAAAGAATCAGGCTGATAACTTCACAGAACGCATTGGTTTGGAAACACCAGAAGTAAAATTGCCTAAAGATAATAGATAAATGCGCTTGATGGCAATACCTGCAATAAGTGAATTTGATTAAGAAACCTGTGAATTACAGTTTAAGCAGAAATTGTTGAGTTCATACCAAAGCAGGGTTCTAAATCTAAAGGTTAATTGGAAATCTAAATCTAACCCATAATTGGAGACACAATAAGACATGCAAAGAATAAGAACATGCGCTTATAGCCACACACAAAACAGTGAATGAAGCGAATAACACACATGGCTTCAAACACCATTTAAACATATGTCTGAAAGCTGAAAAATAACAGATTTGAAATAAGAATGGTGAAATACGAAATAACTTCAAGCAGTTACTGTATCAGCCTCTCCTGGCTCTTGATGGACCAACTTTTGAAAGTTCTCTCTGCAGACAGAGGCCACAGGCCAGGTGTGACCATCACTTGGCATGGCCAAGAAATGAAATCTCTTCCAAACCAGAGAATAACCAGGTTCGTAAATTAGTTGAGCAGGAGGTCATGTAATCTCTCCCAGTTCAGGGACTGCGCTCTGTGTTTCCTGTCCAGCCTCAGAAGCAAGTGTCTAATTTAAGACTCTCTGCTGGCAAATGTCCCTTACATATTTCCAACACTTCACTACCATTACAGCTAGAATTGTTTCACCAAATATTCCAACCAAAAAAAACCCACAAACACCCAAACTTGAATTAAATTAATCTGAAGAATTAATCAGATTTATTCTTCTATTAAAACCACGGAACACAAAGATCTAATGGTCACTGTTCTCTTATTAACCCCCTTTCATATATTGAAAAACCTACACTATTTCCCTTGTCTTTTCCACCGTACACATCTACCCAGTATTTTCTACTTTCCTAGTCCTACTACTGGATGTCTTCTAAATTCTACAACTAACAATGCTTTTGTTACAGTGTGATGACCACTGCTGTAAATAATTCTTCACCTGAGGCACTGCCAATTTAAAATACTGTGGAATACTTACCTGTCTATTGATAAATGCAACACCACTTGGAAAAAAAAAATAAAAATAATAGGATTATGTGGGTGGTTTTATTTTTCTTTTCTTTCCCCATTAGCAATTGTTAATGTGTATTTGGACCGTGATTCACTGTAATTCCTTTTTGGCCCTTAAGGCAGACATTTCTCATTTTACTACTTGTACATTTCAATTTTTCCAGTCTAAGCACAATCATTTGTGCTTTTATTTACTGTATTTGCTGGGATTCCTATTTACTCTATCTATTCCAACTAGTGAAGTAGACTATTTACTCCAACTTGTGAAGATAATTTTGGACAGCAATCCTGAACTTGACATCTTCCACCAAGTTCTGTCACCCTCCATATAGGTGTCATCCACAAACCTGGTGTATGTACTTCCTAGTCTGTCAGGCACATTGCTAGTGAAAATTTAGAGTAGCAGCAAGTACAGAACAAACCCTTGCAGATCCTGACATGTAGTGATCTTTTGTTTCAACAGAACACCATCAGCAACTACTCTCAGTACAGTTTTTCAATTTGTTGTGCAACCAACTTTTAATAATTTCAACTGGCCCATATTCTTTACTTCCTTGACTGTCACACAGGACTGTATCAAACCTTATTAAAGCCAAAATATATCACATCCATTTATTCCCTATTAGCCATTAGAGCAATTACCCTGTCAAAGGAGAAAATTAGATTGGTTTGACATGATTTGCTCCTGACGAATTTATGTTGCCTGTTTCTTGGCACCGTATCATCCTTTAGGTGCTTACAAATTGGTACTTAAAACATTTGTTCTAGATACCAAGCATAACCTAAATAGGATATAAGTCCTCTAGTCTTGCTTCTTTCCTCACGAAAGTTAGAACCATAGTAAAATACTTTGGATATATATTGCATCCTTATCCTCCAAAAAAATCATTCGCTATTCTTTTACTGGAACAGCACTTTTTGAATTCTGACAACTTTGTACACTTGAATTATATACTGATTCAGCAGTACTATTGGCATTATAGAGATGGTGAAAAGCAAGGTGAGAAAACAACAAATACGGACTCCACCATCAGCATTCAGCTCATGCTTTTCAGAAGAATATTCCTAGTGTTGCTATTTAAATGAAACAATAATTTCTGGCTAATATATCTAGAAATATTTTACAGTGTATCATAATGGAATTCAAATCCTGTGAGTACATAAAAGTGCTGCTCAATCTTTCTCTAAAGGCAAGCTGGATTATCATTCAGCCATCTGCATTAAACAAGAGGGAAGAGAGAATCCCTTTGCAAGAATTGACCTTGTTAACAGAGATTGTCACTATCCTTATCAAATAATGAAATTAGAAGTGTGATCAAAGGAAGATCAAATAGCCTAGACAGGTCATAAAAAATGAGTAAAGTTTGTTTCCAAGCCTTGGGGTTGTTTGGGTTTCTTGTTTGGGGTTTACTTGTTTTACTGATCGCTGATTACAGCAGATAATTTACTCTCACAGCTACCTGTAGGCACATGAGCTGTCCTCCTGGAGTCAGCTGGACTTCATTTTACAGGGTGCTTTTAGCAGATGTTTAATGTTTACTACAAAGCATAAATCTAACAGTTCTTCTGAACCAGTGCAATAGCTCTCAGCAGCTGCCAAAGTCTAAGTGGCAACATGCATGCCTGCAGCTAGGTACATACCTAAATGCTTTGCCCTGTACTGAATGCAGAATGTGAATGTGAATGGAACAAATAGATCTCTTTCAATGAAAAAAAAAAACAACAACCCAAAAAGAAATCACTGCTTGAAATGGACTCCACAGAACCTACTTCTGCTGTTCTAATACTTTTTCTCAGCATGGAGAGGCTTTAGTTACTTGCTTTATTCCTCCCTTCCCTTGTATGAGAAGATTTATTCTAAAAAGAAATACTGAACACACAGCTGTCATGAAGATTTAAAGATAACTCCTTTAGAAAGAAGCTAAACGATTTTAGACTATGCATTGCATTTTCTCGTTTTTCTTTGAAATGTTATTTTGATACCATGTAACCAGAAAAAAAGCTCTTCTGCCCTGAAAGAAATCTGCGTCAAATGGGAGAAAATTCTGTATTCTTTGCAAAAATGAAAAATCTCACAGACCAGTTTTATTGTAAACATTTTCATAATGCTGTTGTGCAGGAGGCAAATGGAATTTCTATTCATTACCCTTGGATAAATCCTATCTCCAACATCTAAAAATAAAGACATATTGGTAGAACAGCTACAAAGCCCAGGGTTTCTAAACAGAAAATCTGTTTATTGTTGTTATGGTTTTAAATCATGTTAAACAAAATATGATAAAAATGAAAGGTAGGAATATTCAGTAAATTTAATTTTTTCATAATAATAAGAGAAAAAAATACAGTGTGCGTGTTTGTTCATGTAGTAATTAAAACACGATAGCTAGTAGCTCTTTCTCTTCAAAGCAATCTTTAAGTCTCAACACCAAATATTCAGTTTGTCACATTTTTACTTTAAAAACTGGTGGACATTCAGAATTACTCAAGCAAAGGAGGAATGCTTCTTATTCCCCTCACATTGCAGAAGAGCATTTCTAAACTGCAGTGGAACTCTGACTACTTATTATTTCTTGAAAAGCCTCAGCAGAGCACTTTGTGATTTACAGCAGTAATCTATATGCACTGGAAGGAGAAGAGACCATCATAAAGATATCCACAAATCTCCTCTGTGGGGTAGGGAAAAGGGGGAGAGCAATCATCCCAGGTTCATCAGTGGGCAGCTTTTGGATCACAATCTCTCTATCAATCAGCATCACTGGGATTGCTTTGAAAATTAGGTGAATATTAAAAGTGGAAACTGAAATATTCTCAGCAAGAAGGTCTCCTAATTCCATAAAGTTAACCATATTGATCTAGTTTGAGAGCAGGGAGTGCTAAAATAACTTTCCACGAAATAGTACTGGCAAATTGGAGTTCAAACCTTTATCACTTGAGGATGCGAAGGGACAACTAAATATCTGCTTAACAGCTTTTCATCCAAGAATTTGGTGTGAACAGTCTAAATTAATAGATTTCCTCTGAAATTTTTTGACACCGTAGAAGACTCTGAAAATGGCCACTGCTTTTTTGCCCTCTCTTCTTTGGAATCTTCTCTAAGAGCAGCAGAAGAAGATCAGTATCAGAGCATACCATACTTCTGAGTAAGAAGTATCAGTATCCACTGGTATGATATTTGCTTCTGTGTAGAATTATTTCAAACATTTTACTCTGGAAAATGCCTGTTTCCTGCCAGCTCAAAAATTTTCCACTCTGTTTATCAATCCGAGTTGTGTATCTGCTAATGACTAATTTTAATGCCAGGTTAATTCTCCTTTTCGTCTGGATCTTTCTGCAGACTAACAAATGGTATACCCTCTTTGAAAGGCTATGTTTCACTTTGGTATGTAACATTGAAGTGTTTGATGTCTCTTGCAAGTTATAAACTATGTATGATTCAGTGTGACATGCTTTTTCCTAAGACAAAGCTGAGAACCATGAGTGATGAGCTGGGCTGCTCAGTCAGTCGGATCCACTGTGGCCCAGAAGCCTCCATCATTCCCTTCACATGAATGGCTCAGTATCCACAGTTCTAATTCTAGCACTTGGCTTCCAAAGAGAAGAGCCTAATTCAGCTCTTCTGTTTTTATCTGTGAGGGGGGACAGCAGCTCCAGAGAATGTATTACCCTTCCTTGGTGTCCATTCAGTCCATGAACTAGAAAACATGGAGTTGTCAGTGAAAGTAAGTACCTGATACTGACTGGTCTGGAAATTGTGACTGGTATCTTGTCAAAATTTTTTCTAAAGAATAAAAAGCTCAGGTGAATGAAGAGAACTGCATTATTTTCATACCTTGGTAGCAAATCTTTAAAAGAAGGCTTCAATGTTCAATTTAAGTTTTTGACAAGTCATGGTATTAGTAACTAATTAATAAACTAAAAATAGATATGATCTGTCCATACGCTTACAAAGAAGAAGCAGTGCAGAAGAATAATTTCACTTCTTCGTATGATTAGCATGAGGAAGTAACCTTAAGGATGTTTTTGGGTTAGACATCACTCTAAATCCAAACATTTTTATTCTGTCAGAAGTAACAACCATATTTATGGTAGTTAAACAGGTTGTAAATGAAAGACATTTGGTAAGGGAAGAAAAATTTCCACCAGCAATGTCTGTGTCAAGAAACTTCCTGGAAAGACTAGAGTAGCAGAAGAATATATATTGCACTCTGTCAGGTTTTGTCTGTACACATAGTGATCCTGAAGAAGGAAATAAAAGAGTTAAATTCTAAGAGGCCTTTCTGTGACAAAACAGGCATTTCTTCACAAGGAGCACAACTGCACAGCTTCCTTGGGTAATTATAGGGGATGGACTTCCTCTGTATATTACAAACCATCTCCAGTTCAGCTTGCTCTACATCACTGCTGGAGCAATAGTTTGAGTTTTTTACAGCTTGTACTGTCAGGACAGGAAAATTAAAATTCAATTCTGGCTAAACAGATATTCCTATATCTGTTACATAAATATATAATTATAAATATATATATTAAATATATATATATATATTTTAAATATAGATATTGCTATAATGGTAGGAAAAGGAAGGTAGATCCACAAGGACTCTTAAGAGTATCTGAATAATTTCTAACATTTACAGGCTGAAAAGGGAAGCAAATGTAACCAGGAGTGGTAGAAAAATTAGGACCCAGCAAATATTTCAGCCTTATTAGCAGCAATGAATCAGTCCATTTTGCTATTTAGACTCTGTGCAGCACAACGGAAGTTGATGAGTTTGCAGGGATATATCCTCAGGGAAAATCTGGCTGGGTGTATAAACATTAGCAAATAATTGTGTTTATTTGAAGCATCCTACAGCCTTTTCATCTGCTGAGCCACAAACTGAAATCACAACGTTTCATTTAGTTTCAATTTATGCAAATTATGGCACATCCTAGAAGATAAGTACACATCTCTAATCTGATACAAAATGATCAACTTACATCAGAATTAAATCTCAGCTGGCAAATGTTGCATGATATGATTTGCTTTCTTCGATGAGGAAGAGGAACCCCAAACGTATGATTTATTACAGCTTTTTGAATTGGGTCCATCTGTAAAGAGAGAAGAAAGAGAAAAATGAAAGCTCTTGCTGTTCCACTGTATGCTATGTTATCTATAGACTCAAAACAGATTATGCATTATGTCATACTTTGAAAATAAGTATTTCTTCTTTCTGCAGTTTTACAAAGAAGTAATACAAAAAGGAACAAAGAAAAGAGTCATTAGCTATCTTGAAATATATATTTTAGTCCAATTCTATATGTACCAATTTCCATTTAATGAAGGAAGGTAAAAGCTGCAAATGTTTACAAGTTTACCCATCAAAACACCAATTTCTTGGTTTTTTTTATATCATAGAAATTTCACTAAATGGAACAAGAATATTTAAAAGAAATTTAAAAAAAGGATCAATGCAAATGTGAGGGAGTATTATACACAAATAATTATGGACTAACACAATAGCTCAGCAGTATGAAAAAAAATCCTAGAAACCAATAAGTTAATGTTTTTCATAAAACAACTTCTACACAACCCATGAAATATACAAATTCTCCAAAGGTTATTTTCATATCCATCTAGAAGAAATTATTTTAAATAAACTCAACTTTGAGGATGAGTTCTGAACTGCCCTCTACCAGAACGCTGATCTGGCAGTGTCTGCGAGGGTCCCATAAAGGAAATGTACCATTGTGGCAGAGAATTTAAAAAAAGCTACTCAAAAGACTTTTTTTACATGGAGGATTGAAATCAAGTTCTCCAAATTCATTGGTCAAAATTGCTTATATTTCTTCTTCAGAAGCAGCATTTGATAGCTATTTTTAAAATCTAATAATTTGTATGTTTTGTAAGAAAAAACATTTTTTTCTATGCTCATGTCCCCATAATTCACTTTTTCCTAGTCTGTTAGCAAAGGGTTATTTGATAAATAAAGAATCAGAGCTTTTCCTTAGAGTAATCAAATATTCATGGAAACTGTAACGGTAGACAGTCATGGCCCCTATTGCAGTGAATCCAGAACAGATCACTACAGAAAATTTCATCACCTGACAGCTGTTCAGTGTCAGATATGAAATAGGTCATTAAACAAATTCCTGTTGAAAAGAAATTCATATTGGTTAAAAACAAAACAAAACAAACCCAAACAAATAGGAACAAGGAAAATAAGGAAAATGGCAGAGCTTTAGAGAAAAATTTGGAAGAAATGCTCAGTTTGGACATCCCCTTCAATTTGATGTGAAAGTAAAATACCTCATACATTTCACAAAACATCAACCCTACCTCGAAACTAGGGATGCCACTGTAACATAATCCCAAAATAACAATGATGTATATCAAGCTTTGAAACACTACAAGATGCAGTGTAAGACTTTCTGCAGTGATCAAACCATGTACCAGGGCACTTATTTTACTCAGTAACATGATCTTGAAAAAACTGACAGTCCAATAATGCTATAGGCCAGAAAGAACTTCTTTACATAAGAAATTAAATAGATATTAACAGCTATTCTTTTTTCAACTGCTCTGCTACTCAAGAGGGGACTTCTTATGACAGCAGAACCAATAGATGTATTCTGCAATTTTCAGCAATAATGCGTATCCTGGTCTTAACTGATATTATTTCACCGCTGAAGTTTGGAGAAATTTAGCCTACTTTAGACACTGTTCCTTTTGCCACTGCATGTCTAAAATACTTAGGGAGGCCTTAAGCCTGGATATAGGAATAAGTCAGCATATCATAACAAGAAATTGTGCATTCTTTGATTGGTGCAACTGTTTTCCTTCACATTAACCACAGTTGTGAGATAGTATTTGTTCAGCCTTAGTGCCAACATGCTCAACTCTTTCACATTATCTCACAAGTATCACAATTTAAGAAAGCCAACAAAAAAGCTCCCTGAGTGTCACGAAAGTTACCACCATAGTTCATAAAACGGAACAATTAGTTTTTTTAGTTGGATTTACTCATCCTTCAGACTAGGAATTCTAGCTTCCAATGAGGTTGAATTTCTGGGGGAACTGATGCTCACATATTAAAAAACAGACAAACATTTTTTTCAGAATTGAGAAAAATAAAGAATTTGCAGAACAATTGGTCTATTCTGTATACAATTTCATTTTTACCTCATTGAAAAATGTGGAGTTTCTTTCCTAATTACTCCACAGATTTTCTCTTTTATCTGCTGATACAGAAACCCATCTGCACACTTCCCTTTCTCTTTCTAAAGATGCAGACTTCTAGATATATAGCTACATGGCCTTATTGTGAACTAGATGAATTGTGTTTGCAGCTCTAAATGAAGAAGTGCTCTGGATAGCTTCCAATTTGATTAAGAAAAGCTGCTTCAAAGTAAGAATCTATTCTCTGCCAGTTGGTCTTTGATACTGCAAAGAAGAATTAAACTTCAAACAGCCCATGAGTCTAATGAAGTTAGGGCAGAATGCTAGAGTGGTATTTGGCATTATTTTTTTCCTGTAAATTTCATTTGGGAAAACCCACCTATCCATAATTTCAAATAAACATCCAAAAGCACTAGAAAAACCTCCAGAAGTTTTGTGCAGGAAATTTGAGAGAGAGAGCAGAGTAGCTAGGTGCAGCATGATAAGCACTCAGATCTCACAGACACTGGATGACAGAGAGGAGCCCTGCTGAGAGTCAGAGGAACAAAGAGAGGCAGCTGATTGCCAGAAAATAGAGAACAAGGATTGCAGGGAAGTATAAAGAGGGAAATAATATCTCATATCTGAGATAATCAGCAAGTGGCGAGATACTTAACAGAATCTCCAAGCACTTCTAGGCTCACTGAATGTTAGCAATTATACACATAAATTGTATTTCAACTTATGTAAGTGGTATCTGCTTTCAAAATAAAAGTTATCATGATAAACTTTGACAAAATCTGCTCTTTACTCATTACTAGTGCTATATTACAACCACTGGAGTTTTATTTTATTACGTAGATGTAACTGATTTAATTTAGGCACTGTTCACTCCCATTTACAGTGAAGGACAGAGCGGTTTGCAGTTCACATGAAAGATTACAATTCAGCTCTCAAAGCTATGCAGAAGCCCAAGGTATGCAAAATGCTCCTTTACTTCCCATTGCCAATGTGTCTGCACTGTAAGTTACAACAAAGAGGGTGAGCTTCCCAGTGTTTGACTTGCTCATGATCTTCTGCTTTCCTACTGTCCAGCGCTAGGTACCTCTTACTATTTAACACAGGCTGCGCCACACTTTTCCTTGTGGTCAGCCTAGGGACAGCTCGTTGCCCAAAATTCACTTCAAACCACAAGGTAACTGTCAGTTTGGGCAATGAAGATAAATATGAAAGGTTTCATATTTCATTCAGTAAATTTTTGCTTTCAATACATAAAATGAACTACAATACTATTGTCTAGGTTTTAATTATTCAAGTTGAAATTTGTGGCAACATGATATTATTCACTTTATTTGATCAAACACTGTATTCCCTTCTCAAGATCTTCAGGGGCTCACCGTACTTCAGCAAAATGCAGAATTAAACCAAGGGCATGGCAGAAACTGGCCCCTCACTGCACTGTCAGCTTTGACCTTATCACTCTCAACTGGTTTTGCTTGCTTGTTTCAAATTCAGCCTTGGCAGACCAATGATCATAAGTTGCCTTTCTTCTTGTGCTTACAATACAGCATGAAAGAGCTCTTTATTTTGTGGGCTGCAGGTGAAGAGTGGCTATTGCATATCTTTTCTGGATGAAACAACTACCACAAATTCACCTAGAAAATTACACAGGAGAGCCCATGTTATCCTACCTGCCTTGGCAACTTTTCCAGAATCACCATAGCTACTGTCCTTGATGGCCTTCTGTAGTCAAGCCTCCTCATTAAATTCTATTAAATATCTGCAGAAGGCAGAACTCAACCTGGCAAATTTTACCTACAGAGAAATTTGATCCTTCGGAAATGCAAATTTTACATAATTTCTATAGAATAAAGTGTTCTTTTAGGTTTTTGTTTGTTTTGTTGGTTGGTTGGTTGGGGCTTTTTTGTTTGTTTGTGAAGAGCATTTTTCATGTTGAAACTGAAATTCTAACACATTGCTCTTCCTGAACTTCAAAAAATGCTAAATATATATAATTTTTATTAGTCCTTTTTATGTGACCTCTTATCCCAGAGGCACAATAGTATGCCTAAGTTAAAAACAACACAAAACCAATAGCAAAGGAGAGATTACAAGTTTGATCCATGAAAGCACAAATCACTAAAGGATATAAACCAAAGGAAGCTTGGGTTTTTTTTGGCATTTTTTAGTTGTGCATTAAAACAAAGGGACATGATGTGCATTTCAAATGCTTGAATTTGGCAGTAAACTAATGGAATTGCACTAACATAAAATCATGTATAAATAAAAGCACCTAAGTCAAATGACTAAGATAATGTGCATGCCTAGAGCCTGTTCAGAACATATGGTAGGCCTAAAACAACCAAGTAAGAAAGTTAAGTATTTTTACCTCAAAGCCAAAGAAATTAGCTGCAAAAGATTGACTCAAATCACTATGATCCTATGCTAAGTGAGCAGAAAAACACATCAGGTCACTGAAGCTCTCAGGAAAAAATTTCTGTAGACCATTTTAGTGGTAATTTACAAAAAAATTACCTACCAAAAGAGTGACATCCATTACTTGAATAGGTAAGTGAATTTAGTGACGAACTTAGCAATACCTCTCAGGACTTCTTAAAATCCAGATATTAACACAGTGCAATGTTACAATGAAAATAACATTAAACGAATGATATTCTCAGTATGGTTTCTTACCGTAGAGTTTGCATTTCTACAAACATATTTAATTGTAAGTACAAAAATTAAGTCAAACAAGTACACTGTAATATTATTATACTTGCAGTTAAGGTATAAGTATTCTCACATATGAGTTGAGACTTGCATGAATACCTTAATTATAAAATTGATAAGAACTAAAGATAACTCAGTGTGGGCTCCGTTCAACCAGTCTCTTATGTTCCAACAAACAGTGAAACTAATAAGAGCATTGGAAACAGTATAAATCCTGTGCCAAACACACACATGATGCCTTACGAAGCAAAAAAAAAGAAAAACAACCAACAAAAGTTGCATCAGTTCACACTTACTGGTGAATTTAATCCTTTTTTAAAAATGCATGGTAGATGCAATCTTAATGCCAAACAGTTCAAACATAAAACTGCCTGTTGCATTATAATTGTAACATACTATTAGAAACACAGAAGGACAGTTACTAAAGCTATAGGAAAGCTCCTCAATCATGTAAAACAACTGTCATTTGTATCTGGGAGACTTTCTGAACCGGAAATATTCTCAGGGCATAATATGACTATTTCCAATTGAAAACTGAGCAGCTCTTCTCTGATCTCAGTAGCATCAATAATTCACAATAATTTTGCCTGTAATCATGCTGGCAAACTGTACAGATGCAGCAATATTATACTTACTATATTCCACTGTAATATTATTACTTATGCAGAAATTCGTATTTTTGAGAACTGCTAGACAGTCAACCTTATGTTGCCCATATAGAGTGCCCATATTATAGGCACTGTTCAGCTAAGTGGTATCTCCTTCTTCTCCAGAAGATACTTGGCATCTATTGCAACTGCAAACTCAAACTGGACAAAGCACATGCAACAGGTCTATAATTTCCAGGAAGTATTGAAATTACTGAATGTCACATACTGCAGTTCATTTCTGTGCGTGCATATCCATCTAAACCTCCTGAAAGGACTGATTAACTGTGCATGTTAAAAATAAAATCTCAGCAGCACATTGTCGTGGTTTAAGCCTCACCCAGGCTAATAACTCACGAAGTTTTATTCTCTCACTCACTCCTCTCTTTCTTCCCCCAGTCCCAAGGGGATGGAGAGGAGAATTAAACGAATGCAACTCGCAAAGGTTGAGATAAGAACAGTTTAGTAACTAAGGTATAACACAAATCACTACTGCTACCACCAGTAATAATACAAGAGAAATACAAGGAAAGAGAATACAACTGCTCACCAAGCCCGACCCAGCCAGTGCACCCCCCAGCAGCGAACCCCCCACTACCAAAAACCAGATCATGCCATGCACCCCCAGCCCACCACCACACCCTTCCGGGTCTCTGCCCCCCAACTTCACATCCTGGACATGACGTGCTGTGGTATGGAATAACCTCTTTGGTCAGTTTGGGTCAGGTGTCCTGTCTCTGCTTCCTCCCGGCTCCCCTCCTCCCTGGCATAGCATGAAACTCAAAGTCCTTGGCCAAGCCAAAACATTGTCAAGCAGAAACTATAAACACTGGTGTTATCAGCGCTGCTCCCAGGCCCAAAATCAAAACCACAGTGCTGCACCAGCTACCAAGAAGGAGAAAAAATGACTGCTACTGCTGAACCCATGACACACATGTAGTAGATGTGATGCTTTCAAGACATAATCAGACTTAAAATTGACAATCTACCTGACACATTCTTAATATTCTGGTCAGAAGCAGAACAGTTCAACAACAGCTCAGTGATTTGATCCTAAGTATATTTGGCATTCTGTATTTTGATAAGAAGTACATCCCATTGTTAAGGCTGGCAGTCCAGGTTTTTTCTCCAACATCACATTAATCTGTGAATTAGAATCTTATGAAATAACCAAAGAACACAATTCAAAAGGAATGATGGGAAGAGCTTAGCAGCATAAACACACACACATGCTCAACAATATTTTGATTTCATGTACAAGTAGAACAATATGATTTCAAACAGTTAAAATACATGTTCTAGATGTGCTACCATGCATGATTTATCCTTTTATAGCTAATTTATTCAGTATTGCCTTAGTAATTATGGTGAATAATTATGCAGTGAATTGAACTCAGCATTACACATCTTCTGTTAGTGTCTACTATTTCTGTTCTTATCAGTGAAATAGGGTAGAACTAGCCTTATGTTTTTCATGTACATAAATCAAAAATACTACTCAATTGAGTTAAATATAATACATATAAAATACCTGAAACAACTACAATAATATGCAATATTTACAGAATAATTATTTTTTTTAAAAAAGCGGTATCTATAAAAAAAAAAAATTCAGTCACTTCCGAAACAATGTAAGTGGTTTAAGTAATTTGAATAGTACTTCAGAATGAATTCCCAAAGTATACTTTTTATTCTCTTGTTGAAATATTATAAGACTGCAAGGATTTATCTTTTCATTTATCTGTTTCTTTATCTATAAATATTTTTACTTATGGAGCTATTTAATTTTAGCTGTTGTCACCTTTCTGATGTGACTAGTTTCTCTTGCTTTCGTTTTTGTTCTTGTAGATATTTCCACTTGGCAATGAGATGCTGAGGCAGCAGCAGTATTTCTGGCAAACTGCTTGAATATACAGCAACCAGTCAGAGCAAAAAGATTTGCATTCACAGTGGTACTGCACACAAATACTGTAACCACATAGAGATTATGCAAATCCTCATACTCTGATTGTCTAATAATGGCTGTCAGTCAAAAGACAAGAATTTGCATACACAAGCTAGTGAGAAATAATCAGACAGTGATTATGCTAATCAAACACACTAAACAGCATGTGAAGGACTGTCAAACTGGAACAAATCTGTGTATGTATGTGTATGTATGCTAAATACAAAAACACACTGTGCTAAAAGAACATTAAGGTTGCAGATCAAGCCTTTAAAAACATGAAATGCCTGTAAGCCTTAATTTAACACCTTTATAAATTAACATTTTTAAAACATGTTCACTTTTTTTTCCTGAAAGATTCTGTCTTTGTTCTGTTCAGAAGATAGACAATGCCCACTTAATGAGCAACTGTTCAATGCTGTGTTTTGTCCAAGGGGTTCAATGAATAGCCTTAGACCTCATTTACCATATAAAGCTGAAACCTTGCTCTCAATGGGAATTATCAGCGTATTCATTCGCTCTCCTACAGTCTTCATTGACACAGGATGCGAGTAACTCACAAGTATAACTAACTTATTTTCAAAACTTCTTTATTAGATAAAATATGGTATTTTCTCAGAAACGTAGAATGAAAATGTGTGCTAGGTGTAGTTACTCAATTGAATATACCTAATAGTACTTACTATTACATTGCCTTTCATATGAGCACAACACAGCTCCTGACTTCAGATTAATCTGTGAAGGTGCAACACAGACTAAATACAGCCTTATGACTGCAAGTTGGACACACAAGCCATAAAGTTGTCTAAGAAAAGTTGTCTGAGTTGGTATGAGCTTTGTTTTAAGAAACTTCCCTTGTATCTCTCAGAACTCTCAAGGGTGGTATTCAATTGGTTTTCTGGAATGGGATGGCCCTTTCTTTTTCTTCAGTCTCACTTTGTGTGGTTTAAGCCCAGCCATAAATCAGCCACACAGTTTGTTAGCACCCCCCCATTTCCTCCCCAACTCCCAGAGGGATGGGGAGAAGAATCGAAAGAATGTAACTCCCATGGGTTGAGATAAGAATAGTCCAGTAACTAAGGTATAACACAAACCACTACTGCTACCACCAGTAATAATAATGATAAGGGAAATAACAAGGGAAGAGAATACAACCGCTCATCACCGCCGACTGATACCCAGCCCGACCCCAGCAGTGATCTCATCCTTCTGAGTAACTGCCCCAGCTTTTACAACCTGGGCATGTCGTGCTGTGGTATGGAATACCTCTTTGGTTAGTTTGGGTCAGGTGTCCTGTCTCTGCTTCCTCCTGGCTTCCCCTTCTACCTGGCAGAGCATGAGACTCAGAGAGTCCTTGGTCAGAGTAACCATTTGAGCAGTAACTAAAAACATCGGTGTTATCAGTGCTGTTGCCAGGCCAAAAGTCAAAAAACACAGCGCTGCACCAGCTAAGAAGGAGAAAAATTGACCGCTACTGCTGAAATCAGGACACACTTCCTGCAAAATATGTTTTCCTTTTTTTTCTGCAAACACAGCAAAAGCACAATGGATAATAATCTTCCAAATTACAAACTCATGATTGATCCTCAGTGCTGAAACAAAGAGCACAAAAAATTCTACCAGACCTAAAAGGTTCTCCCAAAGGACAGAAGATGAAAGGCAACCAAATACAGCATGTTCAACATATTGCTCAGTTATCCAGTGAACAACACTCAATACAACTGCAGAATCAAACCAGACTAACATGAAACACACCACTTGAAAGTGGGAGAATTATTCCATTTCTAGTAAGTATTACCAAAGTGGTGTGGAAATAAGTGGTGGATTGTTTCTTTTCAGCTATTCACTTAAATGAAGTGGTGGCAGATGGTAAAAACATGATTAAACGCAAAACAATTGCTTAAAGCAAAAAGAGATAAATGTTATAGTCTCTCTAAATATATCTCTAAAGATACCAATAAAGATAAAAAACTAAGGTTCACAAATGCCATTTGCTTCCTCAGCTTCAAGAAAGAACAAAGCAAAAATAAGCTCACGAGAAAAAGAACACATTAAAAAAAAGCTAAGGGCATTTTGATGTTTTGTGCTCAAGAAAAGAGATTGGAACAAAAGGTTGGCAGGCATAATCAGGATTATGCAACAAATTCCCAATAACATCATTCATATGTGAATGAATTTCAGAAAATTGGACCAAATGTTATAATTGGTATTTAATAACAGTAAGTCTCTCTAATCACAACAACAATAAAAGCAGCATGGGCGCCAGACAGAGAACTGGCAGAAGAACTTGTTTCACTCTTACAAGTGAATTGCGTACAAGAGTCCAAAGTGGTTTCTGCAAACTACTACATTGTTTCTGTGAAGTGACTGTGTATATGTGTGTTTAATGAGTAAGAAATTAATTCTGAAATGCAACTTTTCTAATCATGCTGCTATTTTAGTCCATTTTAAAAATTCTTTTTATCAACCATTTTTATCCTACTGATTCCAAAGAAACCGTTAAGAACTAAGGTGTACAGTATAATTGGAATACTTAGAATTACGCATTCTTACCTGAAAAAGTCCAAGATATGCTTCAGGCACTATTAAAACAGCCTATCAAATCTGCAAGCTTCAAACATTTCAAAAATTGTTGTAGTGAGCTAAGATTTAACACTGGGAGAAGTTATAGTTCTTAACCCATATTTGCAGAACCAGAGAATAAGAGACTAAAAGGGACCCCAAAGTGTCATTTAATCCATACCTCACCTCATGAAAGGAAAAAAAAAATGTTATGGGGACAGAATACTTTTATCACAGCAACAGAGTAATTAGAAAATTACTGAATTTCTCTCCTGGTTCTCAAACTGGTGTCTGTCTGTCTTCAAAATCTGGCAGAAACATTCCACTTCAGGCGCAAGTGTCGATACTTGCTGGTATAAATATTTGACCACAGATGCTTTTTTTCTCCTCTTTTTTCGCTCTTTTTCTTAGGTCAGCATTGAAATAAAAGCACATAAAACATGTCCATCGCCTTCTCATAAGAAATGTTCTACTGTCCTCCTTAAGAAAATTCAAAGAAATAAAACTGTGTGACCAAATGTCATCATATTGATTCACATCTTGAGATTCAAGACCATTTTATTTAATTTCATCCCCAGCAGTCAACACAGAAAAATAACGTTCCCCAAACACTTCACACAACGGGAACTGAAGTGCTATAGTTTGCACGTGAATCTAAATATACCTTTTTAACAGATAATGGTTAAATATGAGCACAGTACAGCTATATTCATAGCCCTCATACAGATCACTAAGATCGTTATATCTCCTTGTATGCAAAAAACATTTTAACTTTGCTCAGTTCACAGATAACAGTCCATGGAAAAAGACATTAACCTGCTTACTTCCTCCATAATATTATTAGCTCTAAACCTGCTTGAATTTTTGAACAAGGATGAGACTATGTTATTAGGAAACTCACTTCCATTAAAAGAGAACTATGAAATTGGAAAATGGAAAAGAAAAATTAATAAATTATCTTGATATATTTTGAGAACTTAAGTAAGAATGAAAACGAACCTTGCTGTGCTTAGTAACTACATATGCATAAACAACATTAGAATTTGGTATTAAGTTGAGCAAGATGCCAGAAAGATGAGAGAAACAGGTTGTCAGAAGGTGGCTTGCATTTTAATAAGGTATTTGTAACTGCATAATTAAGATCAACCTGATTTACCTTTCAGGCTCTTTATGACGCAGAAAGAAGGAAAAGACAGACAAGAAATAAATTCAGAACAAATGGATATTACGACATTACTAACCCAACTCCCTACCAGTTGAAACATTGCACAATTTCTTCATAGCACAAAACTAAAACTGTATTATCTTGTGATGAAAAAAACATACCTATACCTGCACTGGGTACCCACATTATGACTGTACAATTTTGCGTAATTCTCTACAGGTTGCCACTGAGTGCCATTCCAAGTCTCCTGTCAGTCTTATTGACTGGATCATTGGTGTGATCCTGAGTGCACTGAACAGCTGTGCAGAATATAGTTATGGCTCACTCACTAGTTGAAGTGCTCTAATCCCTTCCTACGCATCTCTGAAATGTGGTACATTAGATAATTCACAGTATGTTTTTATATCATTTGAAAAAAGATAAAAAGTTAACAGCGCACATTTCCATGCAATTTCATATTTGAAGTTTCATCTGAATGATACATCAAAATTAAAATTTAGAAAAAAATATTGCTAGGGAGGTATCATTCTGACCCTGACTTCTGTAGATCAAACTAGAACTAAATGAAACAATGGAAGACAAATTGTCGGTACATATGTGCTTATAGAAATACTAGCCCAAAATTTTAAGGTATCTCAAAACAGGCTTAGAATAGCAATCATCTCCACTCCTTCCAAAATTCCACTACCATGAATAAATTTTCATGCAACTAAAAAAGACAAAAAACTCTTTTTTTTCTTCTTTTTTGGGGGGTGGGGGAGGTGTTTTTTTTTTTTTTTTTTTTTTTTGTTTTTTTTTTTTTTTCTGTATGGAAAGGACAATATGAGAAGGGGGAATTAATTCACCACTTCATTGTCACGGCAGATTACAACATTCTTTCTTTCTATACTAGTAATTTGGCTTGGTGCTAGTCCACTTCCTTTCATGAATTCTCCGACTGTTTAAAGTTACTTCATGTTGATATTGGTCTTTCCGTGATTTTAGGTCAAGCAAACTCAAACTGGATGCCCTCATCCCAAATTATCTCCAATTACACTGGTGATGTATATACAGCTCCTGAGAAACCCAAGGAGTCAGAGGTTCATTGACCAGATGAGGACTGAGCTGCAGACTACAGTCCAGTGGATAAGAAGGGAGGTTCTGTGTCCCCTCCACCTCAGTCAGGGTGGATCTCAAATGAACTAGTACATGCAGATGGGAACAAGAATTCAGGTAAAAAAGGAAGGGACAAAGCATCTAGACACTGACCTACTGCAGGCAAGTCATCTTGAGAGTTCTTCCATCACTTCAGCTCATCCCCAGCCGCAAGGGCAGTATCACTTAACATTCAGTGAAGCTAGGGTGCTGTTGGGTATTTTGAATTAAACAGGTTGAAAATTACTTAATGTATATTATGAACTTAAACACAATAGGAAGTCTTATCTGAGTATTTCACAGTGCTTTACAAAGACCACTTGCATGCAGGTAATTAACATATGAAAACTGAGCTGTACTAGAACTTTTGGCAAATCCACTTGTTCTCATTCACAGCCTTATGCCTTAGCACTAGACAGCACAGGTGTACAATTGATTCAAAATCATCTGTGCCTGGAGTGCCTCTCACAAGTACCTATGGATGTGAACACAGACCATTTTAATGCCTGTGAACTGTCTAGTTGTTGCTTGTAAGTCAAGTATTTAGACATTTTGGACTGCTAGAATATCTTTTCAGAAAAGAAACTCCATAATGCATAAACAGCCCAGCTCTGATTTTGAAGGATTAATTTTTTAGGTACAATTTGATGCCTATGAATACCAGTGGGTGCATTGTCTCTGCTGTTATAGTAAAAGCTCTGCACTGGAGATATCTACAACACAGAATAGGTAAGAGGGACCTGATAAGACAGCAGCAGCTAAGGAAAGAAAAAACTAAGATGGCACCAAAAGTGCAGTGCAAACCTCAGAGGGCTTGCTTCTTTTTTCTTATATGTCTGCAGGTCTCTCAGCCCTAAGGCTGGTTTTATTTCATACCCATTTAATTATCTGTGATTTTACAAATAACATCACCAATGAAAATGTCATTCATCCTGCTCCTATAAAGCTCTTTTATCTTTATACTGAAGTTATATTAGAGATGAGCCCTATCTACCTGGACTTATTCCTGCGTGACATGCTGATGGAAGAAGTTCAGACCAATACCTGACCTTGGATATCAGCTTTGACAATGATGTCCAGATCTTCATACACACTGCACACATTTATGTGCCAGGATTAATCATTAATGATCAGGATCATTGTAACAGACTTAAAAGGCCAGGAAATACTACTGACTTAGAGACAGGAACTGAGAGCAAGTAATGGTTCATGGCCAACACGAGGTTTGTGCCTGAGTGCAGAGTTGAACCCATTGCTTCCTCCACCAACCCCTTCTCCCTAGCTCAGAGCATCTCCCTTGGCTAACCCCTCACCACACTTCATGTGGCTCCTGGATCTTGTTTCAAAAGAGAGTCTGATCAAGTGGGAGGGAAGCTTTTACCCTGATGGCTTTCAGGAGCAGCTGCAGCTACAAATAGCTCTGCTACAGGATAGGATAACTAAAAATTACTTTTCCTTCAAACACAGCTGTGAACTTCAGTGCACCAAATGTCTACCATTCTTTTCTTGTGTCTTATGACTGCTGCTGCCTTTTCAGGCACTACTGAGAAGACTACCCATGTACACTTGTAATTTTTGCAGCAGATTGCCTCTGTAGTGGATTTGTCTACAGCTTGAGAGGACATGAGGAGACTCAAAACAATTAAAAACAGTGTAGTTTGTTATACTGAAATGGAATTATGTCTGCCACACATGAGAAATCTGTGCTATTAAAGAAGTATCTGTGCAACATCAATTTGAATGCAACATTGGAAAGTTCTCCTTTTCCCCTTCTGTCGTGGTTTAAGGCCCCCACCCATGCAGTTTTACTCACTTACTCACTCCCCTCTTTTTCTCCCCCAGTCCCAAGGGGGATGGGGAGGAGAATTGGAAAAAAAAAAAAAATTCAACTCGCACAGGTTGAGATAAGAGCAGTTTAGTAACTAAGGTCTAACACAAATCACTACTGCTACCACCAGTAATAATACAAGAGAAATACAAGGAAAGAGAATACAACTGCTCACCAAGCCCGACCCAGCCAGTGCACCCCCCAGCAGCAAACCCCCCACTACCAAAAACCTGACCATGCCGTGCACCCCCAGTCCACTCCCACCGCCTTCCATGTCTCCGCCCCCTGACTTCACATCCTGGACATGACATGCTGTGGTAAGGAATAGCTCTTTGGTCAGTTTGTGTCAGGCGCCCTGTCTCTGCTTCCTCCCGGCTCCCCCTCCTCCCTGGCATAGCATGAGACTCAGAAAGTCCTTGGCCAGACCAAAACATTGCCAAGCAGTAGCTGAAAACACTGGTGTTATCAGCGCTGCTCCCGGGAATGAAATCAAAACCACAGTGCTGCACCAGCTACCAAGAGGGAGAAAAATGACTGCTACTGCTGAACCCATGACACCTTCGAAATATCTTCAGTTCATACTCTATATGAGGAGCCACACAGCATATCTGCATCATGCAGTAGTGTCAACTGATCTTAAAAAATCCAGTGTGCTCTTGAGAACCATCCATTAACTGTTTATTAATGGCATTTCTAGGACAGTGCAATTCAAGCAACTACTTTTAGTTTTTAGATTTATTATTATCGAATCGGCATTACCAGTGAAATTCTCTCTTTCTGTCATTTCTTGTCTTATTATTATTAAAGGCAATAGGAAGTTTAACACTTTAAGTAGCATTATGCATTTGTCAGGGCACATATATATATAACATCAAAAAGATACTACACCAAAGGCACACAACCATTGTAGGGTTACATCACCTTTTGCTGCTTCAGACCAAAGGAAAACAAGCCAAAACCACTCACATGGTAAAAGCCTTTATGATATTGGGCAGGTCAGGCTTCCCAACTGTTAGCATTAAACATGAATTCAAGTAGAACATGTCATTTCCCAGCTGCTCTCTGGAAGATCAACACCTTATCCAATATGTTCCTGTCTGAGGCTGGTATTCTTGTTTGACCCAAAACAGTGAATCATTTGTCAGACATTCATGATGACCATAATGTGAAAATCAAGATGACAACTTCTGGCAGTAAGTTTCTCACCTGTGGAGCCTCCATAGAAATCAAACAAAGACTATATGTGTTTTCCTCAATACTGTGAGCAGAATGAACTTTGCTAATGGTGGTCAACTACTATGCAAATATCCAGTAATTGCACCAGTCAAAAGCAGAACATGTTACTAAAAGCACTTAAAAAAACAACAAACCAAAACCAGAATAAAGCCTCAAAAAAATCCAAGTAGAAGCAGAAATGAGAAATTACTCGTACAAAGCACAAGTTAATTATTAAAATGAGAAAAACTGTTTCCAAGTCTAAATTTTCAAAACCTATGTTGTGTGCAATGATGTAAATATAAAAAAGCAAAGCTACAACTTTAAAGTGGCACATTGCAAGTCTGATGTTTCTATAATTATTCTTTTGCTGTCTAAGATTAATCAGGGTAGTTAATGATGCAAAAAATTACATTTATAATCCAGTCTGAATACAGCTGTACTGCAAGCTATGATCTAAGTGCCATTAAGGTAAATGGAATTAATGGGCTGTCCCTGGCAATCTTTACATCTATCAGTTACTAATTAACATTCTTCAGCAAAGAATAATTTATGAAGGGAAAATACATACAGAAGCAATAATGTTAAAACTTGCAACACACTGTGGTCACAGGGTAGTCGTGCAGCTGTAATAGACAATGTGTTGTGCTCATTTCGACAGAGAACAAGAAAGTGCCAATTGGCACTGCAATCAATAAAATCTTTTATGTTAAGTCATTTATTTTATATGGCAGCAAATTATTACTACCAAGGATGAACTTTTGTGGGAAATGTCGACTTCAGCTAATAATGGAAGGACTAAGCAGAAGCAGCAATAAAAACCTGGTAGTTAAATTAGCTAATAAGAAAAATGAACAGTCTGTTATCTTTGTAGAGAATGTAATGCATTTGCTGCTTCTAACATATGACTCCCAACTTGATTACTGATTTTATGCATTCAGTACTCGCACTAGTTTTAAAAGCGTTGCTGCCAAATCTTTACCATTAACTTAATTTGGCCCTCTTTTGGTTTTGACTTTATGATATAAAAAGCACTTCATAATTCTTTAGTGTCTTTTTTGAACTCCTCCTTATATTCTTCCCTGTAAATCCATGCACCATCACTTCACATACCAGGAACTAATTGTAGCGAATAAATCTTGCAGTGAAAACCAGAGCTTTAGAAACTACTATGTGCCTCAATTAATTTTGGGGAAAAAACCAATGGCCAAGCCAAACCCACAACAAAACCAAACAACAAAAAACTCAAACCAAAACAAACCCCAACACACACATAAAAAAAGCAAACCCACAAAATACCCCCCCCCCCCCCCCAGTAGGAACAGGCACTCACATAAGCGAGTCGTGGCTTCAATCAAAATCAAATGGTGACTGTTGCATCTGAGAAATATTCCCCTCACTACAGGCAGTAGTAGTTAGTGATTTTAAGCCAATAACAAGAGGTTTACTTACAGCGTGAGAACAAAAAGCATTAACCATTCTGTACTTAAAAAAATCCAACTTAGAGTTAATTCTTCAGACCACTGGTAATGGTATTATACCCAGTAAACATCACAGAATTAGGATGATTTTTATCTTTCCAGACCCTGACCAAAAATGGTATATAACTGCGACGTTATATTACTACCAAAAATGGCAATATTATTATCACTGGTATTTATATAAGTGAGATATAACAAATAATAATGGCATACCCTGTTTCATACCTTTTCCCTATGTCAGTCACAATGAAGATTCAGTTTATACTATAAATGTGGCAATTGACACTAGCTGCAATTTAATGTGTTCCAATTAAGTTGTAGAGCAACATTTAGGATATTTGCATGTTTTTCTAACTTAGCCAGTAAGATACCAGTGACAGAATAAAATCCTAACTTCAGAACTTACATGAACAGCTATTTTGCATGCACTGTAGATAATTAACAGATAAGATTTTTAATTAACTCACAAAGACTTAGCATAATTTACCACATAGGGAAAAAAAAAACAAAACCCTGACCCCTTCAGAAAATTAATTATACTGCTATAAAAATATGTTATACATTGGTAAGAATTCCATTCTAGTGCTATAGGAATAAGCACTAAGTATTTTAACATGCTGCATTGTGAATATCATCTCCTCCCTCTGTCTCTCTCCCATGACCTCCCAAATGAAAATACAGTCACATTCAGAATTACCTGTCTGGACTGTAGAATTTTAAGTAGTAGGTCAAGAGAAGCTTGTTAGAAACAAATACTGACTTACAAATGTTGATAAGCTTGTAGATAAAAGAAGGAAAAGTCTGTAAACCCAATATCAAAAATACAACAGACCTAGTGAATTTGCTGCTTTGAGAGCACAAAGAAATACATAATTTCATTTTTCTGAGAGAATTGATTGAGATAGCAGATAAACCCTGCCAGGATGGATCTGACTGCAGCGCAGTAAATGTTTAGTAGGTGTCCAATATTTCCATTTTCAGTCTGGCACATTTGCAATATAACTAAAAATGCCATCTGTAATTTTTATTCTAATCAATGCTTTTTAAAAAATTATCTTTAATGCTTCTGATTACAAAGCATATTCAGTTAAAAAAATCCCTCACAACAGATTTTAGAGCTTTTCTCTGGTGCTCTCTACGCTAGTGCATCAGACGTTACTGCAGGGCCTAGTAGCGCTTCTATGCTAAGAGTTTGGCATGCTTTCCCTCTGTTTAGAAATTTATAAACATCTTTAGCAATATGCTTTGCTCAGAACTTTATATAAAGGAAAATAAGTTTGTTTCTAGAGAGGGTATTTATTGGCTTAAATCCAAAAGCAAATGGTAAAACATGTAAATGCATCTTCAAACACCACGTTAAAGACAAATATTTTTGTAATGCAAAAGGAATATGAGTAAGAAAATTACATGGTAATATTGTTCAATCTCTTCGGTTACTTGCTTTAATAATGAACATTATGTTAGCAAGACAGCTGGACTGACCATTCTGCATGATAGAGTTCTGCCTTTCAGTAATTTATAACGCAATGTGATAATTCACCAGAAATTGCTGGGTAACAGGTTATCCTGTATTCCTTTGAAGTGCAAATTCATGCTTAAATGCTTTGAAGAATTAAGGGCCTAAAGTCTATACTGAATTCACAGCAATATAACATCCTACCTTTGGTGCTTTATCTAACTGCTATCTTTTACAGAGAGCTCTACCAAGAACTCGACATGGTGATGAATCTGCAATATGTATGGTGTGAAAATCAAGTTTTTAGGTAGTCGATATGCTAAAAGCAGTCTACATCATTCTTACTTTGAGCAACCTGGTCTAGTGGCAGTAGGGTTGGAACCAGATTATTTTTAAGGTCCCTTCCAACCCAAGCCATTCTATGACTCTATGATATTATATGTTTGTTGCCATATCGTCTTGCATAAGAATACCCACTATTCCTTTTATCTGGTGTGTAAGCCACTTTTCAAACAACATGAAACAGAGTACGACACTTTCAAAGACCTCATGGTCCTACAAGCATTGTCATAAACATCTGATTTTCAAACTTATTAATCTTAAGGCATTACCAATTTGTACAAAACACTGTGACAGACTGTCACTGTGCAGCTAACTTGCATTTGTCAAAATAAAGAAACTTTTTGTATGATGCTACCAAATACAGATGTAACTGCAGAAGCTGCAAGATTCAACTAATTCTGGTTTTGTAATTTAATAACAAATCTGCTGAGTAAACTTCATTATGTTAAGCTGTGGAAATTAAGCACTGGAACGGATTGGTGTAAGGACTCCCTATGCTCATTAAGCCCAAACGAAGTCCTGTAAAAGAAGCAATTCTTCAGGTGGTATACAAGTTTAATCTCAGACCTGCTACTTACCCACTTACCTATCTTTGCCTCAGTTATTCCTATTACCAAACCAGGGAAGCTGTTTATGTTATGAAGCTTCTATTAGTTTACTTCATTAAAAAGAAGTGTGAAATAGTGTTTTCACAATATACGTGTTAACAGCTAACGCAGTGGCACAAAGGTATGCTTGTGACCTATCCCCCCAGTCTCCCAGTGAGCAATTTTCACAAAAGACAATACTCTCCCATTTCCTGCATTTTGCTCCACCTCATACCCACTACAACACCCAATATTCTCACTCATTTTCTGGGGACTGCTACAATTACCCTGTTCCATAAATACACCTCTTAGGTGACAAGAGCCTTGGTCTGCACTTTTCTCTGTGCAGATGTCAGTGGCTTAACCAAACAAACTGAATTTCAGTGCTGCTGATACTGTTACACTACACTTATGAGAAGTAACCATCTATAGATAGTGCTTTCAGGTGCCTGTGAAGTTGGTAAGGGGCCTCAAACAGTTCCTCACCAGAACACCTTTGCTAAGAAGTGCACAGAATTAAAGAGAAAGGTTAATCCTACCCAAGGTCTGCAGATTTGGCTGTTAGAATTATTGTGGTGCTTCTTGGGAGAACTCAGTTAGCTGTTTGGAAGCAACAGGTACTGCTGAGTACTGCGGTTTAACCCAGCAGGCAGCTAAACACCAGAGAATTGGAATAAAGGTAAAACTCGCAGGTTGAGCTAAAGACAGTATAATAGAACATAAAAGGAAGAGAAAATTATAATGATGAAAGAGTACACAAAACAAGGGATGCACAGTGCCATTGCTCACCACCCTCTGACTGATGCCCAGCTTGTCACCAATTTGCTAGGCCACAACACCCTGCCAAACTCTCCCCAGTTTTAACGCTGAGCATGACACTGCATGGTATGGGATATCCCCTTTGGTCAGTTAGGGTCAGCTTCCCTTGCTGTGTCCTCTCCCAGCTGCCTGTGCACCCTCAGCCTACTCACTGGCAGTGCAGTAAGAGAAGCTGAAAGTTTCTTGACTTAGTGTAAGGACTTCTCAGCAACAACTAAAACATCGGTGCATTATCACATTATTCTCATCCTAATTTCAAAACACAGCACTATACCAGATATAGAAAGAAAATTAACTCTACACCAGTAAAAACCCAGACAATGAGCCAGGAGAGAAGAGCCTTCCTCCAACATTTTCCCAATGTGCCTTATTATTCACTTGCTGTTCACTTGCTTTTTCTCCCTAGGCAGGAATTTTTAATGGCTTAAATATTCTCCTGCTTAGACTCTGGCCTGCAAAATACAAGCTTGCTAACTCGGATGGCAACAGAAACATCAATATTTTCTGGTGACAAGCTCATCATTTTTCTACAAGAACCCTCAATATAATTTCTAGAGATAAGGTGTATATCCTTCCTTGTTTTCTTCGATACATATTCCTTCCTTGAAGCCTTGTTTGATTTCATTCTTGAGTTAGAATAATACAAAGCACGTAATCTTATGCAAATACAAAGTTCATACAAAACAACGTAGCTTCTCCACAGCCATATATAAAAATACCTGTTCCAAAGCGTGACTGATTTTTGTTGGTGCTTTTTCTTCCTTTTTTCTTTAAAGAAAAACATTTTTTCATAAACAGGGAATAGTTCATAACCATGTTTAAATGACATGAGAGCAAACTTAGCTCACAGATGCTACCATATCAGTGCAGAGTTACTTAGAAAGAAGTAGCAACAACATACTGTCCACTGTGTTTAAAATCTGGTTTAGTCACATTTTCTGCTGACAGTTGCTCTTTGCCACCAATCACTCCTACAAAAACTGAAGAAAGAGTTTCTATTCTTCAGCAGCAGATAGCATTTTAGGTCACAGATATACAGGAAAAAATGTGACTAAAGAGGACATGAGCATGTCAGTACAAACACAAAAAACAATTTTGAGAGATGAGAAATTTTCCCTATCCCTTCTGACTCTCTGCCTTGAACTTCATTATTAGGACTTATCTCTCTTCTGCTTGTCAGTGAGGATACCACTGACAAACAAGCCAGAATTCAGGGGCTTTACACATCCTGAACTTGTTCTTACTAGATAGAGAGTTTTAACTACATACTAAGACACTGGTGAGGAGGAATCTTGAAGAAAACCCTGAAGATGAGGAACTGAATGATGGCATATGATGATGTGCAGTTATTAAGAAGAAAAATGGGCATTCTGCTGTGAGATTCATAAGTAGGAAGGCATAATACTAGAGCTTATAAATTACTATGCAAAAAACATGGGAAACCAGTAGCTCAGAGGTACAGTACCTCATATGCACAGTAATAAATGCATAGGTTGATAGAAGACATTTAAGGCTTTGTTTTTAATGTTCTTGGGGGAAGTGAAAAAATTGCCTGAGGATTAGAATTGCCTGCTCTTTCATTCTCCTGTCTGCTGTTCTTGACACAGTTCTTTGCAATGCACTCCTTTTCCAAAGAGGCTTTCATCACAATCACCTTGTCTAGTTTCCTCCTAATGAAAAATTTAAGAGATATGCATTACTCCATCCCTTCTCACTTAGGTAACCTGATTAGGAAGGGGAGAACTCAGTAATAACATAATTCGCATTTTGTTCTGTCATCCAGCAATGCCTGCAGTTATTTCAATTTGGAGGGAGTTCAGGGTTTTTTTTAAAAGAAAATGGATATAAAGTAAATAAAGCTAAGTAAATCTTACATCACAATTCATTCTGTATGAACTCCTGGACAACATGTCTGAGTGAAGGACAAGAAGCCATCAACCTTTTTTTGTCTGATAGGTTTATGTGCCACTCATGTTCATTCAGCCATTTCAGGTATTCATATTTCAAAGATGATGTGGTTGATACTTGCCTCGAGGACCAGTATACTACATAAGTTGCATAACGGTAGTAGCTCAAATACAAAATACAGTTTGCTGAATGTCCTACTTCAAAATAATACAAACTTAAAATACCTATTTTATTCCTTTTTTATATTACTAATGAAAGAATCTTCTTGTAATACATGTGTGTTATCACAAGAGATTAGTTTGAGACTCAGCTAGAGTGTCTGCCTAACTGACCATGCCTTAAACTTAAACTCCAGAAATATTTTGGAGTGGGAAAGGTGAAGTAGTTCTTACAGAATTATTCACTGTCTCTGGGATTTATAAGCAATTTGATTTTCATTTAAATCTATCCTTGCTTGACATAACATTAATAGCACTTAACAAAGCCTTGTTTTAGAAATGACATATGGCTTTGTGATTCTATTTCTGTGATTCTATTTGAGGCTTCAGCAATACTAAGGAGCTATGATGGACACACACAAAACCCTATAATGTTATAACCAGTACAGATTAAAGCAAATATGTGCAATGAAATATGATATCATGCCTTCCTTTAGTCACCTCCTCACAAGTGTACTCAAAAATATACTATCTGTTAAAAGAGTCTGCTAATCTTTTAAAGCTTAAAATATATCAATCTGAATCTAATTAGTTACAGTCAACATCACTGTTTGGAAATGACTGTGAAAGACATAGGTTCATGCATCTAAACAATTAAGCCATTTCCAAACTATGTGAGAAAATTTGGTATCTCTGAGCAATGGAGATAAACAGCTTAAATCAGTTTGAAAAAACAGGTGCTACATTTGAGGGTCTGATAATAGCCCATTTTCAGATCTCCATTTCATACCACAGTCTTGGTGTGAAAGGAAATGACAGCTACCTTGTCCTGCTGCAGAGATGAGTCTGCAGTAAGCAAATACTACACGATATTTTTTAGGGAAAAATAATCGTCTAGTTTAGAAGAATTCAGGCCAATCTCGTGCTCATCCACTTATCTCCTGTAGGAGCTGAAGTAAATACCAGTGGTATTTACTCAATATAATACCTCAATTAACCCACCAAAGAGAAAATGTGTTACACAGGATGTTGAAGGACAAAATCATTGATGACTGAGATGTTCAGAAACTAGGATCTACTCTTGCTTGCAACAAGTTGGTTTTGCAGCCAGCATAACAAATTTATCCTCATCTCTTTGCAGAACATAATATTACAAGAATGTAGTTGTCCTGGAGTCCTCAGCTATTTCTTGCTGTCACTGTACTTTGGAATAGAAAGAAGAGTAAATTTCTTCACTGCAAATCTAAAGAAAGACTGAACACAGTTTGTTGCTTGAATTTATACAGCCCTGCTAAACTCACAACACAATAAATTTAAATTTTCATGTGTATGAATACCTAAAAAAGGAGGGACTACACTGCAGCAACTTCTACTCCCTACCCCTGTGCATTAGCCTTTAAGCAGCACATAGGTGGGTACTGAGAGGAATTAAAGGGTTAGCACATTACAAATACAACAGCCTATACAATGAGCAGGTAACACTGTCAGATAGGAATAGTCTATCTATGATTAGAACACCACATCCTGACTTTACTACTGAAGGAAAATAACAAGAATGCATGCCCACACACATACATAGAAGTCAAACCTCCTGAATTTTAATAGTAATGTTATTAAACTGCAGGAAAAAGTTAATCAAAGGAATTTAATTTCATGCAATGTCAAAAGAAGACATCACTTTGCAGCAGATGTTTTGGCAAGCAGAATGCAGACCAGACTCTAAGCTGTAATTGTGAGCTTCTCCCTCACAGTGTGAATTTTCCAAACTGAACATCTCACTGTCTAATTGAAGCACTCAACCAGCATATGTTCTGCTCAAGCAACTGTATGAAGTTTGAAATACTGTATATAAGCAGTATTAACTTCTTTTGCTTTCAAGGCACCAAACACTTGGAAATTACTATTCCTTAATGCCGAAATGTAACTTCAATTACTAAGAAGAGGCCTCATCTTGATGAAATGATGATTTATAAATATCCATTAGGGAATGATGTCACAGTTTAATAAAACCCATGAATTTCCACCATTGCCTACCCATATGCAGACACCAATAGTTTTTGAATAGCCTCTGTCACTAAGCCACGAGCCTGGATGGAACCTAGTCACTGTTTCTAGATCGCAGACTGAAGATTCACAACTTTGAGAGCCAACCTTTAGATGTGAGCCAGTATAGGCAGTCACAGTTCAACCTCTGTGTTTGCTATCTTTCTTTACTCCTACTCCCTATCCTCCCACATTCTTTATAAAGAGTTAGCCGGAGATGAACCAAGACTATGAGCACTGGAAATCTAGGTTGAGCTTTCTGGAGTAAAATAGTAATAATGCAATGATCACAAACTTCGGAAAAGCATATCTTAACCAGAGATCTATCTTATAACATGACACAGTACCTTCCACATACCTTCTGTACTTCTAATCTCCTCCTTTACTCTTTCTGTTTGACTTCAGTATTCCATAAAAAGCTGAAGGGGGAAAAAAAATCAAACAAAGAAACAAACAAACCAACCCACTGAAGCTGTGCACTTGAAGCTAGCTTGTTGATCTAACACAATATTACTATATTACTTGACTCCATCAACCTTGCATTGCTTGAGCTGCAATATTCAGCAGCATTTCAGGCTCAACACAAGTCCTTACAGCTTTGTTTCTTCACCACCTCCCTTTGATAGTGTCTTATCTCCTCTAAGCACAATAGTCTTCGCCTCTGTGCTTGACTGAAGGTGTTTACAATTCACAGTAAGATTTAGTTTAAGAAAATGTTTCTGGATGTCATCTGCTCCAGCTCCTTAGTTCTCAGTGCAGCACTGGCAGCTTTGTCCAGGCTCTCACACAGGATTTTGTCTAGTGGAATTCTGAATATCTCCTGAGATGGAGAGTCCACGGCTTCCCTGGGGAAATCAGTATAGTGTTTTGTTGCACTCCTTGTGAAAAAATTGTTCCTAAGTTATAAATGGAATTTCCTGTGTCATTTGACTACTTCAGGGGTAGCACTTTAAGATAGCACAGGTGGCACAGAATCTATGTATGATAAGTACCTCATGCAGATAGTTAAAGCCATGACAGCTAAGCACCTCAGATGGGATAAGATGCTTTCTGTGCCTACCCGCCTTTCCACACTGAACTCTGGAAGGAGCTGAATGGTTATTTCAGATTGGACACTTTGCTTTTAAACATCAATTTAGATCAGATTCATCTCATCCATGCTAACTTAAATTTCTGCAAGAAATATCATAATATAATTTAGTTATTATCTTCCTAGGCTTAGGGGCATACTTTGACACGTGCTTGAATTGTCATGCGTGTAGAAATGAGAGAAACAAAAGCCAGATATTTTCTTTTCTCTATGTTGGAAGGGTCTCAAGTTAAATATCCTGGATCTGAATAATATATTTAAGCATACTAAATTTCAGCACTGATTTTTTAACTGACATCATTATAATGAATAATTTTATTTATGTCTGTAAATTTCAAAGTTAAAATAAAAAAAATATTAGAAATTTGTTTCAACATTTACTCTACCTCTAGCTTTTCCAAGTAAATATCAAATGAAGACATCGGAGAATGAAGACCGTAAGCACACTGTTGGAGAGGATCTGGTTCGAGACCATCTTAGGAATCTGAACGTACACAGGTCCATGGGACCTGATGAAATCCACCCGCAGGTCCTGAAGGAGCTGCAAATGAAGTTGCTAAGCCACTGTCCACCATACTTGAAAAATCATGGCAGTCAGGTGAAGTTCCCAATGACTGGAAAAAAGGGAAATACAACCCCCATTTTCAACAAGGGGAAAATGGATGAGCCGGGGAATTACAGACCAGTCAGCCTCACCTCTGTGCCTGGCAAAGTCTTGGAGCAGATTCTCCTGGAAGGCATGATAAGGCACATGAAAAACAACAAGGTGCTTGGTGACAGCCAGCATGGTTTCACTAAGGGGAAATCCTGCCTGACCAATCTGGTAGCCTTCTATGATGGGGCTACGGAACTGACGGACAGGGGTAGAGCAGCTGATATCATCTACCTGGACCTGTGCAAAGCGTTTGACACTGTCCCACATGACATCCTTGTCTCTAAATTAGAGAGACATCAATTTGATAGATGGACCACTCGGTGGATAATGAACTGGCTGGATGGCAGCATGCAAACAGTTGTGGTCAATGTCCAGCTGGAGACCAGTAACAAGTGGTGTCCTTCAGGGATCAGTACTGGGACCGGTCTTGTTCAACATCTTCGTTGGTGACATGGACAGTGGGATTGAATGCGCCCTCAGCAAGTTTGCCAATGACACCAAGATGTGTGGTTCGGTTGATACCCTGGAGGGAAGGAATGCCATCCAGAGGAACCTTGACACGCTTGTGAGGTGGGCTGATGCCAACCTGATGAAGTTTAACCATGCCAAGTGCAGGGTCCTACAGCTGGGTCAGAGGAATCCCAGGCACAGCTCCAGGTTGGGCAGAGAAGAGATTGAGAGCAGCCCTGTGGAGAAGGACTTGGGGGTGCTGGTCGATGAGGAATTAAACATGAGCTGGCAGCGTGCACTTGCAGCCCAGAAAGCCAACCGTATCCTGGGCTGCATCAAAAGGAGCGTGACCAGCAGGTCGAGGGAGGTGATCCTGCCCCTCTACTCTGCTCTCACGAGACCTCATTTGGAGTATTGTGTGCAGTTCTGGTGTCCTCAACAAAAAAAGGACATGGAACTGTTGGAACAAGTTGACAGGAGGGCCACGAGGATGATCAGGGGACTGGAGCACTTCCTGTATGAAGATAGGATGAGAAAGTTGGATAGGCTGTTCAGGCTGGAGAAGAGAAGGCTGCGTGGAGACCTCCTAGCAGCCTTCCAATATCTGAAGGGGGCCTATAGGGATGCTGGGGATGGACTCTTCATTAGGGACTGTAGTGATAGGACAAGGGGTAACGGATTCAAACTTAACAGGGGAAGTTTAGATTGGATATGAGGAAGAAATTCTTTACTGTGAGGGTGGTGAGGCTCTGGAATGGGTTGCGCAGGGAAGTTGTGAATGCTCCATCGCTGGCGGTGTTCAAGGCTGGGTTGGACAGAGCCTTGGGTGGCATGGTTTAGTGTGAGGTGGCCCAGCCCATGGCAGGGGGTTTGGAACTAGATGATCTTATGGTCCTTTCCAACCCTAACTATTCTATAAATAAGACTGTGGTAGTCTAATTGGTTGTCTTTTCTACCATTAAGTTTATAGATGTCTACCTTTCTTTTTTAAATCAATATATAAAATGAGATTTTGAGGTCTAATACACAACTAGATTTAGACATTTTTCTTTACAGATCAAATATATTCATTTACACTTTTTGTTTAAATTATAGAATGGTTTGGGTTGGAAAGGCCCTTAAAGATCATGTAATCCCAACCCCCCTGCCATGGGCAGGGATGCCTTCCATTAGACCAGGTTTCTCCAAGCCCTGTCCAACCTGGCCGTGCACACTTTGAGGAATGGGGCAGCCACAGTTTCATTGGACAACCTGTGCCATTGTCTTACCACCCTCACAATGAGAAGCAGGCTCTCTGCTGTTGATCTATGGACAATAAATACCCAGAGACACTGGGGGAACCCAGAACATCTTCCATGCTCGGAGCCTTTAACTCTTCCCCAGGGATGTGGTCCCACTCTGCTCTGCTGTACAGCCAGGGTGAGCAGAAAAAAACATTTTAACAACCTAAAAATGATTACTTCTATGCAATATTTTCACATGCTTGCTTGGAGATGGACCAATAAGGTAGCCCAAGGACAGATTACAAAATAACAGTAGGTTTTACCAGTAATATCTTTTTTAATCTTTATGGAACAATGAAAAAAAAATGCCGTTAGGTATAAAAGCATAATTTTGCCTTAAGCATTTCTGTGATAGATATTCACATGAAAACAGAAATTAGATGATGGTATCTGGCAGTCATGACTGACAAATCCCGATAACCCAACAATAACTACATTTTGTAGAATTTGGGGGAAGGCATCAGGGAGTTGAAACTTATGCACACAGGATAGAAGCATTAATAACTTTCATAGGGCAGATATGTGTAAATCTTTGTCTCTTGTCAGATTCTTCAGGCACATCACATTTTCCAAGCCTTCTGTGAATGTTAGTCTTGTTTTCAAAACACCAACCAGAACATGAAAACAGAGCCTTGAGGGCATCAATGCACTATCACTCCCTGTTACTGAAACGGGATATAAATCAGAGTACTAAAAGAGAGAAATTACTTTACCAAAGTCAGAAGAAGCTTGACTAGGCCCTGGGAATTGTCACTAGCTAATAGGGATGAGCAATCTACAGAACTAGTCAAGACCCATTTTGCTGAAGTTACTGATCTCTGTCAGCCTGTTTAGGCTGTCCATGCCAAAAGATGCAGAAGCAAGCTGGACTTGCTCCAAATGAAGGATTCAGCTGAGAATCAAACAAATTGCCAATAGCCAAAGACCTGGTTAAGAGATGACTTACTGATATTTTAGCAGTATTTATTTTATAAAATTCTTCATGGAGACTTAAAAGGAAGGTCCAAGCTAGCAATCATTTGAATGAGCAGAAGTGAAAGACGGGCTGTTAGTGATTACCTTGTAACAGAAGTGATGGATGGTAAAGTCAAATTAATGTTACTCATAATTGACATCTCTTGTGTAAAATTAATGATGGATAAATGAGACGAAATAAAATAAGGCCTGAGGATACGTTTTGAATGACTGTAATTTCAACTTGAACTTTTGAGTTTCAAACTCATTAGAATAACTTGAACAGATTTTCTTTTGCTCTATGTGCTTCGGCATTACAGGTCTCAGGAAGAAATACATCAAAAAGGCTACTTCAGGCTCAGACAATAAGAGAAGAAAAAAAGAAAACAGCACATGGCTGTCTCATCATTCAGAGTTTTGAGCTAGCTACAAACAGCATCCAAATTAATTCCCAAGCTTGCGATGAGTCCACGTAAGCTTCTGTTGCCATACAGAACTTCCTCTTAATTCAAAAAATACCTCACTGGTGCTATCTGTAAGACTGACAATTTTATTCAGTGAAACTGCCAATTCCTTTAGGAATTATCTCTATCAGCAACAATGTGCTTCCTCATCAAAATTTCTTCTAAGACTTGGGGTTTCTCCCTCATTCTGTATGATGAACAGCTAGAAACCCAATGAATTTTTATACTGTTATGTGACAAAAGCCTAGCAAGACAACAATTTTTTAGCATAGCTCAGAAGCCGGGAATAACGCATACTTATCACCAGCTGTAACCATCTAAAAGATCTGCTGCTTGCACAATCATCTGAAATCCTTGCTTAGGTTGAAGACTTAAACGTTGTTAACGATAGCTAAAGACCAAAGCAGATGATTGTTAATCCTCCTCTTATTTAAGAGAAGTTGCATACTAAATAATATGTTGTTGCAGTATTGTCTTTTTGCTTTACTGATTAATCTTGGGTCTTACTGAAAAGCTTAACAAATATTTAAGATGTTTAATTACTGAACTTGAAGTTGTTCTTCACAGCCTTTCTCCTGGTGTGTTCCAGTGCACAGAAATGTTGTTTTAAGAAACACAGATGAAATATTACAGTGTTTTACGTGAATCCAACTAGTACAAAACAGAGATAGCAACAAAATCACAGAAATGTGTAAGAAAGGATGAGAATTTTATACACTGCATGCTCTGTATTTTTGAGTTTTCAGTAGCTTGTGAAGAAAAGAGTTAAAGGAAATAATTCACAATGAAATACAACTTTTTGCAATCAAATGAATGTTGGGGTTCTAGCAAATGAAATAAAAACCGATCTGCAGATCCACAGCTCTTGTGCAATTTGGTGTCATCTGAAACAGACATTTTTTTACATTTTAGAAAGTCAGCCTGTTTGAAAAGACAGGATTTTTCTTTTTTCTTTTTTTTTTTTTTAATGATGCTACAGAGAGACATGCATACGCAGTATTTGCTGAGGCAGACTTTACTTTTATTTATGCCTTGGCTTAATGGAAAAGAAAGGCACTTAAGACCGAAATTACACGCTATCGTCTTTGCGCACAGAAATTTAAGAACAATTCCCCTTCATCAGGGAATCCTTCCTGTGGAACAGAGTGAACAACTGTGGAGCTATGACATTTTATAGTACCTGAGGGTTTGTTCTTAAAGGATTTTCTTTGATTTCAGAATCACAGACTCTTTTTCATTTTGTGTTTGCTTTAGTTCAATTTGAGACATATTTTCAATTAGGAAAAAGATAAATTCTCTCCTTCAGATTTAGAACGGAAAACATAAGTAGGTTTCAAGCAGATACAGCTCCTGTAAAGTGAAAATGAGAAGAAAGATTTAGAAAGAACAAACTTCCTTCTAAATCTTTCAGAAGATATTAATTTCTTGGAAAAAAACATGCAACTACAAAGGAAAGGAACCATTCCTGCCAGGAACAAAGCCGTAAAGACTCTAACTAGAAACTGGATATTTTAAATTGCTTTGCAATATTTCCACCATTACCTTTTTGTGCCTCTGTGTGTGGAACAAATGCATCTTCCAAATACCTGTTCTGAGCTATTTCCAAGTTTCTCTTCTTGACACCCTTCTGCTCTTCCTCCTACCCCACTTCCAAGCCCAATACCATATATCTAGTATTTTCCAGCCCTTTCACTGGCAGTCTCAGTACTGCCGCTCCTCTCCCAGACACCAACCTCTTTCATTACTTCCTAATGCCAACAGTAGCTTTTGCTGCTTCCCAGAGATGATACTGCCATTTGGGAAGGTGCTGCTATAATTAACTCTGGCATCACTCCTGTGATTTATGTCTGTCATCTGAGTCCTAGGAACACCAATAATGTAATGGGATGGATCCGTTAGCAAATCAGTACATTTCAAACACAAAATGGCAGTAAGGTGATGGACACTTTTTCATCCACTTCCAGCTCCCACAAGCACAGCACCTTAAAGATCTTCCTTAGACTTCTACTGCTTATACCAAGTCATAGTTCATACAGTCCCATCTATTTCTACTACTTTGGATGCCCCATGTATCTACCTGACTTGGATATATTAAGGACCGTCTAGAAAAGGGGATGAGGAAACTCAGATTACTTCATTAGTAGTTAAAACAAACTCTCCTGCTGATTCTATCCAGTTCAGCATGTTAACTCATGGAAGGCTATCACATGCCAAGACAACATCTGGCTCAAGAACTTCCTAAAACATATCTCATTAGAGACATAGTCTGGCAAGTGTTGCTTTATCTGTTTTCTACTCTTCTGTTTTTCCATAAGTTGTCAGAAAGCTTATAGGAAAAGATAATGCTTTGGCCTGGTCCTGGCTTTTGTTATCTTGTTATAATCTCTTTGCCCTACTTGCTGAAACCAAAGATGCATAAGTACATCAGATCAGTTACCTGACTTCTCTGAGTGTGGACTGCTGAACAAAAAGAAAAACATTCAACCCTATAATTAGCCCATACTGCTTAAGGATCTGAAATTGATATCTTTGTCTGATGGACACAGTTCCCTGTACTGTAAACAAAACATGGACATGATAAATTACAGATAAGCCTAGTGAAAACTGTGCAGGAATAAACGAAGTAAAGGCTGCAGCTTTACACCTTTAATGGCTTCTTGACAAATGTCCCGGGAACAACTTGAAGTAATACAAATCCCCTAAAATTTTCTCCAAATATTCCCTTCACAGGTTTCATTTTGTTCAACTGCAGGAAGTCTTGCCATGGCTTCCACTCTTTACTCTTGCTCTCTGTGCCATTCAAACACCCCAGCAGTTTTACAGTAAAAAACCAATGAAAGAAACTTCTGCCTGTCAGCTTTCCAGTAGCCTTTACCCAACCTCTAACCGTTATTAAGACTATTTTTCCTACATGTCTTTTTTTTTTATCTGACATTTTTATTGAGTTATAGAGTATTTAGCCTTCTGGTTTTAGTTGTTTAGACAGTTTACATTTAATTCTAAATATGATTGCTTTTGTTGTGCAATAAAATTACACAATTCAGTTATATTTTTTGATTTTGATAAAAAAACTGTGCAAGTGTAATAAGTCATCTAAAACGTTCTATTCATGACATCATAAAACATTTAATTCTGGACAAAATATAATGCCTGATAGGAAACTGTTGATTTGTATTCTTTTATATAGTCAGAATTTGATATGCCTCTATTTTAGATATAAAAAAATGTATTTAAAAGAGAAACACTGATTTCCAGACAGATATGAGCTTATATACAATTTTTTTATGAATTATTTTGATCACTAATTCAATCTGTATGGATATTTACACAGTGTCACTTCAAGCATTCAGAGCCAAAGGAAAGATGCCAGGAAAAACAGTAGTTGCACGAGAATCTGGAGTTGGACATTCAATTCTACTGTACAAGTCCAATATACAACCTTTGGGGATTTTCTTCCCTTATAAAAACAAATGTTAGGATAAAATAAATTAGACAGGCCATGGACATTACAGAAATATTCCATCAGAGACTGCACCAATGACTCCAGATAAATAAGTTCTTCAGTATGTGCCATTTACCAGCTCAAACTACTGTGACTAAAAGGAATGGGAAACAGTGAGTCCCAAATCTTTTCATTACCATAAAGGATAAAAGTGAGTCTGGTTTAGGACAAATTCTTGAATAACACAGCACTGTTACTGCATGCTATGAATAAGCAATTAACGAGCTAATTGTGCTTAGGAATGTATTTACTGTGTGTAAAATTATCTGTCAAGCAAACTCATGCTTTTTTCAACAGATATCTTTGAAATTCCTAGGAAGAACAAACTGCAGGTTGTACAAGAAACTTCAGTAAATAGTTATTCAGCGAGATTAGCAGCACAAACATGCCTAAGGCTAGGAAAGATTCGCGCCTTATTTTAAATTTTTCCAAATGTCTGTCTTATTAACAGAAATAATACTGATTTCAGAATTTTATCACTTTTTTTTCCTCCTCACACTACAGTAATCAAATAATTGCTTTAAAGTAATTCCTTTTCACTTTAATTGCATCTTTTTAAAGCAGGTTAATAGCCACCTATATTTAAACTGTAGATTTTATGAGTTATACTTATTATGCAACCCATAAAAGTTTTATAGTCTTTGCAGAATAAAATAATCATTGATCTTTTTCAACTGAGTGCTATTAAGACAAAAGGTATAAACATCAACTGATTAAAACACTATTTAAAATGCTTTACAAAATGCTTTATAGAATTTAGTTTTAAGTAATTCCACTTATCAAGATTTAACAGATCGGAAGAGTACTTAATTTAATTTCCTTTATGGGAGTGTTCTGCATGTAAAGCAAAAGCCCGTCGGACCCTCAGTCCCCAGTACAGGCTGTGCTATTGCTTTTGCCTTGGATACTATGACTTCCCAACAGCAAGTTATCTGTCAGTGCACTGTGCAGTGCCCTTCATCAAATACGTAAGGCAGGAAAAGATAGCTCAGAAAGTCTATTCTTTTGGTATTGGTAATAGTCAGTTAAAGAAACAAGCATGTGAGATATTTAGATCTTCCTGATAACAATAAACTAATTAAGTAAAAGCAAAACAAAAACCAAAACCAAAACAGAAGTACAGAAAACAAAGCTTGCTATGTGTCATTTTTAGGTATGTGTAGCTCTCTGCCTAGAGATCATGTGGAACCTACAACACTGCTCACAAAAACGCCTTCGTGATAAGGGGGCTCAAGCGCTTCCCGTACAAAGACAGGCTGAGAAAGTTGGGGCTGTTCAGCCGGGAGAAGAGAAGGCTGCGTGGAGACCTCCTAACAGCCTTCCAGTATCTGAAGGGGGCCTATTAGGGATGCTGGGGAGGGACTCTTCATCAGGGACTAATGACAGAACAAGGGGCAATGGGTTTAAACTAAAACAGGGGAAGTTCAGGTTAGATATAAGGAAGAAGTTCTTTACTTCTGGGTGGTGAGGCATTGGAAAAGGCTGCCCAGAGAAGGGGTAAATACTCCATCCCTGGCAATGTTCAAGGCCTGGTTGGACAGAGCCTTGGGAGACACGGTCTAGTGTGAGGCGTCCTGGCTCACAGCAGGATTCTACAACCTACTGTATGAACATTTACCTAAGAGTGTAGTCATGTGCTTATACAAACAGGATGCTTCTGCCTCAGACCTTTTCAGTTAATTATGGACATAAAAATTAGTGAAGGCTAGTTAGAAGTCCACCTATTCTCACATGGCAAAAGAAACAGCACAAACATCTGTTCTTCAGCTGTAAGGTGCTGACTGACTAGAGAATGAAATACTGGTAGAAAAATCCTAAAGAAGCTGTGAGCTATCAGACAGATGGCGGAAGTGCACATGCTATGTGCTCAGCATGTGTGAAGAGCAATATCCCACCCATGCCCACAAAGTAAATACAATCTGTAGGTGGCAATTGCCGAATGGCCACCAGAGAGACATCTGTAAGGACCTTGAATAAGGCCACACAGCTGAATTCCAACAGAGATGATAGCTGGAGAAGGCCCAACATATGTGATGTGTTCCATATACACATGCTGGAAATAAGTCTTCAGGATAAATCGAAACAGATTTACCAAAGACAAACATAAAATTGGGTAGCAACTGCGAAACAGGTATGGTTGGTTAGTTTACAACCACATTACAGTTACAGAGATGAATTCAAGGATAGGTATTACAATGTTCAGCGAGGTGAAATGACATAAACTTAGACTATTTTAAGATAATCTTAACATTTGCTTCCCCAGGAGAATGTGCATCCTAGAAACCTGAATTTTTACTGAAACCTACCACAGAAGGTTGGAGCACCCCTGATACAAATTTAAATATAAATAAAACTTTATAATGTGGTTTTTTTTTTTTTTTTTTTTTTTTTTTATTATATCTACCCATTTGTACCCATAAGTGAACTCCTTTAAGCTCTCAAAACCGCAGTATTCTAAGTGGAAAGGGGTAATAGCTGCTCATCATCAGCATAGGAGACTGCTAATTCGCTAACTGGAGCATAATCCAAAAAATGTTCAAATAAGTTGTGAGGAACCAGAGAATGGGTTGGGTTGGAAAGGACCTTTGAAGATCATCTAGTCCAACCCCACTGCCATGGGCCCAAGAAAAGTAATTCCAAAACCAGGGCAAAAAGTGATGCTAAAATGCAAGATAATGCTAAGAGAAACATAAAAAACCAAACTTTTGTTGATACCTGGGTTGAAACCTGAAGAAGTCCCAGTTGTAAGTTGCAAGCAGAGGCCAAATGTTTTAGAGGAGATTGCAAAGGGAGTTTGCAAAGGGATTAAGGCTAGATTTAGGAAGATGATCCTTAACAATGCATCAAGTCCAAAATAAATAAAAGCAATCATTCTGGAGACAACTGCTAGGGAGCTGAGACACTACTCCCCAGCCACTCAGCAGTGGAAAAACAATAGTCATACCATGACAGGCAACCATGGGAAAGTTACCTGAAGATTGCAGGAACATTCATTTATACAAAGTCTGAATATGAGCTCTGCTCCCTGTCTGTGACAAAGAGCATAGACCATATATAAGAACAGGCAGACAGAGTATTCCTGGAGATCTGCATCCACCCAGAAATGACTCAAAACTGGAAAAAGACAAAGAGCTTAATTTCAACATGTCTCCTGAGCTGTGAACACTTCCTCTGCAGCAGAGAATCAGAGATTTACTGTTATTTCAAACAGAGCCCAGGGTGTAGATTAAGGATTTATATGTACAACAAATAAATCTTGTCAATTCAAATAACTGAATATTTCATTCTGATGTTGATTCATTCCTGTTTTGCAAGCACCAAATAAAAACATCTTAATTGCCAGAATTTTCTTGTGTTTCCTCATTCTCTAATCCCTCTTCTTCCCCTGCAGACTTCTTCATTAGATGTCCTGGGCAGTGATGAAAATGTTATTATAATAAAGAATTCCTGAACCCAAGCATTATTTTTAAAGTCTTCCCTATTTTGAAAAATATTCAGCTAAACAGCACTAGAGATTTAGACCATAAAGAAAGTAGAGCTACCTTACAGCTCAATTGCAGTGCTATGGAAAGGAAAAGAGCAAGCCAAACCCTATATTTCTAGACATGTGTGAATGAGCAGCCATGCAAGGAATACCCCTAGAAGCAATAATCCCCTTTGATAAATTAACAATTTGGTGCAGTACAGTTCACCTGATAAAGGTGCTTCTCATGGAAATAACATTAAAATCAGCATAGACTGTATTTTTACTGCCAAGTTCTTCTATATAGGCAGTATTCCAGTTTGATTCACATGAAAGTGAGACCATTGTGCTGTCCCCTGACAATCCTCTTATAGAAACAAAGCATTCTGACGGCATGTCATCACTACTGAACTTTAACGATTGTATATGATGAGGAAAGGTAGTCTCATTATGCTCCTTTGCTCAATTAAGTCAGAAAACATAGAACAAAACCATTGTGTAGAGACACAGAAAACCACTGGGTTTATTTTGCGAATTTCAGGGCTGCTAATGTTTAGAAAAACTAACATGCATTTCAGATTCCTCCTCCACGCTTCACTATCAGAAGTTACATCTTATTCATAGCATCCAGAAAATTGGCACACCATTTCTGCAGCATGTATCTCCCTTCTAGATAAAAAACTATCTGGGAGAAGAGCCTAAGGAAGAGTTTTTTAAAACGTCTTCTGGCAGCTTTTTGACAGGTTTTGCTCTGCATTTACTGGCATAAACTTCCCAGAAATACTTGTCAGCAAGCAGGTTTTCTATATTGTTACTTTCAGTTGTCCGGATGCAATGAGAGAAGACGGTATTTCCCAACCAACCACGAACTCTGTATAAGCTAGCTCAGTGGTTATCAGCAGGCCAGACAGAGCCTGATAGCAAGACCAGAGGGGGGAGAAAAGCAGCTCCCAGTGAAACAAGCCAGCCATAATTTCCTGCTACCGATACCGGTAAACACAAGTTTCACCCCTGTAAATGGAGAATGCAACCTTCGTGCTGCCCTGGAAGCTGTTAATATGTTGCACAGGCTGGTTTTTGGGAAACAAGGAGCAAGACATCGGTACCCTAACCCAAGCTTCTGCTGGAGTCCTAACCTTCAGGCAATGACCACTGTTACCTCCTCCTCCTATGACAAACACCTACTAGGGGAAGGTGAAAAATTGAGACTTCAATATTGCACCTGGGGCTATTGGTGTCAAGCAAGCAAACAGTAAAAATCAGGGGACTGAACAAGGATTACTACTGGTGGATCATGAAAAAGAAATGTATGCAGAATAATAGTTCAATTTAGTACAGTTCTGATATTGCCACTGCTCTTCCAAGTCATATATTTCTAGTCTATATTTTTATCATGTTTCTTTCCAAAGGATACTTCCTTGGAAACTTGGGAAACTTTTCACTGGCAACAAGGGGAGATCAGGCATTAATGTGGAGCTCGGATGGAGCTTTTCAAGCAACATCCCTATTTCCACTTGCAAGGACTTACTCATATCTTCAACAACGTGGACCTTTTCCAATACAGATTCTGCTTATCCTAAAGTCCACAAAGTGTAATACATTTTTTAGATTTTTTTTCAGAAAAATGGTCAGCATATCCTTCGAAGAATAAATGGACAAGGAGTGGAATGCACTCTCTCATTTTCCACCTAGTAACAGCAAAAGTCCTGGATTTGTAAACTGAATTCTGTCTCTCAGGAAGATGAAATATTCAGTTCTGAGAGCTTCAGAAAATAAGCAAAACCTGGCTTCTGATACACCTGTGCTTTGAGAATGATGGGATTTGGAGACCATGAATCAGATCTGAGGGTTTTTTTATGGGAGGAACACTTAGGGCTGACACTGGTGTTTAGCAAAATGAAGCAATTCCTTTTAGTCCAGGGACTCATACAAATGCAAATGTTTTCCTACAAGTTAATTAACTTCTAGACTTCAATGCTTTGTGAATTTTTTTTGCAACCAGCCACTGGCTCATGATCAGAAACACTACATAGGTACATCCACATGCACCCACAGAGCAGCACGTATTCAATACAACTGCTAAAGCTTTGTTTCTCTTAAGAACCACTTCTTAGAAGCACACAGACTTAGGAGCATCTGAATCTGAATATGAAAAAGCAGAAGTATACCAAATGTTTGCTCCATGAACCAAAACATTTTTCAGAATAGACAATTTATTTTTCTATTCCTCTGACAATGTCAAAATCATATTTTAAAAGGCTACATAAGCATTTTAAATAGTTGTAGTTTCTTTCACTCATCAAATTTAGCCGTTTAAATCCCATGCACTTGATTAATCTTTTTATACCAGATAAACTTGCCATGAACTTGTGACTCTTCAGGGTCTGCAGCCACTGGGCTGTTTTCAGTTTAAACAGCTGTGTTGTTAAAATTTCTTTTTACATAGGACTTGAGGGTACCCATTTGCTTCACAATTCAGAGCTTAGCACCTACAAATGTTCAGCTAACCAGATTGTTAATGGCTATGTTTGCTTTATACTTTCTTGTATAAATAGAAAAACGTTCCTCCTCAAGCTGAATGGTTCAAAGGTTCATGTTATTTTCCCAGCATTTCTCAGGTTATTCCCTTTACTTCTACCTCCCCTCAGTGTCCAGAAATATTACTGATAAAGGTTTGCACACCCCCTGTTATCTCTTATATTCTCTGAAATCAGTGCTGAATGTTTTCTTCAAAGGCAGTCAGCAAAAACTGAGCTTGCTTTACAGCAAAACCATCAGTAATATGTTTGTTATAAACTGAAACACAGTGAAAAAATTGTTATAAAATGCAACACCTTAGTATTATTATTTTTAATAATTTAGATCAGTATTTGGTTTTGTTTGTTCTTATGTATGTGCTTGAGATTCTCTACTGGTTAAGTTACTCTCGCTTTCATCTCTCCTGATATTTCTATACAGTTCATCTGAATCCTCAAATTCTCTTAAGATTGTCCTTAGATAACATTAGAAGCTTAACTGCTTGATAAATCAGAGCATTCATCTTTAAACACTCAGTGTCAGCACTTCTGTCATCTGATTTCTGAGTGGAATTTAACATACCAGGTGTGAATAGCTTATGATCTGTCCCAAATGTGGGGTTCATCTAACTAAATGCAGATGAAGCTGATCCAGTCCCTCATTATAGTCAGCAGAGAACACAGAATCATGGAATGGTTTGGGTTGGGAGGACCTTAAAGACCATCTAGTTCCAATGAACTGCCACGGACAGTGACACCTTCACTAGACATGGCTCATCAAAGCCCCATCCAAAAGGAGACGAATGGGTACTTTCAGAGTTCACTCACTTCATGCCAAAGTAGACATAAAGTTTGCCTGCATTGCAACCAACCCTCTGTATTATTCTCAACTCAAAAAAGACAACAAAAAAAAAAAAAAAGGAGGAATTGCTCATTTTCATCCATTATCTTTTGTGCCCTTAGCCAGATTAGCTCAGATGTCCATGCCTATCAGAACCAAACTCTCAAAGTGAGTTCAGATTGCTACAGAGACCACTTTTTTTCCTCTGAAACATGACTGAATTTTTACTATAGCTTCCCCTTGATCATGCTCCTCTCAAGTGAAGGCTCTTGAATAGCGGCCAGTAAATGGCCAAAACTCTGGACTTCTCTAGTCTCTTGGGAAGTAGTCTGAACATGCCACAAACTCATCAGTTCCTGAGGAGCTGCGAAAGGGTCAAGAAGTTTTTAGAAATCCATTTCCTAAAACACAATCTATGACCTTGATGTCTCAATCAAGCATAAAGCTAAATTATAAAAAGAATATCCAGTTCAGGTGTTCTTTTTCTGATCACCTGCTTGCCTTTGGTTTAGCCACGGAACATAAATGCTTTTCTGCTGACACTGTGTAGCACTGTTAATGAATATAAAGTATTGTCGACAGCTACAATCGTTCATGAGCATGCCTATTTACAAAAATCATTTTTGGTTTAAACACTTGTTTTCTGTCTCATATTCACATACTTGAAGCCCTTGTCAGACACTACCTTCTCCTTAGGCTGATAACGCTGAGCAGCAGCTGATGTGTCTCCAAAAGATTTGTCAGGTTGGAAAGAACTGGAAATACGCCGAACTTCTCAGCTAGCCTACATGTTTGCACGATGCCATTAACCAGCTCTGGCATATGAGCTAAACATAGCAGTGTTCAATAATACACAGCTCAGAATGAAAATGGGAACACTGAGGATCATGCTGCATGTCAGCACACATGACGAGAAGGCAAAGGTCTCTGCTCCAAGGCAGAGACTATGAGCAGCAAGGCAGGTGACAGCAGCTCTTATTATAGCATACTCACACTCAGGTCTGACATATTCATCAAAGGTGGACTTGACAGACAGCCACGCATCATAAGAAGCAGTTCTTTCCATGGGAATGAAGTTCAGAGTGCTGTTAAAAGGGGCTGCTAGTCTCACTCTTGAAACATAGGCTCAGTTTACTGAAAAACTGAAGAGGCAAGAAGTCTGTAAAATCCAACTACAGTGCTTATGCCAAACGATATACTACTAAGACGATCCGGAAAAACAAGGTTTGGAAGGAGACTACTTTTCCTTTCTTACTTACAAATCAATATGAGCACAACTTCTATTCCTCTCCCCTCCCCCAAAATACCTGCAGTATAAAATCAGTCGTAAGAAAAAAGAAACAGCAAATCAATGGAAGAACACAAGCTCAGTGAGTCTACAGAAGAACACAAGCTTATAAACTCTGCCCTCGTGAGACCTCACTTGGAGTACTGTGTGCAGTTCTGGTGTCCTCAACATAAAAAGGACATGGAACTGTTGGAACAAGTCCAGAGGAGGGCCACGAGGATGATCAGGGGACTGGAGCACCTCCTGTATGAAGATAGGCTGAGAAAGTTGGGGCTGTTGAGCCTGGAGAAGAGAAGGCTGTGTGGAGACCTCCTAGCAGCCTTCCAGTATCTGAAGGGGTGTCGTGGGTTCGGAGTGGGGGGGGAAAAGGGAGAAGAACCGAAAGAATGTAACTACCACGGGTTGAGATAAGAACAGTTCAGTAACTAAGATATAATACAAATCACTACTGCTACTACCAGTAATAGTAATAATGACAAGGCAAATACAAGGGAAAAGGATACAACCGCTCGCCGCCCGACCGAGCCGAGAGAGAGAGAGAGAGAGACACTTCCGGGTTCCTGCCCCCAGTATTTTACATCCTGGGCATGACGTGCTGTGGCATGGAATAGCTCTTTGGTCAGTTTGGGTCAGGCGCCCTGTCTCTGCCTCCTCCCAGTTCCCCCTCCTCCCCAGCATAGCATGAGACTCGGAAAAGCTGAACCCTACGACAAGGGGGCCTATAGGGATGCTGGGGAGGGACTCTTCATTAGGGACTGTGGTGATAGGACAAGGGGTAATGGGTTCAAACTTAAACAGGGGAAGTTTAGATTGAATATGAGGAAGAAATTCTTTACTGTAAGGGTGGTGAGGCACTGGAATGGGTTTCCCAGGGAAGTTGTGAATGCTCCATCGCTGGTGGTGTTCAAGGCTGGGCTGGACAGAGCCTTGGGTGGCACGGTTTAGTGTGAGGTGTCCTTGTGCCATGTCAGGGGTGTTGGAACTAGATGATCTTAAGGTTCTTTCCAACCCTAACTATTCTATGGTTCTATGATTCTACTAAAATCCATTATTTAAAATGTATTTGAATTTTGCAAAGTTAATTAGTAAAACAATCAAATTACTCTAAACTATGGAAAATCCTGAAGCAAAACCTCCGTATATCTAATAGGCAATTTCTAAAAACTCAGCTGGCCTACTGCATTAAATATAAACAGTGATCACAAAGCAAAACTGGTGAAAACCCCTCCCCTAAAGCATGTTAAACAACTCTGAGTTACCAGTAACTTGATTAAAACCACCACTGTTTGAAACTTTGCTGTACACATACAGTTTAAAATTTTATAAAGTTTTTTTGTAATAATAATTGTTTGACATTGTTTCTGAGCATTTTAAGACTGGCAGCTTCTAGTTTCTCTGATTTCTATTAATGCTGTTAATTGCCTGAATTTATGACTGCATAAATACCTTTTACAATTAGTTTATTTTAATTACTTGAAAGTAAAATGAACATCCATAAAAGGCAAACAATTGAACATTTAATTATGGAAATTTGCTATTGATTACTAAAATTTGCTTTTAGAATGGGCATGTTCTTTTACTACTCACAATTACTGTAATTAAAGTTTTCACATCTTAATTAGAATTGTTTTGGCATGGCAAATTCCCCCTCTCTCTGTGTCTCTCAAAGTAGGTAAGCACACACTTTTTTTTTTCCTATATCTAGTATACGTATACAAGGAAAAGGATTTCCCAGAGTACCTTCAAATTAAAAAGGGGTATAATTCTATCAAGTCAAAATAAGCATAAAAACAATATGGACTTTTTTTTTTTTTTTCTTTTAAAGCATTAAGTATCTCAGTCAGAAACAGGAAAATTGAAACATTCATGACAAATGTCAGTAAAATAATGAAAATACTTAGGGACAAATAAGATCTCTATAAGCACAGTATGACTAAATAAAAAAAATTAAAGAAATAACTAACCTTGCTTTAACCTAAAGTGTGAGAAACAACATAACCCAACCTGAAAAAATACACCGGATTGTTTGCCAGTGAATAGCTTATATACCAGCTAATGCTGTTCTCATTCTTATTTTAATTTTGCCAACAGTCTTATATTTTGTAGCCCCTCCAATTTATACATTTTAAGTATTTCTAAGGAAGCCTGTTGGAGATGGGATGTAGAATGCCATCAGTCTGAGACTTTCACTCTCAGAGAGATGCAGCAAACTGTAAGCTAGCGAAACTCTGCATATCTTAAAATTAAAATGAGAAACTCACAAGCTCTGGGACTGAATATGGCCTGCAACTTTACTGAATGTCACTCGGGATCACATCATTTTTTTTCTTCTATATTACTTCTGACTAACACTCAGCTAGTCTTTAATTTATGGCCTAGCAGTGTATCTGAAAGAGCTATTTGGTCCTCAGTAAAGGAGAGGATATTCCAGGTTTAATTGAGTACATAAAATTCTACTTTGTGCCCTCTTGAGTCTTCCATGGAAACTGTGACTCACTGAGGTAGACAGTAACTGTTAGGGGTGTACTTACTGCATTGAAGTTGGGGAAGAGATTGACTGCTGCGGCAGTGTCTAGAGGAAACGGAAGAAATGGTTTAATATCCAACGACGGCTGCAAAGGTGGAGCAGGAGGACGCACTAGGGCTGGAAGAGCAGGGCTCTGGCATGTACCACCTATGTGTAGAAAGAGACAGAAGCATTCAGCAAGTACTGTGATTAAGGGGAAGAAAAAAGAGCCAACCCCAAAATGCAACAATAAAAAAACAATACTGGATTAAACAAATACATTTTTATCTGACCACAAATTATGGCATTACTGAAAAGAGCACAGTTGCCTCAGTGACAGTTGGTTATAGTTCTTTGCCAGTAATTGCCTCAGGTATCAGTCTACTATTACTTAAAATTAACTAATAAAACATTTTCCTCCCTAGATTATCTGGAATAATATAATTCAGCTTATGCCTGACTTCCTTTTGTAACTTCAGCTAGTCTCATTCTGCTATGATTTCAGGGCTTTATCTCAACCCTATTGCTCAGGCCTCCAAAGCCTTACAACTTCAGAGTCAACCTAAACCTCACAAACACAACATACCTTGTTGCCTCAACAGCTGATCAATACAAATCTAAATTAAGAACAGTTTCAGCAGCCACCAAAATCCTGTTTATGGGAAGGTACAGATAAACATTTTCTGCTCTTGCAAGGCATGGAGCTGATTCAGGCTCTGTGCAGAAGAAAGTTAGTGCTGGCTAATGGTACCAACCATTAGCTCAGTGGGAACACGATGCAAATGAAGAAATCCTCTTGCATACCAATAAGTCACTACCTGTTTGCAGTGGACCCTATTTTACTTATTTGTTTGTTCCTTGCCACAGCCAGCTAGAAACTGGAAGGGTCCAAGCCTGTTGCCTGCTTCCAATGTCTCCCATGTTCTGGTTGCGCTCCAAAACATCAATTCCCTGTTAATTAAAGACTACTTGGATCCTAGGAAACTGTTAAAATATGCCAGTGTTCTTCTAAACTGAGAGGCAGGCAGCAGACTGTAAAAACCTGCTTGTAAGAATACAAGAAACATTTTAAACCAAAAAAAAAAAAAGTGAGGGGAGTTTTACCCCACTAACTGAACAGAGACACAGGCAGACAGACCAACAGCGGGAAGAGATCCGGAATCTGCCCTTTTCTTTTCCTTTCATGCATACAGACACTTCATTAGACAAGCTGCATGCATTCTTTAAAAGACCAAATATAGTCAGAATGATAAACAGAATCTCTCTGTATTTGGCCAGCAAATCTGCTAACAAGGTTTGCCATTAAATATGTCTAAATGAGCGCTAACAGCACAGGATTTAATTAAACAGTTATAACAGATCATCCACAGTTCTGCTTCTAGGTATAAAATCAGCTGGAGCCAAACTTTCAAAGACTGTTTTTTGCCAAATTTCAGGTCCTCTGTGAAAGATTTCACTAAAAATCATTGAAAGGAAAACATTACCCACTAGTGTACTAAAGGTATTGGATGAGGGTTCGCTCCAGGCTCACGTTAGGTTTTGCCATAGAATAACTGTCATTTTTGGACTGATTTTTACATTTCCCTCAATTTGAAAGTGTAGCAAATCACTCTTTGAATGCAGCAGCTAAGGATATGAGCAACTGAAAAGCAGAAGGCAAGCAGCTTTGCTTTCCACAGCTCACCAGCATAGAATGAAGTATTTAATAATTGCGATTGGATTGGCAATTGCTACATTCCCATGGAATTATTACAAAATCAGCATAAAATTAAACTGAACAGGTCAGAATGATGATAGGGTAGTGTTGAACATGCCAATCTCATTCCTTCTGAATAGGAAAGACAAATTAAGTAATTTTTTTAGATGCTGGAAATATTTTTTCTCTCACATATAATGAAGGGAAGAAATCACTCCTACTAGTATAAACCTTAATAAGTCTCTAAGTTGCACCTGAGATTGTGCAGAATCACAGAAATGCCAAGGTGAGCATTTGCCTGGCAATAGCAAAGAATCTGAAGCAGGTTAAATATCCTACAACTCACAAATGAAAACGCAAACTAGACTGAGAAATATCATCTGTGCCTGGGGACCCAGCTCATTGAGTGTACCATCTCAGTGCTACAGAGGAAAGACTCGTAGGTTTGGACTACCTAGAACATCAGCACTGCTATCCCATACTCTCCTAGGACACCATGCTATGAAGGATAAAGTATTTCCATTCTGTGATCCTTCCCTGTGGCATGCTAGGCACTCACACACCTGCCACTGCCAGCCAGGGCTGCACAAAGTCATCTGGGGATGAGAACACGCTTTAAATGGAAAAATTCAGCCAGCTCTGCAGGACCTTGGCTGGAACTCACAGACTCTGGAACAGAGTTTAAAATCTACCACAGTCCTGGCTAGAGTGGCACAGAAAATTAGCATGTTCAGGAGCATAGCTGCTCTCTGTTTTCTCTGTTTTTGCAACAGTGTCAGACATGTCCCTGAACGATCCAGCATGAGATACGTATCATGAAATCTGAGCTTTTGCTTGAAAGAAATTCTCTGACATTTACGGCTGCAAAAAATTAGCGCTTCTTTCCATTGAACATGAGCAGAGGTGTAGTCCAGAATTGGCAACAGAAAACCTGAAGCAATGGCAACTGTTTTTGTGACTCAGCTTAACGGAAAAACCTTTGGACAACATTTGGGAATGTCAGCGTTAACTATTTCCCATCTAATACATTAGCAGACAGATGGGGATGGGTAAAATCCCACAGGGACAGGTTTTCGAAAAGCACACATAGATAAATTATTATTGTAAAGAAGGCAATATAAAGGGCAGAAATGATGATAGGAGGAAAATGAGAACCAAGAAAGCCAAACTGAAGGTAAAGTAAGAGAGGTGCACTAACCCTAATAAAGGGGAATTTATTTTGAAAATAAGTGGTGCTAGTGTGACAACAGCATGCTGAGAAAATTACCGTAGCAAGACATACATCTTTTTTATTTATCTAGTATTCCTGAACACTGGATCAAGGTGAGCGACCATGAGGACTGCTTATGACTGCTTTGGTGTTCTGCATGCTAGGCTTTCACAAAAAAGACCTTCACAGCTTTCCCTGTGCAGATGCAACAATGCTGATCAACATACAATGAAGATTCAATGTCAGCCTTTCTACAGTCTTCCAACCAGCAAGGTCTGGAGTTCCACTTTGACCAATAAAGATAGGATAACAACCCATACCAGCGACAGACTTTGTCCACAGCCTGTGCTTCATTCTCTGAACCTGAAGTTCACATGTACATCCTTGCCGAAACCTAGGTGCATGCATGGCCTCACTTAAGATGTATAACTGTCTCCACAAAATGTAGGCCAGTACAGGCCTAAAGTTACATTTTATGAGTAGCATGCGACAATTACCTAAAATAGGAGGATATTAACATATTTACAAATTCCAGTATTACAAATTAGTGATGTTACAATCTAATTTCTTTCTAAAGAGGAAGAATTTTTCCAGCACGTTCACATCTTAAATGGGAGATCAGTGTTGTAGATATTTGGGAAATTAATTTTTGCAGGAAAAACAGAAATATAATACAATGTAGAAGCTTCCTTATCTCAGCATTTTAACCAAGACTGAAGTAATCGTTCATTCCTTCAGTTTTCAGTCAATTTAAATCACAGACAAGATAATCTTTGGCCAGAGGCACTGGGTATGCATCCAAGGTAATCGTGAGCAAACAAATCTGAAGAAAAGCTTTCTACAAACCTTTGCTCCTGCCTCTATCTCATTGAGACAGTTTCTGAGAACTCCTCCACTGTCATTCAAACTACATTTTTACACACGGAGGCACTTCTGCATCTCCAATTGGTAGTAGACATTTTACCCTACCACTTGGTAATTTGCTTTGCAATGCAGCATTATGCTCCGAGCACAGACTGCCTATGTGGTACAAAGCCACGTGCGCAACATGAGGTTCATAGTCTTTGTTGCATAGCCTGTTCTGGCAGTTCTTCAGAAGCCTCATATAATATAATAACATGAACTTCATCACTGCAACACCTTCCTTGCCTGTACCCAGACCCAAGGAAAGACAACACAAACATTCAGATGAACAGATGATTCATGCAGGTTCAGCCACAAACTGTTCATTCCATAATCAATTATCTTTATTTTTTTTTTGAGTTGGAATGTAAATAAATATTATTTTCCCCGTTACCCCCCAGTTTTGACTTCAGAGACCATGTTTCACTATGGAAATTAAAACAGATTCTAAAATAAGAAGTCATTCCAAAAAGAAGAAACCAGATTTGTTCAAAACTGCTGACGTTTTGGCCTTAAAGACATTTCTGTCAGAATTCCTCACAAAAAAAATAACACCTTCTGTGGGAAAATTTTTCCTTTCAATGAAATGACATTTTCAGATAGGAAAGTCTCCCATGCAAATAACCAGACATAAGAGTGCAGAGTGTTTTTTATATACAAGATAATATATAACAAGCTTCCTTAATGTTTCTGGAGGAGGTAAACATCCCTGTCCCTCAGGTCCCCTAACACACAACTCAACAATTTGGCAAACACTTATTGCTATATTTCGTGACTTGGCTATAGAAAAAGATATGCTGCATCCTCCCCTGCAAGGTCTTTCCTCATGCACACCCATTCCCAAACCTTTAAACTCAACTGCAAGTTCAGTTTCCAGAAAAAGAATCACCAATTCTATTATCAAATAGTCTCTCCTTAGGAAATATCCAGCCAAAACTTTGCAGACACAAACAATGTAGATAATTTTTTTGAAATGCATTTGGAACTTGGAGGTATGTGAACTGGGCAGGAACTCCAAACTAATACTCAATTAATCTAAATCTTTTGCAGTCCTTCCATCACTAACTATTACCACCATAAACTCTGAATAAAAAAGTAAATCTCTGCAGAATTCCATTTTGATTTCTTCATTAAATTTGCAATTCTTTCCTTCTGGCCACATATAAATACAAGCCTTCTTAAATACATCAGAGACAACCTAAAGTAATGTTCAATTTCCCTGACATCTTGGAGTCTGTTTTCAGTATCATAATTCGGTTTCTCCAAGATACAGATAATTCCCAAGTTTTCCACCCCATCTCATGCCTCTCCCAATATAGCTTACTTGAGGTCAAAACAATATACGCATTCTGCCTTGGCAGGAGCTTGGAGAAACCTTCAGCTGGTATGACTCAGTGGAGTAAACTGGGAATGCATCACTGGTTTCCAACTTAAAAGTTAATTTATAGGTAACTTAAAAAGATAACTTAAAAAAGTATCAGTAATATATTTTTATATAGGATGCTAATATTTGACAGTTCACACCCAGTAAGCATTACAATATATCCTTAAGATACATTAGGATAGAACCTGAGCCAAACAAATTTATTTTCCCTAGAAAATTTTCAAGAAAACCAATTCAGGCTATTTTAAAGTATATAAAAAAAGGGATATGTTCTATCTTATAAATGTGAAGAATCTTACATTTGGGTAACTCAGTATCAGCTAGAACTTTTATTTCATTATGAATTTAGTTTGCCAGTGGGCCAAATAAAGGGCATATTTGAGAGGGTTTTCTTCAGAAAAGAAATAAAGACGTAAACATATAAGAAGAGTAGGCTAGCCATGATGAATAAGGAACATTCTTTATCTAAAATATTAGATATCACACTTAGGTCTATAGAGAATCTGACAGAATTGAAAATTTAAATACATGCAAAGACAAAAACAATAACCTGCTCTGGGATATAGAAAAAGACAATGTGACATGAATTGTAGATCTGGCTTTTAGGAATTAGCTTAATGCAATTTCCCATGAGCTACAGACACTAGGGCACTCCTTTTTATCATTGTATGATAGTTTTTATTTTTGCAACAGATACTTTTCTTAAAAACTGCTGAATTGTCACTTTAAAGGTACGTTCAGTTCATAGTAAGTAGTAAGCTTTGCCTAATCACCAAACTACTTATTTGCAGTTATTATAGTACTCAAATGACTAAAATATGAAATCGGCATACAAAAGGTAGCTACCAGGCAATCTGGACCTTTTATGTACATAAACAGATACACTTTCAAATGCTTAATAGGCTACATATTATTCCATATGGAATGAAAGAGGTTATGGGAGACAAATAGAATCATAGAACCATAGAATAGTTAGGGCTCTAAAGGACCTTAAGATCATCCAGTTCCAACCCCCCTGCCATGGGCAGGGAACACCTCCCACTAAACCATGCCACCCAAGCCTCTGTCCAACCCAGCCTTGAACATCACCAGCGATGGAGCATTCACAACATCCCCGGGCAACCCATTCCAGTGCCTCACCACCCTCACAGGAAAGAATTTCTTCCTCATATCCAATCTAAACTTCCCCTGTTAAGTTTGAACCTGTTACCCCTTGTCCTATCACCACAGTCCCTAATGAAGAGTCCCTCCCCAGCATCCCTATAGGCCCCCTTCAGATACTGGAAGGCTGCTAGGAGGTCTCCACGCAGCCTTCTCTTCTCCAGGCTCAACAGCCCCAACTTTCCCAGCCTATCTTCATACAGGAGTTGCTCCAGTCACTATGGCTGTTGAGAATTTATCACTCAGAAAATCCGTTCTTTGTAAGGTTTTTGCTGTGGTTGGCTTGTGTGCGTGTGTGGTTTTTTATTTTGTTTTTTTTGTTTTTTTTTTTTCTTCTTTTTTTTCAGGAAAGGAAATGAGGATCTTGAAACAAAGTGCTTTCAACACCTGTATGGTTCATAGACTTTATCTTGGAGAGCATTTTCATTATAATAAATATCCAATAAATAATCCAGAAAATTTTTTAAAACTGAGGACATCCACATTTAAACATTCTGTTTCATACAATCCCTCTTATTTTCAGAAAAGAAAGAAAAAAAATGAACTGCATTAAATATTTGACACCCACTAGAAAAGAAACACCCTCAAAATGGGGTTCCAACCACACCAGCCTTGATCCTGCTGGATCTGAGACAGCTTGAAGGAACAAGCACACTGTGTGGCAATACAAGCTTTCCGTTCATAAGTTTTGCTGTTAGTAATGTTAACAGTGGCTAGTCACTTTCAAGAGGATGAATGCAACACTGTCTCAGCTGTGGAGATCTAAGTGTAATTGATTTTTCAGTTCACTGCCCAAACCAAAAAAAAAAAGACAATTAGGGGGGAAAAATAAAAATCATTGTGTCAGCTGAAACATTTCTTTCACCCAAAATTAGATGTTATAATTTGTACTCGGATACTTGACCACTTTATTATTTAAATATTGGCAAATTTCAAACAGCCAAATCCAAACAATTCAAAATTACTCATTACAAAAATATTTTCAAACTTCTTTCCTGCTTCCCCCCACCCTTTGGTTTTGTTTTTTTTTAAATCCAAACTAGAACTCTTCCAGTTTGGCACAGATCAATATGCACTATTTATTTATGGAGTGCGTTTTTCAGCATACACACTATTCACCTGGAAAGTTTGAATCATCTCTGGTCATTTGCTGCTATTCAAAGTATTATTTTGTCTAGAGACAATATTTATTCTGCAAACCCTGCAAAGTAAGCTAGTTTAGAAAATTGAAATTGAAATTGTTTTTATTAGTAGTGGTAGTTTTAGAAGCCTGTGGCCATGCATCGTACTTGGGCTTTCAGTCTTTTTTTCACACTTATTAGTATTTTGTAAAAAATAATCATACAACCTGATATAAGAATTTTAATGAAAAAAAGTACCCCTCCGTATACCTAAAGGAGTAGATTTCTCTTTTTGTTGTATAGAATGCTGTGAAATTACTATTATGATGCTGGACTAAGAAACTTTGCACAAATACACTGAGATCTGTTATCTTCTTTCATTGTTGGCCTTACTTTCAGAAGACAATCCTGCTCTCTTTTCACTACCTTCTTCCCTCCTGCGCCTGCATTAACAGACAGGTGGGCCCAGGTTACAGACAATAAAGTCCAGTCTGACTGAATAGGATCAAAGTGCACAGCATGGTGAAAACCTTACCTACTTCAGTCCAGAAGGATGCTAATGTCAGAGCCTCCACAAACCCCATAAAGTATTATCCCCTTCTCCTCATATCAAGAATATGCTGTGGTCCACAGGAAACACTTTACTAAATAATTTTTTTTTTATTACATAAAATCTACTGAAGGACTTGGGGGTGTTGGTCGATGAAAAAATGAACATGAGCCGGCAGTGTGCACTCGCAGCCCAGAAAGGAGGAAAGGCTCCACTGTGTGAGGGTGCTGAGGCACTGGAATGGGCTGCCCAGGGAAGTTGTGAATGCTCCATCACTGGCGGTGTTCAAGGCTGCGTTGGACAGAGCCTTGGGTGGCATGGTTTAGTGTGAGGTTTCCCTGACTATGGAAGGGGGGGCTGGAAGCAGGTGATCTTAAGGTCCTTTCCAACCCTAACTATTCTATGATTTGATGATGCGAACTTCAGTACTTAACACTGCCTGACAATGAATTCCACTACTTCACCACAAGCAACATCTTCTACGGATTATAAATTGCAGAAGGTCAGCAACTAAGCTTTTTATTTTAGCAACACGACCTATCTAATTGAGCTCTTCAGCATCCTTTGAGGTTTTTTCTAGTTGGTCAGACAAAACTGGATGATTTTTTTTTTCCCCTATTGGAAGGTGTTGGATCACTTAAAACCAAATGATCCAAAACGAAGGTTCCACTTTCTGTAAAGTTCTGGCTGTTTCTAGTAGAAGGAAACAACAAGAAATTGTCTGATTTGGCTGCCTTGCTTATTACCAGCTGCCCATATCAAGTATCAGCCATTGTAGCTACCAGACAATCAGAAAGCCCAAGACCCCCAGTGTCATGGCTTTGGAGAAGACAAGCAAGTAAAATGCCCATGAACCTCCTGTCCTCCCTGCTGAGAATGGATGAACTTTCTATTTCCATTTGCCTTGCAAAACAAAACAAAAAAAAAAAAAACAAAACCAAATGTTAAATACCCAGCACCTTTATATTAGTCCATGGAATGCTGGTATTAATTCTCAGGGCACTCCTATATGGCAAGAGACTATCCCCATTTTTCAGCTAGTAACCTCGGGCAGACAGCATAAGTCACCTGCTCACAGCTCATACAGGAATCTGTGACAGGTGAATGAATTTGAGCCCTAGGTCCCTAAATTTAATGCTCTGAGCACTGCAATACCCTTCCCTGCTAGTCTAGTAGTGAACTGAACGCATTTTCACACAGACTTGAGTGATCTCATGATAGGAAAGACAACGTCAAAACCTGTTCTTCCTTCCCAACCATAAATGCTAGAGGGTAGAGGAGTAGACCAATGACTCCACATATACACTGATAATTCTCTTTTCTTTTGGCAAACTATGTATTCCCACCTCTATATTCTGATGTCCTTTCCCTACTGCTCATGTTTTAGACAAATTTCTACTTTCTTTAGTAGGAGAGTCCAAGGAAGTGAAAAGCCTGCCTTACCTGGAGTGAGCTAGAAATGCATATAGGTATTCCTTCCTCCAAGCACTAGGAGCTAGGCCAGAAAAGTTTGTCTGGATATAAAAGGTAAAACAGCTTTCCCTTCTCTTCTCATTAGCATAACGACTTCATCTGGAGTAGTTATTCTCACATAAAGCAGCTACCCACAGTATGATTCCCAGTCTGCAGCAGAAACACATTCAGACTCAAGCTGAGGTGTATCTTGAGTTGTGTGGGAAGCATGAGTGTTTTCAGGGGAGCACTGCAATCCAATGAAATCAGAGGAAGGGCACAGTGTTACAAATACACATTCCCCCATAAATGCATATATAGTGCTTCTCTAAATCTTTCAGAATGAAAATAAATTTTCTTACAGTGCTACACTGACTGCACAATTACTGACTAGCACATCATGGATGTCTTCTAACCAGTGGGTCAGAGTAATGTGCATAGTGGCCTCTACTGGATTTCTACTAGACCCTACCAGATCTAACCAGCTACAGGCTCAGCAAAAAACTTGTTACAAACTGAATGGAACCAAGTATTGAATGATATGAAGGAAGCTGCTGAACAGTATTAAGGGCACAGTTTCCCAACAGATCCTAACTGCGAAGACTCAACAACCTCCCCCGCCTCCCAATAAATAAATGAAATAAAGCAAAAATACAAGCATCAGCCAAGTATTCTAAAAATCATATTAATTTTAAAGCTTTACACTTTTTGACATTTAAAATATTCTTGACCTGGCACATTCTGCAGTTTGATTTTTTCTGATGTTTTTATAAAGGTCATGTTTACAGTATAATGAGCACAGATTTTCAAGGGTTATTAATCAGAAGAATGCTGTATTGCAAACAGATTTTCAATGAATTTTTCATTTTTATGATGAATATATTAACAATTTTTAAAGTGCCATTTTTCAAAAGCATGCTTGGAAAAGAAGTAACAATTAACTTCTGATGTCTTTACTTGAAATGAAACAAGCATACAACTGAGACAAATATATAACTAATAGCATGAAATGGGCACACTCTACTAGCAAACTCTGAGGATAGCACTGTGCAGCAATGCGTCTTTCATTTAGCACTGAGAAAGCTCAACTTCAATGCATTCTATTAATAATTCACTGGAATTAGTTTTTGCACATTTTAAGTGGAACTTAATACCAACACTTATTGCATGTTTCCAGAGCATCACTTCACTCTTCCGATACCTGTCAAACCTCTGCTGTTGTATTGAATAACAGGTAGATCAACTTGGGAAGTGATTAAATTAGGAGAAGGATGGCAGAATCCAAGCCAAAGGAGCAAAGTCTGCCCTGGTCAATGCTAGCACCACAGAGATGGAAGATGGGAAGGATGGAAAGAGGTGCATTAGAGAAAAGAGTGATGGAAAGTCTACCATTATGTAGATCAACTTGGCTGTTGGTCATACAGGTAGCACACAGCAGTGGACAGTGAAAATATCTCTCTGTGAATCTCTGCCAGTGTTGCATGAACTGGGACAGGATTTCCCTCAGGGTTAACCTCACAGGCTTTTGTATACATAGGTATACAAAATATATATATTTTGTATATATACATAACAAAAATGAAAAATACATGCCTATTGAAATAGAACTACATTTTTCATTTTTATTTCCTGGGCATAAAGACATTAATGCTTACACAATGCATCAGAAATGACCATAATATCAGAATTTTTGATTCACAAAAATCCCATATATGTTTAAAGCTATTAGATTATGTTCTTTCATAGGTAGGCGAAAGAGTAAAGTATCATTTTGCACTGAACACTGAAAAAGAAGAGTGGAACCCAAAGTACAGGATTTACAAAGGGACAGTGAGCACAGCCAGAGCCACAGTAGACAGAAGTGGGTTTTAAAAGACAATCTCCTGGACATAAAGTATTATTCAGCTCATGGTGGTTTGAAAGATACTTGTTGAGATAAATTATGCATCATATAATTTTTCCCATATGCATTCCTAAATTAAAAAATACTTCAAGTTATTTGGCTTAGGAACTTTTCCCACCAACGAAATACCTGATTTCTCACTCTGAATGAAATACCTGAAGAAAAGTAGACCGAAGCAGCAAACATATCTTTCAACAAACATACCTTTCAGCAAATATATCTTTCAGCAAACAGTTTTTCATACTATTCTTTCTCAGGAACCCCAAGCCCCAACTATTAGATCATGTGGCCTAACTGTCTCTAAATCCCATATAACTTTTCATACAACTTCTACTATGCTTTAATGAAACAAAACCAGTTCAGCCCTCAGGAGATAAAGCTGTCTGGGGAGGGTGAGGGGGGAAATCAAGAGCCTGAGGCTCTATCTGTGACCAAGATTGGGAAAAAGAAGCTGATGAAAAATTGAAGTTATCCTAGCAGGCAATCCGTGCTTTGTACTGAGAAGCAAAGAAACACCAGGCAGTTCTTGGCAGTCTGTTGTCCCCACAGACAAAGGGGAAGAGTTATGCTTCGTTAACTGTTAAGTTTAAGCCTTACTAGAACAGAATTGTATGCCACCTCAAAGCACACATGCACAGTGTTCAGCAATGAGTAATCTCTGGATTTTCATCAGCAGGCAATTACAAAAGAAAAACACAAACAGGGAGGTGGGGGGAGGAGGGAAGGGCCAGTTGCACTCTGGGGAGAGAGAAAATCTTCCTGTCTCCTGTTAAGTACCACCTGAATATTCGAAGATCAGAGCCACTTCCTTCATCATTAGGCAGCTGAAGTCAGCCTACATCACACTGTCTTATAGAGACATGAAATCAGATGTTGCTTTGTTGCCACATTGCCCAAAGCTGAAGGTTAACCACAGTGATAGCAACATAGCAAGTTGGACATGCCCATAAGACAAAAAACCGCGCACACTAACAAGCTAGCAGACTTCCAGCATGAAGAGATGAGTCCTTTAATCCACTAGAAATTTGCAGATCATCACTGCCTTTCTTGGAACCTTTGCTTTATTGTACAGATCAACACATTGGTCATTCTTCATCTGTCTGACAAAGACTAGGGATGCAAATGATTAGCCGTTCTGGACTGCAGTGGAGTTTTGAGTTCAGCAAGGGGTCAACCATGAAAGAAGAGCAGGTGCTGATAAAACATATCCCCCTCAATATTATGTTAAGGGCAAGGAGTTTGCATCAAATTTGGGAGGGGGAAAAGTGGAGAGGAAAGGAAGGGAAGCTAAGGGGAAGTAATAAGGCAGCAGGCAGAACAAGAATGTAAATAAAAGAATGGGATGTTGGAAATCAGTGGGAGAAATCTGAACCTTGGACAGAATCAATTAAACAGATGTTTTATGGAAATTCTATATCCAGTCACAGATTTAGTTTTAATAAAGTTTAAATAGGACACGTTATATCATACTTTAAAAGTAATGGTTGTGTGACTGTATTATACCTGGAAAATACTAACAACGTTGCCAAAAACTATTTATTGCAATCACACACTGCTCTTGTGCAAGTCAAATGATTTTCTTTTTCTTTTTAAACAAAGATAAACATTTGTCATATGATATGCTGGAAAACAGTTTCTAAGTAAGTTTTAATTCACGTATATCCTGATGACTAAGTGTTTTTTTTCCCTTCTAAAACTGTGGGATTGTGCTTTCACTGACACAATCAAGAAAATAGCTACTCCATAAACCAGTAAGTCTCTATATTCAAAAAGTGTAAGCAAAAAAATCCACACCATGATGAAATTTAACAGGTAGATACCATAAAAAAAGTTTTATTAGGACTAGTGAAGAAAACATTGGTTTTCTTATCTATAAGAAAGATCACATGAACGTATTTTATACAGTGTTTGCTAAGAGCATTGGCCCATATATATTAATGCTGTGGGGTCAGAGTTGAATCAAACTCCCTAAAAATTAGAGCAAGAAAGACTGTTAAAGATGCAGATGAAAGGAGGTCCTGCAAATGCTTTATGGCACAGTGAACACCTCATGGTGTCTATGGTGTCAGACTCAAGCACCAGGGCTCAGAGCCATCAAAATCTGGTTCTTGATAAGAATCCACAAAAATTGACCTTTAAGTAACACTTTGAGCTGTCAATAACAAAGAAGTGAAAAAAGAAAGTATAAATTCCAAAGGCATGAGGGCTTGAAATAACAGCTTTTGACTAACTCTCTGAACACCTAAATGTTCCACTGTACAAGCAGGCTACCTCCATTCTCACTAATATATTCCAGCCATGACCCTTCTGCAGCAGAGAAACCCATAACAAATCAGACTACTTTGAACTCACTTTCATAAAGCTGCCTCTGTTCTCTGTCACAGAGGACCATTTTGAAACCATGCTTTATGCCAGTATGAAGTAAGAATTCCCATCTCCCTCAAATCAGGCTTTGGTGTTGCACATGCCCCTGCAATCACAAAGTTACAGATAACCAATCATAACTATACTTCTATGCCATTTTGGCTTATGCCATTGCTTGTGAATAGGAGAGAGGGGAAAATACTGTAAAGTTTAACTTTTTTTTTGTGCTGCAAAGTTCCATCAGAATCTGTCTTCTCTGAAGATCTGTACATAAGCTACAATCTGACACCTACTTATTACGGAAGCAAATCTTAGGATCCTCATAAAAGTTTCAAAAAGTGAAAGAAATCAAGGTCTGTATTTCAGTCAAAGGCCTGTATTGAAGCCTGCTCTAAGTCCAATGCCCAGGGAAATGTCCTAATAGCTGGACTGTTGACTAAACTGCGGATACTTGCACAATAATCTTTTTTTGGAGCAGTTTAGGTTTGTGTAAATGTGTATTCATTTCACCAAGGAATTTAGCTTGGGTTTCCAGCAGCCCACAAAAAATCCCTTGACTACAGGGCTAGTACCTTTCTGGGAAAGTGAATACATTCTTTTTCAGTGGAGAAATTCTAACAAAATCGCTATTTATAAATAAGGGCTACAGATCCTTTAATTTTGGCAAGCTTACACCTGATGGAGCTGATTTAGGCAAATGCTTTGGGAACCAGAAGACGTGGCAGTTAGTAGGCTGACTGTCCTCTTGATACTTGTGAAAATGCTGGCAGGTCCATTTTTTTATATCTCTATATAAAACATGCCTATAATTTAAAAAAGTTTTTCAAGCAAGGAAAATAATCTCCTTTCATTCTCTACAGGTGGGGGAAAAGCACCACTGCTTTTGCAAACAAGGCACAAAGGACAAAATTTCATCCTATTTTCCAGAAACAGAGGCATGCCAGGCCCAATTTGTCTAATCTATGACATGTTGGATGCTCCAGGCTACATCTACAGAAACAGATAAAGGCTTGTCCTCCACAGATTTAATGAATGGGAACCCCTGCCCCTGGCTAATATAAATTGTGCTTGTTGATGGGTAATTCTATTGATTGCAATCCTGTTACATTTACACACATACACATTAGAGATTTCAGTAAAGCGGCATAAACTATTGGCCAAAAAATACAAATGTAAGCCAACAATATATTAATATTTCTTTAAGCTATGTAAAACTGATCAGGATTTTTTAGCTTTACTGTATCCTATCCAGGTGTTCCTTAAGAAAATTTCACTATTGAGCATACAGACAATTATTCCATGATAAATCCATGATTATTCATTGCATTCAGAACCTTTTCCTTGACCAAAAAGCAAAGAAATTTTTATAGGTTCTGACACAGATTTTGACATAAGGTTTTCAGAGTGGACCATACAGCTTGCAGCTGTAAACAAAAGACACCAGGACAGTACCTCGTGTATCTCTGGTTACCATTTTACATGCAAGAATTTCTAAACCAAAAAACCAGACCAAACCAAAACAAATAAAAAAACCCACCACAACGGAAAACCCCAACAAAACAAAACCACACAAAACCAAAACAGAAAACCCCAACAAAATAAAACCCTGCAGGGGTAATAAGAAGTGATAAGAAATGGTCTGCATACTTAAATGCAGATTTCTCTGCTGGCTAGTGATGGCAAGGGGTAATGGAAGGGACAAATACTATTCATCTGCATTTTTACATAGGTCAGAAACAGACTGAAACTCTCTCTAAAGAAAAAGGAATATGATAACAGCTCAAGTACCTTTCCTGGCCTGTCCTTCAATCATCCTGTCTATGTTCTAGTCCTCTATCAAGGCATCTTAAAATGTTATTGCTCCTGTCCTCAGAACTAAACATAGGAGAGAGTTATAAAATTTTAAATAACTTTGTAGGGAGGTCCCTTCTTGCTCATGCAATCACCCTGCTCAGAATATTTACTTATGGCCCTACATAGCTATTAAAATTTCACTTTGTGTGCATCACAAACTCAGGTTAGATATTCATCAATTTTGCCTTCACACTTCTTCATAATTTAGAATTCAGCATTCCTTGAAGTAACTGTAAATATATCTAGAAAGAGGCCGAACACAAAAACAGCCCACTTCAAACATTTCAGCTCATTCCAGTCAAAGAACATCTTTTATTTATCTCATTACTAAGGTGCTAGAAAAAAAATCAAGCCTTGGGCATAACACAATAAAACTGTCACTCCACAGAGGGGAAAAAAAATAGTCTTGGTTGACATGTTATATTTTATAAGCCTCTCTCTGTTAGAAAGACAGAACAAAACAGAACTAACTTTGGTTCTCCTCTGTAACACAGTTATTTGGGACATATTAAATGTGATTTTTGAAAGGCATCGCTACCAAGCCTTTAACCATGATATGACAGAACACAGAACCAAGGAGAAAAATTCCTGTGCAGACTTTTCTGATAATCCATGTAGATGAGAAGGATCAGAATCATGCAGCCTCCTAGCGTTAAGTCCAGCTATTACTATTCCAGATGCTACTGAGTATGCTATATATGGAAGTATTTGCGCTGATCCTGATAAAGTCATTGCACTGCTTTGCTTTTATTATTTGAAGTTATAATCATCATTTAATTCCTTCGTATCACATTATTTCACATATCCCTACTATTTTTTTCACATTAAAATAAAAAAGTAGTCCCCACATATTAGGCCACAGACATTTATTTAATTGAATTGTATATCAAATTTTCCAAGTGATTTCTCAATATGTTTTTATTACTGGAGAAGAGCAAAATACCCTCCCCAAAACCTACCATCTTTGAATTTTAATAGATTTGGTATATTAACCTGATGAGAATAACCTTACGATAACTGAGAAGCTAACATGGCAAGGAAAGCGCAAAGAGCCTTTGATGGAACTGTGTGTTGATGAGCTGGATCCCTTCTGCAATCCTCCTGCTCTACTGCTAAGGAGCGGAGGGAGACTCACATACTGCAGTCATCTTTGCTTTCCATAAGAAGGAATCTTGCAACGAATTTCCAAGAAAATTAAATTACATTAAACAAGTGAAGTGAGCCAACCTATTATCAGAGTGCTATAGAAATGCAAGGATTTGCTAAGCCACAGATAAACTTCAATCCTGCAAATACTTCTGCATATATTTAACTACTCCAATTCCTCCCATCAGTGGAATGACATCAGAAAAGTTAATTCTTTTTTAATTCATGCATGCAGAAGTAGGGTCTATCTCTTATTTGAATGACTCCATCCAACTAAACATTTAAAATGTTCCATAACAATGAGTTTTAAACAAACACAACTCTATTGTACTAAAAAGGAATTAAAATTTTACCAAGAGTGTTCAGTTTGAAGGATGAGTCAAACCCCCGAATACTTGACCTACATCACCATATATAGGAGAAAATTTGTTTGCCTAATCCAGAATTATTTTTTTTTTCTACTTTAATACTTTTTTGAAAAACAAAGCAAACTTACAAACCACCAAGATGCACCAGCTAATAACAGAAACAAAACATAAAACTGTAAATGTAAGATGAAAATTAAGGTACTCTATGCATATCACCAGATATACACTAAGATTTCCACCTTCACTTTCTGACATCACATATTTAAAAAAATAATAGGATTGTTCCAGAGACAAGAACATACTTCTTAGATCTAGAAATGTCATTAAAAAACACTCAGAAACTTACTGCAAGTTGCTGAGAATGAGAGACCTATCTCCCCATAATTCCAGTCATTTAAGGAGAGTTACACTAGTGTCGTGGTTTAAGCATTAGTTTGAGCTGTAATACTAAAGGACAACTACTGAAGTGCATCAATCTGTTTAATTAGAGTTATCAATTCAAGCACTAAGGCAATTTTGCACGCAAGCCTCCAAGAACCATGAAACCAAACATAACTTGCCTATATAAGGGTTGCATTTCAAAGCCCATGCTCAAGCCAATTTTACAGACCTGAAGTTGCAATTAAACATCAATACATAAATCACTTGATTCACAGCATAGTGTTTTGGGTGTGTTAACCTAAAATGCTGAGAAGATTTCAGTGGATGTTGGTCCAGTCATGACAAGATGTAACATGTGCATACCCTTCTTCAGCCTCAAACCACTGATGGAAGTACAGTTCTTCTGCCTAAGTATGTGCACTAGGCTTGGGACTTTACACTTTCTGCTCTTCAAACTCAGACACTGGGTATCTGCAGCTTCATAGACCTGCTACTTTCATTTATGCATTGGAGAATTATTTGATTTAGCATCTGAGAAAAGACTCTGCAAACTTGTATTTCTGGCTATTCTGTTTCACTTGGATTTGGGGACAGTATGTGGTAATCTTGTCTGGATAATGGCAGAATTTTAATGGGACATGTTATGATTTCTTTATTACACTCTTCGGATAGCTAAGTTATAGCTAAAATGTGTTAAGAAGACCTGGAGCACACACAGCTGCCGGGTGTTGCTATGTAGATTCTGTTACTACCACATGTAGAAAAAGAAAAAAAAAATAAAAAAACCACGTTTTTTGTCTCACTTAACCTACCATTTAAGTTCACAGAAAGCATCAAATGACTCAGATATTCATCCGCATGAGTATTTGCACTTTCAAAAGCATTAAAAGTAAAATGGATCTCTGTGTCCAAGGTCAAGTATCAACTATATTAACAAAACTGTTATGAAGTGCTTAAAGTTGCTTGTAGAATAACATTGCAGCAGGGACACAAAAGAAAGGAATGCAGAGCTCACGCAGCGCCACTGTGCACTGTTTGACACTAAGTTTTGTAGAGCATTACTAAGTCCAAGCCTGGTCATGCTACTAAATTAGTAGACCCAGACTACCAAGATTGGTGGAGACCTAAGAACAACAAAAAGACACTGAGAAAGTCAATTTAATTCAGTGCCTGAAGTTTTCAACTGAATAGGCCACTTGCTTTCACAATTATAAGCTGAGAACTTGGTTCCCACAATCTTTCTTGCATCAATACATCCTTCAGTGTTTCCCTACAACTTCTCCTGCAGATGTAAGCAAGTTGATTTTAGCCCAATTTTTATATTTTTAATTTTTTTAAAGCCCCAAGCTGGAAAACACTTTGCTGTTAAGTTTTCCAACTCACATGATTTCAGGGTTCTTTCTCCTCTGTGAAAGCTGGGAAAAAGTGGCATGAGCTATTTCTCAGAAAGCCTAACGCACACTGAAAAAAACACGGAAGTGGGTGCCCGAACACACCTGAGGGGAGTAGAAACCTTTTAAGTTGTTTTCCATGGAAACCTATTTTTGAGAATATTTTCTAAAGTGATTGCTCTTTATAGGCAATGACATCTGCCTAGACATGATTTAGTACAAGATTTTATCTCTTTCACCCTAAAATTCACTATAAATTTTCAGTTTGCTATTTATTATACCCGTATAATGTTATCTGGTCTTTCCAAACCGACATATTCAGAAGTCAAACTGACATCCTAATTACAAATTAAGCTTGTTACTAGACATTCTCACCCATATACAATTTTAATAAATGTCCATTCAGGAGCTCCAGGCACACAACTAGAAATGTTAAAACTAGAATTTTGCAGACTAGAAACTTGCAGACTAGAAATGAGCTTCCCCCACACGCAGCTTTTTCTGGCTGAGCTACAAACCCACAGAAATGATAGCATGGTATGATTTGTAGTCATAAACTTCAACAGACCTGTATGAGATGATCCTCTAAGGAAAATGTTAAGCCACCTCTGCTTGAAGGAGGGGAAAACAAACCTCAGTTTTTCCTTAGTGCTGCTGTTCTGCTTAACTAAAGTCTGCTAACTGGAGGAGAATCACCATAAACTACTAAACTATTCATTGAATTGTCCTGAACTCTTTAATGATATTGCCAATAATGTGCCTTAATGAGACAAAAAAGGCATCCCAGTTCAACAAATCACTTGAGTGGTTGCCCCCTTGAAACCAAACAGAATTTAAATAGGACTACAGTGAGTCAAGAGATACTCTACACAGCTTGTACGCTATCAGGAAAGCTTGCAAGTCCCCATCCAAATAGATGAACTCCTTGCAAATGTAAACCTAAAAAGGAAAGTCAGAGTAGCTTTAAGTTTTTTGGGGTTTGTTTGGGGGTTTTGGTTTTGGATTTTTTTATTTTTATTTTTTTTTTTTTTAATAATGAGAATTTATGGGGACTTAGGGATGTGTAGAACTAAATAGCTCAGTTGACTTAATTGACCATTGCCATTACTGGCATTGATGACTTGATAATGGAAATTATTAAGAGTAATAATAACTTCTTGGGTTTTTTGCAGCTGAAAGCTGCTTTCTAGCTTCTGGAAAAGAGATTGGTGGTTTTAAGCCACTTCCTGAAAAAAAGAAAATGTGCACAGCTTTCATCGCCTGGTAATTCCTGAGCCCCCCTGTGGAAACCATCAAAGCTCAGGAGGACAAGGGAACTGATGGAGTCCTCCCCCGCAGGTGTGCAGAGCTTCTCTAGCATAGAATCACAGAGTAGTTAGGGCTGGTAAGGACCTTAACATCCTCTAGTTCCAACCGTGGGGAAAACTGTAGTAGCATGTTCCCTCCTGCAGATGTATGTTCCCATAAGTGGGGCTCCCCATGCAAGGGGAATTACAAGACCAATGCAATTCAAATTATTCAACTACCCAAGCTCAGTTTCGCATTGCATTCAGCACCTTTTCTGGCTAATACAGGGAACAACTGTTTGAGTGGGAACTGCAACCTAAATGGATCAGCCTTTCCTCCTGTACTTCTAGACTGCTGGTGGGTGATGAAGAAACACATGCTGGCCATGCTGCTGGGCATGCCAATGTCCTCCAGCCCCAGAACTGCTCCCCCTATGACTCAACTATACTGCTGATGGTCAATTTAAGATTTTAACAAGCATTTAACTCAAAATTGAAATTATTGGAGATACTAAACAAAATTGTTACAAATTCTTTGACAGTTACTTTAATTAGACTAGGTCTGATTTAATATTTCTAGCACAGCTGAAACTCTTGCTTTACTGTGGACCATAACTGTTTCTCAGCATGTTTGGTACAGCAAATGAAATTGAGTTCAAGCAAATCTATTAACACAGTCCAACATTTTCTACAGCTCATTACAAATAATAATTACTTTTTTGAAAAATTCTTTCTTCATTATGCAGAATAGATCAGACTCAGTAAAAACAATATCAGTGAGGAAAGCTCAATTTTTACTGAAAGACTCTTGAACTTGCAAGAGCTTTTTTTTTTTTTTGGTACCTGCCAGCAGTTACCATACATAGAATCATAGAATCATAGAATAGTTAGGGTTGGAAAGGACCTTGAGATCATCTAGCTCCAATACCCCTGCCATGGGCAGGGACACCTCACACTAAACCATGCCACCCAAGGCCATGTCCAACCCAGCCTTGAACACCGCCAGCAATGGAGCATTCACGATTTCCCTGGGCAACCCATTCCAGTGCATCACCACCCTCACAGTAAAGAATTTCTTCCTCATATCCAATCTAAACTTCCCCTGTTTAAGTTTGAACCCATTACCCCTTGTCCTATCACTACAGTCCCTAATGAAGAGTTCCTCCCCAGCATCCCTAGAGGCCCCCTTCAGATATTGGAAGGTTGCTAGGTCTCCACGCAACCTTCTCTTCTCCAGCCTCAACAGCCCCATCTTTCTCAGCCTGTCTTCATACGGGAGGTGCTCCAATCCCCTGATCATCCTCGTGGCCATTCTCTGGACTTGTTCCAACAGTTCCATGTCCTTTTTATGTTGAGGACACCAGAACTGCATGCAATACTCCAAGCGAGGCCTCAGGAGAGCAGAGCAGAGGGGCAGGATCACCTCCCTCGACCTGCTGGTCACGCTCCTTTGGATACATACATTATATCAACAGATTTCAAAAAATGTCCAAATTCTTTCAGATAAACTGTCACTATTATCTCAACCAATATGCTGTCAAAACCAGTTCCCTACATTATTTCCTAGAACTGAAGTTGGCTACACAGGTAGCAGAACCTGCAAAAGTAGAGTTATATCTATCACAAGCACCTTGGAAAGATTTCTTAAAAGATTTATCATCTATTATTTTAAATCTTCTTTAACATTAACCATCTATTACTGTAAGCTTCCTAATAAGGGCTTATAATTTAGAACGAGCATTGTTTCTTTTTATCTTTGTAATTTGGAAGATATTAGCTCAGCTGGGGTCTCTCAAACAGATATTTGATATAAACCATTCATAATTCATCTGAATATATACCAAGGTCAGATGGCGCTATTTCTGTCTCTAGATGAATTTTAAGTGAGCTTTGTATTGCTGAAAATTTTTTGGCATAGCTTTTAACATAAAAAAAGTCTTTTAAAGAAAAATTACAAGAATATATCATGCAATTGTTATCTTTGTAGATACTGCCGCGGAGAAACCTGCAAACTAGAAATGCACAAAAAGCTTATTCTAGCAATGTTCATGTGATGTGTATAAGCTGAGGGATATTTTAGGTGCATTAATTGTTAATGTTCTTTCAATGCTAAGTATCAACAAAGACTGCCCCCCTAGTTCTGTGCTGCTTTACTTCACTGTGTTGATACTTTTGGGTATATTTAACTAAGGAAGAAAAAAAAAATCTGGACAGAGGAGAATAAGCAATAAAAATAAATTAACATTCAAAATATCTGTATTATCTTCCTAAAAATCTTTAGAATTGTCTGGTTGGCTACAGTTACACATAGCATCATTTGGTGCTGTGTAATCATTAACTGCCTTCACACAGTTAATTTCAGGCTATTTAAATAGATTTTCTTCCCTGCGTGCTGATGATAGCATATGATGACATTTGTGCTTCAAGGTAGTCAGTACGGGCAAAACAGAGGACTGCTTGTTCAGGGTGATGCTGCCAGTACTATTTTGCAGCAGCACTAGCATGCCACAGTGCTTTACCTGTGCCTGCCTTACTCTGCCAGCAGAATTTATATGCACACTAAGGCATCAAAACCACGTTTTGATGGTATCAACATTGTTAGACAGATTTTAAATATTGCTTTGAGGTTTTTTAATATGTTTTCAGTCTTTCAGTGCTTGTTTATTACATTCAGTAAGTTCATTCACGTGAAGGAATATATCTGTGTGGGCTATTTTTGTGTAGCAATATCCCTCTTTAAGACCACTAATTCTTTTTACGCTGAAAGCCTGCATATATTGGTAAGGTAAATCTATTGCATGCACTGTCAGAGTGTGTAGAGCTAAATACTGATATGAAGGATACTTGCCTCATATACATATGACCATGTATAGGTATTTCTGCAAGGCATTGTGCTTTCTATATAGCGGATCCAAAGTGATGACATATGTCCATCTGCTACTTGAACTCATCCAAACTCAAATGGTGGGCTGCTAATTAACATTGAGTAGGTTTGTCAGCTCTACCTATGTAAGAAGGTATTTTTAATGTTCTATAAAAATACTGAAAAGGATTTAAAAAAATAAAATAAGAAAAACCAGTGAGAACCTATAAATGTGCTGAAAATTTTTACTTCAACCCAACTGCAAAAAGAATTAATTCAGAACCTTTCTTAGGAAAGAAATAAAGGGGAGAGGAAAATAATACCATGTGGGCCAATGCAATTTCCAAATAGTGCTACTAAAATCTAAGCAAACAGAAATTACTTGTGTTAATTGGAAGTTAGTGCCACCCTAGCACTGCATGTGGAGAGGAGGACTAAATAGGCAGTTTTAGAAGGTAGACAGACTGTGGTCAGGATTGGCGAGACAAATGTTTGTAAATGATTACATCATGTCTTGAGCACTAAAAGCATGTAGGGATACTAGAACTAATGCATTAAAACATCTTTACAGCACCCATATTCACACGGCTGCCATGCCCTCAGTCAGAGAGGGAGACAAAAAGGGAAAGGATTTAAATATATCTTTACAGACGCATACACAACATTTTATAGCCTGTTTGACTTGACTTGTTAGAATTTATCCTTTACAAACACAGGAATTGCAAAGTTAAGTAAGAGATTAGGTAAAGTTTTATGTATCCCTGCCAGTGTTTCCTTCTTAAACAAATGAAAATGGCTACTAAAAATAACAGATGCCTCCTGAACAGTTGAAGCAAAGATATTACTTTTTCCTGCACTACCTAAGAGCAGACAAGCTCACTCAACTTCCAGTGTTGAAGAATTTGCTGCTAAAGCAGCACAACTTACCAGTAAATAATAGAAAAAGAAAAGGGTGGTGTGCTTGCTATGTAATAGTCACAGATCTGGTAACTAAATGCTCCTGATACATGGTTGGCTTTGCCAGGAGGTGAGTGGATTTGCTATCACAGGTAAATACCAGCAAACAAAACCTAATTTCCTAAACATTGCACTAAGAGACAGTAGAGCCCCAGGTAGCTTCCGAAAAATGACTTGGCTTAGGAAGAAAAGCACTGATATTGCCCAGACTGGCTTCCTATTCCCTTCCTCTCCACCACCTCCTCTTCTCCCCCCCCCCCCCCCAATTGCATATTTTGCTTTTTTCTTTTTTTTTTTTTTTTACTTTCACTTACTATTGATCCCTAGTGCAACAATGGGCAACAGTATTGGAAAACACATCCATTATCGCTCTCCATCTTCATGACTTACTACGCTCCATAGTAAAAAAATTGAATAAACAAGGTCAACAAGAGAAAAAACAGAGAAAATTTTCATGGCTTTGATTTGAATAAACTGTACTGTCCGTCTGCTTTTTCAATTACACCATAAAGTAAATACATAAGAGAATCACTGTGAAGTAGTAATCAAAGAGTAAATTAAACCTGTTTTTTTTTTCCTTTGTTCTTAACAAAGAAGTTTTAATATTCAGAGATGGTTTTCTAATATACACCTACTTTTTAGGCTTTATCTTGTTTTCTGAAGGAGAGAATTGGGGAAGAGACTGCCAGACTGCATCGCAATAAACAGAATGCATAAAGAATATATCATATAAAAATTACCAATATGAGCCAAACACCTTTGAGATCCTAAATATATGCTAAAATTTCAAACTGCTGTACCCAGAGTTAGCAGACACTCCCAGTCAATCTCATTTTTCTATCTGTCTCTTGTAACTGCTTCAGAGATGAAGATACTGTACATTACCAAACCCCAGGAGCTTTTCAAGCTTTACTTGAAAAGCAAGTGGTACATTATGGCTTTAAATTCTGAAATCTGCAGGGACTATAAAACAGAGTAAATTAGTTGGCTGGGTAATAGAGACAGGACCTGATCCCATAGTGATGAAAGAATTTCCCCTCATTTCCAAACAACTGGTTCAGCCAGCTAGATGAGGTATTAAAAAAAAGAAAAAGACTAATATAACCCCAGCTTATTAAAACAGTTGTGACCTTTGCCAATGCAGAAATGGGGGGGGGGACTACCCAGAAACCTGAGAGAGACCAAGTGCTTTTGTTTAAAGGCTCTAGATAAGGACTCAAGATGTCTTACTTGGGTGGTTTTTTTTTTTCAAACTTAAAGAAGTTTTCAATTAATATAATTTTAAGCATCAAAAAAGACAGAACTCTATTATCATAAATGTTAACAAGAGGCAAGGAGGATACAGTAATCAAACTTTCATAAAAGCCTCCCCTACAACTTCTATCTCAAATTACAGTTGCACATTTCACTTTTGATCCAGATCCTTGCCAACTTTAGGCTGTCATACCATTCTTATGATTGGAATAACTCTTTATCGTGCATACGTACAAAGCAAAACCAAACAAAGTTGTTTGAGGGGAATGTGTTCATGAGCATAAGACTGAGAAACTGAAAGAAGCAGTCAACAAAAAGGGCAGGAGGTCTAAATATATGAGCATGCCAATAATGCAGCTTCACGTATTAGTTTTCTCACTCCCAAGTAGACTTTGCAGAATGCGTTGCTAAATCACTGTGAATGCAGGTTGACCTACAGGACGTGGCTGTGTCATGTAGCAACTTAGCCCTACAACAGGGCAAAGCTTCTTCCCACTTTCAAAAGCAGCAATTTGACTCAAGTACGACCTCAGACGCTTCAGGCTTTGGAATTTCTAGCCAACCAATCATCTATGCAATTTCAGTTGCAAAAGTAATCTTTGCAGTACATTACATATAATAACCCTTCTTTAAAACTGAAGCCCTTATGACATTTATTGTATTTCAAGAACTTGTCATGATCTAATATGAAATTGAAATATTTCCTTAATCAAGTCCAAATATATTTCTTCTTTCTCAAGTACCACCATTTTCTTCAGAGCAATGAGAGGTAAAACCTTCAAAAAGATTCCTGTAACCTGCTTAACATTTTTGTAACTACAAAAATTTCTAGAGTTGCCACTAGGTTATTTAAAAAAAAATAAAAATCAAAACAATAAGGAAGATATCTACATACAGTTACACAGATGTAGAAGTCGCGTGACCCTCAGATAATTCCAGGCTCAAAGGGTCCTACTGAAATACTTTATAAAAATATTTTATATGAATTCTCATTTAGAAAAAAAGATGAAAAGGATAAAGGTATGACATTGTAATGAAAATTTAAAAACCCTGGTTTCGACTCAACATTTAATTAACAGAAGCAAGACATTTGCTAAGAAGGGACACAAGATTAAATTCTACAGTCATCTCAGTTAAAAAATGTACAGACACAGTCACATGCGCGCTTGCATGTGAACACTCACACACACACACAGACCTTCAGCTGAACCAACTGCGATCTAATCTTCTCTAATGAAGCAAGAAATCATTAATTCTAATTTTGGTTTTGGAGCAATTGTGCTACGCTGAAGAAGGGCAACACTGGGAATCATAGAACGGTTAGGGTTGGAAATGAGGTTTTTTGTCCGTGTGATATGGTGAAATTGTCCTTTATTTATAGCAACATGCTAGATATATTTAGAGGTATTTTAAATGAACAGTTTCTGTAATAGAATCTAAAAGGTTACAATCTACCACAGAGCATTTCTGTAAATTCGAATAGGATTTTATTTTTTTTAATTATTATTATGTATACATGCATTAATGATTATTCAGTGCTTCAAGATATGAACTTCACTGCCCAGGAGGCTACTATATTCCAAGTATAAACAATAGACTCACACAAATTTCAAGATCCTATATATTGGCTTGCTCAGCTGAATTCTTCTGTCACATACAGCATCCATTATATATTAACCACACTTTCTTATTGCAGATGGCTGGTGGTAAAACACAGTTAATAACCCAGTATATGTGTTTTCCAAAACATTTTAAAAGCACAGACTTATTATCACTGATTCATCCTGCCTTAAATGAAGACAAACAGAAATGCTACAAAAGGCCTTCAGAGTGTCTAACCTAGGGAAATATAACGTAAAAACCAACCGGTGACAACTAAATATTTTCACTGAAGCTGCTGAAACAGGTTTCGTTGGTTGGTTGGTTGGCTTGTACAATGTGTGTTTTCTTTAAAGAGGTGGTGAGATTTGGGGGTTGGGGGGGTGTGGTGTTCTTTTTCCTTTCGTGACTCATCCATCATGAAGCTTTTCTACAAGAAAATGTTCCAAAAATATAAAGTGATACTCAGAATAGTAGTATGTATGCAGATGAATTACTACACTCTACAACGCTGACTGACAAAAAACCACCACCGAAAATGAAAACAGCCAGCATGCAAACAGAAACATGACGGCATATTCAGGCAAAGATTGTTTGCTGTTTCCCCTTAACAGTTCTATAATTTTATCCCATAGGATATTAATTTTCATCCTGATATTTCAGATTTCTTGTATAATATCAATGGAAACATTGAGAACAGAGCATACTTAAAACAGTAATAGGTTCACAATAGGTGGAAAGGAGAAAAAAAAAAGTATAAGGTTCTGGGTTTCTTTTTCTCCTTCTCATGGTAAATTTTAATTTTTATTTATTTTTTTTTTTCAGTAGTTGAGCTTCTTTACAGTAACAGGAAGATATGGGGGTGCGTGAAGGATATTTTTGCTGGTGGGGGTGGAGGACTGGCTTCGCTCTCGATTCCAGTCAGGGTTTGCCCGAGTCCTGAGGACCAGTGATCGCTGTCCCATAACTGCAATATCACTGCAGCATTTCCCCCGGTTTGATGACCGCCAAGCGTGGCGCCGGTGCACAGCACACACCAGAAGCTCTCCCTCCTTCCCCTCTGGAACAGCAAAGAGTGCTTTCCACCTGAGCGACCAGCCTGACTGGCCAGCCTGAGGGACGGCTGCTGCGGCCATCATGCTCACAGGGCGAGCCAGCTCCCATGAGCCGCGCGTGCTGCCAGGCCAAGGAAAGCATGGTGATAGTGAGGCGGCCGAGACCAGGCAGCCCACAGGACCTTTTAAGGTAGAGGTGGCAGCATCCAGCCATGACCATAGGCCACAGAAGAACCCTCGTGTTGAGCAGGAGTAGAGGAGGTCCCTTTATCAGCTTACAACATCAGCACTGTGGCACTGACAGCCACCCACTGTTTCTCAGAGCTGCTGAGATTGGTCACAACTGATTTATCTTATGCTAAATTATTAACTCGATGATAAATGCAAGAAAAAGTTGCTTTGGATAGGTATGTATGTTCTAAGTGCAAAATGCCAACACATTAGAACACTTAACAAAAATTCACTATTTTCATTGGCTTTTGACTTACTTTATAAACATACTACATCATTTTGTAGGATTTTTATTATTATTATTACCATTCCATATTTCCGTTCCAACTTGAAATGATGAATACAAAACCAACTCAATAAGTAACAAATGTATCCACGGTGACCAAACAACAAATTCTAAAGCACAGCACGGTGAGTGAAAATTAGTAGTTCTTAAATCCACTCCATCAAAATTCTGGTGCAATGCAAAAGAAAGGCTTGTGCAATTAGAAGGGTCACAATAAGTTTAGTTATTTGAAGGCTCAGCTCAAATAGTAGACTATATATATTAGAATGTAATAGAATAGTAGAATAGTTCAGCCCAAAATCTTCTCAGAGACTTCAGCTTTAAAGAAAGCAATAAACACTAGGCTGATTCCTGAATTTAACAACTTTTCTCTCTGATTGTTAAGAACCTCACTTCACCCATTAACTCATGACCTATAGTAACCACACTTTTGGAGGGTTAGGTCCGTGGTACTTTATCCATTTATTTCTATCTTAACCCTGTATGTGCATGCTCCCATTATGCCACCTTACATCAGCAGCAATTAAACAAGAATGCCCAGAAAATTACGAAAGATGCATACAAACATGCAGAAATGCTTTTTCTTTTCTTCCTATACTTCTGGTAGCCTAATAGTAGAATATCCCAAGAAAAAAAACAAACAAACAAAGAAAAAAAAAAACAAAACCAAAACCAAACAAACAAAACCCAACAACCCCCCACCCCCCCAAAAAAAACCCCACAGAATTCTTTACTAACAGTAAAAGGAAATAATTTTTTTCCTCAAGAAACACAAAATCCTGATATTGTCAACATGATGTCTATAGCAATTTTAAGTCAAAATAGGTGCGCGATGTATGCAACCAAGCTTTCACCCGGCTGTGTGCCATACTGCTTTGTGCAGTAAGTGTTACAACAGGGACAGGTGAGATTACAAATGTTCTGGCTTCTCACCGACCTAGCAGGAAAACACCCAGAACAACCACAGGTAAACATTAGCCCCGGTAACTCATGCTTTGTTATGCGAAAGACAGAAACAAGCACATTTGTTTGAAACTTCAGATTAAAGGAAGTATCAGACTGAACAAAGCAGACAGAGAACCTGCCTAACAGAAACTTTCAGCTCTACTCTCAGAAGTGAAATTTCCTACAGAGCAGAAAGGAAATACAATCCAGTCTGTTCCAGTTAAAAACCTGTGTTGTTCCTGTTAGAAACCTGTGTTGCACCAGAAAACAAATATGCATGTGAAACAGTGGTTTGTATTTTTTTCAAAGGAATAACACCAAAATAATTTTGATCATTGTTACATGGTTCTGAAAATTATACGCAGAAAAAAAAGATAGAATTAAGTACCATAAAGCTTGCATATCCCAAATACCTAACCAGTATAACTTCAGGAAACCGTAACTTCCAATCCTAGTACACAGGCAACTGATTGTAGAAAAAAAAAAAACAACATCTTGCGCTTGCAATGATACACAAGATAGAAAAATAACCTAAAAGAAACGAGTCAGAAATTAACCTAACGCCACCGTTAAAAAATTGCGAGAAGACTTCATCCAAATACTCAAACCCTATACCATAATGCTTCTCTTTTGTTCCTCAGTCTTTGCAAAACATAGCAAAGCTAAAACATTGCACATTTATCTCCGAAAGGGACTCTGAACAGTTCTGACAACACAGCCAATGTGTATTTTTTTCTGTTAGGACAGACAAAATCAATCTGCTTTAATAACTGATGGGTTTCCCTGTTAAAGACACCCCCCCCACACCCCTCCTCAAATATTTATTTCATGAAGAAAATAATGCCTGGCACGTCAGAAAGCACAGTACTCCTGTGCCACGGCTCAGAATATTACAGAAGTTCATCTGTTAAAGTTTGAAGAGAACTCCTGATTCAATATTTAATGAAATTGAGAAAGCTGCTGAATGTCCCAGAAATCCTCCAACTCTCCGCTCTGTGTTCATTCTAAGTATTATGCAGCTATAAATTAACACTGAGGCTCGATGAGATTTCAACTAGTCAGGAATAGTATTTTTCCACCATACAGCTCCATTTCCTATTTCTTTTTCTTGCTATTTAGCAGCACTAACTTGCAGCATTATATAGCAATTGTACCTCCCAGTTCAGTTCTGCAGCACCAGCACTATGTTGCTTAAGACATAGCTCTACGCTCCAGCATGTTTTTAGGGTATGCAGCCAGCTCAGCTGTAAGCCTAAGGAAGATTTCCATCAAGCAACGGAACTAAACTCTGCACAAATATTTAACAGCTCCAAAACCTCTGAAGGCTTAAAATAACATGTATTTTGTGGTATGCTAGCAGCCAGCTCCCCACCGGTGATCTGCGTAATGCAGAGTACTTGGAAAGCACACCACTGCAAATAAAGCATTGTTTTGCCTTTGCATCTCTGAATTCTTCAAACTAAAAGCTGAACGAAATACCAAGGCTTACTGTGCCTCCCCACCACAGACAGTGCAGTAGCAGCTTGTCCATTACATTAAGTTCGCCTAAAACTTCCCATGCCTCGCAACCATTTCTCATCCCCTCTCAGCAGATGAAACCCAAGTTCATTTAAAACAAACCGAGGATGAGTTCATCTTATCTGGCTTATTTTTCAAGCTGCTAAAACTATGCTGTAGCCCACTCAAACAGAAAATTTCTCAGACAATGAAATCCTTTCAAACTGCAAAGCCGACAGGATTCCCCAGTTGTCAGTTTTAGGTGCGTGCCAGAACAAAATGTTCTTGAATCTGAAATTTATAATAATCACTCCTATTGATAATGTGAGCAGAAGCAGAATTACATCATAGTTAACACTTACCAAAATACATTATGTTTCTCATTAATCATGCAGTCAGGATCCCACCGCTGCGTATTCAGCATTAGCTCCCGCACAGGGCTGACATGTAAAACGGAGCTTTTTCATTCTACATTATGTGGAAATTTCCCAGCACAAGAAGCGTGAGTGAGCAGTGTGCCTCCTCAGGATGAGCGCTTTGCAGGCAGTCTTATCCCTGATACAATCCCTGTCTGATTTAGCGTTTACTCCGGCTGCATGCTGCACTGCCCATTCTTACTGTAATCTGACTCCTCCTTCTGATGTCCTTGCTGTGCCTGTGACATCAGGGCTAAGAGTACTACAAACAGATCTTTTCCTTAAGGGGCGAGCAACGACATGCTCTAAAATCCCAGTCTACCTAACTCTGGTTTAGGGATAAATAGAAAAAAAAACCTTCTGAAATGGTATGCAATCTTTTTCCCTTTTTTCTCCCCCCTCTCCCTTCCCCCCCCCCCCCTTTTTTTCTGGCAGCAAGCTCATTTAGTGACATAACGTGCTCAATTGCATAATAGACAGGAAAGACAAAGCGCATATTGTTAGAGTATTTTTCTTTGAAGGGCAGGCTCCAGGAGAAGCCCTGAGTACCCTGATTCCCCAACTTCAGTAGACGATAAAGATGCTTTGCACTTTCGCAAGATCATGTCCTCGGGGACTTTTTTTTTTTTTTTTTTTAAATAAGTCAATAGTTCCATTTAAATAAATGATGTTAACCCAAATGTTGGATAAAGCTCAGTCTGCCTCCATTTTTAAAAAGCAACTGACAAATAGGTAGCTCAATTGCAATAGAGCCAAACTGATTTTTTTAAACTACGATTTCTTCGCATGAACAACAAAGCCCGATGATGGGAGATGCATGACAGCGAGGATTTGTAATGGAGTTTACAACCTTTCACCCTCCAGGTCTCCAGTTCCTTTCTGGCCCAGGTTGATAAGTCATTAGCAGGTGGTAGCTATTTTATTGTACTGTGACAAATGAAGTGGTCCTAAGTTTGTTGTAAATAGGTCCCTGCACAGTCTCTGCTACTATATGAACTCATAGCAGCTTCAGAGGGAGACTGACCAAAGAAATACCAAAATACTCTCCACCTTCTGAGCGCAGTGCCTTGGGATGGATCTGACACACACTGGTGTGGCAGCATGGTGAAGAAGATGCAGTTTGTATTTATGCACATATTATGTCTTTTCTATGAGTCTACAGAGGACATTGGTTTCCAGCTGTCCGTCTGGTGTCTATCACTGATAATACACTTAGATAAAGGTAAAAAAATAATGGAGAGTATGCCGAAGCATTTATTTCATTATAATAGGTTCTAATGGGATGAATGCTTTTATTCTACAGGAAAGAGTATGACAGGTATAATTCATTTAAAGCTCCACTTCTTATTTGCAAAAGCTCCACGCAATAGCTATTATTTCATGAGGTCCAATCACTTAGGGCAAAATTATGCCACCAGCACAGCAGCCAATGAACGCTCCACTTGCAGCAGAAGAATTAAGGGCCCTGACATACATCACTGCTGCGCATGCCTCAGCAGGATTCCTCCGCAGCATTGCTCTCAAGAGGTTTCATGCTACCTGTATGAAAGTCACTACGATTAAGCACTGCTGGGGAGAACTGGGGCATGAATTTCAGTCCTGTCCCTCACTGAAAGTCCCACAGCTCTCCATTTCTGATGCCTAGCTTTTCTCAGTGCCCTTTCTTATTCCAACTGCCCCTAGAAAGAGGCATACCTGAAATGAGATCAACTCCAAAATAAACTGCTTCACGACTAAAAAAGCACACAGTGCAGAAGCACGCTTTCAAGCCACAGTGCATGAGGGATGAAGATCAAGACTTCTTGTGTGGTTCACACTGCCCAACAGAAACTTAAGTTGAGCAATTCCTAAATCACGGTGAAGAAATATCACCTAGAAACCGCTGGGGGAAAAAAAGTTATTCAGAAACGATGGCTGGTATTTTAACTAGAGGGCTTGGACAGCAAGTAACAGAGGGTATTTGTGGCACCTTCCTTTCCTCTATTTCATCATTTATAATGCTTATTCACTTCTACTGTATAGGGAAGGAGACCTTGCTATTGGAGACAATACCACCCTCCAAGGCTGGTTTAAAATATCTCAGATGAGCCACTCTAATATCTTCTGAGCAGTAGGTATAGGCTACTATTAGGAGCCTTCTGCATCACAAGCATTCCGTCCCTTCCCTTTACCGAGGGTAAAAGCTCAGAGAATCAATTTCCTATGAAATCCTTTATCTCCTTTGCTAGCTCCAAAGTGCCTTTGCAGAGGCACTGTGTGGTGCCCTTCAGGACAGTCTGCTCCCAGGCACAGCATTTGCCTCTTAGGCTGCATTTACCTTACCACAGAAAAGCTTGAGATCATTCTACCAGGAGTCATACCCTGCAAGATGTAGGCTACCTCCAGTCTTTTCCTCCAAGCTAATATGCCTGATCCGTGCCATCAGCTGGACAGCTGAGAGCCTGGGTAAAGACAGTGCATATCTGTGTACGGGTACATTAGTAGTCAGGCAACAACCATGCTGGCTTTAAACATGCTTTCTTGAGCTGGCTGCTCTGTTGCAATTCCTGTACAAATTTGGTGGAGTCTGATGGTCAGTGTAAACAGCAAAGTGCCATGTAGAGCTATGTATTCTCCACTACTTGGTTCTGAATGTTACTTTCAGTTTTGTTTTTCTCTTTAGGATGGAAAACAATCTGGGCTATCTCCCCCTTTTTGCATCGTATTTGCATTCTTACAATAAGCATACAATCAAAGCAGCCAAAGAGAAACTAAACCAAGAAGTTTGCTTTAATTTCTTTACATTTCAACCATCAAACATATACAAGGGAGAAGGAAAAATGGTAGTCTCTCCTGGAAAGCAGTCACAGTCCAAATTCACATATTCCATGCCAAATTCTACTTTCATTTACACACATGCTACATTAATAAACTTCAAAAAGGAGTTTCATGCAAGGGACAAACAATAAATTTTATTCCCAGCATAGGATATTGCCACTGCCAGTGAAAGTGAGGCTTAGGTTAGTAATTTCAAACTCAGATGGCTGGTGTTTTAACTCAAACACTGAGGACTCTCATGAACACAACTGTGGGGAAGTCAGGAGCAGCAAAGACTTGTGTCTGGAGAGCCGAGTAGGTCTGGTCTGGACATGAAAGAACATGCAAAATAAATGAACAAATTAGCCCATGATGTCAGCCCACAGCAAAAACTCTGAGTCATCAACAAGCCAGCACAGGCTAACCAGCATTTCGCTTTGCTACAGTTGCAAGTCAACTGCAAAATTAACATATTTTCATGCATGGTTCACCTATAAAAACAAAACCTCAAAACCACTGTGATTCAGCAACACCATAAACATAACATGAAAAAAATACCTTCTGCTAAAACAGCTACCTCACACCTTTATTTCTAATAATAGAAGTAGCTTCTACTCCCCAAAATCCTCTCTCCTGCCAGCCTTCTTTTTTTCCTACTAGCATCACCAGCTCTATCTCTTCTGCTCTTTCCCACCTTGACAGCCCCACTTTGGTAGAGGGTTTGCCACAGAGGACAGATTCTCAAAATGCAGACTACTCCACAAGGCATTACCTCCTCAGAATAAACAAAAAGCAAGCTGAGATTACAAATGTCCCAGAAGTGCAGCATATACCCTCCATTTCTCCAGAGCTGCGAAAGCTACAGGTTACCCCCCACCCTTGACTTGGTCTAGAGCCAGAAGGCCACTTCTCGAACCAGCTGTGATATCTATGCTTTCTACTGATTTTTATCTATCCACTGATTTACACAATGCCTCCACTGCAAATATTAAAACCACTCTCAGGCATGTCTTTTGCTGAGACCAATTAATATTTAATATTAATGCATCCAGTTAATTCCCTAGGATTCCTGGAAAACTCTCTTCCAGTCTTGAACTCTCCCAGGAGGCAACTAATATTAGATTTATACCCAGACTTTTACCAGTTGGCTTTGATGAATTTCAATTAGTGAGGCTGACCACAAACCTCTTCTTGCAAACACAGAAGCATATCAAGAGATTCTGCTGGCACAAATATAACAGTAGGCAACAAAATATGTTAGTGACACAACATTTTAAGCTTATGCATCATGTGTAGTAGGCTAGAAGATCTCATACACTTGAAATGTTTCCAGATTTTCATAAAATAAGTTTTATCTACTGTACAGAGACGGTATTAAGAATAAAAGTGCACCGTGCTAACAGTTGTTTCTGAAAATACAGTGGATGAAGCAATCTAAATGACAGTTTACCTATTAATTTGCAAAAAGCATCCCAAACCTAAAAGATTCTTGAAAGTAAAGTAGCGCTAGAACTTCTACAGAATTTGGAAATTTATGTCTTGCTGATAATTCATTCCTATTAGTATTATAGTAACCACAGTGCAGAAAATAAAAACAGCAAACAAGCTACAGTTTTGTAAGGCTCCAAAACTAACTGAAAGTGTTTCCAAGAGCACATATTTTTGTGCCTCAACTCAAATATACTAAGTACATCAGCTAGAAACTTGGTTTGTTTTTATTTTTTAAGCCATCTGGAGTAATCTAAGACATACTACACAATAATGTAGATTTTGTGGTTTGTTACTAATCTCTTGAGGTTATGCTAAAGAATAAGGAGGGAAGAGGCAAGTTACATTTGTATATTTTAACCAACCATGGAGGCTCATCTTTGGTTTTGCACATTCTCACTGGCTGAAACTACCAAATGTGCTTTTTACCCTTGACTCAGAAGTGTCACTTCTGGAAATCTGCAATATTTGTCACCATTTAACTGCAGCAGCACCCAAAGGAACTCTGTACTGCCACATGTGACTACAACTGGAGGAACTTAATTAATCTTCCTGTCACTTCCATGATGTTTTTCATTAGTTTAGCTGCTATCTGATCAACTGTTCCATTCTCTATTGGAAATGGTTAACCAGAACCTCCTATAAAAGGATTTTCAAGAAGTAAACAAAGACCCACCTTTGATTTTGAGAGCCTTTACAAATCTTTGCCATGCAGACTTTATCAGTTCAATAACAGTAACTGCAGCACTGTTGTTTTTAAGCAACTGGGATTTTCTACATACAAGGTGTAAGAAAGATAAGTAGCAACCATATGCATTTTTGTAAGCTTAAAGCTATTCTTGCATTTTATAGTTTGAGCACAGATGACACGTGGTAATTGAAAGGTCATACTTTTCTAGATTTTCTTTCCATGAATATGGGTAGTTATTACAAAAAAAAAAAAAACAAAAAAAACAAAAAAAACCCAGAATGCTGCAAACATAAAGCCAAACTGACATTTTAAGCACTATTGCTGCTTATTGTTTTACTAAGTGCCCACTCCTGTCATCTTTTGCTCCTAAGCGTGACAGGATTTGAGATAATTAATATAGATGAGCATAAAACTGGTGCAGAAACTTGAGTACATATATTAATACAAATTTTAAAGAGAAAGATAGTCTTAAAGGCAAACAACAAGACCAATAAGCTTGTCTGAGTGCACATCAAAGATATTTTCACACACACAAAAAACCTTATTATTTTTTCACTCAAAGAATGAAAACTGGAACTGGTGATACCATCAATTCCAACACACATAGTCTATCCTTTGTTCCTCTTTCCCTTATTTTATTTCTGTACTGTGTTTAGTAAAATTTGTCCATATAACGTGTGGGTTTTGAGTAAATCACATGTAGACAATCCATCACTACCTTTGGTGAGCTGAACAAATTAGCATTTGACTTTTTTTGTCCATCTTTCTCACACTGTACAATTTTGCAACATACATTTCAAGAGTCATCACCATACCCAGGCATTGTATTTTCCAAATTTATAAATCTATAGCATATAAATTTAAACTCATAAATGTAGATGCTGCACTGAAAAATTCTGTACAGCTTTTACACTCTAGATTCTTCTAATTTTTGCACTCTGATTTATAGGATGCAACCCATTTGTAAGTCTAACCTGAATTTTGCATTACTGATTGTACCATCATGAATTATCTAAATCTGGTATGTAAAGGATCTGTCCTTCTTAATCAGGAGTGTACATGACATATGCTGTATGGTGCATTTGTTTAAAAGAGATCAGTGACCATAACTATGCACATCTATTATTTCTAAAATCATCTTTATCAATCAAATGACAACTCTCAAGTAACAAACCCAGATATTACACAGTGAAATGGCCTACTTATACTGCTTGTTCTGTTTATATTTGGTGAAACTAAAATAACTAATATTTATTGCATTCTTAATTAGAAACCTTTTAATTTTGCTTATAAATTATAGCAATGTGATTATTGCATAGGTGTCAGTTACATTTCAGAACCATCGAATCATTAGCACTCCTGTATTCCTCTGTGGTTTCACATGGGTGGTTTGGGTTTTTTTAGGTAGCGGTGTTGGGGGTGGAAGGTTTTGTTTGCTTGTTTTTTGTTTGGGGTTTCTTTTTTGGTTGAGTAGTTTGGGTTTTTGTTCTTTCAAGAAGGTGCACCAATGCAATGGGCATCTCCTCAGCAAACCTATTGATTCTAAATTGACTTTACTCCAAGTAACTCCTGCTTGACATCTTCCCATCTTTCTTCAATGCATTTTGCGAAGTGCCTCAGCGCATCCATGGCATGAGGACAGTATCAAGCATTTTTCAAAAAACCAAATAGAAGTACTTCTTTAACACTTAGATCTCTTTCAAATCACTTGTAACAATCTTACTATCTCCATCTAGTGGCTTATAATATTAGGATTTTTGTTCTTATTAGACTAAAAACTTTATTTATTGTATTTTGCCTTGCAAATCACAGATTCTTCATTTCTTATTTTTGGCTTTCCCTATAAATTTTCTACACTTCTTGCTTTTAATTTGTATAGATAGTATCCACTTCCCCTTTTATAATTTTGTTCCATGTTGCTTTTTAATTTCTAGTTGTTGCCCTTATTTTGTGGCTGAACTAGAACAGACTTCTAGCCAAAGATTTCAATTCTCTGAACACAAAATTACCTTTTTTGGTGATCTGGTGGCCTCTAGTTGTTTGAGGAAGTGTCAGTTTTCTTTCCAAGCCTTTCTATATTTTATTTCCCAATCGGTTCTGCGCCTCATCTTCCTTTAAAATAAAACATCTTGAAACACAAAATATGTAAAAGATTTTATCTACATCCTGTTTGCTCCTATAGAATATAATCAAATCAGTGTTCACACCCTTGAGTTCCTAAACTGAAATATTTCAAAATATAGACATGAAACAGTACTCCTTATTTTCTCGATGCTGTATAGAGCTGTTTAAAAAAAAAAAAACAACAAAAAAAACACGACAACAACAAAAAAGCAATGCAGTATGATTTTACATTTCCTAGTGATTACAAAGGCACCGAGCTATGATTTTGATGTATAACTGCAAGATGCAAATGCCAGCAGATGCAGTCCCAGGGACCTACAAAGCTCCCTGAGCAGAATGAGTTGAAGCATAGGTGCAGTGAATTTGAAAGGCCAGATCTGAGAGCTAATACTGGAATAAGAGCCTGGTGTCCTCAAAGTAACGGGGAAAACTGTAAAGCAGACCAAAAGCCTGGGAGCTTGTCTATACAGGAAGAAACAGAAAGTTTTTATCAGCAGTCCGAAAAGACGTGTTTGGAGAAGTTTTGCTCTGATTCAAGCTCGGATTATGGAAGTTCATCAGGAAGCATTCATGCCAGTTATGGGAGCTGGGGTAGCTGGAGTAATACCAGCAGTTCAGATGGAGATGAGTGGGTGCAGAACACCTTGGGTTTTATACTGGGTAGACAGAGAGGAGCAAAACTGCAGCAGAGACCTAAGCCAGGAAGGGACATAAACACTACCAACTGCACAGCACTACAGCTTCTCTCCTGCTTTGGAAAGCTGAGCTACTTTGCAGCAGCACCCAAAGCATCTGCAAGATGCCAGCATCATGTCTGGAAACAAGAACAGGCAGGAGCTTAAGACACATCCAACTGTAACTACCAAAACAGGAGGCATCTTGACTAAAGTAGCGAGTGCTACAGGTGTCTCATGGGGTAACTCATCCCATGGTAAACTGTTATCTGAAAGGAAGAAGATCAGTCCCTCTCTGCAGATATTTCTCTCCACTGATTCACAGAGGGATATCAACGTTTAACGCTGGTAAAACAATGCACTTTTAGCCAGTTATAGGTAGGCAGGAGAAGTTTCATCTCCAATGACTATAAACCAGCCTTAACTACTTTCATAGAACAACAACATGCTGTGTTTGAATTCCAGTTTAACATCCAAGTTTAATATTCAAGATGCTTGCTGTCAAAGGAAATGGTAGTGAAAGGTAAGAAAGCTGCAGTCTATCAGAAACTGCCATGCAAAAAGGGGAAGAGGACAAAATGGCAGCAGACAAAGCACTAATTTGGGGGTATAAAAAGATGCAAGTTACAATAGTGTTCAACTTTTCATGAGACAGTTTTGAAAAATGTGTACTGTTTTTATTCACACCAATGCTGAATTGCATTCACATGTCGATGTGTAAGCATTTTGCTTATGCAAAGAAACACAGGCAAAGAAACAGACTGTCAGTATCAGTGATATTTTTTTCCATAGTCGATCTCACTATAGGTGGGGCTTGACTCAGAGACTGACGCTGATGTTTTTAGGTGTATATGTGGGTGCCTACCTGTGAGCTCGATGTCTAAATTCCCATCAGAGTCAACACAGATCAAACTGATGCAGTCAATAAAGAAGAGTTACTCACCACCACTGCACATAGACATCAACTTTGGTTGGCCAAGTCTTTCTCCAATCTCCATTAGCTGTATTGACTTGAATTTCACTGATCAAAAGGGGAGTTTGAACACCCAATTCACTCACAGATACCTATACACATGTACCTAACATTTGCACTCTGAGAAACGCACGCTGAATTGCAGCCAAGGTTTTCAAACCTCTCAAAATATCTGGGACCCCTGCAGATCACACATACCCATTGAAATTCAGCTCCATCTGGGACCATCACAGCAACTACCAACTATGCTTAGCAGCACTAGGCAGTAATTTAGAACAGAACATCAACAACACCTGCAAGTGAAACCAGCATGAAATTTATACAAGAAGAATTTAATTATCTCCCAAGGAATTAACTATAACATGAGCTTGAGAAAAAATCCTGGGCTCTTATGTGACCACACAGTGCACCAATATTCCATCCTATGAAAAAAACCCTCGAACCCCAAACCAAACAAGACTAATGACTACAAAATACAACAAACAAACAAAACCCAACACAGATCAAAAATGTCTGTCTCAAAAATGTACAACGCTACTCTTGAACAACCAAGCTGCCTTCCTACAATAAACATGTTCCACTACAATCCCTGTGGATTAACTAATGCTATTTATGCTTATCTATACGAAAGAAAAAGGGAACATGTCACAAAGTGGCTGTTAGATGACATAACCATTTAGTGTTAATAGTGAAAAGAAAAAAATGTTGAAGATCACCCAGAAATAATTTATTTCTTTTAAATTTCAAAGGCTCCAGTACTCTTCTCCTAGAAGGGAGGGAGGGGAGGAAGTTACTGCTGTTTAGGACTGTGCCAATAGTGTTCAAATACATTCCTACTTGGTTTGTAATAATTAACAGTAAAAGGAGGGTTTTCATTTCTGTTCTTACCTTTTGATCTTATTAATGGAGCCTCCTGCCATTCTAATTCAGAATGGCACGTACAGAAAAAAACTCCTGCCTGTATCTGTTCCCGACTTTCTTGTTACATCTTTTTCTTGTACAGTTTCTTTTTGATCTGCCATACCTCTGAATTTAATTATCAGGTTTGAAAACACCCTGCCATAATAGCAGCCTATAAGTAATTCTGTTGCCTACAGCTGAACGAAGACTGTATCCCAAATACAAGCTCTCCCTTCAATAGGCACTTTTCAGAGTCCATCTCAATGCAACTGTATTTATGCCAAAATAATTAAGAAATGGATAGTTTTGTGACATGACAGCCTTAACAGAGTACTGCTGCTGGTTTTAGGCAATCCAGTAATTTGATTTTTAGTCAGTTGGCCACTCAGTAGCTCTAAAAATAAGTCTAGCTACTGTAGGTGCCTAAATATGGATGTAGAGACATAAAATATCAGACCTTACCTCAAAGAACATTTTCTTGTCTGCACTATATAGATTAACAGTATATCACAGATGAAGGTGTTGATTACAGCTTAACTTCATAATCCTACAATGTACTGACAACTGAAAGAATTTCAGCTAGGTTTGAAAGCCCCAGCTGTATCTCCAGACTCTGTAGATAAGAGACAACTGTTTGAAGAATACTGACAGTCTATGAACTCATCTTGGACAAAAGGGACTATGTTATGCCAACACAATCTCATTTTGCGGGTGTTAGAGGAGGAAAAACTGGCTGTAGAGTTGTCTGTATCTCTGCCTAGCGCTGGAGAATGATCTGCAGATAGAAAAAAGAAGATGAGTTTTTCATGAAGATGCATGATGGTATGCTGGACTGCTACACTCACTTCACTTGCAGATCCTCTACTTTCTCTGTATGTAAAGAACTCACTGTCATTTCATCAACATTTATGTTCTGACTGCTCAGACAGACTTGATTGCAATGTAAAAGTGACTTCTAGCTCATCTGTGGGTTGCAGTGATTTGACAGTTTAGTTTTGTGCAATAGAAACTGCATCACTTACAAAAAAGCTTTCACAGAAAATAGTGTAAGAAATAAAAGTCCTCGGTAATACCATTTCATGCAAAAAGCCTGCAGCGCCTGTTCTATCCCACTAAAGACAACTTATCATGCTCTATAGGCTGTTGATATTTTTGTACTGATACATTTTCATTACTTATCTACCACTTCCTTCCTTGATCACTGTCCACCAGAGCATTTAATCAAGAAATTATTTTTACCAAGAGTAATTGTCTGTACATTAAAATCCACTGGGCCTTGTTTCATCTTTATTTACATCTCTTAAAACCAATGCCTAAGAACAAATTCAGGAAGCACTGTGCACTAGTAGTGCAACGTTGCATAAAGGATGCACACATGCTCATATACGCACCTATTTATATTCAGCCATATACACACACCTACGCATGCAATGTAACATGACAATGCTAGATGCTTTCTCAGATGCATAATTAGCTTGCTGCACAGGTAGTCACATTAGGATTCCTGCTTCCCCTTTTCCCTTTCTTACCCTTGCTCAACAAGGTGATCTTTTTTTTCATCATTAGAGATCAAGGCAAATCATATTTTAGAATTAGGAGTGATAAAATTTGCATTCCATTGTATTATTTTTACTTTCTGTGCAGTATCCCAGAGACATTTGATTAGAATGAGGAAAAGGTTAAATATAATAGTCAAAATTTAAGAGGTTACAATATGATTAGTGTTAGGAATTGTCCTTAGTAAAGTCCTAGTGGGCTCCTGCTCATTGCTGCTGGATGTCAAAATTTGTCATGATTGATTACACCTCTGTCTTCTGGGCATCCTAACTGTTCTAGTCAGGTTAGAAACCTCTTTTCCCGTCCCCCCATCCTTGTTGAATATCACAACCAATGCATAAGAATAAGAACTAACCATGGTTTTAGTCAAGGTCATTGGAGAGGCTCTTTCATTGGTATAAGTCCATTGGAGCCACATGAAGGATGAGCAGATTAGTCCCAGATGGAGGTTATCCAGCAATCCTCAGGCTACCGAAGGCTCATCCCCCTTACTCAAGGATTAATATCCACAGTTCCAAAGCACATACTTTACCTCCTATCACCTGTCCTCACCCATTTATTACAGAAATTTAGATTACTGTCTCCTAGACACCTGGTGAGTGCTTTAATAACCTTCTGATATTATCAATTCCTGTCTTATGCTATGAATGTTTAGCTCTACAAATAAAGACTTCCCTAGGACAAATGATAAAACACTATCTTCAGAATAGCTCTCTTGTGTCAGCGGGTCATGAAGGATAAATGCCTTGATCTGAATCAAAATAAACAATTAAATCTCTCCCCAACATCCAGGTAAGCTACTTATAAATCTAATGTTCTCCCCCCCACCCCTCCCCGAGGTAAAAATGCAAGCGCACTGTTAAAATACAATTCCCAACTGAAAACTCCACCATAAAATTAGTGAATAGATTCCTGCTAATAGGGTTTGTGTATTTTGATAATTAATAAAAAGTGTGGTGCATGTGTTATTCTTAGATACCAGTGGAGGGAGGTACACTACATTGTTAGGTTGCTTGTTTTGGGGTTTAAGTATTATTTATTGACTTTTCTTTGGAGTTAGATAATTTTTAACTAAAAAAATAGATTTATATAAGTTTAAGGCAACAATAATCACAGAAGAGCACAGTTCAGAGGACTTCAAGTAGTATTTTATGATAGTACTTTCAGGATTTCTTTAGTACTTTATGTATTTTTTTTCTGTCTAGCAACATACAAATAGCAAACTTCAAGAAACAGATTGTTCTTTATATATTGTATGACTACTTAATCTAATTTTTCCAGTTAAGCAGCAGACGAACCAGTGGTTTGAACCTGCTGTTGCACATACTACGCATTTCATGATTTCTCTGCTACAGTCTTTTGCCCTTTTGTAAAGGGTCACTTCAAAGTTTTCACAGAATATTTTCTAAAGAAAGGTCAGATCTGAGACTACTAATGGATTAGCCTTTGATCTTTTTTCCTTGACTTACACGCATTCAAGCCTGCTAGAAGATTTTGTAAAATAACAAATGCAAGAGTGACTGACTGAACAAGAAACACCCATTACACTTTGGAATGGGACACCACAGGAGCTGCAACAGTTTTTAACTAGAAATTACAAAATCTTTCATTTATGGAACTTTAAGGAAGGCAGATGTTAAGTACCACTATTATATCTGTACATATTTTTAAATGTATCAGAGATACCAAATTGTGAGATAATTAGAGCATATTACATGAGTCATCAAAGCATGCACATTCCAAGGGAGGCATAATTAGTCATTTCTGATGACTGGCTAAATACTATAAACACCACTTCACTGTCAATCTGGGGTCACACCATGAAGTTGTTAAGGAAGAAATAAATCATTTCAAGAGAGGCGGTTTGACTGTAAAGCTTCTCCAGTAGGAAGCACTGCAAACCAAAAGAGTTCTCTCCCTTTTAATGCTAGTAAAAGACCCTTTCAATTCAGCAAAGCTAAATGACTCTTGCTCAACAGCAAAACACTGGCACCTTTTGAGACATCCCCACCACCAGTGCCAAGATATGCTTCACAGAATTAATCTGTCTGTACCCTGACTAATGAAGTCCTAATTTACCAGACTTCAGGCACTCGTAATACAAAAGGATCAAAGGACATGAACATTTATGATATAATATTAATATTTTTTCCAAGAGCTGTTGCATTTTAACTAGCTGATCTTATAAGATGGGAAATAGTATATCCCTGGTTTGCAGATGAAATGTGGGTTTAAAATATAATTAGAGAGATTAGCTAGAGACAGAGAAAAGGCTGACCCCCTGAAGCTGTTGACTCCAGGGCAGCACTCAGCTCACACTGTCTCCCATCATATAAACAATAAGTCCAACTGTGAGAAAGCACTGCATGTAAAACCTGTACTCATCTCTCATATTGCTGGAAGAATATAAACTAAATGGTTTACTATGTTGTAAGAAAGCATTGACTCACATTTTCCTTACACTGTGTTCACTTACATGTTTGGGGGGTTGTTTTTTTTTGTAGGTTTCCCCACCTGCTCCAAGACAAAACTGGGTCATTTTCTCCTTGTATAGCTTCAGTGAGACTGTGGAAGTTACACAGGGGTGAACTTGACCCAAATTGTGTCCGGAGGAGATTGTGATGCTAATAATGGAAAAGGTCTTCTGTTCATTATGTCACTATTGAGTGACATTTCAAAGAAAATGCTTGCAAACAATTGTTGTCAGCTTTCAAATGTAATTTTATAATACTCTTGTGGCCTTCAAACATGCTACATTTTCATCCTTATCACCACACTAAATCACATTGCCAATAATATCTTCGGGACAAATTTGAATTCTTCAGGCTTGAATTTAATTACATTATGTAAACTAGGAAGTGTCTTCAGTGTGCTTTGAGGGAACAGCTTATCTTGGCAACTGTTAAATTCTGTTGTTTAAAATATTTGCATTTTGATAACTTCATTCTGCTGCATACAGCATTTATTGATCTATCTCAAGAATCCATTTGAACATAGTGTATTATATATATTTTTCACAGACCCTCAACTGGAGCATGCAACTACACAACATTTAGGGAAAGAAATAAATTAATAGGTTTTTGAGAGCATCAATATTTTGTTTTATAGCAATTATAAGATAACAAAATGCATCCACATGCTTCCCTCCCCCAGACACAGTACTTTAGTGTACACCCTGGAATATAGAGATGTTACCTTAGTTAAATTTTTTCACAGAAGGAATAGTTATGTGGCATGTTATCTGTGACTGATGTTTTTTCTCTATATATTATGATGCATTTACTACCTAATTTGACTCATTCAGCATATGCTTTGGTTTTGTGGGGGTTTGTTTGGTTTGTAGGGTTTTTACAGCATCTTCAGCAGCTCTTTTTGTCCCTCATCTCCTGACTTCTCTCTCTTCTGACTTACCCCCCCACGCACACACATACTTATGGCAGTGATAACTTCATTTCCAGACACAAAGGATATTTTTTTTCTTTCATATTTATTTCAGATAACACACATAATGTGGAAGCCTTTTACAGTCAATCAAGCCAAGTCTGTCTTCCACCTGCTCTTGAATGAAGCTCTTGAAATGCACAGAAGACCAGTTCCAATTAGGAGGATCATAAATAAATATTACATAGATTTTCATCATCTATCTAACGAAAAAAATATATCCATCTAACAAAAGCATGCACACTTCCATATCCTTTTTAATTCTTAAACTTTAGGAAACCAGATCAGTATGTGAAAAATCTCACTTCACAGCTTGATGTTAGCAAATGAGTAAGACAGTATTTCCAGCATGCAGTATCCATGGCCAACTGTTCTGTAAACATCCAGCAAGCCTAAGCAAAAACATTGACATGAAAAGTCTTCCTTAATAACACCGCCACTTGTCAAGGTCTGGCTCCAAAGTGTATTGTTGCAAGTAATAGCACCCTGTTAATATCTTAGCCTATTTTCTAAAGATAATAAATCTCCCCTTCAATGCCTATGCTAAATCCCCGTATCAGATTCACTAGTAGGGTAGATCTTGCATAAACAACAGAAATGAAAGGTTATTGCAGTTTCAGTGTGGAAATTTTGATCAGCTGGATGTTCCCATGCAGTCAATAGTGTTCAGCTGCACACCACATCTGCTCTGGCATGTGTGCCGAAAAAGGAATATGGGCTTGGCCAAAAAGGGTGCTTTTTACACAATTTTGGATTTGACTACATTTACAGCAGTTAAAGTATAGGCCAGACAGTTTTGGAACCTTTCTTAGATGTAGAGTATACAGAGGAACAAACATATCAGTATATTTATAAACAGATATTGCAAATATTGACATCCAAGTATTCTATATGCCTTTGGGATTTGAGTTCTTTCATGAAGTGTTTGATAATTTAAAAGACAATTCCTGAAATTTTCTACAGGTTTCAACCAATGTAAAGGAAAACTGAAACTCTCATCACTGCCATCAGTTTTCACAGCATGAAAAATAAAATGAAAATTAATGAAAACACACTTGCTTTTTTAAGTTTTGTACTTAAGTTACATTAAAAAATGGATTATGAGGTGGTTTTGGTTTGGGTTTCTTTGTTTGTTCTCCCCCACCCCCACCCCTATATCAGGTCATCTTACAGAAGACATGCCATAGAGAAAGCAAATTTATTTGAAAAAGAAAACCAGAAGAATTTCACAGTTTGCTGTCAGAATATGCCACAAAGACTATGCCACTGACTTGCTTTTGGGCATCTGTCTGTCTAAAAGTGCTCCCAAACAATAAGCAGGGGTATATCATTTTAAGAGTGCACAACATGGAAGTACACATGAAATCACAAAAGACTAGATCCCGCTTCAGGAACTTGACCACTTAACTTTCATTAACAGCTACAAAAAATGCACAGGTGGCTTATATCAATGGAGCAATGCTCTTTGCACCTAGACAGTTACTATCTAAATAACCATAAAATTCTTTAGCAGTGTTGGCCTTGGTCTTCACTTGTAATGCCTACCGGGCGAAGCTGAGGGCAAACACAAAATGACATGAAACATCTAAGTTACGTGTTTCTGTTGAATTCCTCACGTGTTTGGAAACTAGTCATGGCACTGAGTTTCAGATATTCAGCTGTGACCAGATCCTCTGTATGTAAGTGTGATAACATAACAACAAAGTATCCTTTATAAATCTGGATCAGAAAAATAAAGTTCAAACCTTCTGAATAACACCTACTGCCTCTGTTGAACCATCTCCTGCCAGGTACAACTTGACATCACAGTGGTGACCCAGGCTGACAATGTGGCCTTTATCCTGCTTGAGGAAAGGTGTCTAACAGAATGTTCCCATATGTTCAGTTTACCGTGCATAAATTACACTCAGGTAGACAAATGCCATATTCTCTCTAGGAGGCCAATTTAAAACTTCCTGGTTTTACTTCCCATTCCCAATGCAACAGTAAACCTGATGCTACATCACATTTCACTGTGCTGGATGCAGTCCCTGAAAGGATCTCTTTTAAACTGGCAGAAACTAAATGATTAATACAGTATTGATTGCAAAGACATTTGCAAGTACAGTTGCCAAGCCATTGGTTGCCATACTTTATCAACAGTCAGCTCTCTGACAGAATCATTTGATGCCTCATATACATCAACTACCTCATACATTCTTAAACAAGATTTAATGTATATTCTTCAGACAGAAGAAGTTACTAAGGATAAAATATGTGGCCATCAAAAGAAGCAATTTTTCCCTATGCTGGAATTTCTTATGTAAGTATATAATCACTTGTTTTCTGCCTACATGACTATACATTGAAGTTTATTAGCTTTATATGCAATGCTCTTCTATTGATAAGAACAGATAGATTTTAATACAAATACAGTTTGTGTGTAAGTCTAAGCCATCTGTAACCACCTTGCATTTAAAAATCACTTTTGTATTCCCATGTGATTTTGCTGAGCCTGATTATGCAAACCATTTTAGAGCCACTTTAGGTATGTGTTTTAACCATTTGATAACGATTAAAGAATATAATCCAAAGTGTTTGCTGCATTATGAGCCACAGTAATTTCTGGCAACTCTTCTGTTGCTCTTTATATATAACCACCATTAATTTTAAAAATGATCTTTCTGCTCTTTCTTTGGAAGGAAACAGTAAAAATGAAAAAGAAAAATTAGATCAAACACTTCTTTAATTTCATCTCCAATCTAGGGCCACCATGAAAGCCATAACCAGCTTCAAAGCCTAAACCTAGGAAGCATCATCTTTTACCCTGCTGAAAGTTAGATTTTGGGGACATGGATTTGGAGGAAATTTTCAAGGCCATTCTCTCAATCAGAGAAGCTAAAGCCATTCCTGAAATAATTTGTTTGACATGCATAGTCTGAAAATATAGATTCCAGGCAAGTTTTACAGAATATTTTTTTTGTCCCTAGCAGACATTATAGACCTCACTGTGGGTTTATCAGGATTACCAGACTAATTTAGCTAGCAATCTATATCTTTTGTACAGGTGCTTATCAGTCTGGCATAAGAACATTATCACTTAGTACAGTTTGGGTATTGACAGCTAGCAGCCTTTTAGAGTATAGTAGTACCAGGTTGGTTTGGAGCTTTTTTATTTTAAGTAAAGACAAAAAGTATTACTTGTGAAAATTTCTCGACTATAAAGTTACCACTAAGTTCCTTTGAATCAATTTTCCAGAGAATGACAATTACTTTCAACACTGTTTCTCCAGTTTCTTCTTTTTTATCTGATACACTCACAGTGATTAATACGAAGTTTCAAGCAAAAGGCAGGCAGAGCTAAAACAAAGTTAAGCAGATTTCTTAGTGCCTAATTCAGACAAGTTGAAGCATTTCTTTGTGCAGTCATTAAAGATCAATGCCACTGCTGTTGTAATGATATTTATCTCTTCTGTCTGATACTAATTTCTATACAGTATGCCATGAGTATCTTTGGAGAAAAGGGAGAGATTAATTCCAATTTATGAGAAATTCTCAAAGTGCAATGAATCTTGCAGCCACGACCCCTACTATTGATACTTGTTGGTGACACGCAGATAGGCTCTTCTAAATTAAGAGCCCAAATACCTGCTTCTTTATTCCAGTTTTTCATAACTGCAACTTCATTGGTTTCAGTCACCAATGGCACTACACTTTCATATACATATATATATATGTGCACAGATACTCACAGATGTGAGCAAGTGAAAACTGTCTCCAGCATCAAAGTAACGCATTTAGTCTAACCCCTTTTCTTATTCATGAAAATGACTAGTATTCCATTGGCGCTACATTATGAATCAGAAGTTGCACTTCACAAAAACACTGTCTGCCCATTAGAATAATTTTAATGTTAAAGTCTGCACTTCACCAGATGTCTTAAAATCATCCACTTTCAGTCAGTTATCTCAAAATCAAGCTAATCTGGTACACTATTGTGGAGGGGGAAAACACCCTTTTATAATGCTTCAAATTGTGCAAAAGCAGTGTTCTGGAACAGTATTGCACTAGCTGCGACAGAATAATAAGGCTATTTATACCTTTAGTGCTTGATAACTCTTAAAACTAAGTTACATCTATGTAATTTGGGTGGCATCAAAGCTTTTCAGTGTCTGCAGAATAAAAGTATGCTAATGAAGTTTTTTTTTTTTTTGTATATATAAATGAATGTTATCTTTCAAACCAGAACCAAATTCCCTCGCTAAATCTCTGAATATAATTTCCTGAATTTGCGTGAAGTACTCCTTTATGTATGATTATTATTATAGTAGCTCTGCTAAAAGAGTAAATCTCTTATGGTCATTAAAAAACTAGCAGTTGCCTTTTAAGCACATTAGTGCCAATGTATTTGTCCCTATCACAAGGAATCAGGCTATGCTTTGCTGACTTTTATTATCAGAAAATAGTCTCATTTGTCTTTTTTCCAGATGAAGTTTTGTTTACTTTGTTGTATTTTTAGCATAAAAGCTAAAAGCAACTGCATATATACAGTTGAAATATAAATTAAACTCCATGTACTATTACCCATGAATCTACAACAAGAAAAACTTTTAACAGTTTTGCATTTATTACTTTTTAAAGGAAAAATAGTGCTTATTCTCATATTTCCAAATGCACAAGGGGTATGACCTGACCGTTCATTAAACTCAACTAACAAATATTATGATCTCCAGCATTTGTAAAAATTTCTTTCTCAACTTCTACTTTTCCAAACTACCTGACATTTAGCACCAAGCCCAAAACAGAAAATACCTTAATGCTTCAAGAACATTCAGGAATGGGTTTAATACACCTCTATGAAACAGGAAAATAGAGCTCACGTGGACGACAATCTATCCTCTATTATAGCAAATATTTCACATATGAACAGAGAGAAAATACACATATCTTCTTGCTAAAGGAGTCTTCCTATATGAAAGAGTCAGTTTAAAGAAAAATACTAATTTTGAACCTCAGACACGAGGTATGCTGTCGATGGGACTGCCGGAGCTGCCCTTGAAACTGCTGCATTCCAGACATTCAAGAGGAGTTTTCTTTAGATATTATCACTTACAAAACCTGAAAGTTCATAATTTTCTAACACTTATAAAGACTTTCTTTTCTACAATGAAATTCTGCTATTCTACCCAGATTTGAACTATGTGAACAGACCTAATGTGTGTTAGCCAGCACGACTGAAAGGCACAAGGTGAGTAATAGCATTAGAAACTAGCCCCCTGGGCTAGAAACATCAGTGTTTCATACAGAAGTATTCAGGTATGCAACTAAGAAAAATTATGGAGTTCAAACTTATATATAATGCCAAGCTGGATGCCTGGATTATTCATACCCTGCATGATTTCTGTGAAAAGCTATGGACATGGTAGAGACTGTAAAATTAAGAGAACAGTTGTACAATCAATACTCTCATTGATTTTAGAAGACTGATAGCAGTCTCGGAAAGTTGATGGGAGGGAAGCCAGTGTAGGTGAAAAAATGGACTAATGAGGCACAGCTGTAATCTGAGAGAAGTCAGCAAAAGGGAAGAGCTGTGCATGCTCTGATAAGCAGCATTAGACAGGTTACAAATGCCAAAAGGTGAGAGCAGGGGGACTCCCACCCCTGACAGATTGACAGGAAATTCTCATTGCAATTGCTGCTCAGAGCAGCCTGGGATAAGAGCGAGCACCTCCCTCATGCAACTGGCTTCAGGCTCCCACCATGAGGTATAGCATCCCACAAAGAGGCATCTAGGATCTCAATTATCCCCCTTGGCCTAAGGCCAAGATTTACCTCACAATCCTAGGCAATGCAAAGAAAATTACCACACCTGTGATAAACCCTAAGGCTACACTGATCATTTAACTTCCTCATCTTAAAGCTTTTTGTTTGGTTTTGTTTTGTTGGTTTTGGTTTGTTTGGTTTTGTTTTTCCAAATTTGGCAGTCAATAATGTAAACTTCTGCTTTGCCTGAATTCACAATATATACTTTTTAAACCTAAAAACAACTTCACTAGTGTGAAAAATTAATGATGTTCAACTGAGAAACCCAAGACACATTAACTGAGTCCACTGTTTACTGAGAAACAGAGTCCTGTGGACAGAAAAACCCACAAGAACTTGCAAATTACTCTGAAGGTCTCAGGAACCACAATATGCTTCCCATTAAGCTGCAAGAATTACTTTGAGAATGCATTTTTTTTATAGAACCCTGAGGAAAGCCTCCCCTTCCAGATGTAGCTCCATCCCTTTGATAATTCTAAAATGAGATGAACCAGACATGCCACATAAAAAACCTTCCAGTGACAGGACCTGTTAGAGAGCTACTTTGCTTTCTTTGCTTACGAGGAAAAGAGGTATAGGATTTGTTATTGTTCCTTCCCAAACATAACATCTTGCATCTCTTGTCCCACCTAACCTCTCCTTATGTTCTCGGGCAGCTGAAGACAGTATATCCAAAGAATACTCAAAGCATCCCAAGGCCTTTAGCAATTAAAGTAGAATGAAAACAGAAAGAAAGAAAGAGTCAACAAGATATAACAAGTCCTACATATACTCTCTATGGTAGCCAGTTGGGAGGAAAATCATTGTTTTATTTAGAACATAAAACGTTCATCAATAGGTATGGTCCAGGACCCTGACAGCTAACTAAACTCCAAAGGTTGTTTATAGCTACCTTTCCATTTGATCCCTCCTCTTTCCTTAACTTGTCATCTGCCTTTGACATCTACGGAATTTTTTTTAATGTTAAAAATAGAAACAGAAGTCTGACTATTTTAGCTGTGTTATAAAAAAATTGCAACTTGTTCTTCTCCATCAAGCTATCAGCTATTAAGAGTAGCTGCTATCAGCTATTAAGGGTAGCCACTACTATCTGTACAAAAGGAACGCTAAAACATCGAGTACAGTTTAAGGGGCTATCGGAGTAATTTTAAAGAGAACTTTTGTATTCTGAAGTTTATACTGTGACCCCGAGCTTATTTTAACAGAGAACAACAGGAAGGTACCTGTCAACATAAATGGGAATAGGACAGGACCTTGGGGAAGATTCTAAATTCTATGTGGCTTTTAAATTGAATGAATGTGAAGTATCCCATTTTTGTCCTAAAATATATACAATATGTTTTCAAATACTATTACATATCAAATGCACATACTCTGAAACCAGGCAAAAAAAGTTATTAATGCAGAAGTGAATGAACTTATATCTCAAAATGCAATCAAAATAAAATCTCCTCTCCAAACAGTGGCTCAGCCCAATGATGTCTTTTTCCACCTGCATTTTGCACCCATATTATATTTGCACTATAAAACTTGGTTTTGAGAAGCCATGAAAAGCTTACTGGACATGAATTATGCTAAACCATGGATATGGAGCAAAATGTCGTCATTATCTTATTTCCAAGCCCCAGATAAAATAATATTTGAAATACAACTAGTTGCTGAATAATTATTTACACTGCATATTCCAGGAAATCCTGACAGTAATCTAAAGTCAGCACTCCCATAACACTGAAGTCTTCCCTTACAAAGCGGCTAATAATGATTTCTTTCATTAACATGACAGTACTTTTTTAAAAAAAGGGAAACCCTTAAACAGAAAAGTTTAAATCCTGCTCAGATTTGCACCCTTATCCGTTCTCAGGCTTTACTACTTGTATGACAACATTTAACCCATTTCAACAACATGGCCCTCAAAAATTATTTACTCCTAACTTACTACACTTTTGTTTTTGTCTACACCTTCCCTTCCACCCAACATTTGTGACCAACTAAACATTGCTAAAAATTTTATTTTACTATATTTATTAAAAAGGAATTTGGTAATAAAGAAATTGTTATCTTCATTTTATGCATGTTAACTTTTACTTTAAACCAGTATTATCACTAAAGAAATATTGTTGTATTTTATGAATAACTGTATTTATTCCATAGACTCTCATCAAATAAATAAAGCTAAAGACTTGTACAATTTGAAAGGCTTGCCCCTTTCTAATATTCTGCATTTTTTATTTTATGAGCACGGCAAATAGCTTTCTAAACATCACAATAAATTACCACTCTTCAGTTAAAAAACATTCTGACACTTTCAAAACAGAATATTTATCCTTTCCACTATGAAACAAGTAGAAAGGCTTTCCAAGTATTTTTAAGGACAATTCTTCTAAATTAACTTTCTCAGCCTATCATTTTCTTTCTTACTGAGTGAAACTAATGCTAAAAAATTCTTTGGAGGATACAGTGTGCTTCAGTTTTCCTGTAGGTTCTCAAGTTCGTATCTTGTATGACAGAGGATTGTGACTGCTCTTCTGAAATGGCCTCAGTGAAATACTCATTGTATAAAAACACTGTAAAACATTTTACTCATTGTGAGGAAAAATATGCTTACACTGTGCTTGCAGAAGTATTGACCCCCATGAAGTGTCAGCAAATCTGAGACTGTAGGAACTTCAGGGAACCTCTGGTGGAAGTATTTCACATTTCCTACGCTAGGGTGGCTTTGTCAACCTTTGTTCAGCTAACACAGAGCTTGAATGGTAGTCCATATGCAGGATCCGCAAAATTGGAAACAGCCACCAGATATTCCCCTTACTATACAGAGAACTCAGTGCAGGAGCCAGAAATTAAACGCCTGAAGACTTGTGTCTCTGCAGTTCTCAGCATTTTGGCAAGGCTCCTTAGGAAATTAAATACTAAGTACAAATCCTAATATACTAATGTTAATACTATTATAAACCTGTAGGATCTTTAAGCCTTTTGAAATCTGGATCTTAGTTGGTCTGCTGGAGCCTCTTATTAAATAACACATGGAATAATCTGTAGACCTATGGATATATAACACATGGAATAATCTATATAATCTATAACATTAAAGACTATTTTATCCGGAATAAAAAAAAAAAAAAAAAGTGTTTTAAATAAGGGATATTAACTGTCAGTCCTTTTCTTAAGAATCTTTTAGATTGCCTAAACAACTGAGGATGACACAATCATGTTACGTGCTCACTGTATAAATGGCAGTGGTGAGAAATGAAAATCGAAGCACAGACAGTGATGCAGCCATTTGTTTAGAGGATTCAATTACCACTTCCATACAGAACTTGATTCACTACCATTTCTGACACTGTTTCCTATTGTTGCAGCTTAAAATTTATGGGAAGGGCTTTTCATTTTCACTAAATGGATCCAAACTGGTAGACTTCCTGTCACTTAAAAAGCATGTAGTCAAAGGCAGTGTTTAAGCAACAGACACTTTCAAATAAATAATGCAAAGCACTTGAAGCTACCAGTGTAGTTGGCAGAAACAACATACTGTTTATATATCCTGTCTGGCTTGACTCAGGCTAATATGCAGTACAGACAAATAAAGCACACACAGAATTATAGTCATACCTCACGAAAATTATTCTTACAGAAGTAAACATAATATTTTGCAATATTTATTGCTTTGGTAGTTACATCCTATACCTCATTAAACAACGAAGGCAAAATAAAGCTAACATTGAATTGTATGAGCTTATGGCGATGATTACTTAAGATGGTATCACCACCTCTCTCAAGACTGCTCTCTTAGCCAAATCACAAGATCTCCCTAAACTGAAGCAACGTGTTATAAAAACAACTTTTATCATAACTGTTGTAACTTTCAGGTGTTGCAATGATTAGCAATGGAAGCTTAGTCACTTTTGAGAAAACACAGCATACCCTGTGTGATTAGCACTTCACATGCTATCCTGGCAGAGAGGCAGGTTATAAAATCAGTGTGAAAACCCCACACTCTTACCTTCTTGACTGCAAATATTATAGGTAAGCTCTTTTTAAAACTTGCTTGGGCCCTCAATCTTAGATGCTTTTGTTCATAACACTAAGAAAAATGCATTTGCAAATATAGGAAGATGAAATAATACAATATCATAGCGGCTGGAAATTCATGCCACTGTAGATAATATTCTATCATTTTATTTTAATAATTTTAAATTGATGAGTAAAAACCTAGTATTTAATCACAAATGCTTTTTCCTGTGGTCAATCCAAGTCCATGCCACATTAATGCATATGCTATTAGGTCCAATACAGTTTGCTTTTTTTTAACCTGTATGACTGAATTTTGGAAGGAAAAATAAAACCAGAAGTAAGCATTGACTAGTAACCAAGAGACTAGAACTGCAAATAGCATGTGAATTATACAAGATCAAAACCACAAACACAGTAAAAGGTGGCATAGCCTGTTGCTAATTGCCCAGAAGGCATAAATTCCAATTTTCTCTAGACAATACATAAAATTGGTTGAGTCAACAAAAGTTATTCATGCAGGATAACACATTTAAGTTTAGATTTCTTGCTCTGTAATCAAAAAATGTAAAGGAATAATGATTCACTTTCCTACAGCCAAGTTTTCTTCCTACATTTCTAACCCTTGTAAGGCTCAAACCTCTCCCTCTGGATGTCACAGATCAGAGTTTCCCCTGACATTAAATTAAAAAAGGAAGGATATGCCTGTGTAGGAATGAAAGCGGAGAGTAAGCACATCTTCCACTACTGTAGTTTTCCCAGTGTCTTAACTGTGGCTATGGTGTGGATGTAATACCAGATGACCAGAACAGCCCCTTTGTAGTACTGGAATCACACCATAGGACATGACTTTGAGGAACGCGATTACAGTTCTGTTAAAACTAAGGGAAGAGAGTGAGAGTTAACACAAAGTCTCTGCCACAGTTTTCCTAAAGACAGAAAAACCCTGGCTTTTCACTCTGCTGACATTCATGTCTAACTACAGGTAATTACTTCTCTGGAAGTGCAGCCAGGATGGAAAAAAACCCATGAAATCTAATCTAATCAAATCTATTTCATGCAAAGCTTTAGCATGATTCTGGCCTAAGTAGCTATCTGTCCTCAGTAACCTTTTTTTGCCACAATGGTGAGACAGAGCAGGTCTTTATGTTGCCATAAAGGGAAGCCTTGACAGAAACTACCACAATTCTGCACAGATATCCTTCACTATCTTACTTTGTGGAAGTACCAAAAGGAAAAAAAATCACTTAGATTTGAACTGAGATAAACACTTGGACGATTTCAACTGCTTCACTCCAACTGACAATAAGAGAGCTAATTCCAGTGAAAACTGGTACAAAAATTAAACCAAATCATCATGAAGTAGACCAACATCAACATGAGTTACTTTTTGATGGCAGGTGCCCATAATTCACATTTTTGCCTGTATTAGCAGCAAGGAAACACTCCCCCTTTCTACTGGGAGACTGCCTCCTGCTTACACCAGCATGCAAACATGCTGGAAATTACTACCCTGCTCCTGAAAACTCAGATTCATCCCACAGTAACTTCAATGTCTCGTTCAGTTTCAGCACAAGACTGAGCATTTTCCTTAGTTGAGAAAAACAAATATGCATAATAAATATATGCAATGACGTTTCTTGGAGGTTCTCAAGGACCAAATAAAGCTTTGATCAGCTCAGTCAGATTTCACAGCTGACCCCGATTTCAGGCACAGGTTGGACTAGAGACCTCATGAGGTAAGTCCCTTTCAGCATGAATTACACTTATAAAATAGTAGATATAATGGATATTTTTAAATCAAATATCATAACCTTCTATATTATTTATCTTGAAATCAGAAAAAATAAAAATTAATGTGGCAGATGTTCTTGCAAATTGAATGAATCTTTTCTTCGATGAAACAGAATCATTAAGGCAACTACAACTGCTCTTTCTACTCTTTATTCTCATCATGTCTTGCTTTAAATGATTGTAATTGCCTGTGGTAGAAAATCTGTCCTAGTACATGCATGCAAGTCAAATCCCAGTCAGAAACTCCTCTGTACAGCAGATGAATATTCATCATGAATGCTTTTATGAAGTGACTATTCACAAATATTTGTTTCCCAAGGTGTGTTTCAAAAAAACCCCACCTACTAAAGTTGTGAAATATCTCTTGATTCAAGACTTGTTTGCATTGCACTCCTTGTTAGGGCAGTGTCAGGACCTGTATCCACAGGGGAGCTGTTACAAAATACTGTTTATTCCTTTCAGCACATTGTAACTATTTTGTGCTAACACTGTCCCACATCCAGGGTGTCTGTCTGAAGCTTAATTTTTTGCCCACTTTTAAGGCAGCAGTACCAGGCAGGAATTATTGGAGTATATTCCTGAAGCTTTACAAGGTCCTCCCTGCTAACTCATGCGCTCCCCAAGCACTCCTAACCTGTTGTTTTCAACTCCTCCAATTGAGCTGAAAGCAAATTGCTATGGGAGGTGCATCCTCCCAAGTAAGAACCAGGGCTTTCCTGCACCCAAGATAAAGAGTTTCTCAGTGTACATGAGTACGCAAGCTTGTGCATATGTTTGCATTGCAAAGTGAAAAAACTAGACTTAAACCACAGGGAAAAGCCTTAATTGCTTAAGCAACCAAGCTGAGATGCAGCTCCTTCCAACTCAGCCAAAAAGCTGTTCATCCTTGAAAGTAACAAGTCAGGAAGCCCAAAAAAGTGAGACTTTGGTCCATGTCCTCACACAGGAGGGCATCTACCTGCAAGCTTTCTCCATAAAAAGTAGTGATAGTCTATTCAAAATAATAACTGTGAATAGCAAAAATCTTGGGATAGGTTCAATGGATAAATGACCAAGCATCCTCCTTTGAGGAACTATCAACCACAGAGCATTTTGAATGTGTTCATAGAAATACTCTCCAGTCTTTCATCCTTCCATGTTAGCACTGACCACTTTGCATTCCTTGACACTCATTTGATCTATACTGCTTCTTCATGGAGCTTACATATAGCAGCTGAAATGCTAAAGGGATTTCACATCAGATCACCCAAGAGCAAAAACTCCAGCTTTTATGAAAGGGAGCTACTGCACAGTAAAACATTAGCGCAACAATACAAAAAAGTAAATAATTAATGTTACATCACACATTTAACCTACAATGAAGTAATACAATAGGAGCAAGACGGAAGGTAACACATCTGTACCATAAGCACCATGCATCATTCTGTCATATGTAAACCACTTACACATGTGCATCATTCACACCTATACCTCTCCGTGTATTTTTAATTGTTTTGTTTACATGATAAAACGTGACTAAGACACAAAGTAACTCTTGATACAAGCCATCATTAAAACAAGCAAAATGTGTTGCAATGACAGCTGTTAGTGAAGGGTAAGGGTTCAGCAAAAAAAACCCACAACCAATCAGATGAAAAATTAACTAGCTATTAAGAGGAAATAAGTTAGCACTATTGGCAAATTCAAAGTAGCAGCTGAAGCTATTTGCAGCCAAAGGAAGAATAAGTAGGACATTTTCATATACCATTCATCAAAGCTGCTTTGTGTTGTTTTGATGCCTGCTCCTTAACTACCATGCCCAACACAAGTCCTTCAATTCTTACTTGACTTAGTCTAACAAACTGACAGAGCCTTATGATACTAACTATACAAATAACAAAACTAAAAATGAAATAAAAATAACTTTAGACTTACTTCAAATTTTGTATTCACCCTAAAACTTACAACAGTCTGACCTGTATAAAGGAAAATAATTATTGGATATTAGAGACCTCACAAATTAGCTTTACATACCTTCTCCTGAAAGCACATAGCAAAGAATGTCATCCATGCTGAGAATTCATCATCTTTCAAGGCAAGCATCCAGCCACAGTATTGAATTATGGCTCAAATTCTCGTCTTTTTGTCTTATCCATAGGAGAGGAAAATGTATCTATACTCACAAAAGCTGTCTAGAAGTTTTAATGCAAAGTTATTTTTCAGTGGGAAAAAAAAAACAAAAAACAAACAAACCATCATTTCTGAAAACCTGCCATTTTTGTCTCATTTCATGATGGGAGAAACTTAGATTCCAACTGCTTCCTACCCAGAGGCTCATGTCAATACAATAGCTGCAAAAAAAATTCAGTACATTTTGCCTCTTGTAGGTAAGTTAACAAGGAGCTCTAAGGAGGAAGAATTCAATAAGGAGGCATGTTGTCCCCCCTCTTTTCTCACTTAGCCTTCTATTGCATGTGAAACAGGCTTATGTGCAGGCCAGAAGATCAGAGAAATTATACAGAAACTGTGAAATTTTGAAAACTTAAAATACTTAAATAAAAAATTCTAGTACCAACGAAGCAGTCGATTAAGTTCTCGTGTTGTTTGGGGTTTTTTTATTATAATCTTCTTATGTTGGAGAAACATATTTGTCCTTTTTTTAATAAATTTGCAAAAGCAAACAAACTCCCCACATTTTTAGCAGAGCTTATTTTATTCTCCAGGTGGTTCCAGCATTCCTATTATCAGACCTTTCTACAACATTCAGCAACAAGAACCACCAACAGCCCTGTGTTACTTCCACAGGGTCAATCCAACAACTGTACAGGCCTTTTCACTCACATGAAAGCCAAAAGTTCATTATTGCCACTTCTCTGCCCCTGTCAACTGAAAAGCAGCAAACAGTTCGGTTCTCTCTCCCTTCTTATTCAGTCACGAGCAGAGGTGGCTAAAAAAGCTGATGAGACAACACAAACCAGAAAACCAGCAGATTACAGATAACATCCAACCTTACCCATTACATGAAAAGAATTTGCTCAGTACCTAGCAAAATCAGAAGTTCAAGGAGCCCTGAAATAAGTTAGTAAGAAAGAAGCTGTTATTACTGGAGAATCACTTTCCTCCTTCCAGGGTATTCCCTACCAAAAAGGACAGTATTCCCTACTATTTCTTCTTGGAATAGTAAAACAATCCATAGCTTAGGAGGATTTTTATGTTTTTGTGTCTTTAAACTTACACCACCATTGGTTTGGCACATAACTATAGGTCAAACAAATTTCTGTGTCTGTCTAAGGCTGATCAGATGGTTTTGCCTCTTTTTATAAAACTGGAATTGGCAAGCAACGCTGGCAATCACTACTTTCACATTTAATTATTGCAACTCATCTAGGAATGCAGCCACAGAGCCTGAAAATGTTCCAACTGGTACAAAAGCCCTTCTTGCTTAGCAACAGGGATACAATGAACTGGATCATCCGAGTGCTTCTCTTGCTGTGCTTGCTCTCTACTGAATTAAGAATCCAGTCTGTTTATATGTGCAAAGAGCCCCTGGAGACTGTAACTGCCACGGCAGCTGGACCCATACAATTCTTCTTCACAAGGTAAAAAAGCTACTTAAGAATTCACTACCACCTAAACCTAATGTTATTTGAATTAGCCTTCATTATGTACTATATTAATATACACAAAAAATGCTCATCTATAAATCAACACATACAAACAAAAATATCCAAAGTATAACTATGAACTGCTTTTAGTACAGAAAGTACATACACCATTTTTATAACAAATTATTCACCATTATGTAGGCAGACACACACCTGCATGTTAATGTTAATGAGTTCATATTATCAGCTACAAACAAAAAAATTATATCCAAGTCAAATAAAAAAAACTTACCACTTTTATTTTGTATCCCCTGATGTTTTATGCTATTTTCCACAGACAATTTGTTTGCATTTATATCATATTATAAGCTCTCATCATTTGCACATAGCTATCTCACAGACTTTCTTGTAAATCGTGCAATATTGTTACAGGGCACAAGACTTCTTAGTATCAGTCAGTATCTGATTACTACTGATTTAAGTGTTAAATTGCTGTAATCAGTTAGGAAATTCTTACATCACTTTTATCCACATCTTACTCCCTTCCCCTAAAAGCTCTCTGCAAGCCAATTAAGAGTAATTACCTCATCAAGGCAAGATTAGTTTTGTTGCTTGGAGTTTTTCCTCAGATTCTCCATGCATTGAATTCAGGTGTTTCCTCCTTGCATGGCCTGGAAAACTACTTTTAAATTCCAAAGGAAACACTGAAAAAAAACCCAATCCACCATATGTACACATTCCAAACAAATATTATTCATCACTGTTAAGGTCAGAAGAGCTTTTTGTCTTGGCATATATATAAAGCGTTGTGTACCATCCAGGAAACTTAATATAGATCTTCATCTGATTTGACACACTCCAACCACGAATATGAAAGCTTTCTGCTTTATTCAGTAGGAAATGTGATCACAAGGCAACAATTTATAAGACCTGAAGGTAGATCAATGAAGGCTCTTTATAGTCTCCTAACAGTAAAGTCCTAACTAGCAGTTACTGTGACCTAAAGGACCAGAAAGGAGTCTACGGTGGGTTCAAATACAACCTCAAAACAGAGACTGCAGGGAAAGGAGACATTACCACACAAGACAGTTCTTTACTATCTACAGTCATTTCCCCAGCCCATTCCTCAGAAAACTCCCCTATGCTGCCATTTCAAAGGTCTTAAAAGCTTGTATGTTCTTTTTCTTGATGTATTTTCCTATTTTTAGTTTTCAGTTCCCAGCCAATTTCAGCTGTCAGTTGGAGAACAAGCAATAACCCTTTATAAAAAAAGGGATACAAACTCATAACAGTAACTGCAGCCTTTGGACAGTGACTTGTTGCAGCAAAGCACTTCAATTATGACTAAAAATAATAGGTTTATCATTCATTCTCTGCTCTCTGTAACATGTCCAACTCCTGCCAGTCCCCATTTAAGCCTCCACTAAGAAACTTGGGGGGGGGGTCATCTTGCCTTAACATACCTTCTTCTTCAACAGGACCACATCCTCATCATCCAGTATCTCTTCTAACTGCTTCTTTTAACAATCGCAAGAACACAAAGCTGATGCTAATCCAGATGAAAGGGCTGTGAAAACTATGGTTTATTCATTCCATCATGTGTAAAGGGCACCCACATCAATTCATTTATTTCTGTGAAAAGAAATAGGGTGGAGCAAGGGAAGAAAAGCTTCCCATGGACTTTAAATTAGCATAAAAATCTCCTTCCTAAATAATTTTTGTTCTCTAGTTGAACAGTGTCTATGAAAATAGTGAGCAGCTAATATTTGCTCCAAATTATGAAATGGTTAATGATAACAATGCTTGTCTGAAATGCTTCTTAAAAGGTAGTTTTCAGGTATTTTTGAAGACATGTTTCTGAGTCTTAAGTAAAATTCCAGGACTGTCACATTCCTGCTTAAATTTCAGGTCAAGGAAGCTGTTCAGCTTTAACTTAACATCTCCCTGAACAATGTCAAGAACATCACAAAGTGCCAAACCACCTAGAGCTGCATGAAGCTGATAAGAGAGAGATAGGACGTTCATGTAAAAATCAAGCTAGAAATCAATAGGGGAGCCTGGATTTAAACTGAAAGTCATTTTTATAGCTCAGCTATTAATATCAGTGGGAGCCTGGAAGCTTGCTGCCATGTGCGCACTCAGGATAAGCTGTGAGACTCGTTTCTTGCATGCCTTCACCATCTTCTCCTGGCTTGCACTCAAGAGCAGAGATTATGAGTAATTATTTGCTTGGACATGGGACCAAATTTTTCCCCATGTCTACAGTTACTTTGCTCCAGCTGAAGCACCAGCTATAACATCAATAGCTTCAGCAGCAACAAAGTGGAAATTCCTATGGCATGAAAGACTGACAGAACTCCTTCTCCCATCACCACCCCACAATGGCACCCAGCAGATAATGATGTAGACTTCTTCTGCCCTGCATGTGCCAAGGATCAAGGAACAGCACCCAGCCAATTCAGTTTAAGGTTCTCCTGAATATGTTCTGAACTATAGGAGGGGTCAAGGTAAAAGAACTCAGTACCTTTAACCTGTTCCTCCTCTGCATCCTTGCCAACTGTTTCTGGTAGATAAAGGGCACAGCTAAGAATAAGATACATCACACATTCTGATTTCCATTATACTAGTCAGTAATTAATTCTATTATTCCACCAGCTCTTCACAGGATATCACCTTGAAGTTAGCTGCAGATTGCAAATAATTTGAGACTTTCACTTCAGGGTTTTAGTGAAATAGTTGGGTATACAAATATAAGTATGTCTGATGCTCTGGCCATTTTAAACATCTAGCTCAAGGATGCTCACATCTCTAAAGAGCTTCATATCATCACTGTTTGCTGTTTCTAACAAACCAGCAAAAGTTATCTCACAGTGTAAAATAAGTAGTATCTCTCTTTCTGCATCAACATAGATGACTAGCAAATTCTTCTACAGCACTAAAATGAAAATTACTATACAGGTTCAAAGCAATTATTAATACAATCATAGCTTCCAACAGAGTAGCAATGATTTGGGTTTTCTGTGCAGACCTTTAGTGTATTCATATGTTTTCTTTGAAAGAAATTAATGAACTCTTAGGAATTCAAGGTAAGTGCTGAATCAAATTTATTAAAGCCAGTTTGAGGTACTTACTGTATGTTCTCTTTTAATTTATTACTTTTGATAGAACTGAATCTTACTTGGGCACTCACTAATATTTTATCTTTTTTTTTTTTTTTAATTAATGGAATGCCCTTTTAATTTATAGGTTTTTCAGGTAAACAAGATACAAGAACATACTTATTCTACACGTCAGATGGGTATTCTAGAAGACAGTCTATCCATCATAATAAATTACAGTGGCCTCACCGTCCATGGGATTTATAAGCCTGTTGCAGAACCATCTCTATGTAAAGATGATCAAACCTGACATAATAGGAAACATAAACACAATTTTTAATAATTTATAAAATAAAAATAAAGACAGATGTTCTAATAAATTCTCCAGTTCCATTGCTGTATTTTGTATGTTGAGCTTGTCGGTATGCACTTAGCTTTAATTCACTTGCTTTTGCAACAGGCTTTCTTTAGAGATCAATGCAATCACTGCTGTATAAAGATGAATTTTCTGATCAAAGGAGATTGTGTGCACAGGCAATACCAGTAACCCAGAGGTGAACCAGAAGGCCCTATATGTGAAACCAAATTTAGTAACAGTATTACAACAGAAAGCTCTAGATCTACAGATGGCCTCTTTCCAAAGAGTATGCTGCAAAATGCAGATGAAGCAAATGGCAATATATGACCTAAAGCAGATTATCTCACTATGTGTCCAAACGCTGAACAGAAATCAGTCTTGTCAGTCCCCTATGACACACTGTTGCTTTCTTTATTTAAAGTCAACTTATGCAAGTTGAATAGAGATGTACATCAAAGCTGGAATCAACTTGCCATTCTATTGTGCAGTCATTAATTACTTAAAATACCTAATGATGCACGTTACAAAGAAATGCAATTTTAGCCAAGCATTCATTGTATGCATTGTATCCCAGCCATTGTCAAATGGCATCTTTTCTACTCTCACAGTACATCTGGCAAACCATAAAGTGGAGAGCCACTGATAAAAGGTGACTAGTTAAACCACAGTTATGACGTTATACTGGGACAGAATCCCTTTTTGGCACTTCAGTTTTATCTGCACTCCAAATTAAAGCTTAAGATGACTAGACGCAAAATAATTTCTCAAAACTATGTAACTGTCAAAGTTAAGTAGCTGTTAACATTAAATTGACCTGAAGAATGGTCACATTAGAAATAACAATAAGAAGGTCAAGCTTATCGATACAATTATTGTTATATCTGTTACAGCAGTGTTTAAAGACACCACACAAAATCAGTTAGTGGTTAAAACACAGAGACAATGGGTTCCTCATACTAGATCCCATAGTACAAAGGTTCTGGATTGCTTTAATCACCTGGATGCTTACAGCAAGCAGCTGCAACTGTTTGGAGGCAGACAACATGACACATCAAAGGAGGATGAAATACTGTATTTGTATATGAGTAATGAACTGGCAGAAAAGGTTACTCCTGAGGTTACTCCAGAAGTTACTCCTGAGGTATACACATACTGATGATACAGGAGATTTGAGTTACCTGCCTAATGTCACATGGGAAACAGGAAATAAATTCAGAAATTTATACCAAGTCATTATTCACACAAGAGTATTTTCTTAATCATGTTACTTATGGAATTGCAAACTTTATATAAAGGGAAAAGTTAAATCTCTCCCACTGCAGAGATTTACCTCAGAAAGCCATATCTGATGGTCCATCTCTTTTTCATAATGTATGCTACCTACCTGTTCTTAGCACTCTTTTCAGCCTGATAAGGGCGTATTAGCAAGCTGATTAACGGCTTTCCTCCCTTTGATTTTCCAGTTCCCACGTATTTGCACAATATATAAATGGTTCTGTTACAAAACACTATAGAAATGCATGCCATTGAAAGCAATCCTTCTAACTTCTTTGCGTAAAAAAAAAAAAAAACAAAACCTAAAACAAACCAACAAAAAACCAAACTACCATTAATTCAAAAATTTTATTCTGCTTAATACTGCAAATACTTCTTTGTCAATAATCATATTACAGCATTACACTGTTTTGATTAGTTGTTATACACATCACTACGAGAAATGTGGGACATTACTGTAACCCAAGTAGTACTTTTCCGGGCTGTCTGTTAACTGCTGTCAAGTGTAAAATGCTCATGCTCCTGGACTGCTGAGATTGGGCCCACACCTGCAGCAATTCTGTGGGTAAGGTACTTGTGGATATCCTTCTCATGTGAGCCACAGCACAGAAAGTGGACACTAACGCATGCCCGTGTTACGGTAAATAAGTCAGAAGACGGCTACTGCCCACAGCAGTACCCAAGAGCCAGAAGCACTTCTGGGTCTTCCCAGTTGGACTCATCCTGTAACATGGCTGCTTAAAACATCAGCTTTCCAACTAAGGGTTTCCATGAACATGCCACTACCTTATTTGTGTTCTATTTCCTCACCGTGTCAGAAGAACACCGCTTTGAAATAAATTAACTTTTCTCTCTCAAATACATTGCAAATATGTGCAAATCCGTGCTTTTAACCTTTCTCCACAAAGGGTAAGATTTTAGTTCTGTGACACTTCGCCAGCCTCCTATTTTAGGTTCATCAGCAGAATGTGATCTCCTTTGCTTAGGTGTGCAATCTGCATGTGTTAATAAGAATTACTGATTTGGAGCTTTATACTGTCTTTACTGTACTGCCAAGGCAGATAAATCTTATTATCCCTATTTAGAAATGTGGAAAATGAGACAGGGGAATAATATGATTCATTTAAAATATGATTGCAGATCCAAAAATAGAACCCATGTCCTTTTACCATATTATGTACGAATTGGCCTAGCAGGGGATTAGAAAACTGGTTTAAATAAAACTAGAAATTCTTTAGGTAGTCTGTCCTAAATATGATCTTCACAGTACCTAAGTGTTCTTTTCATTTTTATCTTTTAAAGTATTAACTATTTTTCCTAATTAATTTCTCCTCTATTCTGACTCTTTAATGACAGATACGGATATATACTAGCTAAATTAAGAAGTGTTGGAAACTTTATGGAAAAAAATCATCTTTTTTTTTCCCTTGGATTTAAAACTAAATTGCCTAAAGTAGGAAAAGAATAAATGGTAATTATCATCCAGGTAATCTTTACTGAACTGGGAGTTTAGAAATCTTTTTGATTAGCCAATTACTAGTGATGCACCAGGCACAGAGAATTGCATCTAATTGCGTGTATCTATGTGCTGATGGTATATTTATGTACATATATGAATATGCATATAACTTTTTTTTGCTTTCTAGATGCCTGTGTTATCTATCGAGAGGATCCTTTGTCTGTCTGTGATAATATAGATTTCATCTGTTAATCTGCAAAATTTACCAAGTAAAAAAGCCAAGTTTATCTTCAACAAATTTGCTTGGAAAAATGCTGGAAATCAGAACTACCATCACTTTCTCACGTAAATTCTGCACTGTTCTTGTCACAGATTAAATGTCTGGCCCTCCTGCATGGAAAATATTTACTATTCAAATGTTAAAAAGACCTTCAGACCAGCTATGTTGATCTGTCATTACATCATTTAGGCAAAATTCACCATTTTTTCTTGTTCGACTTTCACTCACACCCAAAAAATTTTTTATTTGTGAATGTTCTAGTCAACTCGTTCATAGTCAGTATTTGTTTGAGTTCCTAACTTTTTTCTCCCACTCCACTGTTCTTATCAGCTTTGCTAAAATCTGGCAAATATTGTGCTATGGCATCTATTATCACAGAACAGGAATGTGCTTTTATGATTTTATTTTATGATTTTATTTTTATATTTAGATTTTATGAAGGTATTTGCTCTCCTATCTTACCGTCTTCCCCCTCTAAAGACACTTCTGCTTTCAGGCCTCAAAGAAACTCGATGGTTCCTCTAAGGCAGTTATAAAAATATATGCATTTACTTTTGGAGGACCTGCACCAAATATATCTTTAGTATAAAATCTATTTAACTAACTAGAGATTAGTATTACAGATTAATATAACAATAACTAAGCAAAGATAAGTCACCTTACATTAACTCTGATGATACAAACAAGCTTGTATAGTTTGTAAGAAAAAAAACTTAGGTGGCCATGTAATATTGTGAGGGGTTTCTGCCTTTTTTAAAGGTGCATTTTAAAAATACAGTAGTGAGTAGCAGAAGTACAATTCTTCATAAATAGCTTAATATATCAATATTTAACATTTGTGAAATTAATGCCAGGGTTTGGCCTTTTTTTTATTTATTGTGCAGAAAACTGGTCCAAATCAGCCATTATGTTAATGCTATAAAAATACTCAAAGCAAAGTCTTTGTGTCTTTCTTACAGAGCATAACATATTCAGGAGTAAAAAAAAAAATAGAAAAAGAAGCAGAGAGTGCAGAAAATTGAATCTTTTAAATTACTCCATTTTGACTGAATTACAGCATGCAGTCCTGAAGACAGGGAAAGCATTTTCCAAAACCATGAGCTCATTTGCATAAACTATTTTTTAAATAGAAACCATTTTAATCGACTGTCTTCCTTGTCTGAATAAAAAGCTAGAACCTAATCTTTTTTTTAATTCTCTTTATTATGAAGTAAATACAATGTGGGTGGGAAAAAATATTGGGACTTTTAAAGAAAGTAAAGGAAACTTAAGAGCTAAGAAACATATTTTAAGCTGAAATCTCTTCTTTGAATAGTGATCTGGACAACAGCAAATGTAATTTCTCCCACTTCTTTCCAGCTTCATTAGGAAATCTGTTATGCACACCATAGCAAAGCTAGGTTTTCTTACAGATTTTGTAGTTTTTTCCACTGGTCCACCATCAAGATTTCCCAGGAAAATGCATGCATTAGGAAGGTGTTGCTTTGAATATTATTACAGGTGAGGTCCTATTCCAGCCCTGAGGGTTTTTTTTCCCTCTTATTCTCCAAATACACTCTCTCTAGAGAGAGAAGCAGAGGCTCCCAGTCCTCTTCCCACTGCAACGAAAGGGAGCTTACTGCTGAGGAAATTACAGATCTTCAAAACATACAACTTTCAAAACAAAGGCCTGTTTAGTCCAACCAGGAGAGTCCTATTAGGCAGGACATGGAGTAAAGACATAAGAGTAACATGAACTAAAATATCAAACATACACAAATGAGCTTAATAACACAGGTAAGCAGGAGCATTAAATCACTTTTCCACTTTTTTAGCACATCATCTTCTTATCTCTTTCTAAAAACGACTTTGAAAAGTGCAAGCATTGCTACATTATTTCACATACTGTAGCATATAATATTTTTTGGCCCATAATGCTTTATAAATATATGTTACATAATGCACATATAGATATTTTATGCATGTGTGTGCATAAAAAATCAACAGTACAGAAACCCTATCTGAAACTTAAGACTCAAGGAGTAAACAAAACCTGACATCAAATTTGCCAGTGAGAGTGGGAAATGGCTGGCTTGACAGGACTGTGGACATGCTTAAGGGAAAAGCTTTCCAGCTGCTTGTGCTTCCCATGCAAACTTTCACATTACTGCTTTAGTAGCTAGGAGAGAAAAAAAGTAGTCATTTCCAAGCCCAGCATGAATTCTCTCCCTTCATCTTTCAGTAAAGGTGGAATAGGGTCCTTTTCCAATGTAAGATGCAATGAGAGCAATATAGAATCATAGAATCATAGAATAGTTAGGGTTGGAAAGGACCTAAAGATCACCTAGTTCCAAACCCCCTGCCATGGGCAGGGACACCTCACACTAAACCATGACACCCAAGGCCATGTCCAACCCAGCCTTGAACACTGCCAGCGATGGAGCATTCACAACTTCCCTGGGCAACCTATTCCAGTGCCTCACCACCCTTACAGTAAAGAATTTCTTCCTCATACTCAATCCAAACTTCCCCTGTTTAAAGTTTGTACCTGTTTATTTTTCCAGCCAAGAAGTAATACTGATTATCACACACGTTTTTCTTAACCCCACTATGATCCCTATCGAAAACACAGTACCACTTTCAAGCTTAACAGGAGGATACAACTGTTTGCATGATTGTGGAATCAGGCGACAGTACACCCACATTTAAGCAATTTCTGTGTTAGGGCATTCTAATCCTAGAACACCTGTAAGCTTTCTTAGATACCAGTGCACTTCCCTGCGATATCCTGACCACTGTTCAGAATTATCTATACATATATGTATCTATGGTTGTGTAGACACATGCAATAAAAAAGGTTCCTGCTGTACCACCGAGCAGCTCTTGACAGCTTGTGTCAGACACAAGGACTTGTATTCTTTTTTTTTTTTTTTTATCTATTATCATAAAAAATGATAACATTTTGTTGGCAAAAAACAATCCTAAATAAAATTTCCAAATAGTTGCAGTTAAACAAGTCCAAGCTGACTATGTTAAAACCCAGAAACGGTGTAACTATAGATTGGTAGAGAAGTAGAAATCTCCAAATATTTTCAAAATACTTCAAAGAGATGTAAGAAAGCCAGCACCTGCTACTATTTTTATTAAATAAGTTGTAGGTAGGAACATACTGGTTAAAATACTGACTTCAGCTAATGCCTTCCTAAAAGACCTAATTTTTATATAAGATATGATCCTTTTAAAACAATTTGTCTTGAAGTGTATCATCTGATCTTGCTTTATACTTGTTAATATTTTCCTGCAGCATATAATAATCTCTAATGCAGTAAGGGTGCTCACATGCAACCTGTACAGTGATTTGAACTATAAAGCACAGCTACACACCTCCTCTAGTTAAGCCGGGGCGAATTTCTAGGTGTCGGGTTTCTTTGACTGGAAAAGTTTCTAGCTGAAATAAAATTTAGTTGTCTGTGATGAAAAATAAGAGTGCAGAGATTTAAGCTGTGCCTGACAGACTCCTTAGATAAAGATACTACTTCCTGTGTAACAGACGATAATAAGTGTAATTGTTCTGATGTACCATGAACTCAAGACGTAAAAGCCCCACATACAGTGCATCTAACACTTAGGCTATTATTTTATGCTTTTTATTATTTTTATTTCAAAAGTGGTTCTTTCAGCTCAAAAGCCCACTGCCTAAAAAGGGTCCTTACAAAGCAAATGTAACTTTGTATGGTATTGAGATCACATTATAGTGAAATGAAAAAAGCTACATGTGCCACATCAGAGTTCTGTATCTATTTCGGCCTTTTAATAAATACATACGCATTAGAAAGACTGGTGAATGATCCAAGCCACAGAACATCATGCTCATATCAAGTTACTTAACAGGAAAAATGTGAAAATCTCTGATAATAAGGATTTTACTTCTTTTCTGAGATGCAAACTCATTCACATGAGTGCTAGTCGTTAAAGCACATGACTGACTAGAATTCAGCGCTAGTAGGTGATAATCCTGGCTTAACTACAAATTTAGCAGATCTGTGCCTCAGTTTAACAGCTCTACCATGGTTCTACAGGATGGCATTTGTTATCTGCCTCACAGCAGTGTGGCCAGGATTAATTAGTCAGGGTTTTAAACTATTCCAATGCTTAAAATCGCTACTGAGTGCAAGCGGTAACTGCAACTACTAATTATTCCTGAGAACATGCACTGTCTTAACTGTTCACCTAAAAATTGCTCAGCTTCCGTAGGCTGACAGCTTTTTCTCATCCAGAAAACGTATTCCAATAAACATGCAAAAGTCCATAAATGTAATGTATTATAACTGTGATAGAAGAAATTAAAAAAAGAACAAACCCACAATCTTCTGACATTACAATACATTGTAGCTAGCATACAAATTCCATTGTCATCTTCATATGACATATGGGATGCTGAAGACAATAATACAATGATTTAAGAGTTTTAACTCCCTAAAATGACCACACCCACCTTAAACCCTCTAGCAAATGAAGAAACCCAAAGCCTTGTGTTAGAGATCAAAATTGAAGCCAGAAAATTAGGATATTTGACTTATGTAAGGTGCAATGTGCACAGATGTTTCTTCACCCAGCCACATTTCAATGTGGTTTAGTATGGTCTAAATGCAAAACTGGTTTCTCGTTCTGGGTGTATCCAAACATCCCAAGACACCAAGAATCTCAAAAATTCTGTTGGTTTCACAATCCCGTCATGAATTCATGAAATTATGGTAAAAGTAAAAGCAATGTCAGACCCTGACAGCAAACAGTTTCCAAAATGAAATGCGAGCATTAACATTTCAGTTTATGTCTGCTTGAAAGATATGAAAGCATTCCTCAAGAGAAAATACCACAGGATAATCCCTTAAAATCATGAAGAGAATCAAAGCAAGCCAATTGCCTGAATATTTTTTGCAGAAATTATCAGAATACTGTCTGCATACACCAAAGTTTTGTTAAGATGTGTTGTGTGTACATTGTGAAAGTGGTCACAGTTGCACTTGCATACATATAAGCAACTGCATGCAAGAGTTGGTCTACCACATGTAACAGATCTTTTGATCTGTTATGCCTCTTAGGAAAAAGATATTCTTCTGTTAACATTGAAAAACCCTTTCCTTTCCTGTCTCTTAATACAAACTGATAAAAATATTCATATACGCTAAAGAGATACTTAAATATAAGTCTCCAGAAAGAGCACAAACTGACAGGACAGAACAAAAAATTGGCAGGCTTTAAACTGTGCTTGCAAGCAGAGTTTTCTCATTCTTTGCGCCATTTCAGGGCTTCTGTGGTGGAGCAGAAAACGGAGGTACCAGTGCAAATCTTACTAGGAAATATTTTCACTGACTAGGACATACAGAGCATAAGAGGCCGTAACTAGACTACAGGTGTGCTTACCTGTGCGTATGTTTGATGAATCTTTAATTAGCATAGCAATACGGATTGATCTTAGAAGCCTATGCACCTACCAGGAGTCCACCCAAATAATAAGACTTGAATGTATTTTTTCAAAAACATTATTCCAGTTAACAAACATAAATAGTTTCCTTTCACCTGAGATAGAATAAGTAGATTGGGTCTGAATTATTTATATGTTTTTGGATTTACGCATTTTCACCTTAATAATTTATCAGATTTCCATCAAATTTATACGTTTTAACTATATTTTATAATGAATGAGTCCTACCTCTGTTTCTGAATCTCTCATTTTTCCCTCTTGCATTTATTAGTCCCTTTTACTTATGAAAATTGGGTTACTCAAAGTAAAGTCAAGTAATTCCAGGTATAAATCAATTAAATACCATGTTACAACACAGCAAGGAAAGTGTGCAATTTCTTTGGTTTACTATGTGGGTATTACCTAACAATCTCTGGAAACAGGGGTAACGGGCTCATGTTTTTTGAGCCCTAATAAATTTAAAATGAAGTTGTAGATCTCAACTAACCTTCTCTTAGGAGTAGGTGCCTACCAGATAATCCCATTTCTCCCCGCATCCTTCAGACCCTTCTGGTTTAGTACAAATATCTTTCACGTTGTCCTCTTAGGGAATAGATTATTTTAACCATCTTCCCCTTGCATTCTCCAAGTAGAAGTTTTCGTGCCACTTCAGTGTTTACTTATACAAATAAAATTGATAGCCTACTTATGGCAAATCTGCCATGATCTTATTTTTAAATCAATGTCAATAATGCATGAGAAAGTAATATAAATTTAAAACTTCCACGCTTTCAAAGCATTTACTTGCCTATTTGTGTATATTCAAAATTTTTGAATATTCATCCATAAAAAAGCTTTTCCATTGATTTAACAGACACTGGATTTTATTCTTCCTGTGAATAACTTATAAAAGGGGTTAATCAAAGAATCTTATCCTGTTTTACTGTCCTAGAAGAAAAGACAAATGTGTGCATTCCTGCTTATATTTGTGAAAACAATTAAAATAGTACCGGACTATCAATTCTCTACACTTTACAGCTCACAGTTTTCAAGTGAATATACTGTAACACCAACATTTACAACAGAGCTACTAAGGAATTTGCTACAGAGAAACAAGGAAATTTTAGTTCACAAATGGCTTAGCTGACTCCTGAAGATAAACAAGCTTGATAACAGGAAAGGAAATAGGGACAATTCCTACTACAATAAAAGCTACATAAAGGTTTTGGCATACACATTCTGTAAGACCAAGAAAAAATTACATTCAGGAGAAACAGATAGTCTAAACAGCACACTGGTGATCTGGACAGGAAAAACAAACACCTTCCCATTAGTGCAGTAACGTATGGAGTTTTGCAGCGTATGCTGAGGCTGCAGCTAAAGTACTGTACTTGTCAGCTTTGCGTCTGGAAGCTTTTCTGGCTTCCTTCTGTGTAGCTATAGGTGCTGATCCTACTGCTGGAAGAAGATAAGCAAAATGTTTCAATTCATACATTAATTATTGAAATTCATATTGTAAACAAATACTTTAGGAACCAAAGTTGTTCCAAAAAAATTATTTTTTTTGCCCTCATTCTCCTGTTACACCACTTGAAGCAATGTGCAATTGTGCGTTGTTTCTAATGTAAGGGAACTTTGCTAGGCAAACTCATGCATTATGCATGGCTAATACAGTGGGACACTGTATATTCACACTACATGTGCTAGTGAGACTGGAAAGTAATTCCATAGAGCGCTGCAGAACAGAAAAGCAAGCACACGTTTTCTAGAAAGACATCTGTAACAGGCAGGTAATACAACTGTACCTTCAACTCATCTGCATCTTCTTTTGCCTTTCCCCAAGGGAAGTTAAGGAGCTAATAATAATAACCAAAAACGAGATGGTGGCAGTGCAAATTATGCTAAATATATATTATAAACATCGGTGGTGTCATGCCAACACCACAACAGCAGATCTAGATCCCAAGTATCTTTTCAAGGAGCAAATCAAAACCACGATATGTTTTGTCACTAAGACAAGGGATACAAAGAGTCCCGGTGCCAATGACAGGAAGATGTTTACAAAGCAGAGATTTTCAATCTACTTCATTTACTCTTCAAAGAATATTGAGTAAGGATATTGTATTCCTGAAGATTAATTTGCCATACCCTGAAGCAGCTGCTCTTTATGTTTGCCCCTTCAACAACCTTACTTCCAGGTAAAATGTGTTAAAACGACATTTTAAAAAAAGCCTCATGGGGTGAAAACTTTGTCTCAAGCATTACCGAAAATGAAGAGCACATCAAGGAGTTATTATGGTTGTGTCTGTGTTTCTACAGAAAATAGGAAATAGATATTATTCACTTTGGCCATACAAGGAACAATTGCGCTGAAGTCCAAAAGAAAAGAAAAAAAAAAAAAGGGCAAAACCCCAGATCTCCTAGTCTTATTTTATATACTAAGATTACAAAAATACAACCTCTCAGTAGTGTTGCCCCCATCGCCTTCCAGATGGCTGTGGAGCAATACATAAATGTTTGTTAGTGTGCAGTGACGTCACCCCCATGATGTGCCCCAGGCATCCATGCTCCAGATCATATCTGATTAATAATCCACCTCTGATAATACATAGTCACATGAGGCAATATTTAACCCACCATTTGATCATTCTCCATTGCAGTCATCCCCCACATCCTTACTGCCACATGGCTGCATTCCAGAAATTTCTCACTGTCTTCTCCACTATTCTTTCCTTCTCTTTTCCAGTTGGCCATGTCCCAGGTCTGATTCCATGAAACTCAGTACTAAGCACTTCATTTGCACCCTCTGTATCTTCCCCCTAAAGTAAGCATGCTCCAATACTTCATCTACCCACTTTTACACATTAAGGATCAAGAATTCGGATGTGCTCTCATTTTCACCAGAGGACATTAGTAATAATATCACTGGATCTCACTGGAACTGGATCTGAAGTTGGGCCTATATCTAAAATAGCAACAGTTTAACATAAATATCAGGCCCTGGCAATTATTTAGTCATAAAGTCTTTCCATCTGGGGAAAACTCTCACCTATTTAACTACCACGTATAAATGTTAGCTTACAAGACTCACAATGGTAGGCTGTAGACTCGTTTACATTTAACTAATACCAGTTTCAACAAAACAGAATTAATACCTGGTGGAGGATCAGAAACTATAATGTATTGCCTTCATGCTGCTAATCTTAAAATGCATTAAAAACACCCAAAGCAGCTGCAGGAACGTAAAGTGTCAATCTATCAATGGCAGTAATCATGATCAAAAAGCTGGGAAAGCTGGGAGGAATTTATTTGTCAAAAAATTAAAAAAAAAAAATAAAAAAAACCCCAAAGCTTGCCAAGATCTTTGGAGTGAAATTATTAGAACATTAATTTTGGCAAGGAAACAGAGGAATTACAGAGCCATGAGAAAGGGTTAAAAGCAAGACTTCCTTTTCATTTACTATGCAATGCCTGTCAGCTCAGTTTTGCTCCCATCTCCCATGAAAAAACCTATTTCGCAATCTTTAAGATGGTAGTAGCCACTCTCAACATCAGTTCTTCGCAGTTTTGCTGTCTAAAAAGAGAACAGAATACAGGTAGTCCTGTATATATGGTAACCTGATACGAAAACAAAAGACACAACACAATTTTACTCAACAAAGTTCTGTAGAAATGGGATAATATCTATTCAGGCATGTACCTAGCAAAGCTACAGAGCAGTAATTCTAGTATCCATTTTTCCATGCACTATTACCATAGCACCATATATGTCTGTAGAAGCTGAAGCCTGAAGGCTTGTAATTTCTTTGCCAAAAGAATGATTCATCCCAGCAAGAGAAACTTTTCCCATTGTTATCAAAACTTAAGTGTGACTAGCCAGGCCAAAGTCCTTCATGCTAAATTTCCAAGCCAGGCTAGAGTTTTGAAACAAAGGAAAACATAGCACAGTGTGAAAATTTTAATGGCTAATAAAAAGGGAAGATCATTAATGTCTCAAGATCCTAAGCAAGTTACAGGAAGATAGCAAGTGAAATTAATTGAATCTACATCATAATATGATGTTCCTATAGCTTTATCCTCCTTTAACTGTTTCTGCCATAGAAGGAAAATGTTATCCATATGATGGATAGACACTTAAGGAAAACGACTCCATACAGGAATCAGAGACTATTTGTGTGGGTGGTATTTAAGGTCCTCAGCTTTCGCTGGGTGCGCTGAAACAAATGACATTAAAAAGAGTACAATCAACCCAGCATGACTTACATAAAAACAAAATATACCTTATATTTTTATCTGTTTCAGTCTGCACTAAAAAATATGAAACAGTTACTTTTAGCGCCTTCTGTGTGATGCACAGCAATGAAGGAAACAGATTCATACAAACTCATAACGACAAGATTATGGCAATGGAAAGAGATTATCCCATTTAAAGACCACTGTTTGTGCATAAGTCTATTTCTACAAGGGTCCATTCAAAAAACAGTAATGCACACAGATAGCTTCAGACAGCCTTCATCAGCCCTGTTCTAAAATAATTTCCAACAATTTAAGACATATCAACTGAAAAATAACTGTTGATTATCACTGTTTCTAGTCCATGAGTTCCTCCTACAAATGCTTTTGCATACCATGAAATCCTAAATTGCTTTTAACACATACAAAATAGGTAGGCACACCTTCTCAAGAAGCAAATTATTTACAGTTCATGATAGCCAATTCAGACAGTTTGACAATTTTGTTTTTGTAAAAAATGAAGTAATTTATTCTTGAATTAATAGAATTAGCTACAAGAAGCTGAAAGCAATCTCACATACCTGCCCTAACTAAGTTTTGTTGGCTCTGGGTTTTGGCAGTGGTGTTCTGTAAAATAATGAATGATTCCTCCCTCTAAAAGCGCTGTCTCGCTCTCACTTTCCCCCATGCAAAATCTCAACATTTTCCCATATTCCACTTGTGTTTCGCCTGCGAAGCTCTGCACTTGCAGGAATTTAGATACATGTTTAAGCTGCAGAGGCAGAGACCTGCTGCACTCAATTCAAGCCTCACTTTGATGAGTACTTTGTACTATGCGCAGTCAGATATCCTCTACTTTGCATAGGTATCATTAAACAGAAACCTGATTAATCAATATTGTTAAAATAAACATGGTGCCATTTAAAACAGGCAGATAACTACTTTTTTAATGAAGCATTTAAAATGCTCAACAGCCAGACAGGTTTGTTTATTGTATTATCCATCATGGGTAGTTAAAACTCAAGGAAGACAAGAATCTGTGCCAGTCTTTACTTCATACATTAACTAATAACATTAAGTGCTAGGCTGGACACAAAAGAGCACTCCTTTTTTGAAAAGATTTCAAAAGATACTTTTTCTGTTCAACACACAATTAATAAAACTAAATTCTCAAGTGCTGTGTGATCTGCAATAGACATGTTCAAAGCCTTCCAAAATCAAACTGTTATTTAGGTTCCTGTTACAAATCCAAGAAGCAATAAATGTATGACTTCTTCTTAAAACATAATTAAAAGAAAAGCAGATCAGAGATCTGTTGTAGAAGGGATCTAATGCATTTTAAGGGATATGATCCAAAGCTGTCTCAGTCAAGGACACCAGGAGAAAATTAGTCTCTTCACTGACTTCAACAGAAATTGAAACATGATAAAAACCGTGTATATTTCTAGATTTTGAGCTGACCCTTCTTGTTGTTTGTTTGTTCCCACGTAGTAGAACCACCAGGGTGATCCCCACAAATCTCACCAGCCCTGCCTGATTCACCTTTACAACCATCCTACTCACTACCAAATTTATATAGCAAACCTGCTCTTCTTACCATCCCAGTGACTATGTATTTACTTATTTAGCAGGCTACTTGTCTCAGCTTCTTCCTCAGACAAATAAACACAAACATTATTGGATGAAAACATGTCTCCCAGGTTTCTCTCCAGATTGAGACAGAGACAGCTCTGAAGTTTACTCTGCAGATTCCTACTCTTCCCTTCTATAACTAATTCATAATCTTAAAATCCTGGTTAAAACATGAAATTCAGAGATGAGCGCTTACCAATTCCAGTAGCTAACAGTATGCAGGCAACCATTTAATACACACAAGCACAGAGACAGAAATACACTTTTGTACTTTAAAGCAAAATATTTAAAATTTAAAATAAATATTTAAAATATTTAAAAACATTTTCCTCTTTTATCCCCTTGCCAGCTTTCAGTGCCTCTTGAAAAAAGTCAGTAATACCACAGACATCTAGGGAAAAGTTTAATTCCATCAAGAACTAAAGCAATTCAGATTTTATACTACTGAAGAAACACAAAACTTGCCAGGTCTTGCATTTTAACAGATTGCATTCTGCTTTTAAATCCACTTTCTTTGATTAATTGAATGAAGCCTTCCACATAAGCAGAAAACTAACTCTGCAGACACTGTGGCCATATCTGATTACAGATATAGATTATTGCTTTTGGCAATTTATCATAAAGGCACTGATGGTAGCATCATATTTAAGGTCACGTTGAGCCTTATACAATTTCTTTTTCAAACTTTGAAGACTGAATTTTGATTTAATATTCAACATGATACATTCAGAACACAGATCGATCTTCTGTAATATATGCTTATTAAGGTGTTTCCTTTCATGCTTAGGAAACGCATTAAAATCAAATATACCTTTTAAAACATTTTCATTAAAAAGTCAGCATTTTTCTCAGCCTCAATAGCTAATGAACCACAGTCTAGAAATTCCAGACAGCCAGACAAATATTTTCAGGCAGAGAGCTCTTGCAAATCTTAAACACAGAGAAGGGCTTCATTTTCTAAAGAGAAGCTGAAGAAATTGCCCAATTATTTCCATCATTTGATGGTACCTTCTTAGCTTTAAACCTGCTATGCCAATGGTTTTTGACCTTAGATGCTTTTTTTTCCTCTTCTTACCCAGACCTCAGCAGTGTTTCTCTACATGAGCCCGCAAAGGAATATTACAAAGATGCTTTGGTAAAAGCTGCCAAGGAGCAGAGCTGTGAAAAAGTTCCCTGCAATCACTGCTTCTTCCACTCATCCATCTCCCACTGTCATTTTTTAATTCCCAATTAGAGTTTTTCTATCCATTACAGACTTTGTTCATTTCCACATATCATGTTTGCATCAGGAGTTGTTTGAAAGATGAGGTGAACAAAGACTGCAAACAGAAAAACTGTGATGAAGGAAAAGACATGTTGTGGAAGCACAGGTAGCTACAGTACACTGGATTTTTCCAGAAAATTAGCTTTCTGGTGGTAAAGGGAGATTTGGAAAAATCACAGAACAGTTCTATTCAGATCTAGCAGAACGGCAATCCAAGCAACACAGGAATGGAGTGCAGCTGAGGTATCACGGCCAGGAAGGCAGGGGAAGGAAGAAAGATATAATTGAGGGGCAGTCATATTCTAACAAAAATTAAACTACAAAGAGCAGCCTACGGGGAAGAAAAAAAAAAAAAAAAGACAGCCAAACTTAAAACAGCAAAATCTGTGCTAGCCTTTAGCTTCCTCAGTCTCCTTTGCCGAATACTTCCACCGAGATACTTAGCAAACTCTGTGGTTCTCCAGCTAATTCCCAGTCTCAAAATAAGAGCCACCACCAAAATCACATCCAAATAACTACCCTTAGTTTCCACCTTCCCATTTTCTGACCCACTTTAGAGAAGTACCTTTGTGCTGATGCCATACCCTCATTTCCGGTCCCCAATCAAGGTACAAGCACACAATCCTCTTTAATTGAGCTTGTCATTACCTCAATTGAAAAGAAAAATGCTCAAGAACCAAGTATGTGTTCTCTACTAAAGATCACATTATCACTCATGGCCAATAATCCTTCCAGCTGTAGATCTGATTGCCTTCAGTGACTATTTACAACCAGAAAACGCTCATTTAAAAAGTTCCATGTTTTTCTGCAACAGAGATCTCTACTGTTAATTAATATTACACTCCTGCCTGCATCCTGAATATTACACACAGCTTTTAATGAGATTCATAACATAAGAATAAATATAACATAGAACATATTACCACTGCACATTCTGTTTTAGTCAGAATATTTCCAGGTGTAAAAGCTAGTCTTGGAATGGATTGTTCTTGTGCAGCTTTCCAAAACCACAGAATGCATTTGTAAAGCCATCCTCCTCAGTTGCCTGCCTCAACCACAGTACCCCACCTCTGCTAAATCCAGCACAGCTCCAGAGGCAGCTGGAGGGGTGGGGAACTGGCAGCTGCATGCCTCCAGCTGGCTGGGAATCTGGGGGAGAGCTGCTGAAACCATTTTCCCTGCAATTTCAATGAAAAAGTACTGCAGTGCGGCTTCTCCCTAGACAGGTAAATATTGGGGAAAAAAATATTTACAGGCCAAAAGGAAAAGCAGAGAAAAAGCAAGATAAACAAAAAAAATCCAGATCCAATATTCGCCCTGCATAAGCTGTGGATGCCTCAATACTGCAAAAATTGTAGAACTAAATATACAATATCTGAGCAATAAATATCATTCAATACTGATTGAACACATCTTTTATTGCACTTCATTGGTCAAAGAAACCTGAGGAGAAGAAAGGAAGTAAAACCTAATCTCATTCACCTGTGACTACCAACAACCTTCTGACCCAGCTTCCAAGATAGTGTTCAAAATTTTGTCTTCCACTTTAATTAAAAAAAAAAGCCCAAAACTTCCCAAGGAATGCAATTTGGCAGATGTCAGCATTTTTTTCCTGCCTTTTTATTCTTTTGACCCCATATATATATGTATATATATATATATATGCAACTATCTATAAGTCTTGTCCCTTTCTTTTGCCAGCAAAAGAAACCACAGCTCCACTTCAAAAAATTCAGTACATGTTTTCAGGCTGCCAATGTGATGAAACTACTGCAATGGTTCAAGTCAACAACTTTCCTTAAAGTGTTAATTAAATGTCATTGCCACTTCCTCAGACAAAAAAAAACTAATAAAAGCTGCATGTAGATCCCTTTTAAAAATAGTTTTCCAGGTTTATACTAAATTCTTGATAGAGTTCTTATGTCATAAATTATCATACGCACGCCAAAAGCATATTGCAGGGCATGAGCACCCTAGACATCACTCTGACCATCAAAGAAAAAAACTCCATCTGAAAGTGAGATGTGATTCATAACTAAAAGCTGCAAGGCAAATCCAGAGAAAGCTCAAGATGTCCTACTAATAGTATAAAGCGATTGCAGCCCATTATGGAGAACCTCAGTTAATATTAAAGCTTTGATCTATGGGATGTTAATTCAATGAAAATACTTCTCAGCACTGTCACAACAGAAGAATATCTGACAAATATATCAGCAAGATATACTAAAAATTACATACAGTATGTAGAAGGGAGGCAGAGACAGGTACTGAATGGCTTTATCAGCATTAGTTTGAGATAGCAATCTTCTCTGCTTCCA